>CM060370.1:195090244-196340244 GCA_030545235.1 Helianthus tuberosus | reverse complement strand
AAAATAATATTTTAATATAGCCAATCACATGATACACATTTTGTTCAAAAGCGTCGATCATTGCGACTTTACTCTATTCATATAGTATGCATCTATTACACACCAGTACTGAAATTAAAATTACAATACCGAATAAAATTACACTAATAATAGTAGGCATCCGTACACACGTATTTTATTTTATTATTATTATTTTATTATTATTATTTTATTATTATTACTATTACCGTTTCCACCATTACATTCATGGATATGGATTCATCCAGAAATTCATATTGCGCTCGTCATACTTCCAGACGAGTCCCTCTCCCACCTGTCTCATTCGTTCACTACTTTCTAAAATTTCCTCCCCAAATGTCCTAAGTTCTTGTATGTTTTCTGCACTCATTGGAGGTGCAGGTTCTAGGACTGGGTTCGGAATCTGGGGTGCGGGTTCCTGGTATGGGGGTGTAGGTGCCTGGAATCGATAAGGATCTTCTAAAATCTCCCTAATGTATTCGTCGTGGTAATAGGGATCTAAAGGATCCAAACCTGGGTAGGCTCCTAAATTCGGCATTGGCATGTCTTCATGTATCGGGTAACGTTGCACATAGTCCCTATTATCGTCCCACCAGGGGTCGTAATTTGGGTCTAGGGGGTTTGGTGCTGGTACCCTAGGTATTTCTTCCGGATTGAAGTCATGCATTTCTACTTGATTTTCAGAGTTTTCTATCTCCATGGGTTGGTCAGGGATTGGTAGTTGTGGTTGGGGTGCTATAATTTGTTCCAGGTTAGGGTCAGCTGCAGTGGTGGCTAGGATGTGGATGTTGGCTATACCCATATTTATCATATCCTGGGCATAGGTATCAGTTTCTCTCTTGGCTGCTGCTAGGGCTCTTTGGTCTTGTAACTTTTTCATACGCTTTCTACGCTCGTGTGCCCCTCTACTGAACCATCCCCTCTTTTTCTGAGGAAATGGCTCTTCTGACTGAGCCTTAAACACAAAGATTCCTTCTTCCGTATCAGCAGAGTACCCTGAGAGGGCAGGCTGAGAAGAGGAGGTGCCTTCGCTTCTAGGCGAACCAGAAAATTGACGATACGCGTCAGATGGTCCTTGGTCGCTCATACTGTAAACTAACAAATAGTCAAATAACACATAACAAATAAATACAATTACGCACGTATTTCCACAATTTATTTCCTAACAGATTGAATTTTTGATGTCAGCAGAACACTTCTGTGGCTGAATCAGTGGCTTAGCTCTGATGCCACCTTCTGTCGCAACCCCCGATCCCTGATCCCCGGGAACGGGCGGCCGCGAGCCAGTTTCGGTGGTATCGCGTGATTGTCTAATTTGGCAGTAGAAATTTTCATCAGGACCGTAGTTAGGAAATATTTGATCAGAGTAAAATACCACATTTTCATAACATTAATCACATGGGATAAAACCCAAGTTCATAGTACACACGTTTTCATAGAAATAAATCCTATTTTTATTTAATAAAAACATCTATTTTATTTTAGGTAACTTTATTGCCACTTTTGCAAGCCTTCAGTGCTGTCCAGCTAGCTTCTATTTGGCTTTCACATTTTGTTACCTGAAACGCGTTTTAAAAACATTTGTCAATGGGAAATACTGGTGAGTGAATCCCAGTTTAATCAAGTTTAAATAAAAACCCAGTGTACAATATTGAGGGCGATCTCGCAAATACATTTCTTTCCAAGTTATAACAATTAACATCCATGGTACTGTCAGACCCGACTTGTGGAAATGTTACTACTTGACCAGGTGGTAACAAACTTTGTATACAAAACCCCAACATACTCATGATTATTGTATACTTACAAATACTCAATAACTGTTATTCGCGTGGAAAAATATTTAAGGATTTGTATAAACAGTTCACAAAAGTTTTACAAAAAGTAGATCAACTCACATTGCTGTCTTAGATTTTCCGTAAGGGTTTCCTGGTGACAATCTATAAATTACACACATCCACACGCGTTAGTATAATAACCCATTTTAACATTAGTAATACCCTCCCCGAGACGGCATTCCAACGACTACGTCGGGCAAAACCACGACAGCCGTTACGGAACCCTAGATCAATCGGGCAGCGTATCTAATACGTATCCAGGGGTTATAATACTTACAACGGAGCAGAACTTCGCTATTTAAGGGGGTATAATACCTGTAGATTATGTCTAGTACTCAGAAATTCGTTTAAGAAAGAAAGAAATGAACGACGGAAAACGAAAACCCGATGCTTTCTTATATAGGGCCTGATCTCGGTTTTCTCGCGGCCCGCGTAAAACAAGACAAGGTCTTACGCGGCCCGCGTCAACTATAGTCAACGACCAAGCTTGTCCGGGTCAGCTACTAGACTCGCCATGATGATGACACGTGTCATCACCGGGCTGCGCCACCTTTATGATCTCACGCGGCCCGCGTCAAGGTTGGGGTAGGGTTTACGCGGCCCGCCTCAACTTAAATTTTCTTGTTTTATATTTATTTTAAATGCTATATTGTTATTCGGGCTCGGTTTTCACATATGGGTTGTATTTTAAGACATATAGGGATATTTTAATATATATTAGGGTGTCGGAAATAATTCGAGGGTGTCGGTTTTCTTGAGGATTGTTATAAGGGTACTTCGGCTTCTCACCCCCTGACCACCATCATCATGCGGATCGATCAAGTTGTTGGCAAAATCCAACGTATCAAAGATCGTCTCACCCACGGTTTTCTTTAAACCCTGCTCCGCATGAACAGACGGCGTAGTATCCCCCACTACTCACCACTTCAATAGAAGGGTTTTCTCCACCCTTCTTCTGGGCTTCCACGTCCACCACCTTCGGTGAAGAAGGCGGTGTAGCAAACACGGGGACCTGTTCGTTTGAGAGTTCTACAAAAGCAAAAGGCATCTATCAGATGAACTGCCGCAATAAAACTTATAAAACATACTATCAACTTACCAGTTGAGACCGCAGGCTTTGGCCTCGTGATCGCAGTCGTCCGGGCTTTCCTAAACTTAGGAGCTTTTTCCCCACCAGCAACGGGGGCACTCCTTTCCGTTTTTTGACATCAACGAGCTTAGTGCCCACAGTAGATCCACCCGCACCCGCAGAGTCACCTGGAACACCCAAACCCTTAAGGGTGTCAGACACTACTACGTAATATTCATATTTGCGTAAACGAGTACGAAGGACACCTGTTGCTTCTGGCACCAAGGGAGGAACAGAAACCGCCTCGTGCGTCTTCTTCTTGTGCTGACGCTTATCACCAAACTTCTCCACAGTCAGCTTTGAAACACCCGTCGCAGCAGGGTCTCCCAAGGCCCCAAGATGACCTGCGTTTTCATCACAAAACAGTTATCAAGGACAAGTTACTCAAGGACAGTACATGAAGAATAAAGTACTATACCTTTGCCTTCCGACAACACCGCATTCAACACGGCTTCATCAGGCATCCGGAAGTTGCTAATAATGGTTCGATTCCATCCTTCCTCACCCGGACCGCATTTCAATATCTCAATCTTGCCCTCGAAGCCAGGGTAAAACATCCTCCACAAAGGAGCTTCCACTGCCAACTCATCTACGAAGATTATTAACACAAACAGGAAGGCAAATAAACAAACAGATGCAAAAACACTTACCATCGTTCTTCTCCTGTAACACAGGCCTTGCCCTTCTATCCAGCCTGCCAATCATCATTCGCAGCACCCACAACTGCCTGTTATCCAACTTCTTGGAACCAATGATACGCAACCTCAGGAACCAATCCACCGTCTCCGCTTTGGGGGTACTAATATTCTCGGTTATGATGGTCCCCGTCACATTCCTAAACTACAACTTTACAGTAACCGTGGCAGCTTTAACATAGAAAAACTTGGCCTTCCATTTAGTCATGCTCTTGGGTGGGCTCATCAACTTAGGAGCACCTTTCCGCTAACGAAAGGAAAAGAAACTGTAACACCCGTTCTTATAAATTAAGGTTTAACGTATCATTTACAAAAAAAACAGTCATGTAATTAAGATTACATATGCATTGGAAAGTACGGGTTTATTAAAACTTTTTACAATTTATAAGTATACAACATATCATGTGTACGTTCGTCGTTTAACATAATAACGATACATAGTGCGGAAGCTTATTTCGTGATCGTGTTCGGTTCTTGCTCGTCGCTTGATCGTCCTCCGGTGCTAAAATTTACCTGAAACTCATAAAACATGAGTTGGATTAGTCATACGTAGCTTAAAACGTATTAAAACGGGTTCGCAACGCAAAGTAATTTAAAATAATCATTTTTCGCAAAACTGGTTCGTGCTCGCGTAGTGCCACTGCCCGTCGCGCTACGCCACGGCCTTATTCCTTCAGATTGTTGCAGCTGGTTGCTGCATATTCCCAGCACGATCTGATTTCACGGAAACGGCCATAACTTCTTCGTTATTGATCCGTTTTACCCGATTCTTTTTCCTACGCGTCCGTAATTTAATCCTCCATCTTGAGGAGTTAAAATCCTACATCCAACATAAGAAATTTTGAGACTTCTAAGCCTTCGACGCGTTACCTTTTTACCGAATTTTAACCCGTTTATGCATTTTATCAAACAAACGTATTTATTTGATTCCTATATCTCATACACTTCTTCAAATTAATGTTACCTACTATATTAGGTTCTAATCATAGGTTTATTACACCATTTAAACCCGTTTTCGCTCGTATGCTTATTTTGACCCGTTAAGGGTATTTAAGCACTTTAAAACTTGAAATCGCTTTCATTCATTTCTAGCATCCTATTCCTACATTTCTTATCAAGTAATCTTCAACTACAACTATTTGCGTGTTGGATTTCAATGAGTATATCTATATGTTCCGAGTTTTACCCTCCGGATTATTATTTTACGGCAAGACTCAAATAGAGCTATTTGACTAACGTATTACATCTTTTAACTTCTACACTTATTCTAAGTATTTATTTAATCATGAAACTTGTTTCCAAACAACCTTTAAGGGTTGTTTGTTTGATTTAACCTACAAGGGCATTCTGGTCAATTTTGGTCCTTCTTTTACGACAAGGACTTTCAGATACTTGTTTGACCCAGAAATTCGATCTTTTAACTATAACCTTGTTTAGAAGCCATTATGTTTCTAAAACACTACAATTATAACTTGAATTATTCGGTTTATCTTTAAGATAACCAAATATCCAATTTGACCTTGTTTAACTCTTAGAAAACCTCACGTTCTACATGATGAATTGAATCATTATACATACCTGGCTCGGATCAATATATTGACCCGTTTCAATACCTTGACTTAGTGGCCGCTAAGCAATAGCGATGTGCGTATCCATTTGATATTTATTCCTATAAACATGTAACTCGCCAAACCATTAGTCGATATTGTCAAAGGGTGTTAATTTCACCTTTTGACCCGTTTATTTACCTAGTGATCTTCGTCACTTCCACTAAATGCCAATTTCATGTATTATGCAAATTTAAAGCCTACTAACGATAATACGAAATCAAGCATAATGTAACGGAACCGTAGTTACGTACCTTTTAAGCATCCTTTTTCAAACGCGTATATCTCCTCCGGCGTGTCCGCTTGACGTTCCAGATTTCCTTGCCTAAAGAGTTCAATTCATAATAAGTTTAGAACTCTTTCGTAAGCTTTAACGCATTATTTCTTAACGTATTCAAATCTGCGTTTTACCCAACTTTCAACATTTTAACCCTCATTTAGGCGTTTTATCGAACACCTAGCGGGTCAGATTTCTACATGATCTAAAACAAGTTCATGACTTGAGTTTATCACTCTAATTAACTTCAATTAGACAATATACACATATTTTTAACATCAATAATTTAAGGATTATCTCATAATTTCAGTTTACACTAGAACAAGAGTTTTAACCCTAGTGTTTATCAAGTTCTACTAACATATTAATCACCCACTATGGTGATTTTGATCCATACCAACATCATGCAAGAATTTGACAAGAAATCATCTAGGGTTTGCCCCTAAACCTTATATCACTACCAATTTCGTGTTTGCTACACATAATTAAGCTCAACACTCGATTTCAATCACATGCAAGAACTTAGGTTGAATCGAAATACCCCAATTCGACATACCTTATGATCCTCTTGACGAGGTGATCACGATTCCATGTTCAGATTTTGATTTCAACTTGGATTGAGCCTTCAATTTGTGGGTTTAGTGAATTTTAGGGTTTTGAGGATGAGGGAGGTCGCCCTCTCCTGTTCTTGATCGACCAGACATCCAAATGGGGGTGTTTGGTTTTGTTTTTAATTAAAACTAATAATATAAGTTTTAATTTTAACAACATAGGCCCCTCCACTTTTGTTAATCATATAGTTTGGTTATTTTAACCATATTTGTTCTATTATGTCAAGGCACCAACTAACTAGGTTAATATTCCTAATTACTTGGTGGGTCCCGAGAGTTATAACCCGTTTTTATTTTAAGTCCCGTTAACTCGGGCTCTTATAACTCAATTTCCTTAAAACTTTGATTCGTTTGTATTTAATATTAGGATTTCTTATTTAAGTCCAAATATTTACCGGGTTATTTTTACCACTAACGGTACTTTACCCGTCCTTTAGTATTAACGGAGTTTGATTACCAAACCCGTTTTCAGGGTGTTACAAGTCTATCCCCCTTAAAGAGGTTTCTTCCTCGAAACCTTTCTTACATAGTTCATGGAGTTTTAAACTCAATGCATTTGACCTGAGTAATCTTTTAAGCATTACTCATACTTTACCCAATTGTTAGTATTACCAGAAAAATATATGGAAATATCTTTTTGTTACAAAACATCTACGTACCTCATACGACATAATGAAACTTGAAATAACGTAATTTCGTTAATTTTACTAGTTTAGTTAATTTAGCGACATCTATCGCTTTTATATATTATTGGACTCTTTATGAATCCGTTACTTTGACCCGGTTAAAGGTCTTTAGTGAAATAATTCACTTTTAGCAATAATTTCTTTTGTTTTCAGATTTATTTATTCGGTTCAGTTATACCGAATCCACCGCTTACAAGCAAACCAATTTTTATTGATTTGAATTACTGGCCTTAACCGGTCTTACTAACTAGACTTATTAGTCCCGTTACTTTTCACCGCTCGCTTGGTTATAATGTGATTTTACTTCACATTACATTTCCTAACCGTGATCGTGTCACATCCTGTTTAGTTTGTATCAACCTTTCATTTTCGAAAATATCACTTTTCGAATATATCGTCTTGCGCCTATAAGTGTCAAGACTTGTATCTTTCATGCTTACTATTTAAATTCCTATCAGAATTTATGTTTGTAAAAACGTTATTTCTTACTAAAACCGAAGTTTTAGTTTTAGGATCTTCTCTTTAACTTTTGTCATTTATCCATACCAGGATATTGACAGTCCATAATTTATTCTTTTACAGTCTTAGTTTTATGCGGGGATTCTCAACCGATTCCCTCGCTTTATCTAATTAACCCGTAGGTTTTTATCACTTAGCCTTATGGGCTATTTTGATTAGACTTTCACCTCTTTAGGGCGAAGTCCTTATAACTTCTTTCTAATCATGACCCGTGGGTCGTTTTAGTCCCGTAGATCTTTCATTTGTTTATAACCCTAAAGGTTATGTTGATCCCGTAGATCACTCCTTACTCATGTCATTCTTAAAATACATGTTTGGTGTCAAGGCACCCTGTTTTTGTTCGAAGAGTCGTTTGTTTTCAAGCTTAGGTCCCGTTAACCTTAATTGTAGTTTCATGGCTATAATTGTTTTCTTTCGGACAATTTTCCAATTTTATGACTTCTCACGTCATTTATGCGTCAGTTCTTCTTATGCTTACTGTTATTTGATTTGCATATATTCTTATTTGGTTATATCCCATTACCGGGCTCATTATTCTCTTGCATTTAACGCTACCTTTATCTGGCTAGCGCTCATTTGTGCCATTCGGCGTTATATTGTATTCAACCTGTTTGACCTATTAATGCGAAATCCATCACTTATAAACAATCAACTTTATTCTTTATTCAACCCATTCGACTTCGAATAGTTGAACATATTTACTCACAATTTCTATATACGAGATTTTATAGTCATAACTCGTAATCCAAGTCCTTTGATTTTTCAACCCGCGTCCACGTCTCTTGGTTTACGCATGTGTTTAATTCTTACCCATTAACCGGGTGTTTTACCGAAGTCGTTATTATTGCAACCCTCCCGGTATGCATTAAGACCTCGCTTCATTTTTATATTCCGACTTTGTCCTTACGTTTGACGTTTTACAAAAACGACCCGTTAAGGGACATATTTGCATTTTCTGGGTTCGAGTGTAAGTACACCCCCTCCCAATTTATATCTTAATCATTTCACATGTTTTGCATCCTCCGGGTTCGGGTGTAAGTACACTCCCTCCCAATACTTATCTAAATCATTTTACATGTTTGCGTTTTCCGGGTTCGAGTGTAAGTACACTCCCTCCCAATACTTGTCTAAATCATTTTACATGTTTGCGTTTTCCAGGTTCGAGTGTAAGTACACTCCCTCCCAATACTTGTCTAAATCATTTTACATGTTTGCGTTTTCTGGGTTCGAGTGTAAGTACACTCCCTCCCAATACATGTCTAAATCATTTTACATGTTTCTTTGTCCCTTCACTCGGGCTCATTATCCTAATGTAATACGCTTCCGTCACTTGGTTGTGCGTTTACATTATTATCAAATATTTTGCTTATCTGATTCATTTGGGTACTTTTTAATTAGTCCCATTCACCCCGTCCTTACTACATCGGATATAAATGTGTCCATCATAAGAAGTTCATGGTACCACGTGTTCACTACTTACTTGGCCAGAGTAAGCGATCAACACCTGGTATACATGACCTTTTTATAATTTTCACATTACACCCCATGTAAGTAATGCCTCTATTTGTTTTTTTCTTGGAAACAATATCCCGGATAGGTTTTCTATTCAGGTTTTTCCAAGTTTTCAATCTACATACGCAACTTTCAATCTCTACATATTTGTTGCATATTACTATTTATGCAATAATTTAAAACGTGCACCTGATAATGCTTGCTCTAACAGGCTCCCATTGCCATTAACTTATTCGCAATCGTTGCGCCATTTAGGTCCTTGGTGATCGTGCTCTATTTGTCATGCTTTGGACCATTCCATCATCATATCCACAATTCGTTTGACTCTCGTCATCTTCAAACGCGAGTGTCCTTCAATTAAAACATTCACAAAAGTTAGTAACATCTACTTCAATAATCGCCCGTATTCTAATACAAGGCTTTTTCTACAATACGCGTCAATGCACGTATTTTCGTCAACTATATCAATCATTTCAATTGGGGTAACGTGTATCACACGGTAGCCCTATGAGTTGTTTACAACACTTTAGCATGCTAAACCATTAACATACCTGTACTTACCAGATTTGCGATCAAGCCACGAACCGAACACCAATCTTTATTAAGAGCATAAGGTTTAAGTCCAAGCATAGTTTTCCCACCATACTTGAATCTCTTAAACCAAGTCTCTGATACCAACTTGTAACACCCGTTCTTATAAATTAAGGTTTAACGTATCATTTACGAAAAAAACAGTCATGTAATTAAGATTACATATGCATTGGAAATTACGGGTTTATTAAAACTTTTTACAATTTATAAGTATACAACATATCATGTGTACGTTCGTCGTTTAACATAATAACGATACATAGTGCGGAAGCTTATTTCGTGATCGTGTTCGGTTCTTGCTCGTCGCTTGATCGTCCTCCGATGCTAAAATTTACCTGAAACTCATAAAACATGAGTTGGATTAGTCATACGTAGCTTAAAACGTATTAAAACGGGTTCGCAACGCAAAGTAATTTAAAATAATCATTTTTCGCAAAACTGGCTCGTGCTCGCGTAGCGCCACTGCCCGTCCCGCTACGCCACGGCCTTATTCCTTCAGATTGTTGCAGCTGGTTGCTGCATATTCCCAGCACGATCTGATTTCACGGAAACGGCCATAACTTCTTCGTTATTGATCCGTTTTACCCGATTCTTTTTCCTACGTGTCCGTAATTTAATCCTCCATCTTGTGGAGTTAAAATCCTACATCCAACATAAGAAATTTTGAGACTTCTAAGCCTTCGACTCGTTACCTTTTTACCGAATTTTAACCCGTTTATGCATTTTATCAAACAAACGTATTTATTTGATTCCTATATCTCATACACTTCTTCAAATTAATGTTACCTACTATATTAGGTTCTAATCATAGGTTTATTACACCATTTAAACCCGTTTTCGCTCGTATGCTTATTTTGACCCGTTAAGGGTATTTAAGCACTTTAAAACTTGAAATCGCTTTCATTCATTTCTAGCATCCTATTCCTACATTTCTTATCAAGTAATCTTCAACTACAACTCTTTGCGTGTTGGATTTCAATGAGTATATCTATATGTTCCGAGTTTTACCCTCCGGATTGTTATTTTACGGCAAGACTCAAATAGAGCTGTTTGACTAACGTATTACATCTTTTAACTTCTACACTTATTCTAAGTATTTATTTAATCATGAAACTTGTTTCCAAACAACCTTTAAGGGTTGTTTGTTCGATTTAACATACAGGGGCATTCTGGTCAATTTTGGTCCTTCTTTTACGACAAGGACTTTCAGATACTTGTTTGACCCAGAAATTCGATCTTTTAACTATAACCCTGTTTAGAAGCCATTATGTTTCTAAAACACTACAATTATAACTTGAATTATTCGGTTTATCTTTAAGATAACCAAATATCCAATTTGACCTTGTTTAACTCTTAGAAAACCTCAAGTTCTACATGATGAATTGAATCATTATACATACCTGGCTCGGATCAATATATTGACCCGTTTCAATACCTTGACTTAGTGGCCGCTAAGCAATAGCGATGTGCGTATCCATTTGATATTTATTCCTATAAACATGTAACTCGCCAAACCATTAGTCGATATTGTCAAAGGGTGTTAATTTCACCTTTTGACCCGTTTATTTACCTAGTGATCTTCGTCACTTCAACTAAATGCCAATTTCATGTATTATGCAAATTTAAAGCCTACTAACGATAATACGAAATCAAGCATAATGTAACGGAACCGTAGTTACGTACCTTTTAAGCATCCTTTTTCAAACGCGTATATCTCCTCCGGCGTGTCCGCTTGACGTTCCGGATTTCCTTGCCTAAAGAGTTCAATTCATAATAAGTTTAGAACTCTTTCGTAAGCTTTAACGCATTATTTCTTAACGTATTCAAATCTGCGTTTTACCCAACTTTCAACATTTTAACCCTCATTTAGGCGTTTTATCGAACACCTAGCGGGTCAGATTTCTACATGATCTAAAACAAGTTCATGACTTGAGTTTATCACTCTAATTAACTTCAATTAGACAATATACACATATTTTTAACATCAATAATTTAAGGATTATCTCATAATTTCAGTTTACACTAGAACAAGAGTTTTAACCCTAGTGTTTATCAAGTTCTACTAACATATTAATCACCCACTATGGTGATTTTGATCCATACCAACATCATGCAAGAATTTGACAAGAAATCATCTAGGGTTTGCCCCTAAACCTTATATCACTACCAATTTCGTGTTTGCTACACATAATTAAGCTCAACACTCGATTTCAATCACATGCAAGAACTTAGGTTGAATCGAAATACCCCAATTCGACATACCTTATGATCCTCTTGACGAGGTGATCACGATTCCATGTTCAGATTTTGATTTCAACTTGGATTGAGCCTTCAATTTGTGGGTTTAGTGAATTTTAGGGTTTTGAGGATGAGGGAGGTCGCCCTCTCCTGTTCTTGATCGACCAGACATCCAAATGGGGGTGTTTGGTTTTGTTTTTAATTAAAACTAATAATATAAGTTTTAATTTTAACAACATAGGCCCCTCCACTTTTGTTAATCATATAGTTTGGTTATTTTAACCATATTTGTTCTATTATGTCAAGGCACCAACTAACTAGGTTAATATTCCTAATTACTTGGTGGGTCCCGAGAGTTATAACCCGTTTTTATTTTAAGTCCCGTTAACTCGGGCTCTTATAACTCAATTTCCTTAAAACTTTGATTCGTTTGTATTTAATATTAGGATTTCTTATTTAAGTCCAAATATTTACCGGGTTATTTTTACCACTAACGGTACTTTACCCGTCCTTTAGTATTAACGGAGTTTGATTACCAAACCCGTTTTCGGGGTGTTACAGAAACCCAGTTGCACAGTCAACTGGTAGAAACGCCGAAAATCTCTTTACAAAGGCTCAATAATTAGAGCACGAAATGTATACTCAAAATATCAAACTCGTATCATTCCCAACGGACTCAGTTGAGAAATATGGAGTTTGTAATACTACAATATTTCCACCACAAAAACTGTCAAGGGAAGACGGAGATTACAGTCCTCAAACCAGTCGGCAAACATGCTGACATACCTCGCCGGAGCATCACCGACGGTGACACCTTTGGGATACATAGCCCCATAATTTTCAGGCATTTGGATGCCCGTCATCAAGGTTTGAAAAGCCGACTCGGTCCATCTCAACTCTGGCAGGCTCTTGCTAGGAGCATTAACTTCAGCCTCATCCTCCGCCGCCGTCGGCGACGACGGTTCAGGATTTTCAAAGGCAGTAAACAAAGGGTTGGAAGCTTCAGCCATTGAGAAAAGAAAACAACAAACGAGTTCAGGAAACTCTGAAAATCTCACCGGAATACTCAAACTTTTGATCGGAGAAAACGAGGAAACTGATTTTCTCTCACCGGAAAATTTTTGAAATTTCAAAAAATGAGGGGAAACCCTAAACGGTTTCCTCTTTTATACTTATCGCAATTAATGCGATCACGGTAACCGAACAGACATGCAAATTCGGAGCCCGTCATGCGTCGCCAAGTGTGAAGCAACGGTTTCTCTGACGGTTATCACGCGCGCGTGGCCGCCCACGCGCCTGACAGTACAAGACCTTTTACACTACTGCTACAGTGCATTTATTACCTTGGGCAGTGTAAACGTACTTTCATTTCAGCACATGCCAGCTAAATCTCACCAACTTCCACCAACCTACACGTGCGGTCTACCACGTGTACAATAAGCAAAAAGCGACGACAACCTTCAGTTAAGCGGCATGCGGTTTCTCTGGTATTCCGCACCATAACCCATACCGCATGTCGTTTTTTACATACCCTCTCAAAAAAAAAGAATATATATATTTACACCATATAAAGGGGGATAACCAATATCTTCATATCTCCACTTCCACATGTGGAATATGCGTAGATGACACACACGAGCCCGCACAGGTGTCTAAGATACTCAGAACTAGCAATATTCTTTGAACTGCGAAAACCGCATCTCAGAAACAGGCAAACCACAATGCCTTAAAGCTTTTTCAAGCTTCAAATCCCTCGTTTCCGGTTCACAACCACAGAGGAGAAACAAACAGCTTCTCCATAGGGAAAGGATAAGTATGATGAGCGACCGCCCATCAGCAACCCTGACTCCTGAACCTTCAAGAGCTACATCCAAGTGCAACACTCTTTTAAATCGAGTCTTCTGTTACAAACCGTAGACACTCATGAGTCGCTGCGGCCGCACATGACTACGAGAACGTTAGCTAAGGAAGAGCCACGACTAAGTTATCACACAGATGATCAAAGCTACTTCAAGGAAAACGGCTCTATAACTTCCTGTGAAGGAAAGTGGCTACAGAACGAATGCGGACGAGTTTCACCCAGATTCCTAACTATCTGCGGTGATCTCATTGAGCAACAAGCCAAGCAATGATGGTAACTAGTCTGCTTATGACTTTGTTTACCTACCAATTGGCCGCATAGAATAAACAATGGTGGGCACAAGCATGCCTATAACCAAGTTTATTTGCCCATAGTTCAACTGAACTACCCGCATTGTTCGACCAAACACAGCCAACAATGAAGGAAGTTTGTCACATTGTTCGATCAAACATGGCCAACAACGTTCAGGAACGAGGTAACCGCAAAGGATGTGCGGTTACTTGAGAGTTAAACTGGAAGAACACGAATACCCCACAGGGGAGGGATCATTGTTTCATGTCCAGTTCATAAACATAACGCGCCGACAGGGCACTCAACGCATTGCATCCGCAATCGCAAAGGCTACAGCTAGAGTTGCGGGTACTGACATCTTCAGTCACCGTCTCAAAGGTTGATTCGGCACACCAACAGGTGGCAACCAAGCCTGATGACATCAGAAAAAGGTAGACCACACTACCTAAGTTATCAGCTGATGTTCCAGCATCAGCCTGAACTTGCTCACCGGTATGGAAAAGACGCCACACGACTCTACCGGATCTCCAATTTAATTTACTCGAAGCAGGAGCAACCAATCGAGCCTAGAATCTTCTCCAATCCAACTTTAAAGGTGCCCACTCGACCTAATAGTCCAGTATTCCTCCCACCTGCAACTTACATGAGGAAACAACAATGGACTGGGGGACTTAAAGGGGTATGGTCCCAAATCTCGCACCAAAGTGGTCGCGAATGACCATTACCCTTATCAAATACTCCCACCGGCAAGAACTTATCTTCGTCCGTGCGGGCAGGTGCGAACGCAGCTGTCGAACCCAATCGGTCAAGTGATGAGAAGACTTAACTTGTGCATAAAAATGAATGTTGCACATAGCGATGCGGCTTAGCACCGCATCCTATGAACATTTTCGTCACAACAAGGGATAAGGTAACAGCAGTCACCGCATATGGCGATGCGGCTCTGCACCGCATCCCATAAACATCTTCGTCAAACCAAGGGACGCGAAACCAACCGCGGTCACCACAGATAGCGATGCGGCCTAGCATCGCATCCTATTGACGACGCAAGTGGGACTGACACCTTGACTCAGGTAGCCAAAACAGCAAGTGGCACTGATGACAGTCATCTGTCAGCCCATACGTAAACGAAACTGGCACACAGACTGACAACCACAGTGGGACGTGGCATCACCTTCGTAACAGACAACTCTGACACACCTTCAAGTGGCTGCGCGTTGTCAGTCTAGCCACTCAATTACCCTCCTTCACTCCTCGGCTATAAATACCCTTCCCGGACCAGGTTTGAGGTATCGCTTATCAAACTCTCTCACTTTTACTACAATCACACACTTTGCTCTCAAGCAAATTACTGATTCTCACGCCGGAGAGTGGTAACAAGGAGCACCACCCACCCCATCCTCCTTGTTACGAGTCACGGTGTGTTTTCCTTGTGTAGGAGACAGATCAGCGGACGATCCAGCCACTGATCCTGGGAAAGAAGGGATTAACCCTACTTGACGAGACCAGTGAATTAACCTCCCTTGGTTAACCACTGTTTCATCAATGATAGTCTACTACACAGGTACAAAAACACATTCAGAAGGTAAAGGAGGATGTACTACTTCATGATTGCCAACGTGTATAATCGGCAGCTCAGCTATCTGTATAAAATAGTAGAGATCACATAATCAACCCACTTATAAGAATACGAGTAAATTCAGATTGTATTTATTAGATAACATGTACTGTAGAATGGCTTAAGCAAGGGAAAAGTTGTCATACACTTATAAGTTATAACTTCCTATATATATTTATTTTTAATGTCATGTTATTATTCTGATGAAATGACTTAATGCATGGTCTGCATTGAAGGTGGCAAAATGTATGAGGACTGTACTGTGTGGGTAAAAGATTAAAATGAATATCTTTTCATACTAGCAAAGCTAGTTTGTGTTGACCCACAAACACAAGGGTTTTGCAATTTTTATAATATTTTAGTTTATAATTAAACATGTTAATGATGATTTGGAAAGATGAAAGGATCACAACAATAAGCTAAATCTTTGGATAAAAGAATGTAGAGGGTTGTATCCCTTAACACTATAGACTTTAGGAGAGTTTAAGCCTGTTTGACCCGTTACCCATTTTGTTAAGCTTTTCTACTTAAACCCAAATCAACCCACTCATAACTATATAGATTGTAGGTCCGGCTAGGGGAGGATCTAGTCGCCTAATCCTTGTGTACAAACCAACCCGGTTGTGCGGAATCCAACCGGGAAAGCAAACCGAGATAAAACACGACAAGAACACGAGATACAAGACCCGAAGATTCAAAGTTTAACACACTTGTATATTAATGATAAGAGTACGAGTACAAGATGATACAAGATCCGGTTAAACACAAACACACTGAAACTTCTCTCTCGGTTCTCTCCGGTTCACACACTTGTGCGCTGCCTTGTTCTTGTCTTCTGTTTTGCACACACACTCCTGTTCTTGTCTTGTGTTCTGCCGAAATCACAAATGATTTCGGCATATATATATGTTGTGCGATTGGACTTGGGGTCGGCCCAAGTGAAGAAGTAGCCCACATGAAAGAGATAATGGCCCAAGCTACTTTACGTAAAACATGCAGATAGAATTTGAGATGTTTAGCCAACTTAGTCACCATGATGACATCATCATGACATCATCATGATGATGTCATGATGATGTGGCAGCGGGAACCGGCTCGCGGCACTCCGTGCTTCGCGTGACGAACTCTGGGACGCACGACGGAGGAATGTCGTGACGTCGGGCTTGAGCCGAACCTAACCGGGTCGAACCGAACCAAGTCGCATCGAGTCGAGTCGCGTCCATATATATGTATCAACAAACTCCCCCTTGGACGCTACTCGCGAGATTCGCCTTTCTTGTCTTCTAAGTCGGAGGATCTTCAATGTCTTCACGTATTGAAAGCAGAAAGTGTATCAACAAACTCCCCGTTTCATGTAGGAAGTGTGTTGACAAACTCCCCCTTAACATAAGCTCCCCCTGGAGTTATGCTCGTGAAATACTTGTTCTTTATGGATTGAGATCCTTGTGGTGTTGATGATGGTCAGCGGCAACTCGATCATCTTCATCACTTGAGTGCCTTCACGTCGTGTCTTCATTCCGAAGCTTGTCATCGACCATGTTCTCCTTGCCTTTAGAATCTGCACACGCAAGAAATCTAAACGCGTAATGAGAACAACTGGTTGGAATATAGTTTAACATAAACAAATAACACACATGTGACCATATTTCAATCAACTACCGTCCCACAGTTTGAAAGTTTAATAAATTTATCAATTCAAAACTTGCAAATTCTGACCATTTATGAAGATTTAGTCGATTTTGGTTTTCAATCAGGTTTCAGGTAACGAAGACTCGAGATCCAACATCGTACGATCGAAAATAAAATAGAAATAAAATCTTTTTGGCTTTTTAGAAAGTTTATATTAAAACAGATTTTAGGTGTGTTTTAATATGTGAAAAGTAAAGACTGAAAGCAGTAAATAAATATATACAAAGATGCAGAAACTGAAAGCATTAAATAAATATTTACAGACATTCTTTTTGCGAGTTTCGAGGGTAAGAGAATCATATCAGTGTACGGTCATGCCAAAACGCTCTTGTTGTTCAGTTAGTTAACATTTAGATAAGCATCCTATAACAATTATCGGTATTGTTGTCCACTTAAGCTCAACTTATCAGATGTAATCATGGCGAGGGGATACGTTAGAGTATGATTTATACTTACCGACCGGTGTTCATCCACATCACGACACATTCCCGTATCAAGGTATGCACGAGGGTTCATCTTACCGGTGAGTATACCGATTATCATCTGTTTGACCGTATATGATGTGAGAAACTCACTTATTTTGATTGAAAACAAGCCCTATGTGATAGAATCACTTATTGATGAGGAACTTGATTTTCATATGCATGAAGGGCACAGGAGCAAGTCCGTGAACAGGTCAGTACTTTCGTACAGCAGAGAGACGAACTTAACACCCGGAAAGAATTTGTGATATTTTATCACTTATTAGTTTTGGACATGTGATTGTTGATCACTTATTGAGGACGAATGCAGTATGTACACGTATGTATGGTATCATGGAAGATCTAGACTTGCATCCCCCGTTATTTTTCGGTAAAAGATACAACCATGATACCCAGATGATAAGCAGCATAAAGACCGAATATCTCAGAACCTCGGCAATCTCTCAAACGAAATTTCGGTACTAAGACCATATGCCAATGAATGGTTCCCACCTGGTCTTCAGTCGATTTAAGTTTATATCACCCTGCACACTTTAAAATGATTGTGAGCCTACCGATACATCTTATATAGAGCTGCTTATCGTTTTTCATTTTAGGTTTAGAGAGGTTTAGACAGACCACTGATGTACTATCATTTTCTCTTTTTCTCGCCAGGAAACTCATTTTTGCTTTTCTATTGTTTTTGTGTTTTTGAAATTTTTCGATGTTTTTGGATTTTTCAAATTTGGATTTACTCCCCCTAAAATCAATAAACTAAGACAAATTTAAAACACAAAGATATTTACAAAAATAATTTTCCGATGTTGGTTTTACTCTTGCTTGACCTTAATGCCGTTTACCAGTAATAAAAAGTCAAATCTTGATTTGTCAAATGCTTTGGTAAAAAGGTCGGCACGTTGGTCATCGGTGTGGACCTTGACAACATTGAGGAGTTTCATAGTGAAACGATCACGTGTGAGGTGATATTCAAGTTCAACGTGTCAGGTCAAAGAGTGTTGTACGAGATGATAATAATTCATAAAGCAGCTTAAATATCGACAAGTATAGGAGAGATTAGAAATTTAAAAACCGTATCCTGCAACTGCTTCGTGCATTGCAAGGAATCTGAGCGTTCTCCCAAACTGGATATCCACCCGGTGTGGACTTCAAAGTCGATTCTTTGTAGCTACTGAGAAGTCTCTTCACAGCAACAAGATCATAAACCTTTGGGTCCGGCTGGTCTTCCACATTGCACCAGCGAAGGTCTTTATCTTTCTCTTTGAGAAGTAGTGTGCGGTTGTTCAATCCACGCCAAGGCATCCGCACACCCGGTGTAGTTTGTTCAACAAACACATTTTCTTCAATCACACCGTGGAGAAAAATACACTGCACGATCATCTTGTTGATTTTGAACTTCAAACGTGCTGCAGGTGCGTACTTTTCATTCGAATCTTCCCTGAGGACCCGATCAAAAACCATGACAACCAAATTTTGGCACATATTTCAACTGGTCGAATTTTTAACTTCATTCCTTTTTCCTTCATCAGACATCTTTTTGTCTTCTTTCCTCCTCTCTCCATCAAAGGCAACAATATTTTTCTGTCGCCTATCTTGTGTAAGGACGCTCCACTATCAACAATCTTACGACTATCGAAAGTTCCTCCTGGAACATCCTACACACTCATTCAGAGATTAGTTGGAGAGTGGGACCCAAGCCTTCACAGACTTGGGTCGACCGTCATCATCGAGGATTGTGACATCCATTTCCCGATGATTCGGAATTGATGTAGCTCCCCCTGAAACAATTTGCGATTTTGGTTTCCAAATCTGTTTTTGTTTTTCATTTTTAACTTCTAACTTAACAGACTGTGTTTGGATAACCTCTGGTTTTAAAACCTTTTCAACATTTTTCCGTTGTTTCTTTTTCTGTTTCATTTCCCGTTGTTTAACAAGACGAGGGTCTGATTTTGACGAAATAGATCGCTTTCGGTAATTTCGTTCACGGGGATCATCTTCTTTGGCTTTTAATTTATGAAGATACGGACAATTTCGAATGATATGTCCAATTGTGCCACATTCAAAACACATTCTCCGCTCTACAAACCTCGGAGCATCATGTGATTGCCTAGCCGATGATGAACTTTGTGATCCCGAAGTACTAGGTTTTGAACTGTTTAGTTCATTTCTTTTTCTCACTGTTGCTTTCTTGACAAAATCTAAGTTAGATTGGTTCTCAAAATTTGCAATTTTGTCCGTTCCCTTAGATTTCACAAAGTTCACATTCTTTTTCTTCTTCTGATTCGGCTTCCTTGGATTTTGAGTCGGTGTTTTACCTTTTGATTTGGCATGATTTTGCTGTTTTTGCACTGTTGGTA
Source organism: Helianthus tuberosus (assembly GCA_030545235.1). Classification (NCBI taxonomy): domain Eukaryota; kingdom Viridiplantae; phylum Streptophyta; class Magnoliopsida; order Asterales; family Asteraceae; genus Helianthus; species Helianthus tuberosus. The sequence continues at coordinate 196,320,228 of CM060370.1, read as the reverse complement.
ACTTTTGATTGCCAAATTGTTTTCGAACTTCGGCCTTTGGGATAGGAGGGCACTGTGTTACAGTAACACGTGATCCTGTCTTTCCCAAAAACTTACTTGTCGAATTTTCAAAAACTTTACTTATTAAAGATTGATTAATATTCTTTATAGGAAAATCTTTGTCTGAGTAAATTTTATCATCACCAACAAGAGTGTACAGTAAATCCACACTCTCCGACTCTTGGGCAGATGTGGACTCGGTTGGAACAGTCTTAGCAGGTTTTGCGGGAGGATCACATAGAATATGATTCTCAAGAGGTATGTCCTCTTCTTTGATTACCGCATCAGACTTTTCCGAATCAGTATCATCAGATTCATCATCAGAAGAATCAGTATCCTCAATCACAACTGGAGGATTCTGACTCGGTTCAGCAGAAGACACACATGTATCTGCTGACACATCTGAATCTGATGATACCTCTTTCTTGTATCCGAGTCCTGTTGCACATTCTGCTGCAAATTCCTTAATATCTAGAGGAACAGATGGCTCAAAGTGAGTTCTATATTCCTCATCAGGCAGTGCATCGTAATTGTGTCTGACAGGTGGTGGACATTGCTTATAACCTATGCATGTGACATCCTTTTTCTCTTTCTGAACGTCAATGATGTGATCCAACACATAGCTAGAACTCAAATAACTGTCTAACTTAAGTCGGATCGCCTCACTTTCGGTTTTAACACAAGCCATTTCTTTTTGCATTACCTCAAGACGAGTTATATACAAATTAATGTCAGTTTGTTTTCTGGAAACCATTTTTGTCAGCTCGGTTTTATCTTTCTTTAATGTTTCAATCATCGACTTAAAGTTCTTTTCATGGTTTTCATAAAACATGTTGGCTTCTGTGCACTTAGAAAGATCCACGGTTAATTTCTGATTGTGGATAAATGTCACATCATATTTCTCCTGCAAAGCCTCGTGTTTGCTTTGCAACTCACACCACTTAGCATCTAAATCAACATGTTTGTTTTGCAAGTCAAACAAACTAGCTTGTAAAGCATCATGTTTGCCTTGCAACTCAGACATGTTTACTTCTAAATTAGCACATTTAACATGCAATCTATCACAATTATCACAAATAACAGCAGTTGGTTCATTGACACATACCTGACTTGGATCACTCTCAGATGTTGACCTTTCTGCATCAGAATCAACAACCTCCCTTGATGATTCATATTCAGATCCAACCTCGCTTGAACTTGAAGTAGTATCATCCTCAACTGAAGTTGAAACGTCTTCATCTGAACTACTGTCATGTTCAGAACTGTCATTATTTCCCGAGGATTCACCATTGCTGGCATCTTTGACAACTTCAGCAAAACAAGCTGTTCCAACTGGAGCATCACTACTCAACCTGATTGACCAATCACCACTTTCATATACTTGAACCACAAGTGCCTGGTTAGCATTTGATGGTCCTGCTTGTCTTTGGTTGTTGACAGGTATCAATGTACGCTCATCGTTCCTGTTCTGATTCTGCTGGTCTCCTTGATCTCTGAAAGGGTTCTGGTTCCCATGCTGAGCTGGCTTAACAGGAACTTGAATGGGATTGCCATGTAGATCTGTTGTCACAGGAGGCCTTTGTGTTTGCTGTTGAGGCATTGGTTGAAGAACTGGTTGAAGCGGATTTCCATATATGTCTGTTGTTGGAGGAGGAATGCCATACAAGCTAGTGCTAGACACACTTGTTGGTCCTGTAGATTGAACAGGTAATGGATTTCCGAACATATCAGTTTTTGGAGGGACCGGAACTTGGATAGTATTGCCAAACATGTCAGTGTGAGACACAAACGCTGTTTGATTTGGATCTATATTTATCGGTCTATTCCATCTTGGATTCATTTTTGATCAAGACTAATAATACCTGAAAATCACACCTCAAACCAAGCAATTAAACCACTAATACAAATATATATATTTTTTTTTTTTTTTTTTTAAATATCTAGACAACACAAAATCCCACGAAACAAAGGTGATCGTTGAAGTTGACGAAACACTTTGAATGTCGAAGAAATCAGAGCCCAAACATAAGCCCAAATCTTGTTGTGCGAGCCCAATTTTCTTGTGCAACTAACAGCTTCTTGTGCGACTAATGACCTTGTGCGACTCAAACAAACAGCCCAACCCAGTTCAATATAAAGCCCAAATCTTGAAGCCCAATGTCTTGTACGAGAACAATATGTTGTGCGACTGAAATCAGCTTGTTCGATCCTGTTAATTCGCTGGCTTCTATTAATTTCGCTGGCTTTATTAAGTTCGCTGAATTTCGCTGCCTATTCTCGTTATTACGATGATCAGAAAAATCGCCGAAAAACCGTGATAATCTCGCTGAGGACGATTACACGGTTACCAAAGTCGCCTTTGGTTTTGAGTTGGTCGGGTCAAGCAAGTTCGCTGGTAACTGGAAACAAATTTGCTGAAATCAAATTCCAACTTCGCTGAGTTATGCTTGTGTTCGCTGGTTACTGAAATATCGCTGGTTACTCTAAATCAAATTCGCTGAAATCAGTTGGATCTTGGGCTTGTGAATGACGAAACAGGCCCAACAGTATGTTTTGATCCGTCGAAAATTTTGAAAAGTTTCTGATTAGCTGAAAAAGAAGATTTAGAAGGTGGGAACAGTCTGACACAAGTACCCCTTTGTCAACTGCACAATGCTGCTTCACCAACCGAGATGATTATCCTTACCAACTTGATCTATAATAACAATATTATAAACAAAACCCAAATTTCAAAGCATAAACAACATTGAAAATATATCTCGAAGATCAAACAGGTAATGCAATCAAGAACACACTTGAATAAAGATGAACTTTATGAATATTCTGGAAAACCCATGATCTTTCAAACACAAATTTTTGCTAAAATATAATCAAAAACCAATAAAGTAAGCATGCAAACATGAATATAACAGGGTTTTGATAATCACAATCAGCAGAAACCCGGTTTTTCAGAAAATCAGACTTTTAAAAACTTGAAGAACAACATGAAAAACACCATGAACTTCATGAAGTTTCCGGTAAACTGAAACTTTCCGAACACGAGTGAATGCACGAAACTTCACTAAAAACACCCACTTTTAACAATGGAAAATGAAAAATAACAAGGTTTTTATGTGAACTTCCAGCAAAATATGAAGATTTTCGAAGCTAAAAACAGAAATTTCCAGAAAATACAAGCTTCTAAAACCCGAAAAACAACCCGAAAACTACTCGGTTTTAACAAGGAGAAGAGCCACGGCTCTGATACCACTTGTAGGTCCGGCTAGGGGAGGATCTAGTCGCCTAATCCTTGTGTACAAACCAACCCGGTTGTGCGGAATCCAACCGGGAAAGCAAACCGAGATAAAACACGACAAGAACACGAGATACAAGACCCGAAGATTCAAAGTTTAACACACTTGTATATTAATGATAAGAGTACGAGTACAAGATGATACAAGATCCGGTTAAACACAAACACACTGAAACTTCTCTCTCGGTTCTCTCCGGTTCACACACTTGTGCGCTGCCTTGTTCTTGTCTTCTGTTTTGCACACACACTCCTGTTCTTGTCTTGTGTTCTGCCGAAATCACAAATGATTTCGGCATATATATATGTTGTGCGATTGGACTTGGGGTCGGCCCAAGTGAAGAAGTAGCCCACATGAAAGAGATAATGGCCCAAGCTACTTTACGTAAAACATGCAGATAGAATTTGAGATGTTTAGCCAACTTAGTCACCATGATGACATCATCATGACATCATCATGATGATGTCATGATGATGTGGCAGCGGGAACCGGCTCGCGGCACTCCGTGCTTCGCGTGACGAACTCTGGGACGCACGACGGAGGAATGTCGTGACGTCGGGCTTGAGCCGAACCTAACCGGGTCGAACCGAACCAAGTCGCATCGAGTCGAGTCGCGTCCATATATATGTATCAACATAGATTGAACTTGCTTCCTCTAATTGGCATGGTAAAAAAACACAAAACCTTGGAAATTTGTCGGACATTAGAAAGCAATAACTTAATAAACGCTAAGCACGAGTTTGATTCATGACTTCCATTTCCTTCATCTTTGCTTCCAGCTCATCATTCATATTTTTTATCTGGCCTTGAAGTGCGGTATCATCTTCATCTCCCGAAAGTTTCACGACCTGCAGTTTCTCTTTTAACCCATCAATTTCCATCTCTAGTTTCAGTTTCGCATCTAGCTTTCTCTGTGATTCAAGAACCAGTCAACATTATTAGCAAATCATTATTGTAAATAAAAAAGTATCAAGACTAGAGATAGCAAAGCGGTGCGGGTTGAATGATGAATGTAAACCGATTCTCATCAAACGGGTTAACTTAATGTGCTTGCTGAAAAAAGGTTAGGTTGAATCAAAACCCTTATAACCATTTGACGGATCAAGAGACATATAAACCCTTGTTACCTTTTGCTCTACAGCAATCCATAAGAGGCGTGCACGAGCTTTTCTCTGCACCACACGCAGAAACTTGTTATGCATGTCACTCGTATTGATTGTGTCATCAAGAATCATATCAGTCGACACCTGAAACTGAAGAAAATATCACAGATTATTTATCATGAATCCAAACTGGTATTTGCATCAAATTATTAATACGAGTGAAAAGGTGCTCACGACCTCTAATCAATACCTTAATCAACTCTAAACGGGCTTCTTCCAACTCATGGTTAATTTGCGATTCCTTAATCGCAAGAGTTTGATTCATAACCTCCAGTTCCTTCTATTGATAGTTAATTCCTTAATCCATGTGGGTCAAAAGTAGTGGGTAGTTTATGTAAATAGTTAATAGTTAGTTTATGTTATAATTAGAATAGTTAGTAAAGTGTGAGGACCGGAAGCGACAAAGTGGAACTTTATAACCTACATCAGAAGAGATGCGACCTCTCCTGGAGACGCACCGCTTCACAAAGGGCGGCAACACCACAACAACTTCAAACATCACGTCGCTTCATCAAAAGACACAACGGTTCAAACACACCTCTTCGATTAGTATAAATAGCATTAGATATTTCAATTGTACATACTCATACATTCAGAATCATTATTCATTCAGAAATCAAAGGTACTAGTTTGTTTATTATTGTTCTTTATCACTTTGTTCATCATCAAGAAGATCTGGGCAACAGTGGTATCAGAGCCAAAGGCTCGAATCGCAGACACGTTCTCAATTAGCGGAAATTGATATTCTAATCGAAGGTACGTTCTCAATTAGCGAAAATTGAAATTCGAATCAGTGTTCTCAATTAGCAGAAATTGAAATCTGAATCCGGTCAGTTCCGAAGTTCGAAATCAGAAACGAAACTGGAAAAGAAATCAAAATTGTTTTGGTGTGGTTTATCACAAAGATGGCGTGAACAGGAGTTTGTTTTTTGAAAATCAATTGCAATCCAAGTTTGACTTTTTCAAAAGGGATAAGGAAAATTACATTATTTGATTATTAAATTGTTTACTCACAATTGGAAGGGTTGTTGATTGGTATCTCTGTACGAAACCAAAAGAAATAAAGCCAAGGGTTGGCTGGTAAAAGTCCTACAATCACAAAATAATAACCAAGTGGGTTATTCAATTAAGTTGGTGGTCACCGATTATAAGAAATACCACCAGATTTGAGTGGTGTTTTTTGGTACATCATTAAACAAGGAAGTTTGCATTACAAGATCAAAAGAGGACAGAATCACGCGGAGTCGGTTCGCGAAAAATATAATAAGGGAAAATTGTTGAGCAAGAAATTATGGCGGATTCAGGAGGAGGCTCTCCGTCAAATGCGGTAGTAATTAAAGAGAGTAGTTCGTTCTCCCAGTTTCAGTGTCCTATCTTAAAGTCTACAAACTATACGGTATGGGCAATCCGTATCAAAACCATACTTAGGGCAAACGGATTATGGGAAATGATAGAACCAAAGGAAAATACGCAAGCGGATGAAAAGAAGAATATGACGGCAACCGCTTACTTATTTCAAGCACTACCGGAAGATATGATAATACAAGTTGCAAGTTGCAACAGTGCAAAAGAAATTTGGGATGCATTAAAGGCAAGACACGTCGGTGCAGATCGAGTGCAGAAGGCACGTCTTCAAACACTCAAAACAGAGTTTGAGATGTTAAAAATGAAGGAGGAAGACACTATCGATTCGTTCACTGCAAGACTAAATAGTATTGTCATGAGGGCAAGTAGTCTTGGATCAACTTTTGATCAACCGACTTTAGTACGGAAACTTCTAAGTTCTGTACCAAGAAGGTTCGTTCAAATTGTTGCAACCATTGAACAATTCGCCGATCTAGAAACAACGACGCTAGACGAAACAATCGGAAGATTGAAAGCCTACGAAGAAAGGACCAATCTGGTGGATGAAAACCTGGTAGACGATCAAGAGAAACTTATGTTTACACGACGCGACAAGAACTATGGTCGTGGAAGGCGTTTTAGAAACCATGGACAAGGAAGGTTCAATTCATCACAAGGCAAGTGGCGTGATCAAAAGTTTAGACAAGAAGAAAGAGGCGGAAGTATCTCGCGGGATGATTCCAAGAACAAGGACGAAGGTTATGATAGGAGGAATAGAAACCCTAGAGATCAAAATCGCTTCAAGAAAGATATGAGAGAAGTGGAGTGTTACAATTGCCATGAGTTTGGACATTATGCCTCTCAGTGCCCGAAAGCAAAACAAGCACAGGAGGAATCAAACTTGTTAGAAGAGGACGAGGAACCAACACTCTTGATGGCAATTACAGAAGAAGAAAGTTCAGAAACAGAAAGTAATATGAAAAGAGAATTAGAATCTTGGAAGTTTGATATGCTCCAGGATTTTGAAATAAAGAAACAAGAGTTCGAGACTGAGATGAAAAACAGAGAAATACAGTTTGAAAGGCAAATGCATGAAAGGGAAACATCATTTGCAGAAAAGATGAGCAAAGAAATTGAAAAGTTGAAGTCAGAAAGCATACAGTTAGAGACAAACAAGAGATGCAAGGGATGCGAAGAGATATCATCCAAGAACGGATTATCACCAGAAAACAACATTGTCAAAGATGACAAATCAAATTGCAAGAACAGGAAACATGAAGTAGTTCGTGATATACCATCTAAAGACGAACCTGACAAAGACATAGCAGATGACATGCATGTTAAAGATGGTGATATTCAAACGCGTGAAGACATCAAAGAATTTGCTCATGTTCAAAACAAATTTCGTGTTGCAATTGTTGGAGAATCTGATCAAGAAGTCAAGCAAGTGACCGGTAGAAAACCGAAGTTTAAAGACAAGGATCTTCTACAACAAGTTCGTGATAAAGATGGAGATGCACATGATGGCAATCAAGACATGGAGAAAGACCAAGGTGCAAGGAAAGAAGTTCAAGTGGAAGATGAAGACTTCATTCTCTTGAAGAATGAAGATGCTAAAGCATGAAGATGTTGAAGGCATGGATTAAGAAATTAGGGGGGAATATTGATAGTTAATTCCTTAATCCATGTGGGTCAAAAGTAGTGGGTAGTTTATGTAAATAGTTAATAGTTAGTTTATGTTATAATTAGAATAGTTAGTAAAGTGTGAGGACCGGAAGCGACAAAGTGGAACTTTATAACCTACATCAGAAGAGATGCGACCTCTCCTGGAGACGCACCGCTTCACAAAGGGCGGCAACACCACAACAACTTCAAACATCACGTCGCTTCATCAAAAGACACAACGGTTCAAACACACCTCTTCGATTAGTATAAATAGCATTAGATATTTCAATTGTACATACTCATACATTCAGAATCATTATTCATTCAGAAATCAAAGGTACTAGTTTGTTTATTATTGTTCTTTATCACTTTGTTCATCATCAAGAAGATCTGGGCAACACCTTCATCTTTGCATCTAGCTCATCATTCATCTTTTTAATCTGGCTTTGAAGCGCATTATCATCTTCATTGTCCAAATGTTTCATCACCACCAGTTTCCCTTTTAGTTCCTCAATTTCCGTCTCTAGTTGCTGTTTGGCATCTTGCTGTCTCTCTAACTCATGCATTTTCTTCAAAGCCTGCTCCTTCTCTTTCTGTGATTCAAGATCCAGTCAGCATAAGTTAAAAAAAAAAACATAAATGTCAATCAGAAACAGAAAGTATCAAGAGTAGAGGGTAATCACTTGGTAGAACAGAGGATATCAAAACGAACACAAACATGAAACATCAATTCAGACCCATCTTGCCTTTTCGTTATTTGAATCCGCCTCGACATCACCAGCAAGTATCAATTCAAACAACCAAATAAAGCAACTATAATATATGATTCACAACCAAACAATTTGTTTCAAGTCATCACAGATAATTCGTAAACACTACAAATGTCAACAGTAGAATGATTATAGGTTTTGAACACGGATTTAAGACTAGTTTCAATATGCCCCTCCAGCTTTCACTTGTTCCCCGCTCTAGTCTTTCACAAAGTTTCATTAGTGATCCTCCATCTTTCGTTCTTTAACCTTGTCACCTACAAAACCATAAATATATTTCAAATACCTATCTCACAGTGAGTTTATAACATTATATATTTCAACAAAAACCTGCATTGCTTGTTGTTGCTTCAGTATTGGCCCTTCTCCTTTTCAAGATCTTTTGTTGTTGCTATTCAGTCATCTTTTGTTGTTGAACTAGAATTGCATCTGGAACAATCCCATTCCCTCTTTCGTATCCATTAATTTCAAGATCTTTCAACAAAGAAATGCTATCCGGAAGATGACTTATAGGAGTATCCACTAGATATAAATTTTCCAAACATTCTAATTCTCCTAGGTTCTGCGGTAGTTTCTCAAGTCTAGAACAATTAGAAAGGTCAAGATATTTGAGATGCTTTAGTTTACAGATGCTGGATGGAACATCTCTTATCTTGGTTGATGTTACACTTAGTCTATTCAAACTTTCTAAATCTCCTAGGTTCTCTGGTAGTTTCTCAAGTCCAGAACAACTAGAAAGGTCAAGATATTTGAGATGCTTTAGCTTACAGATGCTGGATGGAACATCTCTTATCTTGGTTGATGTTAGAACTAGTGTATTCAAACTTTCCAAATCTCCTAGGTTCTGCGGTAGTTTCTCAAGTCTAGAACAATTAGAAAGGTCAAGATATTTGAGATGCTTTAGTTTACAGATGCTAGATGGAACATCTCTTATCTTGGTTGATGTTACACTTAGTCTATTCAAACTTTCTAAATCTCCTAGGTTCTCTGGTAGTTTCTCAAGTTCATAACATTCAGAAAGGTCAAGATATTTGAGATGCTTTAGCTTACAGATGCTGGATGGAACATCTCTTATCTTGGTTGATGTTAGATCTAGTGTATACAAACTTTCTAAATCTCCTAGGTTCTCTGGTAATTTCTCAAGTTCAGAACAATAAGAAAGGTCAAGCTCTTTCAGATGTTTTAACTTACAGATGCTGGGTGGAATATCTCTTATCTTGCAATATCTTAGATATAGTCTATTCAATGAATCTATTTGACCAAAATTCACAGGTAACTTACAAACTTTACAACTACCTAGAATGAGAGTTTTAAGATGTTTCAACTTACAAATGCTATCCGGGAGATGTTTAGCATTTAAATCTGTTAAATCCAACTCTTCTAAACGCTTCAACTGGCCAATTTCCTCAGGCAATTCCTCTATGCCACAACATCCAAGGTCAAGAACTCTTAAATGTTGTAAACTACAAATGCTTCCCGGAAGACTTTTGAGTTTTCTGCAACAACTGAATGATAGATTAACAAGCTTATGAAGATTTCCAATCGATGATGGTAGGTTTTCTACATCATTGCAACTGAAATCAAGCTGTTGCAGATTACTGTTGGAGTGGCTCGGGATTATATCCTGGAACTCCTTTAGATGTAATAAGCTTACAATAAGAACCTCAAGTGATTCCAAATCCTTGATAAACAAAACAGATTTCAACCTCTTACAACTCTCAAGGTTTAGGTACATAAGCCTTTTTAAACATCCAACTGGCACATTAAGTTCTACCAAATCATCACAAAATGAAAGATCTAACCTCACAAGATTCGGAGTCAACCCAAGGTCAAGGGTCTTCAACTTTGAGCATGAGAGTGTAATGGATTTGAGCTTCTTAAGAACCTAATATCACACCAAAAAGAATGTAATATACTAATAACTGATCAATAAATAAATTAAAATTATTAATCAATCATCCTACCTTTCCCCCCACCCAAAGTTGTTCGATTCTGCTGTCAGACATGTGAAGCTCAACAAGATTATTTGCTTGAAAGGTTTTGGGTAAACACCCATGAGGGTAATATTCCCAATTCAAGTATCGTAATGCATTTGGAAAGTATTGACCAACTTCATCAATCTTCACAAAGTCATCACAGTCATTATCTATATGATCTACTTCATCAATCTCCACAAAGTCATCACAATCGTTATCTATTTGATCTACAATAAGGCATCTTAGATTCTTCATGTTTCCAAGACTTTCCAAAACAATATTAGGGGTGAGCTTTAGATGTATACACCTTGTCGATTCAGAACCCTGTAATTCAACAATAGTTCATGTCATAAGTAAAAAAAAATGTGTTTGTATTATCTCTATGTTACAAGTAAATCTGATTCTTACCAAGTCAGTATCCAATACATTTTCAATTTCTTCTTGAATCCATAATCTGCTATGTTTGTTGGGCTCATCTGGGTGCAAACGACGTACGATATTCTTGCCCATTTCTTCAATATGGTCATGCATGCTCAAGTAAGAACAATTAACAACATTATCATCATCATGATAAGTTATTAGAGATCTCTGCTCAAGAACTCTTAAACCAATTCTAGCCTGAAATCCACAACTTTCAAGCATACTTATTGCTTTGTTTTTCTCCCACCCCTTCAATATGCATGCAACATCTAGGAATATTTCCTTGTAATCATCCTCCAAACTTCCATAGCTTAATTCCAGTTTTTCAAGAGTCTCTTTCAACGGAATTCTTTTGAGTCTTGCTAATGCGTCTATCCATTCAGGCTTGTCTTTACCACACAAAAATGAAACCAAAACTTTGTTTGTTAAAGGAAGGCCAGCAGCATACTTTACAACTTGTAGTGATTCCTTTTCATACTCTTGAATTGGAAGATCTTTCCCAAATGCATGCTTACAAAAGAGGCCAATCGCTTCCTCATCAGATAATAGATTGACAACATGAATCCATTTTACTCTATGTGCTATTAACACTTGCTCATCTCTTGTTGTAATGATAATTCTACTTCCAAGCTTGAACCAACTAAGATCACCGGCTAATGCCTCAAGCTGATCTTTGTGATCCACATTGTCTAAAACCATAAGAACCTTTCTACCACGCAACTTTGTTTTCAACATTTTTGTCCCGTCATGAACACTACTTACGCCGTTACCTTGATCATTTAGCAAATCTTTCAGGATCTTTCTTTGCAATGATAATAAACCATACAACGACGCGTTTGAAACTTCCCTGACATTCTCAACAAAGCTTTTAGCTTCAAATTGAACTGATATTCTATCAAACACAACTCTGGCAAGTGTAGTCTTACCGGCACCTCCCATCCCTTTGATTCCTATCATGCGAACCTCGTTCGAAACGATATCTAAAGACTTCTCAAGATCCTGTAGCCGGGGCTCCATGCCTACTAATTTATCATCAAAGTTCACAATAAAGGGTCGTAACTCAAGTGAGATCCGCTCAATTATTAACTTGATCACTTTGGCTTCATGCCTGTGAATAGATTCAGTATGCTCACTCAAGAACCCACACAAAAAGTTATATTTAAGGTCATATACGAACTGTAAGACATAATAACATATCAATAGCAACAATGCTTGAGCTTTCCTCTAAATAAGAAAGAAACTAAAAAAGAATAAATATTTCCAGAGAAATGTTGAAAGAAATTACCCATCAGCAGTGTTCCTTAAATCCCAGCCGGACAGATTGGCTGCTTCAGTCAGAGCTTCTCTCCATTTCCCGATCTCTGTATTGGTATGTTTGGCAAGAGCTTCTCCAACTGGACCACGTTGTTTGCGAACCTCCGAAGGATCCACATCGTAAAATACAGGGTAAGCAATCTGGTCGTTCGACTTTTGGCATTCCATAATCTTTACAAGTTCATTTAAGCACCAAGACGAAGATGCATATTTCTTTGAGAAAACTATTATGAACAACTTTGACTCTTCAATAGATTTCAAAAGCTGGTTATTGATGTTTTTTCCTTGTTTGAGTCTCTCGTCGTCCTTGAAAGTGTGAATACCATGTTGCTCAAGAGCAGCATAAAGGTGATCCACAAAGTTCTTACGAGTGTCTTCACCACTAAAACTCAAAAACACATCATACTGAAAACTCTCCTTAACAAATGATGCTGAAGAAGACGCCGCCATTGGGGTTATGCTTTACGGGTTCTACAACTTAATCAAATATTTTCTTGGAAGATGTTTTTGGAAGATGACTGCAAAGAAACTACGGATCACGCTTTTAACCCATAAGAGTGTATTTTATTTATTATATGTAATAAGCTGGTAATCACACGTTACAGCTTAATTAGCAGGGTTAATAAGATATGTGTATCTGATTTCAAATGCAAAAGTTTGACTTTGTGAAAGTCAAACAATTGAACCAAGTTATAGAATGGTGATGTTGGGACCTAATGAATAACGATATGTGTATCTGATTTCAAGTGATCTGTTTGACCATGGTATAACATCCTGTTTCAGACATTTTAACAACCGATTGGTTACTAAAAAGTAACCTCTGTTTGAACCAAGAAAACCACCCCCGTAACCATTCGAAATAATATAAAATCTGGGGATCAATCGACTTAAAAAAAAAAACAGATAAACCATCAATACTTCATTAATTTAAAGAATCTAGTTATAAAAACTAACCTCAAAATAGTTGATCGAAACAGCACCCAAATACTCTCTTGTTCTACTTTTTGATCGGTTCTTATAAGGAAATTTTATGCCCAACACGCAACAACTTCCAGCTTGACTTGTTCAATCGTTAACTTATGAGAAAATTACCAATCTAGCAAAGAAAAAAGTCAAATGACCAATCTAGCATGCTCATGCGTCTTTGGAAAGCCACTCATGTATGGGACGAGTCTTTCAAGCATGGGATGAGTCCTTGGGGAGAAACCCAATAAAAAAAAGACAAGTGGCGGGGATGAGTCTGCGGGACGCATGGCTTGTGGGTCCGCGGACGCATGGGATGAGTCCGCGGACGCATGGGATGAGTCTTTCATGTGTGTGATGTGATTTGTGGGTCCGCGGACGCATGGGATGAGTCCGCGGACGCATGGGATGAGTCTTTCATGTGTGTGATGTGATGTGATGTGATTTGTGGGTCCGCGGACGCATGGGATGAGTCCGCGGACGCATGGGATGAGTCTTTCATGTGTTTGATGTGATGAGTCTTTCCACGTGTCAATTGGGGATTGGCGGACGCAATACTTGGCCTGGCAGACGCATTAGAAGACTTGGGATCTGTGAGTGGCCTTCCAAAGACGCATGAGCATGCTAGATTGGTAATTTGACTTTTTTCTTTGCTAGATTAGTAATTTTCTCTTAACTTATTATTTTTAAATGAGTTAAATGCCATTTTAGTCCCTGTGGTTTGGGTCATTTTGCCAGTTTAGTCCAAAGGTTTCATTTTTAACATGTGGGTCCAAAAATGTTTCACAGTTGCCATTTTAGTCCACTGGGTTAACTTCATCCATTTTTTTCTGTTAACAGAATGCCAATTCGGTCATTTTATATGGCAGAATTGCCCATTTAGTTAACAGAATTACATACAAAATGACCAAATTGGCCTTCTCATTAACAGAAAAAATGGATGAAGTTAACCAAGTGGACTAAAATGGCAACTGTGAAACTTTTTTGGACCCACAGGTTAAAAATGAAACCTTTGGACTAAACTGGCAAAATGACCCAGACCACAGGGACTAAAATGGCACTTAACTCTTTTTAAATTTGTTTATATTTTGATTACTATCGATGTTTGCTTACCTTTGCTTCTTAAAAGGTGTTGGTGTAGTTAGAAAAATTATTACCTACATGGCTACATAGCCACTTTAAAAAATATTTAGCAAAATGAGTTTTTTTTTAAATTAACTAGTTGATTTTCCGCCCGCGCTTTGCGGCGGGGACCCAATGACTGCAAAACGCGTGTCAGTAACGGCAAGCAGATACCGAATATCAAAACATAAATAAAAATGTCGTGAAAAGGATAGTCACTCCGTCCTAAAAAAACGATTTTAAATAACCTAATATATAATAATAGGACCCACACGTCCTACATGTTGGAAATTCGGTTGTTTTCAGTTCAGTTATTACGGTGCTAACACGTTAAAATTAGGGCTGTTCACGAGCCGAGCCGAACCGAGCGGACCTTTGCTCGTGCTTGGCTCGTTTACAAACCGAACCGAGCAGAGCGGCTCATTTAAAACCGAGCCTTAAATCAAGCGAGCGTTTTTCGAGCAGTAAATATTCCAAGCGAGCGTCGAGCGAAGTTCGAGCAATTTGGACAACCGTGTCGCCCGATTTAAACTTGCTGAGACAGACATTGACAATGTTTGGTCTCAAGTTTTTATGTCTTTAAAACATGCACATTTCATGGTATAATATTTTTCTTATGAATAACAATGTTGTGGCCGACGAGGCGATGATCATATTGTACGAACAATTACGTTGAGAGCAGGAGACGATCGACTTAGGTTAACGACATGAAACATTGAGGCGATGAGCATCCGGTCGTTTATTGGTTTAGAGTTTAACTTTTAGATTTGATATTAATTTTTTTATTGGCTTGATTGGGCTAGTACGTATAGATATAGTTGTAAATTTGTATATAGTGGACCAAAATCTAATATAGTGGTATATATAAAACTATAAATTTAATTTATATTTAAGTATATATGTATCTGTAATGTGTGTGCATATATAGGTGTGTGTGTGTGTGTATATATATATATGTATAATTTATATTTGTGTACATATAGAGTAGGGTTCGCACGGAAAGTGTGTTTTTCCTAGAAAGTCTAGGAAGCGATCTGGTCCATCCGATTGGTGTGTTTAAGGGTTGAGATTAAATCAATGGCAATCTTGTAATATTTGAGTTTAATTAATTGATTGTTTTAAATGAATAGGGGCAATTTTGTCAAATGGCCGTTTTTTAAATCAATTAGATAACTGCAATCCCTACTTTCATGGGATTTTCCCTCTCTCTCTCCATTATTGATTTGATTTTCTCTCTTTCTCTCTCCAATCCAACCCTAAACATAATAAAACCTGCGATCTCTACTCCCCCTTGCTGTTGGCGACGCAAAACAGGACCCCAAAAGCATTCAGATTTCGGTTCCAAGGCTTGTTGATACCTCTTTTCTTCACTAGGTATTCATATCTTGTGTTGTGATTAAAGTTCTTGAAGTGCATATACATTTTCGGTCTTAATCTGCTTGTAACTTGGCTGTGTTTTTTCTGTTTTAATTAATGATTGTAGAGAGGCATGTAAAACACAGCGTCAAGAATCTGCTTGCTGTTAAAACACAGCGTCAAGAATCTGCTTGCTGTTAAAACATAGCGTCAAGAATCTGCTTGCTGTTAAAACACAGCGACAGGAATCTGCTTGCTGTTAAAACACAGCGTCAAGAATCTGCTTACTGTTAAAAGACAATGGCCTGCTTGCTGTTAAAACACAATGTCAAGAATCTGCTTGCTGTTAAAACAACATAAAACACATTCAGAGTGTTAAAATGCAAAATAACTGTTAAAACACAACTTGATTATATATTGACTTCAGATTGTTAAAACACACTGACTTCAACCTCTCTGAGTGGTAAAACACATCACCAAGAACATGCTGATAGTTTCAGATAAACACATTGACTTGCAGTTTTGAATTCGAAAACAATAAAAATTCCGAAAATCATGGAATTTTAGTTAATGAAGATACATTCCAAAAATAAAATTAAAATGTGAAATTACATGATAGCCCTTCTACTTAAAATCCCTCAATGACACATGTCCAAATCTTATTCATTCCTAGACTTTCTAGGAAAAATAGACTTTCCACCCAACTCCTACTCTATATATGTGTATATACATGTTTATATGTATATGTATATATATACTAATTAAAAATAATAATTCAAGCCGAACCGAGCTGAGCGGCCCTTTGCTCATGCTTGGCTCGTTTATAAACCGAATCGAGCGGAGCGGCTTGTTTACAATCGAGCGTCAAATCGAACGAGCATTTTCCGAGCAATTTCCGAACGAGCGTCGAGCGAGCGATGAGCGACAAGCGATTTGAACGGCCCTAGTTAAAATATGGATGAGCTTGGTACCGGTAACGGTACCGAAAGTACCAATCTGAAAAATCATCGAAATTAGGTACTGGCACCGAAAATGCAACGTACAATACGGTATGGTATTTGAAGGTAAAAATCAATAAATAGATGTATGGTGCTAGACCGGTGTCGAACCGAAAGTAACGATTCTGAAAACGCCAAAAGGTGGGTACCAAATTGGTACCGAAACTGATTTGGTATAGTAAATTTGGTACCGATACGATACCGGTTTGATTACAGGATTTGATACGATTTGCTCATCAATAATCTAAATATCCAAGTTAATTTTACATGCTACAATTCATTTATTAGAGAAAAAGACAAAAACTAAAGCAAAATAAGTTGTTGTGTATATAAAACCTCATTCAAACGAAATACAGTTTACTTATTGTGTGTATGAAAATTAAGCTAACCGGTGCAATTACTTGCATTGCTACGTTGCTACAGGATTTGATGAGCTCAGTACCAATAGGTACGGAAAATACCGTTACCCAAATCTCCGAAAGTGGGTACCGGTACCGAATATACCTGGTACGGTACGGCTCGGTACCGAACTGGTACGACACCGGTATTTGAGGGTAAAAACCGATAAATACCGGTGCCAAACCGATACCAAGAATACACCCGGTTTGATAAATTTGATACCGGTACCCGATACCAGCTAATTCCTTAGTGATGGTACTATTAATTAAATTCTATTTTTATTAATATGTTCATTCAGTTTACTGTTCATTTAGTTCAATTTTTAATATATAGGTCAATTATTTTTCCCTTCTAATCTTATTGGATAAAATAATTTTCTTTTTAAAAATATGTTATTTAACATGAGTTAAAAGGAAAAAAAATATAGTTCAATAAAAAACAGGTCGTAAGACTTTGAAAAGGTTTTTAAATTTTATTTGAATTATTTTATTAGTATTGAAAAGGTTTTTAAATGTTATTTGAATTATTTTATTAGTATTAATATTTCCTTAACTAATTTTCAAGAACGGTGGCTTTATTCTTTCTTAAATATTTTTTGAACTTACCTAAGAATAGTTTTCATAAGTGTTTGTCATCAGTCATTTTAAAATGTTACACATATCATTCAATTTACGGGTATTGAAGGGTCATGTTTTCGGCGAGAAAGAGACTCAACCAAGTAATTTTTTGACATAAAACATATATCAATAAGTCAAATAAAAAATGGGTTAAACGGGTCAACTTACGAACTAGTCGGACTGACACGAAACTGACCAGCTAGCTAATATGTTTATAAGTTTACCTGAAACTAACCTTACTATAATAAACCAAACTCGCGAATTTTGCGTTAGGTTTGTGTTAGTTGTGGCAAAGTGGACAAGTTGGATAGGTTTGAGTAATGGGTCAAGATGGGTTTGGGTTAAAATGGGTATAGGTTAGGATGGATATTTTAAAAAAAGAGTTGGATAGGTAATGGGCCAAGACGGGTTTGAGTTATAATGGGTTAGGTTAATATAAGTTTGGGTAAAGATGAAAACATAATTAAAAAATTAAAAAACATAAAATAAAAAATACAAAAAAAAATTAATAAAAAATATAAAATTTTTAAAAAAATCAAAAAATTCTAAAAAATAAAAAAATATTAAAAATTCAAAAAAAATCTAAAAAATAAAACAAATCAAAAAAATTTAAAAATTCTAAAATGTCAAAAAATCCTAAAAAATCAAAAAACTTTCTAAAAAATAAAAAAAAATTTTAAGTCAAAAAAATCCTAAAAATTCTAAAAAATCCAAAAAAAATCTAAAAAATCAAAAACTCTAAACAATTCAAAAAACTTCTAAAAAATATAAGAATTCTAAAGAAATCCTAAAAAATAAACAAATCAAAAAAACTGTAAAAAATCAATAAAATTCTAAGAAGACAAAAAAATTCTATGAAATCAAAAAAATTATAAAAAATCAAAAAATTTCTAAAAAATAAAACGAAATCTAAAAAATGAAAAATCATAAAAATTCTAAAAAATCCAAAAAATCATAAAAATAAAAAAAATTAAGAAATCCTAAAAAATTCCACAAAATCAAAAAAATTGTAAGAACTCAAAAATATTCTAAAAAATTCAAAAAAAATCTAAAAAATCCAAAAAAATTCTAAAAAATAAAAAAATCCTAAAAAATCAAAACAAATTCTAAAAAAATAAAAAATATATAAAAAAATCATAAAAATAAAAAAACTCTAAAAATTCTATAAAATACTAAGGACTTTTTTTTTTTTTTTAGAATTTTTTGACCTTTTAGATTTTTCGGGTTTTTTGAGTTTTTTTATTTTTTGGAATTTTAGGATTTTTTTTAGAATTTTTTGGATTTTTTAGAAATTTTTTTGATTTTTTGGAATTTTTTTATTTTTTAGAATTTTTTTGTTTTTGAGATTTTTTTTGAATTTTTTTCGGTTTTTACAATTTTTTAGATATTTTTTTTAACTTTTTAGATTTTTTAGCATTGTTATGTTTTTTTATAAATTTTTTTATTTTTTAGATTTTTTTTATTTTTTAAATTTTCTTTGATTTTTTAGATTTTTTTTTTGGATTTTTTAGAATTTTTATGATTTTCAGAATTTTTATGATTTTTTAGATTTTTTTTTTGATTTTTTTAGAATGTTTTTTATTGTTTTGATTTTTTAGATTTTTTAGAGTTTTTTGGATGTTTTAGAATTTTTCTGATTTTTTACAATTTTTTTTATTTGTTAGAATTTTATATTTTATATACTTTTATTATTTTTAATATTTTTTATATTTTTAGTATTTTTAAACAAAGAACGACGGGAGAGTACTACGGCGGCGATTGGTGAAGTTGGAGTTGTGAATAGATATATCTACGAGTAGTAATTAGTTTAGTGATTTTATCTCATACCCATCTTGACCCGCTTGGGTTCATCCTAACCTAGTGACTAATTTTGTTTGGCCCATTTTAACTCATCTTAAAATTTAAAATACTCATATCAACCCAAAATGAAATGTATGGGCTTGTTTTGCCACGTCTAGAGTGTACCATTGTGACGGGAATTAAACTATAAGCATTAGAGCATTCACGATATATCTAGGTGTTGGAAATTAATGTCTCTTCTTAAATGGTAAGCGTTTAAGTCTTGTAGTAATTAGTATGTGTAGATTTAAGAGAAACAATAAAAGGGTGTGTGAGTTAGTTATTCTCATATAATCAGGGCTGTAAACGAACCGAACGTTCAACAAACTGTTCATGAACCGTTCGGCGGAAAGTTCGTTTATGTTCGTTCGATTAGCTTAGCGAACAAACACGAACACAGGTCTCGTTCGTTCGACTGCGTTCGTAAACGTTCGGTAATATGTTCGTTTGATTATATTTAAAAAATAAATAATAAACCTTTTATCTAAACATATTGAAAACTTGAAACCCTATTTTTTCTAAGTTAGCTAAAATTTGGACATTATAAGACATTTTTGGGGATAATTATGTCTAAGTTAGTTAAACTTTATTCATCGTTTGGTGGTGTGGTAGACTTCTTGTGTTCTGATTTATCATTTTATGATTGTATTTAACTACTTATATCCAATGGTTAAGGATAACGATATTTTCGTTTTTTTTTATTTTCAAGTTAAATGTTCGTTTGCGTTCATTTTTATTTGCTTACGTTTGTTTGTGTTCGAGACCAGTGTTCACGAACTATTCGTGAACAATTGAATTTTATTAACGAACGAACACGAACATAAACTTATGTTGGGTATGCGTTCGTGAACAGTTGGCGAACATGTTAATTCCCTTAACGAACAAACACGAACATGGCCTTGTTCGTGTTCGTTTACAGCTCTACGTATAATACAAAATAAAATTAAGAGATAAACCTGGTTAATTAAAAAAACTAAGTTTGAATTAGAACAATATATTAAGTTGGACGTATTTCAGTGCTAAAACTATCACTCTTTATTTTATGGAATAATGGATTTTAATAATCATAACTATTAGGTGTTGGCCAACAACGGTCTCAACTTTAAAAATAACCAGTGGTGGTCCTACATTTTCATATATTGTAAAGTAATGGATCTTTACTAAACCGAATAGGATAAGGAGACAAAAACAATTTAAGCTTATATTAGTAAAAGTCCATTAGTTTACAATATGTGAAAAGGTGGGACCATTACCGATTATTTTTTAAGTTGAAACCGTTGCCGGCCAACGGCTGATAGTTTGGATTATTAAAATCTATTATTCCTTATTATATATATATATATATATATATATATATATATATATATATATATATATATATATATATGTAGAAACGGGATCGGGAGAAAACGCTCAAAAGTGTGAGAACGGTGAGAACGCTTCCTGGCCCAACACGTGTCATGCAGCTTAGAGAAGGGCGGAGGGGCTTTGTTGTCCTTTCATCTTCTGCTTTTCCAGTTCCGCTTTTCCCAATATTGTTTTAATTTTTGGTTTTTAAGATTTTTGGCATTAACCAAATTCAATAATTAATGGCGTTTTAATGGTTTCATTGTATCAACATTTTGGCGTTAATGGCGTTTATTCACATCGTATGCCATTGGAACCCAGGGGGCAGGAAATCTATTTGAATGGCATTTTTAAGGGGTTTTAAACAAGATGGCCCATTGTTCTATTATTATTTATAAACATTTTGGCGTTTGGGTTATCTTGGCATTTTACAATTGTTGGATTATATTTCAACCACAGAAAAAAAAAAATACAAGCGAAGAATATAAATTAAAAATCCTAATCGGATATCTCTTCACAATATTCACTGTCATAAGTCTCTCTGTTCTTTAATAGTACAAGAACTGACACTAAAATATGGCGTTTTATGTAAAACTTAACAATCCCATCGGTTTGATTATTTTGCCTGCTCGTCTGTTGAAGTGGCTTTTTTTGTGGATGTTTGGGGTCATTGATCTATGACATGTGGGAGGGTTTTTCGCTTTTTCTTCATGTTGATCTTCATCTTTATCTTCATCCCACTCTTCAGTGTCATTGATCTCTTCTCCTCATCCAAGCCTTCTTCAAGAACAAAAAATACAAAATGCCATATGGCTGGTATTAGTATCTTTTTCTTGAATCTTTGTAGATCTCATGCAGCAAAATCTTACTGAGTTACTCGCCTCCCCTAATAATTCATTCAGTGAAACTTGACGAATAACAATACTGAATATCCAAGAAAGCAAATTGGCCATCTTTGATTTTTTTTGGCGTTTTACAGTGAGTGGTATTTAGTAGTATTTGTTAGGGGAGGATTTCCCAGTGATCAGTGATCCTCATTTACTGTTGCATTTAGTGATCCTCACTTCTGTTTGAATTGGTGATCCTCAGAAATGTTGCAGGATTAGGATCATGGATCATCATAAGGATCCTTATACTAACGATTGTCTACTTTGAATATGGTGTTGTTTTGCAGGAGTACGAGCTTGGACTTGGTCTTGGCGATATTCCTGGAGCATATTCCATATATATTCCGCACGTGCTGGACTGGAGTGAACGTTGTGGAGTTCGTGGAGGACTTGCATGAATTGCGGAATGTTTGTTAGCTTAGATATTTTCCATTTTTAAAAGGGGTAGCGAGCTATTTTATAAACACTTGGCTATTTTTAGCTTAACACACACTCTTGCAACTGCTCTCACCAGCTCTCGGCAATTCACTTAGCAATTTCATACACTTTTACACGTTACACTATAGTGATCCTTGTAATTAGCTCGCTATCATCCGAAGTTGTAATACATTTCTTGTTTAATCTGAGTTGGTGATCGGTAGTTTCCATCACCCGAGGTTTTTTATGCCGGAGATCATTCATTGATCAAGGGCTTTTTCCTCGTATAAATCTTTGTGTCACTTGTTCTTTACATTTCAGAGTGATCCTTAGTATCGTTCATTGATTCAAGCATCATACCTCACAACAGAAAGTTTGGTTGCATTATCAGTGTTTGATTTTTTACCAAAACAGTTTGGCGCCCACCGTGGGGCAATTGGTGCTTCATTCCTAAGAAGATTCGTATTTTCGTGGTCATTTCGGTTCGCTACAACCAAACAGATGGCTTCCTCAGCGAAGAACACTTCAAGTTTAATGCCATCATTCAGTTCCTCACAAGGCGTTCCTCCTTTGCCCCCACCACCTTCTGGATCCCAGAAGAATGCTGAGAATCCTGCAAAGAGACCGAGCCCCATTTTCTCTAAACCACCAACTTCTTCTGTTTCCTCTAATCCTACCACTAACGACCTTTTTACTCTGATTTTGCAGATGAGAGATCGCATGCAAGAGCAGGATAAAACCAATGAACGAATCCTCCAAGAGATTGGTGATATCAAGAAACAGAAGAAATCAGTGGAGGATCACTCTCCTCTGATGCCAAGGTCGCTGAACTTCGACACTCCAGTCATAACTTCCCAGCACTCAGCAGCTCCGGCCGTGCAATACTTGGGTGAATTACCAGGAAGGTGTTATGGAACAACAATGAGTCAGGCATTTGGCTCTCACTTCCAGCCCCAAGGATCCTCCTCTCAACCATCGGGATCCTCTTCTCAGCATCAGGGACTCTACTTCAGCTCAGGGGGATATTTGGGAATGCACCCGGTACAAGGATCCTCCATGGGTCCAGGATCCTCCCAGCTCCAAGGATCCTCCATGGGTCCACGATCCTCCCAGCTCCAAGGATCCTCCATGGGTCCAGGATCATTTCAACTTCAAGGATCCAACATCTTCCAGGATCAGGGATTCTTAAGAAGTATGCAACCTCCGAGCACCGATGTTCATCAAGGAGACTTCATACCAATGCAGACCATTGCTTCATCTGGTCCTTCAATCATACCAGAACCCCGTCAATATGGATTCACATTCGGAGTTCCAAACATGAATCCAATGGGAGGTAACACTTTCAATAATTCATATAACACTAACCATGGCTTTATGCAGGATACAAGTATCAATCAGGCTATGGCTAAGGAGCTACAGAAGCTTAAGGATATGATATCCAGTGTACCAGGAGTGGTTAAACCCATTCCTAAAATTGCAGATGGTAGCCATAGGATATCTCGTTTTGCACCACCTTTATGTGATGCTGAGATACCCAAAAGGTTCCAGATACCATCTATGAAGCTGTATGATGGTTCAACAGATCCAGAAGAGCATGTAGCTCAGTACAGGGAAAGGATGGAGATCAATCCAATTCCTGAGAGGTTGAAAGAAGCATGTCTGTGCAAGGGATTTGGATCCACACTTACAGGATCTGCTCTTAAATGGCTGCTAAGTCTTCCCCCTTACTCTATTACTTCATTTGCTAATCTAGTTAATCTGTTTAATAGTCAATTCTCTTGTAGTAGAAAATTTGAACGATTAACTAGTGATTTATATAGGGTAACTTAAGGTCAAAATGAATCACTTAGAGATTATATCACTAAGTTTAGTAAAGAATCCTTAGATATCCCTAACCTGGATATTGCTACGGCTGTAGAAGCCTTTAAAATGGGATTGCTTAGGGATTCATTGTTCTATGATGATCTTGTTATGACCCCATGCAGGAATCTAGATGAAGTAAGAACCAGGGCCCTTAGGTTCATCCGCCTAGAGGACGACAAGAGGATCCAGGATAGATTGACAGGATCCTCAAAGCAGGATAAACAAGGATCCTACTTCAGGAACAACAAATCAAAGCCCTACAACAGATCTGATAACCAGAATGTGCATGCAGTAGAACAAGAAGAGGATGATGAGGATTATCCTCCCATTTCTGATTACTGTTTTTCTGTTGATAACAATGAACTAATCCTTGCAATGCAGAATCTAGGTGAGAAAGCTAGGTGGCCAAGGAAAAGTGATAAACCAGCTACTACAAAGGATAAGTCCAAGTGGTGTGCATATCTGTAACACCCAAAAATTAAAAAAAAAAATCACGTCATTATTTAGCGCGGAAAAGCGGTCCCAATTTTTTTTTTCGGATGTAACATTACTTACTTAATTACATAAGATAAAGCTACATAACATAAATTTAGTATATGTATAAACATATATACATAACAATTTCAATTCATGAATTAAACTATTTATGAATGTCGTTGTTTACGAAAAGTGTGTTCCATCCTTTATATCCCTTTGTCCTCGATCGTATTTAGAAACTTATAACTACAAATCATAACATGAAATAAGTTACCGATATACTTTTATAAAATCATCATAATCCACCATATATTTGCTCTTTAGGAACCAGCTGCTTGAACACCTTGACGTCTGATAAAGATTCCTTTCCTTCGCACCTTTACTTGCCGATTGTTCCACACTTCAAGCGTTCTATGTTAATCTGGTAACACATAAAACATGTTAGTTAAATAAACTAGGAGAGTGAGTCAAGTTATAACATAACCCCTATTGTAACAATGGTACATATTGTGTCAGAAAACTCTTCTCGGCATTTAGGTTCTGAACTCAGCATATGGTACATTAAGTGCGCGTGCCATGTCTTCCTTACAAAAGCTTTTGATCGATCGTTTACATCTAATCTGGTCTGCAACATTTCCAATAATCTCAATACCTTTAAGATTTATTTTCTGCACGAGTTTACTTGTATAATCACAACATATGTTAATCACTCATTTAATAAATTCAGATAAATACTCCAACAACAATTAAACTACACATATGAGTGTTAACAGCTAACACATCATATACTCGTATATTTTATATCCATAACATTAAGAACCCATCTTGAAGAAAATCCGAACTTAAACAATGAATTACATGTCCTTATATACACATACATACAAATTTGCTCATTCTTACACTTAATCAAACTCATGGATTTCTCAATACATAGGTTACCTCGATTAAATGTATATTGACATTTAGCCTATTCTACCTTTGTATAAGTAGATCTTATCATTTGGAATCAATTGAAATTAATGGACAAGTAAAATATTTTAATATCTTCCACCTATAGAGTACAAGTCACTCACCTTCGCCCGTATGATTGATGGTACGTTGAGTTCTCCCACCGACCGGATGACTTCCTATGGTCAAACGCGTAACATATAAAAATCAATTTCATGACATAACTTCTCGTTTCAACATACACGGATTATTTCAACCCCTTGAACTTTCATGTTAGCTTGATTATGATTAAACGAATCATATAATATCATTTACCAACAATAAGTGTGTTATTAAGGCGTTAACCATCTTGTTGCTTTGTTGCCTCTTTTTTTTTTTTGCTAGCAAGAGGAACTTTATTTATTAAAACCAAAAACTACCAGCTTCTTAGCAAAGAGGCGCTAGACAATTCATCCTTTTGTAATGGATTTAACTTTATTTAACATCAAAAGTTCATTTTTTTATCAACTATGTCAGATCTATTTTAAGGGGCATTTCATCAAACATTCGATGTGCATGTGTGCATATTGAACTTTAAAGCTTACGATTTGCCTTATTGTCACCCAATACATATTTAGTCATCCTTAATGATTTAGCTACAACATATTGAGTACTTTGAAATTATTTATACAAACATTCATCCATCACTTTCAGTTTAGAAGATTAACCCATCTATAACACATAAAATCCCCTTCATACCCATATGGTTCAAGCTTCAACAATGGATTTCTTTGAGTCTATAAGTTGACTTCTAGTAATACAAATCATTTTCTAACCCATCACCAAAATGTTCAGTTCGCGAACCATACATTTAACTACATGCATATACTTAAGAATCAAAAACCCTAGGTTAAGAATTTACTTACCAGCTCTTCTCCTAGGCTTGAAGATGAAAGATTAACCTTCAATTCTTGAACTTTTACTCATGATTTGCTAAATTTCGTGGGTTATCAATACCGATTGTGCATCCCTCCTTGAACCCATGAAAACTCCAGATTGTTCGGTTCTTGAGCCAACACTTCCACCCACTTTAATATATTTCACACAAGTCATTAAGAAACTTTCATCACTTTTGCACTTTCACCCCACAAGTCTTAATTGTTTTAAACTCTTAACCCCAACTTCATGTTAATTATCAAATCCCTTTTTAAATTCATATAAAATGGATCATTTAAACTCGAAATTTAAGCCAAGCAACACAACTTGGAATAATAAAACGTATAAAGGGTTATTTATTTCACAAATCATATATACTTAACATTTATAATTTATTTATCCTCAAGACATAAAAGTGGGGTGTTACAATATCATGAGGATTTCGGGCATCTCACTGAAGAGTGTATTGCACTTAGAAAGGAAATTGGTTACTTGTTGAGCAAGGGGCATTTGAAGAGAACTTTTGGGACGAAAAAAGTCAAGGACCCAGGATCCTGAAAGGATCCCGGAAAGGGCTCCTGCTCCTCCAGCAGATGCACAAGTTATAAACTTCATATCCGGTGGATCAGACATTTGTGGTACCTCCTTTTCAGCAGTAAAAAGACATGCTAAGGAAACCAAGATGGATAATGGAGACAGACCGATCCGGACCTCCACCGTCACCAAGGATAAGATCATAACTTTTGATGAGGATGATCGTGTTGATATTCAGGATCCTCATCATGATGGTCTTGTAATTACATTATTTATTTCTAACCACTTTGTTCGCAGGATCCTTATAGATGGAGGAAGCTCTGTGAACATCATTCAGCTTGATGTCCTCAAGAAGATGAACATCCCGGAGTCTGATATTGTCCCAAGATCCTCAGTACTTGTGGTATTCAGTGGAGAAACTAAGAATACATTGGGGGACATCAAACTCCCAATCTATATTGAAGGATTGCATTCTTATCAAAAATTTTGTGTTATAGATTGCTTATCTTGTTGCAATGTTATCCTTGGCAGGCCATGGATACATGATATGAAGGCAGTCCCGTCCACCTATCATCAGTGTGTAAAGCTTCCAAGTCCATGGGGAGTGGTGAAAATTGAGAGTGATCAACAAGAGGCTAAGAATTGTTATACATCATCAATGAAGCCAGCCTCAAGACCAAGGGAGCAATAGCAATTAAAGTATCCTTCAAGAGATGTCTTGGAGGCAAGAGAGCAGGATGTAAAAGAAATCCTCGTGGATCCTGATGATCCTGAATCCAAGATCTTCATAGGATCAGGGATCCTTAGCAACATTGAACAGAAGCTAGTATCCTTCCTTAAAAGAAGGAAAACTACCTTTGCTTGGAAACATGAGGATATGAAAGGTATATCTAAAGATATAATTACTCATAAACTTGGCATTGGCAGGTCATTCAAGCCGATCCATCAAAAGAGGAGGAAGTTTGCACCTGAAATGAATGCTATTATCCAGGAAGAGGTAGATAAACTACTTCGGGCAGGTATGATTAGAGAGGTCAAGTATCCAAGATGGTTAGCCAATGTGGTTGTTGTTCAAAAGAAAAATGGAAAGTGGAGGGTATGTGTCGATTTTACAGATTTAAACAAGGCATGTCCCAAGGATCCTTTCCCATTACCCCACATTGACTCCATGGTGGATGCTACCGCGGGTCATGAGTTGTTGACTTTTATGGATGCTTCATCTGGATTTCAACAAATTCAGATGGAACCATCTGATCAAGAGGATACAGCCTTTATGACCCCAACTGGTATATACTGTTATATTGCTATGCCATTTGGACTAAGGAATGCAGGTGCTACTTATCAAAGGCTAGTCAATATGATGTTCAAGGAACAAATTGGACACACTATGGAAGTCTATATAGATGACATGGTGGTTAAGTCCAAGAAAGCTGAGGATCATCTTAAAGACTTGGAGGAAGCATTCAATATCCTAGATAAATTTAATATGAAACTAAAGCCTTCAAAGTGTCATTTTGGTGTTAAGGCAGGTAAATTCTTAGGCTATATGGTGACAAAGAGGGGCATTGAAGCAAGTCCAGAGCAAATCAAGGCTATTGTGAATATCAAATCTCCTGCCAATGCTAAGGATGTGCAAAGATTGACTGGCAGGATCGCAGCCTTGAACAGATTCATATCCAAATCCTCAGAAAAGTGCAAGGAATTCTATGACATCCTGAGGAAGAATAAGAAATTTGAATGGACTGAGAAGCATGAAAGTGCCCTCAAAGCTCTAAAGGATTACCTATCCTCAGCTCCTGCCTTGATGAAACCAGAAAAGGGGGATATGTTATCCTTGTATTTGGCGGTATCCTCTAAAGCAGTAAGTGCGGTCCTTGTTAAGGATCACCAAGGTACACAACATCCTGTTTATTATGTAAGTAAGAGTTTACTTGATGCTGAATCCAGGTATTCACACTTAGAAAAACTCATCCTTGCATTAATTATGGCATCTACTAAATTAAGACATTATTTTGAGACTCATGCCATTATTGTTAAGACTAATTTTCCAATTAAGAATGTTCTCAGGAAACCTGAAATGTCAGGAAGGATGGCTAAGTGGGCAGTGAAGCTTAGTGCATATGATATAAGATATGAACCAAGGACTGCCATCAAATCACAAGCCTTAGCTGACTTTGTGGCAGATTTTAGTAGTGACTTGCAAAAGGAAGCTGAGTTAGAAGTCCAACAGCTTGAAGAAACTAAGGATCCTTGGGTACTCTTCACAGATGGTGCTTCTAATGTCAAAGGAACAGGGCTTGGAATACTACTAAAATCGCCACAGGGAGACATAATACCCCACTCCATAGCTTGTGAATTTCAAACTACCAACAATGAGGCTGAGTATGAAGCCTTGATAGCTGGTTTGCAAATTGCTAAGCATATGAGGATCAGGTATCTTGAGGTACATGTAGATTCATTATTAATCACTAATCACTTTAATGGATCCTATGCTGTTAAAGGTGAAAAGCTAATCAAATATTTAGAGATAGTCAAAGAATTGGCACTCTCTTTTGTTTCCTTTAGTTTGACACAGGTACCAAGGGAAAAGAATGCAGAGGCTGATGCACTAGCCAATCTAGGATCATCCTTGAAGATCCCAGAGGATATCAAAATCCCTATTATCCACATCCTAACCCCTGCTATCGAGGATCATGTAGCAATGGAGATAGGAGAGGATTCTGCAATCATCCCTAGTGATGATACTCAATCTCATTCAGGATCATGGATCCTTCCAATCATGAGATACATACAACGTGGAGAGATTCCTACAGGAGAAAACCCTAGGGCTTTCAAAATCAAGGTATCTCAATTTACAATATTGAATAATATGTTATATAAACGATCTCTTGCAGGTCCATATCTAAGATGCATTGAGGATCTTGAAATCCAAGAAGTCTTAAAGGATTTCCATGAAGGAGATTGTGGAAACCACACTGGGGGCAGAGCATTGTTCTCAAGGATCCTGAGGACAGGACACTATTGGCCTACTATGAAGAAGGATGCTGTGGAATATGCCAAGAAATGTGATCCTTGTCAGAGACACAGTAATATCCTTCACCAACCAGCAGAGCTTTTGCATCCTATATCCTCTTCTTGGCCATTTATGAGATGGGAAATGGATATAGTTGGTAAGCTTCCTAAGGCACCTGGTGGAAAAGTATTCATGCTTGCTATGACTGATTACTTCTCCAAGTGGATAGAGGCTGAAGCCTTTGCTCAAGTCAGAGAAAAGGAAGTCATATCCTTTATTAAAAGAAACATTATTACTAGATTTGGTATCCCTTCTGAAATTGTTTGTGATAATGGATCCCAGTTTATTGGGAGTAGAACTACTAACTTTTGTGACAGTTGGAGGATTAAGATGATAACATCAACACCAGTCCACCCACAAGCTAATGGTCAGGCAGAATCATCCAACAAGATCATCATCAACAATTTGAAGAAGAAGCTTGGATCCAAGAAAGGAAAATGGGCAGAAGAACTACCTTATGTGCTTTGGGCTGATAGAACAACTCCCAAGAATGCTACAGGCCAAACTCCATTTTCTTTGGTATTTGGGGCAGAATCAGTGATCCCTACAGAGATGGTGGTTCCAACTGCAAGAACAAGCATTCGTGATCCTGAAGAAAATGTTGAAAACTTAGTTCAAGACTTGGATACTATAGAAGAAATCAGGGATTTGGCAAGGATAAGGATGGCCAGTTATCAACAAAGGATGGCTGGAGCCTACAACAAAAATGTCAGGATCAGGAAATTCCAAGTTGGTGATATGGTATTAAGGAAAGCATTTCAAAATACCACCAATCCTGCTGATGGAAAGCTAGCACCAAAGTGGGAAGGCCCTTACTTGATTGAAGCTGAAGCAGGAAAGGGGGCATATCGATTGCTAACAATGGAAGGTGATTTGCTACCAAGAGCCTGGAATGCCGTCCATTTGAAGAAATATTTCATGTGACAAGGATCCATGATCCTTACTTGACAAGTATCCTTGAAGGATCCTTACAGGCCAGAGGATCCTCATTTTGGTAATATCCTAATCTCAAACTATTTCATTCTTTAATTATCTTATATAAGGATAAGGATCCTGCATCCTTTATCCTCCTTTCACTTGATTCTGAGTTTTGAAGGTTCAGGTATCCTTAACTAAGGATTGAATATCCACAGAAGTATCCAGTTATTTGGGCTTGACCCCAGTTATTTGGGCTAGACCCCAATTATTTGGGCTTGACCCTAGTTTGGGCCTGTCCCCAGTTTCGCCAGTAGCGCACGATGATCCTGGTATAGTTCATGGCAATGGGACCAGTACTCGCTTTAGGGGCTGACAATTTCATTGTACTGGCTATATTCAGGATCCTACGTATAATGGTAGACGTACCATACATCTGTTCCTAAGGTTTCTAACGTTTTCACGTTAGCTAAGGTTTTGGCATTTTCATGTCACTAAGTTTGGATAGTCGCCAGTGAGGGCCATACTCCAGTTTACATACGATCCTTTAGGCTTGTCCCCAGTTATCCTTTGGGCTTGTCCCCAGTTATCCTTTGGGCTTGTCCCCAGTATATTGGGCTTGTCCCCAGAATTGTTGAGCTTGTCCCCAGTTACTAACTCTTATCTTATATTGGCTTAGTCCCAAGTTGTATCCTATTTCAGGTTTTTGGAGACAAATGACTAAGGATCCTTGATCCTTACCTTCTGCTAAGGTTTGTCTTTTGGGTTATCCTAATTATAAGTATTAAAGGTTAGGATCCTAACTTGGATTCTCAGGTATGATCCTTAACTATTTTGATTTTATTCATTATTCATTTGAATAACCCTTATCCTTTGACAACTGAACTTGTGATCCTTAAACTATATAACTTTTCAAAACTTATCGACTATAGGATATGTGATCCTTGATCATATCCTAAAATTTTTGAGGATATTTATTAAATTTTTCCTTTACTTGATAAGTTAAAACAAAATGCATATCACAACAATTGAAAAGTAAAATATTCACAAGGATAACAACATGAGAAATAGCCAAAAAGTTAAAGTTATTTTATTAACCAAACGTTAAACCCTTTAAGGTTGTCAAAATTGCCAACCCACGTTTCTACCAGCAAAACGTGGCCCGTCCACATGGGTTGGCAAAGGGTGTCCATTGTTTATAGGTCTAATAAGTGCAGGAAATTAAAGACGGAAGGATAACGAGTGGCTTCATCCCCCAAACAGAGGATCCATCCACCACCCATTATCCTGCCTATTGTTCAAGGATTCATGATCCTTAGCCCTAATTACTATTGTTCAAGATACAACCCATCATTGTTCAACAAAAACATCATTGATGTGCACAAAGTGGTCTAATTAAACTAACTAATTTTAACCCTAAATTAGACACTCTAAGTTTTAAATTTATAAAAACAGACTCTCTAAAACCTAGACCACACAACCGGCAAGTGTACCGATCAATGCAGTATAGCTACAGTAAGTCCGAGTATCGAACCCACGAGACTCTCTAATTACGCTAATTAGACTCTATCTAGACCTAGACTGACACGGACTCTAACTGTTGATTGGGGGGGGGGGGGTTACGGAAAATCTAAGGAAATCTATTTAAACTAATTAATTAACTTAGAACTAGACTAAATACGAATGAAGGCAAAGACGATTCTTATATGATAACAAGGACCACCTAGACTAGAATCCTGGATTGATTTTAAGAGATTACCGATTAAGTTAAGTGCACGAGTTATGGAACCGGGATCTTAAAATACTAAACCTATTAAGAACCAACGAGGCCCCTCGACCCTTCTCAAGGAGAAACCTGTGGAACTACCTAGGCCGTTAATCCTACCGGTTATTAGACGCCTTCCCAGTTGTCTAATTATTGTGTAAGTACCCTAATGTTGACCTATTCTTTCCCAATCCTAGATCTAGGGTAGTTTGAAGTAATTAATTTGACTTGATAGACTAATAAAACCGACAGGTAAACCAAGACATAACCTTTCCCAAGGCCTATCTAAAGCAATTCGCCGGGTAAGACCTACCAATAGCCCCTCACTTCCCAGTTATTAGGACTAGTAGAACACTAAGACTTAGAAAATTATTACTAGTTACTTCTAAGGATTATTGCGCAATTCTCCCTAAAGAGTGAAGGTTTTCTAACGTGATATAGACACTCACCGAAACCCTAAACCCTAATATGACTCTACGTTGTGATATAGACCGTCACTAAGAATCATACGAAGCAAATAATAACAATAAACCAATTCAAAGCACGCATACACATCAAACCATTAAATCAAACCTCTTACTAAACACAATCAACCCATAACAATCATGCAAATAACAAAAACGGTAAAAACTTCATATCAATCCATTCATCAAGTCTAAATGGCTTAAATGTTTAGCCAAGCATGGTTTTAAAAACAATCAAACAAAGTCTCAAACAAGAATTCATTGACATAGAATAAAAGAAACTAGAAAATAAAAGAACCCGTAAATTCTTTGACTTCCAAGCTTCCTGCTTCAACCCAATGATTCTTTGTCCCTTGCAAAAGTGGCTCTTAAAAATTGTCCAAGATGGGTCTGTCGCATATGTATGTATACCTCTCTGATGATGTCGAGAATTCCTTCTAATCCCTTCTGTTCGTTTTTCAGCCGTCAATATGTTTCCGTCGTATCTTGTTGTCTACGAAAACAATAATTAGCCCCACCACTTTTTTCGAGAATAGTCATGAGCCACTAATGTGATTTTTTCGAATATAATAGCTTGGCCCATCAACAAATAATAAAGGATCAACTTGTTTTTTGTGTGGCTCGGTCAACAGTGAACTAAATTGGTCAACATATAATTCACGAAAATTTGCATCTTTTTATTTTGCTTTTCTCATCAACCAAAGAAAATTAATTATAACTTTTATTCTTTTGTGCACTGTGGCCGTTAATAGATAACATAGAGATAGCGGGCTCGGTCCTTTTGAGAAAAATAGCGGTAATTTTACTTTGGTCACTGACGGTCAACTCTACTCAACTGGCTGGTTATTTATTTATTACTCGTTTTCGCTCCATTTGCACCAGTACCTGCCAAAACACAAAATAATATAATATACTACTAATAACTAAATAAAAACAAATAAAATCTATACAAAGATTATACAATTTACACAGGACAAATATGTGTATTTTACCCCACATCAATCATCAAAACAAAAACCACTACCAAATTCTAAAAAATGGGCTCCGGCTACGTCTAGAAATGTCCTTCATCGCCCATTCATGCAGCCTACACCTTCGCTGCATCACCATCTCCTCCAGCACTAGCATCCTTCACTTGATCCTTGCCACTGCCACCAGCCTCGATTGCCAGAACCTCATCAGCCTCTTCTTCATCCTCCAACTCAGCCAGCCTAGCCTTTCAGCCCTCCATGTCCCAGTTGCTCCTGTCAAAAGTAGGATCCTGAGCTTCTTGGGCCATCTGTAACTTGGTCTTGTACATGGCAATGGCAGCAGAGACTTTAGCATCCTCCGTGATCTCATGCTTCTCATAGTCAGCATTGATCTGAGCTGCAACCATCTTAGTTTTGGTATCATTGAGGTCCTGTTCGAGGGAGGCAATCTTGTGATCCTTGAGCACCGCCACTTTTTGGAGATCGGAGTATTTCTCCTCAAGCTCTTCGATGTTCCCTACATAGTCCTCGATTTCAGCAAATTTCTGCAAAGAAGACAAGGTGAAGTTTAGGATCACATGATCCTGAAATGGGCAGGATAACTAAGCTAGTCAGTGATCCTTAACTCAGCAAAGTACTCGAGGAACTGATGGCGGATCAGAGGCGGGCCTTCAAGGGTGTCGGCAGTCTTCCTTTTCTTGCCACCCTTGCCCCTGGAAGTGGTAGGCTTGGGAACTGTGGCAGATGGGCTAGCAGCAAGCTTCTTCTTTGAGGATCGAACAGTGTCAAGGTCAGTGACACTGAACTTGGAGGCAGATTTTGAAGATTTTCCGGCACCTACACACCCAAAACAGATAAGTATCCTTATCCTATTTCTATTTAGCTATTTCCTTAAACATTTTATTATGCAAAAAATAGGATACTTACTCGACATAGTGACAGAACCTGAGGATACTTCTTGAGAATCCTGGGTATTCGCTTTGAATGTTCTTATCGCAGGATCAAGCTTTTGGAATGCAACAACTCTTTCCTTCGTTGCAGGTGTTGTAATGATATGTGAAACAGAAATAGCTGCAAAATAGAAACAAAGAAGTCAGTGATCCTCAGCAGAAACAAGGTCATCCTGTGATCCTTCTCAGGATCCTTTATCCTACCATGGGTGGTCCATTTTCTAGGCAAATCCTTTCCATCAGGGAGGGAATCCCTTCTGACAAAGAAGAATCGCCGTTTCCAGTTGGTATCATTCTTAGTGACTTTGAAGATGGGGTGTTCTTCACCGGGTTTATGCTTGAGTAGATATCGATGGGATCCAAATGTTACGAGGTCATACATCTCTGCCAACTCCGACATTCCCAGATCAATTCCTTCTTGATCAATGATCATTTCAAGGGTAGATAGGACCCTCCAGATCATTGGCATCGCTTGAATGTAGGAGATGCCGGTGAGAGAGAAGAAGGACTGGGTGAATTCAGGGAAAGGATACGAGTATCCTATTGTGAATGGAGTGACAGGGAAAGCTACCCAAGTTTCAGAAACTGTAGGTCCCTCGGAGGTTGAGGTTTAACCTATTCCTTGTTATATCTAACACACTAGCGAGTGCGGAATCCAAGCTAGCATGCAAACCGAGAAAGAACAAGCATAAACACAACACACAATCTTCACCGATTAACACCACTTGTATTAATGCGTATGAAAGGTTCGGTTACAAGCACAATGTTTACAAATGTATTCTGTAAACTCTCTCTCTCGTGTGTGTGTGTTCTAAGCAGAATGCTCTCTAAAGTCTATCTTTCTGTCTGTGTGTCTAACTATTGTCTGACCTTGAAGTGAACACACTACATGGGTATATATACCCGAACACATCATGTCTGGTCGAAGGATCAGACAGACTGATCGTAAGATCATCTGTCGACCAGGAACCCATCGAAGGCTCACATATACCACGAAGGATGATATCCTTCGTGGTCTATCCTTCGAAGGTTATCTTTCGAGCTCATCGAAGGATATAAACAATCCTTCGATGACACATCTTTCGACACAGCCATATTACAACCATTGTTCGAACTGTTTGGTCAAGTCAAACCAGGAGGATGGTTGACTTGGTCAAACTTACAGTACTAACAAAGACATCGTTTGGTATCAAGACGAAATACAGACAAAGTACAGACACAAGTGCACCAACAAACTCCCCCTTGGCTGTAGCTTTGTCTGGCTGTAGCTTTGTCTCGATCTTTGTCTCGATCTTCGTGACTTCAAGTCTTTGACGTCCTTTCAAGTCTTCAATGTCGGAGGATCTATAAAGTCTTCACGTCTTGAAAGCAGAAAGTGTACCAACAAACTCCCCGTTTTATGTAGGAAGTGTGTTGACAAACTCCCCCTTAACATAAGCTCCCCCTTGAGTTATGCTCGTGAAATACTTGTTCTTTATGAATTGAGATCCTTGTGGTGTTGATGATGGTCAGTGGCAACTCGATCATCTTCATCACTTGAGTGCCTTCACGTCGTGTCTTCATTCCGAAGCTTGTCATCGACCATGTTCTCCTTGCCTTTAGAATCTGCACATGCAAGAAATCTAAACGCGTAATGAGAACAACTGCCTGGAATATCATAAGTAAGCGACACACATGTGACCATTTGTTCAAACAAACACCGTCCGACAGTTTGAAAGTTTAGAAAATTTCTCAATTTTAGTCTTTAACTTTCAAAACTTGCAAATTTCGACCGTTTATGAAGATTTAGTCGTTTCGGTTATCAATCAGGTTTCAGGGTAACGAAGACTTGAGCTCCAACATCGTTCGATCGAAAATAAAATAGAAATAAAATCTTTTTGGCTTTTAGAAATTTTATATTAAAACACACCTAAAATCTTTTTGGTATTTTGAATATGTCAAATGTAAAGACAGAAAGCAGTAAATAAATATATACAAAGATGCAGAAACTGAAAGCATTAAATAAATATTTACAGACATTCTTTTTGTGAGTTTCGAGGGTAAGAGAATCATATCAGTGTACGGTCATGCCAAAACGCTCTTGTTGTTCAATTAGTTCAAATTTAGATAAGCATCCTATAACAATTATCGGTATTGTTGTCCACTTAAGCTCAACTTATCAGATGTAATCATGGCGAGGGGATACGTTAAGATATGATTTATACTTACCGACCGGTGTTCATCCACATCACGACACATTCCCGTATCAAGGTATGCACGAGGGTTCATCTTACCGGTGAGTATACCGATTATCATCTGTTTGACCGTATATGATGTGAGATTCTCACTTATTTTGATTTGAAAACAAGCCCTATGTGATATAATCACTTATTGATGAGGAACTTGATTTTCGATGCATGAGGGCACAGGAGCAAGTCCGTGAACAGGTCAGTACTTTCGTACAGCAGAGAGACGAACTTGACTCCCGGAAAGAATTTGTGATATATTATCACTTATTTGAATGGACATGTGATTGTTGTTCACTTATTGAGGTCGAATGCAATATGTACACGTACGTATAGTATCATGGAAGATCTAGACTTGCGTCCCCGTTATTTTTTTTCGGTAAAAGATACAACCATGATACCCAGATGATAAGCAGCATAAAGACCGAATATCTCAGAACCTCGGCAATCTCTCAAACGAAATTTCGGTACTAAGACCATATGCCAATGAATGGTTCCCACCTGATCTTCAGTCGGATTAAGTTTATATCACCCTGCACACTTTAAAATGATTGTGAGCCTACCGATACATCTTATATAGAGCTGCTTATCGGTTTTCATTTAGGTTTAAAAAGGTTTAGACAGACCACTGATGTACTATCATTTTCTCTTTTGCTCGCCAGGAAACTCATTTTTGTTTTTCTATTGTTTTTGTGCTTTTGAAATTTTTCGATGTTTTTGGATTTTCAAATTTTGGATTTACTCCCCCTAAAATCAACAAACTAAGACAAATTTAAAAACACAAAGGTATTTACAAAAATGATTTTCCGATGTTGGTTTTACTCTTGCTTGACCTTAATGCCGTTTACCAATAATAAATAGTCAAATCTTGATTTGTCAAATGCTTTGGTAAAAAGGTCGGCACGTTGGTCATCGGTGTGGACGTAAGCAACATCGATTAGCCTTTTCTCAAAGCAATCACGTATGAAGTGATACTTAATTTCGATGTGCTTAGTCTTTGAATGCTGCACAGGATTTCTAGTGATCTGTAAGGCAGCAGAATTATCAACGTAAATAGGAGTAGTTAGGAATTCAAAACCGTAGTCGCGCATTTGTTGTTGGATCCATAGGACTTGGGAGCAACAACTTGAGGCAGCAATGTATTCAGCTTCGCATGTTGATGTAGCGACGCACGTCTGCTTCTTGCACTGCCATGTGACTAGGCGATTTCCCAAAAACTGACATCCAGCCGTTGTGGATTTGCCGTCGATTTTGCATCCGCCAAAATCAGAATCACTGAATGCGATCAAGTCAAAGTTATTATCCCTAGGGTACCATAGACCGGTGTCAGGGTAACCCTTCAAATAACGAAAAATCCTTTTTACAGCTGCAAGATGTGAGGCCTTCGGGTTCACTTGATATCTGGCAAGCAGGCACGTTGGGTACATTATATCTGGTCTTGATGCTGTGAGGTACATAAGAGATCCGATCATCACGTGGTAGAAAGAGGGGCTAACAGCTTCACCCTTCAAGTCTGGAGTAATTCCGTGATTTTGCGGCAATGGGGTACCGATGGGCGTTGCATCAGACATCTGGAACCGGCTCAAGATGTCACCAACATATTTAGTCTGATGGATGAATATCCCAGACTCGGTTTGTTGTACTTGTAGGCCCAAAAAGAAAGTCATTTCCCCCATAGCACTCATCTCGAATTTATCCTGCATGATGCGCTCGAAATTCCTACACAAAACATCATTAGTAGAACCAAATATAATATCATCAACGTATACCTGTACCAGTAGAAGATCTCCATCTTGTTCTTTGACGAAAAGAGTACAATCGATAAGACCTCTGCGAAATCCATTCTCCAGCAGATAATTAGATAAGGTTGCATACCAAGCTCGCGGTGCTTGATGTAGACCATAGAGAGCTTTGTTGAGCAACCAAACCCGATCGGGATGGATAGGATCTTCAAAACCTGGAGGCTGTTCGACGTACACCTCTTCTTCCACCACACCATGTAAGAATGCACTTTTCACGTCCATCTGGTATACCTTGAAACCTTTGAATGAGGCATTAGCCAGAAAGATCCGAATTGCTTCTAGACGTGCAACAGGTGCATACACTTCGTTGTAGTCGATCCCTTCTATCTGACGAAAACCTTGAACGACTAGCCTTGCTTTGTTTCGAATAACGACTCCACGGTCATCCTTTTTGCATTTAAACACCCAACGGGTACCAATCTTCTTGTAACCAGCAGGTTTCTCTACGAGTTTCCATACACCAAGCTTCTGGAATTGTTGCAGTTCTTCCTGCATTGCTTCAACCCAAGAGCTATCTTTCAAAGCTTCTTTCCAAGTTCTTGGCTCTTCCTGTGAGACATAACACGCGAAAGACCAATCATTTTGTTGACCAGATTCTCTAATCGCCGTATACAAGCCTGCGTTGTTGTTGTTTCGCAACATGTTTCTTGTTTGAACGCCACTTTGTACATTTCCAATGATGTTTTGATGAGGATGGGTATTGTGAATCCTTGTTTCTGGATTATCTTGAACTGGAATATTTGTACCCAGATTGTTGAGATTGAGATCAACAATCAATTCAAGGCCCGGAATTGACGAAGAGGATGATGCAGTAGCTTCAGCTGTTCTAGGGACATCCACTGGAGGTGTACCTTCTGAAGTACCATGTACTGCTGTTGTTGGAGCTTCTTGATCTGCATCTAGAAATTCATCATCCTCTGAAGATTCGTTCAATTCGGTAGCATCGTGAAAATCCTCATTATCGAGAGCATTATTGTTCACTGAAGATGGTTCTTGATTGACAATAATGGGACGAACCAACGGTGAATCTGTTGCATTGTCACTCTCGAAAAACATCCTTGCAGCAGCATTTTCTTCAACTGCTTCAACATTGATCGAATTGAAAAAGTCATCGTACTCAAACATCCAAGGCTGACCAGGATTTCTAACTGGTAAAGTGTGCCTTTGTACTCTGACTTCAGACCATTCCTCGACCCTTTTAGTCTCTAGATTCCAGACTCTTAAGTTCGGGGTGGAATACCCAAGAAAGTATCCTTCAATGGCTCTTGCCCCAAACTTTCCATTAGGATCGATTATTGTGCACGGAGCTCCAAACGGTTCAAGATATGACAAGTCTGGTTTCCGTTTGTTAATAAGCTCAAAGCAGGTCTTGTTGTGCCTTTTGACTGTGAGGACTCGGTTCAACGTGTAACATGCAGAGGACACAGCTTCAGTCCAGAATGGAATGGA
Organism: Helianthus tuberosus; assembly: GCA_030545235.1. Lineage (NCBI taxonomy): Eukaryota > Viridiplantae > Streptophyta > Magnoliopsida > Asterales > Asteraceae > Helianthus > Helianthus tuberosus. Next base: position 196,279,951 of record CM060370.1, on the reverse strand, counting down.
CAGCTGCGATTCTACCAACATAGTCCTAGCAGTCTCGATCAATGTGCGGTTCTTACGTTCAGCGACGCCATTCTGTTGAGGAGTATAAGCTGCACTAAATTCGTGAAGAATACCTTTTGAAGTGCAAAACTCCGCCATGGCATGATTTTTAAATTCAGTACCATTGTCGCTACGTATCCGCCTAACCTTCAAGTTATAAAGATTCTCAATCTGTATGATCAAGTTTTTGATAATACCGAAGGTTTCGCTCTTATGTGCCATGAACGCCACCCAAGAAAATCTTGAATAATCATCAGTTATCACGAGGCAATATTGATCATTCCTAATACTTTTGTGCTTGACAGGACCGAACAAATCCATGTGCAAACGTTCAAGAGGAGCAGCCACCGTGTTGATCTTCTTTGTAGGGTGTCGCTTCTTCGTTTGTTTTCCTTTCTGGCACGAAACACAGACGTCTTGAAGATGAAAGTTTTTAAGAGGAACACCATTCACCAACTCATTTGACACCAAATGATTCATTTTGCGTAAGTGAATGTGACCCATTCGTCTGTGCCAAGAGATTGTGTCTTTTTCTGTGGCTTTGGAAACGAAACAAGTTGCTTGTGCAGACGTAGTAATAGCTTGGCTCATATCAAGAACATACAAATCATTTATCCTTGGAGCCGATAAGAGAATCCATTCTTTTGGAATTTTGAAGCCGGGTTTCAGCACATAACATCCATTTGCATCAAAGTGTACTGAGAACTGCTTATCACAAATTTGAGAAACACTAAGAAGATTGTGATCAAGTTGTTGTACGAAGTTGATCTTATCAAAGCTAACAACCCCGTTTGAAATCATTCCTTCACCCGTAATATATCCGCCTTTATCTCCAGCAAAAGCAACATAACCTCCTCTAATAGATTTGACGTCGTAGAGAAGCTTCATGTCGCCTGTCATGTGCCTGGATGCCCCACTATCAACAATCCAATGACTACTGATAGTTCCTCCTGGAACACCCTGCACATGAACTCAATTGATTAGTTGGAGATGGGGACCCAAGCCATTGTGGTCTTGGGTCTTCCATTTTCATCAACAACAATAACTTCTATTCTTTGATGATTTGAAAATTGTGATGGTCCCCCTGATTCAATAACAGATTTTGGTTTCCAGGTCTGTTGAGGTTTACCAGTTTGATTGTTTGAAAATTTAACTTCATGATTGTTTGAAGTTTTTGAAAACTTTGAATTTTCTGGTTTAACTGGAACAGATTGTTTTTGAACCACTTCAGTTTTAAGTGCTTTTTCAATCACCTTGACTTGTTGGCGTTTCTGTTTCTTTTCCCTTTCTCTTACAAGTCGGGGATCTTGTTTTACAGAAACAGATCGCTTTTGGTGATTTTGTTCACGGGGATCATCATCCTTTCCTTTCAACTTATGAAGATACGGGCAATTTCGAATGATATGCCCAATTGTACCACATTCAAAACATGATCTTCGTTCAACAAACCCCGAAGTATCATGTGATCGTCTTGCCGATGATGAACTTTGTGATCCTGAGGTACTAGGTTTTGAACTATTTGGTTCATTCCTTTTCATCACTGTTGCTTTCTTGACAAAATCTAAGTTAGATTGATTTTCAAATGTTGCAATTTTGTCCGTTCCCTTGGATTTCACAAAGTTCACATTCTTTTTCTTCTTCTGATTCGGCTTCCTTTGACTCTGAGTCGTTGCTTTTCCTTTTGGTTTGGCATGATTTTGCTGTTTTTGCACTGTTGGTAATTTTTGATTGCCATATTGTTTTCGAATTTCGGCCTTTGGAATAGGAGGGCACTGTGTCACTGTAACATGTGATCCTGTCTTTCCCAAAAACTTACTTGTTGAATTTTCAAAGACTTTACTGATTAAAGATTGATTAACATTCTTAATAGGAAAATCTTTGTCTGAATAAATTTTATTATCACCAACAAGAGTGTACAGCAAATCCACACTCTCCGACTCTTTTGCAGACGAGGACTCGACTGCAACAGTCTTAGCGGGTTTTGCAGGAGGATCACAGAGAATATGATTCTCGAGAGGTATGTCCTCTTCTTTGATCACCGCATCAGACTTTGCTGAATTAGTATCATCAGATTCATCATCAGAAGAATCAGCATCCTCAATCACAACTGGAGGATCCTGATTTTGTTCAGCAGTTACAAATGTATCTGCTGACACATCTGAATCTGACGATACTTCTTTCTTGTATTCGAGTCCTGTAGCAAATTCATTAACATCTAGAGGAACAGATGGTTCAAAGAAAGTTCTATCCTCTTCATCCGGCATGGCATCATAATTATGTCTCACAGGTGGTGGACATTTCTTGTAACCTATGCATGTGACATCCCGTTTCTCTTTCTGAACATCAATGATGTGATCCAACACATAGCTAGAGCTCAAATAACTGTCTAGCTTAAGTTGGATCGCCTCACTTTCAGTTTTGACACAAGCCATTTCCTTTTGCATTACTTCCAGGCGAGTTATATACAAATTAATGTCAGTTTGTTTTCTGGAAACCATTTTAGTTAACTCGGTTTTATCTTTCTTTAACTTTTCAATTACCGACTTAAACTCCTTTTCATGATTTTCATAAAACATGTTGGCTTCAGTGCACTTCGAAAGATCAACGGTCAATTTCTGATTGTGAATGAATGTCACATCATATTTCTCTTGCAAAGCCTTGTGTTTGCTTTGCAATTCACACCACTTATCATTCAAAGAAATATGTTTGTCTTGCAAGTCAAACAAACTAGCTTGTAAAGCATCATGTTTGCCTTGCAACTTAGACATGTTTGCTTCTAAATCAGCATATTTAACATTTAAACTATCACAGTTATCACAACTTCCAGAAGTGAGTTCATCGACACATACCTGACTTGATGAACTGTCGACATTAGCCATAAAGGCTGAATGGAGAGAAGACGAAGAATAAGCAGCTTGATCCACCAAAATAGATCTTCTTTGAATTCCTGCTCCAGCTTCTTCCAAAAGCTCACCAATATCTGCATCGACTGACGCACTTGATGTCTCATCCACATGATCATTGCCTGAAGTGGAGGATTCTTCATCTGAGCTTCCACTATAACCAGAAGACTCTTCATCTTCAGAAGATTCATCACCATTGGTGGAAGATTCTCCACCACTGGCGTGCTTTAAATCCTTAACCACTTCAGCAAAACAAGCTGTTCCATCTGGAACATCATTTCCCAACTGGATTGACCAATCACAGCCTTCATCGACTTGAACCACAAGTGCCTGGTTGGCATTAGATGGTCCTGCTTGACTCTGGTTGTTGACAGGCACCAATGTGCGCTCATTGTTTCTTACTTGGTTCTGATTTTCCCTGTTGCCTTGACCTCTGAAAGGATTTTGGTTTCCATGTTGAGATGGCCTCGTACATTCACGTTTGAAGTGACCACGTTCACCACAATTGAAACACTTGACAGCCTGCTTGTCAAACCCATACTTGGTGTCTTTCTTGCTTTCCAAGCTGGTTCTGCCTGTTCTTTCCATGAAATCCTTTGCTCGCCTAACAGCACTGGCAAAGGCCCACTTGATGTCCATCATCTCCATCTCCTCTTTATCGATCTGCTGATAGTCTTCTTGTGTCAGATTAATGTTACCAATCTGACCTTCCACTAATCCACAGTATGCGCTCACCAAAGTGTTTAGTAGCTCCATGTGTTCCTTTGCTACTTCCACACTGACTTTAGAGAGGCTTGAGGTGTCGAGCCGTACTGTATTTGGCTTTGATTGTTGACCAGCAGATGATGTGCTTCCATAACACGCTTGCTGTTGAGGAGGAAGTGGATTCCCATACATGTCTGTTGGTACGGTAGATTGAGGAGGAAGTGGATTCCCATACATGTCAGTTGGTCCGGTAGATCGAACAGGTAATGGATTTCCGAACATATCAGTTGGTCTGAGAGGTCGTTGGCTTTGCTGTTGCTGTTGAGGAACTGGTTCAAGCGGATTTCCATACATGTCTGTTTTTGGAGGAACCGGAACCTGGATAGTATTGCCATACATGTCAGTGCTAGTCACAAACGCTGTTTGAATTGGAGCATGTGAAGAAGGTTTTGCAGAAGTGCTAGAAGTTCCATAATACATATCAGGATTTTGTGGCACTGCAACTCTTTTCGCCTTGAGAGCTTCTTCCTGATTCTTGTTTTCCAGGATTTGAACAAAGTCATTAAAGCTTGTTGTAGCTAAAGTGCCATTGTACTTCATGATTTCCAAGAAAGTATTCCATTGAGGTGGCAACGCATCTGCAAACTTTTTCACAATCTCTGCTGGAATTGTAACAACCTCAAAATTTGACAATTCAGTCAGCAGATGATTAAATCGACTTGTCAAATCTCCTAAAGATTCATTCTCCATACAAGTAAAACCATCAAACTCTTTCTTTAGCAGTTCTTTTCTCAATTGACGTGTAGCTTCATTTCCTACGCCCCTTGTCTTCAATGCGTCCCACAACCTCTTCGTTGTCTTGTAACTGACAAATTGATGATAAATGTCTTTACTTAACGCCTGAGTAAGAATGGCGTATGCCTTCTTTTCCAAATCATAGACCTTCTTCTGATCTTCTGTAAGATCTGCAAATGTAGCAGCAGATGATGCAGCAACCTCTATTGTTTGATCGAAATCTGTGATGAACCGCAACCACAATTCTGTATTTTGACCAAGGACGTATGTATGAAATCTGTCAATCCATCCTGGATATTCATATAAGTGCATCAACTTTGGAGGCCGATTCAGACTTCCGGTTTCGCTCTCGCTTAAGAGAATGCTTTGAATACTTGGAGTTTGATTTGATACGAATGCCCATTGACCGGTAGAAATTGCATTAGCTTGAGAAGATACCGGTGCGGAAGATGACGGAGTACCAAAATACATATCTGTATTTACCAGAGTATTCCACCTTGGATTCATTTTTTATCAAGAAAAATAAGAACCTGAAAATCACAACTGGTTAAACATAAACAGACTAAGGATTGAAAGATCAAGACTTGTTCGAAGGATCAACAGTGTTCGAAAGATCACTGTTGAGTTTCGAACAATGGTTTCGAAAGATTCTCCAAACGAAGGATCCTTATCTTTCGAAAAATAACTGTAGACCGAAAGATGTATGCTTCGAAAAGATTCCTTGGATCGAAAGATAAGTCACAGACTTCGAAGGATGTTCGAAGGATGATTATCTATCGAGCCTCCCATGATCGAAAGATGATCTTTCGACTTCGAAGGATATCCTTCGATCTGGTCTGACACAGTTGACAAAGGATGACAGGTTGGTGAAAAAGTTGATGGGTTGGTAGAAACTTTCGGCAGAGGTATGGTCAGACCATGATTTTCTGCCAAAATCAGATTTTTGAACCAATAAAATATTACCGAAAATCGAAGAAACAACCCAGAAACCGGTCACCGGAGTAGCCGGAATTTTGTCCGGAAATTACCAAACACCTCAAAAACAAGTTTTTAAGTTACCCAACCCGTCATGCAACACACCCGGTTAGTTTAGAACACGTTTTAACGTAAAGATAAGCGAGAAAAACAGTAAAAACGGCTGCAAAAACCAAGTGAGTTTTGTCCAAAACACTCCAAAGTCTTGTAAAAACTCGGTTTTTAACAAGGAAAAGAGCCACGGCTCTGATACCACTTGTAGGTCCCTCGGAGGTTGAGGTTTAACCTATTCCTTGTTATATCTAACACACTAGCGAGTGCGGAATCCAAGCTAACATGCAAACCGAGAAAGAACAAGCATAAACACAACACACAATCTTCACCGATTAACACCACTTGTATTAATGCGTATGAAAGGTTCGGTTACAAGCACAATGTTTACAAATGTATTCTGTAAACTCTCTCTCTCGTGTGTGTGTGTTCTAAGCAGAATGCTCTCTAAAGTCTATCTTTCTGTCTGTGTGTCTAACTATTGTCTGACCTTGAAGTGAACACACTACATGGGTATATATACCCGAACACATCATGTCTGGTCGAAGGATCAGACAGACTGATCATAAGATCATCTGTCGACCAGGAACCCATCGAAGGCTCACATATACCACGAAGGATGATATCCTTCGTGGTCTATCCTTCGAAGGTTATCTTTCGAGCTCATCGAAGGATATAAACAATCCTTCGATGACACATCTTTTGACACAGCCATATTACAACCATTGTTCGAACTGTTTGGTCAAGTCAAACCAGGAGGATGGTTGACTTGGTCAAACTTACAGTACTAACAAAGACATCGTTTGGTATCAAGACGAAATACAGACAAAGTACAGACACAAGTGCACCAACAGAAACGTAGTCACTTAGAACGGTGGGATCAAATGGTTTGAAAACGGTGTTTGCCGGGAAGCAATGGCGGATTCTGTCTATCTGCGGATCAGTGAAGCAACATCGTTCCTTTGCAGAATCTTTGATAATCCCCTGGCTCTTAAGAGGAATGTCTTTCTTGTGATCCTTAGCCGGTGAGGATCTTAGCATCATCTTGATCGCGGAAGAAGATAAAGAAAGAAGGAACAGAGAAAGAAAACGTAAAGGGAGAATAGGAAAAGAGTTACCTGATCAAGTCTTCGTATGAGGATTTAAAGAGGAAACGCACGAATTTAAATGCTCTCTAACTCTTATCTCTAATTTCAATTTATAATGATGGTTTTGCAGGATAGTGATGTGTGTAAAATGCAACATATAAATTACATCAAATAAGGCATAAAACTAACCCTTTTTAAGTACTAATATTGGAAAAAGAGTGTTTTTGTCTTCCTTATGTATTTTCAGGATTAAATGAGCTCAAAAACGCAAAAGAAGCAAAAAGACAGCTAAATCCAACATAAATACAAGAAAAGGAACATTAGTGGACTGCCCGACCCCTCAACGGCACCTTCCAAAGCAAAATAGAGAAGGCAGAAGTCTGAACACGCCCCGTGCTCAGCCAGCACGGGGGCGTGCCCAAGAAGCAGCAGAAAAGACAAACCTATAGAAGCTTCTATTGCCCACCACGGGCCGTGCCCAGCGGACACGGGGGCGTGTCGAAAGTACAGCAGGCGCATTTATTGTAATTGCGAATTACAATTAATGAGGAGAGAGAGTGTCAGACAGGCACGGGGCCGTGCCCAGCGGACACGGGGCCGTGCCCAGCTCTCTGTTCAGCCTATAAATAGGAGTGCTTGGATTCATTTCATCTCATCCCTTGGCACACCACCTCTCTTACACTTCATCCACCACCCACCACCATCACAACACCATCATCCATTGTCCATCGTAGAGTGTGTGAGTCGTCTCGGGATCCAAGATTGATCGTAAGAGTTCTTGACAACGAAGGCCATGTTTGCCTAAGTCTCTTACATCACTTGGTGAAGACAAAGTGTCTAGTATAATACTTTTTATTTCTAATCTTTTGCACTTTTTATTTGGTTTTGTATTAATGACTTTAATAACTAGTTACTTATGTTGAAGGTGATCTTTCCTTATCGTTTGTCCGTGGTGTCTTGGCATTATTTTACTGTCTATATAAAATAAAGGATTTTCACCATTCATATCTCCACGGTCTATATGGAGGTATGTTGGCTACCTGGTCGGGGGTTAAGGGAACGGTTTGGTAAAGGTCTTGCCATTGTTCAGCGTTTAGAGGTCCTGCAATGGACCTGGGTCAAATTTAGTAGGACCTCCTTCAATGCTTCACGGTATTGGATGGCGGGGGTCCAAACTCTTTGACCCCCTCATAAGTTAACTACTATTAATACTATAACCCGGCTATTTAGGACTGTATCCCTGCTGACTCAGACTACTTAGCCGAGGGTAACGTCACCGCCAAAAACGGGGCCTACCACAATACTGCATTAATAACTTAATTCATTATCTTCCAATAATCCACCCTTTTAGGATTGTATCCTTGCTGACTCAAACTACTGGGGTGAGGGTAACGTCACCTTCAAAAGAGGGCCCTACTACAATAACTAAGATAATCTCTTAATTATGTGCAAAAGTGCGGAAATAATCAAAGGTTATACTAGATACAAGTTGGAACCAAGTGATTCATCTTGTCTATCTGTTTTTATTTTATTTTTATTTTCAGCATTTTAGTTAGTTTTTATTTTTTTTAGTTTAAAACATTTTTCTAAAATTTTTATTTTGGTTAGACGTTGAGGATAAACCGGTATTAAAAGCTCTTGTGTCCTTGGACGACCTCGGTATCTTACCAACGCTATACTACACTCAACGATGGGTGCACTTGCCCATATGTGTGTTTAGTGTTAGTGAAATATCGTGTTTTATAAATTTAAAACTTGGCTAAAATAAGTGTTAAAAAGGGCTTAAAATATACACATAATATAAGTAACACTTTACCGCACATCAATAGTCACCTCAATGACGTCATGCTCGTAACGGCTAGTCCGACTCTAACGGCTAGTTATCCGTTGATTCATTGCGGATAAGAACGAAAATATAACTCATTATTTACATTTTTACTCCTTATATTTTGGGGGCAATTGTTAGGGGAGGATTTCCCAGTAATCAGTGATCCTCATTTACTGTTGCATTTAGTGATCCTCACTTCTGTTTGAATTGGTGATCCTCAGAAGTGTTGTAGGATTAGGATCATGGATCATCATAAGGATCCTTATACTAACGATTGTCTACTTTGAATATGGTGTTGTTTTGCAGGAGTACGAGCTTGGACTTGGTCTTGGCGATATTCCTGGACATATTCCATATATATTCCGCACGTGCTGGACTGAAGTGAACGTTGTGGAGTTCGTGGAGGACTTGCATGAATTGCGGAATGTTTGTTAGCTTAGATATTTTCCATTTTTAAAAGGGGTAGCGAGCTATTTTAGAAACACTTGGCTATTTTTAGCTTAACACACACTCTTGCAACTGCTCTCACCAGCTCTCGGCAATTCACTTAGCAATTTCATACACTTTTACACGTTACACTATAGTGATCCTTGTAATTAGCTCGCTATCATCCGAAGTTGTAATACATTTCTTGTTTAATCTGAGTTGGTGATCGGTAGTTTCCATCACCCGAGGTTTTTTATGCCGGAGATCATTCATTGATCAAGGGCTTTTTCCTCGTATAAATCTTTGTGTCACTTGTTCTTTAAATTTCAGAGTGATCCTTAGTATTGTTCATTGATTCAAGCATCATACCTCACAACAGAAAATTTGGTTGCATTATCAGTGCTTGATTTTTGACCAAAACAGTATTGTCATTTGTTTTTTTTTTTTTGGTTTGATCAAATGGAAGTTGCTGAGATGTATCATTTTATAGGATCTCTTTTTGGCGCCTAAGTTAGGCGGTGGGTTATTATAATAAAGTATTCGTCTTTTCAGTTACTGTTTGTTATTATTGTTTTTGACAAGCTTTATCTCTGAAGTCTGTAACACGTCCCATCTTTCAAGTTTGGCGTTTTAGATTCCAATATAATAAATTTTCCCTATCTTCAGTTTTTCTGATTTGAAGTTACAGTTTCTAGTCACATTTTCAAGTTTGTTCTTTATTTTTTATTTATTTTTTTTGGGTTTTTTATAATACTTTTTCAAACTAATTTTATTATAGTTTGGGAGTTTTGGGGGGCGTTTAACGGGATGATATCGTTTAAACAAACATTTTGGCTGTTTTGGCATTTTTATTATATATGACGTTTTTATTATACAACAATCAACTGAAAAGGAAAATAAAAAAAGAATACATAAAAAAACTTTTTTTATAATACTTGTTCAAAGTAATTTTAGGATGGTTTGATAAACGCCAAAGGTGTAAGACATTTGCTTTTTTGGCGTTTTTATTAGATATGGCGTTGTTTATTAAATAACAATCAACTGAAAAAAATTAAACAAAATAAATATTGATCTTCAAATCTTCACTGTCACCAGTCTCTTTCTTGTTTTGAACCATCTTCACTGGCTGTTTCGACTTTCGTATGAAATCAGCCTCTTTTTCTATAATTTTTGTCAATCTCATGCAGCAAAATGTTATTGAGTTCACACCCTTTCAGCCAAAATGTTATCTTTTTTGGCGTTTTACCGAGAAAAAGAACGCCACAAAATAAACCATCTTAAAACTGTAAATTTGATCATGCTAAAATCAATAAAGTGTTGTTGTATGGCGTTGGATAACATTGTTAATCCTCAATTAAGAAAGATAACTGACAATGTTGTCCACACCATACAGCTACACTTTATTGACAGCAATATATTTGATGTTTGGGTTTTCTGGCGTTTATCAGTCGAATGGTATATATTAAATATGGCGTTTGGGGTTTCTGTTTGTGTTTTTTAATTGAAGGTCTGAGTTGTTGTATATATAGGATTTTTTGGCGGTTTTTTTAGGCGGGATTTTACTATAATTAAGTTTGGCGTTTTATATCTAATGGCGTTTTTTAGCAGAATGCTGTGTGATTGTTGTTTTGGCGTTTTATTTTCATGATATGGCGTTTTGTTTGGAGTAGTCAAAAGACGCTTTTACCCTTAATGAAGCACGTCCACGTAATAAAATAGATGTTATTTACGAAAATGCCACCGCGCCAATCTAGTCCATAGATTGTTTTGATCGGACGATCGATAAGCGTTCTCACCGTTCTCACACTTTCTACCGTTTTCTCTAAATTCCGACCCTATATATATATATATTTGTAAATAATAAATAATTTAAAAAAATAAATGAGTGAACTCATACTTTTTACAAATAAAGTTTGAGCTTAATATTTTAGCTTATTAATATAAACTAGTTGATTTTCCGCCCGCGCGTTGCGGCGGGGACCCAATGACTGCAAAACGCGTGTCAGCAACGGCGAACAGATACCGAATATCAAAACATAAATAAAAATGACGTGGTAAGGACAGTCACTCCGTCCTAAAAAACGATTCTAAATAACCTAATATATAATAATAGGACCCACACGTCCTACATGTTGGAAACTCGGTTGTTTTCAGTTCAGTAATTACGATGCTAACACGTTAAAATATGGATGATCTCACTACCGGTAACGGCACCGAAAGTACCGATCCGGAAAATCGTCGAATTTAGGTACCGGCACCGAAAATGCTCGGTACAATACGGTATGGTATTTGAAATTAAAAATCAATAAATACAAGTAAGATGCTAGACCGGTGTCGAACCGAAAGTAACGATTATGAAAACGTCAAAAGGTGGGTACCAAACTGGTACCGAAAATGATTTGGTATAGTAAATTTGGTACCGATACGATACCGATTTGAATACAAGATTTGATACGATTTGCTCATCAATAATCTAAATATCCAAGTTAATTTTACATTATACAATTCATTCATTACAGAAAAAGACAAAAAAGAAAGCAAAATAAGCTGTTGTGTATATAAAATCTAATTCAAACGAAATACAGTTTACTTACTGTGTGTATGAAAAGTAATCTAAACAGGGCAATTACTTGCATTGCTACGTTGCTACAGGATTTGATGAGCTCGGTACCAACCGGTACCGAAAATACCGTTACCGAAATCCCTAAAAGTGGGTACCAGTACCGAATATACCTGGTACGGTACGGTACCGGTCGGTACTGGTACGACACCGGTATTTGAGGGAGAAAACCGGTGAATATCGGAGCCGAAACAGTACCGAAAATACACCTGGTTTGGTAAATTTGGTACAGGTACCGGTACCCCCGATACAATTTACTCATCCCCTAGTGATTTTACTGTTCATTGAATTCTCTTTTTAATATATAGGTAACATATAGGTAATGAGCGATCCGAGCTTAGCCTACTCGTCTTGTTTACAACACTACTCTAAATGGAGCACTTGTACTATATGGTTGAACTAAACGAAAATACCATTTGTATGGTTTCTCCATTCGTGACAGAATTTTGTAAGGAGATGGAATGGTAAATAAAAAAGACTTCAGCACTATTTTTTTATTAGATACGTTTAAATATTTATCTATTTTGTTTCTATACGGATATTTTATTGCATGATAAATTAATAAATTGGAATGTCAATTCACCTTTACCTAATATGGTTTATTTATTCATTCAAATATGTCACTGATTACGTCCACGTAAATTGTTTTTTCGTAGGATTTTCCATGCACCTTCCAGAGTTTGCTTGGACTAATTTAGAGTTTATAAATGTTGATTTTGATTTATTATGGAATATAAATACTTGGAGCTTAAACTAAAAGAGACAATTTCCATGGAATAGAAATAGAAGACCTTAAAATAATAAATTAAGTATTTTAATCCCTATTCCCTGCCAATTGTTTTTATTGAGTTTAGATTATGTCTTAATATTACTAGTGTTTTTTGGGAAATTTACCAAAATAGCCAAGAATATAGTTTGACCACCAAAATAGCCACTTGATGCCTCCTTGGAGCAGGGCATCACGGATTCAAATGTGCGGGATGCCTCTTTCAAGACCCCTCATGCCTCTTTAAATATGGAAGTGACACGTGTCTCAATGATTAGGTAGACTCTTCCAATGCCTCTCAGCAGACTCATCCAATGCCTCAGCAGACTCTTCCACTTCATCTTCACCACCACCGCCACCGTCACCACTTCATCTTTAATACTATTATTTTCGAATTCAAAGATTAGTAGTATATTTTATGGTGGTGGCGGCGGCGGCGGCGGTGGTGGCGGTGGCGGTGGTGGTGACGGTGGTGGTGGTGGTGGTGAAGATGAAGTGGAAGAGTCTGCTGAGGCATTGGATGAGTCTGCTGAGGGGCATTGGAAGAGTCTGCTGAGGGGCATTGGAAGAGTCTGTTGAGGGGCATTGGAAGAGTCTGCTGAGGCATTGGATGAGTCTGTTGAGGGGCATTGGAAGAGTCTACCTAATCATTGAGACACGTGTCACTTCCACATTGAAAGAGGCATCCCGCACATTTGAATCCGTGATGCCCTGCTCCAACGAGGCATCAAATGGCTATTTTGGTGGTCAAACTATATTCTTGGCTATTTTGGTAAATAGCCCTTTTTTTTTTATTCTGACTTCTCTTATAGTGAAATGTCAACCCTAACGTGTTGAGGTATTACATCTATGTTGGTCTCTAGAGGAGGATCTAGATCATCTTATCCTTGTTATTTAACACAAAACCAAGTGCGTAATCCTTGATTATGTGCACATCAAGCCCAAGAACACACAAACACAAGAAAGATTTCACTGCTTAAAGCTCAAAGTGTATTTCAGCAGAGTATTGTTACAAGAAATTACAAAAAGCTCTCTCTCTACTGAAATTGTGCTCTCTTAGTAGAACATGGGACGCTCTCTGCCATTTATAGCACATAGCAGAGAGCAATACAACGAAACATGTCCCCTTCACATCTATACCTATCGAAGCATAGCGAAACATCTAAAGGAACATTGAAATAGCAAGAGTTCTATCGAAATACAATTTGGACTAAATGTTATCGAAACATAAATGAATACTCATCATCATCGAAACATGTGATATTTGATGAAACAATATATACATCGAAATAGGCATATTAATTGTCTATTTCGATAACATATGTTCAAGACCAAATAGTCCCTGTTTCGATAGCCTGTCTTCTTTCTATTTCACTTTGCTATTGATGATGTCATGATGACATCATGATGTCATCAATATTCAAACGGATCGCTCGCGTCTCTTCGTGCTTCGTGTGTCGTTCTCTGGGCGCACGACGGAGGAATGTCGCGACGTCGGTCTTGAACCGAACCGAACCGAGCCACATCCACACAAAACTGCATCAACAATCTACTTAATCATATTTTTTTAGTAAAGAGGACGGAATATTGGAAAATTTTATAAATTTACCAAATTAAATTACAGGGAGAAAAGGATTTGAAACCTGCTTGGGACATGTCCCCAAAGTTACGTCCAAATTACCAAAACCCAGGTACAATCAACATACACGAACCCTATAAAAATGGGATAAACCCGACCCACACAACTAAGCCCAATTTTTACATTACAAACTCTAAAATACAAGTCCATCTTTAAAAGATGCAATCGCCCCGTTGCATGATAGTGATATATCTCTATACGCCGATCCACTGGCCTAGTGTGCCTGGTGTACCATATTGATATTCCAAGTAAGCCGAAAGCCAACATTTTTAAGCCGAAAGGTTGCCATCACACGGATTAAGAGTTCCTTCAATTCTAGCCATCAGGATTATAATATAGGCCAAACAAACTTTGAAACTGATAACCGAATTGATCCCTAGGCCCATACCAATACCCGCTTGCATTCAAACAACCGTGTATATGAATTTTTTGATATGATTAAAATTAGAAATGAACCTTATACACCTTGCTTAAATCTCTACAGCTTTGTTGTGGAAAAACGTTAATGTGTAACATGTATCTCAGTTTCTAACTAAAAGACTGTATGTTGACCTCAAAAAGTCAAAAGTCTAACCTAGAAGCCAAAAACAAATAAATGGCATCCAACATCCATATGCATGTTCATGTGACATGATTGACTTGACTCTTAAGGTAAGTATAACTAAATTCTAGCTTCGTTTCATATGATTTATATACGCTCGTTTTATTCTCACACCCCCTTTATCTCTCTACACCCTTTCCACTTTATCTTATTTCTACACCCTTTCCACTTTATTTCTCTCTCTATATCTGTGCAGTTAATGCGGAAAAATATCGGATATCGGTCAAGGACCGATATTTGAGATATCGGTTATCGCGGTGAGATATCGGTGGGATATCGGTAATTTATAATATAATGTATAAATATATATATATATAGGGAGAAGATCATGCGAGAACCACCTCTTATTGCGAGAACCGCGAGAACCAATGTGAACACAACCAAAAATGCCTAAAAATACATAAAAATCACACAAAAAAATTATTTTTTTTTAATATTTTTTATATAAAAATCGCTACTTTTCGAAGCAAAAAAAAAAAATTAAAAAGTTTTTTTTTAAAAAAAAAAAAATTTTTGGCCACTAAAAGTAGCGATTTGAGCATAAAAAATATTAAAAAAAAAATTTTAGATTTTTTTTTATTTTTTTAGATTTTTTTAGGTTTTTTGGGGGTTTAGTTTTTAGCATTTTAGCTTGGGGGGGGGGGGGGGTAGGTTTTTTTTTTTTTGGGGGGGGGGGGGGTGGGGGTTAGGTTTTTTAGGTTTTTTTAGCTATTTTAGGTTGTGTTCACATTGGTTCTCGCAATAAATGGAGTTCTCGCATGAGCCCCTCCCTATATATATATATATATATAGAACCTAAATAATATATGTATATTAATATCTAGAACCTATATAATGTTTGTATACAACATCTTTATGCACTAACTTGTAAAAGTCTAGGGTTAATTTTGATAAATCTATAACTGGAGGATGAAATTGTAATTCATTTAAAAGAAAAGGTGTGTAAACAGGAAAAAGAATGACTTATTTTTATAACCCTACTAAACAGCCGACACCTGTAAACTAAAAAAAAACCCTAAACTAAAGCAGTCGCCGTCCTCTTGTCTATCTCCTCCCCTGTTCGCTCCTCCATCTTCTAAACCTAAAAAACAAACAGCCGACAGAGAGATCTTCTTTCATTCTACGATCCAGCAAGGAAGGTAAGGTTCGATCAGCAGGTAAGCTTCGATTCAACAACTTCGATTAGCCACCATTTCTTCTCTATCACGATTGAATTCTCTATCACCAGCGAATTATGTGACTATAGTTGGGCCTGTCGATATTATCGGTGAGATGACCGATATCAGAAATACAAAATTTCGGCGATATATCGGAATATATCACCAATATTATCGCCACCGATATTATTACCGATTTTTCAAACCGATATGTCAGCCAAGGTCCGATAACCGATATATCGGTGAGATATCACCGAGATATCGCCGAGATTGAGTGCATAGCTCTATATATCCATGTATATAGAGAGAGATAGAGGGGAGGGAGGCTCATCTTATTCTAAACACCCCTAAAATCTTGTTTCCACACCCTTTCCATTCTATCTCTCTATATATAACTTTAAAACATTTAACATACTATTAGAGTTTTAGAAATGTTTGTGAAGATATGCAAATTCTAAGTTTGACTTCAAGTGTGTGTGTTTTTTTTTTTTTTTTTTTTTTTTTATGATTCAAAACACCAATGATTCTAGCAATGACCAAGTGAGATTAATGCAACATCTCTAGAAACAAACATAAGTGAGATTAATGCAACAAGCTTCTTGCAAAACATCAACTTCTAGCAAGCCCTAATGTTAGTAAGGGGCCCCAACTATTACCATATTAGACAAGTAGCCATGATAGACTGATGTCTACTACAAGGTCTAAAAATAAGTTTAGGAGGTAAAGGAGGATGCAATACTTCAAAATTGAGCCGTTGAAGTGTAAAAGTGGGTCATGTGATAATAAAATCTGGTCAAAGCCTACTGATAAATGGATTTTGGATAAAAACTTGGTTGAAAGAAATGATAAATAAATATTTTTTCATAAAAGCCCCCTTGAGCTTTCTTCGATCGACTTGGGGCCGCGGCCTTTTTAAACAGCCGTGGTTACTAAAAGTAAAGTAAAGTAAAATCACACAGTCAAAACCTAACTGAAAGTTGAGCCCATATTTTACATTATCCATTGCACAAAGTAAAGTAAAATCACTGATCACACTTTCATGAACGATCTAAGCAAATTTACAAATTCCAGAATGCAAGAAAATTAAAGCAATCTGAAGTGAAATAGCACCAATAGTTTCAATTTTTAACCATCACTAATGAACTTACAGTCGACCGAACGGAGAAATTAGGGAACACTGAAGGTAATGGAACCGATGGATGATGGATGAAATGCTATAAAAAAGTAAGGGGAAATGCTATAAAAAAAAAAAAAAAAAAAAAAAGGTAAATTACTTTTGTGTTTTAGTGGTTTTAATCACTTGAGTTCAAAATCAAAATGTTTAACGTCCTGAGTCCCTATAGCCACTTTTCTTAACTATTTGAGTCCAAATTTCTAACACAGTTAGATTTCTGTTAAGTTTTGTTAAATGACCAAATTACCCTTGTAATTAAAAAATAAAAAAACTAATTTATTTATATTTCTCTCTCCTATACATCTCTCTCTCCTTATCTCTATCTCTCTCAGCCCTCAGATCTACATCAATGGCCACACTACACAAATTCAAAATGTTAGAGCATTCACATTCTATCCATCAAAATATGTGAGTGGGAGTTTTTATATTATAAAGGGTATAAAAAGTGGTTGTGAGTGGAGGAGAGAGAAAATATTACTGTTCATCTGTATATTTGGGGGGACACTGTTCACCCAGTATAATTTTTTTAATATATATTGAAAGTGGTTGTGAGTGAAGGAGAGAGAAAAATGTGATGATAATATTATTTAATTGAAAAGGAGAGAGAAAAAGTATTTGTTTTTAGTGGAAATATATTGATATATGAGTTGTTTTTTAGTGGAATGTATGTATAATTTGATGGTTTGGATGTGAATGCTCTTAGCTACACCTCAACCTCCGCCGCCGGTTGCGTCCGACTGACGAGTACGTAGATCGGAGAGGAAGCGACGTTGATTCGTCATCGGAGGATGAGAAAGAAACGGTTCGAGGAGAAAGTTAAAGGACTTGTTCATGATGTCATCGTGTTCGTCTTCATCACCGCCGGTTGAGATCGGAGGTCACAGTGGAGATGAGGCGAACCGGTGGAGCGGTTATAAGATAATCAGAAGTAGAATTTGTTTATACCTTTGACAAACACAAAAGCACCAGAAGTTCCGGTTTCTGGTTTTGAGCTGAAAATTATCCAAATCACGGCTGACAGCATAACGGAAGGTGACACCAAACAAGGCACAACTAATGAGTGTAATTGCTGAAGGGAGTATTAACTGGGAAGTATTGGCTGCCTGAGCTAAAAATAGGTAAGCCATCCAAAGTGCCGACGATGGCGGAGATAGAAGCAGCTTTTACTGATTCAAATCTCTCTTTGGTTTTGATCATTGCTTCTCTTTTTGTTTCTGTCATCGCTGAGTTTTTATCTTCAGTTTCAAGTGGGATGGTGGTGTTGGCGGCAGTGGGATGGTGGTGGTGGGGATGATGCGGCAGTGGAGGTGGTGGTGGTGTGGTAGTGGAGGGTGGTGGTAGGATGTCTAGAGAGAGAGGGTGTGTGCAGTTTTTGTGAAATTGATTTTAGAGTTAATTGCCCGGATGGTCCCTGTGGTTTGCCATTTTTCACCTTTAGTTTCCACCTTTTCAAAATAGCATGTATAGTCCCTGTGGTTTGCTCGGTTGTTACTCGGATAGTCCCCAGAGTGGATGTCTGTTAGTTTGCTCAGTCAAGTTAGTATGAAATTACTAAATTACCCTTACAATTAATAAACAATAATTAAAATATTAAAAGATATATAAAATGATTATGTGTGTGGTCCCCACTCCACCCGTAACCCAATCAGCCCCTTCCCACCATCTATGTGGGACCCACCCACTACCACCATCATCTTCAAGACTTCAACCTCATTCACCCTCCACCCACAACACAACACAACCCACTCGCCGACGACCACCCCCACTTGCCGGCGGTCAAATTCTGGCAAACCTGCAACGACCTTACCCATTTTCAGGTTGATATGCGTCTAATGTACCATCCAAGACAACATCATGACCAATAACAGCTTCGAAAGACTCAGTCAACGGATCTGGCTGCCACAAGATAACCATTACACTATCTATAATCACCAATAATAAGAACCGGCTGCATAAAAGCTTGAAATTATTGAAAAAACTTGAAGATAAATTACCGTTATTTCTTTCAAAGATAAGTATATACGTTCAAGTGATAAATTACCATTCTATTTTTTGGAAAGTTTTCGGTTTACCTGCCCAATTTTGAAATACGATGTGGCGTTTGAAGTGGCATCCCATGAAACTTCTGTCTGGTGTATCAATCACTCACTCTCACAAACACTCTCCGATAACTTTATCACTCTCCGTCACCAGCTAGACCGCTAATCTCCCCGCCGGAAAGTTAAAAATGCAAAACGACGTCGATTCCGTCACCGCAAAACTCGATAATCACATCAGTGAGGCGAGGAGTTTAGGAAACTTTCGTTTCAATCAGTGACCATTTCGCCGGAAATACGAGAGTTCTGGTGTTGGGTGTGGTGGTTTAAGTGGTGCAGATGGATAATGGTCGTTGCAGCGGTGGTTCACGGTGACAGGAGGTGTGAAGGTGGTAGAAGATGGTGTTTATGTTTACCGGTGGTGGTGAACTTTGAGGTGTGAAGGTGGTAGGGGATGATGTTTCAGGGAATTTGGGCGGGGGGAGGGTTTATGAGATGAGAGAGACACAGATCTTTGATGATGAGGGAGAAGAGGTTAAAGTTTTAATTTTTATTTAATAAATTATTTGTTTTTCTAGTCTTTTGTAATTATAAGGGTATTTTTGTAATTTTACACCCACTTAAATGAGTTATTTAATGCCCATCCATTACAGTGACTATCCGAGTAACAGTTTGTTAAACCACAGGGACTATACGTGCTATTTTAAAAAGGTGGGGACTAAATGTGAAAAAATGGTAAACCACAGGGACTATCCGGGCAATTAACTCTTGATTTTATATATTATTAAAATTATTATGCATCAAAGACTTGTATTATACTCTTGTGTATATTAGAGTTGTACTTTGTGTCTAAATGACTAAATTGCCCTCGTAGTTAACAGATTTGGTGGATGGAGTTAGAAATTTGGACTCAAATGGTTAAGAAAAGTGGCTATAGGGACTCAGGACGTTAAACATTTTGATTTTTGACTTAAGTGGTTAAAACCCCTAAAATACAGCGACTCAAAAAGTAACTTACCCAAAAGTAAAAGTGGAGAGAAATTAGGGTAAATATTTGAAGTGTTAGTTGTCTTAAAAGTATATGGATTATTCAAGATTAAAACTTAGACTATGGGGTATGGCCCCCTTTCCGGCTTTCCCCCACCTCCACATCACATTCACGTCTCCTCCACCTTATCACTTTTTTCTTCCCCTTCCTCTTCCCCCATCAACAAGAAATGGTTTCCCCATCCATCCACATCCAATAATATTAAAAGAGAGAGAAGAAGAACGGGGCAGACGGGGAGAATTCCCCAAGTTCACCGACAGGAGGACGGGAGGGACGGTGTTCCACGTCGGGGATGAGCGCCACCTCACCATCCCGACCACCTTCCCCGACCCACACCCTCCCGAGTCTCATTTAACAGGGGAGGGGAAGGAAAATGAATTAAGAGAGAAAAGGAAGGAAAAGATGTGATTTTTTCGTGTTCCCGAGTTTAATGACAAGTAAAGGAAAAGATAAGAAATCAAGCATTTTATGTGTTCCCGAGTTAGGAGAAAGGAACAATTTAGTAATTGATAAGATTTGCTCTCTTAATCTCTCCGATTTGGGAGGATAAATATACGTACAAATTTTCTTCCTTTTTCCCTCCTTTCCCCTCCAACACTAGAATGATTGTTATATGTTTTGAACACGGATTTAAGACTAGTTTCATTATGCCCCTCCAGCATCCACTTATTACCGCTCTAGTCTTTCACAAAGTTCACTTCTGATCCTCCATCTTTTGTTCTTTAACCTTGTCACCTACAAAATCATAAATATATTTCAAGTACATCTCACTAGAATATATATGTTATTTAGTAAGTTATAACATTATATATTTCACAAAAACCTGCATCGCATGTTGTTGCTTCAATATTGGCACTTCTCCTTTTGGGAGCAAATGTAATATGTTGTTGTTCTTGAAATAGAAGTGCATCTGGATCAATCCTTCTTTCGTATCCAATAATATCAAGATCTTTCAACAAAGATATGCTATCGGGAAGATGACTTATAGGAGTATTTGTTAAATCTAGGTGTTCCAAACATTCTAAATCTCCTAGGTACTCCGGTAATTTCTTAAGTCCAGGACAATCAGAAAGGTAAAGCTCTTTGAGATATTTAAACTTACAAATACTAGATGGAACATCTCTTATCTTGGTACATGTTACACAGTGTATTCAAACTTTCCAAATCTCCTAGGTTCTCGGGTAATTTCTCAAGTTCAGAACAATTAGAAAGGTCAAGCTCTTTGAGATGTTTTAACTTACAAATGCTGGATGGAACAACTCTTATCTTGGTATATGTTACCCACAGCGTATCCAAACTTTCTAAATCTCCTAGGTTCTTAGGTAATTTCTCAAGTACACAACATTCAGAAAGGTCGAGCATTTTGAGATGTTTTAACTTACAAATGTTGGATGGAATATTTCTTATCATGGTACGTTTTACACTTAGTGTATTCAAACATTCTAAATCTCCTAGGTTCTCTGGTAATTTCTCGAGTTCATAACATTCAGAAAGATCAAGCTCTTCGAGATGTTTTAACTTACAAATGCTGGATGGAACCTCTATTATCATGGTATCAGTTACACTTAGTGTATTCAAACATTCTAAATCTCCAATGTTCTCCGGTAATTTCTTAAGTTCCTCACATTGAGAAAGGTCAAGCTCTTTGAGATGTTTTGACTCGTTGACTGGAACTGGTTTTGTGCACCTCTATGCGATAATGTTCAAATTCAAATAGAATTGGATTTTTGATTTGCAGCAGTGAATCACTGAATCCCTAGTTAAGTGATCAGTTTTGAGAGAAAATCAAGAAGCCCGTATGTCAATGAATCATGTCATCATTTTCAACTTAAAGAGACTTTTTATCCTAAAAGCAGAAATAAATAAAGATAGAAACAAAATAGTGGCATCATCCATATGTGTATTATTTAAGTGTCATGATTGACTTGACTCATAAAGTCAATAACGGGATTCCAACTTTAGTTTTCATATAACTAAGTGAGATTAATGCAGCATTTCAAGAAACAAACATAAGTGAGATTAGTGCAACAAGCTGCTTACGGAATTTTATATTCCTAATATGTTGATGATATTACTTACAAAACATCAACTTCTAGCAAATCCTAATTCCCGTAAGGGGTACGTCAGAAAAGTGACCATGATAGTCTACTTCACAGGTCCAAAAACAAGTTCAGAAGGTAAAGGAGAATGTACTACTTCATGATTGCCAACGTGTATAAGGCTATCTGTATCAAAGATTAAAGATCTCATAATGAACCCATTTAAAAGAATACGAGTCAATTCAGGTTGTATTTATTAGATAACAAGTACTGTGGAACGGCTTAAGCAAGGGAAAAGTTGTCATACAGTTATAACGTCCTAGATAGATTTATTTTTAATGTCATGTTATTATTCTGATGAAATGACTTAATGCATGATCTGTATTAAAGGTGGCAAAATGTATGGGGACGGCGTTGGGTAAAAGATTAAAATGAACATCTTTTTATACTAGCAAAGCTAGTTTGTGTTGACCCACAAACACAAGAGTTTTGCAATTTTTATAATATTTTAGTTTATAATTAAACATGTTAATGATGATTTGGACAAAAAAAAAAAAGAAAGAAAGAAAGAAAGATCACAACAATAAGCTAAATCTTTGAATAAAAAATGTAGGGAGTTGTATCCCTTAACACTAGAGACTTTAAGCGAGTCTAAGCCTGTTTGACCCGTTACCCATTTTCATTCAGATCATCTCATTGTTTGCTTTTCCTCCTATGTTATCTCCTTTAGTCAATGAAACTCAACGTCATTATGTCCAGTGTAGCCTCACAAGTTAACATGACAAAATGGCTTCTAATGATTTAATTAATTTCTAAAGTTCATCAAATTTAACGACATCTATTGATATCTATCAATCAATGGACCGACATAACTCTTCTTTGGACATGATATTAGAAGAATGGAAAATCATTAAGATGGTCAATTTAACCAATAAGTTTGATAAGGGGTTTTCTAATTACACTAAGCAATGGCTACCAAAAATTAAACGATAGCAAATTTAGTTGCCTATTTATTTCCAAGCTAATTTCAATAAGCGTAGGTTTGATAGCAAAATAGAAGGTAGCAAATTGAATTTTTAATTTTCTTTCTTTATTTATTTGTTTTAACTAGACCAGACCGCCTATTCTGTTAGGGTTTCATTCCATCAAACACCAAACCGTGCTCATCCTCAAATTCGCCATCACCATCACTGCTATTGCCACCACCACCACCACCGCCACCATCACCACCACTGCTATCATCAAACTGTACAATCAAACCGCCGTTCTCACTCTCACGAACCAAACCGTCGTTCGAATCAAAGCTCGTTTCATAAAGAAGAGGAAATTGAAGGAGTTTTTGTAACGACAGTGGCGGTGCCTATGGAATCTGTGATTTGATGCTCGTTTGTGCTGCTAATTTCGTTGATTTTTGTCAGCGTTTCCAGTGGTAATTCGAATCTACGATGTGTTTTCTTTCTCGATAGTTGGAATTGAAGCTCAATTTTGTGTAGTTGATGATAATATTACGTGTTTGAGTGTTTTGATTTGGTGTTATGTGAAATTAAGATGTTGTTTAGGTTTCTTCAAATCCTCCGGTTGTGCTGACATCATCGGCGTTTTAGTTGCCGTGATTGCTCTCAATCTATGGAATTCATTTTGTTTTCGTGATAGATCTATTATGCAGTTGGAGCAAACTCCAGGATATGAGATGGTTTGATTCGAGTTTGACCGTTATGATTACAGTTCCAGATCTGTTGATCATTGTTGAATCGCTCACAATTCAGGTTTTCACAGCCTTTGAATTTTGTATTTGTTGTTTAATTTTGAATATGTTGTTATGTTTTCAGGCTGATTTTGTTGTATAGATTCTAACCAGAATAACTCATATAGTTAGTGCTATGACCAGCCCAAATGAAACCCAGAAGTGAAATTGGAACCCAGGAGAAGTAACCGTGAGAAATACCCTTCAAAAAGATTGAGTGAGATGGTGTGATTGTCCAGCTCAGCAAGGGAATAACAGAATTCTGTTTTACGTCACAATAAGTAGAGGATAGGGTGAGAGAATGAGGGCATGCACATGCTGATTGTTATTGTATTCTCTTCTCACCTTTCTCTGATTTCTTTTCCCATCTCATATTCTGTAATTGGCCTGTAACTCATCCCTATCAATACAATCTTCCCTTATTGTCTGTGATTTATAACCTTTTGAAGTTCTATATGGCCGGAAACCTCCAACGGTTGCTCGTTATCTCAAAGATTCTACTGGTCACCCTCTTCTTGAGGCCCAATTGCTGGAACGTGATGCTGTCCTTACCACTCTTAAAATCAATCTTTCCAAGGCACAATCTAAGATGAAACTGGCTGCTGATTCTCATCGTCGTGATGTCCAATTCCAAGTCAATGATTGGGTCTACATCAAATTGCAACCTTATCGCCAAGGGTCCGTACGGCTGCAACGTCATCACAAGTTGGGCCGCCGATTTTTTGGGCCTTATCAGATTCTTGCTCGCATTGGCAACGTCGCTTATAAACTTGCTCTTCCGGAGGCGGCAAAAATTCACCCGGTTTTTCACGTTTCGTTGCTTCGAAAGTGTGTTGGCACGCCTGATCACCAGGTTACTCCCCTGCATCTTGTTGATTCCACCTCCACAATGATCTTACAGCCAATGGCCGTACTAGCTCATCGTACCATCCAACGCTCGGGTCAGCCTATTCAGCAGTGTCTCATTCAGTGGGAAGGTCTCTCTACCAACCAAGCTACCTGGGAAGACCATCATACCTTGCTATCTTCTTTTCCTAACCTGCACCTTGGGAAACATTACTCTTGTGACTTGATTAATTGATGATATAGCACACCAAGGTTGATCTGATAGTTGCAAATGTATGCTCATTGAAAGTTGAAACAAGTATAGAGACTAAACGAACGGGTGAAAAGCTTTAACCGTCACATAGGTTCATGACTACTGCTGCACTCTAGTTTCGGTTTTGTTGTGTAGCAGAACTCCTCCATGACCAATTGAAGAAAGGACTACCAATTTTACTCAAGTAACATAACATCATTTAGTTGTCTTTATCACGCTGTTGCTATTAAAATTATATCGAACCATAGAAGAGTAATGTTAGGCATTGCATTCAACTCCATTGTAATGCGATACTGCATTTTTAGTCTTCTTCGTCGCCCTGTCTAAGATAATTGATCTCACGATGTCTTTTGTTTGCAAACAATGCAGATACAGAAAGATCATTCACAAAGAGGAGAATTCAAGACAAGTGAGCAGTTGATCTCATGATGTCTTGTAATGACGACTATGGTTGGGTTGGGGTAAGGCAGTTGTTACCCCATTCGAAAGCATGTATGGGATGCTATCCTGATGGCTCTATAGATACTGCTTGGTTCCAGAAGTTGAGGAGGCTCTTTTTGACAAAAAAAATGGGTTCAATGCTTCCAATTTGTATATTTGCACGGATCAGGTGCGTTTCTTTAATCAAACCGTTTATGTATTACTTTGTCGTGAACACTTATATAAAAACAACCCCAACTCAAAGTTGTATATTCCTCCCATTCCATTTGTCTTGCAGAAGTTCATAGTGTTAGAAAAGATAAAGGAGATTGAGTTGCCACCTTATGAACTTGAGCATCTTGAGCATGAAGAATCATCAGATCATGCGGCTTTTGTGGATGCAGTTCTTTGTTATTTCCATCCTCGATTTATAACCTTAAGATCATCCTTTCCTTTAACTGATTCTGAAGAACAAAGTGCTCTTGTCAAGGTAAGAGTTCTATGTGCTCCCCTTGATTATCCTTTATTGAATTTCAACATTGGTTAGATTCTGTTTGCACACCGCAGTTAATTAGAAATATTGGTTTTTTTTCTTTAGTTTACTTACGAGAAGCTACTTGAACAAGAAAATCAAGGCCATACCAGTATTCAGATTGTGTCGCCTTACTCTTCCAAAGCAAAAAAGCAGGGCTTGATGTTATTAGCAGACCCCTTACTTAGGAAGATCATTTAGGATGTTTTGTTAGGTGATTTTACAGTTCCAGTTGCAAATATGAATTGAAGACGTTGGACTGGGTTGCAAGTATGACAGCATCGGTTCGGGAAGTTATTGCGTATCACTTTCATCTTTAGAGATTAATGTATTTGTGTTAGTTTAAAACTTTTGTAATTTGTGTTAGTTTGAAACCTTTGTAATTAATATTCTTTTGTTAATTTGTATTGGTTTTAATTTGATTTTGTTTTTTGTGTAATTTATTTTCATATTTAAATAATTTGTTTATAAGGGGAATATTTTAAGAATTTTTAATAAAATTTTCTAGAAACTGAACCAAAAAAGAAAAATATATTTTTTAGCTTATACACCAAGAGGGAAAAAGTAGTTTTTGCTTAAATTGTCAAAAGATGTGGGTCTAGAATCGCATCTCATATCCATTTTACCCACATCGTTTGATCAATTTTGTACTAGTGGTAATACACGTACAATACACAAAAAAAAAATTAAAACATTTTTTATTATTAGGTATATATAATATGGGTAAGGATAGTGTAAAAAGGGCCTAAAGTGTGAGAAGTGTATTATAACACTATATATAATACTATATAAAACCATATAATCACCGTATAACAATATGTAACACCATATAATACCATATAACACTTTGTAACACTATATATCATTATATAACAAATATAACACTATACATCTATCATAGAAATGCTATCAGACAACCTATAGTGTTATATTTGTTATATAATGATATATAGTGTTACAAAGTGTTATATGGTATTATATGGTGTTACATATTGTTATATAGTGTTTATATGGTATTATATAGTATTATATATAGTGTTATAATACACTTCTCACACTTCTCACACTTTGAGCACTTTTTACAGGATCCTCTACCTATATAATATTATATTTATTAATACACGAGATTATAAACCTAAACCTAGGAACATAATCTATAACAATCTCATAAAAGGATAACCTACATCAGGATAAATGAAAAATAAGTAAAAAAAATCAAATCGTCCTTGCCATTTTGTAAAAGAATTGGTGCATGATTTCGATAGGTTCAACTCACATATGTCTAGAAAATGCAACTTATCAGATGTTTGAATGATGTCCCACTGTTCTATTTATACCAAGACAATTTCCTTATATGTAGATAAAACGACTAACCATATGCAGTATGCTTCCTAAAGAGTCCTTTTGCATTTGCATTCACATCATCTCATTGTTTGCTTTTCCTCCTATGTTGTCTCCTTTAGTCAGTGAAACTCAACGTCATTATGTCGAGTGTAGCCTCACAAGTTAACATGACAAAATGGCTTCTAATGATTTAATTTCTAAAGGTCAAATTTAACGACATCTATTGACATCTATCAATCAACAGACCGACATAACTATTCTTCAGATAAAATAGCCCTGACTTTTTCCTTTTGCAAAAATATTGTTTTCTTGGCTTTAGTTAAGAAATTGTTTCAGCCAAATAGAAGTATCCACATGGCACACCCTGTTGAGTAGGCGCAACAATTTTTGGTTGCGTTCAACAGATTTATATTTGCCGCATAAGATAATGGATATGTTACGCCGGATTAAAATTATAACACAATATATAATTAATTGTGGCACTTACTTTAATGTAAGTGTGGTATTATTATATATTTGTTTAAATACGACGTTTTGTAAATGTTTAATGCTCTATGTGACAAATCGGGCATGTTAAAAGTTGTAATAACATTCCGTCAAACTCAATTTCGACATTGTGCCTAATATTACAAATGTGGGCAATTGTGTGGTAAGCCGGTAACGAGTTTCACCTACTCCAAGTACCTCTCCCCGTGTGTGTCTAACCCATCATAATGGTACTTACAACTTACATGTGTGTCTAATCAGGTTATTCGTGTGTGTACGTGATACAAGGAAAAAAATAAGTGAAATCTTAAATCAAATTGCAAGTCATATTCTCAAGTGACCAAGACTAAAACCATATGACTTGCAAATATTTGATTATATACAAGTTTCACAGTGAAAGTTGAGCCAATTGTTATTAGCAGATTATAAGTTTCAGGGTCACAGTAAATGCATATATCAGGAGAGGGCCATGTTGAGGGTTCTTCAATTGAAACATATTCAACTCAATAAATGGTAAACCAATGGCGATTCATATGCTGTAGTATATATATCTAAATAGTAAGTATAATTTTTGTTAAGGACTGTGTGTAATAGGATTGCAGATTATTATTATTTATTTATTTTTAAAAAAGAAAAGGATTTAAATGAAAATATTGAGGTGCACACTTTGAGACAAGAAACTATATCCACCTTGCACAACGGGTATTGATGAACGGATTCCATACCCGACCTTACTCGCCGATTATGTATCAGATTGTAATGTATCCCTATGATGTGAAATAGGTTCCAGAAATAAAGATAGAAACAGAAAAGTGGCATTATCCATATGTGTATTATTTAAGTGTCATCATTGACTTGACTCATAAAGTCAATAACGGGATTCCAACTTTAGTTTTCATATAACTAAGTGAGATTAATGCAGCATTTCAAGAAACAAACATAAGTGAGATTAGTGCAACAAGCTGCTTACGGAATTTTATATTCCTAATATGTTGATGATATTACTTACAAAACATCAACTTCTAGCAAACTCTAATGCCCGAAAGGGGTACATTAGACAAGTGACCATGATAGTCTACTTACTTCACAGGTCCAAAAACAAGTTCAGAAGGTAAAGGAGAATGTACTACTTCATGATTGCCAACGTGTATAATCGGCAGCTCAGCTATCTGTATAAAATAGTAGAGATCACATAATCAACCCACTTATAAGAATACGAGTAAATTCAGATTGTATTTATTAGATAACATGTACTGTAGAACGAGTTAAGCAAGGCGAAAGTTGTCATACACTTATAAGTTATAACGTACTAGATAGATTTATTTTTAAAGCCATGTTATTATTCTGATGAAATGATGATGCGTGATCTGTATTAAAGGTGGCAAAATGGATGGGGATGGTGTTGGGTAAAAGGTTAAAATGTATATCTTTTTATACTAGCAAAGCTAGATTATGTTGACCCACAAACAAATGTTTTGCAATTTTTAAAAAATATTTTAACAAATAATTAACATGTTAATGATAATTTGGAAAAATAGATCGTCACAACAATAAGCTAAATCTTTGGATAAAAGAATGTAGAGGGTTCTATCCCTTAACACTATAGACTTTAGGAGAGTTTAAGCCTGTTTGACCCGTTACCCATTTTGTTAAGCTTTTCTACTTAAACCCAAATCAACCCACTCATAACTATATAGATCGAACTTGCTTCCTCTAAATGGCATGGTAAAAAAACACGAAACCTTGGAAATTTGTCGGAAAATAGAAAGCAATACCTTAATAAACTCTAAGCACGAGTTTGATTCATGACTTCCATTTCCTTCATCTTTGCTTCCAGCTCATCATTCATATTTTTTATCTGGCCTTGAAGTGCGGTATCATCTTCACTTTTAACCCATCAATTTCCATCTCTAGTTTCAGTTTCGCATCTAGCTTTCTATTTAACACAGGTAACTTCTTCGAAAGCTTCTCCTTCCCTCTCTGTGATTCAAGAACCAGTCAACATTATTAGCAAAGCGGGCGGGTTGAATGATGAATGTAAACCGATTCTCATCAAACGGGTTAACTTAACGTGCGTGTTGAAACAAGGTTAGGTTGAATCAAAACCCTTATATCATGAATCCAAACTTGTATTTGCATCAAATTATTATTACGAGTGAAAAGGTGCTCACGACCTCTAATGAATACCTTAATCAACTCTAAACGGGCTTCTTCCAACTCATGGTTAATTTGTGATTCCTTAACCGCAAGAGTTCGATTCATAACCTCCAGTTCCTTCATCTTTGCTTTTTTTTGTTGAACTGGAAACGTTCACTACAAGAAAAAACCCCTATAGGGAGGACACTTATAGGGACAACAAAGATCCTCTCTATAGATCACCCTATAGAGACGACATGTCGTTTCTATAGGGTTTTCGTACCTTTTAAGCTAGGCTACCATATAGAGACGACATATCCTCTCTATAAGGTGAAAATAATTTATTTTTTTTTTGCTTTTTTTTTTGTTGAACTGGAAACTTTAAAAAAACATTTTAACTTATAGAGACGAGATGTTGTCTCTATAACTTTAAATATTTTTCTTTTAATTTAATTTTATTAATGATCAATATATATGAAAATTAAAATAAAACTAAAAAATAAAGTTTAATCTATAGAGACGACATGTCGTCTCTAACAAGTTTGACTATTCAAAAAATTATTTAAATTTAGGCGGCATAATTTCCCACCATTCCAAATTTTTTGTGGGAAAAAAAGGCTAACCTATAGAAAGGACATCTCGTCTCTATAGGGAAACATAATTTTGTTATGTTTTTTTAGTTTTGGTTAATAAATAATTTATTCTTTATTTTTAACTAAAAATATATATTTAACCCTATAGAGACGACACGTCGTCTCTAAAATGTTTGAAATAAAAATTTTAAAAAATAAATAAACTAACATTTAGAAAGGATATATCGTCCCTAAAATGTTTGAAATAAAAATTTTAAAAAATAAATAAACCAACCTATAGAAAGGACATATCGTCTCTATAGGGAATTGTTTTGTTTTTTAATTTTGGTTAATAAATAATTAAAAATACAAAAATGTTATTCGCATATAGAGACGACATGTCGTCCCTAAAAACAAAATTAAGTTTATTAATTTATTCTTGTTTTTAACTAAAAAAATATATTTAACCCTATAGAGACGACATGTCGTCTCTAGAATGTTTGAAATAAAAATTATCAAAAATAAATAAACTAACCTATAGAAAGGACATATCGTCTCTAAAATGTTTGAAATAAAAACTTTAAAAAATAAATAAACTAACCTATAGAAAGGATATATCGTCTCTATAGGGCAACATAATTTTGTTTTATTTTTTAGTTTTGGTTAATAAATACTTAAAAATACAAAAACTGTTATTCGCATATAGAGACGACATGTCGTCTCTACAAACCCAATTAAGTTTATTAATTTATTCTTGTTTTTAACTATATATATATATATATATATATATATAAACATATAGAGACGACTTGTCGTTCCCAAAACGGTTGAAAAAAAAATTAAAAATAAATAAACTAACATATAGAAAGGACATATCGTCTCTAAAATGTTTGAAATAAAAAATAAATAAACTAACCTATAGAAAAGACATATCGTCTCTAAAATGTTTGAAAGGTAAAAAAAAAAATTCATTTAGGAGGCAAAATTTCCCACCAATTCATGAAAGTTTAAAAAAAATAACTAACCTATAGAAAGGACATGTCCTCCCTATAAGTAAAAATAATTAAATTTAAAACAAAATATTCACCTATAGAGACGACATGTCGTCCCTATTAGCCAAATTCACTATTTCTTATTTTATTCATGATTTTAACAAAAAAATAATATTCAATTATATAATTATCATTTTATTAAATAATAAACAATTAGCTTCTATAATAAAATTAATTTTATTTGGTTTATTAGATATATTTGAACTTTTATATATATATATATATATATATATATATATATATATATATATATATATATATATATTATGAATACTACATAAATATAATTTTAAATAAAATACATAAGTTTAAAAAGACCTACATACTAAAATATAAAAAACACGTAATATCAAACATAATAAGATATTTAATTTCATCAAACGATATGTTTGTATGTATGTGTGTGTATGATGTGGGTGTGTGTGCGTAGTATGTGTAGTATGATGTGGGTGTGTATGCGTAATATCAAACACATGTGTTCGTATATGTGTATGTGTGTGTTAGTGTATGATGTGGGTGTGTATGCGTAGTATGCGTAGTATGATGTGGGTGTGTATGCGTAATATCAAACACATGTGTTCGTATATGTGAATGTGTGTGTTAGTGTATGTATGTGTGTGTATGTGTTTGTATGTATGTGTGTGTATGATGTGGGTGTGTATGCGGAGTATGTGTGTATATATGTGTGTACGTGTGTATGTATGTGCGTACGTACATGTGTGTGTATGTATGTACGTATGTGTGTGTATGTATGTACGTACGTGTGTGTATGTATGTATGTTTGTGTGTGTGTGTGTTTGTGCTAGGGGTACAAACGAGTGGTGCAACTCGCGAGCTGCACGAGATCAGCTCGAGATAAAGCTCGAAACGAGTCAAGTCTTGTCGAGCCTGTGCCGTGCCTGAGCATAAAATAAAGCTCGTTTATTTATCGAGCCTAACAGGTGAAGCTTGTCAGGCCTGTTCTTGAGCCTTAGTGTAATATTTGTTCTTTATAAATATTTAATTGATCTTGATAAACTACCAACGAGCCGAGCTCGAGCTCTCACAAGTTAATTGATCTCAAGCTTTGTCCAGCTCGGGCTCATGTACGTGTGTACGTGTTTGTGCGTTTGTATATAGGGTTATTGGATTTTATCACCACTAATTATTGACTATTTGCCGCCACCACCCCCAACTATCACTTTGATGCTCGTCACCCTCAGCTTAACACTTAGTGTGTTCTGTCACAACGTCGTTAACTGATCACTAACTTTTGATTTTGGTACTATACTTTTGGGGGTGTCATAGGGATCTTAAGAAGTTTTAGGGATCTTAGGACACCCTAAAATTATAGTAACAAGATCAAAAGTTAGTGATTAGTTAACGACGTGGTGACATAACACACTAAGTGTTAAGTTGGGGTGACGGATGTCAAAATGATAGTTGAGGGTGGCAGCAGACAATAGCCAATAGTTGGGGGGTGATAAAATCCAACAACCCTTGTATATATGTATGTGTGTGTATATGTAATTGTGTACGTGTGTGTATGTGTATGTGTTATTGTACGCGTGTGTGTATGTGTATGTGTGTGTGTGTAGTGTGCACGTGTACGTGTGTGTATGTGTTAGTGTTAGTGTGCATGTGTGTGTATGTATGTGTATGTATTTATGTGTACATATGTGTGTGTTAGTATAGGAATGTGTATGTATGTGTTAGTGTATTCATGCGTGTGTCTGTGTATGTAATTGTATGTGTTAGTGTACACGTGTGTATGTGTTAGTGTGCACGTGTACGTATGTGTATGTAAGTATGCGTATGAGTATGCGTATGTGTATGTGTGCATCCCCTTTGACCACCTTTTGGTTGCACGAACCTGATCGTCACTATAAGCCCAATTAAGTTTATTAATTTATTTTTGTTTTTTAACTAAATATATATATTTAAACCTATAGAGACGATATGTCGTCTCTAAAATATTTAAAAGGTAAAAAAAATCATTCGGAAGGCAAAATTTCCCACCATTCCATAAAATTTTTTAACAAATAAATAAACTAACCTATACATGGCCGGCCCTGAGAATTCGTGTACCCTGTTCGAACTCGAAAAAACGTACCATTCGAAGTATCGGGCCCTGGCCGGTGGTCCTCCCCGCCCACCATAGTTGCCAGGTAATGAAAAATATAGTATTTATTAGGTTGGTTTTTTTTTTAAACTAGAAAATTACACCGTGCTACGCAGCGAGAACTTAGTCAATATCGGTTCGCTTCAGCAACCGGAAAGAGAAAATCCATCACGAAAAAGTTGTGATATACTCAAAAAGACATTGACATGTATTTTACATAAATCGGAAACTATATAAACAAATTATCACAAACGATTTCAGTAGCACCAACACCGATACCGATGTCCGATCAGAATCGCCATCGTACCAAAATTGAAATAACCCAAAATTTTACACATTTATTAGTATCAAAAGAATTTTACACATTTATTAGTATCAAAAGAATATTACACATTTATTATTAGTAGTTAATGAAAAATCTAACATTCTTGCAAATAAATGAAACATATCAGTTCAACTATTTTAAAAGTGATAAAATTAATTTTATATGAATTAAACATATCAGTCTAACATTCTTAACCTTATCCTCACTTCCCCCCAATTCCCCCCAAATTCCCACACTAGCTCCTTCTCTGCCGAACCACCACCTCCACTGCCGCCGTGTCACCACCTCCGCAACCACCACCTCCTCTGCTGCCGTGTCACCACCTCCGCCGAACCACCTCCTCCTCTGAGTAAGTTTTCTTTTCTGGGTCTTTTCTGGCTCATTTACTTCGATTTGAACTGGGTTTTTGTTGTTAACACACAGCCACATTCAATGAAAAATTTGAATGTAATGTTGGTTGAAATGGGTTTCTATCTCTCACTGGAATTGAGATTTGGGAAGGAAAGGGGGAGATGGGTAGGGGTGTTCTTCGGGTTTTTTAATCGGGTTTTGGATTTTTCGGGTCAGGTTTTTCGGGTTTTCAAAGCTAAATATATAACCCGATAACCGACCCTTTCTAGGTTCGGGTTCATTGGTGTTAGGATTAAATGGTTTGGGTTTAGATCGGGTCGGGTTAGATCGGGTTTCGGGTTAGAAAATGGGCTACAAAAGGGATGTGTAGACTTGTGTTTGCTGAATGGTTAGGGTTAAACTAAATGAATAAACAACATGAGTAGATATCATAATTGATGAAGAACATGTATAAATAATCTTGAATCAGCATGTATAATCAATCAAGAATAACATACGTAATCAATCAACTTGGTTGTCAACTCGAGCTATGAAGTTGGTGAACCAAGTGCACGACTCGTTGATGATGAGACAAATGTCTTACGAGACACTCAATCAATCCAATGTAACTTGGTTGTCGACTTAGGCTGCTTGCCCATGAGGACACCTTTAGTTAAAGGTGGTTGCCCAAGTGCTATTGTCCCGATTGTGGACGATGAAATGGTCGTTGATGATGATGAAGATGACATGTACACTTTAGACAAGGATGAGGAAATGAACGAGGATAAGGACGAAGATGAGGAAGAAGAAATGAATGACGATAAGGACGGCAACGATGATGGTCTAAACACAATTTATAATAGTGATGATTCTTATTGAATGTATGTCTATTATTTATTTTTTGTTAAATTGTTAAAATTTGTGATTTATGTTTATTGTTTCTTAAACCCATCTGAATATATCTTTATTGTTTATTTTTGTTCAAACTGTTAAAATTCATCATTTATGTTTACTGTTTAGTTACTGTACCTTGTTTGTTTTTTTTTTGAAGGAATGGCCGATGTTGCACGATCACACGGGGGGGACGGTGGGAACGAACCTCCTAATCGGAATTCAAAACGGATCCGGACAGGTTGCGAGTCATGTAAGTTAATTGTTCAAACATTTACTATAAATATAGGTATTAATACGGTTCTTGTTTTTATTAACTTTGGGTTTCGGGTCGGGTCGGTTCTTGAACACAAGAAAACCCGACCAAACCAGTGAAATAAAAATGTTCAAGTTAAATTAAAAGAAAAAAAATTAAAGTGCAGGTTGTGCAAATGTACAAGTTAAATTAAAAGAAAAAAATTAAAAAAGTTACTGTAGCACGGATTTGACATAGCACCATTTGACGGATGCTACAGTAACCATAAGTTGTTTTTTTAATAATATTTATAATAACATATTCTGTAATCATAGTTGTTTTTTTAATAATATTTATAAAAAAAGTTACTGTAGCATAGATTTGACATAGTACCATTTGACGGTTCTAATGCCACTAGAATGTGTTTAATCGGAGTCCGTTAATATCTTTCCTATGACTTCCTAGTTTAAAGAGACTATGTATTTGAACCTTTTCCGGGGAAATGAATACAGTGGTTACAAAATCATTGTCCGTTAATATCTTTCCATTTTTTTTGTTCCTTTGATGCTGATTTATACACTTTACATGTAGTTTTAATGAGGCCCTGCTTGTTTTTGTTAATTTACTAAGTTTGTTGTTTTATTTGTCAATGTAGCACAACCTAAGAAAACACGTGGAAAGGCGAACAACAAAAAATTATATATTAAATTTAAAAACAACAAAAATCAGCCACTACCCGTTGAGATTAGTATAAGGGGGGGTCAGTATAAATTTGTTGGAGATAATGCCCAGGATATTATAGGATATTATACGGATGATATCGAATGAAGTTGGAAGGGTTGCTCCTTTTTATCACCGTACTTGGCAGCGTGTTCCAGATGAAACAAAGAGAGATATATATACCACAATTTATGTAAGTTTACGATCTAATAGTTATTTTAATTCAGATTCTTAATTTTTATATGTTTTCTAATTACTACTTGTTGCAGCAATATTTTGATCTTGTTTCGTTTGAAGACACAAGTGAGTGGCCAGGTGTACAGCTCGGAATTCAGGCCGAGTGTCAAAGAAGCTACTCGGCGCGGAAATCGAAATATAAGTCACATTATGATACATATGAAGATGTTGAAACTGCAAAGAATAATCCGCCGGACGACTTTGCATCTGAACCAGAAAGGTGGATTGAGATTATTGATCGGTTGTACCAAGATCCGAGATATATAAACCAATGTGAAAAAAACAGACAAAATAGAACAAAATTGCGCTATACAAGTTATCATGGAACTCAGTCATATGCGCAAAAACGACACATGCGGGTAAGTTGTATCCAGATATGTATTAAGTGTCATATTGAAATTGTATTAATAGTATGTTTGATGTTTACAGCTGCCCGGGCACACGAATCCTATTGAAGGTTTTAAATCATCGCATTAGAAAGAAGACACGGGATGGGTAAACGAGACCGCATCATTGGACCATGTAAGCAAAAAAAACTTGAACGAAAAATGCATTAGTATACTACTGTTACATATTT
This sequence comes from Helianthus tuberosus, assembly GCA_030545235.1. NCBI lineage: Eukaryota > Viridiplantae > Streptophyta > Magnoliopsida > Asterales > Asteraceae > Helianthus > Helianthus tuberosus. Next base: position 196,243,260 of record CM060370.1, on the reverse strand, counting down.
CTGCAGTATTTATTGCACACAAGGGTAAATTTGTCTTTTTCTATTTTAAGGACTATTTGTGCAATAAATCAGGTATCTTTTTTCTTCTTGTTGGATCTGAGTTTCCTTTTGATTGTATTTTCGTTTGTAATTAAGATGGAAATGAAAGAGTTGTGCAGCGGAAATAAGATGAAAGCAAACTTTGCATACAATCAAACGAGAGTAATACTTTTATCAAACATCTTTACACAATGAATCGAAAGATTGAATTTGTTTCAACAACGATTACAATGATTGATGTAAGAATGCAAACTCCCCCTCAGCCAGAGCTCAGTAGTTTGTTCGTGCAAAGAAGACGATGTGGTGAAAGAGCTAATAGAACAGTACAAAGTACTGAACTATTTATAGGCACTTGCAAACCACTGAGCATCTTAGCTGACGTCACCATGAAAGTGACATCTAACCTCCTAACAAACTCTAACTACTGATCTATAAACACTGATGTACTAAACTACTGCTATTACATTATATTACATAAAAGACACTTAAACTGCTGCTGCATCTTTCCACTGCTGTGAACCCAGCAGTGCTTGTCCGGATCAGCAGTACTTGACCCAAGGCAGTAGATTGAGTCAACAGAGCTTTGATCTTCCATCAGTCTTTGACATTGGTCAGTAGATATAAAGCAGTAGTTGTAGGTCAGCACTTAGTATGATCAGCAGATAGGAGGTCAGCAGATATGAAACCACTTTCAAGGGGAGAGATTTGCATAAACCAACTGTAAACGTCTGCTTATTCTGGATCCACTGCTTTGATCCAGTTTTGGCTTTACATTATCTGTTCCTCTGGTAGGGTTCAATCCCAACAATCTCCCCCTGGAACAGATAATGCCAAAACTCTTCATTATTTGTGGACTTCTTTATTGCCTCATCAACAGCTCCCTTATCTGACCTTTAAATTGTAATTCAAAGTCTAGGGCATCTGTATCTTCATCATCCCTGCTGAGTGGAAGATCAAGGAGATCCTGCAAATCTTCAAGACTCAGGCCAAGAGCTTGTTCCCTTGATATTTTCTCCACTCCTCCACCAGACCTGAGCAAAGTCAATACGCAGGTCTGTTTGTCAGTTTCCCACTTTTGTATTTTTGAGCCTGGAGGGTTTCTTGGGAGATGTTTATTTGCAGAAGTATTTGGAGAGGCTGGCCTGATCATAGCTGGCTGAGCAGCGGTTGCAGATTGTTCCAATTCAAGATCTTCCTTTATCATTACTTCTGTGCCAGCTTTTACAATGGCATCTCCGGCTAAAAGATCTTGAATTGTTTCCATGCTAAACTGGTTTTTGCTCCTTCTTTTGTAGATAGCAGCACCAGCTGGAGCAGTGGTTCTTTTGACTTGCAGCTTTGGTGGTCTTTTTGAAACCGCTACTTTGGAATAGTCAGGCTTTTGAGGAAGTGAAGGATCTTTCTTTCTTAATTGTTCCAACTTTTTGTAAGTAGCCCTGACCACATCTTCTTTCCATCTAGCAACTTGTCTTTTGTTTCCATAATCAGCTGCTACCAGTTCCTCTTTCATTCTCTTCAGCTCTTCCTGTTTATCAGGTACATTCTTTCTAAACTCTGCCCAGTTAGGAGGAGTGTGAGTGACTTTCCTTTTTATCATGTCTTGAATTCTTGCTGCTTCATTTTCAAGTTCAGGAATAGTCCACTCTTTGTACATGTATCTCTCTCCTTTGTACTTCTTGTGAGCCATGATGCTTTCAATGTAGTCTTTCTTCAGATTTTCAGCTGATCTTTCAGAAATTTGTTGACTAACATTTTTTGCAAATTGCTCTAGGGATCTGACTTATGTGAGCAGATATTGAAAATTTCTTGAAATTTCTTTGTCAGACTTCCCTTGTGTGTTTCTTTTTGAGATATCCTCTGCTTGCTTGGCTTTGATTTCCAAGTATTCATCAACATTTTTAGGCCAAGGATATCCCTTTATTGAAGGCAAACTCCTTTTAGCAGGGTCATCCTCATAATAGAAGGATTTTATTTCATCTCTAACAGCTGCTAGTTCAAGAGGAAATTGAACACCTGCAGGAGGTAAGGGCTTGTACATTGGAACTGAAGAGAGAGGAACAGGTTTTGGTATTGTGACAAGAGCTAAAGATTTTGAAGATGTTTGTGGTGGTAATGTGTCATCATCTTTTAAAATTAGCCTTCTCCTTTTTGGTTTAGGAGTGACTGATGATGTTTTGGATGGAACAGTGGTGGTAGATGTTGTGGCAGTGGATTGTGATTGACTAACAGCTGTTGAAACAACTGGTGTTTCAACCACTGTTGTCATTACAACAGATGTTATAACATCTGCTGTCTTCTGCTGTATGTCAGCAGGTGTTGTTTTTGGTGGTGATGATGGTAAAGCGGTGGATGTTGTGTGTTGAAGTGGTGTGTGTTGATGGAACAACTGTTTGGCAAGCAGTAGTTTTTGTAACTCCTGCTGCATCAGCTGTTTTATATGGTGGTTTTTGAACAGACTTTGAACGTCTGGTTGGAATGGATTTGGGTTGCCTTACTTTTCTAGTAGGCCTCTTCTTTTCCTCAACAGGATTTTCATGATCCCTTGACCCAGAAGTACCCTGATCTGGATGATCCATTCTTTCCACCCTGGCTTTCCTTTTGGCCTCTCTATATCTTTTCACACTTGCAACTGCTTCTGCTAGTGCATTTATTGTCACATCAATCTTCTTGCTGCCATCTGGCAAAGGGATCTTCTTGGTCATGTTTGAATTCTCTGGTTCAAGATAAAGACCATCTTCTATACCCTTCTTTTTCCACTCCTTAATTTTCTCCCCCTTTTTGGCATTATCTTCTGGGAGGTCATAAATGAAGCGTATTTTTGGAGGAGCAGTGCCAGTGGTGTGCAAGATCTGAGTTTTGAGAGCCTTTAAGTCAGCCTAAGTGTTCTTGAATCTTGACTCCATTGCATTTCTCAGCTGTTGTACATGTTTTTCATGTTGCTGATCTGCTAATTGTGCTTGTTGTTGGAGAAAAGATTGAAATAGATTCCAGAGCTCATTTGTAGCAGGTGCCCTTTGTGGAGCAGATGCTTGAGGTGGAACAGCAGTTGATTGTACCTTCTGAACTTGTAACACCTGTTGTAGCATATCTTTGAGTTCTGCAACAGAGTTATCAAGCTTTGCAATACGATCCGTCAATTTCTGGTACTTTAAACCATCACCCAAGTTAATGGGATCATCTGATTTCCCACTAGCAGTGGTTTTATCAGTGGTAGATGTAGGAAATATACTCCAAACATTAACCACTGATGCCCCTTTTTCTTGGTACTGGGGTCTTCTTCCTTCAACACTTGACAACCTTTTGATGTTGCCAGTAGGATAAATAAATCCACTGGTGGTTGGCAGAGGTGCTATAAACGGAATTGCCTCCAAGGAAGTCTGATGAATGTAACCACTGTCCAAATGTAACCCAGTGGGTGTAACAGTTGTAGTGGCTGCTTCACTTGGAATACCACCAAGAGTTACTTGTAACTCAAGGGGTGTAACCTCCTCAGGTTGTGTTGGTGGGTTAGCAAAGAATGATACATCAGACCCAGTCAATTGTTGAGGTATATTCTCATTAATAGGTGATTGAGAAGGACTGGATAATGCCTGGTTCAAATCAATTGCATCCAACAGTGGTTGTATTGGTGAGGGAAATGTGGATGTGATGGTTGGTGTAGAAATAGGATGTGTCCCGGGCATTGGACTGTGGATGATAGAAACGAGTGTTTCCAGAGCATCATGATGTGGAGGCCCTTTTTGTACAACCTGTTCTTTTTGTGAAGAAACAGGAGGAGTTTTGGTTATGGGTTGAGATATTTGTACCAACTGCTGTGAGGAAGTAGCAGCAGTGGTTTCTTGTGACTTTTGTGTTGTCACTGGCAGAAGCTCTGGTATCTCATCCTCCAGAGATGCCTTTTTGATGGTTTTGGGGGGGTTTTGTGTTTTTCTTTTTGTTGGCTTTTTGGTGATTTTAGGTGTGGGTTTCAAAACAGTTGTGCTGCTGCTTTGATCACCTTGAGCAGTGGGCTCAGCAGCAGATACCTGAGGAGCAGTTGTAACTGCTAAAATCTGCTCAGGCACCTCTGCTTGTGTTTTGCAGGGTGCTAACATCCTTGAAAAAGTTTCAGTAGTTAAACTGTTTATTTGAGTAGGATCACCCTGGTTTATTACAGCTAAATCATCCTTACTGAATTTCTTTGAAAAATAGTAACTTAAAAACCTTGGAAACAGTAAGAATGATTTTGTTTCAACATTATTAACCAAATCTTTAAAAATTTCCCGAGAATAGTTAAAATTTTCTCCTTGAAGAATAGCATATCCCAGATTTTGAATCTTTAAAGGGATTTCATTAAAAGAAGTGGTTTTGTTTGAAACACATAGTAGGAGGGTATGAAATAAAAATCTGGTTGCAGAAGGAAAATAACCTTTTTCTAAGGTAATTTTCTTCATCATTGTGGCTTCATACCCTCTCTCAATGAAGTCAGTTTGTAACTCGTTTTTTAGTGAAAGAAATTTTACCTTCCTGATCACCGAGTTGAAAGACCTCTGAAATGGATTGTGGCGTGATTTGGACAGCTTTACCCTTTATAGAAGAGTTTATGGTGGTTGCAGTGTCGCCTTGTTTTTCAAGGGTTGCATTTTTCCAGAACTCCCTTTGGGTCGCCAAATAGATTGGTGCATCGGCAGTGATCAAAGTTTTGTACTTTGATTTTGCCATGAGATCAATGATGGAATCGAAAACTTTGGTGGTTCCTGGTTTTGTGAGAAGACCCAGGAGATTGTGAGATGGTTTGTGTGGAATTTCAGTGGAGATTGCCTTTTGAGAGGCTGTTTTCGATGAAGATTTGGATGAGGGTTTTGAAGATTTCTTTGATTTTGTCATTTTGAGGATGATTGATCGAAGAAATTTGTGAAGAAATGTGAAGAAAAACTGCTTTGAGAAGAGAATTTTTAAGAATTCAATTCGACAGTAAAACCCTGTGTTGATGGTGAGTGGGGGATTTTATAGGGAAGAAAGTGAATGCTGAGGTGGCAGCCGTTACAAAAGGTCTGACCAATATGTACTGTCCACGTGACAACCCCTGTTGAAAGTGAAGGACAGTACTTTTGTTGAAAGTGACTGATGAAGGCAGTGGTATGAAAGCAGTGGATGGCATATCAGTGGATAAGACACTGCTTTTGAACAACAGAGTTTATCAAAATAGTGAGAGAGCAGGGGTTGACTTTCAGCAGTGGACAGACATTTGAAGTATAGCAGACTTTTGAACAATCAGTGGTTAATGGCAGACTTTTAAGGACTTTAATGAAAAATTTTCATTTTTAGCTATTTTTAAGGATGGAGTTTTGATTTTCTGAAAACATTTTGTTGCTTTTATTCACAGAAAAACAAGATTTTGCTTGTTATTCCATGTTTAGCATCCCAATCCTAGAGACCAAGCTTTCAAAAGTGGCTGTATCAAGTGCTTTTGTGAGCACATCAGCCAGCTGATCTTTAGTTGGGACATGATGCAGAGAAATCAAACCTTTTTCATAGCAATCCCTCACAAAGTGATGTCTGATGTCGATGTGTTTGGTGGTTGAATGGGAAACTGGATTTTTGATGATATTTTCTGCTGCCTGACTGTCCAACATGAGTGGTGTCTTTAAGGCAGTGATACCAAAATCCAGCAACTGATTTTGAAGCCACAGGAGTTGGGCTGTACAGCTTGCAGCAGCAATGTATTCAGCTTCAGCAGTGGATGTTGAAACAGCTGCTTGCTTTTTGCTTTGCCATGACACTAAGCAATCACCCAGAAACTGGCACCCTCCTGATGTGGACTTCCTTGTAGTGTGACATCCAGCAAAGTCACTGTCTGAGAAACCTGAAAGCTTGATGTTCCCATTAGCTGGATACCAGATACCAAGTGTGGGAGCACCTTTTATGTATCTGAAGATCCTTTTTACAGCAATGAGATTTGATTTTCTAGGAGCTGATTGACTTCTTGCACAGACACATGTTGCAAACATGATGTCTGGTCTAGATGCAGTTAGGTACAATAAAGACCCAATCATGCTTCTATAGAGTGTTTGGTCAATCAGCTCATCTTTTTCATCAGACATGACCAGCTTATTTGTTGCCATGGGTGTGCTGCATGGTTTACAATCATTCATATAAATTTGGTTAAAAGTTCTTTAGCATATTTGCTTTGATGAATGAAAGTTCCATTTTGCATTTGCTGTACTTGGAGACCAAGAAAGCATTGCAACTCACCCATTGCACTCATTTCAAACTCAGCTGTCATGAGTTCTCTAAACTCTTCACACATTTTGTTACATGTGCTTCCAAAAATAATGTCATCCACATAAATTTGGACAATCATTAAATCCTTCCCTCTCCATTTTAAAAACAATGTTTTATCAATGGTACCTCTTTTGAAACCATTTGAGAGTAGGAAGTTGGAAAGAGTTTCATACCAGGCCCTTGGTGCTTGTTTCAAGCCATACAAGGCTTTGTTTAACCTGTAGACATGATCTGGATAAAATGGATCCTCAAAACCTGGAGGTTGACAAATATACACCTCTTCTTGAATTGTACCATAGAGGAAAGCACTTTTGATATCCATTTGAAACACCTTCATATTGTGGTTGACAGCAAAGGCCAGGAACAGTCTAATGGCTTCCAATCTTGCAACAGGGGCAAATGTTTCATCATAGTCAATCCCTTCTTCCTGTCTGTAACCTTGAACCACAAGCCTGGCTTTATTCTTGACAACAATACCCCTTTCATCAGTTTTGTTCTTGAAGACCCACTTTGTGCCAATGGGACTAACCTCTTCTGGCAGTGGTACAAGCTCCCATACTTGTTGTCTTTTAAACTGTTGGAGCTCCTCTTGCATGGCTTCTACCCAGCTGTTGTCTTTCAGTGCCTCTTGGTACTTGACTGGCTGATGGAGTGATAGAAAACCAGCAAAAAGACAAATGTTTTGGGTTTGGCTTCTTGTGAGCACCCCTTCATTTATGTTGCCAATGATTTGATCAGGTGGATGAGATCTCAAGAAGATTAAATCTCCTTGGTATGGTATGATGGCATTGGTTGGTGAAGGCTGCAAATGTGTATCATCTGAGCTAACCACTGCTGGGGACTTTGATGATCCAGCAGTGGTTTCAAACGGTGGTGGTATAGGAGGTAATGATGTGGACAACTGCTGACTTTTATCCACTGTTTGAGGACTTTTGTCAGCAGTGTTTGAGGATGTGGAAGCAGTGGTTGATGGGCTACTTTGGTCAACAACTGTTGAGGTAGCAGTGGTAGAGCTTTGACAACTGTTTTGAACAGCTGATGCTTTTCCCTTTGTGGCAGACCTTTGAGGGATGATGAGTTCATACCCATAGTCTGGTGTTGTATCCTCTGATGGACCTGCACTGTTAGTCTTGACAGCAGTATTTTCAAAAGTGAATTTTTCAAGATCAAACAGATCTGCAGGGTTTGCTGGGATTTTCATTGATGAAAATTCATTGAACTTAACATTCAAAGTCTCCTCCACTGCCTTGGTCCGTGTATTAAACACTTTGTAAGCCTTGGCAGTGGTTGAGTATCCCAGATGATAACCACAATCAATTTTGGCTGCAAATTTTGAAATGGAATCTTTTAAGTTCAAAATAAAGCATGGGCAGCCAAACACTTTGAAATATGAGATCAGTGGTTTAATTTTATACAGAATTTCATAGGCAGTCTTTTTGTGCCTGGGGTTTATTAAAACTCTGTTCTGAACATAGCAAGCAGTGTTTACTGCCTCTGCCCAGAAAGTTAAAGGCAAACCCGAATCTGCAAGCATGGTTCTGGTAGCCTCAATCAGAGTTCTGTTCTTCCTTTCCACTACCCCATTCTGCTCTGGTGTTCTTGGGATGCTGTACTGCCTTACAATCCCTTTCTTCACACAGAAGGCATCCAACTCCCTATTTTTGAATTCTGTGCCATTGTCACTCCTGAAGCTTTTTACTGGAAGGTCAAATTGCTTTTCAACCTGTATTACAAAGTCTTGCAAAATGCCTACAGTTTCATCTTTTGAGTGCAAAAAGAAAGTCCATGTGAACCTAGAAAAGTCATCAACAATAACCAAACAATATCTTTTCTTTTTAAGGCTCATGACTTGAACTGGGCCAAACAAATCCATGTGTAGCATTTGCAAACACTGGGTTGTTTTGGACTCTTCAATGGACTTATAAGAACTTTTATGCTGTTTTCCTTTTAAACAGGAAATGCAATGTTCAGGACATGAAAACAATTTTTGTGGTAGGCCTCTTACCAAACCATTTTTTGAAATTTCTGTGATTGTCTTAAGATTTGTGTGTCCCAGCCTTCTGTGCCAAAGTTTTGTCTCTTTGTTAGAGGCAGCTGAGAACAGACAGGCATCAGCTCTGGGACACTCTTTTGACATGTCAACAACATAAACATTGCCACTTCTTTGAGCAACAAGTTTAGTTTGACCAGTTTTGATTACTGCTTCAATCTTTTTGACCATTTCTGGTCCAACAATCTTACAACAGTCTTTTGTGAAGAATGACCCAAATCCCTTGTCACTCATTTGGGACACACTCAGAAGGTTGAATTTTAGATTGTCTATTAGATTGACATTTTCAAATTTTACATTTCCAGATTGCACTGTTCCAGACCCCAAAACTTTCCCTTTACTATTATTCCCAAAGGATATATCACCCCCACCATGGATTTTAAAGTCTTTGAGGAGGGCTTTACATCCTGTCATGTGCCTGGAGCCTCCACTATCTACATACCAAAGACTATCAAAGCATGCAGAAGCTCCCTGCACATGAAGTAAAAGGATTAGTTCATTAAGGTCTCCAAAGCCAGCAGGGCTTTGGATGGGGTCTCAACAGTGTCTGGGATGGATGCAGACTGATGGACAGTGGTTAGGTCAGAGGTTTGAACTGTTTTAGAACAGTGTTTCTCTAACCACTGTTGTGGGTCCTGACCAATCATCTGCTGGTAACCAAAAGGATGCCTGTTCACTTTGGGTTTAGAGGGCCTTTTGTAGGCCTCATAAACGTGTGGAATCCTTTGGTAAGATTGTTTTTCTCTGCCTTTTCTGAACTGATTGGCAGGGGGTGCATCAGTAACCTGAACATCTCTTTTGACAGATGTTTGGTTCAGCTGTTTTGTAACAGCTGTTTGTACTGGCACAAACAGTGGGTGTTTCTTGGTGAATTTGACAGATGTTGATGATGATGGTGGACACAAGGATGTTTTAGTCATGTACTCATTCTTTTTCACATCAAAGTTTTTGAGGTACACACATGCTTGAGTTTTGTGGTTTGTCTTACCACAAACAATGCAGCTTTCTGCTGAAACAATGACACTTGTTTTGTTTAAATCATAAGCTTTCAAGTGGAAGCAATCTTTTGTTAGATGATTCCTTTTTTCACAAAATTCACAAAACAAGTTATCAATTTTTTCTTTCTTCTTTCTCTTTTCAGACTCCTTTGCAGCAGAGGTTTTAACCACTGCTGGGATGTCCTTGAGAGGTATGACTTTAGCTTTTGGAGCTTTAACACCATCAGTTGATGTAAAGTCCATTGGCTTGAAATTTTCAAGAATATCACACTCGTCAGACCAGGTAGGTTTAAACTGATATTTCTCAAGTTCTTCAAAAGTTGAGGAACTCCTTGTTCTGCCAAGTGTGATTTTGTTACCAAGTTTGTCAGTGATTTTCACTTCTTGGCCATTCTTGTTTGTGGGGATGAACTCAGTGGTTACATCAGTGTTTTGAACAGATTTTTCACAAGCAATGTGTTCATCATCATATTTTCTATAGCTAACCCCAAATTTCACATTACTTTCAATCTGTTTAGCAAGCATCACCTCATATCCTCTGCAGGATTCCACCCATCTTTCACAAGTAATCTGGGTGGATTCCAACTCCTTTTTGCAACTTTGGTATTGTTCTACCATAGTTTGAAGTTGGGTTTTGGTGATGCTTTGCTCTTCTTTTAGACAGCTGATTTCTTTTTCCTTTTCAGTCAGTTTGTTTTTAAGTTCTTTTAAAGAGCTTTCAAATTTGACCTCATCAGATAAGATTTTATCCCGAAGGTTTTCATTCACCTCTTTGATGTTAGCAAAAGCAATTATGCAATTGTCTAAACACAGTTTTTCAAGAACTTGAGGAGATACCTTGGCAGCTGCCATCATTGCACAATCACATTGATGATCTTCATCATCATCAGCTTTTACCTTCTTTTCACCAGCCTTTTCTTCTTTCTCTTCTTCTTTGTCCTCTATGGACCATGGATCTGTCATTGGTTCGATCAGAATACCTGAACTTTCTCCCAACAGTAGTTCACCAGCCACAGCAGTAACCACTGCTTCAGTCACCTCTTCCACTGTTTCAAAGCACTGCTGTTCCTCCTCAGCTTCAATCCCCTCCTATATTGACTCTAATGCCATCAAACAAAACTCATCATGTGAGGGTTCATTAAAAGCATAGAGTGCAAAATTTTCATCATTAAGATCTTCAGGCATACTGCTCCAGTCAACAAACCCTTGAGTGAAAAAACTTTGTTGATCTGGTTGTGCTGCTGCTGGAGCAGTGGTTTGAGGTGCAACAGGTTGCACTTGTACCTGTGGAACAGGGGTTTGAACATATTGGATTTGTGGAACAGTAGTTTGGACATAATGTACTGGCACAGGGGCAGCAACATAGTGAGCAGTGTTCACTTGAGCTGCTGGGGCATATTGGGCATAGTGCACAGTGTTTTGGTTTTGAGGTCTAGGATTTGAGCTAGGATGAGTAATTATGGGACCAGTATTTTGACTCCTACATTCCCTAGCGAAATGTCCCAACCTATTACACTTGTAGCACTTGATTTTCGATTTATCCAACCCAACCCTTAGATTCCCATGCAAACCTGGGAATTTTCTCCCTATTCTTTTGTAGAACTTGCTAGTTCTAACACTTAGCAAAGCCAGTTGGTGCAGGATGTCCATTTCCTCTAAATCAGTGGGATCAAAATGTTGCAAATCATTTAGTTCAAAGCTTAAATTATCTGATATCTGGTTTTCGTTTGCAGTGAATGCATAACTTGCAGAGTGAGGATCAGGGTTGTTAAAATTTGCACCAGCAGTTATGTCAATGAAGTGATCATAACCCTGGTCCTTACCACTGCTCCCAGATTCTTCTTGACCCAGAAGAGCAGTATTACCGAATGTATAATCATCAACGGCTTTTCCTGACTCTTGTAACTTCCTTTTCTGGTTCAACTCCCTTTCGTAGGTCAGGAGTCGACCATGGAGCTGGGTCAAGGTCAGATCCTTGAACTCAGGTGAATTTCTGGTGACAAAGGCTATAGTGTCCCATTTTTCGGGCAGTGACCTGAGGAACCTTCTGTTTTGAGTCGAGTTTGTAAAGGTAGTATTAACAAGCCTCAGTTCACTGATGAGACAACTAAACCGCTCAAATTGTTGAGTCAGTGATTCACCTCTAACATGACAAAATGTTTCATACTGTTGGTTCAGGATTTCCCTATTGTTTTCTATGACTTCTTCAGTACCTCCAAACTGTTCCTTAAGTGCGTCCCACAATTCTTTGGCACTGTTACAGTGTAACAGTCCAGCATATATTTCATTGGGCAGCGCTGATGCTATGATGCTAAACGCTTTAGCATCTAGTTCGATCTTTTGAAAATCGGTTTCGGTGTAATTTTCAACTGGTTTTGGAACGAACTTTTTAGCATCTTCAGCGCTTGGCACTGAAGGAACATGAGGACCAAAGGTGACAGACCTCCAACAACCTGTGCTTTGTTGAGCGAGGATGTGACCCATCCTCCTCTGCCAGATGTTGTACTCATTTCTTTTTAGCATAGGTGGTTTAAAAAGTGAGCCGATGTTGTTTTTATCATCCTGAGATTGTGACGTCATTCTTGTTGTTTTACAGACACTGAGAAATCAACTTTAATGGTGATTAATCCTTGCTCTGTTTTTCAACGGACGAACAAACGATCAGTATCAACTGTTATGAGCTGAACTATTTACGTCAAAATGATTGTTAAATCAAATTTGACTGTCCAAGCTCTGATACCAATTGTTGGATCTGAGTTTCTTTTTGATTGTATTTTCGTTTGTAATTAAGATGGAAATGAAAGAGTTGTGCAGCGGAAATAAGATGAAAGCAAACTTTGCATACAATCAAACGAGAGTAATACTTTTATCAAACATCTTTACACAATGAATCGAAAGATTGAATTTGTTTCAACAACGATTACAATGATTGATGTAAGAATGCAAACTCCCCCTCAGCCAGAGCTCAGTAGTTTGTTCGTGCAAAGAAGACGATGTGGTGAAAGAGCTAATAGAACAGTACAAAGTACTGAACTATTTATAGGCACTTGCAAACCACTGAGCATCTTAGCTGACGTCACCATGAAAGTGACATCTAACCTCCTAACAAACTCTAACTACTGATCTATAAACACTGATGTACTAAACTACTGCTATTACATTATATTACATAAAAGACACTTAAACTGCTGCTGCATCTTTCCACTGCTGTGAACCCAGCAGTGCTTGTCCGGATCAGCAGTACTTGACCCAAGGCAGTAGATTGAGTCAACAGAGCTTTGATCTTCCATCAGTCTTTGACATTGGTCAGTAGATATAAAGCAGTAGTTGTAGGTCAGCACTTAGTATGATCAGCAGATAGGAGGTCAGCAGATATGAAACCACTTTCAAGGGGAGAGATTTGCATAAACCAACTGTAAACGTCTGCTTATTCTGGATCCACTGCTTTGATCCAGTTTTGGCTTTACATTATCTGTTCCTCTGGTAGGGTTCAATCCCAACACTTCTTATATGCATCAGATTTTCTGACCTAATTTTCCTGCATTTTAATCGATTCAACTCGTTCTTCATGTTGAAATCTGTATGTTTTCAAGTGTTTTTGATCGAAAACTTGCTTATAGTTTGTGTAGATATGCGCACTTCATGTATAGCATCTAGTCTGATTGCGTTTACTGTTTTAGTGATTTTTCTATGCTAATATGTTAAATTTGTTGGATGATTACATGATTTTGCACTAGATGCTAACTTTTAGGTGATAATTTGATAGAAGTGATGAAGCTGTGTATTGTTACGCTGTTGACTTTTCAGATTCGCTCTATTCGCATCTTCGTAACAAGCCAGCTGCATCTCAGCTGTACCACAAAGGAATAGACAGAACCTATCAATTTATCTCAGCTGTACCACAAGGGAACATCAGATGCACAAGGGACTATTTTTCAATAAAGACTTGCTGAGATGCAGCTGGCTTGTTACGAAGATGCGAATAGAGCAAATCCGAAAAATCAACAGCGTAACAATACACAGCTTCATCACTTCTATCAAATTATCAACAGCGTAATAATACTTCAAGATATGTGCATCGGATGTTTTTATTCAAGTCCCTTGTGCATCTGATGTTTTTTTTTCAAAGTGCCATGTGCATCTGATGTTTTTTTTTTTGTGTAATTGCGTATCTAAATGCTGCAATTCTAGAATCAAAGTGCCAAATTTGCAGTCAAACCAGTTATGACCCGGACCCGTTTCGACCCGAAACCCGTTCTGACCCGAAACCCATTCTGACCGACCCGTTCCGACCCAAACCCGTTTCGACCCGAACCAAAACAACCCTTTTTTAATTGACCCGTTTTGACTCGAACCCGTTTTGACCCGAATCCGTTTTGACCCATGACCCGATCCGACCCGACCCATTTGCCAGGTCTATAGTTAATATAAATTTTTAGTTGTGCAGTTTGTTGCTAGTAAGGGCGATTTGTTGAAATTTGCGAATTATTATTGCTTAGTATTTATAGTTCAACAGGTTGGTTATTCATTTTATAGTGGTAATGCTGCCGAAATTTAGTAAAAAATTGACATAGGTTTATTCTATATATTGTTTATGCAGGAAAAGATTCTAGCAGAAGCTCGAAGGATGGAACATGATGTTGGTGATTTATCACCAAATGATCAAATTGAATGTATGAAAAACGCTCTAGGGGAAAGGCGTGGTCATATAAAAGGTGTTGGACATGTGGTGAGAAAGCCAACCCCGGAGGTGTCCTCAGGTAGACAACTCACCCCACGAGAATATTGGCAACAAAATGTTGGTAATGTAATTGAAGAAAATATTGCAAAACGAGTGGAAGAACAAGTACAAAGAAATGAACATGAGTTTCATAGACGAGTTGAATAACAAGTTCAACGACAAGTTAACCAACAATTGGAACAATTGCAACAAGAGATGCGGCAACAATTTAACCAACAATTGGAAAAAATTGCAAGTACTTTTAAAAGAAAGGAGCAAGTTATAAATAGACAATTTCGACTTCTACCTGGTAATCGTGGTGATAGTGGTGGTAGGCGTGATTATAGGGGTGATAGTAGTGGTAGTCGTGATGGTAGTGGTAGTCGTGATGGTAGTGGTGATGATGAAGATGATGGTTAGCTACTTAGTTTAGTTTGTGTTATGTTGGTATGTGATTTAAATTACTTTGTTTTGTAATGCATGTTTAATCTATGATATTTAGTTGTGTAGATTTGTTTAATATGTGTTAACAGGTTTAAATTTGTTTAATTATTGGTATTTTTTTGTTTAAAAACCTGGAAAAACAAAATTTTTAATATTTTATTTTTTTATTTTTTAAGACTTATAGAGAGGACATGTCGTCTCTATAGCTAAAAACAATATTTGACAGTTTTTCAAAGAAAATCTTATAGAGATGACATGTTGTCTCTATAAGAGAAAATTTTAAATTATTTTATTTAAAAGAATATTATATAGAAACGACAAGTCGTTTCTATTGGTGAAAAAGTGAAATTATTTTATCTATACTAAAATGTTATAGAGACAACAAGTCGTCTCTATAGGTGAAAATCTCTTTTTTTATTTTTTATAAAGAAAACCTATAGAAAGGATAAGTCGTCTCTATATGGCTTATATGATTTTATTTTTATTTTTTGAAGATAACCTATAGAGACGACATGTCGTCTCTATAGGTGAAAATGTCTTTTATTTTTTTTATAAAGAAAAACCTATAGAGACGACTCATCTCTATAGGGCTTAAATGTTTTTTTTATATTTTTAAATGAAAACCTATAGAGACGACATGTCGTCTCTATAGGTTTAAAAAAAATATTAAATAAACATTTCTTTTATTTAGTAAATATTAAGTTTGATTTTTAATTTCTTTTTGCACAAACTTGTAGAGACGACATGTCGTCTCTACAAAGTATTCTATAGTAACGACACCTATAGAGACGACTTTTGTAACCTATAGGGACAAGGCTGTAGAGACAAGTTTTATAGAGACGATATGTCGTCTCTATAGGTGAAAAAGGCCTATAGAGAGAACATGTCCTCTCTATAAGCTGAAAAAATGTCCTCTCTATAAGGTTTTTTTCTTGTAGTGGTTTAAGGGGGTGTTTGGGATTCGTTCTCAAAACTCCTTTTCACTTCTATTTCACTGTTCAATAAGTTAATAAGTCAGGATTTCCTGACTTATTGACTTCTACACTCACATCACAAGGAATCCCAAACACTCAAAAAGTCCCTTTTCACTATTCAATAAGTTAATAAGTCAATAAGTTGGGAGAATAAGGAATCCCAAACACCCACTAACCACGATTACCGGTATAAAAACTAGTTATTATTATTATGCATGTCATCAAGATTCATATTAACCAACATTCTAAACTCAAGAAATAATATTACACATGATTCCAAACCCTCATGAATCTAATCTGGTTGGTATTCACATCAAATTATTATAGATGAACTAACCAAAAATAACCAGAAACTATGACCTCGTTCTGTTCAAGACCCGAGCAAAGCCATGGCTAGGTCGGGCTCAGTTCAAATTTAACTGAGCGGGCTCTGCTCGGTTATTTGAAACCTAGCTAGAAATTTGAGCTGGAGCCCGGCTCAGATTATTTTGGCTTAGGTTTTGAAAAGGAAAACGAATGAACGCATTTCAAACATAATACATAACTAGTTCAACCAATTTTTTTTAAAGTTCATTATCACCCAAAATGTAAAAATAATTCGAGCCGGAACCGAGCTGGCTCGTTCTAAAACTAACCCCGATCGGCTTGGTTTGAACGAGTTTTTTTTTTTCGAGCGAGGTTTTTGAAACCTTAAACCCTACTTACTAAACGTAAAGTAAAATCACTGATGACAAATTTGAGCAATTTTACAAATTTCAAAATGCAATAAAATTAAAACAATCTGAACAAACAAGTTCAACTGAAATGAAACCGATAATTTCAATTGATGAACTTACATTCGACCGATCGGAGAAATCAGGGATCGTTGGATGGATGATCGATGAAATGTTGTAAAAGTGAAGAAGAAATTAGGGTAAATAACAATTGGAGCAATTGGAGTCGTTGTTTAGCAAATAGTGATTTTATTACAAACGATTATTTAGGACCCTTACGTTGTGACGGGATCGTTAAACCGAACAAAAAGCTAGCCTTAAAGGCACTAAACTATGCACGCGTGTTACGGCATGTTAACTCACAATGCAACGATTATTTCATTTTAAATAATTAACTATATACAGAAATGGTAAGTATATAGAGATACTCTTTGAGTAAAATAATATAAAATAAATGTATATAAATACACTTATGTAATAAAGATAAAGAAAAATAAATATGAATACAACATGAAAAAGATATCAAAATTAAAATCTTTAGCTTATAAAAAAATAATATTCTTTATATCTTTTTGAATAAGTTTAGCAAAACAATTTGATTTAGTGAAGTGGGTGGTCATCACTCACCATCCATTTATCACTCACAATATCCAATAAAGTTCCGTAATGTCATCAACCATCGTTCCATCACTCACAACTTTTTTTAGTGGAAATGTCCATCACTCACAGCACCCAACAATAAACCCTCACACACCCTCACATGCTTCCATTTATAACGCGTCAAAAATATCACGTGAATTAAGTTTCACGCGTTAAGTTTGATGGGTGGCGATGGTTTGTTTGATTTTATCACGCGTGAAACTCATATATCACGGGGAAATTATACCCCACCCAGGTCCCCTTACAAAAGAATAGAAATGGTCATTGTTGTCTAGGTATGTGAGAGAGAGAGAAGTGACCAATTAAAATGACGAAAGGTGAAGTCTTGACCAATCAATAGTAAAAGCAAATTAATTATCAACCAACTTTATAAGTGAAATGATAACCTTTTTACTTTTTAGCTTTGGTTGAGAGAAACATAGGCTCAAGATGTTAAGAAAGAACTATTACACGCCGTGATACTAATTACGTGCTGGTGTTTATGGAAAACAAGAAATCAAAAGGTATTCTCAAATTTGCAACCCTCCATAGAAAAATAAAATAAAAAAATAAAACATTTCAGATGTCTAGGTCGTTGGTGCGTCGTGGGTGAATTTGAGATCAACATACGTGGGCCCTATGCAAATGGGATAAACCCGGCCTGCACAACTAAGCCCAATCACATTTTTTCATTATGAAATCTAAAAAAACAATCAAACAGTCAATTTACAAAGAGTGAATTACAAAAATCGTTCTTTATATATGTCACTTATTGCAAACTGTGCCCTTTGTCTTTAATAATTACAGAAAACGAACTCGATGTTTGCAAACCCTTGCAAGTTATGTCCTTTAGCCCTAATTCAGTTAATTTTTTGTGGTTAAATTTGAACAAATGGACCCCACATGAGCGTATTTTTGTGGTTAAATCTGACCAAATGGACCCACGTGAGAGTAAAATGACCAAAATACCCTCATGTAAAGGCCACCAGCTGCTTTTGCCAAACATACCCTTAAAAACACACTAAAGTAGTAAAGGCCATCTTTAAAAGATGCAATCGGCCCATGCAATTGCATGATCTCACACGTCAAATATAACTAACACCGGCTTATAAAAGGCCACATAACATAAATACGCTAGCCAATTCGACGGCATGGGCTTACACTAACATAACAAATTAACAATTATCCATCAGATCGGCCCATGTAACAGTAATAGTCAACTTATACAAGCCATAGTTATACCACATAAAACCACATATCCGTGAAGTTATACCGAAAAGTTTAGAAAGAGCCCCTATAGAATGATTTTAGGTGAGCCTTTTCTTCAAACTTAAAACCACTTTGGGCCTGTTCAATCCACAAGTACATAACCCACTCCAGTAGTCCATTAGTAATTTTTAAGTGCTCTATGATTTTAGGTGAGCCTATTCTTCAAACACTTAATATAAGTCCTAAGATGTAGAAATCCAATGTATAGCCTGTGTATCATAGCCAAATGCCTCAATCTTCGTTTCATGGTTTTGGTAGTAATAGGCTACTTGCACCACTGAGCCGGTACGGGCTTATTTCTGGCCTGTTCATCCCAAAACTTGCCTACCCATCCAAAACATGCCCAGTGCAAAGGTCGAGAGTATTCCGTGCACAATACAAATTTACCCTATATATTAAAAATAGAATTGAATGATAAGTAACAATAGTAGGTGATGAGCAAATGGTATCGGGTACCGGTACCGGTATCAAATTTATCAAACCGGGTGTATTTTCGGTACCGGCTCGTCAGCGGTATTCATCAGTTTTTACCCTCAAATATCGGTGTCAATACCGATTGGTACTGAACCGTACCGTATTAGGTATATTCGGTACCTGTACCCACTTTTGGGGATTTCGGTAACGGTATTTTCGGTACCGGTTGGTACCGAGCTCATCAAATACTGTAACAATGTAGCAATGCAAGTAATTGCACCGTTTAGATTACTTTTCATACACACAGTAAGTAAACTGTATTTCGTTTGAATGAGGTTTTATATAAACAACTACTTATTTTGCTTTTTTTTTTTTTTGTCTTTTTCTGTAATGAATGAATTGTAACATGTAAGATTAACTTGGATATTTAGATTATTGATGAGCAAAGCATATAAAATCCTATAATCAAACCGGTATCGTATCGGTACCAAATTTACTATACCAAATCATTTTCAGTACTAATTTGGTACCCACCTTTTGGCGTTTTCAGAATCGTTACTTTTGGTTCGACACCGGTCTAGCACCATGTAACACCCTAAAACTCAAACGTTTACCTTCGTCATATGTGTGATGCCCCAAAACTTGAATGTTAATATTTGCCATATGTTCTATATGATAAACCATGAAATAAAATGACTAGGTTATTTAACTTAGTTAAATTATTTAGTTAAAACAAGTAAGAAATGAACTTGGTGGAAATTGTGAAGGTATGACAAAGTAGAAGGACCAAAAGTAACTAATGAGCAAACTTTATAAAAATTCTGCATATTATGTTTGTGGGGGTGCATATGCCGACATTTTACACACCCAAATGTGTGAAGAAGAGAGCTCTTATGTGAAACAAATCAAGAGGGAGAAGGAAGAAGATGGAATTGCATGAATGATCTATCATTTAAAGAAGACTCATCATCTTATGAGCATCAAGTAGATACCAAAATGATTTCTTGAAACTCCTTAGTTAGTGCTGTTGATGGGTCTTGATTAAGTACCACAAATTGAGTCAATTGGAAGTATAAGATGGTTAGATTCATGATTAAATCCGTTAATCTAGTGCCAATAATGATTTAATCATCTCAATTTGGAGTTCTAGTGTAAGAATCCATGTTCAAGAAATTTGGGGTTTTGATGGTTCATGGTTTAATATGAATGAGTTGGATGAACTAGAGATTTTGTTATGATAATGCCTATGTTTGAATGATACTTGTTAATTAGTAAGAAAATTTGATGAATTATGTATGAATTTGGGAGATTATGCAGTAGGAGCTTGTACATTATGCATAAATTGTGGTATGCACACCAAGTGTTTGATGAAATGCCTAGGCGAGATTAATAGATGAAATGGTATGCAAGTAATGGATGAAATCGTGTAATATGGGGATATGATGTATTTGATGATAACTAAACATGAAAAATCTATTTTTAGATGGAATTCATGTAGGATTTGGTTGGCCATGTTATTTGGTAAAAGTATGCATTAGAATATTGTACTCTATGTTGGAGTGGTATGATGTTTACTACATGTTTGAATAATTGCTTAATCAAAATTGATAAGTAAAAGTACTTTAAATGTGAAGCATATGAGATCATTAGAACAGGATGAAGTTAGAATGATGTTGGGTTGTTAAGCATAGGTCATGGTGTTAGTTGTAGAATTATGTTACTAGAATGAACGGAATTGAATATGTTTGGTGTGTGCTTATAACTAGATGATCATGTGGTTGTATGCTTATTGCATCATGAGTATGAAATGTATATAGTGTCATTAGTATAGTCTACTATAATGACATAGATGTATGAGGTTAAGTCGAAAGTTCATATGATAAATCGTTGACTTTCTGAAAGTCAACTGTGCATAAGTAGCAATGTTAGACTTTTTGTCACAATTGTAATATTATAGAAAGTCATATGATGCATGTTATATCCATATGTGTTATATGTGATGACGTGATGAATTATATGAGTTTGAAAAGATTGACTTGTGGAAATATGCCTTATGCTTGTTGGAATTGACTAATGAAAGTCAAATGTGAAACATGAATTTGATATGATCGTTAATATGTACAATCATGTATGCTAACAAGAATGTGAATGCGATGGCATGAAAGTATAGGGATCATGTCAAGATGGATGGAAGCATGGAAGGCTAACGGGTCAAAAGAAGGCGAGGAAATGGATGCGAATACGGACACTTAAGGTAAGTGATTTCTGGAATCACTTCTTATTTATAAATGAAGTTTGGTATGTTGTATATAAGGAACCATATAAGAATTTACGGGTAAGGGTAAGTACCAAGGTAAGTTCTTATGAACTTCGTCTATCCTTAATGTAAATTAAGATGATAGTTTCATCGTGTTAATGGAATGTGCATTATGTTGCTGAATGTTCATCGTGTTAATGGAATGTGCATTATGTTGCTGAATGTTCATTGTGTTAATGGAATGTTCATTATGTTGCTGAATGTTCATCGTGTTAATGAAATGTGCATTATGTTGCAGAATGTTCATCGTGTTAAGGGAATGTTCATTATGTTGCTGAATGTTCATCGTGTTAATGGAATGTTCATTATGTTGCTGAATGTTGTTGATGCATTTTTAGTGTATGTAACTAGTCTTGTACTTAACGATGTATTTTGTACGGTCTTTAAAGGTTTATCGAGTATGTATTTGCCGTCGACCAAGACGGATATCCTCCTATCCGCTTGTGTCTGACTTATTTGTCTTCATTTGATATGTAATGTAATACGAACAGTGCATGTTGCATGTTAAAGGGTAGAATGGTCATTATGATGTTTATATGATCTATCTGTTTGCTGTCTGTTTTCAGCAAACAGCACAACTGATGCAGCCCTCGACGAAACAGGTCTGTTTCGTCGAACACATCATGACGAAACAGAACAACATTCATTAAGTCTGTTTCGTCGACAGTCATGACGAAACACACTTGTTTCGTCATCTGTTGGGCTTCTTCAAGTCCAATGTGTGGCCCATATGCTGTTTCGTCGATCCACCTTGTGTTTCGCCGAGACTTGGGCCCAGGGGCTATATAAACACTGTCTGCTTTCCCTTTGAGAGCAGATGAGAGCATACCCTTGAAGAAACTCTGTCAAAATTCTGTCTAAACTGTGTTTGTATCAGTTTATTGTTGGTTCTCATCCCGTTTAATCAATCGAGTGTGTTTCATTGGTTATTCCGTGTGTGTTGTTTTATACATGTTTGATTTGGCATAGTTACGTGGTTTCCGCACGCGTAACCGTGTTTGTTATAAACAAGTGATTAGGTTTTCGTAAAGATCCTCGGATTTCAGGACCTACAAGTGGTATCAGAGCCTTGGCTCTTTTCCTTGTTTAAAATCAAACATTGTTCGGTTTTTATCAAGTATTTATGTTTGTTTTCTAAAAATTTGTTCTTGAAAAATCATTATTTCTGGAAAAATATTCATAAAATCTGGTTGTTTGTTGTTATTTGCTGTAGAGTTTTATCAAAAACCTTGTTAGTTTCTTTGTTAATGCTTAAAACCGGGTTTTTAGTGAAAGTCTTTTGCATTTTCGTGTTTCCGAAAAATATCGGTGACTGGATAACTCATTGTTCTTGAGTGTGTTCTTCACATCTTCATATTGTTCTTATCATACTTGTGAATTTTATCCTTTTATTGTTTAAACCAAAGTGTTTGATCAATATAATACATTAATTGGACTTTTGTGTTAAAGTACTTTGAAACTCTAAACCAGAAAGCATGTTGTTGTGTCAGTAAGATAAGACTTAAGTTGAAATATTTTACCAACTATCACAGCTGTCTGAGACTCACATTCGACGAAACAAGCAGTCGACGAATCACTAGTGTTTCGTCAAAAATATCTTCGACGAAACAAATTTTGTTTCGTCATAATATCTTGGACGAAACAAGTATGTTTCGTCATCATTCATTTCGACGAAACAAACCTGTTTCGTGGAAAGTGTTTCGTCGAGAACAACTTCTGTTTTACACAGTGGGCTTGTAAATCTGTTATAACCTTGTCTTTTCAAGTGTGTTTACAGGTTACAACATTCATATATCAAACATGAGCAACAAAGGTCTGTGGGATTGGAGTTCGGACTCAAAACCAATTGAAAATCAGCCTTCGCTTGCCGATTTGTTAATGAATTCCTTGCCTCAAAAACAACAATCAATAAATGCAGGTCAATGGGCAATGGTTTATAATCAAAATCAAAACATTCAAAATCTATTGCTCAGTGAGAGCGAGACGAGAAGCAACAATCGCCCGCCAAAGCTAAATCACATGAATGACTATCCATCATGGAAGGGTCGTTTTCACACATACATTCAAGGGCAAAACGTTGAACTTTGGACGTGTTTCACTACTGCATGTAACCCGGAACTAGAAGCAGCAGCATCAACTGCCGCTGGTATTTCTCATATGCTTGAAGAAGACAAGAAAGCCTATGAATTAGAGAAGAAGGCGTTTGCTTTTCTAACACAAGCTCTTCATAAAGACATCTATCATCAATTTTCTTATAGTAAGAGCACAAAAGCTTTATGGGATGCATTGGAAACAAGAGGAGAAGGAAATGCAGCTTCTAGAAAAATACGCCATGATCTTTTGAAGAAAGAATTTGAATCATTTCAATCTTTGGAAAATGAAACCCTAAATGATATGTCTTCTCGTTTCTATCATTTGATAAGTGAAATGAGTTCTTATAAGGTTGTTTCAACTCATGTGGAAATGATTGCACGTTTAGCTAATGCTCTACCTCCTAAGTGGAGTCCATTCATTGAACTTCTAAAGCATACTGGTGCTCTGGATGGGGAAAATGTCACTATCTATGGATTCGTTCAGAAGTTGGAGCACAAGAACGAAGAGGAAACTCGGAAAGCTAAAAGGATTGGAGCTCCTCAAAACACAGAAATGTATTTGCCTGGTTTTGCTCCTTCAGCTAGTTCTAGTTCTGTTCAGCAACCTAAGCTTCAAACGGCGTTTGTTTCCAACACAAACTCATCTCCGTTTCCACCGTTCACTCAAACTACTCAACCAGAGTTTGATTTAGGTGCTTATCTTTCACAATCGCTATCCAAATCTCAATCTCAATCTCAACCTCCACCTCAAGTTACTACTACTCAACCAGAGTTTGATTTAGGTGCTTATCTTTCACAATCGATATCCAAATCTAAAGCACAACCACCACCACAACAAGTACATTATACCAACAATCCTCCACCCCAAGACACGAATACTGTCAAAGTTGATACTTCGAACCTCTCAAAAGTTAGCATTGAAGTTGCAAAGGAGCACATGGAACTCATTAATACAATGGTCAGTGCTTACTGCGGTTTGGTTGCAGGCCAAATTGGGAACATCAGTATGACCAACGAAGATTATCAACAAATCGATCGTGATGAAATGGAGTTGATGGATATAAAGTGGGCGTTTGCAAGTGCAGTTAGAAGGGCAAAGGACTTCATGACTCGAACGGGAAGAAGTTCCTTGGAAAGTAAACATGATACGAAGTACGGGTTTGATAAAGAAGCTGTTACATGCTTCAATTGTGGCGAGAAGGGTCACTTTAAACGTGAATGCACTCGACCACCCAAGCAAGGCAATCAGAACCCTTTCAGAAATCAGACAAGTACTTCAAATGCCAATCAAGGCAATCAAGAAAATCGTGGAAAAGGGATAGTAGCTGTGAACAACCCCACCAACCAGAATCAGTCTAGACCATCAAACAACACTCGTGCATTGACTGTTCAAACAGATGAAGGGTGTAATTGGTCTTTACAATTAGGGGAAGGTGATAATGAAGGAGGAGGAACCGCGTGCTACGCAAAGATCATCAATCACATCAAGCACGTTCATAGGGAAGAATTTTCTGAAAGTGACGACAGTTCGGGTTATACCGGGAGTTTTGATGAAAAAAGTTCTATTTTGGGTGATGTGAAAGAAGAAGCGATTTCTATTGATGATTTGTTGAATGAAGCAGAGGAGTTGAAGTCTCAGAAATCTGTTCTTATCAAGAAGGCTGGGATAGCATCTAAAGAAATGGAGAAGTTCTTCTCTGAAGACGGATCTTTTTCTTTTCAAACTGCCTTTATGGAAAATGTTTCAGCCTCGTCGAGTCAGGTAACATCTGAAACTCCTAGAATTTGTAATGACTGTGCTTATATGAAACAGGAATGTGAAAGAGTGAATCTTGAATGTGACACAATTCATGGTCACAATCAAAGTTTGGTTGTTGAGATGTCAAAGTGCAAAGAGGCAAACATGGCTTTAACAAGAAATGAAAAGGACTTTAAATCTTTAATTGAAAATTTAAAGAAAAGTGTTTCCGAAACTACCAAAGTTGTTTATCATAAACAAATTAGTATTAACAAGTACATTAATATCGTTGAGGAAACCAAAAAGGAATTAGCCATTGCCAAGTGCGAGCATGATGCTATCAAGCAAAAATTGGAGAGTTATTCTAACTCCCGATTTGTGCTCGATCACATAATTGACGTTCAACAACTGAAGAAAAACAAGAGTGGTGTTGGGTATAAGAAATGTCCGCCCCCTTTGAGACACAATTATGCTCCACCACCTGATGAAGAGGATATGCCTCGTTTTGAACCCAGTGTGCCTCTCAATTATGAGGAATTTACTACTGGATTAGGGTTCAAACCGAACAATTCCTGGGGAAACTCATCTGTTGAAACAGAAACTTCAACAACAGTGAGTCAAAGTCCTCCAATTGTTGAGAATTATGATTCATCTGATGATGAAACAGATGCTAATGACCAGGATGAATCACTTGACAAGAAAAAGGGAATAGAAATTCCAATTGAGAATCATATTCTTTGTGATCCTCCTATTCCTGTTGTGCAACAAGTTGCCAAACAAGTGATTAATTCTGTCAAGGACGACAAGAAACCTGTGTCTACTGTTAAGAGTAACAATGTGTTGTATACTTTGGTTGGTGATTCTAAAATCTACTCAGATAATGATTTTCCAATTAAAAATGTCAATCCATCATCGATTGATAACGTTTTTGAAAATAACACAAGTAAGTTTTTGGGAAAGTCGATTCCGGGAGTTATTGTGACTCAGTGTGATCCAATTCCTAAAACTGAAATCAAAAAGCAATTTGGAAATCAAAAATTCCCAACAAAGCAACAGCCTTTTGCTCCTAAGGGTAAACAACCATTTCAACAAGCTCAAAGGCTTAATGTTTCTAAATCAAAAGTTGAAACAAAGGGAGCTCGTTATCAAAAGAAAAGCAATGATGTCAGATTTGTGGCATTTGAGGGTACTGATAAAATTGAGACTTTTGCAAACAAATTAAACAGCGATTTTGTACAAAAAGTCAAGATTTTAAAGCGTAACAGTCAAAACAATTACACTCAACAAACAAACGGGTGTGAAGAAAAGCCAAGTACCTCAGGTTCTACGGGTTCGACATCTGTTCGTCGATCCGATTTTGTTGAGAGGAGAACGTGTTTTAAATGTGGGGAGTTTGGGCACATCATCAAAGATTGTGCAAACACTCCAAAAGAAAAATTTGTTGAGAAAGCACCACCTGAAAAGATTTACCCTCAATGTCGTCCCGTTTCGTCAAAACTTGATAAAAGAACTGTTAAAGAACAGGAAACGAAACAACGACATCAAAATGTAAAGAAAATAGAAAAGGCCTTAAAATCTGAGGTCAAATCTGTTCCAAGGGAACCAAGTTCACCTTTAAAACCAGAAGTTTCAAAATCTGTTTACAAAACTCAATCTGGTAAACAAAAACAAACTTGGAAACCTAAGATGGGTGAAAGTTCAGGGGGAGCTGTTAGTTTGGAAAATCATCAACAAATCGAGATCACTATTCGTGATGCTCAGGGACGACCCAAGACCACTATGGCTTGGGTCCCCATCCTTAACTAATCATTGGATGATATGTGCAGGGTGTTCCAGGAGGAACTATCAGTAGTCATTGGATTGTTGATAGTGGGGCATCCAGGCACATGACGGGCGACTTACGGCTTCTGTACGATGTGAGAAATATTAAAGGAGGCTATGTCGCATTCGCAGGAGACAAAGGCGGATATATCACCGGAGAAGGAATGATCTCAAATGGTGTGGTATGCTTCGAAAAGATCAATTATGTTCGTCAACTTGATCATAATCTTCTCAGTGTGTCGCAAATCTGTGATAAGAAGTTCACCGTGCATTTTGATGATGCTGGTTGTTATGTGCTTAAACCTGGATTCAAGATTCCTGATGAATGGATTCTCTTATCGGCTCCAAGAATTAATGATCTTTATATTCTTGACATGAGCCAAGCCATTACGACATCTGCGCAAGTACAATGTTTTGTCTCAAAAGCCACAGAGAAGGAGTCTATTTCTTGACACAGAAGAATGGGGCACATTCACTTGAGGAAAATGAACCATTTGGTGAAAAATAATCTTGTGAATGGTGGGCCTGTAAGAAGCTTTCATCTACAAGATATCTGTGTTTCGTGCCAGAAAGGGAAACAATCAAAGAAGTCTCACCCTCTGAAGAAAATCAACACCGTCAGCATGCCTCTTGAACGTCTTCATATGGACCTTTTTGGACCTATGAAACACAAGACAACATTTGGCGATGCTTACTGTCTGGTTGTTACTGATGATTATTCTCGATTTTCTTGGGTAGCTTTTATGGCACACAAGAGTGATACTCCTGGAATCCTCAAGGATCTTCTTACAATATTGGAAAATCTCTACACATTGAAAGTTAAGAGAATCCGAAGCGACAATGGAACTGAATTCAAGAACCGTGTGATGGATGAGTTCTGTACTTCTAAAGGCATTCTTCATGAATACAGTTCTCGCTACACTCCATAACAGAACGGTGTCGCTGAGAGGAAGAATCGCACGATTATTGAAACTGCAAGAACGATGTTGGTAGAGTCGGAGCTTCCTGTTCAATTCTGGGCAGAAGCTGTGTCGACTGCTTGCTACACTTTAAACCGAGTTCTTGCTACACTTTAATAATAAATATATAAATTATTATAATTATTAATATAGGTACCCCTACCCCTCCCCCACCTTCTTCTTCTTCTTCTTCAATTCTCTGATATCTTCCTACATCACCGTACCACCCATTTTCAACAAAACCTCCGCCACCACCACCACTGTTTCACCTCCACCACCGGTAACCCACCACAACCACCTCAACCACCGTCTCCCCCCACCACCATCGTCAACCCAAATTACACATATATGTGTACTTTTACAAACAATTAACAAAAATTGACGGACAAAAACACGATTATACAGTCATATTAGATCCGAATTTCTCGAGAGAAGAACTGAATCGGTAATCGATTAAAAAAAGGTGAAACTTTTGATACATTGTACGTTTATGTGTGGTTTTGGCACGTACCTGTTGACGGCGAGTGGAGGTTAGAACGGTAGGTAGGTAGCGGTGGTGGTGGTTTGTGGTGGTGAGTACGACGGAGAGGGAGAAGTGATTGTGTGTGGCGGCGGTTATGGTAGAGAGGGGTAAGTGAAGAGTCTGAAGAGATGCCGGCAGTTGGATCTGGAACCCTAGTCTAACTGATCTCGTCAGATTATTATTGTTGTTGTTATTATGAGTATCGGTGGTGCTGGGAGACGGTGGTTGAGGTGGTAATGGTGGGTTGACAGCGGTTGTGGTGGGTTACTGGTGGTGGAGGTGAGAGTGGTGGTGGTGGTGGTGGTGGAGGTTTTATTGAAAATGGGTGGTTATGGTGGTCTATCAGAGGATTCAAGAAGAAGAAGAGGTGTCTGATATTGAAGAAGAAGAGAGGATTGTTGAAGATGAAGAAGGTGGGGGAGGGGTAGGGGTAGGAAATGGACCCACATTAATAATTATAATTTATATATTTTTAGTTTTTTTAATTGTTCAGGGGTATTTTTGTCATTTTACATATATTTAACTGAAAAATCTAACATGAGTTAGTGATAAGGACCACCCGAGTGCAAAAATTACAACTACCGGGATCAACTTTGTAATTATTAAACCATTAGGAACAAGTCTGCAATATTTGTAAACCACATGGACCAACCAAGCATTTAACTCTAATTTTAAGATGGCATACAAAGAGTCTCTTGTTCAACCCAAAACTCTTTCCATTCCTGCCCCTGCCCCTCCCATATGGCCATATCAACCCTGCCATTATGTTGACCGTCCTCAACCATCCTGCGATTGAATGAAAAAATCAATTCCTCCTACTATGCGATTGTAACCGACGAACGACGCGATGTACTGTCGGAGAAACTCAATCCTCTCCGACATTAAATACGCCATTAAATCTGGCATTAAGTTCTATCTTATATTGATCAGTCTTACCCGACCAACATAGCAGCAGGTTTCACTTCCGTTGCTTCGCTTTCTTCAATTATCCCATCCCATCCGATCTTGCTCTAGGTATCTCACTTTCAATTATGTAATTCATGATATTTAGATTTGTGTCTATTTATATCTATTATACTGGTTTCTTTTAATCGATGTTATTTTCTTGTAATTGATTGATTTGATATGTATATCGGCTTGCCTGTTGATAAATCAATTATTTTTTTTTTTTTTGGTTTTTTATTGAATGATAATAGATGTTGCTGAAATAGAAACGGTGTTTGAATCTGTTATGATTGCAGTGCTCATAATTCGGTAAACTGAAGAACTGAACATGAAACCAACGGGGTGAAAACCTCACTGGGAAAATAGAGGGAGTACCACCTGCATACCGAGCTTGTTTCTATATGCAACCTGAAGTCTAGCATGACAATGGGTCCGCTCACATCATGTGCATGGTAAAAGGTGCAAGTGTTATGCCCTTTCAGCACTAAAAAAGAAAGTATATAATGTGATGTTCTATTGTTAGTCAGACCAAAAAGGGATAATCATGTTTTAGACTGACTTTCATAGTGTTAAGAGTAGCAGTAGATGAATATGTTAGTGCATATTTTAGGAAGGGCCAAAGGTTGAGAGTAGATGGTCAAAGTGTAACTATTGCAATAAATTTATAGAAGTCAACACATTAAATCCATTTATATATGCACATCTTCAAAATCAGCTGTGTGATTTGAATTCACAAATCTCGTTCTACGCATGTGGAAGACACATATCACGCGACCGCATTTGACTCGGTTAACGATCGATGGTAAGTCATACTGCTTAACTCATCATTGTTTATGAATCCCTTATCTAAACGTTGATCTATATAACATGCATCGAAAGTCTTCCGTGTTTGATGGTTTTTAGAGGAGTGTACCGAGCAAAAATGTGGTAGTGCCAAACAAGGTCGGGTCTCATGGATATTTTTCAGAGGAGTATACCGAGCATAATGTCTACCATTATGTCAATTCTTTTGTTTATACTCAATTGCTCTTCGTGAATTGAGATATTAGTTGTATTAACATAAAAAAAAAATATACATAAAGAACGCGAAACCCGTAATGTAACGTGCGGCCAAACGTATATGATATTGATTCGTTTCATAACTACTTTCAGTGGCTTGCGCAAGCCATTAACATTTCATCTCTTTTGCAGTTTATTGTTGTAGAAATTCGGTTCCAATGTATGTTAAAGTCTCTGCAGTTCACGTCTTCATCTTCTTTGATTCTCCTGCAATTTAAGGTGAGAGATCTTCCTTATATATTTTGTATTGTACCTATTGTTTTGGAGTTGTAGATTTAAGTGGTAATGCTTCAGTTTATACTATTGTTGTATAAATATAAAAAGGGAATTCGAAAATTAATTGTTTTATATTTCTTAAATCATATTCATGTTGCAGGATCAAGAACAGGAAATTCTCCTATATTCGGTATGCAATCTGCAACAACTGTTCGAAAAAACGGTGCTGATGAATTTCTCAACTCTGAAAATGATAAGAATGATTATGATTGGTAAATCTTGTCTTATATTTTCTTCATGTACAGATTATGGTTCTATATTCATGTTTAGGTTCATATATTGGCATATTGTGGTTTGTTAAACGAAAATCGATCTTTTTGGTGATGTGAATTTGTGAAGTGATATGGATTATGGTTCTGTTTTCAGGCTTTTGACTCCCCCTGGTACTCCTCTTTTTCCTTCACTGGAAATGGGATCACAGAAAACCGTCATGAACCAAAATGGAACTCATAAGGTTCATCCGAGTGCAGCAAAGTCTAGAGTGCGTGCGATTCCATTCACGTTTGAGAATATGTCACTGATCTACTCAACCATTGTTAGGTCTTCAAATCGACCCACTCTCAATGGATCATGATAATATATACAGATAAAATGGAATCCGTGTATTCAACAACTAAATGTGGTCTTCTAGAGGATTTGAAAATCCCGACTCAATATATACAAAGTATATGCTTATTCTCTCCTTTGACTTTTTAAGGATGCCTAATTTGTAAGTTGTAACCAATGTTTTTTTTAACAGGCTTAATCCTCAAATGGTAAATGATAATACTGCGTATTCTTCGGAAGAACAGGTATACTACATGGCTGTTTATAGCTGTCAAAAAGGGTTGGGTTGACCTGAAACATAATAATTAGCGTGCCAAATATGGTTATAAAAATTGTGTTTCTTCAGTAATAATCTAATTTTTGAAGAAGATGATTTAAGGGATATTCATAAAAAATATTTGGTCACTTTAAGCTATTTTTATTTTTATTTTACCCGTTTGAATTGTTCGAGCTAAAACACAACCTGAAGCGACCCGTTTATAATAAAATTTGTATTTCCCATAGGGGTGCAAATGAGCCGAGCCTGAGCTCAAGCTTGTTTAACTTATGAAAGCTCGAGCTCCGCTCGGTTTGTAGGTAGATTTTCAAGCTCGAGCTCGGTTCGTTTATTATTTATCAATTATTTATATTAATTATAATTATTATTTTGTATATAATTTAGTTATATTTTCACAATTTCATAACTAATAATTATTATTACTTAAATATATATTTAATATATTAATTAAAAATTATATAACTAACGGGCTCGTTTAGGCTCGCGAGCCAGCTTGAGCTCGATAAGTGAAGCTCGGTATCAGGCTCGTTTACTAAACAAACTTATTTTTAGGCTCGGGCTCGAGCTCGTTTCGAGCCGACTTGAGTAGCTTGGCTCGTTTGCACCCATTATTTTTCTCATACATTTTCTGTAATAGCAGATTTTAATTTCTAAAGTAGATGGAGCTATATGGTTTATAATGTTACGTGTAAGTATTGTTGTCACATGTTCTCTAAGTGATGAAAAAGAGTGGAGATGATGTAATAGGTTTCATGTTATAAGTCATAATAACGTTGTATACTTGTATTTAATAAAGTTTTAAGCTTGTATTCTGGACGAATATACAATGTTGTCTTGGTTGCTTTAGTAAAACCATATAACCAGGGAAGGTTTTTTTTTTTTTTTTCTAAATAACTAAAACACAAAGCCCTTTGAAAACATCTACTGTTTCCCTCTTTCATCCAAAGTAGAGAGAAATGCCCGGATAGTCCCTGTGGTTTCACCTTTTTTCAGCTATAGTCCCTATCTTTCTAAAACTACTTGAATAGTCCCTGTGGTTTACCGTTTTGTTCTCGGATAGTCCCTGGCTCTAACTTCAGTTACTTTTCTCTGTTAAGTGGGTGTTAAGAGGGTGTGAAATGACCAATTTACCCTTTCCTTAAAATGCCAAACCACAGGGACTATCCGGGCATTTTTCTCTTTTTATTTATAAAACCCCCACCACCACACTTCATCTTCAACCTCCACCCACCATCACCCTCCTCCACCCTCCACCATCACCGGCCGCCGCTGGTCTCCGCCGCGCAGAACCACCGCCTGAAAACAGCTACTGACTGTCCAAATTTATCGTGAATCATCATCATCAACCTGAAAACACTTAGACTTAACAAACCTTTAAAACCATACTATAAATGAACACCCACTACACTTGATCATAACCAACCCACTGCACTTGATCATAACCAACAATAAACATAAAAAGTTATTACAATTTCGTTGTAAGAAATATATAGACAACAAAGTAGTTGGATTGGCAATATTATTGTGCAGGCCCAGCATCTGTTTCTTCGCCATTCTCATCTTCAATCTCCAAACTCACAACATGACGGAACTTCAACTACCCACTTACGACATCATCATTTTCGGAGCATCCGGTTTCACCGGCAAGTACGTAGTCCGAGAAGCCCTCAAGTTCCTCAACTCCCCCAATTCCCCCCTCAAAACCCTAGCTTTAGCCGGTCGAAACTCTTGCAAACTCACTGAATCCCTCAAATGGGCTTCCGGTTCCAAAACCCACCCCACCATCCCCCTCATCATCGCCGACACATCTGACCCATCATCTCTCCGGCGCATGGCTTCTCAAACAAAGCTCGTCCTCAACTGCGTTGGCCCGTATCGCAAGTACGGTGACCCTGTTGTTAATGCTTGTGTTGAAGTGGGCTGTGATTACTTGGATATTTGTGGTGAACCGGAGTTTATGGAGAGGATGGAAGCGGTTTATTTTGAGAAGGCAGTTGAGAAGGGTAGTTTGGTGGTTTCTGCTTGTGGGTTTGATTCGGTTCCGGCTTAATTCCAGGCAGTGGGTTTAGCCTGCTGTGCCGAATCGG
Organism: Helianthus tuberosus; assembly: GCA_030545235.1. Lineage (NCBI taxonomy): Eukaryota > Viridiplantae > Streptophyta > Magnoliopsida > Asterales > Asteraceae > Helianthus > Helianthus tuberosus. The sequence continues at coordinate 196,210,095 of CM060370.1, read as the reverse complement.
GTTGAGGCTTACTTAAACTTGTCGGAAAGAAGTGAAGACCGCCACCACCTGTCCTCCGCCGCTACAGACGCCGCAGACCACCACCATCGTCTCTCTCTCTCTCTCTCTCGGTCGAATCTCACTCTCTCTCTTGGTTATGCAGGTTATGTGTGTGTATATTGTGAGATAAAACTAATGGGGGCTAGGGTTTTGAAGAAGATGAAGAAGATGCCCGGATAGTCCCTGTGGTTTGGCCTTTTAAGGAAAGGGTATTTTTGTCATTTCACATCATTTTAACAGAGAAAAGTAACTGAAGTTAGAGCCAGGGACTATCCGAGAACAAAACGGTAAACCACAGGGACTATTCAAGTAGTTTTAGAAAGATAGGGACTATAGCTGAAAAAAGGTGAAACCACAGGGACTATCCGGGCATTTCTCTCTCCAAAGTATTAATAATATTGCTGGGTGGAGATACAATAGAAAGTTTATTTGGCTAGGAAGGCTAGGAAGTGATCTTGACCATCCATTTAGTTAATCAATAGCTAAGATTAAATCAGGGAAATTGAAAGGAAGAAAAGAGGCGCGTGAGTTTGTTTAGGGGCATTTTAGTCAATCCAAGCCAATAGTTTCTCTCTTCTCCAATTTCCCCATATTTTTTAAACGTTAATAACTCTTTCATACGACTTTATTTTTTTATAAAAATTGCACAAAAAAACGAGCGTTTTTTTATCTTTAAAACGAGTATACTATTGCTATACTTTCAAAAAAAAAATTTAAAACTCAGTTGCGTAAAACGCAATAGAAAAACCCCCAGTATCGTAAAACGCAACGAAAAAAAAAACCTAAAAAATGACATTTTTTCTAGAACGCAATGCACCAAAAACACAAAGAAATGACTTATTTGTAAAACGCAATGACCAGAAAACACAAAGAAATGTCTTATTTCTAAAACGCAATAGCCTAAAAACTCAAAAGAAAATGTACTTTCTAAAACGCAATGGACTAAAAACACATAAAAATGTGTTTTACCTAAAACGCAATGCACCAAAAACACAAACAAATGTCTTATTTGTAAAACGCAATGGCCAGAAAACACTTAAAATGTCTGTTTTCTAAAACGCAATGGACTGAAAACACATAAAAAAGTGTTTTACCTAAAACGCAATGCACAAAAAACACAAACAAATGTCTTATTTGTAAAACGCAATGGCCATAAAACACTTAAAATGTCTGTTTTCTAAAGCGCAATGGACTGAAAACACATAAAAAAGTGTTTTACCTAAAACGCAATGCACCAAAAACACTTCAAGAATGTGTTTTTCTAAAACGCAATGGCCTAAAATCACCAAAGAAAGTGTTCTCTCTAAAACGCATTGAACCATGACAATAGTTTTGTCTGTGCTGTGAATTGTATGTGTTGTGAACTGTCTGAACCAATGCAGTTTCCAGAGGCAATTTACAGAACCATCAGCTAACGCTTAGCGTTTTGTCGTTTTGTGTTGGGGTCTGAACGTACAAGTCATCAATGCTTGAGTCCAAGAAACCCAAGCGCGTACAGTAATATTATATAATAGTACGCGCTTACCCAACTTGTAAATCTGGACCTAAATAAGAGGATTTCTGACTATAAAGTTTTTGGGTTCACCCCACACTGTAGCAGTGGTCCAAGCCCAAGCATTGATGACAGGCCCAACAAACTAAGCCCAACTAAATAAATTTATTAAATATTAATAAAAAAACAATATAATTAATTCGAAATTAATTATTAAAATTAAAAAAAAATCACGAAAAATTTAAAAAAATTACTAAAAACATATATAAATAATAATTCATTAAAATTAATTATTATCTTCAAAAAAACCTTAATTACTTCGTAATTAAATTATAAAAAATCATTAAATTAACATTAAATTAATAATTAATGCATAACTTCATTAATTAAAGCTTAACAACCCTGTTAATCAAAGATTACCTTAATTACTACGTAATTAACAACTTAATCACGATCTAAAACGTGATTAACATAACCAAACACAGACTAATCACCATGTTAATCATAGATTAACTAAGATAACACGTAATTATCACATAATTAACACTGATCGAAGAAGACGATACGATAATTAAATAAATTTATTATTTAATTAAAACTTATTAAAAAACACGTAATTAATTCGAAATTAATTATAAAAATCGCTAAAAATTACCAAAAATTCACTAAAAATCACAATAAATCACTAAAAAATATATAAATCCAAAATAAATAAAATTAAATATTATATTAAAAAAACTTACTTCATTTATAATTAGCAAAGCACTTAATGGTATCGTTAATTACCCATTAACGATATATTAACCTTTAAGAACATAAATAAGCATTAAAACATGACTAATGACTAAAAAGCGATCTTGATGGTGATTTACATCACTAAAGACAAACTAATCACCACGTTAATCGCAGATTAACCAACTTAAAACATAATTAACTTGTTAAACACGATTAAAGCGCCTAGTAAACACTCGTAATTAAGAAGTTAATCACGATCTCAATCGTGATAAAGATAACAAACTTTACCAACATGAAAGTTAATCATAGATTAACTAAGATAACATGTAATTACCACGTAATTAAGATGCAATTAAGAAGCTTAATGACATACTAACCCAAGATTACCGTTAAACCAGCTCGCTAATCAAAAACCTAGAACACACCCGCTGCGCGGCCATATTTAATAAAGATATTATGTGTGATGTTATATGATTTAAAAACATGATTAACACTTATGACGCTTCGCTAATTAAATAATTAACGACGTCGTTAATTACCATTAACGATATATTAACCTTTAAGAACATAAATAAACCTTAAAAACATGACTAATGACTTAATTACAACCCTAATTAAACCATTAACTCTACCGTTAAACTATAAGAACGTCATTAAACATATACTTAAAAACCTAATCGCTTCGCTAATCAAATACTTAACCATAAGTAACCCTTAACACGTCGTTAATTACCCATTAACGATATATAACCCTTAGAACACAATTAGGACATAATTATAATTAGAACCATTAACGCTTCGCTTATAACACTTAACTTACAGTTAAGCCTTAAGCATGTAATCAAAAATATACTTAGAAAAAAAACCAAGGATATACTTAGGAAAATAACACAACGCTATTACATTCATGCTAATTACCCTTAAGGGTAATTAATTAAAAACAGCTACAACAGATTTAATTACATTGTTGGACTGTAACAGTGTTGGGCTTAGTGGTTAATTTAAATAAAATACACTTATAATAAATTAAAAAATTTATTAATTACGATTGTTTACTTGGCTTTAATCATGTTTAACATAAATTTCTGGGTTTAATCTGTTGTAGCTGTTTTTAATTAATTACCCTTAAGGGTAATTAGCATGAATGTAATTACGTTTAACTGGGTTTTAATCTTGTCATTAGTTTTAACTTAACATGGTTTTTGTAATTAGCGAAGCTAAACACCATTTGAAAGATGGCCCCGCAGGGGATTAGCTGTTCTTTTTCTCAGATTAATCAAGTTAATGGTAATTAGTCAAGTCCTTTGTCCGTAATTAGTCATTTTTTGGTAATTAGTCAAGTCCTTTGTCCTTAATCAATCCAGTTTTGGGTAATTAGTCAAGTCCTTTGTCCTTAATCAATCCAGTTTTGGGTAATTAGTCCAGTCCTTTGTCCTTAATCAGTCCATTTTTGGTAATTAATTAATTAATTAAAAAAAATACTGAAGAAGATGAAAGAAAATAAAAATAAATCCAAGATTAAAAATAATCAACTTTTGTTTAGTAGTTGATTAGCGAAGCGTCATCAGTGTTAATCATGTTTTTAAGTCATATAACATCACACATAATATATTTATTAAATATGGCCGCGCAGCGGGTGTGTTCTAGGTTTTTGATTAGCGAAGCTTGTTTAAATGTAATCTTGTGTTAAGTATTTGATTAAGCTTCTTAATTCCGTCGTAATTACCACGTAATTACGTGTTATCTTAGTTAATCTATGATTAACTTTCATTTTGGTAAAGTTTGTTATCTTAATCATGATTAAGATCGTGATTAACTTCTTAATTACATGTTTTTTAAGTTCATCTCGATTAAGGTTGTCATTAGCGAAGCTTGTTAAGGGTTAAGTGAGGTTATTAATTAATTACGAAGGAATTAATTGTTTTTTTTAATATCTTAATTAATTTTAATTAATTTGGAATGATATATGCTTTTAGTATTTTTTTTAATTTTTAATGATTTTTTGGTAATTTTTAATAATTTTTATAATTAATTTCGAATTAATTACGTTTTTTTAATAATTTTGAATTAAATAATAAAATTATTTAATTATTGTATCGTCTTCTTCATCGAGAAGTTGCAGAGAAAAGCGGAGTTTTAATGGTGGATGTGGCACTAAGCCTTATTTGGATTGCTAAGGCCTAGTAAGGCCCAGCATGCGTTGACTAGGGCTTAACTGGTCAACGGACCCAAATCTGGCCTTGAACTTTATAGCCTATATATTGGGTTATTTAGGTTCTGTATCCATATTTATGGGTTTTTTTGGGTTTTTTTGGGGTAGCCCATCCTATATAATATTACTGGGCGACCCCGGGTTCGCTAGAACTCTCATCGTGGGGTTGTGAGCGTGCCACGTCAGCATGTAATCTGATCGGACGGTTGAGATGAGGAGAGAGAAAAAATCTTATCCACGGGGCGCAGCCAATCAGCGTGCGACACGTGGTACTTTTCACTAAGCGTTAAGCGCCAGTGGCATTTCAGTGGCATTTTCGTAAATATTGCACTGTAGCAGTTGGGTTCTCACTACAGGACAAATTCTTAATGCTTAGTGGAGTTTCACTAAGCCCTTGTTTTTTTATACTGTTAAACTAAGCCATAGGCTTAGTCACTAAGCCATAGGCTTAGTCACTAAGCCTTAGAGATTCGCACTAAGGCTTACCTCTATAGTGTTGGTTTTTATTAATTAATTTATTTTTGATTTATTTTATTTTGACAATTGTTCCCAGGTGGGGCCCACCTGGCACTGTACTCATAAGTCTTTACGTAACAGTGTGGACTGTTAGGCTGTGAACTATCGTTTTTATTTATTATGATTTCTGTTTTATTTAATTAATTTTTAATTAAATAATTCTTTTTATTTATAATATATTTTTTTAATTAATTAATTTATTAATTAATTAGTTTCTTTTCTTGAGGTTATTTCTTTTGTGGAATTGATTTCTTTTTTTAATTAATTAATTTATTAATTAATTATTGTTTTTTTTATTTACTTAATAGTTTTTGATCTGGATCTTCTTTTTAAAATTAAATTATTAATTCCTAATTAGGATATACTTAGGAAAAAAACACAACGCTATTAAAATCCAGTATTGTTAAAGCCCAGTACTGTTAGAGCCCATTACAACTAAGCCCAACACTGTACAAGTCCAGTACTGTTAAAGCCCAACACTGTAGTGGTACAGTGTTAAAGCCCAACACTGTACAAGTCCAGTACTGTTAAAGCCCACTGCCAGGGGCTCTGCCCCTTGGACCCCGCCAGGGGCTGCCGCCCCTAGGACCCCGCTACCAGGGGCGCTGCCCCCGGACCCCCGCCAAGATCGTAAAACGCAATGACTAAATCAAAAACCCAGATCGTAAAAATGAAATTAAAGAATTTCTTATATGGATCGAAGTGATTTCTTCAACAATTGACGAATTTTGAATAATTGAAACACTTATCAGCGCTCGAATCGAACGGATCGAGTGATTATCTTCAAAATCACCGGAAAAAATGAGATTTTGTATGAAATTAAACTGGGTTTTCTTCAAAAAAGCTGAAGAACACGTTGATCGGGTGTTTGAATCATTGATTGGTGATGAAAATCGACTATAATGTAGTGATTATTGAGATAGAAAGTGAAGAAATGGTTGAAGATGGTGGGTTTTGAAAATGGTGGGTTTTGAAAAGGAAGAAGAAAGGGTTGGATTGACTAAAATACCCTTTTTCTTTATTTTAAATGTTGCCACATGTCATAATCCTATTGCTTCCTACAGTTCCTAGCCAAAATAAACTTCCTATTTGATCTTTTCCCTAATATTGCTTTGAGTGAATTTCAAGGATTGTCCTTTATCTTTATAGTCAATTTCAGGCGCTGTCTTTTATGTTCAAAATTGACGAGTTTTGTCCTTTATGTTTCAGATTGTTGCACGGTTTATCCTTTGGCCCTAACCCAGTTGGTGTTTTCTGTTAAACTAGAACATGTGCAATGCACATGAGGGTAGTTTTGTCATTTTACCCTATTATTTTAAAAAACCATTTAAAAGAAATATATATATATATATATAAGATATCATCATCTTCCTCTCTACCATCACAACTACCATCTCCTCTTCCACCACCACCACCACCACCGTAACCGCCTTCAAGCACCACCACCGCAACCTCCTTCCACACACTTTCTATCTCTCCTCTCTCTGTAGATCCGCCTTAAAACACACACTTTCTATCTCTCCTCTCTCTCTAGATCTCCCACACCACCACCACCTGATGCCACCCACCCCCACATCAACATCGCACCACCTCCACACTACCAACTGCCACCACGTCTGGGTTGGATCCAGACGCACTTCAGAATCATTTGCAATGAAAAAACGGTTTGGTAGCCATGAGTCAAGCCATGGTTCCAGTCATCATCTTCCCCAAATATGAACCCTAATTCGCCCCTTTCGATTTCACGTCAAATTCGAGTTCCATGATCACATTTTATGGATAAAACCTTAGGGCTTTTGATTGGAAAATGAAAACGAGTAGAATGGTGGCTAGCTCACCTCAAATCGGTGCACTAATTATGATGGTTTCTCGCCGGAAAAGCTTGCAACGGCGGCGGCAATAACAACAAAGCAGGGTGTGATTTCGCACGGTGGTTGCCGGATTGTTTGCTGAAAAAATTGATACCAAAGCAAATTGGCTTAACAATGAGGGTTTTTATTCGGTACTGGGTTTTATCTATATCTGAAAAAAAAAAACGATGAAGCTACTTACCGCGTCTACTGGGTTTTATCTATATCTGGAAAAAAAAAACGATGAGGCTCCTCACCGCGTCTACCCCTTGTTCCAGCGCTTTATCTATCTGTTGTTTTTGTTTTTGTGAAGATTTTTTTTGGGTACTGGGTTTTATCTAATGTTGGTCAACAATGAGGGCTTTTATTTTTGGGCTTCTCTGATATTGAGAGCAGTGGTTGTTGATGGTGACCATGGTGGTGTGGCGGTGATATTAAGAGTGGTGGTGGAGAGATGTAGAGAGAGAGAGGGCAGCGAGATGGAGGAGTAGAGAGAGAAAGGGTTTTGTTTTTTTATATATTCATTTGTTTTATGTTTTATTAGTTTTCTAATTTTTGTTTGTTAGTTTTTTAAATAAATTAGTTAAAAGACTAAACTACCCTTGTGTTATCTGATTTAACAGAAAAAATTAACTGAGTTAAGGCTAAAGGACAAACCGTGCAACAATCTGATACATAAAGTATAAAACTCGTCAATTTTAAAGATAAAGGACAACGCCTGAAATTGGGTATAAAGATAAAGGACAAAACTTGAAATTCACTCTATTGCTTTGTTTAAAGTTCGTAAAGGTTTCTTTGCTAAACCATATGTTTGGTTATTACGCTTAAAAATGACATAATACGCTAGGGCTGGCAATAGGTAACCTGTAGGTAACCTGCTAAGACACATACAATAAAACTAATTACACATTAGCCAAAGGCGTGGTTTCGCACTTTCGCTAAATACTCACAATTGTTCATAGGGTGTTAATGAAAACCTTGCAAGATATTTGATTTTAATCAATTCTTATAAGAGTTACCAAACATAAAATGATTCCTAAAAATTATGGTGAATATTATTATAAGTTAATGTTGAACAAACATGTTTTCAGTATACTGAGCGGGATGAAGTCGAATGCTTAGACTTGAATGAAAAACAATAAATATGTTCGTATAAGTTTTGCATCTGGCAGTTCAATTTCCGTGAGTTTAACGTGAATGACGATGTTTTTGCAAATGATTCTGTTGAGCTGCTGACAGAGCGGTATCGATTTTAAGAAAAATAATGAAAACGGAATTGATGCGCGTAGATTTGGCGAGTTGTTGATATCTTCAGGGATTGTGCTGAATGATAGTGTGTATTGGGTAACATTTCACAGTGGATATGATTTCGGATATTTGTTGAAAGTGTTAACATGTCAGAATCTGCCTGATACACAATCTGGATTTTTTAGTTTGATTAATATGTATTTTCCCACCATTTTCGATATTAAACATCTGATGAAGTTCTACAACAGTCTTCATGGTGGGTTGAATAAGTTAGCTGAGTTATTGGAAGTCGAACGGATTGGTGTGTGTCATCAAGCGGGTTCGGATAGCCTGCTTACTGCGTGTACTTTCAGGAAGTTGAAGGATAATTTCTTCAGCGGCTCGTTGGAGAAGTATGCTGGTGTCTTGTATGGTTTAGGTGTCGATAATCGACGACAATGGTAGAGGAAATAAGCAACGATTTGTTATAAAAGATATCGATATGTTGGTTTTGTTTGTTCTTGTTCGCGATATATTCATGGTTTACATTTTTTTATGATTTATAATAAAAAGATGCAGCTGGTATTTGATGTCTATTGGTTTTGTTGGAAAAAATGAGTTGAGTTGGCTTGTTGGGATTGGGTGTTTGTGAGGGATGTCGAAAGAAGGACTCATAACACTGATTCATAAATTTAAGGATTCGAGTTAAAAACTAACCCCAAAATAGTTGTTACCGGAGCTCTTCGGTTTCAACTACCTTTAACCTGTGTTGTGTTTGATCTGCTGTTCTGCTTTGAAGTTTCTTACAAAGGAAATTTTATGACTATTCTTTCATTGACTTAAAAAGATTAATTGGTTTCACACCTCGTTTTTTAATGCATCTTTTATTCTTTATTTTTTAGTAAAGTAATAAAGTCACCCCTGATGGTTAGAGCCGGCCCATGTGTGTAATTAGGTGAAAGTGTGAAACAATGGCCTAGTGCCACTAGGGCGGCAATTTTTTACACGACCCGTTAACCGGACCTGAATCCGACACGAAAAACACAGGTTTGGGTCGACTAACATAACCAGTTTAAAAATACGGGTCGGGTTCAGGTTGACCCACATTAAAAACGGGTTGAGTTCGGGTTGACCCATTAACCCGTTTAACTATTTAGAAATTTTGTTTATATTTTTTATTTTTGTTTTTTTCCTTTTCTATTTTACATAGTTAGTTATAATAATGTTAGTTTTGAAATATTATATTATTTATTTGTCACACTCATACTCATCATTAAACTTGTTATCGATAACCCGCTAAACTCATCAACTCGTTTATAAATCATCAACTTGTATGACTCATTTAAAAATATGGATTAAACGGGCCAGGTTGGGGTTGACCCGAGTTTATATGGGTCGGGTTAGGGTTGAAATCTTCGGGTTAAACATCAACTCGACACGATTGACACCCCTAAATGCCACTAAAATAATAAGGCCTCCATTTAAGAAAAAAGAATACACAATATAAATAGTAACTATGAAAAATTTGATTACTAAAGGGTTTTTGTTTCATGCTGCTAAAATCTTTTATTTGTAAAGCATAAATATTTGATATTTTTTTAATAAAATTTGACAGCAAGTTTCATTCCACTTGTTTGTAGTTGGTTTCTATTTCTCATGCGACAGAAATATATTTAATTTAATACCAAATTATTTGTCTACTAATAAACTAAGAATAAATTTTCATGTTTTCTTGTTAATAAATAGAAGTACCATTTAAGTCAAAATATTAAGTAACATGGTTTTTATTAACAAGAGAACTATTCATTTATGTTGCAATTATATAAGTTTCTTCTTAATAATTTTTATGTGAAATAGAAATCAATATTACTAACTCAATACAAATGAAAAAGCCCCTTATTTTTACTTCGCTTAGGGCCATCAAAAAGGTTTAAACGGTCCTGATGGTTGTCAAGTTTGCTTGTGACAAAAAAAATCATATGAACACATGACGTTTTGATTTTGTTGTCATTTCATCCAAATCACAAACCCAGTTAAAATGTATTGTTACTTAGGGGGCTTTTTGGACATTTTACCCATCTATTTTTATGTTTTCTAGTTTTTTAACTTTAAATAAAAGCAATAAAATTATTTATAATATATGCATACACACACACACACATTCTCTTTCTTCTCTCCACCGTTCACCACAAATCGAACCACCAGAACCACTACCATTTACCCTACTCAAAAAACCCTAGCCGCAACAACCAACGACGTCCCCACCATCCACGGTCGCAAATTGCCACTACCATTATGCCTAGGGAGGAGCATTTGGTACCGGTACCCACTTTCCCGTTTTTCGGTACCGGTCACCCCTACACACGAAATTCCACTCTCCTCTGTCTCACTCAAGTGAATTGGTTTCGAGAGCATTCCGCCATTTTTTACGAGTAAAACACCAGTAAATACCGGTACCGAATCGGTATATTTGGTACCGGTACCCACTTTTCCCATTTTTCGGTACCGAACGGGTACCGTGCTCATCCCTAATTATGCTACCAACTTACACCCAAATTCGAAACCACACCACTCCTCACCATCCACCGGCTACCACCAACCAAAAACCCCAACCATCGCCACCTAAGAAAAGTACCACTACCACCGCCATTCCCATCAGCAACCACCGTTCACAACCACCCAAGCCCTAAATGCATTGTCATCACACCTACCTTCTCGTAAATCGACTAAACCATCTTCAACCTCCAACAAATGTGCGACTAGGGTTGTAAACAAACCGAACAAGGCCTAGTTCGTGTTCGTTCATTAGGGAATGAGCGGTTCATGAACGCTTACCGAATGAGATTTCTTGTTCATGTTCGTTCATTAAGGAAATAAACATGTTAATGAACACCTACAACGTAAATGAACGCAAACAAATGTTTATGAGCATAAATGAATACAAACGAATGTTATATATTTATTTAAAAAAATATGTATTTTTTATCAGAAGTAATCTACCAAAAATAAACAAGTACTTAACATAACTATCCGAACATAGTCGACGTAATCATTATAAACATAATTAACATAAAAATTAAGAAGTTTGTCAAACTTTAACAGAAACTGAAATTGTAATGGTCAAATGAAGGATGTTAGCGGTTGCGTAAAATATAATTGTGGTTTCGTTTTTTTAAGAACTAAAACCAATAAAATTCAATAGAGTTAATTACACCGTTAGTCCCTGTGGTTTATGGAAAGTAACAACCTTAGGTATTAATATTTTAAAGTAACAATCTAAAGTTTTAACTTTTGATTTTGTAACATCCTATGGACCTAAGGCTAACGATTGTTAAATACTAACTAAAAACTTAGGGTATTTTTGTCGGTTAAGAACTTAGAACCCAACCTTGTTACTTTGAAGAAATCACAGGTACTAACTCCGCAACTAACTTTGATAGTATTTAAAACACAAATTTTATTTTTCTCTTTTTCTTTAACTAAGTTTTTTTAATATTTACCTAAAAAATATAAAAAAAATGAGGACAAACCAAAGCACGCTAATTTATAAAATCCACAATGGTCAATATGAGTTATAAAAAAACTTCTCCAAACCATGGAATAAGTCACTTTTAATTCTAATCCTTTTACATATAATTCAATTTCAGTAAACAAAAAAATTAAAGTTTATATCCATCAAGAACTAAATTCAACTTTATTAGAAAAACCACACATCGTTGATCAAAATTAAGTTTAGTTTGAAAGTGGTCATCAAACAATAAAGCAAATATAAAGTTTATATCCATCATATACCCATCCATTCATCATAATTTTGTTTGAACTAAATTTCTATGAAGTTTAGCATATCTTTATTCTCACTCATTCATTACTTTATATCCATGAAGAACTAAATTCTCATGTGCATGGTGGTCACCAAAAAATGGTTGGATGGGTGGTGGTTCAACGGTTAGGTGGTGGTGCGACGATACTGAATGATCATAATGTGTATCTATTTTTTTATTTGATTAACTTTATTTTTCTCTTTTATTAAATAAATTATGTCAACATATTTAATATATATACAAAAACAAATGCCACCTAAGATAGTTTACCTCTCATCATGGTTGTAAAAGTCCCGTCTAGGCTCCGAGTACTCGCTACAAGGTAGGCCGCTGAGGCCCGAGTATTGTTCGCCTAGGCTAATTACTCCCCGGGTAATCTCCGCCTAAGCCGAGTACTTCTCGAGTACTCCCGAATCCGACTAGAGAGCGCCTAGCGACTTTTGCAACCATGTCTCTCATTCAGGTTAAATTTTTTTTGAACAACAAATTATTTTCCCCCTAATTATACACCTAACCAGGTTCGAACCTGGGTTTCACCAAAGTAGTCTTTGACTACTTACCACTGGGCCACAGCCCAAGTGGCCATTCAGGTTAATTATATAGGATTAGTAAATAAAATAAACTTTAATGAGTTAATTCAAAACAATTTTTTTTATAAGTGACCTAATTGAAATACTCCTAAAACTTGGTTATCATTTTATGAAATATTCCTGTTAATTTACTTGTAAGGTAATTACGGAAGTGGCTTCAAATTAGCTTTACGTATAATTATTTAAAAAATGGTTTACTTACATAATTAAAAAGGTTTAATTAAATAATAAGAGAAAAAGAAAAATTGTGTTTTATATATTACTAGAGTTAATTTTGTGGTTAGTCCCTGTGGTTTCTCCAAAGTTCAATGTTGGGTACTAAGTTCTGTAGGAATCCGTTCGTGTAAAATTAAATAAAAACTTTATTAACTTGAATTACTGAAACAAATACAGAATAAAATGGAAGTACAATACAATTACAACTGAAAAATAGAAATACAAGAACAGAAAACTCGAACAGACGAAATTGTTCTTGGCTGAGGATCGTGTTAGACACGGGTCCCTTAAAACAAATTTCGTGTCTCCAAGGAGAACACGTTTGTTTCCAGGATACAACAGCCGCAAGCAGTTGCACTGCCGGTCTTGACTCCAACCCGAAAGTATACCTTGCTGCTTGTAGAAGATGTAGAATTCAGAGGGAGAGAAAGAATTAGCTATGTAATTCGGTGTGTGGAATCTGCAATAGGAACCTCCTATTTATACTGCAGGTCTTGAAGAAACTTAAAAACAAATTTAATGGGAGAATTAAACTGCATTAAACATCTTCAACGCACTTTAATTCGCCATTAAATTCTCAGTCAAACGCATTAACTTCGTCAGTTTCGAATGCTGAATGTAACTGCACTGGCATTAACTGCAGCTGGAAGCTTCTCCGCGCGCGCGCAAGACACACTGATGCGCGCACAGGTCTGCACCCTCACGCGCGGTGCGTCCACTTGGCTCACTGCCATGCGCGCGTGCGCCATACTCACTCAGGTCCATGCGCACCTGCGCACGTGTGCCACGTCACCTGTGAGCCTCTACGAGCACGCCACACAGTCGCGCCGTTTTGGCTCACTTTGGTGCAAAGTGCGCCATCAAAGCGCCACATTGCGCCTCATCGCCCATGCCACGCGCGCGCGCGTGTGCGAGTGCGAGTGCGAGTTAGGGTGCTCCGCACCCTTCGCGAGTACACTAGTGAGTGCTTCCATGAAACAATAAGGATGGAGAGTTCCCACTTAAATACCCCTTTAAGTTTCAACTCTCATCCGATGTGGGACAAGGTGCCACTTTCCCACTTATTTCAGCATTCAAGTTTCAAACACCAAACTTTGAGCATCGATATCTCATTCATCTTAGCTCCGTTTTGGACGTGGTTTAGTTCGTTGCGAAGCTCTTCCGACATAGAACACAAACCCACAAATAAATATATAAAACCCGCTCATTTTATTATATTTATTTCTAGTCCAAAATAGGAAAAAATCATTTTCCTATATTTGTGAAAAATGCTATTTTCACAAAATTTCCAACAATCCCCCACATGAATAGAAATCGATCTATCAAGTTTCAACGATACACGTTCAACAGTTGAGCATTGCAAGATAGGTAGGTGTAACCTTTGAACCTCCTTTTGTGAAGCATACTTAGCCTCCTAGGGTCTTGTAGACCCGGGGTCTTTGAACAATCCCCCATTTATGTAGGCGACAATATACATTCACACAATACTCTCCCTAGTCGAGTTAAGACCTCATGGTTGTGTCCGTTTATGGTCATGGAACACGTTCCTGGTTCTGCGAGAGCTCTAGGATTTGCGCCTCCCCACAAATCCATTCGAAGCGACCCCACTTCTCTCTAACATAGGTGATTCCTCTGAATCATTAAAAGCATCATGGTTAATTTGGATTTCCTCAAAATCCTTAACCTTAGCATGCTTAACCTTTCTTTCATGTCACTGATTGGAATGGACTAGGAAGTATACAACTCCCTTTATTAATTTTAGGGGCACCCCCCACAGTGACTCCCTTTGGGTTTATGATTAAGTTTGCCTATTGAACCTAGATCTTGGGATCTCCAGTCAACTAGGTTAGGTTTCCCTCATATTCCCTTCATCTATGGGCTTTAGTCCCATTCCTCTTGACAACCTATACACCTTATCTGTGCTTAAGCCTTTCGTTAACGGGTCCGCAATGTTCTCATTTGACCTCACATAGTCAACTGAGATAACACCCGTTGAGATAAGTTGTCGTACTGTGTTGTGTCTACATCGAATGTGCCTTGATCTGCCATTGTACATCATGTTTTGTGCTCTAGCAAGAGCAGACTGATTGTCACAATGTATGCAGATCGCCGTCAACGGCTTTGGCCATCTTGGAATATCTTCCACAAATTGACGTAGCCACTCCGCCTCTTCCCCGCTTTTATCTAAAGCGACGAATTCGGATTCCATCGTGGATCTCGCTATAACCGTTTGCTTGGAAGACTTCCAAGCTATAGCTGCGCCAGCAAGTGTAAACACGTAACCACTTGTTGATCTGTGATCCTTTATATCCGATATCCAGTTAGCGTCAGTGTATCCTTCGATCACTGCTGGATCACGGGTATAATGCAATCCATAGTCTCTTGTGTATCTTATGTATCTAAGCACCCTCGTGATAGCTTTCCAATGATCCTCGCTCGGATTACTGGTGTATCTACTTAGCCTGCTCACAGCATATGCTAAGTCGGGTCTAGTACATGTCATTAGATACATTAGACTACCAATGATCCTTGAGTATTCTAACTGAGAAACACTCTCGCCTCTATTCTTCCTTAGGCGTTGGGTATTATCAATTGGAGATCGAGCTATACTCGTATCGTCCGAATTGAATTTCCCAAGGATCTTGTCCACGTAGTGAGATTGACTCAACACAAGACCATTTTGGGTTCTAGTGATTTTTACACCAAGAATCACATCCGCGAGACCCATGTCTTTCATGTCAAACCTCGCTTTCAACATGTCTTTCGTTGAGTTGATCATCTTATCATCACTCCCAATGATAAGCATATCATCTACATAAAGACATAGAATCACATAACCTCTTGGTGTGTCTTTAAAATAAACACACTTGTCGCACTCATTTATTTTGAAACCATTGTCAATCATGACATGATCAAACTTTTGGTGCCATTGTTTTGGAGCTTGCTTCAAGCCATACAAAGACTTGACCAATTTACATACTTTACCCTTGTTTCCAGGGGCGGAAAAACCCTCAGGTTGTTCCATGTAAATTTCTTCTTCTAAATCGCCATTTAGAAATGCGGTCTTTACATCCATTTGGTGAACTTCCAAATTTCTTAGAGCCGCAATTGCAAGAACCAATCGAATAGAGGTTATTCGCGTTACAGGCGAGTAAGTATCAAAGTAGTCTAGACCCTCCTTTTGTCTAAATCCTTTGATCACTAACCTTGCCTTGTATTTATCAATACTTCCGCCAGCTTTCATCTTCCTTTTGAATATCCAACGATATCCAAGTGGTTTGCAACCAGGTGGAAGATCTACTAACTCCCAAGTATGATTTTGCAATATAGAATCAATTTCATTCTTAATTGCTTCTTGCCATTGAGGTCCTTCCGCGGAGGTAACCGCTTCGCGGTAGGTATTGGGCTCACCCTCAACCATATAGCTCATGAAGTCTGGACCAAAGGATTTTTCAACCCTTTGTCGCTTACTTCGTCTAAGCTCACCCTCCTCGACCTCAGGTCGTTCATGACTTTCATCTATCCTTGTAGACGAACTTGGTCCTGCTTCATCTAACCATGTAGACGAACTTGGACCTGCTTCATCAACCGCTCTTGATGAAGGCGCATGTGTTTGTCCTAACATAGGAAACACATTCTCAAAATATGAGACGATATTAGTATTTGCCTCCATGATAGTGTGTTTGTGTACATCGGGATTCTTGGATTCATATACAAGAAAACGATACGCACTACTTTGATGTGCATATCCAATGAAAATGCAATCAACTGTTTTGGGTCCTATCCTAAGAGCCTTCGGAGGTGGTACAATCACCTTGGCTAGGCACCCCCACACTTTCAAGTATTTGTAAGAAGGCTTCCTTTCTCCATAACTCATATGGAGTTTCGTCCCTATTTTTCAAAGGTATCTTGTTCAAAAGATAGTTTGCTGAGATAATGGTGTCACAACCCCCGATCCCTAATCCCCGGGAACGGGCGGAAGTGATCACAGAGTTTGGTGGTATCAGTTTGTTTAGTCTCGCAGCGGAAATTTCATCAGGACCGTAGTTAGGAAATGTTTATCAGAGTAAAACCACCATACTTGATATTAATAAATACATGGGCAAAACCCAAGTTTCTTATTACAATACATTTATAGGGACAAACCCTATTTTATTGAATTTAAAACATCGTTTATTAGGTAACTTTTATAGCCACATTTTCCCAAGCCTTCAGTGCTCTCCAGCTGGCTTTTCATTAATTGACTGTTCACATTGTGTTACCTGTAACGTGTTTTAAAAACATTTGTCAGTCGGAAATACTGGTGAGTGAATCCCAGTTTAATCAAGTTTAAATAAAAAGTCACAGTGAACAGTATTGAGAGCGATCACATTGTTTATGTCTACACAATTATTCCATTAGTACTGTCAACCCTGACTTGTGGGTCATATTACCCATTGGCTAACTCATTGTCCAATGGTAACGTATTGTCATCCTCGACTTACTACTCGCAAGTAGTACAAATTTTGTATCCAAAACCCCAACATACTGGCAATAATTGAAGAACTTACAAAGACTCAATCACTGCCAAATTTGATAGTAAAACATTTAAGTTTTGGTAAAACATTACCAAAAACATTAACAAAAAGAGGATAAACTCAGATTGCTATCTTAGGCTTTTCGTAAGGATTTCCTGGCTATAATCTATAATTTATACAAATGTACATTGGTTAGTACCATAACCCTTTGAAATTATTAATGATACCCTCCCCGAGACAGCATTCCAACAACTACGTCGGGCAGAACCACGACAGTTGTTACGGAACCCTAAATCAATCGGGCAGCGTAACTATTATGAAACCAGGGTTATAATACTTACAATGGAGCAGAACCTCGCTAATTAGGGGTATAATACCCAAAATATTATATCTATAACTTCAGAATTCGTGAATGAGATTTGAGAATGAGCGACGGAAACTAAAAACTGATGCCTGCTATTTATAGTTGTGATATTGCATCCTGTCGCGGCCCGCGTGAAAGACAAGGTAACCTTACGCGGCCCGCGTCAATACCAGTCAACGCAGTAGCTTAGCTGGGTCAGCTAGTAGGTCCGCCACGATGTCGACACGTGTCGGCCTCTGGTGTAATCGCGTGTGATGCTCTGTCGCGGCCCGCGTCAACTACACCTATACTCTTACGCGGCCCGCTTCAACTAAAGAAGTCAGCGAAGTCAAATACAGCCTTGATACGGCCCGCGTAAACTAAGGGTAGAGTATGTCGCGGCCCGCCTCAACCCTATATTTCAGATTTTTGTTTATTTTATAATTATAACATAACTAGGGCTCGGTTTTCACATACGGGGCATAATATAAGACATATTGGGAAAATTTAAGATATAATAGAGGGTCGGAAATATTTATTAGGGTGTTGGTTTTACCGAGGGTTGTTACATTCTCCCCACCTTGTTTAGAGCTCGTCCTCGAGATCTGTTGGAATAAATGCGGATATTTCTTTTGCATTTCTGACTCTAGTTCCCATGTATATTCAGGTCCTCTTTTGGAATCCCACTTCACTTTGACTAGAACTAGTCTTTTGTGCTTGAGATTCTTGACTTTCCTGTCTTCAATTTGTAGAGGTTTTTCTACAAACTTGAGTTGTTCATTTACCTCTATATCCTTAAGAGGTACTATCAATGATTCATCAGCTAAACACTTTTTAAGATTAGATACATGAAACACATCATGTATTCCTGCCATTTCCTCTGGCAATTGTAGCTGATAGGCTACAGATCCTATTCTTCTAATAATCTTAAAAGGTCCAACATACCTGGGACTTAACTTTCCTCTTTTGATGAATCTTACCACTCCTTTCCAAGGAGAGACTTTTAACAACACTTTATCTCCTACTTGAAATTCCAATGGCTTGCATCGGTTATCAGCATAACTCTTTTGTCGATCACGTGCTGCTTTCAGTCGTTCCTTGACTTGAATAATTTTATCGGTTGTTTCCTGCACTATTTCAGGTCCAGATAATTGTTTTTCCCCCAATTTCTGCCCAACAGACTGGGGTTCGACACTTTCGTCCATAAAGTGCTTCAAATGGTGCAGCATTGATACTTGTGTGATAACTATTATTATAAGAAAATTCTATTAAAGGTAAGTGTTCGTCCCAATTACCTCCAAAGTCAATTACACAAGCTCTAAGCATATCTTCCATTGTCTGGATTGTTCTTTCGCTTTGTCCATCTGTTTGTGGGTGATAAGCCGTACTTAGCTTTAACTTGGTTCCCATTGCCTTTTGGAAACTTGACCAGAAATGAGAGGTAAATCGACTATCCCTATCAGAAACAATTGATAAAGGAATGCCATGTAAAGAAACAATTTCATTTACATACAATTTAGATAATTGTTCCATACTAATTGTTTCCTTCATTGGTAGAAAATGAGCTGACTTAGTTAGTCTATCTACAATCACCCAGATTGTATCATTTCCTTTCCTAGTCTTGGGTAATTTAGTAACAAAATCCATTGTTATTAATTCCCATTTCCACACCGGCATTTCTAATTGCTGTAACAAACCTGAGGGCTTTTGATGTTCAGCTTTAACTTGTGAACAAGTTAAACATTTAGAAACATAGACTGCTACGTCCTTTTTCATTCCTATCCACCAGAAATTTTTCCTTAAATCCTGGTACATTTTATCACTTCCTGGATGCATCGTGTATTTAGAGTTATGGGCTTCTTCTAATATACGATGGCGTAAATTTCCTAATTTAGGTATCCACATTCTCTTTTCATGGAATCTCCATATTCCATCTGTTCCTTGTTTTAATTCTTTTAGCATACCTTTTAATTTCTCAGAATCATCCTTGATTACTGATTCTTGTGCTTCTCTTATTTGATCATTTAAATCTACTTGCAGATTTAATTTAAGAGAACGTACCCTTTTTGGTTTTTCATGATACTTTCGGCTTAAAGCATCTGCCACTACATTTGCTTTTCCTTCATGATACTGGATATCACAGTCATAATCACTAAGAAATTCCATCCAACGTCTTTGTCTCATATTTAACTCTTTCTGTCCGAAAACATACCTTAAACTTTTGTGATCAATAAATATGGTAAACTTACTACCATAAAGATAATGTCTCCAAATCTTAAGAGCAAAAATTATAGCTCCTAATTCTAAATCATGGGTTGAATAATTCTCTTCATGATTCTTAAGTTGTCTAGAAGCATAAGCTATAACCTTTTGACGTTGCATCAACACACATCCATAACCTAATCTAGAAGCATCACATTATACTACAAAGTCTTCAGTTCCTTCTGGTAATGATAGTATAGGTGTATGGGTCAATCTTTGCTTAAGAATTCTAAAGGCTTCTTCTTGTTTTATTCCCCATTCAAACTTAACAGATTTACAGGTTAACTTAGTTAAGGGAATGGCTATTCTAGAGAAATCTTTAATAAACCTTCTATAATAACCGGCCAATCCTAAGAAACTTCTAACCTCAGTTGGTGACTTAGGGGTTTTCCATTTAGTAATTGCCTCGATTTTGGTTGGGTCTACATGAATTCCTTCATGATTGACTAGGTGTCCAAGGAATTGTACTTGTTCTAACCAAAATTCACACTTTGAAAACTTAGCATAAAGCTTTTCCTTTCTTAACAAACTTAAAAGTGCGTGCAAATGTCTTGCATGATCTTCTTTATTCTTAGAATAAATTAGAATATCATCTATAAAAACAATTATGAATTTATCCAAATATGGCTTACATATTCGGTTCATCATGTCCATAAATGCAGCTGGGGCATTGGTTAAACCAAATGGCATGACAGTAAATTCATAATGGCCATACCTTGTTCTAAATGCGGTTTTAGGAATATCCTCTTCCTGTACCTTTAATTGATGATATCCTGACCTTAAGTCGATTTTAGAGAAATATCGAGCTCCTTGCAGCTGATCAAATAAATCATCGATTCTCGGTAATGGGTACCGATTCTTAATCGTGAGTTTGTTTAGTTCACGGTAGTCAATGCACATACGCATTGATCCGTCCTTCTTTTTAACAAACAATATCGGCGCTCCCCATGGCGACGAACTTGGTTGTATGAATCCTTTTTCTAACAATTCGTCTAATTGTTTCTTCAATTCTTGCATTTCTGCAGGTGCCAAACGGTAAGGTGCTTTGGCAATTGGTGATGTTCCTGGTAACAGGTGAATTCTGAATTCAACTTCTCTGTCTAGAGGTAGTCCTGGCAATTCTTCTGGAAAGACATCTGAAAACTGATATACTACTGGAATATCTTTTAGTTCTTTTCCTTTAGTGTTAGTGATTATAGAAATCAAATACACTATAGAACCTTTTCTCATACAACTTGTAGTTTTCATCACAGATATGAATTTTGTGGATCTAAAGGGCTTATCTCCTTTAATTGTGATCGTTTTACCTTTCGGTGAATTTACTTGGATTAACTTTTGATCACATAAAATATTAGCTTTATTGGTTATTAACCAACCCATTCCTAGAACAACATCAAATCCTGCCAGATTCATGGGATATAGGTTTGCAATAAATTTATGATTTAAAATTTCTATGCTTGCTCCGTGCAAGATTTCAGAAATTCTAATAGTTTCTCCATTAGCTGTCTCTACTACATATTCTAGTGGTAGTTTAGTTAATGACTGATTTAGAAATTTGCAAAACGATGTATTAATAAAACTTTGGTTTGCACCAGAGTCAAATAATACTTTAGCAAAAACATCATTAACTAAAAATGTACCAACTATAACGTCTGGGATCATCTTGGCTTCTTCTGCAGTCAGAATAAATGCTCTAGCATTTTTAGTATTCTTGTTGTCTGGAGCTGGAGTTAATTTTGGCCAATTCAGCTTGATATGACCTTGTTCTCCGCAATTGTAACATACCCTGCTGTTAGCTTTCTTTCTACAGTTTTCTTCTTTGTGTCCTGGCATCTTGCAATAGTTGCAGAGAATGGAGCATTTTCCCGAATGCTTTTTCTTACAGACCTTGCAATATGGTGTAGAGGTAGAACCTGTATTCCTACGATTGTAATTCCCCGAACGGAATTCTTGATTAAGCCTTTGAGTTAGGTTCCTTCTCTGATCTTCTTCTCTGGTACGGACTAACTCATCAGTCAAGGTATTGGCTAATTCTACAGCTTCTTCTATGGTTTGAGGTCTAGCTGCCTTGACTACGTGTCTAATCTCTCTAATTAATCCCCAAATATAACGGGAAATTAACACTGGTTCTGGTGAAGCAAGAGTTGGCACTATCCTAGCATATTCGAAAAATAGCTTTGTGTACCCTTTACTATCTACACCAGTCATCCTAAGGTTTAGGAATTTGTTTGCTATTTGTTCCTTCTCATTGGGTGGGCAGAATTTCCTTTCTACCTTGTTTTTAAATTCTTCCCATTCCATATTATAGGTCCTATCACTTCCTCTTGTCTGGAGGATAGTGTTCCACCATTCTAGTGCTGCATTCTTAAACAGATTAGAAGCAAACAGTATCTTATCTTCTTCAGCACACTTGCTTATCCTTAAGACTGCCTCAGTTTTCTCTATCCAGCGTAATGTTGCAATGGCCCCTTCATTGCCTGAGAATTCCATTGGTTTACAAGACCAGAATTCTTTATAAGAACAACCGTTAGGCACGGTTCTTCTTCTTTTGGGAATAGGCATTTGAAGTATAGGCCCATTGTTCACGCTGTTTTCTGGTTCAAGTGGTCGCTTACTGCTATGCTTACTTTTATTATCAGCATCCTTAACAGTTTGAAGTATGAATGGCATTGCATCTATAATTCCCTGTGCTACTATGTGTTGGATAGCACTATTATCCACTTGATTTCCATTGTTATTGACACTCGGATTATCATTAACCACGTTAATGTTACTCTGGTTATCGTTATTCAGATTTCCTTGATTTTCTTCGTCGACCATCTGAATTTTAAACATTTATCCCATATTAATTTCACAAATAATAAGTAATATTGCAATGACACGCAATCTAGCAAAAAACGTAGATCATTGCTACTTGTACTCTTTTTCATATACTATGCGTCTATTACACACTAGTACAGAAATAAAGATTACAATACCAACAGAAATAAAATAGTAATATGCATCCGTACACACATATTTTTATTTTATTTATATTATTATTACTACCGCTTCCTCCATTCTAACATTCATGGATATGGATTCATCCAAAAATCCATATTGCGCTCATCGTATTTCCATACGAGACGCTCTCCCACCTGACGCATCCTCTCACTGCTTTCTAAGATTTCCTCCCCGAAAGTCCTAAGTTCTTGCACATTTTTTGCACTCATTGGGGGTGCAGGTTCTCGGACTGGGTTTGGAATATGGGGTACGGTTTCCTGATATGGGGGTGACAGTTCATGAAATTGGTAAGGATCCTCTAATATTTCCCTAATATATTCATCTTGGTAATAGGGATCTAAAGGGTCCATACCTGGGTAAGCTTCTATGTTTTGTATGGGTGGATAATCCTGGATAGGGTAACGTTGCACAAAATCCCTATTATCGTCCCACCAGGGGTCGTAATTCGGGTCTAGTGGGTTTGGTGCAGGTACCCTTGGGATTTCTTCTGGGTTAAAATCGTGCATCTCTACTTGGTTCTCCGGATTTTCTATTTCCATGGGTTGTTCTGGGTTTTGTGGTTGTGGGGCTACTAATTGTTCCAGACTCGGGTCGGCAGCAGTTGTAGCTAAGATATGGAAATTAGCTAGGCTTCTATATAGCATATCTTGAGTATGAGCATCTCATTCTCTTCCTACGAGCAAAAGCTTCTTTACTGAACCATCCTCGTTTATTAGTAGGAAATGGTTCTTCAGATTGAGCTCTAAAGGCAAATATCCCGTCTTTCTGATCAGCAGTATACCCAGAGAGAGCAGGCTGTGATGATGTACTTTCACTCTTAGGGGAATCAGATAACTGACGGTTCAGATCTAATGGTCCTTGATCACTCATACTAAAAACTAACAAATAGTCAAATAACACATAACTACAGTTATGCATGTATTTCCTTATTTTATTTCCTAACATCAATTCAAAATTTAAGTGTCAGCAGAACACTTCTTTGGCTCAAACCAGTGGCTAGGCTCTGATACCACCTTCTGTCACAACCCCCGATCCCTAATCCCCAGGAACGGGCGGAAGTGATCACAGAGTTTGGTGGTATCAGTTTGTTTAGTCTCGCAGCGGAAATTTCATCAGGACCGTAGTTAGGAAATATTTATCAGAGTAAAACCACCATACTTGATATTAATAAATACATGGGCAAAACCCAAGTTTCTTATTACAATACATTTATAGGGACAAACCCTATTTTATTGAATTTAAAACATCGTTTATTAGGTAACTTTTATAGCCACATTTTCCCAAGCCTTCAGTGCTCTCCAGCTGGCTTTTCATTAATTGACTGTTCACATTGTGTTACCTGTAACGTGTTTTAAAAACATTTGTCAGTCGGAAATACTGGTGAGTGAATCCCAGTTTAATCAAGTTTAAATAAAAAGTCACAGTGAACAGTATTGAGAGCGATCACATTGTTTATGTCTACACAATTATTCCATTAGTACTGTCAACCCTGACTTGTGGGTCATATTACCCATTGGCTAACTCATTGTCCAATGGTAACGTATTGTCATCCTCGACTTACTACTCGCAAGTAGTACAAATTTTGTATACAAAACCCCAACATACTGGCAATAATTGAAGAACTTACAAAGACTCAATCACTGCCAAATTTGATAGTAAAACATTTAAGGTTTGGTAAAACATTACCAAAAACATTAACAAAAAGAGGATAAACTCACATTGCTATCTTAGGCTTTTCGTAAGGATTTCCTGGCTATAATCTATAATTTATACAAATGTACATTGGTTAGTACCATAACCCTTTGAAATTATTAATGATACCCTCCCCGAGACGGCATTCCAACAACTACGTCGGGCAGAACCACGACAGTTGTTACGGAACCCTAAATCAATCGGGCAGCGTAACTATTATGAAACCAGGGTTATAATACTTACAATGGAGCAGAACCTCGCTAATTAGGGGTATAATACCCAAAAATATTATGTCTATAACTTCAGAATTCGTGAATGAGATTTGAGAATGAGCGACGGAAACTGAAAACTGATGCCTGCTATTTATAGTTGTGATATTGCATCCTGTCGCGGCCCGCGTGAAAGACAAGGTAACCTTACGCGGCCCGCGTCAATACCAGTCAACGCAGTAGCTTAGCTGGGTCAGCTAGTAGGTCCGCCACGATGTCGACACGTGTCGGCCTCTGGTGTAATCGCGTGTGATGCTCTGTTGCGGCCCGCGTCAACTACACCTATACTCTTACGCGGCCCGCTTCAACTAAAGAAGTCAGCGAAGTCAAATACAGCCTTGATACGGCCCGCGTAAACTAAGGGTAGAGTATGTCGCGGCCCGCCTCAACCCTATATTTCAGATTTTTGTTTATTTTATAATTATAACATAACTAGGGCTCGGTTTTCACATACGTGGCATAATATAAGACATATTGGGAAAATTTAAGATATAATAGAGGGTCAGAAATATTTATGAGGGTGTTGGTTTTACCGAGGGTTGTTACAAATGGCATCCCCCCACATTTCTCGGTTCATTCCCGAGCTTATCAACATGGCGTTCATCATCTCTTTCAATGTGCGGTTCTTACGTTCCGCAACGCCATTTGATTGTGGAGAATAAGGTGGTGTACACTCATGTATAATGCCACTTTTTGCGCATAAATCCGCAAAAGGTGCAACATATTCACTTCCTCTATCGCTTCTCAAAGCTTTTATCTTCTTTTTAAGTTGATTCTCAACTTCATTTTTGTACAAGATAAACTTCTCTATTGCTTCGTCTTTACTTTTAAGTAAATACACATAGCAATATTTAGTACAATCATCAATAAACGTGATGAAGTACTTGTTTCCTCCACGCGTGGGAACCGCTTTTAAATCACACACATCGGTATGAATTAAATCAAGGGGTTCGGTTATTCGTTCAACCGATTTAAACGATGATCTCGTAAGTTTGGATTCAACACATGTCTCGCATTTGTGATTGGACTCGATATGGAATGTTGGTATCAAGTTTAATTTAATTAAACGTCGTAATGAATTAAAATTTACATGTCCTAGTCTACCATGCCAAACATTAGAAGACTCAACCATGTAAGTAGAAGTAGAAATTTCATTCATTTTCTTGTTTTGGTTTACAACCATTACATTCATTTTGAACATTCCATTTAGGGCATAGCCCTTACCAACAAACATTCCACGTCTAGACAAGACAAAATTGTCCGATTCAAACACTAGACGAAATCCAAACTTGTTGAGCATCCATCCCGACACAAGATTCTTCCGTATCTCTGGAACATAAAGCACGTTTGTCAAGGTAAGCTCCTTGCCCGAAGTCATCTTCAAGACGACCGTGCCTTCCCCTTTGATGCTTGCGGTAGCTTTATTCCCCATATAAAGCTTTTCTTCACCCGACGCTTCCTTGAATGTAGAGAAAAGAGCCTTGTCTCCACAAACATGGCGGGTTGCACCCGTGTCAACGAACCATCCTTTTGGGTTTTCACCCATCGCGTTGACTTCTTCAATCATAGTCGCTTCCTCGGTTATCTTTGCAATGAGAGGCATACCATCCTCATCAACCATGTGCGCACGCTCACGCTTAGGTTTCTTGCATTGGTTAGCACGGTGCCCCGTCTCGTTACAGTTGTAACAAGTACCTTGGAAAGGCGCAGGCTTCTTTTTCACAGCCCCCTTTTTTCGGTCCAAGGTTGTTAACCTTTGCTTTCCCTTTGTTGTCCTTTTTACCCTTGCCTTTCTTGCCCTTTGAGGACTCCCCAACTTCCACCATGTTTGCTTTAGCCGAAGCTTGCAAAATGGTGCCATTTTGGGCCACCCTGTTTTCTTCTTCTATACGAAGACGAAGAACAAGGTCCTCGACCGACATTTCCTTTCGCTTGTGTTTAAGATAATTCTTAAAATCCAACCAAGCAGGAGGTAATTTTTCGATCATGGCTGCCACTTGAAAAGTTTCGCTAAGTACCATTCCCTCAGCATGGATGTCATTTAGTATAATTTGCAACTCTTGGACTTGGTTCATAACAGACTTGTTATCAACCAATTTAAAGTCCAAGAAACGGGCGACAACAAATTTCTTTGTTCCCGCATCCTCCGTTTTGTACTTTTTCCCTAAAGACTCCCATAATTCTTTGGAAGTCTTGATATTATAGTACACATTATACAAAGCATCCGAGAGACCGTTGAGTACGTAGCCTCGACATATAAAGTCAGAGTGCTTCCATGCCTCTACCGCGCTCAGAGCCTGAGCATCGGTCTCCCCTTCCGCAGGTTGGGGAACGGTCTCCGTCAAGAACCTCGCAAGGTTCATGGTGGTCAAGTAGAAGAACATCTTCTGTTGCCACCTCTTGAAGTGGAGACCCGAGAACTTCTCGGGTCGTTCAGCATGATTTGCCACTGTGGACGCTCCCACAGTGTTGGCAGGTGTTCCAACGACAGCATTAGTGTTGCTCGTGTTCACATTTTCAGTCGACATTCTGAAAAAGTTTCAAGAAAACAAGTTAGATTCTGTTTTCAAAATAATAAAGACGCTACTTTATTATTATTAGGAGTTCAAAAAATTCAGCCGTGTAGCTTCTAAGTCCAACTTTGAAGACTACAACAGTAGGATTTTTAGAACTTCAGCGACAGAAAGGAGTAGAAGCAGATTCTATTTTGACAAAGTCGCAACTTTGAATCAAAACAGGAAGAAAATCTGTTTTTTTTAAAACACAACTGTATGAATTCAAAACTGGTTCGAATTCACAACATAAAATGTTTGTGATTCTACACGAACGGTGTTTTAAAAAAAAATTGTTTTAAGATTGTAGGAATCCGTTCGTGTAAAATTAAATAAAAACTTTATTAACTTGAATTACTGAAACAAATACAGAATAAAATGGAAGTACAATACAATTACAACTGAAAAATAGAAATACAAGAACAGAAAACTCGAACAGACGAAACTGTTCTTGGCTGAGGATCGTGTTAGACACGGGTCCCTTAAAACAAATTTCGTGTCTCCCAGGAGAACACGTTTGTTTCCAGGATACAACAGCCGCAAGCAGTTGCACTGCCGGTCTTGACTCCAACCCGAAAGTATACCTTGCTGCTTGTAGAAGATGTAGAATTCAGAGGGAGAGAAAGAATTAGCTATGTAATTCGGTGTGTGGAATCTGTAATAGGAACCTCCTATTTATACTGCAGGTCTTGAAGCTAGAAACTGAAAAACAAATTTAATGGGAGAATTAAACTGCATTAAACGTCTTCAACGCACTTTAATTCGTCATTAAATTCTCAGTCAAACGCATTAACTTCGTCAGTTTCGAATGCTGAATGTAACTGCACTGGCATTAACTGCAGCTGGAAGCTTCTCCGCGCGCGCGCAAGACACACTGATGCGCGCGCAGGTCTGCACCCTCACGCACGGTGCGTCCACTTGGCTCACTGCCATGCGCGCGTGCGCCATACTCACTCAGGTCCATGCGCACCTGCGCGCGTGTGCCACGTCACCTGTGAGCCTCTACGAGCACGCCACACAGTCGCGCCGTTTTGGCTCACTTTGGTGCGCCGCGCACGTCACATCACCAACCACTTGGTCCTTGCAACCCTTGTGCTTCCACCACGCGCACGTGGTCAAAAATAAAAAGGCGGCTCTCAAGCGGCTCGCTGCGATGCGGGTGTGCGCCATTGCGCCACATTGCGCTTCATCGCGCGCGCGAGCGCGATTTAGGGTGCTCCGCACTTAAATACCCCTTTAAGTTTCAACTCTCATCCAATGGCGATGCGGGTGTGCGCCATTGCGCCACATTGCTCCGCACCCTTCGCGAGTACACTAGTGAGTGCTTCCATGAAACAATAAGGATGGAGAGTTCCCACTTAAATACCCCTTTAAGTTTCAACTCTCATCCGATGTGGGACAAGGTGCCACTTTCCCACTTATTTCAGCATTCAAGTTTCAAACACCAAACTTTGAGCATCGATATCTCATTCATCTTAGCTCCGTTTTGGACGTGGTTTAGTTCGTTGCGAAGCTCTTCCGACATAGAACACAAACCCACAAATAAATATATAAAACCCGCTCATTTTATTATATTTATTTCTAGTCCAAAATAGGAAAAAATCATTTTCCTATATTTGTGAAAAATGCTATTTTCACAAAATTTCCAACAAGTTCTAAGTTAGTTTTTAACGCCCGTTAGCCTTAAGATTTGGGGTTTTGTAGATGATTTAACACACAAATTTGATTACTAAGAAGAATGATTTGAACAACAATGGTGTAAAAAAAAAGTAACCAGAAACTAAACTAGGAGTGAAGGTTGTAAAAAAGTAAAAGTGATGAAATTAGGGTATGTGGTTTTAATGTGTTTAGTCTTTGACTTGTCTACGCTGCAGGTGAACCTCATTTCAGAATGCTTCATTAGACCACTGTAGAGCCAAAAGCCAAAAGTCGGTAGAGCTAAATACACACTTACATCCAACAAGGTTAATAATGGATAGGCACACACTAAGAAAGTGTAGGTTTGACCTCAAAAATTCAAAAGTCCAACCTAGAAGTCAAATTCTTAGTTTGAATTCGGAAGTCAGATTCGTTTGTTTCTGATTCAAAGCACCAATGATTCGAGCTATGAGTAAATGAGATTAATGCAGCATTTCTAGGAACAAACATAAGTGAGATCAGTGCAACAAGCCACTTACAGAACTTGAAATTCCTAATATTGATAAATGGACTCTAGGTAGAAATTTGGTTGAAAGAAATGATAAATAAATATTTTCATAAAAAACCCCTTAAGGGGGAGGGGTGGTTCACTAGTGATAGATTCTATCACTACCAAGCACCAATCGACTCATGCCATGTCATCATCCAATATATTCTATCACTAGTGATGGAATTGTAGGGGGGGGGGGGTATCACTAGTGATGAAATTCTATCACTCCCAATTTTTTTTAATTTTCATTTTAAAATTAGAAATTAACAATAAAACACTAAAATATAAATTTCATTAAACTTAAAAAATAAATTACATAGCAAAATAAAAAAACAGCTAAACCTTGGAAAAAAAAACTAAACGAGTGGCATCTTCCAACCCCACTTTGCGCAAATCTCGCGCTTTTGTTGAATGACAATTGACTTAAACGGTTCGTCGAGATGGTTGTGCTTTTCACACAAGATTTTTAAATCATTTTGTCTTTCAACCGTTTTCAAGTGTTCCTTGTACGCCTGCTCGCGTTCAACTTTGTGGGACATAATTATATCTTTTCTTTCTTCGGCCTTCTTGTATCGCGTGATTTTCTCCTCTTCGATTCTAAAGATCGACTCCGCCACCGCTTCCTTCCCTTTGCTTGATGATTCACTAGTTCTCCTGCGGCGTGGCCTTGTAGGTGTATCTCCTTCAACGGGGTCGTCTTCTGGTTCGTCAAGGGGGTCGTCGTTTAAGTTCATTTCGGGCAAGTTATCCGACGCGGAAGTCGTGTAGTTCCCCAAATCGGATGTCTTTGATCTTTTCGAACCTCCTCGTTTTTTTGGAGCCGTAGGACCACGCATGTCAACCAACTCAACGGGGACCCACTTCGGGTGATTTCTCGCAACTTCCCATGCGGCCACGTGTGGAAAATTCCTCTTTTTGTAGAGAGTGCAATACAATTCGGTGGCTTGTCGCATGATTGTCGCCTCGCTCGCTCCACTTTGTGGGTTTCGGTTCTACAAAAAATATAATAGGTTATCTTTAAAAAAAAAAAACTGTTTTCTGTTTTAAAAAAAAACTGTTTTCTGTTTTAAAAAAAAAAAACTGTTTTCTGTTTTTTTTTTTAAAAACTGTTTTTTTAAACTGTTCTGTTTTTTTTAAACTGTTCTGTTTTTTTTAAAACTGTTCTGTTTTTTTTTTAAACTGTTCTTTTTTTTTAAACTGTTCAGTTTTTTTTTTTAAATAAAAACTGTTTCTGTTTTTTATAAAAAAAACAGTTTTCAATGAAAAAATATTTAAACTTTAATAAAAAACATACCTTTTGAATGAAACAAGCGTTGAACTTGCTAATTTTCCCGTTCAAATCCGTCCATTTCGACGTCATTTGGTCCATGTTTCGAATATTTGCACCGGAAAGTTGCCTAAAATGATTAATGACCCGTCTCCAAAACGCATCCTTTCTTTGCTCGTTGGCATGTTTCCTGTTCTCCGAGATGTGCAGGTACGCCTGAACCAAGGACACCTCCTCGCTCGTCCAATGTTGTCGGACGGTTTGTCGGACTTCTTGAACGTCATCATTTTCTTCCTCTTCCTCTTCTTCTTGTTGTTGTTCTTGAATGTAATCATCATCTTCATCGTCGTTTGCACGATACGCGTTTGCAAATTGACGGATGAGGGTGTTGTCTTCTAGTGGGTCGAGTTGGTGGGGTTGGGTTTGAAAGTTTGGAAACGATTGGTGAGGTTGAAACGGTGGAACGAACGGTTGGTTATGGTACGTTTGCGATTGAAAGGGTGGATATTGTTGGGTTTGAAAGGGTGGATATTGTTGGGTATGAAAGGGTGGGACTTGGTCGGGTGCGTCTTGCAACCTAAAGCGCGTCGGCTCGCCAAGATTCGCTCGAACCTTGGGTCTCACGGGATTTTTCTTCGTACCCGAACCTCTTTTTTTCGAACCCCCACCTCTCTTGCTTGAACCTTCCATGTTTCTTGTAAAAATATTTGGAGAGTTTGTTGATTTTTTGAATTGAGTTTGAGATAATTTGTTGTTTCTTTGAATCGAGTAAATGAGGATTTATATAAAAAATGTTTCAAACGGTCAAAAAAAATAACAAACGGTCAAAAACCAACGTTCCATTTTCAAATATCAAAGCGTGATGAGTTTAACGCGTTCAAAAATTAACGCGTTTTTTTTTCGCCGGCGGCGGTGTTCCGTGATGAAAGAACGAGTGATGGGGTGGTATAACGGACCACCCCGTGTGGCCTAAGTATTGAATTGCTGACCCCTTGTTTTCATGATTCGTATCTCATTATAAAATGATTCGTCATTCAAGTCGTTTCCAAAACTGGTTGCAAATCATCCTTTTGTTAAGAACCAATACCATAGATTCTTTGTGTGATGATCACTTGGTAGAACAGAGGATATCAAAACGAACACAAACATGAAACATCAAATCAGACCCATCTTGCCTTTTCCTTATTTGAATCCGCCCCGACATCACCAGCAAGTATCAATTCAAACAACCAAATAAAGCAACTATAAATAATGCTTCACAACCAAACAATTTGTTTCAATTCATCACAGATAATTCGTAAACACTACAAATGTCAACAGTAGAATGATTATATGTTTTGAACACGGATTTAAGACTAGTTTCAATATGCCCCTCCACCTTCCACTTGTTCCCCGCTCTAGTCTTTCACAAAGTTTCATTAGTGATCCTCCATCTTTCGTTCTTTAACCTTGTCACCTACAAAACCATAAATATATTTCAAATACCTCTCTCACTAGAATATATGCTATTCAGTGAGTTTATAACATTATATATTTCAACAAAAACCTGAATCGCTTGTTGTTGCTTCAGTATTGGCCGTTCTCCTTTTGGGAGCAAATGTAATATGTTGTTGTTCTTGAAATAGAATTGCATCTGGATCAATCCTTCTTTCGTATCCAGTAATTTTAAGATCTTTCAACAAAGAAATGCTATCGGGAAGATGACTTATAGGAGTATCCACTAGATATAAATTTTCCAAAAATTCTAATTCTCCTAGGTTCTCTGGTAGTTTCTTGAGTCCAGAACAATTAGAAAGGTCAAGATATTTGAGATGCTTTAGCTTACAGATGCTGGATGGAACATCTCTTATCTTGGTTGATCTTAGATCTAGTGTATCCAAACTTTCTAAATCTCCTAGGTTCTCTGGTAGTTTCTTGAGTCCAGAACAATTAGAAAGGTGAAGATATTTGAGATGCTTTAGCTTACAGATGCTGGATGGAACATCTCTTATCTTGGTTGATCTTAGATCTAGTGTATCCAAACTTTCTAAATCTCCTAGGTTCTCTGGTAGTTTCTTGAGTCCAGAACAATTAGAAAGGTGAAGATATTTGAGATGCTTTAGCTTACAGATGCTGGATGGAACATCTCTTATCTTGGTTGATCTTAGATCTAGTGTATCCAAACTTTCTAAATCTCCTAGGTTCTCTGGTAGTTTCTTGAGTCCAGAACAATTAGAAAGGTGAAGATATTTGAGATGCTTTAGCTTACAGATGCTGGATGGAACATCTCTTATCTTGGTTGATCTTAGATCTAGTGTATCCAAACTTTCTAAATCTCCTAGGTTCTCTGGTAGTTTCTTGAGTCCAGAACAATTAGAAAGGTCAAGATATTTGAGATGCTTTAGCTTACAGATGCTGGATGGAACATCTCTTATCTTGGTTGATCTTAGATCTAGTGTATCCAAACTTTCTAAATCTCCTAGGTTCTCTGGTAGTTTCTTGAGTCCAGAACAATTAGAAAGGTCAAGATATTTGAGATGCTTTAGCTTACAGATGCTGGATGGAACATCTCTTATCTTGGTTGATGTTACACTTAGTCTATTCAAACTTTCTAAATCTCCTAGGTTCTCTGGTAGTTTCTCAAGTTCAGAACATTCAGAAAGGCCAAGATCTTTGAGATGCTTTAGCTTACAGATGCTGGATGGACCATCTCTTATCTTGGTTGATGTTACACTTAGTCTATTCAAACTTTCTAAATCTCCTAGGTTCTCTGGTAGTTTCTCAAGTTCAGAACATTCAGAAAGGTCAAGATAATTGAGATGCTTTAGCTTACAGATGCTGGATGGAACATCTCTTATCTTGGTTAATGTTAGATTTAGTGTATCCAAACTTTCTAAATCACCTAGGTTCTCTGGTAGTTTCTTGAGTCCAGAACAATTAGAAAGGTCAAGATATTTGAGATGCTTTAGCTTACAGATGCTGGATGGAACATCTCTTATCTTGGTTGATCTTAGATCTAGTGTATCCAAACTTTCTAAATCTCCTAGGTTCTCTGGTAATTTCTCAAGTTCAGAACAATTAGAAAGGTAAAGCACTTCGAGATGCTTTAGCTTACAGATGCTGGATGGAACATCTCTTATCTTGGTTGATGTTGAAACTAGTTTGCTCAATGATTCTGTTTGGCCAAAATCCTCAGGTAACTTAGAAACTTTACAATCTTGTAGAATGAGAGTTTTAAGATGTTTCAACTTACAAATGCTATCTGGGAGATGTTTAACTTCTGAATATGATAAATCTAGCCATTCTAAACACTCAAATTGGCCAATGTCCTCTGGCAATTCCTCTATGCCACAACCTCTAAGGTAAAGAAATCTTAAATGTTGTAAACTACAAATGCTACCCGGAAGACTTTTGAGTTTTTCGCACCAACTGAATGATAGATGAACAAGCTTATGAAGATTTCCAATTGATGAAGGTAGGTTTTCTATATCATTGCCATCAAAATAAAGCTGTTGCAGATTACTGTTGGGGTGGCACATGATTATATCCTCGAATTCCTTTAGATGTAAGCCACTTACATGAAGAAACTCAAGTGATTCCAAATCCTTGATAAACAAAACAGATTTCAACCTCTTACAATCATCAAGGTTTAGGTACGTAAGCCTTTTTAAACATCCAACTGGCACATGAAGTTCTACCAAATCATTACAAAGTTGAAGATCTAACCTCACAAGATTCGGAGTCAACCCAAGGTCAAGGGTCTTCAACTTTGAGCGGGAGAGTGTAATGGTTTTGAGCTTCTTAAGAACCTAATATCACACCAAAAAGAATGTAATATACTAATAACTGATCAATATATAAATCAAAATTAATAATCAATCATCCTACCTTTCCCCCCACCCAAAGTTGTTCGATTCTGCTGTCAGACATGTGAAGCTCAACAAGATTATTTGCTTGAAAGGTTTTGGGTAAACACCAATGAGGGTAATAGTGCCATTTCAAGTACTGTAATGAATTTGGGAAGTACTGACCAACTTCATCAATCTTCACAAGGTCATCATGTTCTAAACCCGTATGATCTACAATAAGGCATCTAAGTTTCTTCATGTTTCCAAGACCTTCCAAAACAATATCAGGGGTGCGCTTTAGACGTATACACCTTGTCACTTCAGAACCCTGTTTTCAAGAATATTTCATGTCATAAGTAAAGAACAATGTTTTGTTTGATCTTAATGTTACAAGTAAACTTGATTCTTACCAAGTCATCATGCATTACATCTACAATTTCTTCCTGAATCCATAATCTGCTATGTTTGTTGGGCTCATCTGGGTGCAAACGCCGTACGATATTTTTACCCATTTCTTCAATATGGTCATGCATGCTCAAGTAATGACGAAAATCACCATGAAAAGTTATTAGAGATCTCTGCTCAAGAACTCTTAAACCAATTCTAGCCTGAAATCCACAACTTTCAAGCATACTTATTGCTTCCTTTTTCTCCCACCCCTTCAATATGCATGCAACATCGAGGAATATTTCCTTGTAATCATCCTCCAGACTTTCATAGCTTAATTCCAATTTTGCAAGAGTCTCTTTCAACGGAATTCTTTCGAGTCTTGCTAATGCGTCTATCCATTCAGGCTTGTCTTTACCACACAAAAATGAACCCAAAACTTTGATTGTCAAGGGAAGACCAGCAGCATAACGTACAACCTGTAGTGATTCCGTTTCATACTCTTGAATTGGAAGATCTTTCCCAAATGCGTGCTTACAAAATAGGCCAATCGCTTCCTCATCTGATAATAGAGTGACATCATGAATCCATTTCACTCTATGTGCTATCAACACTTGCTTATCTCTTGTTGTAATGATAATTCTACTTCCAGGCTTGAACCAATTAAGATCACCAGCTAATGCCTCAAGCTGCTCTTGATGATCCACATCATCAAATACCACAAGAACTTTTCTACCACACAGCTTTGTTTTCATCATGTTTGTCCCGTCATGAACACTACTTACGTTGTTGCCTTGGCCATTTAGCAAATCCGAAAGGATCTTTCTTAGTAATGACAACAAACCGGACAACGACGCTTTTGAAACTTCCCTAACATTCTCAACAAAGCTTTTAGCTTCAAAGTGAATTGATATTCTATCAAACACAGCTCTAGCTAGTGTAGTCTTACCGGCACCTCCCATCCCCTTGATCCCTATCATGCGAACCTCGTTCGACGCGATATCTAAAGACTTCTCAAGGTCCTGTAGCCGGGGTTTCATGCCTACTAATTTATCATCAAGGTCCACATTAATGGATCGTAACTCAAGTGAAATCCGCTCAATTATTAACTTGATGACTTTGGCTTCATGCCTGTGAATTATTGAAGATTCAGTTAGCTAACTCAAGAACCCACACAAAAAATTATATTTCAGGTCAATATACAGAAGTGTAAGACATATAGTAACATATCAATAGTAACAATATTCAAGCTTTCCTCGAAATAAGAAAGAAACTAAAAAAGAATGAATATTTCCAGAGAAATGATAAAGAAAATTACCCATCAGCAGTGTTCCTTAAATCCCAACCGGACAGATTGGCTGCTTCTTTTAGAGCTTCTATCCATTTCCCCATCTCTATATTGGTATGTTTGACAAGGGCTTCTCCAACTGGCCCATGTTGTTTGCGAACCTCCGAAGGATCCACATCGTAAAAAACAGGGTAAGCAATCTGGTCGTTCGACTTTTGGCATTCCATAATCTTTACAAGTTCGTTTAAGCACCAAGATGAAGATGCATATTTCTTTGAGAAAACTATGATAAACAACTTGGACTCCTCAATAGATTTCAAAAGTTGCTCATTGATGCTTTTTCCTTGTTTAAGTCTCTCATCGTCCTTGAAAGTGTGAATGTCGTGTCGCTCAAGAGCATCATAAAGGTGATCCACAAAGTTCTTACGAGTGTCTTCACCACTGAAACTCAAAAACACATCATACCGATAGCTCTTCTTAACGAATGATGCAGAAGAAGACGACGCCATTGGAGGTATGTTTTGTCGAAGTTGACTGCAAAGAAACACAGATCACACTGTTAAGCCACAAGAGTGTATCTTATGATAAAGATTAAGCTGGTTATCACACCTTGGAGCTTAATTACAAGGTTGATAAAGTACTATATATTAACGTCAACATTGAGTCACAAGCATTTCATTATAACTTATGGCCTAGATGATATTAAACAGTTCTATGATGTCAACATAAGGTCTGAGGAACTGGTAATTTACACTTAAAAGAATATTTTAGGAATCCAGAATTTATAAAGGGTTTTTATATATTCCTTCTTAAAAAGATTATTAGTTTATTGCACTAAGCTTACTGAGGTGTATCAAAATGAATATATTTTAAGTGAGTTAGATACTTTTACAGTTAACTTTCTAGGTTGGTTTTGTTGCAACAAACACCTCACATGTCTGTAATAAGTTATGCAAAATTTTGACTTTCTCAAAGTCAAACCACTGCATTTTAGTTTTACATTTAGAATGGTGTGTTTTGGGACCTAATGATACCCAAATGATGTCTTTGACCGTTTGATGTTTGATATACGACAATATGATATTCAATCAAAGGTTTGATCAGATTTAAAACAAAGATTTGACTTTCTTACACAAGTCAAAATGTAGTAATAAACTTCAAACCATGGGGCTTTGATTTCAAATCTTAGACAAATAATGCATCGTATGACTATTTATCAAAAATTGGAACTAAAGTTGACAATTTAACAAATTCTGGTATAACATCTTCTTACCCGTTAGATCAAACCCGATCAACTTCCATTATAGCGATTTAACACTAAAATAAAGATACGAACTAGATAATAAAAAGAAATTTGTGACGTTTGAACCACCATTATCCAAAGTGTGACGATCGATGGACTTAAAATACAGATAAACCACCACTGCTTGAATAATTTAAAGATAAAAAAATAAACAAAACTAAACTTAAAACAACACCCAGATACTCAGACCAGAAACCTTTGTTTGTTAGTTTCAAGTATGTTGAGTTGAGCTAGTAATTTCCACTACATTGAGTCAATAGAAGGAACTAGTAATTTCCACTTGAAAGTTAACTGAGTTGTAACAAATTGATAATATTTTGAGTAGTTATATATTTATACAGTTAACTAACTTTACAAGGTGGTTTTGTTGCAACAGACAGCTCAGATGTCTCTAAAAAGTTATGAAATTCGTGTAATAAGAAAGCAAAGCACAAGAGAAATGCAAAAGTTTGACTTTCTTAAAGTCAAACCAATCGCACATAGTTACAGAGTGGTGATCTTGGGACCTAATAATTTGTCTACATGATTTCAAAATGATGTCTTTGACCGTTTAATGTTTGATACTCGACATTCACTCAAGCGTTTGATGAGATTTAAAACAAAGATTTGACTTTCTTAAAAAAGTCAAAATATAGTAATAAAATTCAAACCTTTGACATACAAATGAAAGCATGTTATGACCTGCATATCTTAGAAATTGGGTTTAACAATTCACACAGTCTATAAATTTATTTATGTCGGTTGGTGATCTGTGAGGGACTTTCTAAAGTAACCAATTTCAGAAAGAAATTGTGGGATAACATCTCCTTATTTACCCCTTAATCAACCCCCCCGATCTACTTTCTTTTTACCGATTCAACACTAAAAATTATGATGCGAAATAAATAATAATAAGAAATTGGTGACGACGTTTGAAGCACCATTATCCAAAGTCTGTAGATCGATCGATGGACTTAAAATACAGATCAACCATCACTACATGAATAATTTAAAGGAAAAAAACTAACCTTGAAATAGTTGCTCAAAAGAAACAGCACCCAGATACTCAGACCAGAGACATTTGTTTGTGAGTTTCAAGTATGTTGAGTTGAGCTTAAAGTAAGTTGTTGAGGGTGATAAGTTTTGATCCAATTAACTATCAGTGCTCTTCTCTTTAGTTTATTACCAGGAAATCATGCCACAACATCGGCGATATCTTCTTTATTATCACACGCGGATTCAAGGAGCCACTTGTCTTCCTTTTCACTTTTATGCACCCCACCCACCTAGATTCCAACGCAACCCCATAATAATGGTCGGTTACTTTAGTTTTAATTAAATTAAATTAATAGATAATCATTTATATGTAAATAGTTATATTAAAGGGTTAATGGATTTAAACACCCCCAACTATTGTCATTTGTTCGCTGGCACTCTCAACTTTAACTTTGGCTCACACCACTCTCAACTTAACACATTGTTTGTCATGGCACCCTCTCGTTAAATAAACACTAACTTGGTTAGGAAAATTAGCCTACGTGTCATTTTAATCAAGTGAACACCTAATTGTGATGTTTTGACTATTATGTGAAATGTTTGACTATTATGTGAAATGTGGTTACAAAGAGTTCTAAACATGATAACATTGAACTCTATAGGAAGGGATACCGGAACGTCAAGTGAACAAGCCGGTGATGATTCACGGTTGAAGGGCGTGCGCTAAGGTATGTAACTTGACCCGTTACATTTATTAGATTTGATGATTCTAATGTATAATTGAATCTTGAATAAGAGTGTTCTAAATTAAGCGTTGAAGTCGTTATATTGATTGATTTATTAAATTCGGATGTTACTCGTTGGTAGTCGTCAAAGAGGAGGATTCTTTAGACGAGCCAAACGGGTCAAATAATCGAGTAAAACATGATTAAGGCTCCGTAATATGATGGATTGTTCTATGATGTTTGGTTAATATATAATATATGAGAAATATGAGGTTTTAATGTATCGGTGTCATATAGAAACTGAAACCCGAGAGTTGGAAACCTTGGTATATTGATCATACAAAACCAAACATGAAGTTCCAGGTATTACCGTAATTTACGGTAGAGGTGAGATGTCTTACGGTATAGATCCCCTGGTTTACGGTGACCAGACAATTCCAGGTCTCACCGTAAATTACGGTGATACCGTAATTTACGGTGAACCCAGAAAAGCTTTTATATGTTTGTTATTTCAAACGTGTTGTTAAACTTTGGAGTCAGATTATATAACAACGTCAAAACTAATGTTTTTAATGGTTTTGATCATAGATAAATTTGGTGGATCTTACGGGTGGCGATCAAGCGATTAAATGAAGAACCGAACACTCTGTTTTGAAGCTTCCGCAATGTTTTAGATCCTTGTAGTCTTTGTGTATGGGTTGTAAACACATGTTATACAATTTTTGAAACGTTTTAACTTAGTCATTAGTTGACTAAGGTCTTTGTTACTTATAAACTTCGTTAATGAAACTCATGTACTTAAACTATATTTTGTAAAAAAAATCAAGAAAAAGTTTAGGGTGTTACAAGTAAATGTTAGGGGACTATCCGAGTAACAAAATGACAAACCATAGGGAGCATACCTGCTATTTCCAAAAGGTGGGGACTAAACGTGAAAAAACATTAAACCACAGGGACCATTCGGGCAATTAACTCTATTTTTTATTTTTTAATTCTTTTAATTGATGAATATCTGGGTTCAATCTTCATCTTGTTCTTGGGTTTTCTGGTCATCAAGTTTTCCGGCGATCTTTTCCGATGAGTCATGTTTATTCCGGTCATCTATATTTCTGGCGATTTCTTAGACGGTGTTTTTGGTTCTACCTGCGGAGCTTTCTTATTAATTTCTGAATTTGTTGTTCTTGGGTATTTCGGTTGTCTTCTCCGGCGAGTCTAGTTGTAGGTTTTCCGGTCATCAAGTTTTCCGACGACGGAGCAGTCCTAATTAACTTTCTCTCTTCCGGCGAAGCCTATTCAAGGTTTAATCTTTCGGGGTCTTTTTCTGGCGAGATGACTTGCAGGTTTTCCGGCAAGAGAGTATTCCGGTGAAGTTTACGGCAGAGCAACGCAATGTCGTGTTATGTGTGGGTGTATTCCAAAAATGTAAATATGACATCAGCACGTGACTTTTACTGTTCCGTTAAAAAAATACACATCAACATGTAAATATGAATCATTGCAACCGACACGTCATACATGACACATCAGATTAAAATGACATGTAGGCTAATTTTCCTAACCAGGTTAGTGTTTATTTAACGAGGGGGTGCTATGACAAACAATGTGTTAAGTTGGGAGTGGTGTGAGCCAAAGTCAAAGTTGAGAGTGCCAGCGGCCAAATGACAATAGTTGGGGGTGTTTAAATCCATTAACCCTATATTAAATTACGACTTTTTAATTTGTTTTTAAGCAGATATTACCATATTTTAACAATTTGTAATAAACTTGGAAAGGTCACGGTTTTACACAATTTTAAATTACAATTTTTTTAAACTAACACATACTTCTTGTCATAATTTTAGAATTTATTGTCACAATGTGTTTATTTACGTTTTGATGTGCAAAACCGAGTTGCCTCAATAACTTTTTTCTTTTTGTATCATTTGGAATTAAATTTAATATAAGGGAAATTGGCCTGTAATAATCTCACCTAGACCTTATTGGCTATTAATAATCACCCCTCAGAATATTCCACCCACTAGTCCCACCTTTCACCTATTTTTCCTACAATGGTCCCCCGTTAAAAAAACTTAATGGAGTTAAGCTTTTTTCCAAATTACAAACAGATTTTTTAGGGCTTTTGATCAGAACGATGATACGAGTCCATTGATGTAAAAATTACTTCGAAATGGTGCTCGAAGTAACTTGATTTTGGTTAATTGGAAATTCAAACACCCGAATTAAAGCTCCGTTTTCATCGTTTGGAGCACCATTTCAAGGCAAGTTTTACATCAATGGACTCGTATCTCGTTCTAATCAAAAGCCCTAAAAAATTTGTTTGTAATTTGGAAAAAAAAGCTTAACTCCGTTAAGTTTTTTAACGGGGGACCATTGAAGGAAAAATAGGTGAAAGGTGAGACTGGTGGGGCCTGAGGTGGGATTATTAATGGCCAATAAGGTCTAGGTAAGATTATTACAGGCTAATTCCCCTTAATATAAAAATGAGTGCACTAGGCATGTTTTGCATATGTTAGGAGAAATTTTGTAACTATGTAGAGACTAACCCAAGACGCTATATGTATTGATAGTGTAATGAACCAAACCGATACCAGATGAATTCCTTCAAGAATTCCGCTAGCACTAAGTTAATGTAAAGTTTTTTAGTTTTTACATTATAGAATACATGAAAATATCACGTGTTTCTAATTTATGTATTATTAAAGATATCTTAAAATGTATACACAAACCACTTTTTTATTGTGTATTTGTATCTACTTTATTTTTGTAATTCTGTTTTATTTTTTAAAAGTTGGCTAGGCCATACGTAATGGTCAAGTGACAATGATAAATCAGGATGGGATATGTCATGTTCAGCCTCGGTTATTAGTCCCGGAAACGAACAAAGGTCCATAATTTGAAGAAAAAAAAATAATTTCTGTTACTAGTCCAGTCTAGAAACAGAGAGTTTTCATATATTTAAACAAAATGACATCATTTAGGTATGAAATTAGACTTTAATGACTACCTGAAAAGTTTGAGCCCTGGTTCGGTTCCAAACTTACACCAACCCGATGGTCGGTTGTTGGCTCAGTGGCTCCCAAATTTTCAAGTTTCCAATTATGGTCCACTCTGGTCTTTAAACCATGGCACACCAATGCAACAAGAATTATTAAATCAAGTCACGGACTTGATCGAATTGAAACAAGAATGATTAAATCAAGTTACGGACTTGATTGAATTGAAACAAGAATGATTAAATCAAGTTACGAACTTGATTAAATTGAAACAAGAATGATTGAATCAAGTTATGAACTTGATTAAATCAAAACAAGTAAAGCATGTGTTGTAAATGAAATGTTTAACAATCTATGTAAACATTTCAGAAATAGAGATGGCTGAGGGAGGTAATGATAATGCGGTGCCAAGAGTCACCGAACAAATGAAAGAAGTGATTGCCGAAGAGGTTGGAAAGGCGATCGAAAACAGTTTGTCGGGCTTTATTGATAAGATTCAAAATACAGTTTTATCAATAATAGAAGAAAGAATCAAGAAATTGGAAGATGATTCCAATTCAGCAAAGGAAAAGCATGGTGGACGAAAGCCTTGTTCATACAAGGAATTCATGGCATGTAAACCACCATTATATAATGGAGAGGTTGATCCAATTGTGTGCCAACGATGGCTAAGTGATATCGAAGGAGTATTCGAGAGATCTCATTGTGATGAAAACGACTACGTAGCTTATGGTACGGGTCAATGAAGA
The DNA here is from genome assembly GCA_030545235.1 of Helianthus tuberosus. Lineage (NCBI taxonomy): Eukaryota > Viridiplantae > Streptophyta > Magnoliopsida > Asterales > Asteraceae > Helianthus > Helianthus tuberosus. The sequence continues at coordinate 196,167,057 of CM060370.1, read as the reverse complement.
AGTCAAGCGAAAGATTGGTGGGATAACAAAAAGAAGGAGATTGGAAGTGAAGCGGCTAAGGCCATGACATGGGAGGAGTTTAAGACGCCGTTTCTTAAACACCATAGTCCCAAAGCGGTCATAAATAGAATCAAGGAAGAGTTTATGCAACTCAGACACAAGGGTGAATCCATAGACAAGATCACGGGAATGTTTATGGACAAGATAAAGTTCTGTGATGATTTGGTGACAAACGAAGAACAAAAAGTCTATTACTACCATAACATGCTAAGTGCGGAGTATAGAGAGTTCATAACCCCTTCAAAATACGAGACCCTTACCGAGATTGTCAATGCTGCTCGGGAAAGGGAGATCGAATTGAAAAAGAGCATAGAACGGGGTGAACGAAGGGCACAAGATGCGAATCCAAGCCCTACTAAGAAGGCACGAACAAATGAAAGCACAAAGAAATCTGATACGAAAAGCGGGTCGCCAAGTTGTAAAATCTGGGGGAAAGGTCATAAGGGCGAATGTCGTTACAAGGATAAGCCTTGTCCCATATGCAAGAAAACGGGACATATGGCTATATCATGCCCGGAGAAAGTGACGGTTTGTTACAACTGTTATCGAACGGGTCACAAGAAGTCGGAATGCCCGGAATTGGTTGGAAAGAAGGATGGGCAAGAATCGAAAGGTGAAGCCCCGAAAGCAAAGGCAAGATCTTTCCAACTAACTGCCGCAGAAGCAAAGGTTGAACCTGATGTGGTCTCAGGTATATTTGCTGTAAATTCAATTCCTGCACACGTGTTATTTGATACGGGTGCGAATAAATCCTTTGTTTCATATGGACTTATTCGACATCCTTCATTTATTCTAACAAAATTACCTGTGCCTTTAGAAGTAGAGATAGGTAATAACAAAAGCTTTATTGTTTGTGATGTATGTGAAAATTGTAAACTGAGCATCGACGATGAAGAATATTCGATAAATTTAATCCCTATGTCGATGGGAGAATTTCAAGTAGTCGTTGGGATGGATTGGCTATCTCGACACCATGCAAAGGTCGTGTGCTTCCGTAAAGAGATAAAACTAACATCTCCGAGCGGGAAACACGTCACCATTTATGGCGAAAAAGGAGGCAACCCCATAGTATGCTCGATGTTGAAAGCTCACAAGCTAATGAAGCGAGGATGCAAGACATTCATAATATATGCAAATGAGCCCGAGAAAGAATCAAGAAAGATTGAAGATGTACCAGTAGTACGAGATTATGAAGATGTTTTTCCGGAAGATTTACCGGGGATACCGCCTGAACGGGAAGTAGAGTTCGGGATCGAATTGATTCCGGGCGCGAAACCTGTAGCAAAAGCCCCGTACCGACTTGCACCGTCGGAACTACAAGAGTTGATGTCCCAAATCCAAGACTTGCTTGACAAGGGATTCATAAGGCCGAGTGTGTCTCCTTGGGGCGCACCGGTATTGTTCGTGAGGAAGAAAGACGGGAGCATGCGTATGTGTATTGATTACCGGGAGTTAAACAAACTCACGGTAAAGAACCGATACCCGCTCCCGAGGATAGATGGTTTATTCGACCAACTACAAGGTGCGAATTGGTTTTCCAAAATTGACCTTAGATCGGGGTATCACCAACTAAAGGTCAAAGAAGAGGATGTGCCGAAGACGGCTTTCCGCACGAGATACGGACATTACGAATTCCTCGTGATGTCATTTGGGCTAACAAATGCACCCGCTGCTTTCATGGACCTCATGAACCGGGTTTGCAAGGCAATGTTGGATAAGTCGGTCATCGTGTTTATCGATGATATCTTGGTGTACTCGAAAAGTGAAGCTGAACACGCGCACCACTTACAAGAAGTGTTAGAGACACTTAGGCGAGAGAAGTTATATGCAAAATTCTCTAAATGTGCCTTTGCTCTTCAATCAGTCTTAAGAGATCCTCATCGCCTTTTTTCTGCTCTATGGAGGCCATATTCAGAGAACTCTTCCCCATGTCAATCTGGATTCATAAACAGAATATAAATAACACAATATGATAGTAGAAAAATGTGGATATATGTGTGTGTGTGTATGGTGTTTGTGTATAATAATCACCTTTCTTACTAACTTCTTTGCTCCGAAATTCATGTTATTTCCTTAGTTTGTCCACCTCAGCATGGGCCCTTTCTCCTCATATACTCTAATAGTCTGAAGATTCATTATTTAGAGTCATCAGTCATGGATCGCTAAAATACATAACATGTGTTCAAACTTAAGTCAAATGCAAATTTAGCGTTACATTTTTTAATAAAACACGTATCGAATTCGCATTTAAAATAACATCTTCGGTTCATACGCCAGTTATGTTTCTCATCATTTCATTCATAAAAACTATAATCAAAACCTAAATGTGGATTATTTCTCGGATAGAACGACACACAGTTGACGTTTTTCAACTACTATAACGAAAGAACAAACCCTAATTTACCAATGAAGCAACAAAACAGAAATCAAGCTCGATCGAACAATTTGCAGAAAGCATATGATCATCAACTGGAAAAGGATACCTGAAAGATATTATTGAGGTGTAATTGCGAATTGAGTGAGCATAAACCCTAGCGTACGACAGCAAGTAACGTAGATTGATCGTTGGAGAAGAAGAGAAAGCGTATGAACAGTTATTGACTTCAGTAGCAGGAGATTATTATATCAAAATATAAAATTGAGTTAATTGCCAAAATCGTCCCTGAGGTTTGGACAGGTTTGCCATTTTCGTCCAAAATGACACTTTTGTACCAAATTGCCCCTAACGTTTGTAACTTTTTGTTATTTTCATCCAAACCACTAACTCAGTTTATTTGTTCTGTTAAGTTGAGGATATTTGGATAAAACTGACAAATATAAAACCAAAGGGACGATTTTGGCAATTTACTCAAACTCTTTTAAATTTCTTTTATTTAATTAATTTTGTTATTGTTACATATATAATAAAAAAGAATACACATGCAATTTTTATATGAAAAAAATAATAGTTTTGTCACATAATTTTTATAAATTTTCATCCAACCACTAACTAAGTTAATTTTTCTACTAAGGCGAAGGATGTTTATAAACTAAGACAAAAATTAATTTTTAATTTTTTATATAGATCAGTTTTATAAAAATAAAATCTACTTAAACCTCTAAATTTTATAAAACTAAAATGCTGGTGACCTTATTGAAAAATGTCAAATAAAATTTTTTATCATATGTACCAAGTTTGTAATTCATCTTCTACTCTTTTAAATTCGCTCCTAAGGAAAAACAGAAGCCAGTGCCCCCCCCCCCCCCTATCAAACAACGCATCATTACCAAACCTTAAAATTACCCACCAAATTATAATGCTATGAACCAAAAGTTTCTTTACTCAAGCCACTCAGAATAAGTATTAGTTAGTTACCCTCATAATCTTAATTAAATAAATATTTTATTTCTACCAACATATTTCCTAGGTGCTCAACACATTTAAAAAATATGTAACGTTTTACAATTTTTTTTCTATCTCTACAACTGATAAATACTAAAAGTTGTAATCGATTGTTATGTGTTGCACACCAATTACGTTTTCTCTTTATAAAACTGATTTATATAAAGAAGCTGTAAATTAGTTTATGTCTTAATTTATAAAATTTAAAACATCCTTCACCTTGATAGAAAAAATAAACCGAGTTAGTGATTTGGATGAAAATTTATAAAAATTATGTGACAAAACTATTAATTTTTTTTTCTAAAAACTCCATGTATATTATTTTTTATTATATATGTAACAAAAATAATTAAATAAAAGAAATTAAAAAGGGTTTGAGTAAATTGCCAAAATCGTACCTGTGGTTTTATATTTGCCAGTTTCATCCAAATATCCTCAACTTAACAGAAAAAATAAACTAAGTTAGTGGTTTAGATGAAAATGACAAAAAGTTACAAACCTTGGAGGCAATTTGGTACAAAAGTGTCATTTTGGACGAAAATGGCAAACATGCCCAAACCTCAGGGACGATTTTAGCAATTAACTCTATAAAATTATTATAAGGGTTGTGATTGGTTTTGAGTGGTAGTAGGTCGGGAGATAGAAAATGTTTCATTCGTAAATATCTATACTTTCTATAAAAGAAGAAATCTGAGTGAAATAAGAAAAGCTAATGTGACAGCCAGAGAGACTGTCCAACAATGTTTTTCTTATGTCATTACTGCATCATAAAGCCTAATATATAAAATCATTTTAAAATCTATCTAAAAGCCTGCCTCCCAAAACCTCTGCTCATATACATCCATAGTTTAAAAGCAACAGCGGTTGAAGGTTCATATGATGCTATACCTCAGCAGATGTTTAGTTGCCGGTAATTTCAAATTCAAAATGCTTGGGAATACGTAATTTGCAATTAATGCATGTCACTCACTCACTTCTGTTAATCATCTTCTTATATAAAGGTTTTTTTCTCATTTCACTCTTCATATTTCCACTCTCCTGTTCTCTACTTTTGTATTTTGAAATTTGAATTCATTCCGATTTCCGAATTAGAAGTCAGCGTTAGTTGAGATTAACAATTTTAATTCAGTTAAGGATTTGAATCCTGGGAAAGGTTTGTGGCACATTGAAGAAACACTGGTTTAATTGACCGGAATCGACTGAACCAGGGGTTTGAATCTATATAAAAGGGGTATATCTTCTCGCTCAATTCAGGGGTGATTAATCTCCTTCTTCGGACAACAACTGCAAAACCAACAGCCGTTAGACTCACCACAGGGAGAAATGGGGTTATCTCCGTGACCACCCTCCGGCGTGAGAATAAGTACAGGTTTTATGAAGAAGAAGTGAAAGTAAAGTGAGAGTAACTTGGAGAATTATACCTGAATTATCCTCTATTTATAGCCGAAGTTTTGGGCGGGAAAGTTTGTTGATGAAAACTTGACGGAAAGTGCTTTTCCGTAAGCGGTTATTTCCTTCTCCCGTTAATCGCTAACGAGTGTGTATGCACACGGATAGTGGTCTCGATCAACGGCTAGGGTGATGCCACGTGGAAAGTGGGCAAGTGTAGATCTTTCTTTAATTTTGTGCCATCATCGTGACTTCGAGGGAGCCTGGGATGACGCCACGTGGCCATTCGATAATAACCGAATGGTGGTGCACGATCGAGCCTTCTAGAAGGATACAACTGTAATCCTGTGTGACTCTTCTTCATGCTTAATTTCGTGGTAACAGCGAAGTTACTTTTATCCAAGTCTGGGTGTTATTGATGTGGAAGTTTTGTTAGGATTTTATCCTATCTGTTGTATGAGAGCTTGCGCAAGGATTTTATTAGTTCCCTTTTGGCACGCAGATGTTGGGCACCGTTTTCTTTCTAAGTTCTCTTTGTAGAACTAGTACGCGGCCGCGCAAGGTCCATTAAAGAGATCTTATCGACGAGGTTGTGGTATGGTCTCAAGCACCTGTGCAAGGTTTTTGGGACCTTACCCCTTCAAGTCCCTCCAGTCTAGTGTTGCTCTTATGCAAATAAGTGGAGCACTGGACTATGAGAGATGGGTATTTTTTTGTTGTGGAGTTTTTAGGTTCGAAAAAATGGAAAACTTCTTACGGAAGATATTCTTGCTCATGATTTTGATTTTGAAAATCTTGGCTTTTTGGCAGGTGAAAGGGTGCAGTGACGACTGTTGATGTGTGGCAGGCTGTCATTGTCAGTTGTACGTTTGTGGCTTTCACGCGCGCGTGAACTCGCGTCATTGTTATTCCCACTCGCCCCGGACGCTTAGATAACCGTGTCTTCCCCGAAAAGGTGTTATTGCAGTTATCTAGGTTATTTATGGCGGTGGGTATATAAACCTTTCGATTGCTTATTTTTGCATCATTGCCATTTGAAAACCTTTTCTTCTTCGTCTTCCCTGTCACTTTTTTTTTTAAAAAACTTGTAATTTTCCCCTCTATGTCAACCGGAGAACATCACGAAGACTCTTCTGAAGAAATGGCTTCTGGTCTTCCACCATTGAAATGGTCTAAGGAGACCTTTGATGGTCTGGTTCAAAACTTCAAGTTCCCTGACAGTTGGGACGCTCGATACCCTGATGAGGGTCAGACGGCGGCGGATGCTCCAGCCGGGTATATTACTCTATTTTAGGATTTTTTTTTCTCTGCAGGCAATTTTCGATTGCCTGCAACGAAGTTCTTTCTTGACATTCTTTCGTATTACAAGTTCCATATTTCCCAGATACACCCTATTGGGATGGTTAGGGTTCGTCATTTTGAGTTTTTCTGCCGTACTATGCATATTGAGCCGTCGGTTAACCGTTTCCGGGTGTTTCACCAAATGCACTGTTCCCAAGGGTTCTACTCGTTTATGCAACGGGCATCTGCAAAAAAGATCTTGCTGCAACCCCCAAAATCTTTTCATGATTGGAAACAAAAATTCTTCTTTATTAAAGTTTGAGTGATTCCGATGAAGATGATTTTTAGGGGAAAGGAAGATGCTCCAATCGAGATCATACAAACTCCTTTCTCAGAGAATTGGTACCAGGATTTAAAGGATGTTCCGTCAATTGCTCTGCCGGAGAAAGCCCTGGTTGGTGCTGGTATGAGTCTTTGCTGGCGGATGAATCGGGAGGAGAAGCCAGTGTATATGGAAGACGGTAAAGGTAAGATTTGAGGTTTCCTTACCCTGTTTGCTGCCCTTTCTTGTGTTGTTTGTTTTTTTTCTTTTTTCTTTTTTTGAATTTCTCTCTTTTGCAGTTGTTTCTTTGTATGTTGTTGCATTCGAGAGAGAAGGTGGGATGATGCCTACTATTCCCAAAAAGGCCGATGAGGAGCTTTGGTATCTTCGGATTGTGAAGAATTTTGTTCTTCCGCGGGATGAAGATATGGCCGCGCAACTCGCCACTGGCGCTGGTAATTTTACTATATCTGCAATACTGTTTTTTGCTGCTTTTGCGCGTGGGATAACCCTTGCAAGTTTTGTGTTCCTTAGTAGGTGAACTGTCTAACCTAGGCATAGGCCCTAAAAAGAAAAAAACGTGCGCCAGCTGCCACTGCTGCGCCAAGAAAGAATGATGCGGAGAAGGCTCAAAAAGCAAAAAATGTTAAAGGAGAGAAGAAAGGTACGCGCCATTCCTCTGACTCCTGGTGCGATAATGTGGTGGTGTCTGACTCGTTGGAGGGTCTTGCACCTGCAGTTATGAAGAAGCCAAAGGTGGAGCCTAGGGATACTGCTGACATCTCTCCTTCGAATCGTAAGGATCCAATTGACTTAGAGTCAAGTCTCGAGCTCTTGTTGAAGAAAAAGGCGGGAAAAAGAAAACAAACTGATGTTGAGGCTGAAGGGCAGCCTGCCAAGAAGGTTGAAAGGAAGAAAATCACCAAAAGAGGCAATCTTGATGCCTTTATTGCGAAACCGGTTCTTGGTAGGTCCTTCTCTTTGTTTGCTTTGTATGCGCATTGTATGTTTGTAATGTGTATTTTGTTTTTTGCAGAAAAACCAAGTTCCCCTACACATGCGGAGCCATCATCCGCGGTTAATGAGGATCTTCCGCCTTCTCCCCCTCGTGCCCCGATTAGTGAGCGACTGGAAGGCACTAAAGCTGGTGGTGATGATGAGGCGGAAAAGACTGCTGAAGTAGGGAACCCTGAGGTTGAAAACCCTGCTGAAACGGAGAAGGTTATTAGCCCGGAGGCTACGGGTGCTGATGCTGGACATCCAAATTCTCCTGAAGTTGTTGCGCGGGACCCGGAGAAAGGAAAATATGCTCAAGAGATTCCTATAACAACTTCTCCTTCCGTGGCTTTTGGTTCTGTCCCTGAGAATATCGAGAAGAATCCTGGTGGAGATCAGGGTACTTTTGTTCAAACTGATGAAATTTCTCCTATCCGCCCGGATGAAACTCCGGGGGATTATTATTATAGGTGTTACTCGAAGAAGTAGGCGGATGAGGTTCATGCGCCGGTATGGAAGTTGAAGAAAGGGGATGCTTTCTCTGATTGGCATGTGTGCCGTGAGTGGTTGCAGGGAACCTTTCCTCCTGGGGAAATTAAGTTCCAAGAAGGGCGTCCTCATGAGCAGACTTATCATGCCTACCTTGAAGAAGCTGCTACCTATACATCCACTACGCATCGTATAGTGCGTGAATGGCGTAGTATGCATAAGGAATGGGCTGCTTTTGAGGCGTCTAAGAAGAAAGCTACTGAGGATGAGGCCCGAGCTGCCCTATTGAGGGCTAAGTTAGAAGCTGATCGGGCCAAGTTTGAGAATGACCAAAAGACTGAGGAATGGTCTGTTGCGGGGTGGAAGAGGAAAGCAGAGGCTGAAGCTGCTCTCATTTCCAAAGAGCGCAAAAATTGGAAGGAAATTTGTGAAAAAGATAATAAAGAAAAAATGGGTCTTCACAATACCATTAATAATCTCAAAGCTGAGGTTGAGAGATTAAAGAAACAAGATGCGGAGATTGAGAGGTTAAAACAAGAGAAGACTGAAGCTGAAGCAGCGCGTGATGAGGCGCGCTCCCATAGGGAAAGGAGTGAACAAAGAGAGGTACATACCTGCGCTACTCTTGCTCTTAGAGATAAGGATATAGAACAACTTATTACTTTATTATCTGAACAGGAACAACTTAAGGCGGAAGTTGAGTCTGCGAAAAAAGATTTGGATATTGAGCGGGCTGAGAAGGCTGAGACTTCTCGTCGTCTTGCCGAAACTGAAGAAAAGTTAGAAAATTCAGAGACTGCGCGGGCAACGGCGGAGAGTGAGCTTGAGCCACTGAAAAGTGACATGTTATGGTTGAAAGAACGCGGAATCGCAAGTGTAAGTTTATCTTTCTTTGGTAACATTTGGAGATGTTTGTGCGTCCTTTTATTTTGCTTTTTGCACATGTTGCCGACTCAGTGCTTAATTCTGAAGAACTAGATAAAACGGTTGTGCATTTGCTGGTTGCTACGCGAAATGATGGATATGCCCAAGGGTATGCAGAGTGTTCCCATCACGTGGTTAATTCTTTAAAGGTTGACTGGGATACCAGTAAGTCTGCTACTCATGGTGTTGATACTGATGCTGCCCTTGCTGCTGCAAAGATGCAATTTAACAGTTTACAGCTTCCCATTATGGATCTTATTACTGTCGCGCTGCAGTCTGAAGACCACGTGGCGCAGCTGAAAGGGATCTTTCCAGACAAAGAAGAAGATGAGGATGAAGACCTAGCTTAGGTTTTCTTTGTGGTTGTATGAACAATGGATAGTTAACTGTAGGTTTTGGGATGTGTATCCCTGCTTGTTAATGCGTTGTGGCGCAAGTAACTTTATTTAATACACTGCCGTGTATGTTTATAATTTCTTGTTAAGGCGTGTGATGCGCCAGTAACTAGTACGAATTGTGTTTGACTTACAATATTTTGCATGAGTACAATTGCTTTGATTAGGTAAGGCGAATAAAGGTGGTATAAAGCTCATGTGTGAACGTAAGGCTGGGCCTTGCGCGATGCGTGTTATCGCTGACCGTTCATGAGACTTGTATTACAGTTACCATAATGTTTTTGCGCTTACCAAAAGGAATTGCATGCACTTTGTAATAAACACAGAAATAATAGAACTAACTTTGCTTTTGATTAATGATAAGGCTCAGAGGCCGTAGTACAAAGTCGTCCATTTAGGATAATTAAATGGAACTTAACTTACTCATACTATAGTTCTACGCCATGGATTGGTAAGTTAAAGAACTTGGCCAACATGTGAAGAGACTATTGTATGCCACTTGCTTACTGCGCCGCTTAGTTTTTGGATTTTTTACTCGGGCCTTCATTGCCGCGAGTAATTTGCTTTATATCCTTCTGCACGTTCTGCAGTAAGTGGGTGAGTTCACCACTTTTGAGCACTTTTTCAATCTCGGTGCGGAGAGATATACAATTGTTTGTAGTGTGATCATTATCCTTGTGGTAGTCACAATACTGATTCGGATCTTGACCCCTCTTATTCTTCATTGGCGGAGGTGTTTTAAACTGATAGTCTTCTGTGCTGAGCACCTCTGCCGGAGTTTTCGTTAAGGGGGTCCACTGCCATTCTCTATTCCCTTGCTTTGTTTCCCTCTGCGCTGCGAGCTTGTTTATGGTTGCTCGCGCGTCTTCAGATGAGTACATTCCAGAGTTTGAATCACGCAAATTCTTCTTGAATTTCTTTCGCCACTAGCACTCATATCTTGTGGGTGATTGTGCGATGGTGGTGGCCTGTTGGTGCTGAGGTTTCATTCTGTCTGGGCGTACACTTTAGCTGCAGCCACCAGCTTCTCCCAGCTCTTGGGTAACCCTTCTGTTCCGGACAGAACCTTGATCATGTCATCGCAACGGACAACATACTTGAACTGCGCTCTAACCAAGTGTTCATGGACATCCCCGATCTCTAGCACCTCCTTGTTGTAGCGTGTAATAAAATCTTCTAGGCTCTCGTCATCACGCCTCCAAATATTCATCACGTCTGTAGTGTCTCTGATAGACCTTCGTTGTTGGCAAAAATGTACTAGGAAATTTTCTCTTAGATCCACCCATGACGTTATCTTCCCAACAGGTAGGTTATCGAACCATAGTCGCGCAACACCTGTGAGAGTTTGGATGAATAGATGGCACCACATTGGCAAGGTCCATCCCCCTACCAGACCTGCACTGGTGAAAACACGAAGGTGATCGTCCGGATCTGTCATGCCATTGAATTTGCTGACATTGGATGGCAGTTTTGCTTTTTCCAAGGGAGCTAATGCGATCTCACTGATAAACTTCGAATTCTCCGCTGCCTCCGCTGGGCGGTAGATTAAATTGTAGTCATGCTCTGCATCTGGATTATAAACCTCATGAGGTTTATAATTTTTGTGATCTCGTTGCAGCCGGCTAAACACACTCGTGTTATCTCCTTCTTGGTATGTTCTGTCATATTCGTCGGTATGGGTGTCCTGCTTCTGGTAGGAACGCGGGCCTAACCGAGAATGAATCGATTGCCTTCGAGGGGAATGAGATTCATCATGATACTCTCTTCATCTATTCTCGGAATGAGTAGACTCATACCTTGTAGGAGACCTGGAGTAAACTTCTGTGTCTTCCACATGAACTCGTGATGGTGCTTCATGGTGTGAAGCACGAGGTGCAGATGGTGCTCGTGTACGAGATGCAGGTCTTCGTAACCAAGTGGGAGGAGCTGTATGTGCACAGAGTTGTGCATATACAACATTTATTGCACCTTGGGATCTGACGTACCAGGAGATAGGAGTTTCACCGGGGGGTAAAATTGAGCTTATCGGAATCTCGGGTTGTATTCCTGGGGTAACAGGGTCGTTTGGATGATTATCGTTGTATTGGGCTTCGTTATCGTCCGAAGCCTCTTCCACAATCCCTTCGACTTGGGTATTGTGAACGAAATTTGGCCGAGGGCCGGATTGACGGTTTGTCGGAGTTTCTTCCATTGAAAAACGGAGATGAAAGAGTAAATCGAAATGAGAAGAAATGGACAAAAACTGAGAAATCGGTGGGCGCCTATGAAGAAACACTGGTTTAATTGACCGGAATCGACTGAACCAGGGGGTTTGAATCTGCATAAAAGGGGTATATCTTCTCGCGCAATTCAGGGGTGATTAATCTCCTTCTTTGGACAACAACTGCAAAACCAACAGCCGTTAGACTTGCCACGGGGAGAAATGGGGTTCTCTTCGTGACCACCCTCCGGCGTGAGAATAAGTACATGTTTTATGAAGAAGAAGTGAAAGTAACTTGGAGAATTATACCTGAATTATCCTCTATTTATAGCCAAAGTTTTGGGCGGGAAAGTTTGTTGATGAAAACTTGACGGAAAGTGCTTTTCCGTAAGCGGTATTTTTCCTTCTCCCGTTAATCGCTAACGAGTGTGTATGCACATGGATCGTGGTCTCGATCAACGGCTAGGGTGATACCACGTGGAAAGTGGGCAAGTGTAGATCTTTCTTTAATTTTGTGCCATCATCGTGACTTTGAGGGAGCCTGGGATGACGCCACGTGGCCATTCGGTTATAACCGAATGGTGGTGCACGATCGAGCCTTCTAGAAGGATACAGCTGTAATCCTGTGTGACTCTTCTTCATGCTTAATTTCGTGGTAACAGAGAAGTTACTTTTATCCAAGTCTGGATGTTATTGATACGGAAGTTTTGTTAGGATTTTATCCTATCTGTTGTATGAGAGCTTGCGCAAGGATTTTATTAGTTCCCTTTTGGCACGCAGATGTTGGGCACCGTTTTCTTTCTAAGTTCTCTTTGTAGAACCAGTACGCGGCTGCGCAAGGTCCATTAAAGAGATCTTATCGACGAGGTTGTGGTATGGTCTCAAGCACCTGTGCAAGGTTTTTGGGACCTTACCCCTTCATACATTAGACCAAGGATCTTCCGAAAATGGAATCAATGTTATAGAATGGATCTCATCTTCATTGATGAGCAGGTATGGTGTATTTGTGTTATTCCGTTCGTGTATAAAGGAATCTATGGATGTATATATGTGAATTCCTGTTTCTATGCTTTATAGGTTTCTATTATAAATGTTCTTGCGAAAGATTTGTGGCACATGAGAGCGAGGCTCTTCCGAAAATGGAATCAAGGTTATAAAATGGATCTCAACTTCATTGATGAAAAGGTAATGTCTGTTTGTGTTTAAAAATAGATGTATATGTGTGAATTCCTGATTCTATGCTTTGTAGGTTTGTAATATAAATGTTCCTGAGTTTTGTACGGTAATTTATTGAGGATGTATATTCTTTGATTCTTTCTTTTTATCACAAACTGTAGGTTTGTATGCTAAAAAAATACTTTGTTTAAATGTTCTTCAGGTAGATCTTGCTGGATTTGTTATTTGGTGTGGAAGTCTTGAATTCATTGGCCGACCTTGAAAAGAAACTAACAGTATGAAAAGCGATATTCAAGAGTTGGAGTAAGTGGTGGTTTACATGTTCAGTCATGAATTCAAATTATTGTTTATATTTACTGTGGAATTATCTTAAAAAATGAGATCAGGACTGTTGGTATTTAAAGGGGAATCAGGGTAACGCTAATAAATGAGACTAACAGTCTTTGTATCTAATGTGGAATCATGGTAATAAATGAGATCAACAAATTTATTCCCGTGAATATGTTAGATGGTCATAATTTTCAGATGATTTTATGTTGTTATTCATTCAGTTTTTGTTTTGATTTTATAGATTCTAGAAAACTGGTCATAAATTAGTGTTTAGTTTATGGTTAAATGAATATTGTTTCCATGTAGGGTTACGATTTTTTCGATGTATTGTGTAGAATAATTATGCTTTGTAGTTTTGTGACAATCCGAGATTTCAAGGTCTTTCCTATACACATCACTGATTTTATAATCCTGTTTTTTCAATTTGATTCATGTGGTGTCGAGTGTAGTTATGTGAATGACTGATAATTTATGTGTTATGTTTGGTAGTTGTATGTGTGGTGTTAAATATAATTAACTATAGTTTAATTAAGTATTAATATAAAGTTTTTCGTCACTTATAACCTCGACGAAAAACTAGGTTTTTCGCCATCTTGAGTCCTAACGAAAAACTAGGTTTTTCCCCGAGCATGTCTTTCGTCGGAAAGGGGCCTGCCTCGGCCCAGAGAGGGTTGCGGCCCAACCCCTTTTATATTAAAACTTGTGATCAGTTACGTAAAACACATAAAACCCTAGAGACTCCTCTTCCTTGTCAAACTTTGTGCGACGACAATCATAGAGAACCTCAAGCATCTTCCATCTCGATTTATCTAAACTCTTCGGTATTACGGTTAGTGTTTTGATCTCGTTGATGGATTAATTCGGATACGTGGTATTGTGTTGTGATGTTTTTGTAAAATCATGTTGGATCTTGTGTGCATGATGTTTTGTCAATTAACCTACTATTTGAACAATGAGTACGAGATTAGGGTGTGTGCGTTTCAATGGTCATTGTTTGATTAGAACTATATGAGAAACGGAAACGATTATGTTAAGGTAGTCGGGGAATGCGTCTGTTTAAGGGTGTAACTTGCATGTGTTAATGATTGAAAAGATTGTGTTAATGATCCGAATAGAATGGTTAGAAACATTGATCGACTAGATTAAGTGTTGTTGATGAATGTGATTGATTATGACTGAAACCAAAAGCATGGATTAATCTGATAGATCATAGTCTAAAACCGATAAGGGTGCGATGAGGAACTGATTTCTTGTTAATTGGTGTATGACGAATATTGTGATATTTCGTTAAATCCTGCACCGGCGAAAAATGGGTATTTCGCCAAACCCCATCTATACCAGTCCGACTCGTCGAAGGGGCTGATAGATGGAACAGTAGACAGTTTGAAAGTATGTATTGTTTAGTACCTCGTTTATGAAATGCAGTAGTTACATGATAACCTGGCTGTTCAACATTAAGTGACATGTGCATGGGATGTGGACTGTTATGATATTTCGGTATGTGCTACATGATAACTGAGAACTTAATGCTAGATGCAAACTGTGTAACCATACGTGACTTACTGTGTGCAAACATGTGATTTGAATGATTATGAAACTGATACTGTTTGGTAACCACGGTAGGGTTTGGGTTGACCAACTTGGATGGGTAATTTAACATACCGAGCAAATCAAAGGTGAGTTCATTCCTCTTGAGCATGCGTCTCGGTGGTTGGGACAGTCATTGGGTATCCTTGAGAGGGATGGGTTTTTGGGTAAATCAATTGGGTATTCCTGAGAGGAATACATTTTGTGGATAAATCTGGAATGTTGGATAATATACTCATCCTATCACCCTTAAGTCCCATCTGGTTTGTTACCTGAGAGGTAACGGAGTATTAGTTGGTAGCGCTATCTAGGTTTGGCACCCTCACCCCATACCTGAGAGGACGGGTGTGAACTAATGACTCAGTCATGCCCAATGCTTTGATAGGAGCATTGGGGAATGGGCAAAATAAATCAGGAGTCGTCTTGTATTCGGCGTATTATCAACATTGAAATCAATGAACTGAATTAAACACTTGGTAACCAACGTTTTCGTAAAACTATGAACTCACCAGCGTTGTGCGATACACTTGTTGCATGCTCGCAGTTGTTAGGTACTTTGGATAAGGAACTTGCTATCTGGATGGCTGGAGTGGTCATGGGTTGTGTCACTTGGAGTTACAAGACATGTTTACTGATTTCGCATACATTGGTTTTTGAAACATTTTAACAGTGTTTTACTTTTTGCTTCCGCTGACACTATTTAACTTGGAATATGATTTATGAATGTTTTACTTAATGAATGGGACATTTGGTTAAACATCTTATGGTCAATTCAATGTGATTGGTGGCCAGATCCTGGTACGTCACACGCCTAGCGGGGTTACCGCATGTGGTATTTTTGGGGGTGTGACAGTTTGGTATCAGAGCCACTGGTTATAGTGAACTAGGTTTTAAAATGTTTTTATAAAACCAGACTATAACCGAACAGCTTCGAAATCGACCATGACACTCAGCTCCAGATTGAAAGGTTCGTCTCTCGTTTGCTTATTGCATAGTATATCTAGTATACACTTATGTACAATGTTGCATGCGATTATACACACTTAGCATTTCAGACTGAATTCATGTGTATTTACCTGAGTTATGTGATTGATAGAGTCATAGTGCGATATCCCGTTAGATTTTCGTGGTTTATGTTTGTGGTGTTTTGTCTTGTTGCGAGGACTTGAGGAACCTTTTAGCACGAGTTGGGAGGAGCTGAGATAAACATGCAAATCGCATTCCTATTATGGGTGCACACATAATAGTAATGAGGGGTGCATGTGAGTCCCAGTGAGGCCTAGCGAGTGTGAAAGGGGTTTCGCTCTGTGGTATGATGTAAACGTTGTAGTCTGTAGAAGTCAACGTGAGGTTTAACTCTTACCTTATTTCGACTCTTAATCTATTCCCCTTTTCTCATATAGAATCATGAGCGGCGAGGTCATAGACGTGGTCACATTGCGATGACTAAGGCTGAGTTGACAAACTTGATTAACACACGAGTGGCTGAGGCTTTGGCAGCCTATCAAGCTGGTACGATATGTGCCAATTACCCTTATTCTTGTGTCGCGTACACAACTCTTACCCGTGTGCTGTATTTCTTTTCGTCTTTAGGTCAGCAAGCTAATCTGAATCAAAACAATCCGCCTGCTTGCACGTTTTAGATGTTCATGGATTGTAGACCACAAACGTTCAGTGGGACTGAAGGGGCTGTGGGGCCACTGCATTGGTTCGAAAAGGCGGAGTCAGTGTTTGCGATGTGTAACTGTCCTGCTGGGGACAGAGTGAAGTATGCTACAGGCACACTCGAGGATGGAGACTTGACCTGGTGGATTTTAAGGAGCTGATGCGTGAAGAATACTGTCCTCATGACGAAATTCAGAAACTTAAGAATGAGTACTACAATCTGAAGATGGAGGGGTCCGAAATTGAAGCATTCACGAAGAGGTCCCATGAGCTAGCAAATTTGTGCCCTAACTTGTCTCGACCCCCACCTCGAAGAATTGAGTTGTATATCAAGGGTCTAGCACCAGCAGTAAAGAGTTTGGTCACTGCTGCAAACCTCAACAACTTAGCTCAGATCATCCGCTTAGCCCACAAGATCACAGATCAGGAGGTGGAGCGTGGCTCGCTACCACTGCATGTTTCTACTACTGCTACAACTGCTACAGCCACTACTCCTGCCACTGATAGTAAACGCAAATGGAATGATGTGGACAAGGTGTCCAATCGGAATCAGCCCCAGAAGTAGCCTGACACCAGCAGCCATCGCAATTTTAGCCAGACATCCTCAGTTAATCAGAATCAAAGCAACAACTCAAACCAGGGCTCATATGCAGGGAAGCAGCCTAAGTGTAACAAGTTCAACTTTCACCATCGCGGGCCGTGCACCCGAGTCTGTCACAGGTGCAATAAAGTGGGCCATATGGCTAGAGACTGTAGGGTCTCACTCCCAAGACAGCAGCAACAACAACCCCCACAGCAGCAGCAGCCACAGCAACAGGAGAGGCAGCAGCCTCAACAGAATCAAGGAAATCGTATGGGGTGCTTTTAGTGTGGTGATGAGGGTCATTTTAAGCGGGATTGCCCTCAGCTGAATCAGAATGCGGGTAATAACAACACTGGGAACAACAACGGGAACAATGGTGGGAATGGTGCGCATGGGTGAGTATTTACCATTGGTGCTGGGAAAGCTCGTAATGATGGCAACGTTGTGACCGGTACGTTTTATATGAATGATCTTTTTGCTTCTGTTTTATTCGACTCTGGTGCCGATTGGAGTTATGTGTCTTTGGGGTTCAGTCGTCAGTTAGGGTTGACTCCCAGACCTCTTGTAAATAAGCATGTAGTAGAATTAGCTGATGGCAAATCGATTGAAGCTTCTCATGTCCTTTTCGGTTGTAAACTTGATCTCATGGGTCAAGTGTTCGACATTGACCTACTCCCCGTTACTCTTGGAAGTTTTGATGTGGTCGTTGGCATGGATTGGTTGTCTAAGCATCAAGCGAAAATTCTCTGTAAAGAGAAAATCATGCGTATCCCTCTCCCCAGTGGGGAATCTTTGTCGGTTCAAGGTCATCGTAGTGGTGCCATAGTCGGCATCATCTCAGCCATGAAAGCCCAGAAGTGTCTACGAAAGGGCTACCCTGCTATTCTAGCTCTTGTTACCGATTCACAACCAGAAGAAAGGAAGACCGAGGACCTTCCAGTTGTTCTTGAGTTTTCTGATGTGTTTCCTGAAGATTTACCTGGCTTACCTCCACATCGCCAGGTGGAATTCCAGATTGACCTTATGCCTGGAGCAGCTCCGTTTGCTCGTGCTCCTTATCGTCTTGCACCAGGAGAGTTGCAAGTGCTATCGAATCAACTCCAAGAACTGTTGGATAAAGGTTTTATCCGACCCAGTTCTTCGCCTTGGGGAGCCCCATTTTTGTTTGTAAAGAAGAAGGACGGATCTTTCCGTATGTGTATTGATTATAGAGAACTCAACAAGGTGACAGTCAAGAACCGCTACCCTTTACCGCGAATTGACGACTTGTTTGACCAGTTGCAAGGGTAAAGTTTTTACTCGAAGATCGATTTAAGGTCGGGCTATCATCAGATGAGAGTCCGAGAGGAGGATGTTCCTAAAACGGCTTTTAGAACGCGATATGGACATTATGAGTTTTTGGTTATGCCGTTCGGGTTGACTAATGCACCAGCGGTCTTCATGGACCTCATGAATCGTGTGTGCAAACCGTATCTTGACGACTTTGTTATTGTGTTTATTGATGACATCTTGATCTACTCTAAGAGCAAGGAGGACCACGAGCGACACTTACGTCGGATCTTGGAGCTCCTGAGGAAGGAGCAACTCTACGCGAAATTCTCTAAGTGTGATTTTTGGATTCGAGAGGTACACTTCCTTGGCCACATTGTAAATGAATCGGGGATTCACGTGGATCCTGCTTAGATTAATGCTATCAGGAATTGGGCGGCACCAAAGAACCCTTTGGAGGCGCGACAATTTCTTGGTCTCACTGGGTATTATCGAAGATTTATCAAGGATTTCTCAAAGATCGCTCAACCTTTTACCTCTTTGACACAGAACGGCGTTGTATATTCTTGGGGAAACAAGCAGGAGGATGCTTTCCAAATTTTAAAACAGAAACTCTGCAGTGCACCGATCTTGTCTCTACCTGAGGGTACCGAAGATTTTGTGGTTTATTGTGATGCTTCTATTCAGGGTCTCGGTTGCGTGCTGATGCAACGCGAGAAGGTGATAACTTATGCTTCTCGATAGTTGAAGGTTCATGAGAAGAATTACACGACTCACGACTTGGAGTTGGGGGCCGTGGTTTTCGCGTTGAAAATCTGGAGGCATTATCTGTCATCATCATCATCATACTCAGTTAATCCCACTAATAGCAAAGCAAAGGTAGGGTCTAAGGAGGGTAAGATGTAGACAGCCTTACCTCTACCCCGTAGGAATAGAGAGGCTGCTTCCAGTGAGACCCCCGGCTCGATAGTAGTTTTGCATCAAGCCTTGGACATAAGGCACATAACACTCAGCACTCGGGACAAAGACCGATTAGTGAATGTACCCTTTTGTCTCTCAGCTAGCAACGCCACCACATGATGCAAAATTAACCGTCCTCAGCTTTTAACGTTATTTTCACGAAGTTAGTAAAATAACGTTAAAATTCGTGCACTTTCACTTTTGCCCCCGATGGCCCACACATATATACATTATATGCGCATACCGCAAGCGGGGCGTCTGGAGGCATTATCTGTACGGTACCAAATGAACTATCTACACCGATCACGGGAGCCTTCAGCATATTTTTGACCAGAAGGAATTGAATATGCGAAAGTGTCGCTGGGTAGAGCTCTTGAACGACTACGATTGTGCTATCAAATATCGCCCAGGTAAAGCTAACGTTGTAGCTGATGCCCTAAGCCAAAAGGAGACGAAACCCAAGCGTATGCGAGCCTTGCAGCTCACTATTCACACAAATCTTCCTGATCAGATCCGTTCGGCTCAGACAGAAGCGTTGAAGGAAGAAAACTATGAAGCTGAATATTTGTGGGGCATGGAAAAACGACTTATAGAGAGATCTGATGGTATTCTCTACTTCATGGAAGGGATATGGGTTCCTTTGTTTGGAAATCTTAGGGAGCTTGTGATGGACGAAGCGCACAAGTCTCGATACTCTGTTCACCCGGATGCAGATAAGATGTATCAGGATCTCAAAGTCTTGTATTGGTGGCCGAAGATGAAAGCTCACATCGCGACGTACGTGAGTAAATGTTTGACTTGTGCGAAAGTCAAAGTGGAGTATCAGAAACCCTATAGCCTGCTTCAACAACCTGAGATACCCATGTGGAAGTGGGAGCAGATTGCTATGGATTTCGTCACTGGTTTGCCAAGAACTCAAAACAGAAACGATACGATCTGGGTGATCGTTGATCGACTCATGAAGTCAGCGCATTTTCTAGCAATCAAGGAAACGGATAAGTTCTCACAACTTGCTGTTGTTTATCTGAAAGAAGTGGTATCTAGGCACGGGGTGCCAACCTCTATTATCTCTGATCGTGATCCGCGTTTCATACCTGATTTGTGGCAATCTATGCATAAATCATTCGGCTCACGTCTCGACAAGAGCACTGCTTATCACCCACAGACGGATGGTCAAAGCGAACGAACCATCCAAACACTTGAAGACATGCTGCGAGCATGTGTGATCAATTTTGGTAAAGGCTGGGAGAAACACTTGCCGTTGATCGAGTTCTCCTACAACAACAGTTACCACACTAGCATCCAGGCAGCTCCATTTGAAGCATTGTACGGCCGGAAGTGTCGTTCTCCTCTTTGTTGGTCTGAGGTGGGCGACAGCCAGGTCACAGGTCCGGAACT
Organism: Helianthus tuberosus; assembly: GCA_030545235.1. Taxonomy (NCBI): domain Eukaryota; kingdom Viridiplantae; phylum Streptophyta; class Magnoliopsida; order Asterales; family Asteraceae; genus Helianthus; species Helianthus tuberosus. The sequence goes on along the minus strand of CM060370.1, from coordinate 196,146,651 downwards.
TGTTCATGAAACTTCTGAAAAGATTGTCCAGATCAGAAATCGTATGGCAGCGGCGCGTGACCGTTAGAAGAGTTACGCTGACAAGCGTAGGAAACCTTTGGAGTTCGCTGTAGACGATCGTGTCATGTTGAAAGTCTCACCCTGGAAGGGTGTGTTGCGCTTTGGGACCCTCGTTATGTTGGACCTTTCAAAATTCTGGAACGAATTGGTAAAGTGGCCTACAAGCTAGAGTTACCTGCTGAATTGGGTAACGTTCATGATGTTTTTCACGTGTCGCAACTAAAGAAGTGTTTGTCTGATGAAACACTTGTAGTACCGTTTCAAGAGCTGAAGATCGATGACAAGTTGCAGTTTGTCGAGGAACCTATTGAAATTATGGGCCGGGAAGTCAAGGTCCGTAAGCATAGTCGAATCCCGATCGTGAGAGTTCGCTGGAACTCAAGACGTGGACCGGAGTTCACGTGGGAATGCGAGGATCAAATGAAGCTCGAGTACCCTCACTTATTCCCAACTGACAAATCTAAACCTGGCGTAACTGGTGAATTTCGGGGCGAAATTCCCTTTCAAGTTGGGGATGATGTGGTACCCGCGGAAAATCCACACTCATCCTGAGTTAACAATTACTTGTCAAAATTTCGGGACGAAATTTCTTTCAAGTTGGGGATGATGTGACAATCCGAGATTTCAAGGTCTTTCCCATACACATCACTGATTTTATAATCCTGTTTTTACAATTTGATTCATGTGGTGTCGAGTGTAGTTATGTGAATGATTGATAATTTATGTGTTATGTTTGGTAGTTGTATATGTGGTGTTAAATATAATTAACTATAGTTTAATTAAGTATTAATATAAAGTTTTTCTTCACTTATAACCTCGACGAAAAACTAGGTTTTTCGCCATCTTGAGTCCTGACGAAAAACTAGGTTTTTCGCCGAGCATGTCTTTCGTCGGAAAGGGGCCTGCCTCGGCCCAGAGAGGGTTGCGACCCAACCCCTTTTATATTATAACTTGTGATCAGTTACGTAAAACACATAAAACCCTAGAGACTCCTATTCCTTTTCAAACTCTGTGCGACGGAATCATAGAGAACCTCAAGCATCTTCCATCTCGATTTATCTAAACTCTTCGGTATTACGGTTAGTGTTTTGATCTAGTTGATGGATTAATTCGGATACGTGGTATTGTGTAGTGATGTTTTTGTAAAATCATGTTGGATCTTATGTGTATGATGTTTTGTCAGTTAACCTACTGTTTGAACATTGAGTACGAGATTAGGGTGTGTGCGTTTCAATGGTCATTGTTTGATTAGAACTATATGAGAAATGGAAACGGTTATGTTAAGGTAGTCGGGGAATGCGTCTGTTTAAGGGTGTAACTTGCATGTGTTAAAGATTGTGTTATTGATTGAAAAGATTGTGTTAATGATCCGATTAGAATGGTTAGAAACATTGATCAATTAGATTAAGTGTTGTTGATGAATGTGATTGATTATGACTGAAACCAAAAGCATGGATTAATCTGATAGATCATAGTCTGAAACCAATAAGGGTGCGATGAGGAACTGATTTCTTGTTAATTAGTGTATGACGAATATTGTGATATTTCGTCAAATCCTGCACCGGCGAAAAATGGGTATTTCGCCAAACCCCATCTCGACGAAACATGTATATTTCGTCACATACCAGTCCGACGAAAGATAGTCTTTCGTCACTGGGGTGTTTCGTCAAAGGGGCTGATAGATGGAACAGTAGACAGTTTGAAAGTATGTATTGTTTAGTACCTCGTTTATGAAATGCAGTAGTTACATGATAACCTTACTGTTCAACATTAAGTGACATGAACATGGGATGTGGACTGTTATGATATTTCGGTATGTGCTACATGATAACAGAGATATTAATGCTAGATGCAAACTGTGTAACCATACGTGACTTACTGTGTGCAAACATGTGATTTGAATGATTATGAAACTGATACTGTTTGGTAACCACGGTAGGGTTTGGGTTGACCAACTTGGATAGGTAATTTAACATACCGAGTAAATCAAAGGTGAGTTCATTCCTCTTAAGCCTGCGTCCCGGTGGTTGGGACAGTCATTGGGTATCCCTGAGAGGGATGGGTTTTTGGGTAAATCAATTGGGTATTCCTGAGAGGAATACGTTTTGTGGATAAATCTGGAATGTTGGATAATATACTCATCCTATCACCCTTAAGTCCCATCTGGTTTGTTACCTGAGAGGTAACGGAGTATTAGTTTGTAGCGCTATCTAGGTTTGTCACCCTCACCCCATACCTGAGAGGACCGGTGTGAACTAATGACTCAGTCATGCCCAATGCTTTGATAGGAGCATTGGGGAACGGGCAAAATAAATCAGGAGCCGTCTTGTATTCGGGGTATTATCAACATTGAAATCAATGAAATGAATTAAACACTTGGTAACCAACGTTTTCGTAAAACTATGAACTCACCAGCGTTGTCTAATACATTTGTTGCATGCTCGCAGTTTGTTATGTACTTTGGATAAGGAACTTGCTATCTGGATGGCTGGAGTGGTCATGGGTTGTGTCACTTGGAGTTACAAGACTTGTTTACTGATTTCGCATACATTGGTTTTTGAAACATTTGAACACTGTTTTACTTTTTGCTTCTGCTGACACTATTTAACTTGGAATATGATTTATGAATGTTTTACTTAATGAATGGAACTTTTGGTTAAACATCTTATGGTCAGTTCAATGTGATTGGTGGCTAGATCCTGGTACGTCACACGCCTAGCTGGGTTACCGCACGTGGTATTTTTGGGGGTGTGACAGTTTGGTATCAGAGCCACTAGTTATAGTGAACTAGGTTTTAAAACGTTTTTATAAAACCATACTATAACCGAACAACTTCGAAATCGACCATGACACTCAGCTCCAGATTGCAAGGTCCGTCTCTCGTTTACTTATTGCATAGTATATCTAGTATACACTTATGTACAATGTTGCATGCGATTGCACACACTTAGCATTTCAGACTGAATTCATGTGTATTTACCTGAGTTATGTGATTGATAGAGTCATAGTGCGATATCCCGTTAGATTTTCATGGTTTATGTTTGTGGTGTTTTGTCTTGTTGTGAGGACTTGAGGAACCTTTTAGCACGAGTTGGGAGGAGCTGAGATAAACATGCAAATCGCATTCCTATTATGGGTGCACACATAATAGTAATGAGGGGTGCATGTGAGTCCCAGTGAGGCCTAGCGAGTGTGAAAGGGGTTTCGCTCTGTGGTATGATGTAAACGTTGTAGTATGTAGAAGTCGACGTGAGGTTTAACTCTTACCTTATTTCAACTCTTAATCTATTCCCCTTTTCTCATATAGAATCATGTGCGGACGAGGTCATGGACGTGGTCACATTGCGATGACTCAGGCTGAGTTGACAAACTTGATTAACACACGAGTGGCTGAGGCTTTGGCAGCCTATCAAGCTGGTACGATATGTGCCAATTACCCTTATTCTTGTGTCGCGTACATAACTCTTACCCGTGTGCTATATTTCTTTTCGTCTTTATGTCAGCAAGCTAATCCGAATCAAAACAATCCGCCTGCTTACACGTTTAAGATGTTCATAGATTGTAGGCCACAGACGTTCAGTGGGACTGAAGGGGCTGTGGGGCTACTGCATTGGTTCGAAAAGGCGGAGTCAGTGTTTGCGATGTGTAACTGTCCTGCTGGGGACATATTGAAGTATGCTACAGGCACACTCGAGGATGGTGCCTTGACCTGGTGGAATGCCCAAGTCCAAATGCTGGGCATTGAGATGACGAATGCCACTACTTGGGACGATTTTAAGGAGCTGATGCGTGAAGAATACTGTCCTCGTGATGAAACTCAGAAACTTGAGAATGAGCACTACAATCTGAAGATGGAGGGGTCCGAAATTGAAGCATTCACGAAGAGGTCTCATGAGCTAGCAAATTTGTGCCCTAACTTGTCTCGACCCCCACCTCGAAGAATTGAGTTGTATATCAAGGGTCTAGCACCAGCAGTAAAGAGTTTGGTCACTGCTGCAAACCTTAACAACTTAGCTCAAATCATCCGCTTAGCCCACAAGATCACAGATCAGGAGGTGGAACGTGGCTCGCTACCACCGCGTGTTTCTACTACTGCTACAACTGCTACAGCCACTACTCCTGCCACTGATAGTAAGTGCAAATGGAATGAGGTGGACAAGGTGTCCAATCCGAATCAGCCCCAGAAGAAGCCAGACACCAGCAGCCATAGCAGTTTTAGCCAGACATCCTCAGTTAATCAGAATCAAAGCAACAACTCAAACCAGGGCTCATATGCAGGGAAGCAGCCTAAGTGTAACAAGTGCAACTTTCACCATCGTGGGCCGTGCACCCGAGTCTGTCACAGGTGCAACAAAGTGGGCCATATGGCTAGAGACTGTAGGGTCTCACTCCCAAGACAGCAGCAGCAGCAACCCCCACAGCAGCAGCAGCCACAGCAACAGGAGAGGAAGCAGCCTCAACAGAATCAAGGAAATCGTAAGGGGTGCTTTCAGTGTGGTGATGAGGGTCATTTTAAGCGGGATTGCCCTCAGCTGAATCAGAATGCGGGTAATAATAAAACTGGGAACAACAACGGGAACAATGGTGGGAATGGTGCACGTGGGAGAGTATTTACCATTGGTGCTGGGGAAGCTCGTAATGATGGCAACGTTATGACCGGTACGTTTTCTGTGAACGATATTTTTGCTTCTGTTTTATTTGACTTTGGTGCCGATTGGAATTATGTGTCTTTGGGGTTCAGTCGTCAGTTAGGGTTGACTTCCACACCTCTTGTAAATAAGCATGTAGTAGAATTAGTTGATGGCAAATCGATTAAAGCTTCTCATGTCCTTTTCGGTTGTAAACTTGATCTCATGGGTCAAGTGTTCGACATTGACCTAGTCCCCGTTACTCTTGGAAGTTTTGATGTGGTCGTTGGCATGGATTGGTTGTCTAAGCATCAAGCGGAAATTCTCTGTAAAGAGAAAATCATGCGTATCCCTCTCCCCAGTGGGGAATCTTTGTCGGTTCAAGGTCATCGTAGTGGTGCCATAGTCGGCATCATCTCAGCCATGAAAGCCCAGAGGTGTCTATGAAAGGGCTACCCTGCTATTCTAGCTCTTGTTACCGATTCACAACCAGAAAAAAGGAAGACCGAGGACCTTCCAGTTGTTCGTGAGTTTTCTGACGTGTTTCCTGAAGAGTTACCTGGTTTACCTCCACATCGCCAGGTGGAATTCCAGATTGACCTTATGCCAGGAGTAGCTCCGATTGCTCGTGCTCCTTATCGTCTTGCACCAGGAGAGTTGCAAGAGCTATTGAATCAACTCCAAGAACTGTTGGATAGAGGTTTTATCCGACCCAGTTCTTCGCCTTGGGGAGCCCCAGTTTTGTTTGTTAAGAAGAAGGACGGATCTTTCCGTATGTGTATTGATTATAGAGAACTCAGCAAGGTGACAGTCAAGAACCGCTACCCTTTACTGCGTATTGACGACTTCTTTGACCAGTTGCAAGGGTCAAGTTTTTACTCGAAGATCGATCTAAGGTCGGGCTATCATCAGATGAGAGTCCGAGAGGAGGATGTTCCTAAAACGGCTTTTAGAACGCGATATGGACATTATGAGTTTTTGGTTATGCCGTTCGGGTTGACTAATGCACCAGCGGTCTTCATGGACCTCATGAATCGTGTGTGTAAACCGTATCTTGACGACTTTGTTATTGTGTTTATTGATGACATCTTGATCTACTCTAAGAGCGAGGAGGACCACGAGCGACACTTACGTCTGATCTTGGAGCTCCTGAGGAATGAGCAACTCTACGCGAAATTCTCTAAGTGTGATTTTTGGATTCGAGAGGTACACTTCCTTGGACACATTGTGAATGAATCGAGGATTCACGTGGATCCTGCTAAGATTGATGCTATCAGGAATTGGGCGGCACCAAAGAACCCTTCGGAGGTGCGACAATTTCTTGGTCTCGCTGGGTATTATCGAAGATTTATCAAGGATTTCTCGAAGATTGCTTAACCTCTTACCTCGTTGACACAGAAAGGCGTTGTATATTCTTGGGGAAACAAGCAGGAGGATGCTTTCCAACTTTTAAAACAGAAACTCTGCAGTGCACCGATCTTGTCTCTACCTGAGGGTACTGAAGATTTTGTGTTTTATTGTGATGCTTCTATTCAGGGTCTCGGTTGCGTGCTGATGCAACGCGAGAAGGTGATAGCTTATGCTTCTCGACAGTTGAAGGTTCATGAGAAGAATCTAGAGGCATTATCTGTACGGTACCAAATGCACCATCTACACCGATCACAGGAGCCTTCAGCATATTTTCGACCAGAAGGAATTGAATATGCGATAGCGTCGCTGGGTAGAGCTGTTGAACGACTACGATTGTGCTATCAAATATCACCCAGGTAAAGCTAACGTTGTAGCTGATGCCCTCAGCCGAAAGGAGACGAAACCTAAGCGTGTGCGAGTCATGCAGCTCACTATTCACACAAATCTTCCTGATCAGATCCGTTCGGCTCAGATAGAAACGTTGAAGGAAGAAAACTATGAAGCTGAATATTTGCAGGGCATGGAAAAACTACTTATAGAGAGTTCTGATGGTATTCTCTACTTCATGGAACATGGTCCTTCCCATTTAGGACCAAGTTTTCCTTGATTCTCCTTTTTGCTTGCCCCGTTGTTTCTGAGGTCTAGGTCACAGGCTTGAATCGTTCATGCTTAACCCTGGCATTGTAGTAAGATTCCATCTTTTGTTTATACCTTGCTTCTTGAATGGCTGCTTGATCCCGTGCTTCTTCTAGGAGTTCCAAGTTCAACATCGTCTCTTTCTTGTTTGCTTCTAGATCAATGTTGAACGTTCTCTTTGTTGTAATTCCTATTTCTGCTGGGATTAGAGCTTCGGATCCGAACACCAAGCTATAAGGTGTTTTTTTCTGACTTATTTTTTCGATGGTTCTTATTGCCCATAACACGTTTGGGAGTTCTTCAAGCCAATTGGTGTCATGTTTTCCCAATCGTATTTTGATGCCCTCAACAATGCTACAATTTGTTCTTTCAACCTGGCCATTGGATTGAGGGTAGGCTACTGAGCTGAAGACTTGTGTTATTCGGAATTCTTTGCACCATGTGCTGAAAGGCTTCTCAGCAAACTGCTTACCATTGTCCGTGACTAATACTCCCGGTAGCCCAAATCTGCAAATGATGATTTCCCATACGAAATCAATTACTTGCTTTCCTGTTATCTTTGCCAGTGGCTTCACTTCCGGCCATTTGGTGATGTAGTTAACCGCTACTAGGAGGAATTTGACTCCTCCTTTGGCCGGGGGGAATGGTCAAACGATGTCCATTCCCCATTTGTGGAATGGCACAGCAGAGGAGATGGGAACCAAATCATGCTTTGTGCTTTTTGGCACTGGAGCATGTATTTGACAGACTTCACACTTTTTCAATTGCTCGGTTGCATCTCGATGCATGGTGGGCCAAAAATATCTAAGGTTCATCAATTTTGAGACTACTGACCTTGGGCCGAAATAAGCTCCACAAATTCCTTCATGAACTTCCTTGATCAAGTATTGACTTTGTTCCGGACCGACACAACAAAGTAATGGTGCAAGATACCCTTTTTGTATAGGATATTTTCTTGCAACACATGTTGTCTTGATTTTATTCGAACCGTTTCAGCTTCTACTTGATCTTTTGGTAGTTCACCACTTGTGAGGAATTTGATCAACGGGGTCATCCAATTTGTGCCTTCTTCGGTGATGACATCTTGTACTTCGAGCTCTTGAAGCGATGACTGCTTCAACACTTCAACCAATACCTTTTTTGTGAGATGAGCAAAGGTCAATGAAGCAAGTTTGCTTAAAGCATCATCCTTTTTGTTTTGTGATCTTGGGACTTGTTTGATTGTGCATGCTTCGAATGAATTCATGAGTTCTTTGGCTTTTTCACAGTATCTCTTCAAGTTTGGTTCTTTGGCCATGTAGTTGTCACTTACTTGGTTTGAAACAAGCAATGAGTCTGTGAAGACTTGAAGCTTTTTGACACCCATTTTTCTTGCAAGATTGAGCCCAGCAATCAATGCTTCATACTCAACTTCGTTGTTTGGAGTCTGAAATTCAAGGCGAAGAGCATACGTGAACTACAATTCATTTGGATCAATTAGAACTAGCCCTGCTCCTGACCCTTCAACGCTGGAAGCTCCATCGGTAAAGAGCTTCCAGGTATGGGGGTTAAAGGGTTCAGTGGAGGCTGTATTAACTTCCGTTATTGTTTCTTTGGGTACTTCCAAAATGAAGTCAGCCAAGATTTGGGCTTTTACAGCTTTTCTTGGGACGTAGGTGATATTATGTTCACCTAGTTCCATAGCCCATTTGGCTAAACATCCAGAAGTTTTGGGTTTTTCAAGCACATTTTTGATTGGTTGGTCCGTGACGACTTGTATGGGATGTGCTTGGAAGTATCTTCGAAGCCTTCTGGCTATTTTGACTAGTGCAAAAGCAAGTTTTTCAAGTGGAGGGTACTTGGTTTCTGCCAATTTTAATGTCTTACTGAAGAAGTAAACAGGTACATGAGCCTTGTTTCTTTCGATGGTCAGGACTGCACTGATTGCTTCTTCGGCGATTAATAGATAGACAGAGATCAACTCCCCCGTTTCAGGTGCTGCAATGTTTGGTAGTGAAGCCAGGTGTTGCTTAATTTGGTTGAAGGCTTCCTCCGCTTCTTCTGTCCACTTGAAGTCCCTCTTGTTTGTGCACCCTTGAAGGGTATTGAAAAAAGGAAGGGACCTTTCTGCCAGCTCGGAGGTAAAACGCTTCAAGGCTGCCAACTTACCGTTCAAGCTTTCAACCACTTTTTTACTTTGTGGGGACCTTGTTTCCAGGATGGCCTTAACCTTGTTGGGATTGGCCTTTATACTTTGTTTGCCAACTATGTGCCCCAGGAACTTGCCTTCTTCGAACCCAAACGAGCATTTTACCAGATTTAGCTTCATGTTTATCTTTCTAAGGTTCCGGAACGTTTCATGAATGTTGTCAAGCATTTAACCTTCAGTTTTGCTTTTAATTACCAGGTCATCCACATAAGCTTCCATGTTCCTTCCGATTTGCTCAACAAATGCTTTGTCAACCAATCGTTGATAAGTTGCACCTGCATTTTTCAGGCCAAAAGGCATCTTTTGATAGCAAAAAAATACCTTTGTCCGTATGAAAGGTCGTTTTCTCCTCATCCTTTTTTTCATTTGAATTTGGTGGTAACCTTTATATGCATCAAGGAAGCACTTGAAAGGGAACCCTGTAAGCGACTCTAACTTGAGATCGATTTCAGGCAGGGGGTAACAATCCTTTGGACAAGCCTTATTCAGGTCTTTAAAATTGATACACATTCTCCATGATCCATCGAGCTTCTTAACCATGACAGGGTTGGCTATCCAAGTGTGGTACTTAACCTGTCGGAGTATGCCAGCTTGTACCAACCCTTCAACCTCTTTGAATGCAGTTTCGCTTCGATCAGGGGCAAGGCTCCTTTTTTGTTGGACAATGGGCTTCACATTTGGTGGAATTTTGAGTTCATGTTCGGAAACATCCCTAGGGATGCCGACCATGTCAGCAGGACACCATGCAAAGATGTCCATGTTATGGACTAGCAATTTCTTGAGGTATGAAAGAGTTTCTTGAGTGAGGTTGGTGTTAGCCCTTATCCTTTGTTCAGGATACTTAGGGTTAATGGCCCAACGTTGCTCTTCACTTTTGTTTTTTCCTGAGCTTTCTCCTTCAACCATGAAGGCTTCGTAGGTTGGTTAAAGGGTTGCTATTCCTTTTTTGGTGGGGAACTTGACAATGTCTTGGCCAATAGAGACAGCCATGTTAATTCACTTTGACCTGGCCTTCCTATGATAACGTCATAGGAGGAAGGCATATTGATCACAACGAAGGTGAGTGGCTTAGTTCTTTCCATTTCACCCTCCTTGAAACAAACGTCAAGTGTCAGTTGCCCCAAAGGCTTGATGGGGATGTCAGCTATGCCTTTGATGGATGACTCAGCAGGTTGAAGCCTTGAACGCTACTGGTCACTGAGTCGGTTGAAGTATTTTTCGAACATTATTTCCCTTGTTGCACATGTGTCAATGTATGCTTTGCTTGTTTTCAATGTCCTCACAGTGGATTCGACTAACAAAGGGTTTGAATGGAGCCCCTTTTGTGGGGGTGGGAAGCACAAGCATTGAAGCTCCCAAGCTTCCAGGCGTTGCCGCTTGGTAGGAGTTCCTTCGGTGACATTCACCATGTTCACTTCTTTGTTTTTCCATCACCCATCTTATCTTTTAGCCCCTTGACCAGGTGAACAAGTTCTCCAGACTTGACTGCTTCTTCGATTCTCTTTTTGAGTTGAAAACAATCATTGGTATGATGGCCCTTCTCTTCATGGAATTCACAAAATTGGGTGGAATTTTCATTTCTTTTGATCTTGGGCAGGGGTCTTGTTGGTCGGAAGCTATGCTTAACTTCTTCGTTAGCAAGTATTTCTTGAGGAGTCTAGGTCAGGGTTGTGAAGTTTACGGCCTTGTCCCTGCTAGAAGGGTTCCGACCTTCAGACCTTCGAGGGTCTGAGTTTCGAGGGCGCCTATCATAAGAACCGTAGTTGCCTCTTTTTCCGCTGGGGCTATTGTGTCTCTAGCTTGGATCCCTCTTTCTTTGCTCGTTAATATCAACCGCTTCTTCCCCCCTGATATGAGCATCACCCCTTTCGAGGGCTTCTTCCAAGGTTTTGGGTAGGCACTTGTTGAAGTCCCTGGTAAGGTATTTAGAGGTGATTGCATTCATGAAGCCTGCAACCCTCATCTTCTCATCGGCTCCCACATATGTTAAACCCTCCATTTTGTACCTCTCGATAAAATCCCTGAGGCTTTCATCATCTTTTTGTTTGATCTGGAAGATCACGGTGGCATCCTTCACATATCTCCTTTGTTGTGAGGAATTAGCCAAGAAACCCTTGCTTAGATCGTCGAAGGTTCGAATGCTTCGAGCTAGCAAGTTATTGAACCAGATCCTGGCAGACCCAACGAGGGTTTGCATGAACATTAAGTAATACTCGGCGTTAGAACATTTCTCTATCCGTGCTGCCCCCGTGAAGATCTGAAGATGATCTTTCGGATCCTCCGTTCCATCGTAGGTTCATATGTGGGAGGGCATCTTTATCCTGGTTTGGAAGTCATAATCAGCAATTTGCTGAGAAAAGCATGACAAGTTGCTTGGTTTGTATGGTTTGGCCAGATCCTATTCCATCCTCGCACCCGTGTTGTTGTTCGTGTTCCCTTGGGTGGCCAGCACTTGATTAATGAAGTGCTGCGAAGGGAAGCTTGCCATCATTTGAGCCATCATTTGAGTCATCATCTGTGGCATGAGGTTGAAGCCTTGAAGGCTTCCGGGTGCAGCTGTACAGTTTACTCCTAGGGGAGCACTCATGACGGCACTTTGTGCCAAAGGGAGAACGGACAAAGCTTGCTCCCATGTGGTTGTTACCGGGGGTGGAAGGATTGCAACAGGAGATTGTAACAGCTGATCTAAAGTTAGCTCGTGCCCCAATGGAGCACCGGTTGCAACTGGCTGAGAAGAAAATAGAGGAAAGGATGTTGGGTCTGGCCTTGTGTATGTATACGGTCTGGGATTTGGAGGTAGATCGCTGGGACCAACTTCATTCCTGGACACAGTTGGTTGTGAGCTTATAAAAGGAAGAACAGGAGGTCCAGGAGAAAACGATGGCTATGGCTCATCATAATCCAGCCGAATCCTCACCCCTTTGTCTCTTTCCCAGCTCACGTATTGGTTAAGGAGAGACCTCAACTCTAAGAAGTTATTAGCGACCCCTTCAGGGGTAAGGTCAATATGTGAGGGGGTGTTGGAAGCACGGCATTAGGAGATGGAACTCCTGAAAGAGACGGGGTCAGTGTTTGGAAGGTGAGAAACTCGGGGTACATTGCTCCAGTTGGAGTGCGTCCCGGTGTTGAGAAGGAAGTCGGTATAGCCACCGGAGTTTGGCTAGTTTTAGGGGTAGAGGTATGTGGGACTTGGTTTACCTCTCCCGGAGATTCTCCTTCAGACATGATGATTTCTGGAAGAATGGAGCTACACTACTAGTCTTCTTTTGAGAGAAATGACTGGCGTAGCCCCACTGTGGGCGCCAACTTGTTGTTACAACGAGAATGAGACCTGAGGTAGCGATCGGACTGGTTAAGCAAAAGGCTTCAAGGGTTAAAGTTTGCATAACGTAGGTCGCGGGGTCCCCCCACGTCTGCAAGACGTGGAGACAGGTTCACTAGTTATGTTTGCTATTTACTTAGGATCCTCGGCTGAAGGATGTTCAGCCTTGGATGCAAGAGCAAGTAAATTGTGTGTGTTGGAATGAAGAAGAGAGACTTGTGTAAAACAAGTTTTCAAGAGACAAGAAGGAAGATCAGAGATCCAAGGAGATCTGAGCTGATCCAGAATGTTTGAAATGTATTCAATGAAGTGTCATTTATAGGGAAAGAGGTTTCTCAAAGGAGAAACCTTTGACTAGTGAATCCGGCTTGCAGTGGGGGACTTACCCTTTTAGGGGTTGAAGCGTTTGGACCTGCGGATAAAAGAGGACTCCCTGTGCACATGCTTTGCTTTTACGGCTGTGGGAGAGTTGTTTAAGCAATCGGTGAAGTGACTGATTACTGTTCACATTCTTTTTGCTGTTCACCTTAGTTCCCGGGTTTTAAACCCTTTAACCTTTTAACCCTTCCCGCTATTTTTGCTTGACATTCTAAGAAAACAAACCGAAAGAAATTTGAAATTAATGAAACAGTACTCCGGCCACGGCCCCGTGCTCGCTGAGCACGGCCCCGTGGCCACCTATCTGCAGGTTTTTGAAACAAGGAATCTTGGAGCTTTAAATTATTTTTCTAACTTTTGAAGCATTTTTAAGAATAAATAACTTAAAACAGTGTTGTAGAACTTATTTTTGACAACATTCCTTGAATGAAAACCTAACAAATATCACAATAAAGCTTGAAAACATGAAGATTTCAAGTTTTAATGGAGGTTGTGAGGAGAAAATGAAGAAGAAGGCAATAGACAAAAGTAGAAAAGACAAGATAGTTGTTGAGAACCTACTATAGAATATAACTTATAGGGTATATGTGAAGATCCCACCAGATCTTTGTCTTTGGAATGGGTCTAAGAGTGCAGGAATCTTGCTGCATTTATAGAAAACGACAGCACGCTGGACACGGCCCCGTGTGCAGACAAGATTCTGACACTTTTTGCCCGTATTCTAACTTAAAGTCAGACGGGAATCTTTAGGTGGACACGGGGGCGTGTTGACCTAGACACGCCCTGTGGCTAGAGGTTTTTATGAAGTTATGTTTATTTTATGGAATTTATCCGGATCGGGTGCTTCCTTACTGGACGGAACAACACCGAAGTGCCTGAGATACCTAAGTTGCCCTAGATTTATACAAGAACGCAAGAGGTTATCGGAAAGGGTGATTCCTAAGCTAAATACCGGTGGGCAAGACCAACCTTTATTTCCCTTATCCGGGCTCTCGTTAAAGAAGGTATATGTTAAATCGCTCAGGTCTATGTATGCATAGGCGGAAACCGTTAGGGAGTCCTTCACGGCATAATCGACACAGGGACGACTATCGCTCAAGTCTTCACAAGAGTTAGAGGTGATTTCAGGAGCAACGATGTTGTTATAATCCGAATGCGATCTCAATAATTCTCCTTGATCGTCGTCTTGAGATGAATTAGTTATTTCCATCTCAAGTTCTTTTATCAATTGGAGAATTAGTTCTTCCATTTGAAATAATTCTTCGAGAATCATCTCATCTAGAAGGGATGATTGAGAGCATTCGAGGGAGAGATAGGGATTGTTTTTACTTTCGCCCATCTTAAGGCAACATAAAAACGATGGGTCTATATATTGAGGAATGTAATTTAAAAAATAACATTTTAAATCTTCATGAGATCCGCCACATATTTGACACCACGTACCATAAGAGGAGTGAAAGTAAAAATGATCAGTATCACTCATGTTTGTGTCAGAAATTACCAACCGTCGGGATCTTACGGTTCTGTTTTTAGTATCTGAAGCTTGGGCACAGGGGCGTGTTCAGTGGGCACGGCCCCGTGTTCAGCTACTGTCTCACTTAAAACAGGATTGCCAGTACCAAAGATTGGGCACGGGGGCGTGTTCAGCGGGCACGGCCCCGTGCTGCAGTCTGCAGAAGCTGAAAATCTAGAAAAAATCCTAAAAAAAAAACAGAAAAATAAGAAAAACGATTAGGCCGTTGATTCCTAACTTTCTTAAAATCCTTGTGTCCCCGGCAACGACGCCAAAAACTTGATGCGTGTGTAGCGTTATATATTTTTATTGATATTTTAAGCCCTTTTTAACACTTTGTCAAGTTTTAAATTTAAAAAACACGATATTCTACTAACACTAAACACACATATGGGCAAGTGCACCCATCGTGAGCGTAGTATAGCGTTGGTAAGATACCGAGGTCGTCCAAGGACACAAGAGCTTTTAGTACCGGTTTATCCACAACGTCTAATCAAATCAAAAGTTTTAGAAAAGGTTTTAAACATGAAAATAAAAACTAAAATGCTGAAAAATAAAATAAAATAAAAACAGATAGACAAGATGAATCACTTGGATCTGACTAGCCTTTAATGTAACCTTTGATGATTTCCGCACTTTTGCACTTTTTAAGAGATTATCTTAGTTATAGTAGTAGGCCCCTCTTTTGAAGGTGACGTTACCCTCAACCCAGTGGTTTGAGTCAACAAGGATACAATCCCAAAGGGTCGGAATATTGAAAGATAATTAGTTAAGTTATTAACGCGTAATGTGGTAGGCCCCTCTTTTAAAGGTGACGTTACCCTCAGCTAAGGGATTTGAGTCAGCAGGGATACAATCCCAAGTAGCCGGGTTAATGTATTAATAGTAGTTTACATATGAGGGGATCAAGCTATTCGCACCCCCGCCATCCAATACCAGTGGGTATTGAAGGAGGTCCTCCGTCCCACAACTTACTAATGCCCAACAACACTAGTAAGCGCTCAGGAAAGGGACGAACCCTCGAAAGGCACTCCCTGATGGTTTCAAGAAAGCGAGTATTTATCTCAAGAGTAGAGGGTTCAGGTTCATTAAGAACGGCATCTGGATGTCTCCAAACCATTTTAAAAGGAACAATCTCATCCGAAACCCAGAAAAACAGGTCCTTCCAAACACCAAGACTGGAGACCATGGAAGAAACCAAACAGGTGGCAACTTGGGATGTTTCGAATGTGAACCAATCACCATTCTTGACCAATCAGAAAAAGCGACGAAACGACAAAAGGGTTGGGTCATACCCGGAAGCCCGGCATAAAACCTCAAAATGTAGAACCCTAGCCAGACCCTGAGGGTGGATCTGGCCAAACGAAACACGGTAATATTCTAGAACATTCAACACAAAGTTCGAAAAAGGATGACGGAGATTTGAAAATTCAAAATGGCGACAATACAAAGCAACAGAACCAGGAGGACACCGATCGATAGAAATATCACACCCCGGTGCAACCGGTTTAAATCTCAACCCAATGCCCCATTCTAAGCAAAAGGCTTCTACTTATTCTTGGGTTAAACGCGACAATGATTTCGCTAAATCCTTCGAGGGTTCGTCCCTCAGAAGGTCTAAGGAATATGTTATTGTGTCATTTGAGATTAAACACTAAAGGCAAGTGTTTAATTCACTCAAACGTTGGCTCTGATACCAACCTGTCACACCCTGATATTTCCAGTTCAGCCCGGTGGGGAGTATCGTGACATAAGATTGGTATCGTCATGGTCAAATATACACAGAATAGCACAGCGGAAGTCTTGGAATATAAAATATTATTACAAACACAAATGTCTAAAATATAACAAAGTATTTAGTACAGACAAGCTTGTAATAATCCACAGGCGGATCATTAAAACAAAAGGAGTTTATCAGACTAATGGCTTATGCGAAGGAGTTGCAAATTCCTCGTCTAACAATTCCGAGCAGCTTCCAGCCTATTTACGTATTTGTACCTGTCACTTAGACTTTTGTGTAACACCTGTGTCATTTCAACCATCAAACAAATGCCAAACCAATGAAATAATGTATTTCATACTTTGGACTTGTATAAATATGTGTATCTTTTGCACATATCAACTCATGTTCGATTTCAAGCTCTAAATCGCTTTCTGGAAGGTTATACACGCACTAATGCGTAAATATAACCAGTTTAATCCAACGAACACTCCGGAATAGTGAAATAGGCTTAACATACCTTGAATAACCTTTACATAACTTATATATAAGTTTTGGAAGGTTTGGTGTGGTGAAATCAAGTTTAATCGCTTACAGGGACTAAATTTGACAAACTGCGAAAATATGCCAATTTGAACTGTAACAGACCTTCCGGAACATGACCATAAGTTAAACATACCATAAATATCCTTTACATAGCTTAGAAATAGGCTTTGAGGGGTTCGGTGTGCTAAAATAAACTTTTGGGTCATTCAGGGACTAAAAGTGTCAAAAAGTGCACAAGTTTGCATTTTCGCGCATAACTTACGTTCTGAATACATCCGGACATCCAAAAATTTATGTAAGCACTAAAATATTTTATTTTAGTGTTCGCCATAAGAAAACATGCAGAAACTCAGTTTTTCGCATTCGGGACCAGATTCGATGTATTAGCCGTTGTTTAATTCACAACCACACATTCTAAACTTGCTTAGTCAGCGGATAAGGATGGAATTTAAACACCTAAACACCATGACTTTGCAACACATGTATGGATGGAATTTAAACACCTAAACACCATGACTTTGCAACACATGTATGGATGGAATTTAAACACCTAAACACCATAACTTTGCAACACATGTACGGATGGGATTAAGGCACGTTTTCCATGAAACGATCTTAACGGTTCGGGTATTCCTATAAATACCCCATACCCCCCATTGCTAAAATCACTAGAATTCTGATTTGAGAACCTCTAAGTTGAAACCATTGTTTCATACCTGAGATTCTTGAATCGGGATTAGCATTCGGGGACCCTTCGTAAGTATTCTTTCGTTCTTTTCCTTATTTTATTGCTTTTCGAGTCAGAAAGTCAAACTTTGTTTGACTTTCAGCGTTGACCAGTAATGGTCAATGCGAAGTTCGTTTGAACTTCGCAACGTGAGTGTAATCACGTTGGTCATAGTCCCTTGGGACTATGCCCACTGATTACCACGTTGTCTAGGGTCGTAGGGTAGGCGATCTAATAAATCGCCTATACCTTCGAACCCGACCCAGTTTGGTCGATCATTAGGATCCGACCAAATACATTAGGTGACCATAGTAGGTAGGGAATAACCTTCCGAGGTTATACCCTATGGTCACATCGTTTAAGTAGTTGTATGATAGGTAGTTTATATGCCTTAGGTAAATTACCAGAATACCCTTTTCATGTATAATTGGTAATTAAGCATATGTAACCTAAACCTTTGTCACATAACTGATTATGTAATATGTTTAGGCATATAACACTTGTCATAGGGCTAGTTAGGCGGTCCGAACGCGTTTCACGCGAACGACGCGTTAAAGTAGCATAAGCTACCTAAACGGGTCGTAATGGGTCGAAATCACTCAGGTTAAGTTTCATTTAGTATGTAGGCTTTGTTAAACCAAATGACACGAGTCTCTACACTCGTTTGGTTTACAAACCCTAATGCTACCCAATCTTCCGATCTAGGTCCGGTTTATTAACATAGTTACCTATACTAGGTGCCGTTTGATATCCGCAATCTCTAGCATTGTTTAGTTGTTACTCAAGGACTACTGAGCAATCTCAAGTGAGTACATAGACCCCTCTTTTACTGTTTTCCAAACTGTTTTGGGGTGGAACACATGTGCCTACTTGTTACTTTCCTGCTTTCCTGTTTTCACATCATATACTGCTATGTTCGTTAGTACATTATAGTACATGATTTCATTACATTTCATGCTATGTATTGCCATTTTGTGCATTACTTAGTACATCGTTTTACATGACATTTTGACATAGACATTTGACATAGACATTTCGACATAGACATTTTAACATGATTGACATTTGATCATGTATTTCCCACAAAACATAACTTTGATTTAAACCAAGTTTTACTTCAATACTTTGTTTTTGTGCATATGGTTTAGTTGAGACATTTCACTTGCCATACATGGATATTTGACATAGACATTTGACATGGATATTTGACATAGACATTTGACATAGATATTTGACATAGACATTTGACATGGATATTTGACATAGACATTTTGACATGATTTACATCTTGACATGAATACTTTGACATATTATTCAATACATTTGACAATTGATTTAGACATAGACATTTTACATTGGTTGGTTTGGTTTGATTAAGTGATTAAGTAACGATGCGTGTGTAATATGATACAAGCATGGTGGATACGCCGCTGGTACTTCCTATATATAAGTGTTTGTATGGTATTACATATCATAGCGTTATTTGAATCATTTCAGTTTGATACATATAACATTTTATACAAATAACATACTTTTCACAAGACATTGATTTATAAACAACTTATCTTATGCAAACATATTTTACTTGGTTATTCATTTAACCTTACATTTATTTATACTTATCATCTGATCTTATCGATTTTCAAATGATTTACAAAACAAAGCAAATAACAAGGTTCATGACTAAACATTTTCTCAAACATAAGTCATGAAACCTATTTTCACAAAACCTATGTATCTCACAGGCATTTTTATGCTGACGTACCTATTTTCACATGTGTTTTTCAGGAGTTGTTGCATAAGATGATTAAGATACACATAGGCAGACTTGGGCTTTAGTGACAATAAAAGATACAAGACTAGTTAATTATGTTGTATTTCCTTGTTTGTTAAGACATTGTAACACTTTTAATCAATAAAACGAAACTTCAATTGCCATGGATTTGAAACAATTAATTCTGTTACAACACTCCCCGACATTTCCGCCACGTTTTGTATGTTCCACGTGGTCGGGGTGTGACAGAAAAGATGGTATCAGAGCCAATGGTTATAGGGAATTAGGTTATTAGTAATGCTTTAACCTAGTCTATAACCTTCTTAGGACCCTAACGCGAGTTTACTTGCGTTTAGTCATAAAACAATACCGTCACCTATCCTTAGGCGACTATCACAACAAGAACATAATTTTCGAAACCGCTTTGAAAACTAATCATCTGTTCTAGGATGATTAATTACTAGGTTTTGAACCCTCTGTTATAAGGTTTTGAACCCCTTTGAGTTTTCAAAAATCTCGTCAAGGTTTTGGGTTTTAAATAATGTGAACACGTGCAAACTGGAAGGGTGAATGCCTGTATTCTGAGTTTTCTGTCTAGGCAAGCACTTCGTATACATCTCAACCAGACGCGAGACCAGTTGTGCTTACCTGGGAATTCTTGGGATGAGCGTTCACTTATAGGCGAGCATGTCTTCGCGATACATTATATTGACCCATTTACTTTGATTAGTCACTGTCTCATTTGTTTGCCTTTGGTAACAAACAAATGGTCACAATCTACATACCTTATCATTTTCTTTTGATTATCTTTCGCTTGTTTCCTCCTATGCCTTTCGTTATCTTCATGGTGCCCCTTCATCGCAACAACAATGTCCGAACCAGGTGCTGCAATTACCCAGCGAATAGGCGTCGTACTCCAGAGGACCGTTGACTTAGCTATCACCATGACTCGCCTCAGGGATGAAGCCGTAAGGGAACTGCTCCTTGGTGCAATCAATGCAGCTGTCATCATCCAAACCAAATACCCTGTTTCAAATGTACCCACGGTGGACGATGGAGACATTTGGTTAACATGTGCCGCTTTGCAATCCAAAGCAAAGCTGTTACAAATCCTGCTGCTGCTCAACCTTCAAACTCTGCTTCATATGTTGCTTGGCATATCTGGCGCCTCAACCTCATGAACTTTCTACCTTGTGTATCGACGTAAGCACGCCTAGTGCAAGGTGTCGGAACACCTCCCGTTACACAAACTCCAAAAATCCATGTAGGATCTTTCTATCCTCATAATTAGATCCTTGTGGATGGGTATCATTCATCGGAGTCCTTAATTGAATTCTTTGTATGATTCAATACGTACATCACAATTCAATAAGGATAAAGCCGAATTCCTATTAAGATTTTCCTATCTTCATAGATAGATTCTTGAAATGATTAAAGTGCCAAATGAAATCCACGAATTGGATTCCTGGTGTGCTTTAAGTATCCGCGTCCAAAGATATCAAATTAATAAACAAGTTAAACAACTATGTGATTATGTGCTTATGTGTTTCCTTTTATGTTTTTGGTGTAATCCAAGTTTTGTTATCCAAATCCTCGTAGAATCTTCCATATCTTTGTATAAGGAAATTCAAAGTAGGATATCCAAAGGTACTATATTAAATCCTCAATGGGATTTTACGTAAATAGTAAAGACCCTCGGATTATATTGTACTATTCCATAATTAGACCCCTGAGTGGTCTAGGTAAACAGATTGATCCAAAAATCTGGTTAGGAATATCATGTGATGATATAGCTGAAAGGACTCCTTGGTGGTCTAATTAAAAGGGTCCTTTGTTGATCTAATTAAAAGGACCCTATGGTAGTCTAGTCACACTCATCATCAGGTTTGATTATCCTCCCCACAAACATTTCAAGACAAGTTGTGCGGACTATGCAAGGAATTGCATAATTATGGATGCATACATAATTATGAAATTCAGTGCACAGAAACCACAGCAAATTTTGTCATGTGTCTAGAGTCTATTCCGTTCATTTTTGTTTCTGAAGATGTAAAATGACTATTCCGTTCATTTTTGTTTCTAAAGATGTAAAATGACTATTCCGTTCATTTTTGTTTCTGAAGATGTAAAATGACTATTCCGTTCATTTTTGTTTCTAAAGATGTAAAATGACTATTCCGTTCATTTTTGTTTCTGAAGATGTAAAATGACTATTCCGTTCATTTTTGTTTCTGAAGATGTAAAATGACTATTCCATTCATTTTTGTTTCTGAAGATGTAAAATGACTATTCTGTTCATTTTTGTTTCTGAAGATGTAAAATGACTATTCCGTTCATTTTTGTTTCTGAAGATGTAAAATGACTATTCCGTTCATTTTTGTTTCTGAAGATGTAAAATGACTATTCTGTTCATTTTTGTTTCTGAAGATGTAAAATGACTATTCCGTTCATTTTTGTTTCTGAAGATGTAAAATGACTATTCTGTTCATTTTTTTGTTTCTGAAGATGTAAAATGACTATTCCGTTCATTTTTGTTTCTGAAGATGTAAAATGACTATTCCGTTCATTTTTGTTTCTGAAGATGTAAAATGACTATTCCGTTCATTTTTGTTTCTGAAGATGTAAAATGACTATTCCGTTCATTTTTGTTTCTGAAGATGTAAAATGACTATTCCGTTCATTTTTGTTTCTGAAGATGTAAAATGACTATTCTGTTCATTTTTGTTTCTAAAGAATGCCTGTTGAAAATAACTCCGTTCATTTTTCATTTCTGAAAAATGTTCGTTAAAGAGAAATTACAGGATTACGTCTAGTTCATCTTTGATGGTTATTTAACACAAAGTCACAAATAGACTCCTACGAATTAATTTCGGGACGAAATTTCCTAAAGTAGGGGAGACTGTAACACCTGTGTCATTTCAACCATCAAACAAATGCCAAACCAATGAAATAATGTATTTCATACTTTGGACTTGTATAAATATGTGTATCTTTTGCACATATCAACTCATGTTCGATTTCAAGCTCTAAATCGCTTTCTGGAAGGTTATACACGCACTAATGCGTAAATATAACCAGTTTAATCCAACGAACACTCCGGAATAGTGAAATAGGCTTAACATACCTTGAATAACCTTTACATAACTTATATATAAGTTTTAGAAGGTTTGGTGTGGTGAAATCAAGTTTAATTGCTTACAGGGACTAAATTTGACAAACTGCGAAAATATGCCAATTTGAACTGTAACAGACCTTCCGGAACATGACCATAAGTTAAACATACCATAAATATCCTTTACATAGCTTAGAAATAGGCTTTGAGGGGTTCGGTGTGCTAAAATAAACTTTTGGGTCATTCAGGGACTAAAAGTGTCAAAAAGTGCACAAGTTTGCATTTTCGCGCATAACTTACGTTCTGAATACATCCGGACATCCAAAAATTTATGTAAGCACTAAAATATTTTATTTTAGTGTTCGCCATAAGAAAACATGCAGAAACTCAGTTTTTCGCATTCGGGACCAGATTCGATGTATTAGCCGTTGTTTAATTCACAACCACACATTCTAAACTTGCTTAGTCAGCGGATAAGGATGGAATTTAAACACCTAAACACCATGACTTTGCAACACATGTATGGATGGAATTTAAACACCTAAACACCATGACTTTGCAACACATGTATGGATGGAATTTAAACACCTAAACACCATAACTTTGCAACACATGTACGGATGGGATTAAGGCACGTTTTCCATGAAACGATCTTAACGGTTCGGGTATTCCTATAAATACCCCATACCCCCCATTGCTAAAATCACTAGAATTCTAATTTGAGAACCTCTAAGTTGAAACCATTGTTTCATACCTGAGATTCTTGAATCGGGATTAGCATTCGGGGACCCTTCGTAAGTATTCTTTCGTTCTTTTCCTTATTTTATTGCTTTTCGAGTCAGAAAGTCAAACTTTGTTTGACTTTCAGCGTTGACCAGTAATGGTCAATGCGAAGTTCGTTTGAACTTCGCAACGTGAGTGTAATCACGTTGGTCATAGTCCCTTGGGACTATGCCCACTGATTACCACGTTGTCTAGGGTCGTAGGGTAGGCGATCTAATAAATCGCCTATACCTTCGAACCCGACCCAGTTTGGTCGATCATTAGGATCCGACCAAATACATTAGGTGACCATAGTAGGTAGGGAATAACCTTCCGAGGTTATACCCTATGGTCACATCGTTTAAGTAGTTGTATGATAGGTAGTTTATATGCCTTAGGTAAATTACCAGAATACCCTTTTCATGTATAATTGGTAATTAAGCATATGTAACCTAAACCTTTGTCACATAACTGATTATGTAATATGTTTAGGCATATAACACTTGTCATAGGGCTAGTTAGGCGGTCCGAACGCGTTTCACGCGAACGACGCGTTAAAGTAGCATAAGCTACCTAAACGGGTCGTAATGGGTCGAAATCACTCAGGTTAAGTTTCATTTAGTATGTAGGCTTTGTTAAACCAAATGACACGAGTCTCTACACTCGTTTGGTTTACAAACCCTAATGCTACCCAATCTTCCGATCTAGGTCCGGTTTATTAACATAGTTACCTATACTAGGTGCCGTTTGATATCCGCGATCTCTAGCATTGTTTAGTTGTTACTCAAGGACTACTGAGCAATCTCAAGTGAGTACATAGACCCCTCTTTTACTGTTTTCCAAACTGTTTTGGGGTGGAACACATGTGCCTACTTGTTACTTTCCTGCTTTCCTGTTTTCACATCATATACTGCTATGTTCGTTAGTACATTATAGTACATGATTTCATTACATTTCATGCTATGTATTGCCATTTTGTGCATTACTTAGTACATCGTTTTACATGACATTTTGACATAGACATTTGACATAGACATTTCGACATAGACATTTTAACATGATTGACATTTGATCATGTATTTCCCACAAAACATAACTTTGATTTAAACCAAGTTTTACTTCAATACTTTGTTTTTGTGCATATGGTTTAGTTGAGACATTTCACTTGCCATACATGGATATTTGACATAGACATTTGACATGGATATTTGACATAGACATTTGACATAGATATTTGACATAGACATTTGACATGGATATTTGACATAGACATTTTGACATGATTTACATCTTGACATGAATACTTTGACATATTATTCAATACATTTGACAATTGATTTAGACATAGACATTTTACATTGGTTGGTTTGGTTTGATTAAGTGATTAAGTAACGATGCGTGTGTAATATGATACAAGCATGGTGGATACGCCGCTGGTACTTCCTATATATAAGTGTTTGTATGGTATTACATATCATAGCGTTATTTGAATCATTTCAGTTTGATACATATAACATTTTATACAAATAACATACTTTTCACAAGACATTGATTTATAAACAACTTATCTTATGCAAACATATTTTACTTGGTTATTCATTTAACCTTACATTTATTTATACTTATCATCTGATCTTATCGATTTTCAAATGATTTACAAAACAAAGCAAATAACAAGGTTCATGACTAAACATTTTCTCAAACATAAGTCATGAAACCTATTTTCACAAAACCTATGTATCTCACAGGCATTTTTATGCTGACGTACCTATTTTCACATGTGTTTTTCAGGAGTTGTTGCATAAGATGATCAAGATACACATAGGCAGACTTGGGCTTTAGTGACAATAAAAGATACAAGACTAGTTAATTATGTTGTATTTCCTTGTTTGTTAAGACATTGTAACACTTTTAATCAATAAAACGAAACTTCAATTGCCATGGATTTGAAACAATTAATTCTGTTACAACACTCCCCGACATTTCCGCCACGTTTTGTATGTTCCACGTGGTCGGGGTGTGACATTTTGAAAATACGTCAGTTTTCACTGGTAAATACAATCAACCGACACATTTAAAAATGTTTATGAAAATTTGTTTAGGTGCACAAGGCACGAAAATAATTTATACTTGGGACAAACTATATCTCATGTTATCAGTTTTACATAACTTGCTCTACATACGGGGCCCGGTACTATGACGGTTCATGATTAACCGACACACCACTTATTCCCTTATTGGGAACCTATATTGGGTATAAAATTTATTTAATAAACCATATCGCATCTGTCGGGTGTATGCCTACACCCCGTGCTTAGGTCGTGGCCATTTGCAATTAATGAGTCAAGGATATCCAGGACACGGTCGCATTAACGCCCAATGTTCCAGTCAAGCAATACGAACTAAAACAGGTTATTTGAATTTCCCGACTTATTGGTCTTCGAATCCCATACCTGACCATGCGGTAATTATATTACCGTATCCCAAGCCCGTATAAGGGAAAATAGGTTAAGAGAATTTACCTGAGCTAGCTCCTGTCTGAAATTGCAAGATTTATAATAACTCAGCCGTATTCAATTAAGTAAGCATAGGTACAATTTACCGGAAGGCTCTAGTCTGGAATGATGGTATAAATAACCAATTAGAATGCTAACGGGTTTATTTAAGTCATAGACTTAAACCGGCTAGTTGGATATATTAAAAACGGTACGGTACGCTAGATTAAGCGATGACCGGAATAAAATGTAATTTAGACCCAACAAGTATGAAGGCTTGTATAATATGGGTAAACTAAATACATTCTGGATTTTGAAGTAAAAATGATAAGGTTTGACCCGTTTCGGCTAATTTATGCAAACTGGTTACATAAACCGTACCGAACGCGTATAAGCATAAACGGGTAACCGGATGAGTCATATAAAAATCCCATAAGTTATTATGCTTAAAATATGTTATGATATCAGTAGGATATCAGCAAATATGCCCAAAAAGATTTTAAAACCAAATTAAGTCCCGTAAGGGCATTTTGGTCATTTTAAGATTTATAAAAGAGGTTTAATAGTAAACTGAGGTTCTGGTCTATAATATTCAGTAAAAATATTTATTTTATAAAGTTATAACAGTATGATATCGTACATATGTGTGGTTTACCATTTACAGCCAAACTATGCACCGTAGGGGCATTTTGGTCATTTCAAATATGCTTTTAAGGACAAAATTGGAAGTCTGAGTTCAAGACTTATACTTACTATTAAAGTACTAAAATTTATTTATAAAATCAGTAGGTAACAAGTCTTAGGTGTTAAATATGGTTTTAAACCATACTATGCGCCTAATTTGCGTAAAAGTCGATAATTGACGATATTTGAGATGTTTATGAAAA
Source organism: Helianthus tuberosus (assembly GCA_030545235.1). Taxonomy (NCBI): domain Eukaryota; kingdom Viridiplantae; phylum Streptophyta; class Magnoliopsida; order Asterales; family Asteraceae; genus Helianthus; species Helianthus tuberosus. The sequence goes on along the minus strand of CM060370.1, from coordinate 196,120,493 downwards.
TCTGAGATTTTGATCAACCTTTAATTTTTAAAATATTTTATTTAACATATAACATCAGTAGGAAAAAGTTTGGCATGATATTCATATGTTAATCTTATTTTATTAACAAAAAGGGTATTATCGTCATTTATCGAATTATACGAGAACTCAATGCTATGGTCAGTTTATAATCTGACAAAAAATTCCAAAAATCCCTAAAAATAATATCAAAACAGTAGGTAATGATTTTGATGCCAAAAATTGGGTTTAAACATGATTTATGCTAAAAATGTAATATAATTAACAAAATGTTTCATTTTACGATATCTTGCATAACTTTAGTTTGAGACCAGAAATTGATGTCAAATTTAGTTGACATGCTTATATATCAGTAATAAAGCTTTTTGTCCTCTCACATTTTCAAAAATCTCGTTTTTATAACATAAGGGCACAATAGTCAAAATTAAGCATAATAACGGAAACAAGCAAATAACTCAGATTTCTAGTATGATCATGTAATATAACCTTATAGGGTTATGCTACATTAAATTACGATCATAACGGAAGCTAAAATAAGTAGCAAACTAATTTAATTCGGTTCCTAATCGAAAGTCAACGCAGAAGTCAAACTTCGCGACTTCCGGTTGCGAACATACCCTAGAACTGGAATTGACGAGCCGAACATGTTTACACATGTTCTAATAATTATTAACAAGTTGTTTAAGTGATAAAACGTATTTTAGAACATTTCTAAACTTATATCGCAATTATTTCGAAAACTGACCCGTTGACTTTTTAAAACAATATTACGTTGACTCGTCTATTGACCAAGCAAACGTGATTCTTAGGAGGTGCCCTTTTGAGGGTTTAACACCTACCTAATTACGATCACGTAGCCATGTTCATTGCGAAAATTGGTTTGACCGTTTACGTTCTAGCTAAAAGTCAAAGCGTTTATCGTAAACGCTTGACTTTTCGGCTTTTTAAGCCAAATAAAATAAACTAGTCATGAAAGGACACTTACATATGGTCCTTAGGACTGAAAATAACTCAGAGAAGGTTCTAAAATATTCAGGATCCTCCAAATTGAGAGAGGTAGCAAGAATAAGAAGGAAGTGTTATTTTGAAATGAAATCAACAACCCCTTTTATAGAGTTTAGAGGATGCTTGGATGATCAAAAAGTGTCCTAGGAAGTTCTAGGATTAAAACAAGTGTAAAACCAGCTAATAAATCAGTATAACAATCCATAGCTTGCTAAAAATGGTTTGTGTGTAGTGTGGGCATCAAGAATTAACAAAACCATCAAAATAAAAGCTGTTTTGCTGCTGTTTAGGGGCTGGCAGCCCACGATAGCAGGTCCAGTAGGCTTCACGGCCTGCTACTTGCCCAACCCAGCCACCCCAAGTTTGGCAGATGTGCTGCTTTAGCCCCTGTCATCTTTTATGCGCTTTTATACTTTTAAAGTTTGCATTTTTGGCACAAGACTTAGTATATTTAATATGTTATGCTAATATAAGTTACAAAAGTGTTAGTGGCCCAACTCCGGTATACCCGGGAGGACGACCGAACGTCACGAAGTTCCCGGTTCGTTCGAAAGGCCTCTCAAAGGCGTAGTTTTGCTAGTTGTCGCTTTTAGTCCTTTTGGCGTACAAATTTATGCGTATCATCGTTCTATGGAATCTAAGCCTTAAACAGCTCATATTAGGCACATCTGGGGTATGACTGAGCTTAACGGAGTTTCCGGTGCCTTTAAAAGGTCACCCTAAAGTGTAGTTTCGCGCGTTGACACTTTTAACCCCTTATTTGCGAACTTGCGCGCATTATCGCGAAACGGCATAAAGGTCTTATGTGGCCAGTATTAGACACTTCCCGAAGGTATGACCGAATATTACGGTGCTCCAGTTTGCTTAAATGATCATTCTAAGGTGTAGTTGTAGACGTTGACGCTTTGGTCCCTCTAACACGAAAACTTACGCGTATCATCGTTTAATAGCATCAAAGCCCTGTGCAATCCGTATTAAGCATTCTCAAAAGTATGATTGCACTTTATAATACGCCGGGTTCGTTAAAAGGTCATTCAGAGGTATAATTACAAATATTGACACTTTTAACCCCTTTAACTTGCAAAGTTGCGCGTAAAGTCACTTATTGGCATAAAAGCCTTAAATGGCCAATATTAGGTATTCCCGAGAGTATAATCAATATCATGAAGCTCTCGGTTTGTAAAAAGGTCACTCAAAGGTAAGAATTTACATGTTGACGCTTTTGACCCTTCGACGCGCAAACTTTCAACAATTATGCAAACGGCTTCTCTCGACCAACGAGTGGCTTAATTATAATTGAGAATACCGTGTATTATTATTCAGAGGCTTAGTTTAAGCATGTTAACACTTTTAATCCTTTCGCATTCAAAGTTTTTGATTCTTCGCAAAAATTAGTCCTTTATAGTCTACGTTTGACTTTATTAGGGTTTAGTACACGTGTCAACGTATCATTGGACGTAATTTTACGAGGTGTTACATCCTCACCCCCATTAAAAGAAATCTCAACCTCAAGATTTGCTCAAAATATAGAAGTACTTCCTGTTGAATAATGGGCTTAAGCTCTACAACATATTTGGGCCTCTATGGGCACCCCAGTTGACCTTTATAATAGGTACATGTTTTCTTTCGGGGCTTCTAATCCTGTCGATCCTTAATCGATACTGGTTTCTCATCAAACCATAAGTTTTCAACAATCTGCATATCATTATGTGATAATGCTATCAACTTATCGGCGAGACATATCCTTAAATCACCAGTAAGGAACACATTGAATACCATCAAGTTCCTTAGGTAAGTTTTAGCTTATAGGCTACCGATCTTGATATATTCAATTTTCTCGAATGGTCCAATATATTTTAGAGTTTAACTTGTCTGTTATATCAAAAATGCAGCACACCTTTCTAGGGTGGTACTTTATGTTGAATCATGTTCCTTATTGAGAACTTAAGAGGTTTGTGACTCTCATCAACATTGATTTTTTGCTGATTATTGGCAGCTTTCAGACGATCACAGATTCATATGATCCTATCCGTTGCCTCCAGGGTAACTTCAGGTCCTGATAATTTGGACTTACCAAACTTCTATCCAACAAACGGACGTTTGACATTCTTCCTATACAAGGCCTCTATAAATAGCAGCCTTGAAGTATATAACAACTATTAGCTATAGAAAAGCTTATTTAAGGCGAGATAGTCATTCCAAGTACTGCTTAATCCAATCTTTAAAGAATAGCTAACCTTATGGTTAGTCGAACGAATCGACGATCCTGGGCAGCTAATGGCGATTCTTAATTGTTGCCTAAATAGGGTCGCGGTAATCAATGCATAAGCACACTGAACCGTCTTTCATAAGTAATAACACCAGAGCTCTTAGAATGGTGAGCCAGGCCTTACGAACCTTTATTCTTAAAACTCATTGGATTGGGGTTTCAATCCTTCCATTACTGTCGGTACTAACCGATATGGAGATTTTTCAATTGATTCAGCCCTAAGCGGGATATTAATCTTAACTCTACTTGCTTTTCAAGAGGTAAACGGGGTAGTTCTATGAAGAGGACAATCGAGATTGACAGGGATGACAGAGATATTCTGAATCTCTGGCCTCAGTTCATCTATCGATATCCGTGCCATATAAATGACACATTTTCACGAGTACAAGTATGCCTTAAGTAGAAACACCTACTCATGCATTTCTATAATGGATATCTTCATTGAATACCACTAGCTGACTTTGGCATAATATGACCATTGGAAATATCTTAGTGGTTCCACGCATTAAACCTCCATACTGATCAGGCATGGAAGCAATCTATGGAACATATTAGGATACGCCAATCCTCATATGCCACCTTTATTAAACATAGTTTGGCATTCGCAGTTGATAGAAATCAATGAGATAATAATAAAATAACATATATTGTCATATTCTATCTGGGAAAAGAGTACTCTAGATTCTTACGAAAAGATCATCGTCGAGAATGGAAGAAACGGTCTTTATAGTTTTCATTGGTAAGTTCTACCTTATACTTAATATCTAGAGTTCTTATGAGTATAATCAAAAGTTTGCTAAGCTTATTGTCTATCTAAGACTTATTATTCCCCGAATTAAAACAAGTCACTTAGCAAAAATGTTATTGATAAATGATAAGGAATGACCTGATGCTATTCTTGATATGTACTGTCTCTGGCATTCATCCGGTAGTTCAGGCGTTTCCTTTCTTAGCCTTTCCAGGCTTAGCTGTACCTTTTTTGGCAGCTTTAGGGCAATTAGTACTGATGTGGCCCTTCTCGCCAGAGCTGAAACAGAATGCATTCTTTATGTCCCTACATTCGTGGGACTGGTGACCAGTTCTTTTACAGATGCCACATTGTTTTAACTTTTGGTTTGATCAACACTGTCCCTAGTGTCTTCTTTTGCAGGTTTTGCATGTAGGCTTTTTATTGGAATCTTGTTGGTTCCTTTCTAACTTGGATTTGCCCTTTTTCTTAGGATTCTGGGAGTTATCCTCCTCCCTCTGTCTTTTCTCATTAGTCTCAGTATTGACTTACTTTTGTCTCACTATATCCAGAGTGAGAGACAAGGATAGATCCACAGTTGATCTAAATGTGGTTGGCCTTGAAGCCTTAACACTCCCTTTTACTTCCGGTGCCAAACCACCGATGAAACGCGCAATGCATTTAGGTTCAGGGGTAATTAAATAGGGTATCAATCTAGACAGGGAGTTGAAGTCGGTAACATATTGCTGACAATCTAGGTTTTTCATTGTGAGAGTCAGAAAATCTGTTTCCATTTTTTCCACTTCGTGTTGTGGACAGTAGTTTTTTCTGATAAGATCCACAAACTTGGACCATCCCATATTGTATAGGGGAATTTTCCCCATGGACTGTACCATGGCCTTCTACCATGCGAGGGCCTCGCCTTTGAAAGATTGTGAAACAAATTTCACTACATCCTTATCAGCACAATTGATGATGTCCACAACAGTTTCCATTTCATCAAGCCATTTGATGGCATCGATCGCCCCTTTTTCCCCATTGAAATCCATGGGTTTGCATGAGACGAAGTATTTGTATGACCACCCGTCTTCAGTTGAACGAGGCTTATCGTGGAGCACTAACTTCTGAGGTTTTCTCTTTGCATTTGAAGAGTGAACGGAGCTCTCCTTGCGAGCTGATGTATTTGGTTTTGTATGGGACTTTGAGCGAGTATCACTTGATTCCTTATTGTTCTCAAGAATTTTACCCACAGCTTTATTAACTACTGTGTCAATCATGGCCTGAAGATCAGCGCCATTAACATTTACATTTGCATCATTGTTTCTGTTTACAGTACTACTATATGCTTCATCAGAATCCACCCTTTTGAAGCTTTGGTACAAAACACCAATAATAACAATTGCTTAGTTACAAAATAATAGTGAATCATCGTATTTGATGATTATCAAACTATGGTATCATTAAACCATATCGACTATTAGGTTTTAACTTCCTTATAGTATGTTACTAGAAATTATATTAATTTTTGAGTTAACTGCCATTTTCGTCCCTGTGGTTTGGTCACTTTGGCCATTTCAGTCCATTTTTCAAAAATGCGCCATTTTCCTCCCCGACGTTCTGGAAAGGTGCCATTTCAGTCCAAAAATCATAACCCAGTTAAGTCAGTTAGTAAATAAGGACTGATTGTGTAAATTTGTAACATAAAGGACCATTTAAGTAAATATTAAACACCACCACCACTAGCCCTGCCACCACCACCACTCCGCTGCCACCACCACCACCACCGCCACCACAGCCCTGCCACCACCACCACTCCGCTGCCACCACCACCACCGCCACCGCCACCACAGCCCTGCCACCACCGCCCTGCCACCACCACCACAGCCCTGCCACCACCGCCACAGCCCTGCCACCACCGCCACAGCCCTGCCACCACCGCCACCACAGCCCTGCCACCACCACCACTCCGCTGCCACCACCACTCTGCTTTCCTTCACATATGTATGCATGTGAAGCATGCTGTTCACAAACAATGGTTCACCTTCTTTCAAACTTAAATTTTCCCTCGTTAGCATTTCCGAGGTGGCCGGTCGGGCGATCAGGCAGAACTCTAGTTCAATCCCGAGAGTATTCGCTTCCGCCACCAACGCCTCCGTTTTGGTTTCCAACTCCATTATATCACCCCGATCTCCTAAAACACCTGTGATCCGGATGAGTTTTGGTGAGACTTCTTGACACATGGCTGAACTTGAACTTGAACATGAACCTATGGGTCTTATCAGGGACCGCCACTGCAATACATGATCCATTCCCAGATCAATAATGTGCAAACGGACCGATGGGTCAGTCGCTTGTATGATGGCCTCATTTGCAGCCATGAATCCGAACTCAATGTATGGTGGGGTTTGGTGAAGTAATTCAAAAGCTTCGATTCTTTCTTCTCGAGTGACCTCTAGAGGAAGGGTTACTCCTCTGGAAACGGTCCCGTTTGGATTGATGTTGGTTTGCAGAAGAGATACTCTTGATTTCAAACCTGTGGCGAAATAATACGATACCCGTTGTAACGAATCGCCTAGAGGGTTTGCTGAACACCAGATTTTGGAAAGAATCGATTCGGCTAATCGGGTGTCCCTGCAACCCACCGCCTCCGCACACGCCAGTAACAAATGCACCAATTGCAGCCCATCATCTACACCATTAACCCTCATTTGATCCTGATCATGATCATGTTCTGACCCTTGGATCATCATAGGAACATCTGTGTTGTCATCAGCCAAAATGGTTAATTGGGTCCATAAAGGGATATTTTCTTCTTTGGGTTTGGTTGTGAAATAACGAACTTAAAGCTTGAATTTAAGACTTCTGATGGTAGTTATGAGGTTTAAATGGAAAGTTTGGAGGTTTATGCAATGGAACAAGAAAGTGAGACAATGAATTAGTGTTATATATTGATCAAAATCTGCAGGGCTGTGGTGGCGGTGGCGGTGGTGGTGGTGGCAGCGGAGTGGTGGTGGTGGCAGGGCTGTGGTGGCGGTGGTGGCGGTGGTGGTGGTGGTGGCAGCGGAGTTGTGGTGGTGGCAGGGCTAGTGGTGGTGGTGTTTAATATTTACTTAAATGGTCCTTTATGTTACAAATTTACACAATCAGTCCTTATTTACTAACTGACTTAACTGGGTTATGATTTTTGGACTGAAATGGCACCTTTCCAGAACGTCGGGAAGGAAAATGGCGCATTTTTGAAAAATGGACTGAAATGGCCAAAGTGACCAAACCACAGGGACGAAAATGGCAGTTAACTCTTAATTTTTATTTGGCCTAGGACTCAAAAGGGACCATTAATGGCATTTAAGGGTTGGACCGAGTCCATTTCCTTTTTGACAGGGGATCACAATGTCACAACTGTCTTTGTCATATAGACGATTAAGAGTAGCTCGAGGGCTAGCCTTAAAGGACATTAATATATATATGGCACAGAGGCCCGTCACAGGGACGTAAGATATGTCATAAAGCCTAGTCATGAAGGACATAAGTAATCATATGGCATAAAACCCTTGTTGCAAAGGACATTAGTTTATAAACCGCAATCTTCTTAGATCAGGGGCTTTAAGACTTGAAAATAGTTCTTCACCTTTGGACAGGGAGTCATAGACTACAACTGTCTTTGTTTTAAAAGACGATTCATTTTGGCACATAGGCCAATCAATGGACATCATCAATGGATGTTTATATGTATATATATATAATTATCGTAAATTTAAGATATCTATCAAGATCTTATCGACCTTATATAGTATGAGGCTTGGGCATTTCCCATCACCTTGGACAATAACCATAACGGTCAAAATTTGTCAATGTCACTAATGGACAATATAGTATATAACCCGTAGGCAAAACATCACTAAAGGATGTTAAATAATGTGATCATCGTATTAGATGATATTAATCATGATCATATTGATCTTTTAGACTATGAGGCTTGGACATAGTCCAGCATTTTTAGACAGGGGGTCGTAGACCACAACTGTCGCTGTCTTATTGGACAACAAGTTTAGCCCGTAGGCACTTCTCCACTAATGGATATTTATATTATGATCATCATATTGATGATACTTGCCATGATCTAATTCGATCATATAGGCTTTTAGGCTTGGACATAGTCCAAATACCTTGACGGCTGATATGGTTTCTCAAGTCACACTGTCAGGAGTGTTAACATGTTCTTAGATGTTAACAAGGATTAATTGTCTTAAGAGGGTTTTACCATCATAGCATGTTTGTATTGACATATTGGCTAGGTTATACCACTAAGAAGATATTTTGAAATTATTTAGCAGATCGATAAAGTTCGAATAAAACTGATACTATTGTTTGATAAAGGACGAAATGAATACCTGTATAAAATTTTCAAAACATTCCATAAATCATCAAGAAATCTACAATAGTGTCTTTATCAGGACTTTTAGTATCCTATTTGTCCACAGAGGACTAAAAGGAAAATATAAGTCCGTATAAGGACTATAAAATATTAGAAGTCCACATAGGGACTATATTGAAACACTTTGCCCATGAAGGGACTATAATGAAATATCATGTCTACAAAGGGGTTATAATGAAATATCATGTCCACTAAGGGACTATAATGAAATGTCGTGTCCACAGAAGGACTATTTCAAAATAGCATATCCCCAAATGGATTTTAATGAAATAACGTGTCCATAAAAGGACTATATTGGTACAACATGCGCACAAAAGGGGCTTTGCTGAACAGATGTCCTCACAGGGACTCAAATCGAAAGATATATTCAATAGGAAATTATAAGTAAACAAACATCCATACAGGGACTATATAGAAGAGATGGGTCCTTGTAGGGACTTTAAAGTAATACTAGTCTACGCGGGGACGGAAGGAGAAATATAAGTCAATATAAGGACTATAAGGTATGTCAACCTTGGGACTATAGTGAAACGACATGTCCTCGAAAGGACCATGATGAATTATTATATTCGCCAAGGAACTTTAATAAAATAATATGTCTACAAAAGATTTTAATGAAATAGTTTGCCCATGAAAGGACTATTTTGAAGTATGATGTCCAAGAAAGGACTATTTGGAAATATAACGTCCATGAAGGGACTATATTGTAATATAATGCCCACGAAGGGACTATTTTGAAATATAATGTCCTCGAAGGGACTATATTGAAATATAATGTCCTCGAAAGGACTATGATAATCAAATATATATACAAAGTCTCATTAGAAGAGGTGAGTCTACAAGGTCTATGATGAAATAATATGTCCACAAAAGACCACAATAATCGAATGCCCGTACAGGGACTTAAAGGAAAATGAAATATAATAGAAGAAGGGTTTTCTAATGTCTTCCTTGCTTTATTCCGATTGTTTTTCTTCTTTATTTATCGTACGCGGTAGCGACACTGAAGATCTTTAGTGAATAAAGTAAACATTTAAAATCAGGATCCGTTGCAGAAGTAGAATCCAAAGACTCAATAGTTAAAGAAATCACATGGATCACAGATTGGGTTTTGACTGGTATAGTCCAAGTCTGAAATTTCAAAACTTGGAAATAGAAAATAGGGATTAATAGCATCCACATGTATTATCTCCAATATGGGAGCCTTAGGGATCTCCGGTCCGGGTATGGACTCCACTAGTACAGACTTCAAGATTTGAGCCTTAGGGACATCCGGTATGGATTCCGAAGTCTGGTTAAGAGTTTAAATAGGTTTGGTTTTGGGAATAGGTCCATAAAGGTCTTTCCTTCAGCCGGTCGCACGCTTATCCTAGCCGTGGTATGAAGCTTGGCATTTCTTGGCTTTGGACGGGAAGAATCTCCATCAACGGCTTCTTTGCTTGGTGACATATTTAAAACACATAAAATCGAAAACAATGTTTACTTAATAGGGATGAGAGCATTCCTATGTTAAGTCTAGACTCAGAAGGTCTAAGGAATATGCTATTGTGTCATTTGAGATTAAACACTAAAGGCAAGTGTTTAATTCACTCAAACGTTGGCTCTGATACCAACCTGTCACACCCCGATATTTCCAGTTCAGCCCGGTGGGGAGTATCGTGACGTAAGATTGGTATCGTCATGGTCAAATACACACAGAATAGCACAACGGAAGTCTTGGAATATAAAATACTATTACAAACACAAATGTCTAAAATATAACAAAGTATTTAGTACAGACAAGCTTGTAATAATCCACAGGCGGATCATTAAAACAAAAGGAGTTTATCAGACTAATGGCTTATGCGAAGGAGTTGCAAATTCCTCGTCTAACAATTCCGAGCAGCTTCCAGCCTATTTACGTATTTGTACCTGTCACTTAGACTTTTGAAAATACGTCAGTTTTCACTGGTAAATACAATCAACCGACACATTTAAAAATGTTTATGAAAATTTGTTTAGGTGCACAAGGCACGAAAATAATTTATACTTGGGACAAACTATATCTCATGTTATCAGTTTTACATAACTTGCTCTACATACGGGGCCCGGTACTATGCCGGTTCATGATTAACGTATTTTAGAACATTTCTAAACTTATATCGCAATTATTTCGAAAACTGACCCGTTGACTTTTTAAAACAATATTACGTTGACTTGTCAATTGACCATGCAAACGTGATTCTTAGGAGGTTCCCTTTTGAGGGTTTAACACCTACCTAATTGCGATCACGTAGCCATGTTCGTTGCGAACAATGGCTTGACCGTTTACGGTCTAGCTAAAAGTCAAAGCACTTATCGTAAACACTTGACTTTTCGGCTTTTTAAGCCAAATAAAATAAACTAGTCATGAAAGGACACTTACATATGGTCCTTAGGACTGAAAATAACTCAGAGAAGGATCCAAAATATTCAGGATCCTCCAAATTGAGAGAGATAGCAAGAATGAGAAGGAAGTGTGATTTTGAAATGAAATCAACACCCCCTTTTATAGAGTTTAGAGGATGCTTGGATGATCAACAAGTGACCTAGGGAGTTCTATGTCACGGCCCCCGACCCGGTTTGACCCGTTTCAGGAGCCGCGGGATAGAAATTCCCGTGGTATTTAATTTAATCACAGCGGAAGTCTTTTTAAAACAGGATCATTTAAAACTGCTCGCTTATATATAATATAGGGATAATTCCCATAATTTACAAACACTTGATTTCACTAGGAAATCCTTTATTTCTTTAAAACATGTTTCTTTATTTATTTACATTGAGCCACTTTCTAAGCTTGTAGTGCTACTCGGCACTTTTCCTTTGCTCACAACAGATCACCTGAAACATGTTTGAAAAAGGTTTTGTCAGCGGGAAATACTGAGTGAATCATTCATTTTGCTAAAACGACTCGTTTGTTATAATTCACAGTATTAAGAGAGATTACAATGTTTATTTCAACCAAATACCCACAGTACTTGTCATCGACTCGTTTCGTGACTGTGGTCATATTACTATTGAGTCCGTTCACCCAATAGTAACGAGTATCATTAATTAGGTTCGCCCACCTAAATTGATAAAACAGTAATGTGCACAATACCCCACATACTGGCTGTAATTTGGTGACTACATATACTTAATCACTGTAATTATAATCTTGAAAATAAACATACTTTTGTAAATAGATTTGATAAAAAGAGAATGACTCACATTGTAGATTTTAACGAGCAGAATATAAGCCTACTGATTAGCCTGAATTAACCTAATTTAAATAACAATGCACACACAACAGGTTAGTAACTAATACAGCAGTTACGACAATTCACGAGATTAAACCCTCACAACAATTTATTAGTGCAATACTTAATAATTCAGTGGATTCTCAACGAATGACAGAGTATAGTCCGAATTCGAGCAGTACTCAAACATTCAAGTCGAAATCACAATGAATTAATAAAGTATAACCTCAATTTGAGCGGCACTTAAACAATCATTGGATAGTTATAATCGATCGGACGTTGAATCGTAATAGCGATCGAGTTATTACCCTGATTGCAGCAGCACTTCGTGATCAGTGTGTGTTTTTGAGAGTAAACAGACGATAACTCCCTCTACGAAACTTGAATTTACGTCGTTCAAATTCCAAATTTCAAGTCCCGACGTCCTCTATTTATAGGCAGATTTTAGGTGTGTCGCGGCCCGCGTGAGAATAAGCTTAACTTTACGCGGGCCGCGTAAAGTTTTGTTTTATGTGTAGGGTTGCCACGATTGGGACTAGCCTTGCTGACTCAACAGAATTCGTTAATTCAACTTCCTCCGCACGCAATTTAGATAATCGTCCACTACGGTATTACCCCCCCTGAGTTTTAGGGGCCCTAATCCTGATTCTGAAAATTCTGGAAAAATTAGGGTTTGTGCAGAATCATTTGGGTCTCTCAATTAGGGTTTCCTATTAGATAAATTAATTAATTAAATATGACTTTTGATACGAGTTGTTACATTCTACTCACCTTAATAAAAATCTCGTCCTCGAGATTTACTGGAATAAATGAGGATATTTTCGCTTCATTTCTGATTCCAGCTCCCAGGTGTATTCAGCTCCTCTCTTTGAATCCCATCTGACTTTGACTAAGACTAATCGTTTATGTTTGAGAAACTTTATCTTTCGATCCTCAATTTGAAGAGGTTTCTCAACAAATTTTAACTTTTCGTTTACCTCTATATCTTGGAGAGGTACTACCAAAGATTCGTCTGCTAGACATTTCTTGAGATTGGATACATGAAATACATCATGTACTCCAGCTAATTCTTCTGGTAGTTGTAAACGATAAGCAACTGGTCCTATACGTTGGATCACTGGGAATGGTCCTACGTACCTTGGACTTAGCTTTCCTTTCTTTCCGAATCTAACTACTCCTTTCCAAGGAGAAACTTTCAAAAGTACTTTATCTCCAATTTGGAATTCTATAGGCTTGCGGCGATTATCTGCATAACTCTTCTGGCGATCTCTAGCTGTTTTCAATCTTTCCTTGATTTGAGTTATCTTGTCGGTCGTTTCTTGCACTATTTCAGGCCCTGACAATTGACTTTCTCCTATTTCTGCCCAACAAACTGGAGTTCTACACTTTCTTCCATAAAGTGCCTCAAATGGAGCAGTTTCAATACTTGAATGATAACTATTGTTATAGGAGAATTCAATTAATGGTAAGTGATCATCCCAACATCCACCAAAATCAATTACACATGCTCGGAGCATGTCTTCCAGTGTTTGTATTGTTCTTTCACTTTGTCCGTCTGTTTGAGGATGATATGCAGTGCTTAAATTTAGTCGAGTTCCCATTGCTTGCTGGAAACTTTTCCAGAAATGGGAAGTGAAACGACTATCTCTATCTGAAATAATGGAGAGTGGGACTCCATGTAAAGATACTACTTCGTCTACGTACAACTTGGCTAACCTTTCCATACTAAAGGTTTCTTTCATTGGTAGAAAATGAGCTGATTTGGTTAATCGATCCACAATTACCCAAATTGCATCATTACCTTTTCTGGTCTTAGGTAATTTAGTAACAAAATCCATTGTTATAAGTTCCCATTTCCATATAGGCATTTCCAATTGTTGTAGTAAACCTGAGGGTTTTTGGTGTTCAGCCTTAACTTGTGAACAAGTAAGACATTTAGATACATATTTTGCTATATCTTTCTTCATTCCTATCCACCAAAAATTCTTTCTTAAATCTTGGTACATCTTATTGTTTCCAGGGTGCATAGTATACCTAGATTTATGAGATTCTTCTAAAATCTTAAGTCTTAAGTTTCCTTGTTTTGGTACCCAAATTCTACTTTTGTGGAATCTCCAAATTCCATCTGCTCCTTGTTCTAATTCCTTTATCCGTCCTTTCATTCCTTCAGCATCATCCTTGATTGCTGTATCTTGAACATTCTTCAATTGTTCCATTAAATCTATCTGTAGATTTAATCTGAGAGCACGAACTCGTCGTTGCTTTTCATGATATTTACGACTTAAGGCATCTGCAACTACATTTGCCTTTCCTTCATGATATTGGATATCACAGTCGTAGTCACTTAATATTTCCATCCATCTCCTTTGCCTCATGTTTAACTCTTTTTGCCCAAATATATATCTTAGACTTTTATGGTCAGTATAGACAGTAAATTTACTTCCGTAAAGATAATGTCTCCAAATTTTAAGGGCAAAAATTACGGCTCCTAATTCTAAGTCATGAGTCGTATAATTTTCTTCATGCTTTTTCAATTGTCTTGAGGCATATGCAATTACCTTCTTGCGTTGCATTAACACGCATCCAAAACCTAATTTTGAAGCATCACAATATACTTCAAAATCTTCGGTACCTTCTGGTAAGGCTAAGATTGGAGCATTGGTTAATTTCTGTTTCAAGATCCTAAAGGCTTCTTCTTGTTTAGGTCCCCATTCAAACTTAACGGCTTTACAGGTTAACTTAGTTAATGGTACAGCTATCTTGGAAAAATCCTTAATAAACCTTCTATAATATCCAGCTAAACCTATAAAACTTCTTATTTCCATTGCAGTTTGCGGAACCTTCCAATTAGTATTTGCTTCTATTTTAGAAGGATCTACGTGAATTCCTTCGTGATTCACCATATGACCTAAAAATTGCACTTCCTTTAACCAAAATTCACACTTTGAGAATTTTGCATAAAGCTTTTCCTTTCTTAACAAAGTTAAGAGTGCATGCAAATGTTTGCAATGTTCTTCTTGACTTTTGGAATAAATAAGTATATCGTCGATGAATACGATTACAAATTTATCCAAGTGTGGTTTACAGATTCGATTCATCATGTCCATAAATGCTGCTGGGGCATTTGTTAGTCCGAAGGGCATGACTGTAAACTCATAATGGCCATACCTAGTTCTAAAAGCAGTTTTAGGTATGTCTTCTTCTTGTACCTTCAATTGATGATATCCGGAACGTAAATCAATCTTAGAAAAATATCTAGCTCCTTGAAGTTGATCAAATAGATCATCAATCCTAGGTAATGGATATCGATTCTTAATTGTAACCTTATTCAATTCTCTATAATCGATACACATTCTCATTGATCCATCTTTCTTTTTCACAAACAACACTGGTGCTCCCCACGGGGATGAACTAGGTTGTATAAATCCTTTACTTAGTAATTCATCTAACTGCTTTTTCAATTCTAACATTTCGGTGGGTGCTAATCGATAAGGTGCCTTAGCTATTGGTGTAGTACCCGGAATTAGATGAATCCTAAATTCTACTTCCCTATCTGGTGGTAATCCTGGTAATTCTTCTGGAAATACATCTGGATATTCTGAGACTACTGGTATTTCCTTAAGATCCTTACCTTTAGTGCTAATGATTACTGAAATCATATACACTATTTCTTTCTTTCGTTCATAACTAGCAACTTTCATTACTGATATGAACTTCATGGGTTTGCGTGGTTTATCTCCTATAATGGTGATTATTTCCCCAGTAGGTGTTTGAATTTCTATAGAGTTTTTATCACAAAAGATTCGAGCATGGTTGGCTATTAACCAATCCATTCCTAACACAACATCAAATTCGGCTAATTTCATAGGTAACAGGTTGGCAGAAAACTTATGGCCTAACAATTCTATCTTTCCTTTTTGCGAAACCTTATTTATTTTAACAGAATTCCCGTCTGCCGTTTCGACTGTAAAATTTTTCCTAAGGGTTGTTAAGGGTAACTTAAGAGCTTGGCAAAATGAAGTATTGATAAAACTTTGGTTTGCACCAGAGTCAAATAATACTTTTGCATATACGTTGTGAACTAGGAACGTACCAGCTATCACATCTGGAATGAGTTCTGCTTCTTGAGTAGTTAACTGAAAGGCTCGGACATTCTTCTTGGTAGCTCCGTCAGCTGGTTTAGCTTTGTTATCTGCTGGTTTGACCAATTTAGGACATTCTGTTTTGAAATGTCCTGCTTCTCCACAATTGTAACAGATTGTGGATTTCTTCCTACAGTTTTCTTCACGATGTCCTACCATTTTACAAAAATTGCAAGTTACACCACATCTTCCAAAATGTTTCTTTTTGCAATTTTTGCAGAACGGTGGAGTTGAAGATTGCCCTGTTCCTCTTCTTTTGAAATTACTATTATTACCCGTACGAAATCCCTGGGTAATCTTCTGAGCTAATTCCTTCTTTTTGTTTTCATCTTGCGTGCGTACTAGTTCGTCGGTTAGAGTATTAGCTAATTCCACAGCATCGTCAATAGTGCGAGGTCTCGCAGCTTTAACAAAATTGCGGATTTCACTAATTAATCCCCAGATGTATCGAGAAATGAGTACCGGTTCTGGCGAAGCCAGTGTTGGTACCACTCTAGCATATTCAAAGAATGTCGAAGTATAACTGCGACACTCCACTCCTATCATCCGGTGATTTAGGAACTTATTTGCCATTTGTTCCTTTTCATATTCAGGACAATATTTCCTTTCTACAAGATTCTTGAATTCTTCCCATTTCATGGCATAAGCCATCCTTCTTCCTTTTGCTTGTAGCACCGTGTTCCACCATTCTAATGCTCCTTCTTTGAACAAATTTGATGCATACATCACCTGATCTTCTTCTGAACACTTACTTATTGCAATTACTGCTTCGGTTTTCTCTAACCACCGCAGTACTGCAGTTGCTCCTTCATTACCTGCAAATTCAGCAGGTTTGCAAGCAAGAAATTCTTTGAAAGTGCAACCAGGTGTTGCGGCTTTCATTTTCTTAGGAGGTGGAGCCTGTCGTAGATTATTATCATCATGATTGCTGCCTCCATTTACACTGTGACTAAAATTATCTTCCTGAGTACGTTTACTAGGAATGATTTGTTGCGGTTCTACTGGATTTTTAACAGCAGCAACGAATGCTGGAATAGCATTGGCTATCCCTTGTGCAACAATATTTTCTATATCTTGTCTAGTCATATACTGGTTTTCCTGATTTTGTTCAGATTGATTCCCTTCATTAACTGGTTCATTATTAGCATTTTCCATCTGATAATTATTAAAAATATAATTATTAGTATTTGTTGGTGCACACATCTGTCGTCTTCGTCTTGTATCGAGTCTCGGTTCGGTGCGGGTTCGGTGCGAATTTTATCAAGCATGATGTCATCATCTAGGATGATGACATCACACAAGTGACATCACATGTTGCATCATCACAAAAGACAAAGGAAATTCAAATCAGATTGTTATTTGTGAAAGATTCGCTTCAAGACAAAAGTAAATTGTAACATTTCGCTTCAACATGTTAGGTTCGCTTGAAGGGTTTCGCTTGAAGTCTTCAAGCGAAATCATGTAGCTTATAAATAGGGCTAGTGTATTGTCATTTGTAACAGAATTTTGCCAAGTGTACAGAAGTGCTGCCGGTTTCTCTTTCGATTGTAAAGGTTGTCAATATCAATATATAAGAGATTAAAGTGAATATCAAGCTGTTTACACGTTCGTTTCTCTGTTTCCGCCTTTGAAACGGACTAGAACTCTTCCGAACGACTCGTTTAGGTCGCAATCCGATCCTACAATTGGTATCAGAGCTCAGGACGAGGAGTTCTTGCCAAAAACAGCCGGTTTTCACCACGATTTCTGTTTCTACATCATTCTTTTTCGAAATTTCAAACTTTTTACGGATAAAATCGACTAAAATTCTCACATATCACGCATAATCATGTTTTAACAGTTCCTGGAAAGTTTCAGCATCAAAATCAGCCTAAAACTTGTAATTTTGTGTGATTTCGCTTCAAGTGTTCGACATTTGCTGACATCATCTAGGTCTTCACTTGAGTTTACATATTAGAACACCCTTTCGCTTGAAATTTGATGTTTGTTTGAAGCGAAACATTGGCTCTCGCTTGAAATCTGCACTGAGTCTGCTTGATATATCTTGAGTGTTCGCTTGAATCTTCACTTAGATCTGAACTCGCTTGAAACGATCACTTGAATTAAATGTCTGATTGAATCGTATTTCCAGTAAACAAGTTTGTGTTTAGTGTGAAAAGTTCATCGTGTTATGAGATATTCGGTTTGCATGAAACAGATTATCACGAGAATTGATGGTGTTTTGATAAAGTGATTTCATCGAAATGTGTATAAAATCGTCAGTACATGTGTTTTGATAGGAAATTTTTGGTTATGAATTGATAATATGTCACGTGATATCTGATTAAAGTAGTCACACCTTTATCAGTTTAGTGAAAAACGAGGTCTAATAGAATTAATTGAAAATTTGTGTTTGTCGGCTTAGTGGAAATCATGATCCAATCAGATTGTCATTGAGCATTAAGGGTTGTCGGAAGTTCATGTGAATATCTCAGATTAAATCATTATATGTGATCATTATATGGGATAGGTATTAAAGTGTAATGTCCATGTGATCGTCATTAATTGGTGTAGGCTTTGAATTTGTTGAACATTTAAAGTATGGTCGTAATTGATGTGATCATGTGAATGTGGGTTTCGAGGTCCAACCAATATAGTATGATAATTCATGTTGTCAGCCAAAGCATGTGTTTGCATGTATATCAGATCTACATGTGAGTTTTGTCGACATATATACTTTGTGTGTATACTTTGATTTTTGTGATTGATCTGATATAAAGTGTTTTTGTCGGCTTGTGTATTGCATGTGATAGATATAAATGATGGGCATTTTTTAATTGGTTACATGAGATCCAATTTGAATTGAGAAGTAATCTGATACAAATGTATTGATAAAATTCGACCCATATTAAATAGTTGATATTTTTTTTAGTGATTAAAGTCCATATGATATATGTTAGCTCATGATATATGAGTGTTGTGAATATGTGATTTGAAATTGTTTGTGATATTTTGGTTATATGTGCTAGTCGATTGAGTTGTGTGCAATTTTAGTTCAACGGTTTAAATAGAATCTACAGGTTGTGTGGTTTGACATTAAAATCCATTCACATCAAATTTGTTCACTTCACACGGTGTGTACTCAAGTCGCGTGGTTTGAGTCGTGGTTTCTGTCAGTTCGTACGGTTCGGAGGTCAAAGGTGTCAAAAAGTCAATTTTGTATCAAAGGTTCATCAGGTCAATTGAATTCTATCCGGGTCTTTCAGTCCACACAGCGGGTCATTCAGTTCGCACAGTTGGTCAACATTCAGTCCGCACACAAAAATTATCAGTTCGAGTACTAGTTTGTTTCAGTTAATTGAAAAGATTTTTTAAACTGATTGTATTTTTGTTTGTGATTGTAAAGGTATTTGCCGAAGCCATGGAAGGGGAATTCTACAATGCTTTTGCGACACCGGTTGCACCTGTTACTGCTGCTGAGAATGTATACAGTGAAAATGAGACGGGAACTCATCAAAAGCCACCAAAGCTTATGTACATTGAAGAATTTAAAGGATGGCAGAATCGATTTGAGAACTGGGTACAAGCTTACAAGTTTGATGCATGGTGTTCATTGTTGAAAGACTATGAGAAACCAAAGAATGACCGTGGGATGGATAAAGCAATTGAGGACTACTCAGAGATTGACAAATTAAAATTCACAAGTGAGAAAATGATGATCAGTATTCTTCAGCAAGCAATAAAAGAAGATATATTTGTTTTGCTCCAACATAATGGTACAGCTAAATCAATCTGGGAAGCATTGATTCAGAAATTCCAAGGAAGCGCAGATATGATCAAGAACAGAAAGGCTTTACTGAAAAAATCATTTGATATGTTTTCAGCCTTTGATCATGAAACTACAAAGCATACCATTGATAGATATTGTCATCTAGTCTTGGAAATGAAAAGATTTAACATTGAGAAAGAGGATGATGAGTGGGTCGATAAACTTGCTGAAGCATTACCACAACAGAAATGGGGAACGTATTTGCTGATCTTAAAACATACAAGAAAGTCTGAAAATATGAATTTGGCTCAGTTTATTCAGAGGATTGAAGAGCATGAGTTAGATATTCAGAAAACGGCTATCATGACAAATCCAAATGCCAAACAAGATGTCAGTTTGTATTACCGAGGGAACAAGTTTGAGACTACTCCCAGCCCGAGCCCAAAGATCCAAACTGGTTTCAGTGCTGACAGTTCATCTGGAACAAAGAGTAGTAGTGTGACACAAAGTGGTGGATCTTCACCTTCGTTCTCAAGTTTTGATCCAAACAGCACAACATCAAGTTATCAACGACAAAACTCAACAAATCTTCAGTGCAATGTTACTTTAAACATTCAAAATGGTCAGAATCTGTCTCCGGAAGTTGCCAAGCAACACATGGCATCACTGGTTACTATGTTAGAATCTTACGAAAGTTTGATCGGTGGGAAGATTGGGAATCCGATGCTTACCAAAGAAGATTACGACCAAATTGATGCTGAAGAACTTGAAGTGATGGATATCAAATGGTGCTTAGCAAGTGCTTGGAGGAGAGCTGAGAAGTTTCAAGAGATTACTGGTAGGGATGAATTTCGAGGAATGGCTACCTCTCCATTGGGATTTGATAAATCAAAGGTTACCTGTTTCCGTTGTAAAGGAAAAGGTCATTTTAAACGAGAGTGCAAAAGTAAAGAAACTACCGGGAATCAAGATAGAAACAATTATTATCAGAAATCAATCTTCCATCAGACTACTCAACAACCTCAAATTGTACATGCTCATGCTACTGATGATGGAAAGAAGAAAGCTTTAATTATTCATCAAGATGACGAAAAAGTTGCCGAGGGATTTAGTTGGGATAAATACATTCCATCAGAATCAGGCTTTGTTGCTCGAATTCTAGGTGAAGATGAGGTTAATCAGAAAAGAATCCCGATTTTTCCAGATCTTGGAAGCGATATAGATACCGATGATGAGGAAGAATATCTTAACAAATGTAGAAAAAGTATTGAGCCTGATAGTTTTAATTTTTTCTATGCAGATAAAGTTTATATGCTGAATCAGAAGAAGATTGCCCGCTTAAAGAGGGAACTGGAAGCAGCAAAGTTACTTGCTAATGAAAAGGCAAAGACAGAAGCTGGAGAAGCGAATGTTGAACCAGCAACTGAGAAAGTTGTTGAAGTGGAGAAAGTGGTAGAGAAAATAGTCGAAGTTGAAAAATTGGTCGAAGTAGAGAAGATCATTGAAATTGAAAAGATTGTTGAAAAATTGGTTGAAGTTGAAAAACCATGTTTGAAGTGTTCAGAATCTTGCAAAGCTTGTGAAGAGAAAGATAAGAAGATTGCTGAGTTGGAGAAGATTAAAGAAGACTTACTGTCTGATGTGAAGTACATTAAGGAGTCGTACGATGTGCTCAACAACACAGTTGATCGTCTGAAAAAGACGAATACTGAAACCGAAAAAGCAATGGATAAAATGAGTGCAACATTAATGACAAAGCAAAAAGTCATTAATGAGTATATTGAAGATTGTGCACAGTTAAAGAAAGAAGTGGAACTTGAGAAGATTGAGAGTGAAAGGATTAAACGATTACTGTTAAGTTACACTACATGTGATTACTTGATTGATCGTGTTTATCCTACTGTTGCAGGTCTGGAAGCGTTCATGGACAAAAAGACTGAAGATACTGATACTGGTAAGAAACCAAGTGTCAAGTATAACAGATGTCCGCCCCCGATCCATGAAACTTATTCTCCCAGGAATCCAAATGAAGAGCGTCTAAAAAAGGCAGTCAACATCAAGTTAAAGTCTGAAATCATTGATGAATTACCAGACAATATTGATGTTACATTCACAGCGTCTGACACTGATCATGAGTCTGTGTTATTAAAGAAAGTTGTTGATCAGGTGTTGGATATGGATGAGGAGTCAAAACCGGAGTCTAAGTCTGAAAGTCCGAGTTCGTCAGAAAAGAGTCCGAGTTCACCGGTTAACAGGGTTTACAATAGAGAATTCCTTTTATCAAAATCTAATTTGAATGACGAGTCAATCAAAGTGGCATATACTTTGTATGATTCAGACAAATTATATTCTGATGAGGAATTTCCAATCAGAAGTGTAAAAACTGAAATGATCAAACAGGTTTTCAAATTAACAGAAATTAATATTTCTGATATAAAAGATTTAAATCTTGATGAAAAACCTAAAAAATACACTTCAAGAGTTCAACAGAGATTGAACAAGAAAAAGGGTTATGGTTCTGGTTATGGTTTTCAAAAGAAACCAAACTACAACGGTAATCTCAAAAAGAAAGGTTTAGGATTTATTCCTCCTGAAAATTATCAAAATCAGAAAACTTATAAACCAAAAACAAAATTTGTTGCAGGTGGAAGTTGTGAAGATGAGCAGAAGAAACCGTTCTGGAAGCAGTCGAATCAAGAGTTTCTTGTTGAGGTAAAGAGGAATGTGAAGAAGTTTGCTCAAAGAGTTGATAGAAGAACTTGCTTCAAATGCCAAAAAGTTGGACATATTGCTTGGAATTGCCAACAGTTCAACAACACAAAACAGGAAGTTACTTCTAACTCAAAACTGAAAGAAAAACTTGTCCTTGAGAAGAAACAATCAACTGAGAAATCAAAAGTGTTTGAAAATTCTATTTCTGAAAAAGGTGAAAGTTCAAAACGATTTTACAAAAGAAGAGGTGACTTAACCAAACAAAAATGGGTTGTAAAATCTGAAAGAAGTTCTGACAATGAATCTGATTCCATAAAATCAGAGGAGTCATTTGTTGAGAAAAAGATTGTGAATTCCGTTCCTGAGGTGAACGATGAAAATTTTCCTTCATTGTCAAAGGAAAATTGGAAGTCGAAAGTTGGGAAGGTAGAGATCTCAAATCAATTCTTTGCTGATAAGGGAGAATTTGATGTTGAGAAGGCTTTCAATGGGAAAGTCAAACATATTTTCGGTAAGATGGTTGATAGGAAGGTAAAAGGTGCTCAAGAATTTTATAAATCAAAATGTTGGTGGGATAGATGTTTGCCACCAAAGTCACCCAAGATTGGTGAGGCTTGGGTGGACGCTATGTTTGATTAAAAACCGGACTTGCCGGAGCTCCCAGGTTGGTTTAAGTGGAGCAGGAATCGGCACATTTCTTGAGAAATTCACGAAAGTGATTTCGACTTACAAGTGGTAAATCAGGGACATTAAATTGTATCTGATTTTCTACAAATGATTGAGAAACAATGTGATGAAACCCCTAATCTACAATTGGTAAACTCAAACTTATTTTCCGGAAAAACCATTTGATTAAAACAAACTTAAGTGTTTTGAAATCACAATGGGAAAATAGTTTGTTGTAAGGGGGGGTTCTGATTGTTTATGCCAAGTGGATGGCGATTTGAAGTGATTTGATATCAGTTGTCATTTTATTGTACAGTTTGTTTTCAAATTTCCTAAAATGTGTTTGCATTTTAGGGGGAGTAAAAATTTTCAGAAAATCCAAAAACATTTGAAAATTTGAAAAAGTCAAAAACATGATAAAATGAAAATGAGTTTTGTTGTACAAAAGAGGAAATGATAGTACATCAGTGGACTGTCACAACATGCTAAAGAAATGGAAAGTTTAAATGTGATAAACAATCTCACTGTGGATGTGTCAGTAGGTTTTTACACATTTAGTAAATTGTGACGAGATATAAACATAAAATTTACTTGCGTCTACGTGGGGAACACCTCCAGGATATATAGGTAACCCCTGAAATCTTGTTTGAAAGGTCCCGTATTCTGAGATACTAGGTCTTTATACTCAGTGATATCTGGGGTATTATCCCGGGACTTCTGATTTTGCGGAAGCAATGGCCTAGTCCCCGGAGAATACTTTCTGCTTGCTTGAAATATAGCACCACCCTCAGCTAAAAAATGATGAAACATTGAAAAATGCTAATCATGGCTGTTGTAATACAAAAGATCCTCTAAAGGGGACACACCTAAAAGTCAACTAGGCTCTCTGCTGAACGGAAGTTCTGACCTGAGCTATCACGGTTGCATAATTTATTCCCCTTACAGATATCATCTGTGGTATACTCACCTGTAAGACTGAATACTGGGATCTGGATACGGGAGTATATACTGAGGTGGGACACATGTAGATGTTTAAGTCCTAAAACACTAATTCGTATCTCGAAGCAGTTGAACTTTGTGTGAAAATTTAAGTGGACAAGTATACTGACAATCTAAGTGAATTGTTTAGAACTTAAAATGTTTAAAGCTTAACGGTGTTGGTGATTGGTCTCAAAAACTGATATGATCCTCTTACACAAACTCACAAAAATATTGTATGTAAATAGTTCATTTCTGCATTTTATTTCTGTTATTTTAAAAAATCCAAAAACATTTTCGGTGTGTTTTAGCATAAATTTTGAAAAAATTCAAAAAGATTTTAGACGACTGATGTTGAAGAGCTGATTTTCAAAATTCCAAGTGCTGAACATGACGAACAGGTTTGGGAGAATTTGATTGAAAAGTTTTTCAGAGATAAAAAATTCGTTAAATGATCATTGTTAATGTTTGATTGTATACTGATTGGAGAAGGATCAGTGTTGGTGCATGAAATTTGATAAATTGTTAAATATTTTATTCTTGTGAATCTTATTTTTGGGTAGAGGATGTGCAGGATAGCAGATAGAGTGCCAGGTTCCGATACCTGAAGATTCTGAAATTCTGTAAAAGACAAACTACGATCCCAGCATGTTTTGAGGGGGAGTCTGTTAGAGGGAGAGAGATTTGGAGATAGGATAGAGCTAGATAGAGATTCTGAAGAAAGTTCAAAGACTGATAAAGACTGAAGATTGTGAAGACTCGACACTTAAGACTCGTCAACATCTGAGGGGGAGTCTGTTGGTGCACACATCTGTCGTCTTCGTCTTGTATCGAGTCTCGGTTCGGTGCGGGTTCGGTGCGAATTTTATCAAGCATGATGTCATCATCTAGGATGATGACATCACACAAGTGACATCACATGTTGCATCATCACAAAAGACAAAGGAAATTCAAATCAGATTGTTATTTGTGAAAGATTCGCTTCAAGACAAAAGTAAATTGTAACATTTCGCTTCAACATGTTAGGTTCGCTTGAAGGGTTTCGCTTGAAGTCTTCAAGCGAAATCATGTAGCTTATAAATAGGGCTAGTGTATTGTCATTTGTAACAGAATTTTGCCAAGTGTACAGAAGTGCTGCCGGTTTCTCTTTCGATTGTAAAGGTTGTCAATATCAATATATAAGAGATTAAAGTGAATATCAAGCTGTTTACACGTTCGTTTCTCTGTTTCCGCCTTTGAAACGGACTAGAACTCTTCCGAACGACTCGTTTAGGTCGCAATCCGATCCTACAGTATTGAGTAATGAATAAACAATTTCACATAAACACATAAAATCTGGTTGATAACACAGATATATATATCCAAAATTGTCGATGTTTCGACTTCTATTTTGCTTTATATATATTAGATAGGCATCCATACACACCTTTTATCTTACAATGTTTTATTTCCCATTTTACAGAGTTATATTTACTTATTATTATTAATATACAGACACTTTTCCCAACCCCACTATTCTTTAGTCACAATAAGTTTAGTAGCGACGTTCCCTTTCGTCGTACTTCCAGGTAATCCTTTCTCCCATATCCCTAATCCTATTTCCTGTATTTATCAATTCTTCACCGTACTGACGGAGTTCGGCTAAATTTTCGTTACTCATTGGAGGATTGGGGATAGGGTCTGGCTCCCACTGTGGAAGGAAAGAATAAGGACTGTTGACAATATTCTCGAATTGCCAGTCATTTGTCCACCATTCTTCCATTTGACCTAAAGGTAGAGTGTGGATTAGTGGATCTGGAATAGCTGGTTCCAGATTGACAGGTAGTTGGGTTTCTAGGCAAGGATATAAATTATTATGGATAGGGCTAATAACATCACAATTTGCCAGTAGACGGTCGATTTCGTCTTGAAATGTGATATCTTCAGTTTGTCTAGAATTCTCTCCTATCTCTATTCCTTTTTGTTTATAGTCTTCCCTGAATTCTGCTGGTTTGGAACTTTCTCCGACTTCGATTTCCTTTCCTTTGTTTATAGGGTTTTCTATTTTAGGAAGTTTCCTAGTAGCTGGCTTTCTCCTGCGCACTTTCCTCCATCCTACATATCTTCTTTTCTTTTTAGATTTTGCTTTTTCCAGCGGTGGAGCTTGGAATTCCACAGGTTCCTCTATGTCAGCAATATAACCAGTATAGTCGTGGGAGACTTCAATTGGTACTGGGTAGAGGTTGAGATTCTGAAATGCTTCCGACATCTCATTCATGCTGGACAGCATATATGCAAAATGCACAAAAATGCTAAGTTAAAACTTTGGAACAAAGTTTAACAAATAAACATTAAGTTTATTGCATACGGATTTGTACAAAAGATTACAGGAAAGTGAACATACTATAATTTATTTATTTACTGGGTATTATTTTTCTACTAGACCAGGTTTTAAAATTTAGAGATTTGCATTTTCTGCTACGGTAGCTAGCATATAAAGGTTTGCCCATTTTTCATCTAAGGTATCTTCCCAAGGTGACTTATTGCCTAATTCCTGGATTTCTGAATTAAACTTCACTTTCTTGACTTGGGTTTTCTTTATTTTCTCTTGTCCCTTTCTAAGAATCGAATTTCTTTTCTCTTGAGTGAGAGGGTTTTCATAGTTTGCTTTACGAACAAAAATCCCTTCATCTAGATCTGCTGGGTGTTTGGAGGAAGAGGTTCCTTTTCTTGTGGGTGCAGTATCTAATTTGTGATAGATAGCAGAAATCTTGTGTTTACCCATACTGTAACTCAATAATTAATCAGTTAATAGAACATATTTCTATAGAATAGCAATTAAATTTCCTAATTATTTTAATATGCTAAAATCAATAGTAAGCTTAAAT
The DNA here is from genome assembly GCA_030545235.1 of Helianthus tuberosus. NCBI lineage: Eukaryota > Viridiplantae > Streptophyta > Magnoliopsida > Asterales > Asteraceae > Helianthus > Helianthus tuberosus. The sequence goes on along the minus strand of CM060370.1, from coordinate 196,093,669 downwards.
CAGTGGCTCTGATACCACCTTTTTCTATCACGGCCCCCGACCCGGTTTGACCCGTTTCAAGAGCCGCGGGACAGAAATTCCCGTGGTATTTAATTTAATCACAGCGGAAGTCTTTTTAAAACAGGATCATTTAAAACTGTTCGTTTATATATAATATAGGGATAATTCCCATAATTTACAAACACTTGATTTCACTAGGAAATCCTTTATTTCTTTAAAACATGTTTCTTTATTTATTTATTTATTTACATTGAGCCACTTTCTAAGCTTGTAGTGCTACTCGGCACTTTTCCTTTGCTCACAACAGATCACCTGAAACATGTTTGAAAAAGGTTTTGTCAGCGGGAAATACTGAGTGAATCATTCATTTTGCTAAAACGACTCGTTTGTTATAATTCACAGTATTAAGAGAGATTACAATGTTTATTTCAACCAAATACCCACAGTACTTGTCATCGACTCGTTTCGTGACTGTGGTCATATTACTATTGAGTCCGTTCACCCAATAGTAACGAGTATCATTAATTAGGTTCGCCCACCTAAATTGATAAAACAGTAATGTGCACAATACCCCACATACTGGCTGTAATTTGGTGACTACATATACTTAATCACTGTAATTATAATCTTGAAAATAAACATACTTTTGTAAATAGATTTGATAAAAAGAGAATGACTCACATTGTAGATTTTAACGAGCAGAATATAAGCCTACTGATTAGCCTGAATTAACCTAATTTAAATAACAATGCACACACAACAGGTTAGTAACTAATACAGCAGTTACGACAATTCACGAGATTAAACCCTCACAACAATTTATTAGTGCAATACTTAATAATTCAGTGGATTCTCAACGAATGACAGAGTATAGTCCGAATTCGAGCAGTACTCAAACATTCAAGTCGAAATCACAATGAATTAATAAAGTATAACCTCAATTTGAGCGGCACTTAAACAATCATTGGATAGTTATAATCGATCGGACGTTGAATCGTAATAGCGATCGAGTTATTACCCTGATTGCAGCAGCACTTCGTGATCAGTGTGTGTTTTTGAGAGTAAACAGACGATAACTCCCTCTACGAAACTTGAATTTACGTCGTTCAAATTCCAAATTTCAAGTCCCGACGTCCTCTATTTATAGGCAGATTTTAGGTGTGTCGCGGCCCGCGTGAGAATAAGCTTAACTTTACGCGGGCCGCGTAAAGTTTTGTTTTATGTGTAGGGTTGCCACGATTGGGACTAGCCTTGCTGACTCAACAGAATTCGTTAATTCAACTTCCTCCGCACGCAATTTAGATAATCGTCCACTACGGTATTACCCCCCCTGAGTTTTAGGGGCCCTAATCCTGATTCTGAAAATTCTGGAAAAATTAGGGTTTGTGCAGAATCATTTGGGTCTCTCAATTAGGGTTTCCTATTAGATAAATTAATTAATTAAATATGACTTTTGATACGAGTTGTTACATTCTACTCACCTTAATAAAAATCTCGTCCTCGAGATTTACTGGAATAAATGAGGATATTTTCGCTTCATTTCTGATTCCAGCTCCCAGGTGTATTCAGCTCCTCTCTTTGAATCCCATCTGACTTTGACTAAGACTAATCGTTTATGTTTGAGAAACTTTATCTTTCGATCCTCAATTTGAAGAGGTTTCTCAACAAATTTTAACTTTTCGTTTACCTCTATATCTTGGAGAGGTACTACCAAAGATTCGTCTGCTAGACATTTCTTGAGATTGGATACATGAAAGGCCTCTCAAAGGCGTAGTTTCGCTAGTTTTCGCTTTTAGTCCTTTTGGAGTACAAATTTATGCGTATCATCGTTCTATGGCATCTAAGCCTTAAACAGCTCATATTAGGCACATCTGGGGTATGAATGAGCTTAACGGAGTCTCCGGTTCCTTTAAAAGGTCACCCTAAAGTGTAGTTTCGCGCGTTGACACTTTTAACCCCTTAATTGCGAATCCAGTATACCCGGGAGGACGACCGAACGTCACAAAGTTCCCGGTTCGTTCGAAAGGCCTCTCAAAGGCGTAGTTTCGCTAGTTTTCGCTTTTAGTCCTTTTGGAGTACAAATTTATGCGTATCATCGTTCTATGGCATCTAAGCCTTAAACAGCTCATATTAGGCACATCTGGGGTATGAATGAGCTTAACGGAGTCTCCGGTTCCTTTAAAAGGTCACCCTAAAGTGTAGTTTCGCGCGTTGACACTTTTAACCCCTTAATTGCGAACTTGCGCGCATTATCGCGAAACGGCATAAAGGTCTTACATGGCCAGTATTAGACACTTCCCGAAGGTATGACCGAATATTATGGTGCTCCAGTTTGCTTAAATGATCATTCTAAGGTGTAGTTATAGACGTTGACGCTTTTGGTCCCTCTAACGCGAAAACTTGCGCGTATCATCGTTTAATAGCATAAAAGCCCTGTGCAATCCATATTAAGCATTCTCAAAAGTATGATTGCACTTTATAATACGTCGGGTTCATTAAAAGGTCGTTCAGAGGTATAATTAAACATATTGACGCTTTTAACCCCTTTAACTTGCAAAGTTGCGCGTAACATCACTTATTGGCATAAAGGCCTTAAATGGCAATATTAGGTATTCCCGAGAGTATAATCAATATCATGAAGCTCTCTGATGACGGGGGTAGCCCAAGATTGAATAAAATGGCTAATTACGTAAATGCTTAAATGGTTAAATGGTTCAAAGCTTAAAAAGCTGTGAGAAAGGAAAAAGCAACACGGAAACAGTAGCCAGTCACATCTGACGATCGCTTCACCAACCCACAGCCGCAAAGGCAATGCAGGTCTGCACAATGCACGCTATTATCCGGGGAACAAAAGCCTTCAACCCCCAAAAGGGGAAACCCTCCACTGCAAGCGAGGTTGCTAGTCTAATCCATTCCACTTCGGGAGATGCCTTCCCTTATAAAATGACACTTCATTTACTTCAGGGGACATCTGGACCAGCTCTGATTCTTCAATCTCTGGTCATTCACATCGAATGCTTGTCTCGCACAAGTCATTCCCTTTCACATCCAACACACACATTCCCTTTGCTTCCACTTCCGAATCTGAGCACAATTCAGAGGAGGATCCATAGCAAAGAATAACAATAAACTAGTAAACCTCCTTCCACGTCTCGCAAACGTGGGGGGACCCCACGACCTGCGTTAGGCAAGGTTGAACCCTTCAACCATTCTGCCTAGCCAGTCCAGCTACCACCGTTGGTCTTGTATTTGTTGTATCAACAAGTTGGCGCCCACCGTGGGGCTACGCCGCTATTTCTTCTCCAAAAAAGACCTAGTAGTGTAGCTCTATTCGCTTAAAATCACCATGTCTGAAAGTGGATCCCCGGAAGAAGTGAACCAGATTCCAAACACTTCTACTCCGGGTAGTAGCCAAGCTCACGTGGCTATACCAACTTCTTTCTCAACTCCGGGGAGCACACCCGAGTTCCTCAACTTCAACACACCAACTCTGTCCCGATCCGGAGTTCCATCTCCTAATATCGGTGTCTCTGATGCCCCATCATGTGTTGAACTCACCCCTGAAGGGGTTGCAAACAATTTCCTTGTGATAAGGACTCTTCTCAACCAGCACGTGAGTAAAGAAAGAGAAAAGGGAGTGAGGATTCGTTTAGACTATGACGAACCTGAGCCAACATTGTCTCCTGGACCACCTCCTCCTCTTTTTGCAACAAGAAGTGAGGCTGGTCCCAGTAACCTTTCAAACCCTCACCCCTATCTGTCCTCCATGACAAATCCTACGGTGCATCCTATCTTCTCTTCCCAACCAATTACTAGTGGTGCTCCTCTGGGACATGAGTTAACTCTTGACCAGCTCCTACAATCCCCGGTGACAAGCTATCCGGCATCTACTACAACTACATGGGAGCAAGCTCTGTCCGTGCTCCCTTTAGCACGAAGTGCTGTTATGAGTGCTCCCCTCGGGATGAACTGCTCCACTGGCCCAGGAAGCCTTCAAGGCTTCAACCCTATGCCCAACATGATGACCCAGATGATGGCCAATTTCCCATGGCAACACTTCATCAATCAAGTGCTTGCCACTCAGGGAAACAACGGCAATAGCAGTACTATGGATGCAAGGACTGAAGAGGACTTGGCTAAACCATACAAGCCAAGTAACCTTTCATGCTTTTCAAGACAGATAGCCGATTATGATTTCCAGTCAAAGATCAAAATGCCGGCACACATCAGGACATATGATGGGACTGAAGATCCTGAGGACCATCTTCAGATCTTCACCGGTGCAGCTCGGATAGAAAAATGGTCCAACGCTGAGTGTTGCCTAATGTTCATGCAAACTCTTGTTGGATCCGCCAGGATCTGGTTCAACGATTTACCCGCTCAAAGCGTTCGAAGCTTTGACGATCTCAGCAAGGGTTTCCTGGCCAATTTCTCTCAACAAAGGCGGTATGTTAAAGATGCAACAATGATCTTTCAGATAAAGCAACGTGATGATGAAAGTCTCCGTGCTTTCATTGAACGATACAAGAAGGAAGGTCTGACTTATGTAGGGGCCGACGAGAAAATGAGGGTGGCTGGTTTCATGAATGCCATCACCTCTAAGTACCTCACAAGGGATTTCAACAAATCTCTACCCAAGACCTTAGAAGAAGCTCTTGAAAGGGCTGAAGCCCACATCCGGGGAGAGGAGGCAGTAGACATTAAGGAACAAAGAAAAAGAGGGTCCGGCTGGAGAAGCAACAGTCCAGCCAGAAAAAGAGGGAACTTCAACCCCTATGACAGGCGGCCAAAGGGTTCAGATCCTCGAAGGTCTGAAGGTCGGAACCTTTCGAGCAGGGAGAAAGGCATAAGCTTCACGCCCCTCACAAAGACCCCTCAAGAAATCCTTGCAACAGAAGAAGTTAAACAAAACTTTCGGCCTCCTAGACCTCTCCCCAAAAGCAGGAAAAATGAGAACTCCACCCAATACTGCGAGTTTCATGAAGAAAAGGGTCACCACACCAATGATTGCTTCCAACTCAAGAAAAGAATAGAAGAGGCTGTTAAATCCGGAGAGCTCGCTCATTTGGTAAAGGGAGTCCGGGATAAAATGGCTGAAGGAAAGGGTAAGGAAGTCAACATGGTAGATTTCGACGGAAAGGTTCCTCATAAAAGACAAAGGTTGGAAGCTTGGGAGCTTCAATGTGTCTGTTTCCCCCCTACGGAGAATGACCCTCTCTCTAGCCCTCTCGTGGTAGAGGCTACCGTGGGAACGTTGCAAACATGCAAGGCATCCATAGACACGGGTGCAGCCACCGAAATCATGTTCGAAAAATTCTTCAACCAATTGAGCAATGAAGAACGTTCAAGGCTTCAACCTTTTGGAACCTCTATAAAAGGTATCGCTGACATACCCCTCAAGCCTTTAGGGCAACTAACACTTAATGTTCGTTTTAGTGAAGGTTCAAAAGAAAGAACCCAACCACTCACCTTTATGGTTATCAACATCCCCTCAAGCTATGATGTGATCATCGGAAGACCCGGACAGTGTGCATTTTACATGGCCGTGTCTGTTGGCCATGGCACAGTCAAATTCCCCACCGAAAGGGGCATAGCAACCCTTCAACCCTCTCAGGAGGCCTACATGGTTGAAGGTGAAAGTTCAAGCAGTGAAGAAGACTGGCAAAGGTTGGTCATAAACCATAAATACCCGGAACAAAGGATAAGGGTCAACCCTGACCTTTCTCAAGAGACCCTTTCATACCTTGAAAAATTGCTAACACACTACAGTGATGTATTCGCTTGGTGTCCTGAAGATATGACCGGGATCCCCCGGGATATTGCCGAGCATGAGTTGAGAATACCACCAGAGGTCAAGCCTGTGGTCCAGAAGAAAAGAAGCTTGGCACCTGAAAGAAGTCTGGCAGCCTGTCAAGAGGTTGAAAAGCTTGTGTCAGCCGGCATCCTCCGAGAAGTCAAGTACCAATCATGGGTTGCAAACCCAGTTATGGTCAAAAAACCAGACAACTCTTGGAGGATGTGCATAGACTTCAAGGATCTTAACAAAGCTTGTCCTAAGGATTGCTATCCACTACCCGAGATTGACCTCAAAGTTGACTCCCTCACCGGGTACTCGTTCAAATGTTTTCTTGATGCATACAAAGGTTATCACCAAATCCTCATGAAGGAAGAAGATGAGGAAAAAACAGCTTTTCACACGGACAAAGGAATCTTTTGCTATCAAAAAATGCCTTTCGGCCTCAAAAATGCAGGAGCAACCTATCAACGGCTCGTTGACAAAGCCTTCGAGAGCCAAATTGGCAAAAACATGGAGGCGTATGTCGATGACTTGGTTATCAAAAGCAAGACGGAATACCAAATTCTCGATGATATTCAAGAAACTTTCAAGAACCTCAGAAAGGTTAACATGAAGCTTAATCCAGAAAAGTGTTCATTTGGATTCGAGGAAGGAAAATTTTTGGGCCACATTGTTGGAAAACAAAGCATCAAAGCCAACCCTAACAAAATAAAAGCCGTCCTTGAAACCAAGCCACCAAAGACCAAGAAGGAGGTTGAAAGCTTGAATGGGAAGCTTGCAGCCTTGAAGCGTTTTACCTCCAAGTTAGCCGAAAGATCTCTGCCCTTCTACAAAACGCTCAAGAACTGCTCAGATAAAAAGGATTTCAAATGGACTGAAGAAGCTGAAGAAGCTTTCAACCAGATGAAGCAACACCTAGCCTCCCTACCAGACATTGCGGCACCAAAAACCGGGGAGTTAATATCGGTGTACCTCTCAATCACGGACGAGGCCATCAGTGCAGTCCTCACCATTGAGCGAGACAAGGCACAGGTACCCGTTTATTTTTTCAGCAAAACTTTAAAATTAGCTGAAACGAAATACCCTCCCCTTGAAAAACTTGCCCTAGCTTTAGTTCAAACAGCTAGAAGGCTTCGAAGGTATTTCCAAGCACACCCCATACAAGTGGTCACTGACCAACCTATTAAGAGTGTGCTTGAAAAACCTGAAAACTCGGGCCGATTAGCCAAATGGGCCATAGAACTGGGTGAACATAACATCACCTATGTCCCAAGGAAAGCTATCAAGGCTCAAGTCTTGGCCGATTTCATTGTAGAAGTCCCAAACCAAACACTTACTGAAGTAAACACTGCCACCACTGAACCTTCCAACCCTGAAGCCTGGAAGCTTTTTACCGATGGGGCTTCAAGCGTTGAAGGGTCAGGGGCTGGATTAATTTTGATTAACCCAAAAGGTTTGGAGTTCACATATGCTCTTCGATTTGATTTTCAGACCACCAATAACGAGGTCGAATACGAAGCACTAATAGCCGGCCTGAGGCTGGCCAAAGAAATGAAGGTCGAAAAGCTTGAAGTGTTCACGGATTCGTTGCTGGTCTCAAGCCAAGTGAATGATAGCTACATAGCTAAAGAACCCAACATGAAAAAATACAGAGAAAAATCAAAGGAACTAATGAATACCTTCCAAGCATGCAACATCAAACAGATCCCCAGATCTCAAAACAAAAAGGCCGATGCCCTAAGTAAGCTTGCATCTCTCACCTTTGCCCATCTCACCAAGAAGGTACTAGTAGAAGTATTGAAGGCCCCATCCATTAATGAATTGGAGGTTCAAGATGTGGTTACCGAAGAAGAACCAAACTGGATGACTCCCATAAGAAAGTTCCTCAAAAATGGTGAATTACCCAATGATCAAGTGGAAGCTAAAAGGGTTGAAATCAAGGCAAGACAATACATACTGCAAGGAGAAACCCTTTACAAAAAGGGTTACCTTGCTCCCTTGCTAAGGTGTGTCGGCCCCGAGCAAAGTAAATATTTGATCAAGGAAATTCACGAAGGAGTGTGTGGAGCTCACTTTGGAGCTAGGTCGGTAGTTGCAAAGCTCATGAACCTCGGATATTTCTGGCCTTCAATGCATCGTGACACAGCCGAAGAATTGAAGAAATGTGATGCCTGCCAGATCCATGCACCAATCCCAAAAAGTCCCAAGCACGATTTAGTCCCAATAACCCCCGCTTGGCCATTCCATAAGTGGGGAATGGACATTGTTGGTCCATTTCCCCCAAGCAAAGGAGGAGTAAAATTCCTATTGGTGGCGGTAGACTATTTCACCAAGTGGCCCGAGGTCAAACCACTTGCCAAGATCACAGGAAAGCAAGTCATTGACTTCGTCTGGGAAAACATCATTTGCCGTTATGGATTGCCAGGAGTACTTGTCACCGACAACGGAAGGCAATTTGCTGAGAAGCCTTTTAGCGTTTGGTGCAAAGAATACAAAATTGATCAGGTTTTCAGCTCAGTGGCTTATCCACAATCAAACGGGCAGGTTGAGAGAACAAATAGAAGCATAGTGGAAGGAATCAAGACAAGATTGGGAAGATACGAAAGCAACTGGCTTGAAGAATTGCCTAGTGTTCTATGGGCAATTAGAACAACGGAAAAAACAAGCCATAAGAAAACACCTTACAGCTTGGTATTTGGATCCGAAGCTGTGATCCCTGCCGAAATAGGAGTTGTAACCCAAAGAATTGTCAACATGGATCCCGAAGCAAACCAAAAAGAGACCATGTTGAATTTACAACTCCTAGAAGAAGCAAGAGATCAAGCCGCAATTCAAGAAGCCAAATACAAGCAACAGATGGAAGCTTACTACAACAAAAAAGTCAAAAACGAACGTTTCAAGCCAGGAGACTTAGTCCTCAGAAACAACGAAGCCAGCAAGAAAGAAAATCAAGGAAAGCTTGGCCCAAAGTGGGAAGGTCCATACACCATCCTTGAAGCACACAAAGGTGGATCCTACAAGCTGGCTGATTCAGAAGGCAAAAGGCTTCCAAGGCATTGGAACGGCAAAACATTGAAAAGGTTCCATGTTTAAACGAAAAGTTTGGTCTAAATCAAAATGTATTTCAAACAGGACTATGAATACCTTTTGTAAAAAGCAAGTATTGCTTTAATGAATGTTTTTATCAAACTTGTCTTTCTATCCTAAAATCAGGTTGAGAACCTAGCAAAAAACTCCATGGCAAGTGCCAAGTAAGGGGATGAGCTCCCAGGCCATATCGCTCAATAGGTTCAAGGGTTGAATGAGCCTATATAAGGGGTGAGTTCCTAAATCAATACAACTCCATGAGACTTGTCAAGAAAAAATAAAATTGTCTCATAGACGGGTATAAGCAGCCTACACCAAATGTTCACGAAGTTTTAGAAATATAGTCTACAAAGAGGCTAGAAAAACCAAAAGAAATAATGAAAAGGATAGGTGTTATCTCTTCTTGTTAAAAATGCCAAGGCTAAGTGTCTGCAGCACTGAACCCTTTTAGGTATAAAAAACATAAGGGCAACACAAACCCGACAAAGACAAAGTTACAAAAGAGAACAAAACAAGTCCAAAAAAGAACAAAGTCAATTGGAAAAAATCACAAAGGCACAAATCAAGCCTGGACGCAAACCAAAAAGCCTTCAAGGCTTCAAGCCACCCGGGCAATATCTCGAAACCTTAAAGGCTTCAACCTATTAACAGACAGCCAAAGGCTTGAACGGTTAAAAACCAAACGAACTGCCCTGACTAAAGAGGCACAAACATAAAACCATAATAAAAGAAAAATAGTTAAAATATCACATCATAAAAAGTCCTAAAAAGACTTCCAAACATAAGTTAAGGCAAGTCCTAGTAACTTGCAAATCTAATCATTGTCCAACGGCCATACAGGCCTTCAACATAACCAAAAGGAACCTTAGGGGTTCCTACCAAACCTAACATTGTTCAAGTTAACATTACAAACATAAGTTGTTTTCAGTGCTAAGAAAGCTACGAATCAAACATCAACAGATTTGGAAACTCCAGAACCTTCGCCCTTGGCCTTCTTTGTTTTCTTCAACTTTTTAGTCTTCACACCTCCATCACCACCAACCGCCGAAGCCTCCAAGCTTGCATCCTTAGGAACATCCGGCTGACCTGAAAGGGTATCATCGCTATCCCCCGAATAGGACCTCTTCCTTGAAAGAGAGCCCAAAACCTCAGCACAAACCTTCTCATTTAGGCCCTCCGGTTTCAATTCCTGCAATACAGAAAGAGGTTTACCAAAACAAGTGGAAACCTGATGGATGTAGGGGTAGGTCAGCTTCTCCATTTGCTCGACGGAGTCTTTAAAAACATCAGAAGCCTCGGGACGAAACAGAGGTGACTTCTCCAAAGGATGACCGGATTCATGAAGTTTATACCCAGCAATGAGGCCTTGGTGTTTCCCCAGGTTAAGAAGCTTAGTGTAAACGTCACCAAGAGCAGAGTTAAACTCTTTGGAGTGCAATAGATAAGTAACCACTTGGTGAAAACCCTGCTCTATGAGCCATTGGTTATCCCCAGTAGCCTGAGCAACTGAAGCTTTCAACCCTTCTTTCTCCTTAGCAAAAGCCTACTGCTGAACAAACAAAGCTTCCCGGTCAGCCCTAAGTTTCAGCCTAGATGCCTCAAAGCTCTTTCTCAAATCACTTATCTCAATCTCATGCGTCTTTTTAAGATCACTAACCTTCTTGTCCCACGCCGATTCTTTCTCAGCAAAACTAGCAATCTCCTTCTTCATCACAGCCATGGAGGCTTTCATTTTATCTTTCTTCTTGGAGAACTCTTCATACTCCTGCATCCTCTGACGAAAACGGACAATGCCTTGAGGAAGCATGGCAGCAAGATTGCAAGTGCTTAAAATCATACGGGACAACATCTGATCATCATCCATCCCAGCAATGGTCTTGTGAACTGATGGAGGAGCAATGTGACTTAGAGCATCCTCACAAACAGCAGCATCTTTGAAGCTGTCATCATTCTTCACTGACCAAGTAGGCACATAAATCCCTTCCGGGTCCAACCCTTCAACGTCCCTGCTCGAAGACTCCTGAACAGGAGTGGCAACAACCTTCTTGCTTGAAACCTTTTTGCCATGAATAACCAATTCCTTATCCTTCTCAGCACCTGCTTCAACACCTTGATCTTCCGAAACTTCAATATCATCACTCAAGTCCACCTTTTCAGTAGAAGTGGATTGAGGACCAGCCTTCAACAACCGACGAGAAGATCGACGGGTTGAAAATTTAGGAGCATTAGACTTAGAAAAACCCTTAGCAGCAGCAGCACTAACATAGCCTGAGCCCTCAAACCTTTGGTCAGCAGTCCTAACCACAACATTCTCACCAGGAACAGACGAATCATCCCCCAAAACAACATCAGAAGTGTCGTCGCTCTTAATAAAATCCAAAGCAGACATGACTACAAAAAACAACAACACATAAGTCATAAATTAAGAAAACAATAAAAAGAACGAAAAAGGAAAATGCATACCCATGCCACTCCTCATAAGAACCAGATCCCGATCAACATTCCCCCAAATTTTACTAACCCCTAATAGAACAAGTAAGTGTTCAGGAAAGGGACGAACCCTAGAAGGGCAGTCCCGGATGGCATTGAGAAAAACAGCATTCAATTCAGACTCGGAAGGTTCCGGAGCATTGAGAACAGCATCCGGATTCCTCCACACCATTTTGAAGGGGATGATAGTATCGGAAACCCAGAAAAAGCGGTCTTTCCAAGCCCCAAGTGTAGTAACCATCGATGCAATAAGGCAGGTATCAACTTTGGTTGTTTCAAAAGTAAACCAATCGCCATTCTTAGCCAAACGAAAAAAACGGCGAAAGAGTAAAAGGGAAGGATCATAGCCGAGAGCACGACATAAAACCTCAAAATGCAAAACCCTAGCCATCCCCTTTGGATGGACTTGCCCAAAAGAAACACGATAATACTCCAACAAGTTCAAAACAAAAAACGAAAAGGGATATCGAAGATTTGAGAATTCAAAATGACTACAATAAAGGGCAATCGAACCAGAAGGTGGTTTATCAACGGGAACATCACAAGCAGGGGCAGTGGGATCAAACTTCCTATCAATACCATATTCCATACAAAATAAATCTACTTCCTCTTGTGTTAACCGGGAAAAAGATTTTGCTAAGTCCTTACGAGCACCCATTTTTTGAAAGCGAAAAATGCAGAATGAAAGATGAATAAGAAACAGGGACTTACCTTAGAGAAGAAGAATGGAAGAAACTTGGAATAAAATTATGAAACAAAGGGATAAGTATGGAAATATAAAATAAATATAAGTCTACAATAGGGGTAATAATGGCAACACAGTAACTTCTGCGAAAACCGCCACCCTATCAACTGCCATACATCAATCACATCAATTGTCAGTTATTTGAAATTCAAATTCAAAACATTAACTGCCTTCAACCTTTCAAGCCTTCAAGCATGGAACCCTTGAAACTTTTGGGCAGTAAAACACGCGTATAAAGTCAGAAGTCTTTGAGCTCATCTCCCAAAAACCTCTGACTTGGGGGGCTGATGACGGGGGTAGCCCAAGATTGAATAAAATGGCTAATTACGTAAATGCTTAAATGGTTAAATGGTTCAAAGCTTAAAAAGCTGTGAGAAAGGAAAAAGCAACACGGAAACAGTAGCCAGTCACATCTGACGATCGCTTCACCAACCCACAGCCGCAAAGGCAATGCAGGTCTGCACAATGCACGCTATTATCCGGGGAACAAAAGCCTTCAACCCCCAAAAGGGGAAACCCTCCACTGCAAGCGAGGTTGCTAGTCTAATCCATTCCACTTCGGGAGATGCCTTCCCTTATAAAATGACACTTCATTTACTTCAGGGGACATCTGGACCAGCTCTGATTCTTCAATCTCTGGTCATTCACATCGAATGCTTGTCTCGCACAAGTCATTCCCTTTCACATCCAACACACACATTCCCTTTGCTTCCACTTCTGAATCTGAGCACAATTCAGAGGAGGATCCATAGCAAAGAATAACAATAAACTAGTAAACCTCCTTCCACGTCTCGCAAACGTGGGGGGACCCCACGACCTGCGTTAGGCAAGGTTGAACCCTTCAACCATTCTGCCTAGCCAGTCCAGCTACCACCGTTGGTCTTGTATTTGTTGTATCAACACTCTCGGTTTGTAAAAAGGTCACTCAGAGGTAAGAATTTACATGTTGACGCTTTTGACCCTTTGACGCTCAAACTTTCAATAATTATGCAAGCGGATTCTCTCGACCAACGAGTGGCTTAATTATAAATATGAATACCGTGTATTGTTATTCAGAGGCTTAGTTTAAGCATGTTAACACTTTTAGTCCTTTCGCATTCAAAGTTTTTGATTTTTCGCAAAAATTAGTCCTTTATAGTCTACGTTTGACTTTATTAGGGTTTAGTACACGTGTCAACGTATCATTGGACGTAATTTTACGAGGTGTTACATAAAAAGTGCTGATCAACCCTCTATTCAGAGGCTATTGATATTAGTGATGACATTGAAGTATCCGCGGAGCAGGTTTCTGAAGGTGGTATGGGGAAGGAAAAGGAAAAAGAGTTGGTGGTTGCTGGGAAAAAGAAAAAAATGGTTAAGAAGGGTGTTATGCCTACTATACAAGGTTCATCAGGCAAAATCGTTGAAGGCTTGGAAGAGCCTGGTGCTGAAGAGGTTTACGTTCCCAACTCGGGTGTGAAAGTTGGGGACAGTTTCAAGGATCCTACCGTTTGTGCAGATGTGTTGGCCCATTTTGCTCCCCCTGGTGTCCAAGATGCTATATCGGAGATGGAGGGTGATCATTTTATTTCAAGGTTGATGTTGAGTTCTTGCAACCTTTCTGCCCTGTTGGCTGAGGGTGTTACCCGTTTTAGGAAAGGGATGCATGAATATGAAGAGGTTACGAAGAAGAAGGATAAAATGAACGCTTCCATGGCTGCGATGAAAAAGGAGGTTGATGGGTTTTCAAAAAAAGAGGAAGCTTGGGTGAAGAAGTTTGGTGAGTTGACCAGGAGGCATGAGGTTGAGATGAATGACTTGAAGAAGAGTTTTGAAGCAGATAAGTTGAAGCTGAAGGCTGATAGGGAGGCTCTAGATGTTCAAAAGAAAGCCTTTGATGAGGAAAAGGAAGGTTTGAAGGCTTCAGTTGTTCAAGCTACTGGTGATAACCAGTGGCTCATTGAGCAAGGCTTTCAACAGTTTGTCACTTATCTCCTTCATTCTAATGAATTCAACTGTGCCCTTGGGGAGGTCTACACGAAACAGCTGAACTATGGGAAACATTTGGGCCTTATTGCTGGTTTCAAACTTCATGAGTCTGGTCAGGCCTTAGAACAATCTCCTATGTTTCGTCCTGATGCTTCCGGGGTTTTTAAGGAGTCTGTTCAACAGATGGAGAGGCTGACTTACCCATGTGTAAGTGAAGTTTCAACTTCTTTTGGTAAACCTCTTTCCGTCTTACAGGAGTTGAAACCGACTGGGCTGAACGAGAAGGTTTGTGCTGAAGTGCTTGATTCCTTGTCCAAGAAACGTTCTCGCTCAGGAGATAGTGAAGAAACTTTTTCAGATGATGCTGATGTTTCCAAGGAAGCAAGCCTCAAGGATTCAGCGGTTGGAGGTGATGGTGGTTCAAAGGCCAAGAAAGCAAAGAAGGCCAAAAAAGGTAAAGGTGATGGTTCTGGGGCTTCTAAGCCTCTTGCTGATGTTTGAACAATATATTCGTAGCTTTCTTAGCACCTTTAAACAATTTGATGGTTTGTATGTCTTTTTAAACAATTTAGGTTTTGAAGAAACCCTTAAGGTTTCTATTGATGGTTGTTAGCCCTAGTGGCTGTTTGAACAATTTGCATGTTTACAAACCGCTAAGGTTTGGTTGTTGATCGTGACTGTTGAACATTATGTAGGTTTTGGAGGCCTTTAAGGCTTCTTATGTTATGCTATTAACTTTCTCCTACTTGCCTTGTGTTGTAATTTTTTATGTTGCTGTATATTTTTGTAAGGAAGCTTGGTTAGATACTTGTAGCTTGAAGCCTTCGAGGCTTCCGGTTGTTGCTTGATGTTTGTGACTTGGTGCTTTGCTGTTTATTTTTGGTTCCAAGTTGCATACAACCTTTTATTGTTGTGTTGTTGTTTTGCCCTTCAATTGTCTTTATGTTTATGGAATTGTCTTTGTTGGTTTTGTGTTGTCTTTATGTTATTTATACCTTGAAGGGTTCAGTGCTGCAATCACTCAGCCATGGTATTTTTAACAAAAAGACATAGCACTTATCCTATCTATCATTTTCCTTGGTTTGATCTTGGTTCGTAAGCCTGTTGGTTATGATTTGTTTTTTAGAAAGCTTTTTAAGGCTTAAGGAACATTTGGTGAAGGCTGTTCAGACCCGTCTATGAGACAAGTTTATTTTTTAGAATTTTATAAGTCTCATGGAGTTGTATTGATTTAGGAACTCACCCCTTATATAGGTTCATTCAACCCTTGAACCTATTGAGCGATGTGGCCTAGGAGCTCATCCCCTTACATGACCCTTGTCATGGAGTTTTTTGCTAGGTTCTCAACCTGATCATAGGATAAAAAGACAAGTTTTAACAAGAACCTAGTTGTTCATTCATCAAAGTGTGCAAATTACAAAGGAACAAAAACAACACTTTGCCAATTTTTCTAACACATGTTTTTCTAAACGTGGAACCTTTTAAGGTTTTTGCCGTTCCAATGCCTGGGAAGCTTTTTGCCATTTGAATCAGCTAGTTTGTAGGATCCTCCCTTGTGACCTTCGAGGATGGCACATGGTCCTTCCCATTTGGGATCAACTTTTCCTTGGTTCTCCTTTTTGCTTACCTCATTGTTTCTGAGGACTAGGTCACAGGCTTGAATCGTTCATGCTTAACCTTGGCATTGTAGTAAGATTCCATCTTTTGTTTATACCTTGCTTCTTGAATGGCTGCTTGATCCCGTGCTTCTTCTAGGAGTTCCAAGTTCAACATCGTTTCTTTCTTGTTTGCTTCTAGATCAATGTTGAACGTTCTCTTTGTTGTAACTCCTATTTCTACTGGGATTACAGCTTCGGATCCGAACACCAAGCTATAAGGTGTTTTCTTGTGACTTGTTTTTTCGGTGGTTCTTATTGCCCATAACACGTTTGTGAGTTCTTCAAGCCAATTGGTGTCATGTTTTCCCAATCGTATTTTGATGCCCTCAACAATGCTACAATTTGTTCTTTCAACCTGGCCATTGGATTGAGGGTAGGCTACTGAGCTGAAGACTTGTGTTATTCGGAATTCTTTGCACCATGTGCTGAAAGGCTTCTCAGCAAACTGCTTACCATTTTTCGTGACTAATACTCCCGGTAGCCCAAATCTGCAAATGATGATTTCCCATACGAAATCAATTACTTGCTTTCCTGTTATCTTTGCCAGTGGCTTCACTTCCGGGGTGAAGTAGTCAACCGCTACTTGGAGGAATTTGACTCCTCCTTTGGCCGGGGGGAATGGTTAAACGATGTCCATTCCCCATTTGTTGAATGGCATAGCAGATGAGATGGGAACCAAATCATGCTTTGTGCTTTTTGGCACTGGAGTATGTATTTGATAGAGTTCACACTTTTTCAATTGCTCGGTTGCATCTCGATGCATGGTGGGACAAAAATATCTAAGGTTCATCAATTTTGAAACTACTGATCTTGGGCCAAAATGAGCTCCACAAATTCCTTCATGAACTTCCTTGATCAAGTATTGACTTTGTTCCGGACCGACACAACAAAGCAATGGTGCAAGATACCCTTTTTGTATAGGATATTTTCTTGCAACACATATTGTCTTGATTTTATTCGAACCCTTTTAGCTTCTACTTGATCCTTTGGTAGTTCACCACTTGTGAGGAATTTGATCAACGGGGTCATCCAATTTGTGCCTTCTTCGGTGATGACATCTTGTACTTCGAGCTCTTGAAGCGATGACTGCTTCAACACTTCAACCAATACCTTTTTTGTCAGATGAGCAAAGGTCAATGAAGCAAATTTGCTTAAAGCATCAGCCTTTTTGTTTTGTGATCTTGGGACTTGTTTGATTGTGCATGCTTCGAATGAATTCATGAGTTCTTTGGCTTTTTCACAGTATCTCTTCAAGTTTGGTTCTTTGGCCATGTAGTTGTCACTTACTTGGTTTAAAACAAGCAATGAGTCTGTGAAGACTTGAAGCTTTTTGACACCCATTTTTCTTGAAAGCTTGAGCCCAGCAATCAATGCTTCATACTCAACTTCGTTGTTTGTAGTCTGAAATTCAAGGCGAAGAGCATACGTGAACTACAATTCATTTGGATCAATTAGAACTAGCCCTGCTCCTGACCCTTCAATGCTGGTGTTGGTGCATGTTTGTGACAACAGCTTAGTTTTGGTCTTTGGATATCTTGTAATTAGTTATACGATAAACAGTTAGCGGGTTTAGCTTTGTATTAGTGAGTTGTAATGTTTGGGCTAAACAAAACCCAATTAGGGTGATGGGGGCGAATTGGGCCTTGCCCAAATTCGCAGCTCATGTGGTTTATCCTAGCCCAAGTAGCAAACCTTGTGTTATATAAACAAGGTTAGGCTTTAGGGTTTAAAAAAATCAGCTAATCAGCCAGAACATTGTGTGAGAGTAATTTCGTGAGAGTTGAGAGACTTGGACGAAATTGTTGTTGGTTAGGGTTTTAATTGATTGTAAACTGCAAGTTGGATAATCAATAGTAAACCCGGGTTTGAAAGTGATTGTTGTTCTTCTACTTGTTTCTGCGATATTCTGATCAAGAGGATTCCGCACTCTTGATTGGATTGACAATTCTGTTGAAGATCCATACGAATAGGGGACCTACAATTGGTATCAGAGCATTAGGCTCTTGAAAGCTCGGTTCAGGATTGTTGGCTGCAGAAACAGGAAGAAATTTTCGAAATTTTGAAAACCTGAAAAATTAGGGTTTTGAAATTTTCGAAATTTTTGATATAATTTTTCGAATTTGTTGGCTGTTTTGATCTTCTGGTTTGTTTGAGTGCTGTTTTGCAGGTTTTAGGGTTTCCAGGAAAGTGTTGACAGAATCTTGAAAATCTCAGAAGTTTGGAAAAAGATTGAATTTCCTTAATTACTGGTTGGCGAAATTGACTGATCTGCGAAGTTGTTTGATCTGGGAACTTGTCTGATCTGGCGAACTTGATTGATCTGCGAAATTAACTGAGCAGCATAGTTATTGGCGAAATTAAATCCAAAGGCGACTTTGGTAACCGTGAAATTTTCCACAGCGAAAATATTACGGTTTTCGGCGACCTTACCAGTCGTCATAATAGCGAACTGGTTACCCAGCGAAATTAATCTGAGCGAAATTGGCAGCGAAATTGGCAGCGAAATTGACCAGCAAATTTAACATATCAGCGAAATTGACCAGCAAATTTAACTGATTTACCAGCGAAATTAATCAGTAACCAGCGAATTTAAGAGGTGGAATTTCAGTTGCCAAGCGTCGATAAAATTTCAGTGTTTTGCAAATAGAAATTGATCTGTAGCTCGTTAGACAGAACCGTTTGGACCATTGAATTCCTCGTATTTTTAGGGTAAAAAAAAAACAGTTTTCGGAAAAAAAACAGTTTTCCGAAAACGGTTTTCGACATTATATATCATTGGAATCGTAATCTCGAGACGAATCTAACGGTATAACTTGGTAAAAACAGTTTTCGGATAATATTTGTACGGTTTCATCAGTTCGCTTACGGTAAAAGCTTGAAAAGGACCAGTATAGGAGTTAGATTTGGATTTTGATTCAGGTTACCAAAATCCATTTAAACTTTTACGCTACGTGATGGCTAAGATGGATAATGGAAGTGAGGTTGTTAAGAACTGGCCAAAGCTTCTAAATGTCAATGAATATGCTGAATGGAAAAAGAAGGTTGAGGCATATGTTGAAAGTAAGGATGCGAGAATGTGGAGTTGTATGATAGATGGATACGTTGCTCCCACACGTCGTGTTGATGGTAGAGTAAAAGTAATTTCTTATGAGAAGATGGATGAATCTGAGAAACGAGTGGTTGATGCTGAGAAGAGAGCTTTAGCAGTGATCAAGAAATCCTTACCTGAGGGCATTAAGAATACCTTCAAGAACTATGGGAATTCTAGAGATCTGTGGGAAGCTTTAGAAAAACGTTATCAGATTCCATCAAAAGTGAATACTTGTGATCAAGCATTGGTAGCTGAGTTTGCAGCTGTGAAGATTGGAGAGGGAGCTGCTGAGATAGAAGAGAAGAAGGAAGCAGATGAGGAGAATGCTCAAAAGAAGGGTGCAGAAGTTTCAAAGGGCTTGAAGGATGTGAACGGACTTACAGCAGAGGTAAAGGTATCATCAGAATCTGTAAATCATACATGTCTAAATTGCACTGAACTACAGGTTAAAGTTGACAGACTATCGGAGCAAAACAACATTCAGTCAGCTGAATTAGAAAAGTTAAAAGAGTCAAATGTTCTTTTGATTAAACGAGAGTCAGATTGTTTTACAAAACTCAATTCAAATGAACAAGAAATTAGCAGTTTAACAAGCAAAGTCAATGAACTGTTACAGGTCATTGATTTAGCTCGTGAAACTGTGAAAGAAAAGACTAACGAGCTTTCAGAAAAGTGCACAGAATTGGCTGATGCACAAGCCAAAATTGTTGCACTTCAGGGGAAGTTAAACGATTTTGGGAATTCTTCGTTAGTCAGAACTCAAATTCAAAAAGGTTTAAAAAGAAGTAATGATAAAACAGGGGTGGGGTTTACTAAAGCTTCATCTTCTGGAAATCAAGACTACTCATTTTTACCAACTGAAGATGAGCTAACTGAGTTTGTAACCACTGCACAAGTAGTAGTGGATCCGATAGCTGTGGACTTGCCAGATAGTCCAGTTTCTTTGAAAGAATCTGTTGGGTCTAACGGTACACCTCATAAAGTGGATGAGGATACCAAAGACAAAACGGCCAACACATTTAAAAAGGGATCCAACAGAAAGAAAAGTTATAAGAAGAGATCCTATTTTAAATGTCACAACATAGGGCATGTGGCAAGTTGTTGTCCTTTGAAGAAAGGTAAACAAAAGGTTGATGAGGTTAAGGATGAGAATCAGGTTGGGTCAAGCAATAGTGTAAAAACAAGTTGTCAGACAAAGAAACCTGAATCTCAATCAAAACCCTCAACTTCGAAAAGATTTGATAGACCAAGAAGTATTTCTCCACAATTTAGTCATTATAATGGTAAATCAAGTCAGTTTCAAAGTCAACATAGAAATTTTGGATATCAAAATCGATACCAGACATCTGTAAATCGAAATTTTCAAACAAGAAATGGACATAGGGGTTTTAGTAACTCGAATGTTCAACAATATCCAAAAATTTTTCAAAATTCATGGTATAATAATGGGAGAAGCAGATATCCAGATAATCCACTGAAGTGTGATGGATATTGGATGGATGTACCTGTAATGGATGAATTTGGAAAACCCAAGACTATCAGGGCTTGGGTTCTTAAGACTAACTGAGTTGTTGAGTGTGTGCAGGAGCTGCTAAGGAGGATTATCAACTTATGTTGATAATGGCTGCTCTAGGCATATGAAGGGGGATGTGAGATTGTTGATATATTTATATATTGATTGAGTTAAATTGAAGTTCAAAGTGATGATTCGACACACTAGATAACCTGGCAGATCTTTATACTAAAGCTTTTGACAGGGCTCGCTTTGAACATTTAGTCGAACTCAACGGGATGAGGAATCCTGAATAACTGGTTTTTCAT
This sequence comes from Helianthus tuberosus, assembly GCA_030545235.1. NCBI lineage: Eukaryota > Viridiplantae > Streptophyta > Magnoliopsida > Asterales > Asteraceae > Helianthus > Helianthus tuberosus. The sequence goes on along the minus strand of CM060370.1, from coordinate 196,073,012 downwards.
AAGAATTTTTGTAAATAGTTTACTGCTTTTCTTAAAAATCAAAAATAAAAAAAAATTTGAAAAATCAAAAACATAAAAAAAATAGAAAATCAAAAATGAGTTATCACTGTGTGAAAAAGAAGAAATGATAGTACATCAGCAAGTTAGACTGTCACACTGAAACTGAAATTAAAATGCTTAAGTGTGATAGCAGCTTCATTATATGATGTACCAGTAGGCAAAAAGCATGAAATAATCAACTTACCAATGTGATATAAATCTAAATGAACTGAATATGAGTGGGGAACACATCAGCGGTGTATGGTTTAATGACCTTAAATCTTGCGTTGATAGATTGCCAAAATCTGAAGTTTTGGGTCTTTATACTGTTATTTCATCTGGGGATATCTTGACTGTCCTTCTGTACAGAACTAAAATTGTACATGACCCCAGGAAAGAAAGTCACTTGGAATTAGCTCATTTCTATTTGAATGTCTGTATGTTGTCCCGATACACACAATTTTGATCTGATTCTGAAATCTTCTCTGAAAAAAATCGTGTACCTCCTCTGCTGCATCCAGATATATGCTGACCTGGAGGTGCTAGGCAACGACAGCTTCTGCTGCATCCAGATACATGCTGACCTAGCTGTACGTTGTCGCGCTATAGATCTAATACACCCGAAAGAGGCCCTCAAGTGCCCAAATGAAACCCAATAAACCTATATCAAACTGAGAAAACTCATTTGATCTGTATATTATACCATCTCTCCTAAAGATCTATTCTGTTCTCTTCTCAACCTATTCCCAGTTAAGATTTCAGAAATCTGGATTGGACTTGTGAAATATGTGGTAGGGAAGATACTTGCATGATAGAGTGTGTTGTTTATATTTCCAGGATTTGATTAGTATTTATTTGGGTGTTCATTGTTAAGCAATCAAGACATGATAAAACATATTATATGCAGACCTAGACATTGTCAGGATATCTTAAAGGATGGATTCAGTATACTCACCTACTACGATGAATCTTTGTGCATACCTTGATCGTGGGGGTATATCCTGAAGTGGGACACACTAGTATATCAGTAATTAAAATTACCTTAACGTATCATATGGTAATGGTACTTGAAATGTTCATGCATTTTGTTTAAGTGGGCAAACATACTGGTAATCGTCTTGGACTGCTTTTCATGAAAAATTAAAAAAAGAATTATCTAATAGTGTGAAACAGTTTGATTGTGCTGATATGATCTTCTTACCAGTGATTCTCACAAAAACAGAGTGTTTATTGCTTTTGTTATTTACTTGCTTTCAGAAAATATAAAAAATACAAAAATAGTGTCTTTTTCTGTTTGAAATTCTTAATGTACGGAAAACTGTTATTCTTGGAGGAATTGTTACTGATAGGGGGAGACGGTGTTAGAAAGTGAGTTCAAAATTTTAAATCATGCGGGTTATAGGGTGTGTGATTAAAAAGTTTTGCGTGTTGGTAATGAATTGAGAATGCTTAATCTGTGATACAGTTTAACAAATCTCTTGAAAAATAATAATTTATTTAACTGTGTTGAAAAATTCTTATGGTTTCTCGAGATGTTTGTTTTATAGTAAATAGATTGAAGCAGTGTGTTGCTGAGAAGTTGCTGTGTTGCTGAGTTGCTGTGAAGATGAGAGTTTGATTGGATGCATGGTAGAACCTCCTTTCTATATTGCAGACAAAGTTGAAGAGTTTGAAGATTGTTATTCATATGCTGAACTGGAGTTTACTCAAACGCTAAAGTTTTTGAAGATTTGGTGATTGGATGCATCAGCTTAGGGGGAGTCTGTTGCTGACAGAAGCTATTGAAGCTGAAGCTATCCAAAGACCAAAGACAGTGCAAGAATACATGAAGATTGCAAGATGACTGAAGACAAAGTTATTTTATGAAGCTATTGTCAAGGGGGAGTTTGTTGGTGCATGTTTGTGACAACAGCTTAGATTTGGTCTTTGGATATCTTGTAATTAGTTATACGATAAACAGTTAGCGGGTTTAGCTTTGTATTAGTGAGTTGTAATGTTTGGGCTAAACAAAACCCAATTAGGGTGATGGGGGCGAATTGGGCCTTGCCCAAATTCGCAGCTCATGTGGTTTATCCTAGCCCAAGTAGCAAACCTTGTGTTATATAAACAAGGTTAGGCTTTAGGGTTTAAAAAAATCAGCTAATCAGCCAGAACATTGTGTGAGAGTAATTTCGTGAGAGTTGAGAGACTTGGACGAAATTGTTGTTGGTTAGGGTTTTAATTGATTGTAAACTGCAAGTTGGATAATCAATAGTAAACCCGGGTTTGAAAGTGATTGCTGTTCTTCTACTTGTTTCTGCGATATTCTGATCAAGAGGATTCCGCACTCTTGATTGGATTGACAATTCTGTTGAAGATCCATACGAATAGGGGACCTACAGCTGGAAGCTCCATCGGTAAAAAGCTTCCAGGTATGGGGGTTGGAGGGTTCAGTGGAGGCTGTATTAACTTTCGTTATTGTTTCTTTGGGTACTTCCAAAATGAAGTCAGCCAAGATTTGGGCTTTTACAGCTTTTCTTGGGACGTAGGTGATATTATGATCACCTAGTTCCACAGCCCATTTGGCTAAACGTCCAGAAGTTTCAGGTTTTTCAAGCACATTTTTGATTGGTTGGTCCGTGACCACTTGTATGGGATGTGCTTGGAAGTATCTCCGAAGCCTTCTGACTGTTTTGACTAGTGCAAAAGCAAGTTTTTCAAGTGGAGGGTACTTGGTTTCTGCCAATTTTAATGTCTTACTGAAGAAGTAAACATGTACCTGAGCCTTGTTTCTTTCGATGGTCAGGACTGCACTGATTGCTTCTTCGGCGATTGATAGATAGATATAGATCAACTCCCCCGTTTCAGGTGCTGCAATGTTTGGTAGTGAAGCCAGGTGTTGCTTCATTTGGTTGAAGGCTTCCTCTGCTTCTTCTGTCCACTTGAAGTCCCTCTTGTTTGTGCACCCTTGAAGGGTTTTGAAAAAAGGAAAGGACCTTTCTGCCAGCTCGGAGGTAAAACACTTCAAGGCTGCCAACTTACCGTTCAAGCTTTCAACCTCTTTTTTACTTTGTGGGGACCTTGTTTCCAGGATGGCCTTAACCTTGTTGGGATTGGCCTTTTTACTTTGTTTGCCAACTATGTGCCCCAGGGACTTGCCTTCTTCGAATCCAAACGAGCATTTTACCAGATTTAGCTTCGTGTTTATCTTTCTAAGGTTCCGGAACGTTTCTTGAATGTCGTCAAGCATTTGACCTTCAGTTTTGCTTTTAATTACCAGGTCATCCACATAAGCTTCCATGTTCCTTTCGATTTTCTCAACAAATGCTTTGTCAACCAATTGTTGATAAGTTGCACCTGCATTTTTCAGGCCAAAAGGCATCTTTTGATAGCAAAAAAAAAATACCTTTGTCGGTATGGAAGGCCGTTTTCTCCTCATCCTTTTTTTCATTTGAATTTGGTGGTAACCTTTATATGCATCAAGGAAGCACTTGAAAGGGAACCCTGTAAGCGAGTCTAACATGAGATCGATTTCAGGCAGGGGTAACAATCCTTTGGACAAGTCTTATTCAGGTCTTTAAAATCGATACACATTCTCTACGATCCATCGGGCTTCTTAACCATGATAGGGTTGGCTATCCAAGAGTGGTACTTAACCTCTCGGAGTATGCCAGGTTGTACCAACCCTTCAACATCTTTGCATGCAGTTTCGCTTCGATCAGGGGCAAGGCTCCTTTTTTGTTGGACAATGGGCTTCACATTTGGTGGAATTTTGAGTTCATGTTCGGCAACATCCCTAGGGATGCTGGCCATGTCAGCAGGACACCATGCAAAGATGTCCATGTTATGGACTAGCAATTTCTTGAGGTATGAAAGAGTTTCTTGAGTGAGGTTGGTGTTAACCCTTATCCTTTGTTCAGGATACTTAGGGTTAATGGCCCAACATTGCTCTTCACTTTTGTTTTTTCCTGAGCTTTCTCCTTCAACCAGAAGGCTTCGTAGGTTGGTTGAAGGGTTGCTATTCCTTTTTTGGTGGGGAACTTGACATTGTCTTGGCCAACAGAGACAGCCATGCTAAATTCACTTTGACCTGGTCTTTCTATGATAACGTCATAGGAGGAAGGCATATTGATCACAATGAAGGTGAGTGGCTTAGTTCTTTCCATTTCACCATCCTTGAAACAAACGTCAAGTGTTAGTTGCCCCAAAGGCTTGATGGGGATGTCAGCTATGCCTTTGATGGATGACTCAGCAGGTTGAAGCCTTGAACGCTACTAGTCACTGAGTCGGTTGAAGTATTTTTCGAACATTATTTCCATTGCTGCACATGTGTCAATGTATGCTTTGCTTGTTTTCAATGTCCCCACAGTGGCTTCGACTAACAAAGGGTTTGAATGGAGCCCCTTTTGTGGGGGTGGGAAGCACAAGCATTGAAGCTCCCAAGCTTCGAGGCGTTGCCGCTTGGTAGGAGTTCCTTCGGTGACATTCACCATGTTCACTTCTTTGTTTTTTCCATCACCCATCTTATCTTTTACCCCCTTGACCAGGTGAGCAAGTTCTCCAGACTTGACTGCTTCTTCGATTCTCTTTTTGAGTTGAAAACAATCATTGGTATGATGACCCTTCTCTTCATGGAATTCACAAAATTGGGTGGAATTTTCATTTCTTTTGCTCTTGGGCAGGGGTCTTGTTGGTCGGAAGCTATGCTTGACTTCTTCGTTAGCAAGTATTTCTTGAGGAGTCTTGGTCAGGGCTGTGAAGTTTACGGCCTTGTCCCTGCTAGAAGGGTTCCGACCTTCAGACCTTCGAGGGTCCGAGCTTCGAGGGCGCCTATCATAAGAACCGTAGTTGCCTCTTTATCGGCTGGGGCTATTGTGTCTCCAGCTAGGACCCCTCTTTTTTTGCTCCTTAATATCAACCGCTTCTTCCCCCCTGATATGAGCCTCACCCCTTTCGAGGGTTTCTTCTAAGGTTTTGGGTAGGCACTTGTTGAAGTCCCTGGTAAGGTATTTAGAGGTGATTGCATTCATGAAGCCTACAACCCTCATCTTCACATCGGCTCCCACATATGTTAAACCCTCCTTTTTGTACCTCTCGATGAAATCCCTGAGGCTTTCATCATCTTTTTATTTGATCTGGAAGATCATAGTGGCATCCTTCACATATCTCCTTTGTTGTGAGGAATTAGCTAAGAAACCCTTGCTTAGATCATCGAAGGTTCGAATGCTTCGAGCTGGCAAGTCATTGAACCAGATCCTGGCAGACCCAACGAGGGTTTGCATGAACATTAAGCAACACTCGGCGTTAGAACATTTCTCTATCCGTGCTGCCCCCGTGAAGATCTGAAGATGATCTTCCGGATCCTCCGTTCCATCATAGGTTCGTATGTGGGAGGGCATCTTTATCCTGGTTTGGAAGTCATAATCAGCAATTTGTTGAGAAAAGCATGACAAGTTGCTTGGTTTGTATGGTTTGGCCAGATCCTATTGCATCCTTGCACCCGTGTTGTTGTTGGTGTTCCCTTGGGTGGCCAGCACTTGATTAATGAAGTGCTGCCAAGGGAAGCTTGCCATCATTTGAGCCATCATTTGAGCCATCATCTGTGGCATGAGGTTGAAGCCTTGAAGGCTTCCGGGTGCAGCTGTACAGTTTACTCCTAAGGGAGCACTTATGACGGCACTTTGTGCCAAAGGGAGAACGGACAAAGCTTGCTTCCATGTGGTTGTTACTGGGGGTGGAAGGCTTACAACAGGAGATTGTAACAGCTGATCTAAAGTTAGCTCGTGCCCCAATGGAGCACTGGTTGCAACTGGCTGAGAAGAAAATAGAGGAAAGGATGTTGGGTCTGGCCTTGTGTATGTATACGGACTGGGATTTGGAGGTAGATGGCTGGGACCAGCTTCATTCCTGGACACGGTTGGTTGTGAGCTTGTAAAAGGAAGAACATGAGGTCCAGGAGATAACGATGGCTCTGGCTCGTCATAATCCAGCCGAATCCTCACCCATTTGTCTCTTTCCCTGCTCACGTATTGGTTAAGGAGAGACCTCAACTCTAAGAAGTTATTAGCGACCCCTTCAGGGGTAAGGTCAATATGTGAGGGGGTGTTGGCAGCACCGACATTATGGGATGGAACTCCTGAACGAGACGGGGTCGGTGTTTGGAAGGTGAGAAACTCGGGGTACGTTGCTCCAGTTGGAGTGCTTCCCGGTGTTGAGAAGGAAGTCGGTATAGCCACCGGAGTTTGGCTAGTTTTAGGGGTAGAGGTACGTGGGACTTGGTTTACCTCTCCCGGAGATTCTCCTTCAGACATGACGATTTCTGGAAGAATGGAGCTACACAACTGGTCTTCTTCTGAGAGAAATGACTGGCGTAGCCCCACGGTGGGCGCCAACTTGTTGTTACAACGAGAATGAGACCTGAGGTAGCGATCGGACTGGTTAGGCAAAAGGCTTCAAGGGTTGAAGTTTGCCTAACGCAGGTCGCGGGGTCCCCCCACGTTTGCAAGACGTGGAGAGAGGTTCACTAGTTATGTTTGCTATTTACTTAGGATCCTCGGCTGAAGGATGTTCAGCATTGGATGCAAGAGCAAGTAAATTGTGTGTGTTGGAATGAAGAAGAGAGACTTGTGTAAAACAAGTTCTCAAGAGACAAGAAGGAAGATCAGAGATCCAAGGAGATCTGAGCTGATCTAGAATGTTTGAAATGTATTCAATGAAGTGTCATTTATAGGGAAAGAGGTTTCTCAAAGGAGAAACCTTTGACTAGTGAATCCGGCTTGCAGTGGGGGACTTACCCTTTTAGGGGTTGAAGCGTTTGGACCTGCGGATTAAAGAGGACTCCCTGTGCACATGCTTTGCTTTTGCGGCTGTGGGAGAGTTGTTTAAGCAATCAGTGAAGTGAATGATTACTGTTCACGTTCTTTTTGATGTTCACCTTAGTTCCCGGGTTTTAAACCTTTTAACCTTTTAACCCTTCAAGCTATTATGTATTCTTAGTCATTTTATTGAGGCTTGAGCTACTCCCGTCATCATCGTCAAGAGACAATTGAAATATAATGAATGTACGGCAAAAATGAGAATCATCTAAACTGATGGATTTAGCATGTAATTGCTACAGTTTGAATATTATTGTTATTATATTATATATTATATTATTGTTGATATTCATGTTTTGAAATATAATGAATGTACGGCAAAGATTGAAGGCTTAGATGAAGGTAATTGGGGCAATTTTGATTTCTTGTAATGTAGTGTTGTTTCTTTCTTGTTGGTTGTTGTTTTTAGGGTCTTCTAGTTTCTTGCTAGTCGTTCAATGAAATGCCGCCTTAAAAAAAGAAAGCTAATTTAGTTATATATAACAAAATGATTACACTTTGAGTAGTTAGATACTTTTACAATTAACTTTACAAGTTGGTTTAAACAAACACCTCACGTGTCTCTTAAAAGCCATGGAATTTTGAGTACTTGGATACTTTTACAATTAACTTTATAAGTTGGTTTTGGGACCTGATGAATGACGAAATATGTATCTGATTCAATTAAGGGTTTGATCAGATTTAAAACTACTAGTTGACTTTCTTAGAAAAGTCAACATGTGGTAATGAGCATCAAACCTCCGATGGCCGTCAGTTTTGTCGATTTCAAACATTTTACCAACTAAATAATAACAAATTTTCAAGCATCATACGGATTTAAATCAACAAAACCACCACCGTAATTTAAATATAAAAAAAAAAAATACTAACCTCAAATAATCAAAGGTTGCCTTCGGTTTGTGAGTCTCAACCTATGTTGAGGTTAAAATGTTAAATAGGGTGATGAATTTTGATCCAACCATCATTGCTCTTCCCTTTCTTAATTACCACTTACCTGGAAATCATACCCACTAACTTCCAATGCTTATTAAAAAAACAAGAAAATATTACGTGTAATCTATGTATTATTATTATAAAATATCTTAATAGGGGAATGATCCACTAAAATATGGATTTTGCCTAAGTAGCCTAAGAAGGATTGTGATAATGACATGTGGCACTCCTAATAAGTAGGAATGAAGGACATTTTGGTTCTTATAAATATGAGTAAAAATGACATGTGGCACCCCTTTTGTTTTTTAAAAATACAACAAAAAAAATCTTGTACAAAAAAATTAGCACAAAAAATCTAGTACAAAAAAATATAGCCCAAAAAATCTAGTAAAAAAATATAGCTCAAAAAAATCTAGTAAAAAAAAAAATATAGCACAAAAAAAAATTCATTAAAAAAATGTAGTACAAAAAAATCCAGCACAAAAAATTGAGAAAAACAAATTAAGACAAAAAAATCCAGTACAAAAAATTAAGCACAAAAATATAGTACAAAAATCCAGCTCAAAAAATGTTATACAACATAGAAATACAACACATTTTAGTGGGTTTTTTAGTCTTCATATTTTATATAGCAATATGGTACTCAAATTAAAGATAAAAAGACGCTCGATTTTACTGTGAAATTTTTATGAAAAAATAATGTCGTATAAAAAAATTATGAACGTTTAAAAAACGGGGTTGGAATATGCATGTGCCTTGCATGTGAAGAGAGAAAGTCCATAAATAGGATTTTCCCAAGATACCCTTGCACTCCTCCTTTCTCCTACACTTTCATCGTAACCATTGATTTAAAAAATGGATGGTTAAGATTCCTACTTAGCCAAAATAAACTTTTTATTTGATCTTACCACTATCTTAATATACATACACTAACCACTTTTTTATTATATAACACGAACTTTTTCTTTTATCAACTTTGTATTTTTATGTATCTACTCCATTTTTATATGTTTGTTTTATTTAAAAAAAAATGTTAGGTGTATATGTTTCAAGACGAACGTTTTCTTTTATCAAGTTTTTAGTTTTATGTATCTACTCCATTTTTGTATGTTTGTTTTATTTAAAAAAATGTTATGTGTATATGTTTCAAGATATTTATAATGATACAGTGGTTGGGTTAAATTTTCTTATGTATTTTATAGCTATATAAGTAAATATTGTCGTAGATAAAATGTTAGGGGCTGTTTGTTACCTCTTAATGAGGCTCTTAATGGTTTAGACATTTTTACTGATCCAGCACTTAATGGTTCATACTGTTTGTTTCGCGAGCAGATGTCTGAATGGTTCAGACATTTGCCTCTGAATGGTTAAGTATTATACTGAGTCTGCATGGTTAAGACCTCTAATCTGAATTGGTCAGACATTTGCCTCTGAACAGTTAAGCATTATTTGGCTGTTAATGGTTTAGACTTCTTAGTGGTTTAACACTTAATGGTTCAGAACTCTTACTGATTCAGCACTTAACCATTCAGAAGTTGTCAAACGGCCCCTTACTATATAAACACCAAAAGCATTGTCATTTTCTATCTGCTGTATTCTGATCTATATTATTGTAGATGAAAGTTACATATAAGGTATTTATTTTGTTTCTATACGGAAATTTTATTGTATGATAATATTTTGAATAAACAATTCACCCTTTATTCACTCAAATATGTCATTCCTTACGCCACATAAACTGATTTTGAAATAACTGGACTATTGCAGAGTTTATAAATGTTGATTTTAATATGTTTGGACTATACATGGAACATTTATACTCGGAGCTTAAACTACACTCCTATTTCATCCTGTAAACTATAATCAAGAGATAATTTCCATGAAATAGAAATCAAGAGATGAACTAACAAACAAAGTATTTTAATACCTGCCGTTTGTTTTTATCGGATTTCATTTTATCAAGTTTAGATTTTGTCTCAATATTATGAAGGGTTAATTCATTCTATAAAAACTCCTAATTGTAACAAGTGTAAAAAGGATTTATAGAGTGACAAGTGTCCAATAAACCTAAAACCAAAACTCACCACATCACCATCCAAAAACTAAACACCCACCCCCACCCTACCACCACCCAAAAACCTAACCCCCCCCCCCCCCCCCCCCAAACAAAAACCTAAAAAAACTTAACTCCCCACCCCCAAAAAACGTAACCCCCAAAAACTTAAACACCCACCACCACCCAAAAACCTAAACCCCCAGCCAACCCCCCTCGGCCAAAAAAAAATATTATTTATTTATTTATTTATTTTTTGGGGGTGGGTGATTGGGGGTTAGGTTTTTTGGTGGTGGTGGGTGCTTAGGGTTTTTTTTTTTTTTTTGTAGTGGTTTTTTTTTTGTGTAGTGAGTTTTTTTAGAAGCCTTTGTACCTTTCTTACAATTAAGATACTTTGTATTTGATCCTAATCCGTATTATGAATGAGTGCTTTTGATTATGACTTCTGTCATAGACTATGACTCATAGTGAAATGTCAACCCTAACGATTTTTGTTAATGGTGAAAAGTAAAACTTAATGTGTTTGGCATTGTTCAATTAACTTAATCATTTTTTTCATTTTTGGGTAAAGGAGAGACGGACCTCCATAAATTTTATAAATTTAGAAGGAACAAAGGATTTAATTACTTGCTTCGGATATCCTGAAGTTAAGTCCAAAACCCAGGTACAATCAACATACGTGGTCGATTGGTCCCATACAAATAGAATAAACCCGGGGCACACAACTAAACCCAATCACATTTTTACATTACTAAATCTCATGCAAATTGGATTTGAATAATCTCATTTTTCTCAATTTGGTCCATAATAATCGCAACTCAGTTATTTGCCGATAATAATCCGAACTGGTCCACTTTTGGCCGATAATAGTCTGCGTTAAAAATAGTCTAACGGAGTTAAATTTTTTCCCGAATTACAAACCGATGTTTTAGGGCTTTTGATTAGAACAAGGATACGAGTTGATTGATATAAAATTTACCTCGAAATACTGCCCCAAACGACGAAAACGATGCTTCAATTCGGGTGTTTAAACTTTCAGTTAACAAAAAATTAGCCGTTTGGAGCACCGTTTCGAGGTAAGTTTTACATAAGTCGACTCGTATCCTCGTTCTGATCAAAATCCCTAAAACATCGGTTTGTAATTCGGAAAAAAAAAAAACTTAACTCCGTTAAGCTATATTTTTAACGACGGACTAGTATCTACCAAAAGTGGTCCAGTTCGGATTATTATCGGCAAATAACTCAGCCAAATTAAGAAAGTTGGGATTATTTAAATGCAATCCGCCTAAAATCAATCAAAGACAATTACAAGTTCTAAAATACACACACTAAAGCCCGTCTTTAAATAAGGCAATTGGCCCATTGCATGATAGTAATATATCTCTATAATCCCAATCCATGTGTATGCCTGGGGTAGAGGTGCATAAACCGGTTAATTTTAATAACCGGTTCGGTTAACTGGTTATACCGGTTAATTTGACTTTTTGAATTTAACCGGTTAATGCTTTAACCGGTTATTACTTTAACCAGTTATTTTTTTAACTGGTCCGGTTAATTACTTTAACCGGTTCAGTTAATTAACCGGTTATTTTTGGTTATTAACCGGTTTTTTTGTCTTTTTTTTTTAATTTTTTGGTTATTTTTTCAGTTAACCGGCCTATCGGTTAAAAAAACCGGTTAAAAAAACGGGTTAATAACCGGTTACTATACTAAATACTTATAACCGGTTACTAACCTACGGTTAAAAATAACCACTAACTATTTCTAAATCGGTTATTAAGCGGTTACGGTTTCGGTTAATAACCGGTTACGGTTAATTAACCGGTTATTTTGTGCACCTCTAGCCTGGGGTACCATATTGGTATTCCAAGTAGAGGTGAGGTGCCATTTCTGTACACCAGTTCCGGGCATTGAATTGTGGGAAAATCGAGTATTGCTATACCCGGGTATTGTTATAGTCCAAAAAACCAGTGTACCCAGTCAGGAACCGGTTCTTCAAAAACTGGGTATTATAACTAGGGGTGCAAACGAGCCGAGCGGCTCGCGAGCTACTCGAGATTGGCTCGAGAAAAAGCTCAAAATGAGGCGAGCCTTATCGAGCCCAAGCCGAGCTTGAGCCTAAAACAAAGCTTGTTTGTTTATCGAGTCCGAGCTCGAGCCTCACATGTGAAGCTCGTTAGGCTCGTCGAGCCTTATCGAGCCTTGGTGTAAACGAGCCAAGTCGAGCCGAGCTTATTTAAACTTGTTTACAAGCCGACCTCGAACCTAAAAATAAGCTTATTTAATTTAGTAAACGAGCCCAAGCCTGAGCTTCACTTATCGAGCTCGCGAGCCTAAAAAGTCTATTATTTATATTATTTTTATTTAATATACTAACTAGGTTAAAACCCCGTGTATTACACGGGTTGTATAAGTGTAAATTTATATAATAAATAATAAAAACGATCTATTTTTAAAAAACCCGTGTATTGAACGTATTGAACAAAATATATTGTCATATATTAATACATATAGTCGTCATGATTTATCTTTCAAAAATGAACTTTGATGTACTATTTACTTATTATAACATTTTACTTTGTTTTTTTTATATTTACTATTAGCTTAAAAACAGATGTATTACATGGGTTGAATAATATTTTCATGATGTATTCAAATTATGAGATACAATTATTTTAGTTAGTTTTAAGGACCTTCATGCTTGTTTGTTTATTTTGATCGATAAAACACTCGTCGCAATTTTGTATTCAAGAGAGTTTATGGTACAAAAAGGTAGAGATCGATCCCCACATTTTTATGTATTTCATCATTTTTTTATGAATTATACCGTAAGAAATAAATTCTCTTTGAATGGAGTATATAATAGTTATATTTTTAAAAATGATGTTCTTTCTAAATGTTGATTCAATGTGCGATGAATGATGGGTGTAAACCAATTATAACCTCACGTCTAACATTACAAATGGGGGTATTGGATTTTAATAATCCCAACTTTCACTAATTGGCCGGTAATAATCCCAACTTCAAAAATAGCCTACAACACTCCCAACTTGTAACATTTTGGCCACCAATGATCCTTTGCTAACTGGGTTATAACCCAGTTAGTTTTTTGCTGACTAGGCTGCTGACGTGACACCATCACCACCTCCGGTGACCTGCAACTTATCCCGACGACCCGTTTTACCCCTGAAACCACCAAACGAGACCACCACCAATCATCTCCGACCTCCTGTAATCTTCTCCGCTGCTCAGAAGTTCAAAAAACCCAACTCTGGTGACCTGCAACTTATTCCGGCGACCCGTTTTACCCCTGAAACCACCAAACGAGACCACCACCAATCATCTCCGACCTCCTGTAATCTTCTCCGCTTCTCAAAACTAACTGGGTTATAACCCAGTTAGACAAGGATCATTGGTGGCCAAAATGTTACAAGTTGGGAGTGTTGTAGGCTATTTTTGAAGTTAGGATTATTACCGGGCAATTAGTGAAAGTTGGAATTATTAAAATCCAATACCCCTTACAAATGTGAAACTAATTTGTCTAAATTTGACATTTGAAAGAATTGTGCAACTGTAACGGTGAGTCCAACCCATTATAGTGATGCATCTAAAAACACTTATAGTTTGATAAAAGCATATGCCGTGGACCTAGAATTATTTAATTCTAGTGAAAGAAAAAACAATAATGCAATCTAATCTAATTCTAATAAAGGATTTAAATAATGTCACGTGGCATTATAATACACTTATAACTTTGAATTTTTGTATATTTTTTTTTCTAAGTTAGATATGTTTGAATAGACCTGAATTCGAAACGAATTCAAATAAGTTTGTTCGTGTTAGTATGTGCGTTAATTTAATAATAATATTATTAATAATGATATATTAGATTATTATTATTGTTATATCAAACTAATATTGTTAATATATAATCCTTATCTTTTATCTTTATTATTATTATTATTATTATTATTTAATGTTATTTATTTATTTATTTAATTATATTGTTAATTATAAGGCGTAAAAAGTTTTTTAGTATTATTTACTTTTTATTATTATTGTTATTATTATTATTATTATTATTATTATTATTATATCTTTTATATAGTAAATGAAAATCTTTTATAAAAAAGGTGTATCCTTATCTAAATTTTTAGTATTGTTTGCTTTTTATTATTGTTATTATTATTATTATTATTATTTTATCTTTTATATAGTAAATGAAAATCTTTTATAAAAAAGGTGTATCCTTATCTAAATTTTTGTTTAAAATTATTTATAGAAAAACAAATATTTATTCTTATCTAATTTTTAGTTTAAAATTATTATTGTTATTTAACATAGATAAATAGGAAATAAGGTAAGAAAGCATGAGGAAGTGACACGTGTCAAAAAAGATTTTTGTTTATTAGTATAAGAAGATTACTAGATAATAAACGAGCGGAGCCCGAGCCGAACTCGAGCTTGAGAAAATACAAACGAGCTGAGCTCGAGCCCGAGCTCTCATAAGTTAATCGAGCTCGGGCTTGGCTCGACTTGTTTACACCAACATAACAGTTATCCATCTGATCGGCCCATGTTAAAAGACAATAATCCCAAATAAAAGAAGTCCATTTTGTCCCCCCCCCCCTAAACCAGGCCCACCTCTGAATAATAGTCAACTTACTCGGCCCATGTCTATACCATATAAAATCACATCTCAGTGAAGTATTTTCTTTGGGCCTTTGTGCAATCCACAACCCATTAGTAATTTTTATAATCTTTTATGATTTTAGATTGGGCTTTTTTAAAACATACTTATTTCTGGCTCAATCATCCCAAAACTTGTGACTACCCATCCAAACAGGCCCATTGCAGCAAATTCGAATAAATCCAAGACCATCTTGTAAGATTAAATATATTATGATTTAATATTTAATCTAGTAACCATTATAATCATTTACATTATATAGATCAAAATATATTATAACCTATTAAATAATTAGTTGGTAATTGTTGATGGACCATATTACCCTTATTAACTAATTAGGTTTCCTCCTGGGTGCTTATATAAGGAGAGTTATGTGGAGGTTAAAGGGTTACTCAATTACACAATCAGACACACCCCATAAGATCATAACATCATAATTCGACCTCCCTCTCCTACAGCCGATACCCTTTCGGTTTTCTAAGTCCCCATCATTAGATTGCACCCTAAGGAGGAACCAGACCAAGATGACAATCATGTCAAACCTTATTGCTGCGTCTCCATCTGGATTCTCTGCTAGCCTGTGCTGATGCAATCAAAGGTATGTTTTAATGTTTTCCCTCATGTATAAACAGAACTGATCCAACACATCTTTCCGGCGTTGACCACTGTTGGATCGATGAACCACTTTGACCAAAAAAATTCGAATAAGAATCTCCCTGAACATAAAATTGTATATACAACAAATATCAAAGTTGGCACCTTCCATTTTACGCTCACAAACTAGGGACAAGCATTTGGTGCCGGGTACCGGTACCGAACTGTACCGGTTCCCATTTTCTTCGTTTTTTGGTACCGGTATTTATGGGTAAAACACCGGTAAGTACCGGTACCGATACCCAGTGGCGAAGCTTGACCCGAATGACGGGGGTCGAAAACGATACCCAGTGACGAAGCTTGAATTATGAAAGCGTAAACCATGGAATGGAAGTGATACGCTAAAGTTGACAAGCCCGGGGAATGGGCAATTATGTTTAGAAACCAATATTGATGAATTATGCAAAATATGACATCTAACTAAACGGGTCAAATAAATAAAAAGGGGATTTATAGGCTATCAGCTAATAAACCGAATCTTTATGCAAATAGTGATGGTAAATGGGTCCGTATTTAAATTACGGACACGTAGGAAAAAGAATTACGTAAAACGGACAAGTAGAACGAAAGTTATGAATGTTTTAAGTTGGTAATGGTTAAGAATTAGGAGCTGGGCATTTGCAGCATCAAAAACCTAACCTTTCTGTCGAAAACAGAGGGTCGCGTCGCGCGACACCAACTCAGAGACATCGTCGCGTCACGCGACATTGGTCGCAGCCCGCGACAGATTTAAGCGACATTGTTCGCGGCCCGCGAGGGCCCTAATTGCTGCAATTTGTTTGAATTCTGTTTATTTAACTCATGGGACTTGTTTTAATACATTTTTAAGTTATCAAAACTAATTTTCATGTTGGTTTTGAATTCAGGTGATAGTAGTAAACGCTCGGATGAAGATCAAGCAAGTATCAAGAACCGAACACTCATCTTTTGAAGCTTCCGAAATGAACTATTTTGTTTTAGTTAATGTGAATCTTGTAAACACTTAATACTATATTTTGAATGTTTTAAACTAGTAGGGAAGTTAACTTGAATACTTTAATCATGTATGATCGTTAACTTAACAAAGTTTTTGTAAAGATGCATTTCCATACAAAATGCGTTATTTAATATTAAAATCTTGATTTATTGAGACGGGTCTTACAAAAACCCTAGCTGCAGCAATTAACAACGTCCCCACCATCGACGATTGCAGACTGCCACTACCATTATGCCTAGGGATGAGCATTTGGTACCCTAAACCCTAAACTCTAAATAAAAGAGTAAATTAGACACTTTATTTCATTTGCTAGCTTCTTGTTAGTTATTTATGAAACTTTTTCCTCCTTAAAAAAAGCTTGGGGTGGTAGGTGTGTTTTTAATAGTCTTAAAACATAAGCGAAATAGATTAAAAAAAGTCAAGTTATGAAAATTTAATGGGACCATGACATGAGAGCCTTTGGCTTTTAGTCGCCGTAATCATTATAAACATAAGTAAATCTAAGTTATGAAAATCTAAGCGGTGGAAGTTTCAATTCATCATTAAGATTTGGGGTTTTGTAGATGATTTAACACACAAATTTGATTACACAAATTTGATTTTTTTTATTGTAGTAATAATTTTATATGCTTTTCGAATCAGTTTATGCTGAATTTATCGTGTATTTTGCAGATCTGTATCGATTTCACATTATAATTTTATACATTTTTTCAAATCAATTCATGCTGATAATGATTATTGATTGTGTATTTTGCAGATCCGTATCGATTCTCAAGCGGCACTGTTGATATTAATCCATGTTCTGTTTCCTCACGAGATTTTGATAAATTTTGATAATAATTGAACGATTTGTTATGAGAAATGTCGCTTTTGTCAAAAGGCGATTCGATTCAGATTCGCGAGGTGTGGAATGACAATCTCGAGGAAGAATTCGCGTTGATTCGAGAAATCGTTGATGATTTTCCGTACATCGCAATGGATACCGAGTTTCCTGGAATTGTTCTTCGTCCGGTCGGTAATTTCAAAAACAGTAACGACTATCATTACCAGACGTTGAAGGATAACGTTGATATGCTCAAATTAATTCAATTAGGGCTCACTTTTTCGGATGATCAAGGAAATTTACCGACGTGTGGAACCGATAAGTTCTGCAGGGGCGGAGACAGCATAGAACCAGCCGTAGCACGGGCTACGGCTCAAAGTCGTTTTCGCAGTGTTTCGCAGTGTTAATTTTTTGTTTTTTTTTTCGATTTTATATAAAGGATACCCCTAAAAAAATACGAGGATACCCCTATAAAGGATTTTATATGAATACACCGTAATTTATTTTTTTTTGGATACCCCTGGTGTTAAAGTCTAGCTCCGCCACTGAAGTTCTGCATCTGGCAGTTCAATTTTCGTGAATTTAACGTGAATGATGATGTTTTTGCAAATGATTCTGTTGAGCTGTTGAAACAGAGCGGTATCGATTTTAAGAAAAATAACGAAAATGGAATCGATGCGCGTAGATTTGGCGAGTTGTTGATATCTTCAGGGATTGTGCTGAATGATAGTGTGTATTGGGTAACATTTCACAGTGGATATGATTTCGGATATTTGTTGAAAGTGTTAACATGTCAGAATCTGCCTGACACACAATCTGGATTTTTTAGTTTGATTAATATGTATTTTCCCACCATTTTTGATATTAAACATCTGATGAAGTTCTGCAACAGTCTTCATGGTGGGTTGAATAAGTTAGCTGAGTTATTGGAAGTCGAAAGGATTGGTGTGTGTCATCAAGCGGGTTCGGATAGTCTGCTTACCGCGTGTACTTTCAGGAAGTTGAAGGATAATTTCTTCAGCGGCTCGTTGGAGAAGTATGCTGGTGTCTTGTATGGTTTAGGTGTCGATAATTGACGACAATGGTAGAGGAAATAAGCAACGATTTGTTAAAAAAGATATCGATATGTTGGTTTTGTTTGTTCTTGTTTGCGATATATTCATGGTTTACATTTTTTTATGATTTATAATAAAATGATGCAGCTGGTATTTGATGTCTATTGGTTTTTTTTTGAAAAACGAGTTGAGTTGGCTTGTTGGGATTGGTTGTTTGTGAGGGATGTCGAAAGAAGGACTCATAACACCCTAATGATATGTGTATCTGATTTCAAATGATGTCTTTAATTATTTGATGTTTAATATATGACATTCCATCAAGGATTTGATGAGATACAAAACCATGATTTGACTTTTTTAGAAAAGTCAAAATGTTGTAATAAACTTCAAACCATTGGGCTTTATTTGATATCAAATCTTAGAAATTGGGTTTAACAGGAGCTTATTCAAAGGGGGTGTTTGGGATTCCTTTTCAATGCATCTTTTATTCTTTGGTTTTTAGTAAAATAATAAGATCAACCCTGATGGTCAGGGCCGGCCCATATGTGTAATTGGGTGAAAGTGTGAAACAATGGCCTAGTGCCACTAGGGCGGCAATTTTTGACACGACTCGTCAACCGGATCTGAACCCGACACGAAAAATACAGCTTTGGATCGACTAACATGTGTTGGTACACTTTATGTGGACGCGACTCGACTCGGTTCGATTCGGTTCGGGTCGACTCGGTTAGGTCCGGCTCAAGCCCGACGTCACGACATTCCTCAGTCGTGCGCCCCAGAGTTCGACACGCGAAGCACGGAACGCCGCAAGCCTTTCCCGCAAACACATCACCATGACATCACCTTAGTGATGTCATGATGATGTCACAAGTCTTGTCCTATGTTGAAATTGCAAAAACAAATGACGCAGATTTGTTACTTGGGCCGATTCTCAACATTTGGGCCAACAAGATTGAAGTGTCTTTGACTTTCAAGTTGGGCCTTTGACTTCAGATTGGGCTTCTACTACAAACGACGAAACAGAATAAGGAATATATGTTTGTCGACGAAACAAGGTGTGTTTCGTCGACTTTAGTGTTTCGTCGTGGCCTTTATGCGTTTCGTCATGTCTGTGTCTGTTTTAGTATAAATACCCTTCACAGTTTCTGTGTGAAACTGATGAGCACAGAGAGACTTAGTGAGAGTCCGTTAAAACATTGTTTGTATATGTTTGTGGTTGTACTCATCCATAATCAATAGATATTGAATCTTTGGTTACCCGTGTGTTTTATACACTTTTGTTTGGTTTGCACCGTCACGGGGATTCCGCACCCGTTACCATGTTTGTTATAAACAAGGATAGGTTTTCGTTATCGATCCACCGGAAAAACGGGACCTACAAGTGGTATCAGAGCATTGGCTCTAATCCTTGTTTAAAATCAAACAAGTTTGGGTTTTTATCAAGTGTGTTATTGTGATTTTTCAGTTTTTGATTCTTTAAAAGTTTTTATATTTTCTGAAAAAGGCTCAAAAATCAGCTTGAAACTTGTTTGTTTGCCAAAGTTTTGGTAAAAACCTTTGTTATATTCTTGTTCACAAGATAAAAAAAAAATCGGGTTTTCATTAAAAGTTTGTGAAATTTCTTGATTCGGAAAATTGTTTGATCACCGGAATCTTCAAACTCATCAAGTTCATCAGAACTTCAATATGTTCTTCATATAATTTACTTTTTGATCTTTTGTGAAGTTACCAAAAGTTGTTTGTGAATTTAAAATTCATAGTGGGATTGAAAATAGTGTTTTGAAAGTATACTAGGCATGATGTAGTTTGAAAACTATGGGCATTGTGTCAGTAAAATTTTGAAATTCGAGTGTTTGTCAGAAAAAGATTAGATATTGTTGAAAATATCACTCCTAGATCTTATCCTATCATACATGTTTCGTCCAACTTAAAGTCAAAAGTTTCAGCTCCATTATTTAATATCATTATTCCATTCGTTTCGTCAAAGCACATCAAATATCAAGTCATCAGATCTGAATTCTTTTTCGTCGCACAGAACAAACATCGCACAGAACACACAAACAAATTGAGTTTCGTCGATTGGTCTTCTTGTTTCGTCGCCAATCAACAACTTTCTGTTCGTCGCTGAGATTACAATCTCTTTCGTCGACATCATAGAGGATTCCAGTTTCGTCGAACAAACAAAACAATTATGTTTCGTTATCATTCTGGTTTCGTCGTTTGAATCAATCAAAAGTGTTTCGTCGAGATACTTGTCATTTTAAACAGAGGGTTTGCAAAAGTGTGATAACAGTCTGTTTTCAAGAGTGTGATCAGTTTTTCTCATACATACATCAAATATGAGTTGCACTAGCCCTTCGGATTGGAGTATGGAACCGAGACCAGGTGAAGATCGGACTTCGGCAGCCGTTTGGGTAAAGAATGTTTTTGGTGAGAAATATATAAGTGCAACTCAATGGGCTTTGGTGTTGAATCAAAATCAAAGTATTCAAAATCTTTTGATAAGCGAGAGCGAAACGGGAAGCAACAATCGCCCGCCAAAGTTAAATCACATGAACGAATATCCGACATGGAAAGGTCGTTTCCATACGTACGTTCTAGAACAGAATACCGAATTATGGGTGTGCTTCATTTCGCCGTATAATCAAACTCTTGAAGCAGCAGGATCAAATGCCACGACATTTATGAATATGCAAGAACCCGACAAGAAAGCATATGATCTTGAGAAGAAGGCGTTTGCAATTCTCACACAATCACTTCACAAAGACATCTATCATCAATTCGGCTATTGTACAAGCACGAAAGCGTTATGGGATGCCTTGGTAGCAAGAGGTGAAGGAAATGCAGCGACAAGAAAGACACGTCATGATCTGTTGAATAAGAAATTCGAATCATTTCATTTCTTAGAGAATGAAACCCTAAATGATATAACTACTCGTTATTATCATTTGATGTGTGAAATGTATTATTTTGGTGTTCTTGCATCTCAACAGGAAATGGTAGCACGGTTTGCTGATGCTCTACCTCCAAAGTGGAGCCCATTCATTGAGCTTTTAAAGCATACGGGCGTTCTGAATACGGTTAATATCTATGAATTCATACAGAAGCTGGAACACAAGAATGATGAAGAAATTCGGAAAGCTAAACGAATTGCTGCTCCTCAAAATATCGAAATGTATTATGGAGGAGGTTTTATCCCGTTAGCTAGTTCCAGTTCAGCTCAGCAACCAAAGTTACAAACGGCGTTTGTGTCCAATACAAGCTCATCTCCGTTTCCACAGTCAGCTCCTCCACCGGTTTTCGATCCAAGTGCTTATCTTCCACAACCTAAACCCCAACCTCAATCTCAAGTTTCCACAACACAACCTCAATTCGATCCAAGTGTCGATTGTGGTCCGGCCATACAGTTGGGAAACGGTGATCAAACAAGAACTGCGTTTTACGCTGAAATTGTCAAGAATGTCAATGATGGTGAATCTTCAGGAAAAGATGATAGTTCGGGATACAGTGGCAGTTCGGATGAAGAATCGAATTTGATTGAAAGAACTGATTCTGAAGATGATAATTTGTCGAATGATGCTAACGAGAAATCGGACTTGATCAAGAAAGCTGATGCTACATCGAAAGAAATGGAGAAGATTCTCACTGAAGATGGATCTTTCTCTTCTCAGACTGCCTTTATGGCTAATGTCACAGCTTCTACAAGTCAGGTACAATCTGAAACTCCTAGCATATGTAGTGATTGTGCTGATTTGAAACATGAATGTGCTAATGCTAAACATGCTTTTGAAGAACTAAAACATGAATGTGCTAATGCTAAACATGCTTTTGAAGAATTGAAACATGAATGTGCTTAATTGAAACGTGAATCTGAAACGGTTCATAGTCACAATCAGAGTTTGGTTATTGAACTGTCAAAGTGCAAAGAGGCAAATATGGCTCTGGACTGAAACGGTTCATAGTCACACCCCGATTTCCACGTGTCACCGGTGGGCCCGGTGGGGGAGTATCGTGACGTCATGGTTGGCAACGTAATAGTCAAACAACACAATATTATCATGCACAGCGGAAGCAATTGAAAATATAATACAACCGAATTTATTATTGTAATATCAACTGTCACAATATTCGGAAGTTTATCCACAGAAGGATCGAACATAAAATGGAAACAATAGTTCAACAGACTTTTAGGCATCTTAAGCTTGCGAGACTTCTATTGATGCTAAGGAGATATATCCAGCCAATTTCGTATAGTACCTGCATTTAGCCTTTTTGGAAAATACGTCAGTTTACACTGGTAAATACATTCAACTGACTCATTTTGGAAAAAGAGTTTGAAAAGTGATTCGAGTGCAAACGGCACAAAATATCTTGACACATTGATTAAAATGCACAGAGGCAAAATTAATCTTTTTAACTTGGGAGAATTATTTAATATTATAATCTTGTGAACGAATTACATGTTACTTATGCGTTCAGTAGCCCGGAACGTATCCGGGTTAAAGATCAATAGACACACCACTTTAAGTGAGTTATACACGGGAGTACGCCTAGACCCCGTGCTCAGGTCGTGGCCATCTCGTAAGATGATGCCAGGGATATCCGGGACATGGTCATTAACCCCCCAAAGGCTGTAAAGTAAACAAATCTGTTTAAAACGAGCCGTTCAAATTATTCAACTACCCACTAAGCGTGGAGATTTGATGCCCGATCAAGCGGTACGCTATGTACCGTAACCCAAGTCCGTATAGGGAAAATAAGTTAAAAGTATTTACCTGAGCTAAATATAAATTCAATCCCAGCCGTATATCAAATCAGCAAGTACAGATAGCTTTTACTGGGCTCCTAATCTGGAACGAAGGTTTTTAATAACCTATTAGAATCCTAACGGGTCTTTAATTAAGCTTAAGCTTAGACCGGCTAGTTTCAAAGATACGGTTCGTACGCACGATTAAGCAAAGACCGGATAGAATGTGATTTAGACCCGACAAGTTTGAAGACTTGTTTAATATGGGTTTATTATTCACATTCTGGATTTTGAGATAAAACCGTTAAGGTTTGACCCGTTTCGGTTAATTTATGTAAACTTGTTACATAAACCGAACCGTACGCGTAATAAGCGTGACGGGTAGTCATGAGAGCTATATACAGGTTCCCTAAGTTAATTATGTCTCAAATATGTTGTGACATCCGTAAGGTGTCTTTCGTTATGCCCGAAATGTGTTTAAACCCAAACTAGGCCCCGAAGGGGTAGTTTGGTCATTTAAAAGTTTATAAAAGTGTTTAAATAATAATCTGAGTTACAGGTCTGATGTAATCAGCAAATATACTCAATTTGCTAAGTTACATCAGTAGGTTAAAGCATGTATGTGAAACTTATTTTTTTTTAACCAAACTAGGCCCCGTAGGGGTATTTTGGTAATTTCACATAAGCCGAAAAGCTCAAAACCGAAGTATGAGTTTATCAACCTTTGCTTACTGTTAAAATATGATAAGTTTCCTCTTATATCAGTAGGTATCAACCCGGGTATGTCCAATATGATTTTAAAACATACTATGCGTTAAAAACGCTAATTTAGGCGATTAAAGGCCATTACCGGGTTCGATACTTAAATCTGATATTTTTATATTTCCAGAAGGCTTAAAATAATTTATTTATCATAATTAATCAGTAGCAAAAGGTTTGGAATCGTTTAGATGTGTAAAACTCATTTTATGGCCCGTAAGGGCAAAACCGACAATTACCGAATTAAGCCTACGACTATGGGTTATGATCAGCCTAAAATTAATTAAAAAAATCTTTAAAAATCCTAAAATAATATATTATATCAGTGGGTAAAAGATTTGATACCAAAAAGTATGTTTAACTAGGCTATATGCTAATTACGCCATTATGTTAACATAAAGCATTAGTTTTGCGATAATGAGCATAACTCTTAATCTACAAGTCAAACTGATGTCAAACTTTGCATGCAAGTCTATATATCAGTAACAAAGGTTTCTACACTTTTACATTTTCATAAATCACGTTTTAAGGTAATAAGGGCATAACGGTCAACATATGAGCAATTAACGGAAACATGCATATTAATTGGGTAACTAGTGAACCATGGTGTATAATCACAGAGGGTTGTTCTAACATGTAACCTAGTCCAATTAGAGCTCTGAGGCATTTCTAAAATATGCCTAAACGGGTCAGAACTGAAAGTCAAAGTGAAAGTCAAACTATGTGACTTTCGGTTCCGAACCGGGTTTAAACAGGAAATAGTCGGGTTGAACAGGTAACTTTATTTTCACCCGAAAAGTCCTAACTTCCGACGTTTACGCGTTAACGCTTCGCACACGAATTTGATCATAACTTTCTCATACGTTAACGAAACTTTATGAAATTTTTATGGTGCATTCTCGTGAGCATAATTGTTATTTACAAAGCTTCGGGTTCGTCAAAAGGTCACTCAGAGGTATAAATTAAACATGTTGACACATTTGGTCCCTGTAGTTTGAAATCACTCACATTTAGCTTCGTATGATCCATGATTTATTCGTTTGAAGGTATGAGCATCGTGTAGGGTTAATATACATTGTATTTATTCACAGTTGACACTTAGAATACGTATATTCACATACTTTCAACGTTTGTCAACTTTAGTCCTTTCATAATATTTCTTTCACACGTTTAAACTTTATGATACGTGTCAACATATTATAGGACGTGAATTTCCGAGGTGTTACATCCTCACCCCCTTAAAATAAATCTCGACCCAAGATTTACTGAAATAAGTAAGGGTACTTTTCTTTCATCGTGGATTCAACCTCCCACGTGTATTCGGGACCTCTACGGGCATCCCATTTGACCTTTACAAAAGGTATATGCTTCCTTCGAAGTTTCCTTACCTGTCGATCTTCAATCGACAAAGGTTTTTCAACAAATTTTAAGCTCGCGTCTATCTGCACATCTGTATGTGGCATGACATGTGTTTCGTCAGCGAAGCACTTCTTCAGATTGCAGATGTGGAACACATTATGAATTCCACTGAGCTCTCCAGGTAAGTTTAATTTATAGGCAATTGATCCGATACGTTCGATAACCTCGAAAGGTCCTATGTATCTCGGGCTTAGCTTGCCTTTCTTACCGAACCGCATCACTCCTTTCCAGGGTGACACTTTAAGCAATACTTTATCACCTACTTCGAAGTGAAAAGCTTTACGCTTCGTATCTGCGTAGCTCTTCTGCCTATCCCGGGTAGCTTTGAGACGGTCACGAATCTGGTCAATCTTGTCCGTCGCTTCGAACACGATCTCTGGTTCTGATAACTGGACATCTCCAACTTCCGCCCAATAAACGGGCGATCTACACCTTCTACCGTATAATGCCTCGAAAGACGCAGCCTTAATGCTGGTATGGTAGCTATTGTTGTAGGAGAGTTCGATTAATGGTAGGTTCTTATCCCAACTACCACCTAATTCGATCGCACATGCACGTAGCATGTCTTCCAACGTTTGAATAGTACGCTCACTCTGACCGTCTGTCTGATGATGGTAAGCCGCACTAAAGTTCAAACGTGTGCCCAAAGATTGTTGGAAGCTCTTCCAAAAATGTGGCGTGTACCTAGTATCTTTATCATAGATAATAGTCACAGGTATGCCATGCAAGCCTACAATCTTATCCACTTATAATTGGGCTAACATATCGGAGCTATAAGTCTCCTTGATGGGTAAGAAATAAGCTGACTTAGTCAGTCTGTCAACTATAACCCATATTTTATCATTTCCTTTCCTTGTCTTGGGTAAATTGGTAATAAAATCCATAGTTACCATTTCCCACTTCCACGTAGGAAGTTCAGGCTGTTGTAGCAAGCCTGACGGCTTTTGATGCTCGGCTTTGACTTGCGCACATGTCAAGCATTTAGCTACATGGGTGGCTACAGACTTGTTCAAGCCTATCCACCAATAATTTGCCCTTAGATCCTGGGTAGCTGATGGCAAATTCTTAATCGTTGCCTAATTAGGGTTGCGGCATTTAATACGTAAGTAATATGAACCGTCTTTCTTATTTAACAATATAAAACCCTCAGAAGATTGAGTCAGGCTATATGTGCCTATATCTTAAAACTTACTAAATCAGGGTTTCGATTTTTTCCATATTCGATATGGAGTTTTCATAATACTCCAGCCCACAGCGGAATGTTAATCTTAGTTCTACCTGTCTTCCAGGAGGTAAGCAGGGAAAACTTATGAGAAGATAATTAAGATACAAGGAGGCTATAGAGATTTTCCATATCTCAGGCTCCAGTTCATCCATCATTGCTCGTGTTAAATGAGTGCCATCTTTATGTTATAAGTCCACGAATTTCTTAATCGGGAACATTTACTTGAAAAAAAAAATTTCCATTTTTGGATATCTTCTTTGAATACTACTAGTCGACTTTAGTACAATATGATCATTGGGATATCTCAGGGGTTCCATGTATTAAACCTCCATGCTGATCAGACATGGAAATAATCTATGGGACACACTAGGATACGCCAATCCTCATATGACACTTTTATCAAACATAGTTTGGCATTCGCAGGCGATAGAAAAAAAAACAATGAGAAAATAATTAAAATAACATATGTCGTCATACTCTTATGCAAAGAAATAGTGCTCTTAGATTTTCGGAAGGATTCCTTGCCGATCTATAAGAATCGGTTACTATGGTTTCCTTGGTAGTTATACCTTGTGGATGATAAAAAAAAATTTGCTAAGTTTATGGTTCATGAATATTTATTATTGCCTGTTTTAAAAACAGGACACTTAGCAGAAATTATCATTGATAAATGATAAGGAAGTTTATTGTACAAGTGCTTATATTAAATCAACAATGGAAGTTTCACAAACTAGGCACCTAGCTCAGTTGGCTAGGCGCGCGAAAGGGTGCGGTCTAGACCCAGGTTCGATTCCGGGGACGGCCAATTTCCACCATTTTTTTTATGTTTAATATTTATTAATCGCACGGATACGTGTAATTACAAGGGTTGTCTCATAAGGAGTCTTGATAATTAATTGCTCCTTATCACCCACAATATGGGCTTGATTTTTAAGGCAACCAATCGATTTTTATCACTTTATTGAGTCCTTATATATTTTAACGGAACTAGGACATCGGAAAAATTTCCTAATGGATATTAAAACATCCATCTTATACTGCTGAAGCAGTCTCTGAGGTATACAGGTTTATTTACTGAACTTTCGTTGCTTTTTATTAAGCCTGTATTTGCTCTCCTTCTCCGATTTCTAGGGGTTATCCTCTTTCTTTGGTTCACCCTTCATATTTGAAGTGTGAACATAGCTCTCCTCATGAGTAATTTAAACATGGTTTCGAATGAGATTTAGAGCGAGAAGCATTCGGCTCTTTGGATTTTCTCATGACCTTTTCCCATGATCTCTCCAACTGCTGCGTCAACCACTACTTGGAGATTAACTTCATCAATATAGAGGTTTACGTTTGTAGTTTTATTAACTTTCGTCGCCTTAATAGCGTTGCGACTGTCGTCCACCTCATTCGAGTTTTCCATACTCGAAACTTGGTACCAATCACCAAGATTTAACCATTATCAGTCATCATCCTGATGACCTGACTTAGATTAGCCACGACATTCATAAACCGTATGGGCTATTCTGTTCCGAACATTCATAGTGAATGTTATTTTGAATGTATTTCCATTATACTTAGTCTAGGTCACAACAGGACCATTAATGGCATTCAAAGTTTGGAGCGAGTCCAATACTTGCTCGACAGGGGACCATAATGTCACAACTGTCCTTGTCACAAGGACGATTATAAATAGCTCAAAGGCTAGCCTTTCATGACTTCGGTTATATATATTTATATACATATACGACATAGAAGCCTGTCGCGAGGGACATAGAAAATATGGCATAAAGCACAGTCATGAAGGACATAAGTAATCATATGGCGCGAAGGCCTTGTCGTGATGACATTTAGATACGGTACAAATGGCCTTGTCTCTAGGACGTTATAGGATATGGCACTAAGGCCTGTCACCAGGGATGTTAACATTTAATATGTTAGCTTGTCACGAATGACAAATTATAGCACATAGGCTTGTCATGAATGACTTTAAAACATAACTCGATGATCTACCATCAAGAACCTTAATTTATTAGCCGCAATCTTTTTAGATTAGGGCTTCAAGGTTTGAACGTGGTTCTTCACCTTTGGACAGGGAGTCATAGACTACAACTGTCATCGTCTTGATAGACGATTCTTTTGGCAGAAAAATAAGCCAATTAACATCACTAATGGACGTTTATATATAACCATCGTATCTAATGATATTAGTCATGATCCCATCGATCATATTGACTATTAGTTTTAGGGTATAATCACACCATTCTGAACAGGGGGTCGTAAAGATCACTACTATCTTTGTCTTACCGACTCTAGAATAAAGTATAGCCCGTAGGCATTTCATCGCGAGGGATGTTAATATTATGATCATCATACTGATGATACTAGTCAGGATCGCAACGAGTATAGACTATGGGATTTGAGTATAGCTCACCCCCTTGGCAAAGAATCACAAAAATTTCAATTGCCTTGTCTCAGTTGGGCGATATAATATAGCCCTTAGGCAAAACATCATTACGGATGTTAAATTTTTTTTTTTTTAATCATCGTATTGATGATTTTTGTCATGATCGTATTGATCATATGAACTATTAGGCTTGAGCATAGCTCACCACCTTGGACAGGGAATTGTAAAGATCACATGCCTTTGTCACACATGGACAATATAATTTGGCCTATAGGCGAAAATATCACTCATGGATGTTTATAATTGGTTCATCCTATTAGATGCTATAAGTCATGATTGCATTAATCATATTGACTATTTGGCTTGAGCATAGCTCACCACCTTAGACAAGGAATCATAAAGATAATAATGTCAATGTCTCAAATGGACAATATATTATAGCCCGTAGGCCAGACATCACTAAAGGATGTTAAATAATATGATCATCGTATTAGATGATATTAGTCATGATCGCATTGATCATATAGACTATTATGTTTGGACCTAGTCCAATATTTTAGACAGGAGGTCAAAGACCATCACTGTCGTTGTCTTATCGGACAACAAGTTTAGTCCGTGGGCACTTCATCACACACGGATGTTTATAATATGATCATCTCACAAGATGATATAAACCATGATTCCTAAATCACTAGGCTAGATATAGGAATTGGAAGAATCCAATATAAGGATGACTATTGTGATTTTCTCGAGTCACATTTGTCAAGAGTGCTAACACATTTCTAAGTGTTAACAAGGATCTGAATCCCTTGAGTAGGTTTCACCATCTTGGCCGCGTAGGCTAGGTTTCACCTTTAAGATTCCCTTCAATTGCATACTGACAGAGAAGGAAGGATATTTATTTTATTCAGGATTTTTATCACAAATCCTAATTCATAAGTTACTAATAGCACCAATGGCCTAGTCACGCAGACAAGTTAAATTTATAAGCCATGATTTCAGAGAATCGTGGCATTAAGGTTTGAATCAAAGTTCATTACCTTTTCTTGACAGGGAGTTGTAGGCTACCACTGTCTTTGGTCTCAGAGGACATTAACTATAGCCCGTAGGCACTTCCCTTCTAAGGGATGTTTATTACGGAAGTGCCCCTTAGGGAAATTCATTAACCATGGTAAACAGAGACCATATTTGGTTAATTTATTAATCATATTTATTTAGGATTTCTATTATAATTTATCCTAATTATAAAACATTAACAGTTTTATCCGTGGCACCCAATGGCCTGGTCACATGGACATTTATAAATTATAAGCTTATGATTTCAGATAATCAAAGCATGATATTATCTTGACACAATAGGTCTAGTCACAAGGACATTTATAAATTTTTAAGCTATGATTTCAGAGAATCAAAGCATGAAAGTATATTGGCACTATAGGCCTAGTTACAAGGACAATTATAAATTATATGATAGGACTTCAGAGAATCAGAGCATTTTGAGGTTTGAACCTAGTTCATTACCTTTATCTGACAGGGAGTCATTGCTACCACTGTCTTTTGGCTCATATGGAAATGAGCAGGGCCCGTAGGCATTATGTTACCACGTATGGTTTAAAACATGATCATCTTTAATTGATGATGTAAACCCAGGATTCAGAGATCATTAAACTGGGTTAGGAATCTTTTAAAGAATCCTATTTAAAAATGACGTATGAGATTTTTAAATGAATCACATCTGCCGGGAGTGTTAACATGTTTTAAGATATTAACAGGGATTTGAATCTTTTAAATAGGTTTACCATCCTGGCCCGGTCTTATAATTGACCCGAAGGCTAGGTTTCACACTTAAGATTCTTAATTTAATTAACGCTGAACGATCTTAAATTGAGGTGTTATTATGGATCTGAATCTAATTATGGAACTACCATCTTGGCCCGGTCTTAAAATGACACGTGGCTAGGTCTCGTCCTTTTTAGATTTTGCCATTTTATTATAATGGTAGATCTTGCAAAAAGGAAATGTTATTTTCCATTTATTTAATATTTCTTGTTTAGAATGAAAGTTTAAACTTAATCATTCCACTATATAAATATAAAAGTATAAAGTTGCCCTAAGCGGGACTTGAAAGGAATAATGTTGTCCTCGTAGGGACTGAAAGATAATTATGTCCTTATAAGGACTAATAAGGAAAACGATCTTCAGTAAAAGGAGTTTCTTCTTCATTTTATTTCTGAATGCCTTCTCCTTGGGTGTTCGTTTCATTCTAGCCGCGGTACAAAGTTCAGCATCTCAGGGCTCCAGGTGTGGAGAACTCCTATTACGGCTTCTTCGCTTGGCGACGTATCCAATAAAAATTTGGAAGTAAAAATTTATAGATTAGGATTGAGAATATTCCTAAGTTAAGTCTAGACTCAGAAGGTTTAGATATGTGCAATTGTGTAACTGAGATTAAACACTAAGGTTAGTGTTTAATTCACTCAGTGTTGGCTCTGATACCAACCTGTCACACCCCGATTTCCACGTGTCACCGGTGGGCCCGGTGGGGGAGTATCGTGACGTCATGGTTGGCAACGTAATAGTCAAACAACACAATATTATCATGCACAGCGGAAGCAATTGAAAATATAATACAACCGAATTTATTATTGTAATATCAACTGTCACAATATTCGGAAGTTTATCCACAGAAGGATCGAACATAAAATGGAAACAATAGTTCAACAGACTTTTAGGCATCTTAAGCTTGCGAGACTTCTATTGATGCTAAGGAGATATATCCAGCCAATTTCGTATAGTACCTGCATTTAGCCTTTTTGGAAAATACGTCAGTTTACACTGGTAAATACATTCAACTGACTCATTTTGGAAAAAGAGTTTGAAAAGTGATTCGAGTGCAAACGGCACAAAATATCTTGACACATTGATTAAAATGCACAGAGGCAAAATTAATCTTTTTAACTTGGGAGAATTATTTAATATTATAATCTTGTGAACGAATTACATGTTACTTATGCGTTCAGTAGCCCGGAACGTATCCGGGTTAAAGATCAATAGACACACCACTTTAAGTGAGTTATACACGGGAGTACGCCTACACCCCGTGCTCAGGTCGTGGCCATCTCGTAAGATGATGCCAGGGATATCCGGGACATGGTCATTAACCCCCCAAAGGCTGTAAAGTAAACAAATCTGTTTAAAACGAGCCGTTCAAATTATTCAACTACCCACTAAGCGTGGAGATTTGATGCCCGATCAAGCGGTACGCTATGTACCGTAACCCAAGCCCGTATAGGGAAAATAAGTTAAAAGTATTTACCTGAGCTAAATATAAATTCAATCCCAGCCGTATATCAAATCAGCAAGTATAGATAGCTTTTACTGGGCTCCTAATCTGGAACGAAGGTTTTTAATAACCTATTAGAATCCTAACGGGTCTTTAATTAAGCTTAAGCTTAGACCGGCTAGTTTCAAAGATACGGTTCGTACGCACGATTAAGCGAAGACCGGATAGAATGTGGTTTAGACCCGACAAGTTTGAAGACTTGTTTAATATGGGTTTATTATTCACATTCTGGATTTTGAGATAAAACCGTTAAGGTTTGACCCGTTTCGGTTAATTTATGTAAACTTGTTACATAAACCGAACCGTACGCGTAATAAGCGTGACGGGTAGTCATGAGAGCTATATACAGGTTCCCTAAGTTAATTATGTCTCAAATATGTTGTGACATCCGTAAGGTGTCTTTCGTTATGCCCGAAATGTGTTTAAACCCAAACTAGGCCCCGAAGGGGTAGTTTGGTCATTTAAAAGTTTATAAAAGTGTTTAAATAATAATCTGAGTTACAGGTCTGATGTAATCAGCAAATATACTCAATTTGCTAAGTTACATCAGTAGGTTAAA
Organism: Helianthus tuberosus; assembly: GCA_030545235.1. Taxonomy (NCBI): domain Eukaryota; kingdom Viridiplantae; phylum Streptophyta; class Magnoliopsida; order Asterales; family Asteraceae; genus Helianthus; species Helianthus tuberosus. The sequence continues at coordinate 196,040,491 of CM060370.1, read as the reverse complement.
GCATGTATGTGAAACTTATTTTTTTTTTTAACCAAACTAGGCCCCGTAGGGGTATTTTGGTAATTTCACATAAGCCGAAAAGCTCAAAACCGAAGTCTGAGTTTATCAACCTTTGCTTACTGTTAAAATATGATAAGTTTCCTCTTATATCAGTAGGTATCAACCCGGGTATGTCCAATATGATTTTAAAACATACTATGCGTTAAAAACGCTAATTTAGGCGATTAAAGGCCATTACCGGGTTCGATACTTAAATCTGATATTTTTATATTTCCAGAAGGCTTAAAATAATTTATTTATCATAATTAATCAGTAGCAAAAGGTTTGGAATCGTTTAGATGTGTAAAACTCATTTTATGGCCCGTAAGGGCAAAACCGACAATTACCGAATTAAGCCTACGACTATGGGTTATGATCAGCCTAAAATTAATTAAAAAAATCTTTAAAAATCCTAAAATAATATATTATATCAGTGGGTAAAAGATTTGATACCAAAAAGTATGTTTAACTAGGCTATATGCTAATTACGCCATTATGTTAACATAAAGCATTAGTTTTGCGATAATGAGCATAACTCTTAATCTACAAGTCAAACTGATGTCAAACTTTGCATGCAAGTCTATATATCAGTAACAAAGGTTTCTACACTTTTACATTTTCATAAATCACGTTTTAAGGTAATAAGGGCATAACGGTCAACATATGAGCAATTAACGGAAACATGCATATTAATTGGGTAACTAGTGAACCATGGTGTATAATCACAGAGGGTTGTTCTAACATGTAACCTAGTCCAATTAGAGCTCTGAGGCATTTCTAAAATATGCCTAAACGGGTCAGAACTGAAAGTCAAAGTGAAAGTCAAACTATGTGACTTTCGGTTCCGAACCGGGTTTAAACAGGAAATAGTCGGGTTGAACAGGTTTGGACATGTTATTACACTAATTACTAAGTTATAACAATGATCAAACAGGTTATCTATGTTCTAGATAGCTAATTATGCAAAAATGACATTTTAAGCATTATGTTGACTTTTTAAGTAAAGGTTTGACCCGACATTTGACCTGGTTAGGATGGTGATCAGGGGAAACCCTTTTGGGGTTTTATTACCCACATAAATACCATCCTATAACTACTTCTACTTCGAGATATGACTGAGCCATTAGTGACTAATCTCGAAGTCAAACCGTAATTACGACGGTTTGACTTTTAGCTAATTAACTAAGCTAAAAGCAATTAGGGAAATATTAGAATACTTACTGAGGTCCTATGCACGAGATATGATCACTAGGAAGCAAGCTTGAGCTCCAGAATGATCCACAAATGCAGGAGATGGTGTGAGAATGGTTGTGACATTGAAGGCTTTATATAGTGGTTCCACACACCATAAATCTTTGACAACAAGGTCTAGCAGTGCCCACAATCGATTGACATGTGTCCTAGGGGCTTAGGGGATGTTTTAGGGGCCAGGAGAAGTGGAAAAACGGGTAAAGGTCGCGCATATAGGCTTTAGGAGACAAACAGCCATTTTTCACGGTACTGGGCACCCCTCGTGTGACGCGAGGGTCCCCTCGCGTGGCGCGAGCCACATGCAGATCAGCATTTGGATTTTGTTTGCGATTCAGTCCTTGGCTCTTCAAAACCCGAATAGGTACTGATTTCTTGCATTTTAAACCCCCACAATCGATCTACTAAGGCCTTAAAACATATACCCACTTTGCCAAGTCCCCGGGTAACTTTATTTTCACCCGAAAAGTCCTAACTTCCGACGTTTACGCGTTAACGCTTCGCACACGAATTTGATCATAACTTTCTCATACGTTAACGAAACTTTATGAAATTTTTATGGTGCATTCTCGTGAGCATAATTGATATTTACAAAGCTTCGGGTTCGTCAAAAGGTCACTCAGAGGTATAAATTAAACATGTTGACACATTTGGTCCCTGTAGTTTGAAATCACTCACATTTAGCTTCGTATGATCCATGATTTATTCGTTTGAAGGTATGAGCATCGTGTAGGGTTAATATACATTGTATTTATTCAAAGTTGACACTTAGAATACGTATATTCACATACTTTCAACGTTTGTCAACTTTAGTCCTTTCATAATATTTCTTTCACACGTTTAAACTTTATGATACGTGTCAACATATTATAGGACGTGAATTTCCGAGGTGTTACAGGTTTGCTGATGCTCTACCTCCAAAGTTGTAACAACCCTCGGTAAAACCAATACCCTTATAAATTATTCCGATACCCTGTTATATGTTAAAATACCCTTATATAGCTTATATTACATCCAGTATGTGAAAACCGAGCCCTAGTTATATTATAATAAAATAAAAACAACAAAAATAAGCTGAGGCGGGCCGCGACAGACCTCACCTCAAACTAAAGCGGGCCGTATTAGGACCAGGGTTGATTTCGCTGACTTCTTTAGTCAAAGCGGGCCGCGTAAGGGTTAAGATAAGTTAAAGCGGGCCGCGAGAGACCTGGACACGCGATCGCACCAGAGGCCGACGAGTGTCGACATCGTGGCGGACCTACTCAACGACTCAGCTAAGCTAGTCCGTTGACCAGCTTTGACGCGGGCCGCGTAAGCCCTGCTTGTCTTTCACGCGGGCCGCGACAGAACCTAATTACACAACTATAAATAGCAGGCACCAGTTTACGAATTCCGTCGCTCACATTTCATTCTCAATCTCGAAATCTCTGATATTGGTAGTAATATTTTGGGTACTATACCCCTAATTAGCGAGGTTCTGCTCCATTGTAAGTATTATAACCCCGGTTTCATAATAGTTACGCTGCCCGATTGATTTAGGGTTCCGTAACAACTGTCGTGGTTCTGCCCGACGTAGTTGTTGGAATGCCGTCTCGGGGAGGGTATTATTAATAATTTCAAAGGGTTATGGTACTAATCAATGTACATTTGTATAAATTTTATATTATAGCCAGGAAACCCTTACGAAAAGCCTAAGACAGCAATGTGAGTTTATCCTCTTTTTGTTAATGTTTTTGGTAATATTTTACCAAACCTTAAATGTTTTACTATGAAACTAAGCGGTGATTGAGTCTTTGTAGTTCTTCAATTACTGCCGGTATTATGGGGTTTTGTATACAAAATTTACTACGAGTAGTAGTAAGTCAGGAATGACAGTGCATTACCATTGGACAACGAGTTAGCCAATGGGTAATTTGACCATAGCCATAGATCCGGTCGAGTGGCAAATACTGAATGAGTAATTGTGTAGAAATAAACAATGTGATCGCTCTCAATACTGTTTTAATTGATAAAATGTTCCTTGATTAAACTGGGATTCACTCACCAGTATTTCCGACTGACAAATGTTTTTAAAACACGTTACAGGTAACACAATGTGAACAGCCAATTAGTGAAAAGCCAGCTGGAGAGCACTGAAGGCTTGGGAAAATGTGGCTATAAAAGTTACCTAATAAACGATGTTTTAAATTCAATAAAATAGGGTTTATCCCTATAATGTATTGTAATAAAGAAACTTGAGTTTTGCTCATGTTATTATTAATATAAAAGAAGGTGGTTTTACTCTGATAAACATTTCCTAACTACGGTCCTGATGTAAATTCCGCTGCGAGACTAAACAAACTGATACCACCAAACTCTGAGCTCACGTCCGCCCGTTTCCGGGAAACAGGGATCGGGGGTTGTGACAGAAGGTGGTATCAGAGCCTAGCCACTGGTCTGAGCCAAAGAAGTGTTCTGCTGACACTTAAATTCTAAATTTTGTGTTAGGAAATAATTACGGAAATATGTGCATAACTGTAATTATTGGTTATGTGTTATTTGACTATTTGTTAGTTTTCAGTATGAGTGATCAAGGGCCATCAGATGTGAATCGTCAGTTAGCTGATTCACCTAGGAATGAAGGTACATCATCACAGCCTGCCCTCTCGGGGTATGTTGCTGATCAGGAAGACGGGATATTTGCTTTTAGAGCTAAATCTGAAGAACCATTTCCTACTAAGAAACGAGGATGGTTCAGTAAAGATGCTTTTGCTCGTAGAAAAAGAATGAGGAAATTGCAACAGCAAAGGGCTTTAGCAGCTATTAAGAGAGAGACAGATGCCCAAACTCAAGAAATACTTAATAGAAGCCTAGCTAATTTCCATATCTTAGCTACGACTGCTGCTGACCCAGGTCTGGAACAATTAGTAGCCCCGCAACCACAAAACCCAGAACAGCCTATGGAAATAGAAAATCAGGAAAACCAAGAAGAGATGTACAACTTTAACCCAGAAGAAATCCCTAGAGTGCCTGCACCAAACCCCATAGACCCGAATTATGACCCCTGGTGGGACGACAATAGAGATTTTGTGCAACGTTACCCTATCCAGGATTATCCATCCATACAGAACATAGAAGCTTACCCAGGTATGGACCCTTTAGATCCCTATTATCAAAATGACTATATTAGGGAAATATTAGAGGATCCTTACCAATTTCAGGAAATGTCACCCCCATATCAGGAACCCGTACCCCAGATTCCAAACCCAGTCCGAGAACCTGCACCCCCAATGAGTGCAGAAAACGTTCAAGAACTTAGGACTTTCGGGGAGGAAATTTTAGAGAACAGTGAGAGGATGCGTCAGGTGGGAGAGCGTCTCGTATGGAAATACGATGAGCGCAATATGGATTTTTGGATAAATCCATATCCTTGAATGTTAGAATGGAGGAAGTGGTAGTAATAATAATAATAATAATAATAATAATAATAATAATAATAATAATAATAATAATAATAATAATAATAATAAAAAATGTGTGTACGGATGCATATTACTATTTTATTTCTGTTAGTATTGTAATTTTATTTCTGTACTAGTGTGTAATAGACGCATAAGTATATGAAAAGTGTAAAGTAGCAATGATCTACGCTTTTGGCAAAACTGCGTGTCATGTGATTAATTATATTAAGATATTATTTATGAGATTAATATTGGATAAATGTTTAAAATTCAGATGGCCAATGAAGGAATTCAAGGAAATCTGAATAACGATAACCAGAGTAACATTAACGTGGTTGATAATACTCTGAATAATGAGAACCTGAACAACAATAACAATGGGAACCAGATGGATAATAGTGCTATCCAACACATCGTAGCCCAAGGAATAATAGATGCAATGCCATTTATACTTCAAACTGTTAAGGATGCTGATAATAAAAGTAGGCATAGCAGTAAGCGATCACTTGAACCAGAAAACAGTGTGAATAATGGACCTGTACTTCAAATGCCTATTCCTAAAAGAAGAAGAACCGTGCCTAACGGTTGTTCTTATAAAGAATTCTGGTCTTGTAAACCAATAGAATTCTCGGGCAACGAAGGGGCCATTGCAACCTTACGCTGGATAGAAAAGACTGAGGCAGTCTTAAGGATAAGTAAGTGTGCTGAAGAGGATAAGATATTGTTTGCTTCTAATCTGTTTAAGAATGCAGCATTAGAATGGTGGAACACTATCCTCCAGACAAGAGGAAGTGATCAAACTTATAATATGGAATGGGAAGAATTTAAAAACAAGGTAGAAAGGAAATTCTGCCCACCCAATGAGAAAGAACAGATAGCAAACAAATTCCTAAACCTTAGGATGACTGGTGTAGATAGCAAAGGGTACACAAAGTTATTTTTCGAATATGCTAGGATAGTGCCAACTCTTGCTTCACCAGAACCAGTGTTAATTTCCCGTTATATTTGGGGATTAATTGGAGAAATAAGACATGTAGTCAAGGCAGCTAGACCACAAACCATAGAAGAAGCTGTAGAATTAGCCAATACCTTGACTGATGAGTTAGTCCGTACCCGAGAAGAGGATCAAAAGAGGAACCTAACCCAGAAATTAACTCAAGAATTTCGTTCTGGAAATTCTAATCGTGGGAGAAATGTAGGATCTACCTCTGCACCCTATTGTAGGTATTGCAAAAGAAAGCATTCAGGAAGATGCTCTATATATTGTAATTTTTGCAAAATGTCGGGACACAAGGAAGAAAACTGCAGGAAGAAAGCTAACAGCAGGGTATGTTACAATTGCGGAGAACAAGGTCATATCAAACTAAACTGCCCAAAATTAGCTCCAGCTACAGATAACAAGAATACCAAAAATGCTAGAACATTTGTTCTAACTGCAGATGAAGCCAGAATGATTCCAGATGTCATAGCTGGTACGTATTTAGTTAATGATGTTTTTGCTAAAGTATTATTTGACTCTGGTGCAAACCAAAGTTTTATCAATACATCGTTTTGCAAATTTTTAAATCAGTCATTAACTAAACTACCACAAGAATGTGTAGTAGAGACAGCTAATGGAGAAACTATTAGAATTTCTGAAATCTTGCAGGGAGCAAGCATAGAAATTTTAAATCAGAAATTTATTGCAAACCTGTATCCCATGAATCTGGTAGGATTTGATGTTGTTCTAGGAATGGATTGGTTAATAGCCAATAAAGCTAGTATTTTATGTGATCAAAAGTTAATCCAAATAAATTCACCAAAAGGTAAGAAGATCACAATTAAAGGAGATAAGTTCTCTAGATCTACTAAATTCATATCTGTGATGAAAACTGCAAGTTGTATGAGAAAAGGTTCTATAGTGTATTTGATTTCCATAATCACTAACACTAAAGGAAAAGAACTAAAAGATATTCCAATAGTATCTCAGTTTTCAGATATTTTTCCAGAAGAATTACCAGGACTACCTCCAGACAGAGAAGTTGAATTCAGAATTCACCTATTACTAGGAACATCACCAATTGCCAAAGCACCTTATCGTTTGGCACCTGCAGAAATGCAAGAATTGAAGAAACAACTAGACGAATTGTTAGAAAAAGGATTTATACAACCAAGTTCATCGCCATGGGGAGCACCAATACTATTTGTTAAAAAGAAGGACGGATCAATGCGTATGTGCATTGACTACCGTGAATTAAACAAAGTCACGATTAAGAATCGGTATCCATTACCGAGAATCGATGATTTGTTTGATCAGCTACAAGGAGCTCGATTTTTCTCTAAGATCGATTTAAGGTCAGGATATCATCAATTAAAGGTACAGGAAGAAGATATTCCTAAAACCGCATTTAGAACGAGGTATGGACATTATGAATTTACTGTCATGCCATTTGGTTTAACCAATGCCCAGCTGCATTTATGGACATGATGAACCGAATATGTAAGCCATATTTGGATAAATTCATAATTGTGTTTATAGATGATATTCTAATTTATTCTAAGAATAAAGAGGATCATGCAAAACATTTGCACATACTTTTAAGTTTGTTAAGAAAAGAAAAGCTTTATGCTAAGTTTTCTAAGTGTGAGTTTTGGTTAGAACAGGTACAATTCCTTGGACACTTAGTCAATCATGAAGGAATTCATGTAGATCCAACAAAGATTGAGGCAATTACCAAATGGAAAACCCCTGAATCACCAACTGAGGTTAGAAGTTTCTTAGGATTGGCCGGGTATTATAGAAGATTTATTAAAGATTTTTCTAGAATAGCCATTCCCTTAACTAAGTTAACTTGTAAATCTGTTAAGTTTGAATGGGGAGTAAAACAAGAAGAAGCCTTTAGAATTCTTAAGCAAAGATTAACCCATACACCTATATTAGCATTACCAGAAGGAACTGAAGACTTTGTAGTTTATTGTGATGCTTCTAAATTAGGTTATGGATGTGTATTGATGCAACGTCAGAAAGTTATAGCTTATGCATCTAGACAACTTAAGAATCATGAAGAGAATTATTCAACCCATGATTTAGAATTAGGAGCTATAATTTTTGCTCTTAAGATTTGGAGACATTACCTCTATGGTAGTAAGTTTACCATATTCACTGATCATAAAAGTTTAAGGTATGTTTTCGGGCAGAAAGAGTTGAATATGAGACAAAGACGCTGGATGGAATTTCTTAGTGATTATGACTGTGATATCCAGTATCATGAAGGAAAAGCAAATATAGTGGCAGATGCTTTAAGCCGCAAGTATCATGAAAAGCCAAAAAGGGTACGTTCTCTTAAATTAAATCTACAAGTAGATTTAAATGATCAAATTAGAGAAGCACAAGAATCAGTAATCAAGGATGATTCTGAAAAATTAAAAGGTATGTTAAAAGAATTAAAACAAGGAACAGATGAAATATGGAGATTTCATGAAAAGAGAATATGGATACCTAAATTAGGAAATCTACGTAATCGTATATTAGAAGAAGCCCATAAATCTAAATATACGATGCATCCAGGAAGTGATAAAATGTACCAGGATTTAAGGAAAAATTTCTGGTGGATAGGAATGAAAAAGGACATAGCAACCTATGTTTCTAAATGTTTAACTTGTTCACAAGTTAAAGCTGAACATCAGAAACCCTCAGGTTTGTTACAGCAATTAGAAATGCCAGTTTGGAAATGGGAATTAATAACAATGGATTTTGTTACTAAATTACCCAAAACTAGGAAAGGAAATAATACAATCTGGGTGATTGTAGATAGATTAACTAAGTCAGCTCATTTTCTACCAATGAAAGAAACAATTAGTATGGAACAATTAGCTAAATTGTATGTAAATGAAATTGTTTCTTTACATGGCATTCCTTTATCAATTGTTTCTGATAGAGATAGTAGATTTACCTCTCGTTTTTGGTCAAGTTTCCAAAAGGCAATGGGAACCAAGTTAAAGTTAAGTACAGCTTATCACCCACAAACAGATGGACAAAGTGAAAGAACAATCCAGACAATGGAAGATATGCTTAGAGCTTGTGTAATTGATTTTGGAGGTAATTGGGATGAACACTTACCTTTAATAGAATTTTCTTATAATAATAGTTATCACACAAGTATCAACGCTGCACCATTCGAAGCACTTTATGGAAGAAAGTGTCGAACCCCAGTCTGTTGGGCAGAAATAGGGGAACAACAATTATCTGGACCTGAGATAGTACAAGAAACAACTGACAAGATTATTCAAGTCAAGGAACGACTGAAAGCTGCACGGGATAGACAAAAGAGTTATGCTGATAACCGATGCAAGCCATTGGAATTTCAAGTAGGAGATAGAGTATTGTTGAAAGTCTCTCCTTGGAAAGGAGTAGTAAGATTCATCAAACGAGGAAAGTTAAATCCCAGGTATGTTGGACCTTTTAAAATTATCAGAAGAATAGGATCTGTAGCCTATCAGCTACAACTACCAGAAGAAATGGCAGGAATACATGATGTGTTTCATGTATCTAATCTTAAAAAGTGTTTAGCTGATGAATCACTGATAGTACCTCTCAAAGATATAGAGGTAAATGAACAACTCAAATTTGTAGAAAGACCTCTACAAATTGAAGATAGGAAAGTCAAGAATCTCAAACACAAAAGACTAGTTCTAGTCAAAGTGAAGTGGGATTCCAAAAGAGGACCTAAATACACTTGGGAGCTCGAGTCAGAAATAAAAAGAAAATATCCATACTTATTCCAGTAGATCTCGGGGACGAGCTCTAAACAAGATGGGGAGAATGTAACAACCCTCGGTAAAACCAATACCCTTATAAATTATTCTGATACCCTGTTATATGTTAAAATACCCTTATATAGCTTATATTACATCCAGTATGTGAAAACCGAGCCCTAGTTATATTATAATAAAATAAAAACAACAAAAATAAGCTGAGGCGGGCCGCGACAGACCTCACCTCAAACTAAAGCGGGCCGTATTAGGACCAGGGTTGATTTCGCTGACTTCTTTAGTCAAAGCGGGCCGCGTAAGGGTTAAGATAAGTTAAAGCGGGCCGCGAGAGACCTGGACACGCGATCGCACCAGAGGCCGACACGTGTCGACATCGTGGCGGACCTACTCAACGACTCAGCTAAGCTAGTTCGTTGACCAGCTTTGACGCGGGCCGCGTAAGCCCTGCTTGTCTTTCACGCGGGCCGCGACAGAACCTAATTACACAACTATAAATAGCAGGCACCAGTTTACGAATTCCGTCGCTCACATTTCATTCTCAATCTCGAAATCTCTGATATTGGTAGTAATATTTTGGGTACTATACCCCTAATTAGCGAGGTTCTGCTCCATTGTAAGTATTATAACCCTGGTTTCATAATAGTTACGCTGCCCGATTGATTTAGGGTTCCGTAACAACTGTCGTGGTTCTGCCCGACGTAGTTGTTGGAATGCCGTCTCGGGGAGGGTATTATTAATAATTTCAAAGGGTTATGGTACTAATCAATGTACATTTGTATAAATTTTAGATTATAGCCAGGAAACCCTTACGAAAAGCCTAAGACAGCAATGTGAGTTTATCCTCTTTTTGTTAATGTTTTTGGTAATATTTTACCAAACCTTAAATGTTTTACTATGAAATTAAGCGGTGATTGAGTCTTTGTAGTTCTTCAATTACTGCCGGTATTATGGGGTTTTGTATACAAAATTTACTACGAGTAGTAGTAAGTCAGGAATGACAGTGCATTACCATTGGACAACGAGTTAGCCAATGGGTAATTTGACCATAGCCATAGATCCGGTCGAGTAGCAAATACTGAATGAGTAATTGTGTAGAAATAAACAATGTGATCGCTCTCAATACTGTTTTAATTGATAAAATGTTTCTTGATTAAACTGGGATTCACTCACCAGTATTTCCGACTGACAAATGTTTTTAAAACACGTTACAGGTAACACAATGTGAACAGCCAATTAGTGAAAAGCCAGCTGGAGAGCACTGAAGGCTTGGGAAAATGTGGCTATAAAAGTTACCTAATAAACGATGTTTTAAATTCAATAAAATAGGGTTTATCCCTATAATGTATTGTAATAAAGAAACTTGAGTTTTGCTCATGTTATTATTAATATAAAAGAAGGTGGTTTTACTCTGATAAACATTTCCTAACTACGGTCCTGATGTAAATTCCGCTGCGAGACTAAACAAACTGATACCACCAAACTCTGAGCTCACGTCCGCCCGTTTCCGGGAAACAGGGATCGGGGGTTGTGACAAAAGTGGAGCCCATTCATTGAGCTTTTAAAGCATACGGGCGTTCTGGATACGGTTAATATCTATGAATTCATACAGAAGCTGGAACACAAGAATGATGAAGAAATTCGGAAAGCTAAACGAATTGCTGCTCCTCAAAATATTGAAATGTATTATGGAGGAGGTTTTATCCCGTTAGCTAGTTCCAGTTCAGTTCAGCAACCAAAGTTACAAACGGCGTTTGTGTCCAATACAAGCTCATCTCCGTTTCCACAGTCAGCTCCTCCACCGGTTTTCGATCCAAGTGCTTATCTTCCACAACCTAAACCCCAACCTCAATCTCAAGTTTCCACAACACAACCTCAATTCGATCCAAGTGTCGATTGTGGTCCGGTCATACAGTTGGGAAACGGTGATCAAACAAGAACTGCGTTTTACGCTGAAATTGTCAAGAATGTCAATGATGGTGAATCTTCAGGAAAAGATGATAGTTCGGGATACAGTGGCAGTTCGGATGAAGAATCGAATTTGATTGAAAGAACTGATTCTGAAGATGATAATTTGTCGAATGATGCTAACGAGAAATCGGACTTGATCAAGAAAGCTGATGCTACATCGAAAGAAATGGAGAAGATTCTCACTGAAGATGGATCTTTCTCTTCTCAGACTGCCTTTATGGCTAATGTCACAGCTTCTACAAGTCAGGTACAATCTGAAACTCCTAGCATATGTAGTGATTGTGCTGATTTGAAACATGAATGTGCTAATGCTAAACATGCTTTTGAAGAACTAAAACATGAATGTGCTAATGCTAAACATGCTTTTGAAGAATTGAAACATGAATGTGCTTAATTGAAACGTGAATCTGAAACGGTTCATAGTCACAATCAGAGTTTGGTTATTGAACTGTCAAAGTGCAAAGAGGCAAATATGGCTCTGGTTAGAAACGAAAAGGATTTTAAATCTGTAATTGAAACTCTAAAGAAAAGTGTTTCCGAACTGACAAAAACTGTTTATCATAAACAAGTTAGTATTAACGATTACATTAACATTGTTGAGGAAACCAAAAAAGAACTAGCCATTGCCAAATGCGAGCATGATGCAATCAAGCAAAAGTTGGAGAGTTATTCTAACTCCCGATTTGTGCTCGATCACATTATTGACGTTCAACAAGTGAAGGGAAACAAGAAAGGTGTTGGGTATAGGAAGTGTCCGCCCCCTTTGAGAGACAACTATACTCGAATGCCCGATGAAGAAGAAATGCCACGTTTTGAGCCAACTGTACCTCTTGATTATGGGGAAGTTACAACTGGCTTAGGGTTCAAAACGGACAATTCATCGGAGGGCTCATCTGATCGGAAAGAAAAGTCATCATGTGCTTCAAATCAAAGTCCTCCCACAGTTGAGGACTATGATTTGTCCGATGATGAACCAGATGTGAGTGATGAGGATAAATCTCTTGAGAAGAACAAAGGAGTAGAAGTGCCTTTTGAGAATCACATTCTGTGTGATCCTCCTACTCCTGTTGTGAAATCAACTGGTGCTAAACAACAGATAGATCCTATCACTGAGACAGTGTCTACCATTAAAAGTGATAACGTGTTGTACACTTTAGTTGGTGATTCTAAAATCTATTCAGATAATGATTTTCCAATTAAAAATGTCAATCCATCTTCGATTGATCAAGTTTTTGAAAATAATACAAACAAGTTTTTGGGAAAGAAAATTCCAGAAGTCATTGTAACTCAATGTGACACAATTCCAAAAGCTGAAATCAAGAAACAATTTGGAAATCAAAAATCACTAACAAAGCAACAACCTGTAACTCTTAAGGGTAAACAACAACAACGAGCTCAAAAGCCTAAGGTTACACAACCAAAGGCTGAAACAAAAGGAGCTCGTTACAAGAAGAAATGCAAAGACGTTAAGTTTGTGGCCTCCAAAGGTACTGATAAAGTGGAGACTTTTGAAAATAAGTCAAATACCGATTTTGTTCAAAAAGTCAACATTTTGAAACGTAATAGTGATAACAATTACACCCAACACACAAATGGGTGTGAAGCTAGTACCTCTGGGTCTACAACTTCAACGTCAGGCAGTCGATCAGATTCTCCTAAGTTTGTTGAAAGGAGAAAATGTTTTAAGTGTGGGGAGTTTGGGCACATCATTAAAAACTGTAAAAACACTCCCAAAGAAAATTTTGTTGAAAGACCCCCTTCTGAACAAGGTCACCAACAACGTCGTCCTGTTTCACCCAAAAATGACAAACGTACTATTAAAGAACAAGAAACAAAACAACGACGTCAAAATATGAAGGTGATTGAAAAGGCTTTAAAACCAGAAAATGTTAAAAGGAAACCAAGTTCACAACAACCGTTAAAACCAGAAATTGTAATTAATACACAATCTGGTAAATGGAAACAAGCTTGGAAACCGAAAACAGGTAAACGTTCAGGGGGAGGCGTGAAATTTGAAAATCATCAAGAGATTGAAATTACATTTCTTGATTCTCAGGGGCAACCTAAGTCTATGAAGGCTTGGGTCCCCCTCTCCAACTAATCTCTGAGTGAGTGTGTAGGACGTTCCAGGAGGAACTATCGATAGTCATCGGATTGTTGATAGCGGAGTGTCCATGCACAAGATCGGCGACAAAAGAAATTGTTGCCTTTGATGGAGAGAAAAAGAAAAGAAGACAAAATTGTCTGTCCAAAGAAATTGAAAGCTTCGACAAAATGAAAATCATTTCAAAGTTTGATTGTTAAAGGCTTTAATCGGGTCCCCAAGATAGATTCAATCAAAATGTATGCACCTGCAGCACGTCAGAAGTTCAAAATCAACAAGATGAACGTGCAGTGTACATTTCTTCGCGGTGAAATTGAAGAAAATGTGTTTGTTGAACAAACCAACCGGGTGTGCGGATGCCTTGGCATGGATTGAACAACCGCAAACTACTTCTCAAGAGAAAGACAAAGACCTTCGCTGGTGCAATGTGGAAGACCAGCCGGACCCAAAGGTTTATGATCTTGTTGCTGTCAAGAGATTTCTCAGTAGCTACAAAATTCGACTTTGAAATCCACACCGGGTGGATATCCAGTTTGGGAGAGCGCTCAGATTCCTTGCAATGCACAAAGCAGTTGCAGGATACGGTTTTGAATTTCTAATCTCGCCTATATTTGTCGATATTTAAGCTGCTTTATAAATTGTTATCCTCTCGTATAGCACTCTTTGACCTGACACGTTGAACTCAAATATCACCTCACACGTGATTGTTTCACTATGAAACTTGTCAATGTTGTCATGGTCCGCACCGCTTACCGACGTGCCAACTGATTTTTCCAAAATTCGATAAATCATTTCTGATTAAAAAATTAATTTTGGTAAACGGCATTAAGGTAAAAACATGAGTTAACCGACATCAGAAAATCGTTTTTGCAAATACCTTTGTGTCTTTTAAATTTATCTTAGTTTGTTGATTTTTAGGGGGAGTAAATCCAAAATTTGAAAATTCAAAAACAGTGAAAAATTTCAAAATGCAAAAACATTGAAAAACAAAAATGAGTTTCCTGGCGAGAAAAAGAGAAAATGATAGTAAATCAGTGGTCTGTCGAAACCTCTTCAAACTGAAATGCAAAATGAAAAACGATAAGCAGCTCTATATAAGATGTATCGGTAGGCTCATAATCATTTTAAAGTGTGCATGGTGATATAAACCTTAATCTACTGAAGACCAGGTGGGAACCGCACATTGGCATATGGTCTTAGTACCGAAATTTCGTTTGAGAGATTGCCGAGGTTCTGAGATATTCGGTCTTTATGCTGTCTTATCATCTGGGTATCATGGTTGTATCAAACCGTAAAAATAACGGAGACGAAGTCTAAGATCTTCCATGATACTATACATACGTGTACATATTGCATTCGACCTCAATAAGTGATCAACAATCACATGTCCAAACAAAATAAGTGATAAAATATCACAGATTCTTTGCGGGAGTCAAGTTCGTCTCTCTGCTGTACGAAAGTACTGACCTGTTCACGGACTTGCTCCTGTGCCCTCATGCATCTGAAAATCAAGTTCCTCATCAATAAGTGATTCTATCACATAGGGCTTGTTTTTCAATCAAAACAAGTGAGTTACTCACATCTTTTTATACGTCAAAACAGATGATAAACGGTATACTCACTGGTAAGATGAATCCTCGTGCATACCTTGATACGGGAATGTGTCGTGATGTGGATGAACACCGGTCGGTAAGTATAAATCATACCTAATCGTATCCCCTCGCCATGATTACATCTGATAAGTTGTGCTTATGTGGACAACAATACCGATAATCGTTATAGGATGCTTATCAAATTGTTAACAAAATGAACAACAAGTGCGTTTTGGCATGACCGTACACTGATATGATTCTCTTACCCTCGAAACTCGCAAAAATATTGTCTGTAAATATTTGTTTACTGCTTTCAGTTTCTGTATCTTTGTATATATTTATTTATTGATTTCCGTCTTTACATTTGAGAAATGAAAAAAATTCAAAAAGATTTTAGGTGTGTTTTAATCTAAACTTTATAAAATCCAAAAAGATTTTGCTTCTAGTTTATTTTTGATTGACCGATGTTGGAACTCGAGTCTATCCTACCCAAAATCCTGATTCTAAGCCGGAAAACAATTGCACCTTCATAAACTGTCGAAGTTAACAAGTTTTGAAAGTTAAATGACTAAAATTGAACAAATTTGTTTAAACTTTCAAACTATTGTCGGTCGGTGTTTGATTGAGATTTGATCTCATATGTGTCATTTGTTTAATTTGTCTAAATTCCAAACGGTTGTTCTCATTATGTGTTTAGCTTTCTTGTATGTGCAAATGCGATATCAGAATCAGCTAAAGGCGAAGAGAACGTGTCAGATGACAAGCCGTAAAGTGAAGACACGACGTTGATGCAATCAGAAGATCAAGATGATCGGATTGCAGTTGATCACTCATCAACACCACAAGGATCTTAAGAATTGAAGATCAAAAGATTCACGAGCATGAATCAATGGAGAGTTCATTCTAAGGGGGAGTTTGTTAACACACTACCTAAATGAAAAGGGAGTTTGTTGATACACTTTCTACTTACGATGCGTGGAGACTTTGAAGATCCTCCGACATAAAAGACACAGAAGACGAACCTCATGAGTAGCGTCCAAGGGGGAGTTTGTTGGTACACTTTATGTGGACGCGACTCGACTCGGTTCGATTCGGTTCGGGTCGACTCGGTTAGGTCCGGCTCAAGCCCGACGTCACGACATTCCTTAGTCGTGCGCCCCAGAGTTCGACACGCGAAGCACGGAACGCCGCAAGCCTTTCCCGCAAACACATCACCATGACATCACCTTAGTGATGTCATGATGATGTCACAAGTCTTGTCCTATGTTGAAATTGCAAAAACAAATGACGCAGATTTGTTACTTGGGCCGATTCTCAACATTTGGGCCAACAAGATTGAAGTGTCTTTGACTTTCAAGTTGGGCCTTTGACTTCAGATTGGGCTTCTACTACAAACGACGAAACAGAATAAGGAATATATGTTTGTCGACGAAACAAGGTGTGTTTCGTCGACTTTAGTGTTTCGTCGTGGCCTTTATGCGTTTCGTCATGTCTGTGTCTGTTTTAGTATAAATACCCCTCACAGTTTCTGTGTGAAACTGATGAGCACAGAGAGACTTAGTGAGAGTCCGTTAAAACATTGTTTGTATATGTTTGTGGTTGTACTCATCCATAATCAATAGATATTGAATCTTTGGTTACCCGTGTGTTTTATACACTTTTGTTTGGTTTGCACCATCACGGGGATTCCGCACCCGTTACCGTGTTTGTTATAAACAAGGATAGGTTTTCGTTATCGATCCACCGGAAAAACGGGACCTACAACATGACCTGTTTAAAAATACGGGTCGGGTTCGGGTTGACCCACATTAAAAACGGGTTGAGTTCGGGTTGACTCGTATAAAAATGGGTTGACCCATTAACCCGTTTAACTATTTAGAATTTTTGTTTATAGTTTTATTTTTGTTTTTTCCGTTTCTCTTTTAGATAGTTAGTTATAATAATGTTAGTTTTGACACATGATACTATTTATTTGTCACACTCATACTCATCATTAAACTTGTTATCGATAACCAGCTTAAAACGCATTAACTCGCTTATAAATCGTCAACTTGTATGACTCATTTAAAAATATGGGTTGACCCGAATTTATATGGGTCGGGGTCGGGTTAAACATTTTAACCCGCCAACCCATCAACCGACACAATTGACACCCCTAAATGCCACAAAAATTATAAGGACTCCATTTAAGAAAAAAAGAATACACAATATAAATAGTAACTATGAAAAATTTGATTACTAAATTATTTTTTTTCATGCTGCTAAAATCTTTTATTTATCTATTTAAGAAAAAAAGAATACACAATATAAATAGTAACTATGAAAAATTTGATTACTAAAGTTTTTTTTTTTCATGCTGCTAAAATCTTTTATTTATCTAGTATCAAAGGAGTTTAATTTGCAAAGTTCTAAAGCATAGATATTTGATATTTTTTTAATAAAATTTGAAAGCAAGTTTCATTCCACTTGTTTGTAGTTAGTTTCTATTTCTCATCCGACAGAAATATTTAATTTAATACCAAATTATTTGTCTACTAATAAACTAAGAATAATTTTTCATGTTTTCTTGTTAATATATAGAAGGACCATTTAAGTCAAAGGGGCTGTTTGTTTGCATCTGAACTGAACTATTAAGAGGGAAACATCTGATTCGGTCAAACTTGAGACTGTTTGGTTAAAAAAAAAACATCTGAATGGTTAAAATTGGTTCTGAATCAATCAAACATTGTTTGATGCTGAATGGGACAGAGGAGAAATCAAAGCTGACTGGGTCATATCTGAATGAAACAAACAACCCCTAAGTAACATGGTTTTTATTAACAAGAGAGCTATTCATTTATGTTGGAACTATATAAGTTTCTTCTTAATAATTTTTATGTCAAATAGAAATCAATATTACTAACTCAATACAATTGAAAAGGGCTCCTGATTTTTACTTCGCTTAGGGCCATCAAAAAGGTTTAAACGGTCCTGATGGTTGCCAAATTTGCTTGTTACACAAAAAAATCATATGGACACATGACGTTTTGATTTTGTTGTCATTTCATCCAAATCACAAACCCAGTTAAAATGTATCGTTACTCAGGGGGCTTTTTGGACATTTTACCCATCTATTTTTATGTTTTCTAGTTTTTTAACCTTTAAATAAAAACAATAAAATTATTTATAATATACACATACACACACATTCTCTCTCTTCTCTCCATCGTTCACCACAAATCGAACCACCAGAACCACTATCATTTACCCACTCAAAAAACCCTAGTCACAGCAACCAACAATGTCCCCACCATCCATGGTCGCTGACTGCCACTACCATTATCCCTAGGGATGAGCATTTGGTACCGGGTATCGGTACCGAACCGGTATATTCGATACCGGTACCCACTTTCCCCATTTTTCGGTATCGGTACCGGTATGGTATTTACGAGTAAATACCGGTACCGAACTGGTGTATTCGGTACCGGTACCCACTTTTTCCATTTTTCGATATCGAACGGGTACCATGCTCATTCCTAATTATGCCACCTACTTACACCCAAATTCGAAACCACACCACTCCTCACCATCCACCGGCTACCACCCACCAAAAACCCTAACCATCGCCACCTAAGAAAACCACCACTACCACTGCCATTCCCATCAGCAACCACCTTCACAACCACCCAAGCCCTAAATGCATTGTCATCACACCTGCCGTCTCGTAAATCGACTAAACCATCTTCAACCTCCAACAAATGTGCAATTAGGACTGTAAACAAACCGAACAAGACCTAGTTCATGTTCGTTCATTAGGGAATGAACAGTTCATGAACGCTTACCGAATGAGATTTCTTGTTCATGTTCGTTCATTAAGGAAATGAACATGTTAATGAACACTTGCAATGTAAATGAACGCAAACAAATGTTTATGAGCATAAATGAATACAAACGAATGTTATATATTTATTTTAAAATAAAAATATGTATTTTTTATCAGAAATAATCCACCAAAAATAAATAAGTACTTAACATAACTATCCGAACATAGTCGGCGTAATCATCGTAAACATAACTAACACAAAAATTAAGAAGTTTGTCAAGCTTTAACACAAACTGAAATTGAAATGGTCAAGGATGTTAGCGGATGCGTAAAAGATAATTGTGGTTTCGTTTTTTTAAGAACTAAAACCAATAAAATTCAATATAGCCATATAAAACTTTTAAACGAATGGAGACAAATAAACATAAATAAACACATTATCGAACGCTCACGAACATAAACAAACGAACGCAACCTCTGTTCATGTTCGTTTTTTAACTTATCGAACGGAATTTTTTGTTCATGTTTGTTCATTTATTTAACAAACGAACATAAACGAACTTCCCACGAACGGTTCACGAACCGTTCGTTGAACGTTCGGTTTGTTTACAACCGTTCGGCTAATTCTTTACCTCCTGTTTCAAAATCGACCGTCTACCACCTCAATTGAAGCCGCTATCTTCTTTGATTTTTTATTGTAGTAATAATAAAAGTCAATCGAGTGGTGGAAGTTTCAATTCATCATTAAGATTTGGGGTTTTGTAGATGATTTGACACACAAATTTGATTACTAAGAAGAATGATTTGAACAACAATGTTGTAAAAAAAAGTAACCAGAAACTAAACTACGAGTGAAGGCTGTAAAAAAGTAAAAGTGATGAAATTAGGGTATGTGGTTTTAATGCGTTTAGTCTTTGATTTGTCTACGCTGCAGGTGAACCTCATTTCAGAATGCTTCATTAGACCACTGTGGAGCCAAAAGCCAAAAGTCGGTAGAGCTAAATACACACTTAGGGTGTACGGTGTGGGCTTGGCAAAGACTTTAACTAAAAAGTGTAATACCCCGTCATGTCATTGCTACGTAGACAATAGACTTTAACTAACTCATCTTTTAACTAGCACGTTGCGGTCTAACTAATAATAAAACAAAAGAAAAAAAATTGGTGACTGGCTGATGTGAAAAAGGAGGCACACTCTTTTCTCACTCACGCCGCAAAGGGGTTAACAGCCCCCTTTGGCACCCCCGTTTTGGTGTTACAAAGCGTTAAAGGCTGATGTGTGCGCTACTCCACAACACCTAGCCTAATGACATGTCAGCCGTGTTGGGGTGTTACAATAACTCCACCGGATTTTTTTTTGGGTAAAGAAGACAATCCCAATTTTTTTTTAAATCGGCCCATGTTAGAAGACAATAATCCCAAAATACAATGTCTACTTTGTGTCTTGCCCAAAGCAGGCCCACCTCTACATAACAACCAACTTACTCGGCCCATAGTTATACCACATAAAATCACATCTCCGTGAAGTATTTTCTTTGGGCCTTTGTTAGATCCACAACCCAGTAGTAATATTTAAATGCTATGTGATTTTAGATGGGCCTGTTCTCCAAACATACTTAATTCAAGATGTAGAAATCCATTGTGTGTCATAGACCAAATTTCGTTTCATGTTTTTGGTAATAACAGGCTGCTTGGTGTGTATGGGCCGTTTCAGTTCAGTTTTTATCATTAACCATAACCGAACTTCGGTTACAGTTAATCGGTTATGAACTTGGTTATGGTTCGGTTTCGGTTAACTTTGGTGGTTATTAACCAAAGACTTTAACCAAAACCTACTTTTCAACTAAGTAGTTAATGCACTAAAATATCGGATATCGGTCATGGACTGATATTTGTGATATCGGTTATCGCGGTGGGATACCGGTGGGACATTGGTAATTTTAATATCATGCTAAATTTATATATATAGCAATTTAACACTAACAATTAAGTATACTCTCCTACCATTAACAAATTAACCTTTTGCAACTTGCAAAACACTAATAATCATAGCAAGTAGGAACTGACTAAAACTTAAAACACTAACATTTGAACAGTAACAACTAACAATTAAGACTTAAAACACTAATAGCAGCAATAAGAAGAAAGACGAATGGTAGAAATAAAAAGAAAGGTACTGATTTTGGGAGAATCAGTGATATATTGGTCAAATATCGGTCAATATCCCCGATATTATCGGTACCGATATTCTCACTAGTATTTTGCACTGGTATCTCGGTAGGGACCGATAACCGATATATCACTGATATATCGGGGATATATTGGGATATTAACTACATAGCTTTTCGGCTAAAGTTAAAAAGTTATATACCATTGGGCCAACAAAATAAGAATGAAGCCCACCATATTGGACTTAGCTTAACTTTTTTTTTATTAGACAATCAAGACTATACTTTTTGGTTAAACTACGGATATGAAATTTCTTTTAATAAAGTAATTCCCAATAAAACAAAAAAAAATTACTTGAGCCTACTATATGGGACGGTGGAATTTTCTAGTTTCCCACCTTGACTGTATGTTCATATGCAAATGCACTAAATGAGTTTCTCATCTATGAAATTGTGTAAAATCAACAACTTCAATTAATTAATTATGTACTCAGTGTTATACAAAATATTAATACGATTATAACACCTCAGTTCCTCATCAAAATAAAGGGTATCTACATCAAGATAATTTTGTTATTAACAAATTATCTTAGTAAAAAGCCTATGCATGATTATTGTAGAACATAAAACCATTATATAGAATTATATACTTAACATTACAAGTCCGGTTCGGTTTCAGTTATATTGTTTAACCAAAGCTTCATAACCGTAACTAGGGGTGTTCATCGAATCAAATCGAGTATCGAATTTTCGACTTGCTCGAATTGAATTTTTCTAATTCGAATAAAAATATTAATTGAATATGACACACAGGTGCAGACCCACATAGGGTCCAGATGGTTGATTGAGCCGATGAAGTGTCAAAATGGATCATATGAATGCATTTGTGTGATTAATAACATAAAACAGAGTCACTTAAGTGAACATAAACCTGGTCAGAGCCGCCTACTGATAAATGGACTCTAGGTAGAAATTTGGTTGAAAGAACTGATAAATAAATATTTAAAAAAAAAAAAACCTTAAGTATTGAATAGGGCTGTCCAAAAAGCTCACGACTCGGAGCTCGCTCGGATTTAGCTCGGAAAAAGCTCGCTCGATATGGCTCGGTTTGAAAGTGAGCCGAGCCGGCTCGGCTCGGTTAGAAAGTGATCCTAGCTCGGCTTGGCTCGTGACGGGCCAAATTGGCTCGCTTGGTAGCTCAGCTCGGCTTAGCTCGAATTATTTTACTTATAATATATTTTATTTTTATATACATATAATATGTTACAAAAAAGTTATTATTATTTACATGTATTTATGCTTGTAGTTTGATATCTATGACATATTTAAAGGTTGATTGCCGTGCTAATGAAAAATATTGTATTTACTTGAAATATAAAACTTATTTTGCGTTGTTGAACGTGATTTTGGCTTGTAATGTATTAGGTTGAACTTATTTTGAATATGTTCTTTTGAAGTATTGAATAATATTTTAGAATACTGAAATTTGAGAGCTATGTATTAATTTTTATTTTTAAAATCGAGCCAAACAAAGTCGAGCAGAGCCAGCTTGGTTTAAAACCAAGCCGAGCCCAAGCTTAGATTTTCAGCTCGGTTTCAAATCCGAGCCGAGCCGAGCCAGCTCGGTTTATAATCGAGCCGAGCCCGAGCTTGCCCTAGCTCGGCTCGGCTCATGAACAGCCCTAGTATTGAATTGCTGACCCCTTGTTTTCATGATTCATGTCTCATAATAAAATGAGTCTTTGTTTAATTCATCCTTCAAATCGTTTCCTAAACTGGTTGCAAATCATCCTTTGGTTAAGAACCAATACCATAAATTCTTTGTGTGATGATCACTTGGTAGAACATAGGATATCAAAACGAACACAAACATGAAACATCAATTCAAACAACCAAATAAAGCAACTATAATATAATGATTCACAACCAAACTATTTGTTTCAAGTCATCACAGATAATTCGTAAACACTACAAAATGTCAACAGTAGAATGACTGTGTTTTGAACACGGATTTAAGACTAGTTTCAATATGCCCCTCCAGCTTCCACTTGTTCTCCGCTCTAGTCTTTCACAAAGTCTCATTAGTGATCCTCCATCTTTCGTTCTTTAACCTTGTCACCTACAAAACCATAAATATATTTCAAATACCTCTCTCACTAGCATATATGCTATTCAGTGAGTTTATAACATTATATATTTCAACAAAAACCTGCATCGCTTGTTGTTGCTTCAGTATTGGCCCGTCTCCTTTTGGGAGCAAATGTAATATGTTGTAGTTCTTGAAATAGAATTGCATCTGGATCAATCCTTCTTTCGTATCCAGTAATACCAAGACCTTTCAACAAAGAAATGCTATCGGGAAGATGACTTATAGGAGTATCCGTTAGATCTAATCCTTCCAAACTTTCTAAATCTCCTAGGTTCTCTGGTAATTTCTCAAGTTCAGAACAATAAGAAAGCTGAAGATAACTGAGATGCTTTAGCTTACAGATGCTGGATGGAACATCTCTTATCTTGGCAGACGTTACACGTAGTGCATTCAAACTTTCTAAATCTCCTAGGTTCTCGGGTAATTTCTCAAGTTCAAAACAACTAGAAAGGTCAAGCTTTTTGAGATGTTTTAACTTACAAATGCTGGATGGAACATCTCTTATCTTGGTATATGACACCTTTAGGTTATTCAAACTTTCTAAATCTCCAAGGTTCTCTGGTAATTTCTCAAGTCCAAAACAACCCTCAAGGTTAAGATATTTGAGATGCTTTAGCTTACAGATGCTGGGTGGAATATCTCTTATCTTGGTTGATCTTAGATCTAATTCTTCCAAACTTTCTAAATCTTCTAGGTTCTCAGGTAAATTCTCAAGGTTAGAACAATCAGAAAGGTAAAGCTCTTTCAGATGTTTTAACTTACAAATGCTGGGTGGAATATCTCTTATCTTGCTAAATGATAGACTGAGAGTTTTAAGATGTTTCAACTTATAAATGCTATCTGGGAGATGTTTAATTTCTGAATCACTTAAATCTAGCTCTTCTAAACACTCCAACTGGCCAATGTCCTCAGGCAATTCCTCTATGCCACTAGATCCAAGGTTAAGAACTCTTAAATGTTGTAAACTACAAATGCTTCCCGGAAGACTTTTGAGTTTTCTGCACCAACTGAATGATAGATTAACAAGCTTATGAAGATTTCCAATTGATGAAGGCAGGTTTTCTATATCATTGCCATGAAAATGAAGCTCTTGTAGATGTAAGCCACTTACATTAAGAAACTCAAGTGATTCCAAATCCTTGATAAATGAAATAGATTTCAACCTCTTACAATGACGAAGGTCTAGGTACGTAAGCCTTTTTAAACATCCAACTGGCACATGAAGTTCTACCAAATCATCACAAAATGAAAGATCTAACCTCACAAGATTCGGAGTCAACCCAAGGTCAAGGGTCTTCAACTTTGAGCTGGACAGTGTAATGGATTTGAGTTTCTTAAGAACCTAATATCACACCAAAAAGAATGTAATATACTAATAACTGATCAATAAATAAATTAAAATTATTAATCAATCATCCTACCTTTCCCCCCACCCAAAGTTGTTCGATTCTGCTCCAAGACATGTGAAGCTCAACAAGATTATTTGCTTGAAAGGTTTTGGGTAAACACCAATGAGGGTAATATTTCCATTTCAAGTACTGTAATGAATTTGGGAAGTACTCACCAACTTCATCAATCTTCACAAGGTCATCACGATCTAAACCCGTATGATCTACAATAAGGCATCTAAGTTTCTTCATGTTTCCAAAACCTTTCAAAACAATATCAGGGGTGCGCTTTAGACGTATACACCTTGTCACTTCAGAACCCTGTTTTCAAGAATATTTCATGTCATAAGTAAAGAACAATGTTTTGTTTGATCTCAATGTTACAAGTAAACTTGATTCTTACCAAGTCAGTATCCAATACATTTTCAATTTCTTCTTGAATCCATAATCTGCTATGTTTGTTGGGCTCATCTGGGTGCAAACGACGTACGATATTTTTACCCATTTCTTCAATATGGTCATGCATGCTCAAATGACCAAAATGAAAAGTTATTAGAGATCTCTGCTCAAGAACTCTTAAACCAATTCTAGCCTGAAATCCACAACTTTCAAGCATACTAATTGCTTTGTTTTTCGCCCACCCCTTCAATATGCATGCAACATCGAGGAATATTTCCTTGTAATCATCCTCCAGACTTTCATAGCTTAATTCCAATTTTGCAAGAGTCTCTTTCAACGGAATTCTTTTGAGTCTTGCTAATGCGTCTATCCATTCAGGCTTGTCTTTACCACACAAAAATGAACCCAAAACTTTGATTGTCAAGGGAAGACCAGCAGCATAACGTACAACCTGTAGTGATTCCGTTTCATACTCTTGAATTGGAAGATCTTTCCCAAATGCGTGCTTACAAAATAGGCCAATCGCTTCCTCATCTGATAATAGAGTGACATCATGAATCCATTTCACTCTGTGTGCTATCAACACTTGCTCATCTCTTGTTGTAATGATAATTCTACTTCCAGGCTTGAACCAATGAATATCACCAGCAAATGCATCAAGCTGATTTTGGTGATCCACATCATCTAAAACCATAAGAACCTTTCTACCATGCAAATTTGTTTTCATCAATTTTGTCCCCTCATGGACACTACTTACGTTGTTGCCTTCAGCTAAATCTAAATCTGTAAGGATCTTTTTTTGCAATGATAATAAACCGGACGGCGCTTTTGAAATTTCCCTGACATTCTCAACAAATGTTTTAGCTTCAAAGTGAATTGATAATCTATCAAAAGTAGCTCCAGCTAAAGTTGTCTTTCCAGCACCTCCCATCCCCTTGATCCCTATCATGCGAACATCTTCTGACCCGATATCTAAAGACGTCTGAAGATGCTGTAGTCGCGGTTCCATGCCTACTAGGTTATGATCAATGTTCACATTAATTGATCGTAACTCGAGTGAAATCTCTTCAACAATTAATTTGATCACTTTGGCTTCATGCCTGTAAATTATAGGAAATTTAATTAGCTTGCTCAAGAACCCATAAGAGTAGTTACTTTTTTGGTGTATAGTATACAAAAGTGCAAGTGAATTAGCGTAATAACATACATACAAATCATGTTGCATATTTTGACAAGACTCGAGCTTTCTTTAAGAAAAAAAAAGCAACTAAAAAGGAACGAATATTGCAGAGAAATGATGAAGGAATTACCCATCAGCAGTGTTCTTCAAATCCCACCCAGACAGATTGGCTGCTTCTGTGAGAGCTTCTCTCCATGGCCCGATCTCTTTGTTGGTATGCTTGGCAAGCGCTTCTCCAACTGGACCATGTTGTTTGCGAACTTCAGAGGGATCCACATCATAGAAAACAGGGTAAGCAATCTGGTTGTTTGACTTTTGGCACTCTATAATCTTTACAAGTTCGTTTAAGCACCAAGATGAAGATGCATATTTCTTTGAGAAAATTATGATGAAGAACTTGGATTCTTCGATGGATTTCAAAAGCTGGTCATTGATGCTTTTTCCTTTTCTAAGTCTCTCGTCGTCCTTGAAAGTGCGAATACCTTGTTGCTGAAGAGCATTATTAAGGTGATCAACAAAGTTCTTACGTGTGTCTTCACCACTGAAACTCAAAAATACATCATACTGATAGCTCTCCTTATTGAATGATGTTGAAGAAGACAACGCCATTAGAGTTATGTTTTTCGAAGAAGACTGCAAAGAAACAACAGATCACACTTTTAACCCACAAGAATGTATCTTATGATAAGGATCAAGCTGGTTATCACACCTTAGAGCTTAATTACCAAGGTTAATAAAGGGCTATAAATGTCAACACTGAGTCACAAGCATTTCATTATAACTTATGGCCTAGATGATATTAAATAGTTCTATGATGTCAGCTTAAGGAACTGGTAATTTCCACTTAAAAGAATATTTTAGGAATCCAGAATTTAAAAGGGGTTTTTATATATTCCTTCTTAAAAAGATTATTAGTTTATTAAACTAAGCTAACTGAGGTGAGGTAGATACTTTTACAGTTAACTTTATAAGTTGCTTTTGTTGTAATAAACACCTCACATGTCTCTAATAACTAATAAGTTATGCAAAAGTTTGACTTTCTCAAAGTCAAACCACTGCACTTTAGTTTTACATTTAGAATGGTGTGTCTTGGGACCTAATGATACCCAAATGATGTCTTTGACCATTTGATGTTTGATATACGACAATATTGTTGGTTCAGGCCCCACTCCAAACACACACCACTCACGTATGTATGTATGTATGTATAATAAGTGTAGGAACAATATAAATGCAGAAGAGTGAAAGCTACTGTATACGATAAAAACAAAAGGTTGTTTTTATTCCTTAAATTAAATGGCTTTAAATAGCCTACAAGAGCAACGGAAATAAACAAAACCACCTAAAAACTAGCCAGTAAACAACATTATTCGGTCAAACATACTGACCCATATTGGCATATTCTATCTCCATTTTATTTGGTCAAACTATAATACTTATTCTAAATAATAAACTATTAAATAAGAAATAACATATAAAAATATAAATACTTCTAGCCATGTAACATGTGCTATCCAAGGTACACCTCCAAATTACTTGCTCAACCTTGACCATTTCTTAATGACGTGCAGATTTGAGATCATGGGTATTATTAGAATTGTAAACCTTGCCTCCTTCATTCATTAATCGATCATATATATACAATCATACATATCTCCTATTCTCATGAAGAGATTTACATAATCACATAACATATTTACATTCCAAATATATCTATATTCTATTACACCCCCGCAGTCGAAGCTTGAGGTGGCCGAATGTTGAGACTGGACCGAAAATCATCAAATAAAATACGAGGCAAGCCTTTAGTGAAAATGTCCGCAATTTGAAATCTGGATGGAACACGTAAGACGCGGACCTGTCCACGCTGAACGAGTTCACGAACAAAATGTATGTCTAATTCAATGTGTTTAGTACGCTGATGTTGAACCGGATTCCCCGAAAGACACACAGCACTTATATTGTCACAAAAAACAATGCTAGCCTTACGCATTGGTTTGTGGAGATCCAATAGAAGATTGCAAAGCCAAGACAATTCAGCAACCACATTTGCAACACCCCGATACTCAGCTTCAGCGCTAGACCGAGAAACAACGGCTTGACGCTTGGAAGACCAGGACAATAAATTAGAGCCAAGATAAACACAGTACCCGGATGTAGATCTACGTGTGTCGGGACACCCGGCCCAGTCCGCATCCGTGTATGCACGAAGAGAGAAATCACCAACGGAGCCCAAAGTAAGCCCAAATGAGGCAGTGCCCTTTAAGTAGCGAATGATACGTTTGAGAGCATTCCAGTGATCAAGACGAGGAGAGTGCATGTACATACACACCTGTTGAACCGCATAACTAATGTCAGGCCTAGTAAAGGTCAAATATTGAAGTGCACCTGCCAAACTACGGTACTGAGTTGGATTGTCAAACTCGGGACTAGATGTGGCACTTAGCTTCGGATTGCAGTCAACGGGTGTGGCAACCGGGTTACAAGAAGTCATACCGGCTCGTTCAATAATGTCATTAGTGTATTGTTGCTGAGAAAGAAACATAGAATTCCCCGTTCGAGTAACTTGAATTCCAAGAAAATGACTAAGAGGGCCGAGATCTTTCATGGCAAATTCATCACCTAATCGACGCATAAGATGACCCCGAAGATAGTCCGTAGATGTCGTAAGAATAATGTCATCGACATATATGAGTAAGTAGGCCACATCAGTACCATGATGATAAACAAACAGAGAGTGATCACAGCGACTCTGTCGAAACCCAATAGAGATAACAAAATCAGTAAATCGTTGGTACCATGCACGTGGCGCCTGTTTCAACCCATAAAGTGACTTCTTGAGAAGACATACATGATCAGGAAAGTGTTTATGCCGGAAACCCATCGGCTGATACATATAAACCGTCTCATGTAAATTACCGTGTAGAAACGCATTTGTAACATCCAACTGATGTATCTTCCACGATTGAGACAAAGCATATGATAAAACGGTACGGATAGTAGCTGGTTTAACAACCGGACTAAAAGTATCGCCATAATCCACCCCAATCTGTTGATTACTCCCATCACAAACCAAATGTGCTTTGTACCGTTCTAATGTACCATCCGACTTGTATTTATGACGAAACAACCACAAACTGCGTAGCACATTCATGTACGGTTGTCGAGGGACAAGTTCCCATGTCTTATTTTTAATAAGGGCATTAAACTCAAGGGTCATAGCATTAAACCATTCCGGAACGGACAAGGCATCTTTGGGAGTTTTGGGTAACAAAACAACGGAAGTGGTGAACAAGTTTAGAAAACACCGTGGTTTGGAGATACCATCCATGGCGAGAGTACGCATAGTGCGAGTAGAGGTAGAGGGGGGTGGAGTAATCGATGTGTGAGAAGGTTGTGAAGTGTCCTCAGTTTGGGATGAGGAAGAAGCAGGATTTATTTGGGCCGAATGGGTTGATAAAATGGGTGGAGAGGTATCGGGTTGGGTGATTGGAGGTGAAACGGGAGGGGTTTGGGCCGAATGGGCAGGAGACGTGGGCTGGGGAGACATGGGCTCGGGTGGATTGGTAATAGGTGGGCTGTTGAAATGGACCGAAGGAGAGGAGCTGAGAGATGGGCTGTGAGGGTTGTTCGAGGGAGTTGGGCCATGGGGTTTGGGCTGGTGAGAAGGAATAAGATGTGGGCTAGGGGGTGTTAGCGGCTGTGGACTATCAAGATGGGTGGAGGGAGCATGTGAGGAAGGGTTGGTCCACAGTAGAGGGTGTGTAGAAGTGTTAAGGAATTCATAGGACCGAAGGTCTGATGAGGAACGATTGACATACGGAAAAGTTGTTTCATCAAAAATAACGTGACGGCTAATAATGATCTTATGAGTGGCTAAGTCAAGACACTTGTAGCCACGGTGGTTAGGAGGATACCCGATAAAAACACAAGGCATCGATCGATAATCCAATTTATGGATGGTTGTAGATGGTATGAGAGGAAAACATAGGCACCTAAAAATTCGGAGATGATCATAGGAAGGACGAGTGAGATACTATGCAGTTAATCACGGCGATATCTCGGTGATATCTCATCGATATCTCGGTTATCGGCCCCTCACCAAAATATCGGTTTCTGATATCGGTCATATATCGGTCAACGATAATATCGGTGGTCAACGCCGAAATATCGCCGATATCTTGCAAAAACCGTATCGGTTGTATCGCCGATATATCTTTTTACAAAAAAAAAAACAAAAAAAACCTGCACTCCACAGCTATGAAGCACGGGGACGGCTATGAGCAAACCTGCAACTTCCGGTGGAGAGATTTATGGAGATATTTCAGGTGGCCGGAAGCAAACCTGCAACTTCCGGTGGAGAAGTAGGAAAGAAGAGAGAAGGATAAACTTCCGGTGGAGAAGTAGGTAAGAACCTTCCGGTGGAGATTTATGGAGAAGTAGGAAAGAAGAGATTTATGGAGAAGTAGGAAAGAAGAGAGAAGGATAAACTTCCGGTGGAGATTTATGGAAAGAAGAGAGAAGGAGCAGGCTTTGGGTTGCGTATTGGGTTTTCTTATTTTAGTGTTAATAAATAAAAAACCTGATTACTTTATTTGTGATAAGACCATTGCCTGTACTTTGACTCCTTGTCATTTAAATTTTAAAATGACCAATCCCTTTTTACTACCTCTTATATATATAAATATATATATTTATGCATGATATTAGACTTCTAGTATATATATAGCTCTAGATATGAATATGAATATAAATATAAATATATATATTTATGCATGATATTAGAAATTACCGATATCTCACCGCGATAAACGATATCTCATATATCGGTCCTTGACCGATAACCGATATTTTTCCGCATTAACTGCATAGGTGAGATATAAACGTTGAGTGGGGGAGTTATAATTTAGAAGTTTGCTAGGTAAGATGTTGAGAAGGTATGTGGCAACCTCCAAGGCATGATGCCAATAGGTATTAGGAAGAGACGCTTGAGCTAGTATTGTGCGAATAAGATTGTTAATGGTGCGTATTTTCCGTTCTGCTTTGCCGTTTTGAGAAGAAGTATGAGGACATGAGAAACGAAATTGCATGCTATTTTGATTACAAAATTGTTGAAACGAGGAGTTGGCGTACTCTCGTCCATTATCACATTGAAATTGTTTAATTTTGAGATTAAATTGAGTGGTAATAAGTTTAGCAAAGGTAGAGAATGTAGAAAAAACTTGAGATTTATTAGCAAGAGGGTAGGTCTATAGATGACCTCCACTACTAAGAATGGGAGAGGTCCAAAGATCACTGTGAACAATATAAAATGGCATAAAAGTAGAATTATATGAATCAATAAAAGGTAGTCTAATTTGTTTCCCAAAAACACATGACTGACAAAATTTAGGTTTCACAGTACTACAATGAATAAATTGAGATTGTTTTAAAGACTGAAGTAAATTTGATCCTGGGTGACCTAGACGTTGGTGCCAGATGTCTTGTGAGATGGCTGCAAAAGTGGATGGTGTGGTGAACTTGGTAATATGTGTAGGATCAAGTGTGTAGAGATCCCCCGGACTATTGCATCGTAGGATAGGGGTCCGGGTCTTGAGGTCCTTCACAATAAAACCAAACGGATCAAATTCAATAGAAACATGATTGTCAGTTGTAAAACGGCGAACAAAAATCAAGTTTTTAATTAGTGAAGGAGCATAGAGAACTTGATTTAATTTAAAAGGTGGGAAGGGTGGTTTTAGAGTTTGATTGCCATGTCCAATAACCGGAATAGTTTTGCCATTACCCACAAGAATATTTTTAAAAATGCCATCATTAAAAAAAGAAGAGAAATTGTCAGGAAGGGGAGTCATATTCGAAGTGGCACCTGTGTCCATAGTGTAGACGGGCTAATCATATTCAGTCGGAGCATAGCTTGCCTCATACGATTGAGCTGGACGCGGGACTAGGATACCGGCATTGGTGGGTGTGGTTCGCTGAGGAACTGTGGGATACGGACATGGGGGAACAGTAGTCCATGGAGCCCAAGGATAGGAAGTATTTGGGCCGGCCCAAGAGTTGAAGCCAAAAGGCCATGGCGGGTACCCATGCTGACCCGTGAACTGTTGAGCAGAATTATCGCGTCCCCTACCTGCTGAACCACCGCGTTCGCGACCTCTTCCACGAGTGTTTTGATCTCGATTTGAATCGGAGCGAGCCTCGTATCGACTGGAACCTGACCGAGAGTCCTGATTGTCAGATGATGGCGGAGGACGAGTGTCTGAAGATGCCACGAGAGCAGTGCCAGCGGCTTGAGCTGCGTTGCGAACCTGATTTGCTTTGCGTGTTTCAGCCATACATAGTCTTGATCGGGTCTCATAGAAGTCCGGTAAGGGACTGGTTTGTTGAATAATAGTAGCCGTGCTCTCGTATGGTTCCGTAAGCCCCATGACGAGTTGTAAGACCAATTGTTCTTCAGTGATGGGAGAACCAACGTTAGTGAGTTGATCATAGATTACCTTGAGCGCCTGGCAGTACGCCGTCATGGAGGGAAATTGGTCAAGACGTGTGTTGGCAAACTTGTTATTAAGGTCAATGGTACGCGTGGCCTTATTATCCTGAAAAATATTTGCCAACGCCGTCCAAGCAGCGTATGCGTTGGTGTTGGGCTTCAGAATAGTGTGCAGGAGATCAGTGGAAATCGTCCCGTAAATCCATTGTAATACAATGGAATCGAGACGTTCCCACGATGGAGAAGTAGTCTTATCTTTAGCTTGGTCTTTATCGGATGAGGAGGATGTCTCAGCAGTTTTCTTCGGCTGAAGATGATCATATACATCATGCGAGATGCAATGAATTTTAAATAACTCCGACCAAGCTGTATAATGGCCGTTCTCGATGTTGAGAGTAATAGGGATTAGTGCTTTGATGTTTGTGACGGTAACAGCGGGATGAATAGGAGACGACATGACGACAGTGGTGAAGGAGGGAGATGATCAGAAGTTGCGCAGGGGGGGGGGGGGGCGATGAGAGAAGGATCGATTTAGGGTTTAATGGTTTGATACCATATTATAATTGTAAACCTTGCCTCCTTCATTCATTAATCGATCATATATATACAATCATACATATCTCCTATTCTCATGAAGAGATTTACATAATCACATAACATATTTACATTCCAAATATATCTAATAAGATTCTGTCAAACAACTCTTGACCCATTTGACCTGTAAACGAACTGTGACCCGTGAACCAAACCCGATTAAAACCAAGATTTGACTTTCTTAGACAAGTCAAAATATAGTAATAAATTTCAAACCATGGGACTTTGATTTCAAATCTTAGACAAACAATGCATCTTATGACTATTTATAAAAAATTGGAACTAAAGTTGACAATTTAACAAATTCTGGTATAACATCTTCTTTACCCATTAGATCAAACCTGATCAACTTCCATTATAGCGATTTAACACTAAAATAAAGATACGAACTAGATAATAAAAAGAAATTGGTGACGTTTGAACCACCGTTATCCAAAGTGTGACTACCGATGGACTTAAAATACACATAAACCACCACTGCTTGAATAATTTAAAGATAAAAAAATAAACTAACCTTAAAATTAAAATAGTTGCTCAAATCAGCACCCAGATACTCAGATCAGAGACTTTTGTTTGTGAATTTCAAGTAAATAAGGCTGATGAGTTTTGAATATCCAACCTTCAGTTCTTAGCACTTACCAGGAAATTATGCCCACCAACTTCCCACGTGTCTTCTTTATGACCTTAAAATAGGCTATGAGGATAAGTTGGCATTTATATTTATACATTTTAATTCAAAAACACGGTATAACCAGGAATGAACTCGGTATCGGTGTCGAAATCGTTAAATATGGGTACCCGTATTTGAAGGCAAAATTCGGTAAAATAGTGGTACCGAAAACGCCAAAAAATGGGTACCGATTCGGTACTGAAAATAATTCAGTACGGCAAATTCAGTATCGGCACCGATACGTACCGGTTCACGTAGTGGCGTAGCTTTCAAGGGATGGGGGTGCACCCCCCATGTTTCGGTAAGAAATGTAATATTTCTGATTTTTCGTCTGAAAATTTTAAAATTATATAGGTCCGTCCCCGTCTTTTATTATGCCTAAAAATCCCCTGCCTCTACCAAGTTTATTGTCAAAAATATTTATACATATTTTCGTATTGAGTTAAAAAAAAAATGTGAATAACGGGCTATTATAATTGTTTATAAACTTTAAGTAAAGTTTGTTACTATATATATAAATCAGAGTTGAAGGTTCTTTTTATCTTAAAGGTATTTACCATTATCTTAAAGATCGTTGGCCTGAGTCAGTGGCGGATTCATAATTTTATTCTAAAGGGTTCCTTTTGGTAAGTTCTTTTTAATTCTCATTA
The DNA here is from genome assembly GCA_030545235.1 of Helianthus tuberosus. NCBI lineage: Eukaryota > Viridiplantae > Streptophyta > Magnoliopsida > Asterales > Asteraceae > Helianthus > Helianthus tuberosus. The sequence goes on along the minus strand of CM060370.1, from coordinate 196,005,859 downwards.
ATTTTTTCTAAATTCTATTTTCTCACTAACTTTTTCCATTTTTTCCAAACGCACTGGGTTCCTGGGAACCCACAAATGTAGGCTGGATCGGCCCCTGGCCGAGTTGTAATTCTTCGTCTAGATACTTTACATTTAACTCGCATCATTATAAATATTTGGTCTTTATTTTTGTTAAACAATATTTTGTATATAACATCTTATTTACCCCTTAATCAACCCCGGTCTACTTTTTTATTAGACCATGGGGTATGGGGGTCGTCCCCTCCCCGTCCCGGTCAGTCCCCCACGTCGCACACCGCCCCTCATGGGGTCGTCGCGGCACCGGCGTCCTCTCCAAGCCGTTGGAGACGAGGCAATGATGTGGGATCCCCTCTGACTTCTCTCTCTCCCCTTTATTAATATATTAATATTATATTGGTTTTTATTATGGGTTGGGTAGTCTTCAACACCCTTGGGTAGTCCTCAAAGGGATGGTCCTCCACCCTTGGTGAGGTGGCGCCTACGTGGCTGGTAGTCTCTTTGGGGACTAACCAAACCATACCGGGTAGTTTTATAACTGGTCTTCTCTTTAGTTTATTACCAGGAAATCGTGCTGCAACTTCCGCAATATCTTCTTTATTGACCAATTGTTATTATTACACGCGGATTCAATCTTTGATTGAAGCCACTTGTCTTCCTTTTTCACTTTTATGCACCCCACCTAGATAGATTCCAAAGCAACCCAATAACAATGGTGGGTTACTTTTAATTATTAAATTATAGAGTAAACTGCAATTTTACCCTTGGAGATATATCTCATTGACACCCTTACATCCTACCACGAAAATTTTCCTGTCTAACCCCCAATGAATGCGAAACGCTACAATCTTGAACCTTCTTAACGGTCAACGGTTGTTTAACTGTTATAGGTAAGGGTGTTTTTGTAATCTTACCCCATATTTATTATTATTATTATTATTATTATTATTATTATTAATTAAAATCAATCTTCAAATAGATCCAGATCATCTTTCAAAACACACACACATAGTATTCACTCTCTCTCTCTCTCTATTTCTCTCTCACCACCTCCCACCACCACCACAACCATCTGCCACCACCACGACCATCCGCCACCACTTCTTCTCTACCACTCTATCTCTACAACACTTTCTCTCTACCACTCTCTCAGATAAAATCGCCGGCCACTAATTCAGACTAAATCGTCGGAGGTAGTGTACCGGTGATGTTCAAACGATATTTAGAGCGAGATCGGCGTCCGAGGAGGTGGTGTACCAGCGATGTTTAGATCTATCAGTGATGTGGCTCAGATAGAGAGGTTGTGAGGCAAAATCGATGGTGGTATTTTAAGATTTCGACCTAATTATCTAGCGTGGAGATTTAGCCCATTGGAACAGGAACAAGTACAGATTCGCCATTGTAGGCGGCTAGGGTTAGGGTTTGGAATAGGAAGGAGATGGTGGCTGAGTTGATGGTGGTGGTGGTGAGAAAGGGGAAGGAGGTGGTGGCTGAGTTAATGGTGGCGGTGGTCAGAAGAGAAGAAGGAGGTGGTGGTGGAGTTGATGGTGGCGGAGGTCAGAAGGGGGAAGGAGTTGGTGGTGCAGTTGACGGTGTTGGTGGTCAAAAGGGGGAAGGTGGTGGTGACTGGTGGAGTTGATAGTGGCGGTGGTTTTAGAGAGAGAGGTTTATACATATCTGAAAGGTCTTTTGTTTTTGAGATATTGAATTTCTACTAGTAATAGCTTTTTATACATATCAATTTGTTTTTAATTTGCTAGTAGATTTGAGTTGTTTGTTTTGAGAGTATGAATCTGGGAATGGTTTGTAAATATTGGAATGAAGAATGAACTGATGATGATGAACTTGATGTAATGGATTTGTAAATATTGGTAATGAATTTGGTTGATTCTTGATTTTTTACATAATTTTAATAAGATAGGGGCAAAAACGACTTTTCACACATTATTAAAAGTCAAACAAACGTTGACTTGACAGAGTTGGGTGCCAGGGGGTAAGATTGCAGCGTTTCGCATTCATTGGGGGGTTAGACAACAAAAAATTCGTGGTAGAGGGTAAGAGTGCCAATGAGCTATATCTCCAAGGGGTAAAATTGCAATTTACTCTAAATTAAATTAACATAATCATTTATATGTAAATAGTTATATTAAATTACGACTTTTTAATTTGCTTTTAAGCAAATATTACCATATTTTAACAATTTGTAATAAACTTGGAAAGGTCACGGTTTTACACAATTTTAAATTACGATTTTTTTAAAATAAGACATACATTTTGTCATAATTTTAGAATTTACCATCACAATGTGTTTATTTACGTTTTGATGTGGAAAACCGAGTTGCCTCAATAACTGTTTTTCTTTTTGTATCATTTATAATTAAAGTTTAATATAAAAATGAGTGCATTGGGCATGTTTTGCATATATTAGTACAAATTTTGTAACGAGTATATAGAGAATGACCCAATACGCTATATGTATTAATAGCGTAATGAACCAAACAGATACCAAATGAATTCCTGCAAGAATTCCGCTAGCACTAAGTTAATGTAAAGTTTTTTAGTTTTTACATTATAGAATACATGAAAATATCACGTGTTTCTAATTTATGTATTATTAAAGATATCTTAAAATGTATACACGAACCACTTTTTTTACTGTGTATTTGTAATTCTGTTTTATTTTTTGAAAGTTGGCTAGGCCATATGTAATGGTCAAGTGACAATGATAAATCAGGATGGGATATGTCCTGTTCAGTCAGTTATTAGTCCCGGAAACGAACAGAGGTCCATAATTTGAAAAAAAAAAAAACAACTTCTGTTACTAATCCAGTCTAGAACCAGATATTTTTCATATATTTAAACAAAAGGGTAAATTACACATTTCGTTCTTTATGTTTGTATTGAATTGCAATAGATAGCCTTTAACTTCAATAATTACAGTTCCAATCATTTATTTTGAAAACTCATTACACCTTTCGTCCTTTACCACTAACTAGGTTAAAAATTTAAGTTATGTCTGATCATGTGACTTGCACATAAGGGTAGATTGGTAATTTTACTCACTTAAAAAATAAGAGAATTATATAATATACATATAAAACCCAGACTCCTCTCAGTTACCCCCATCTCTTCAACCAACCTTACCACCACCAAATCCAGCAACTACCACCACCGTTAACAACCAATCAACCACCATCCAAAGTGAAAGCAAATTATTGAAAGTTATAAAAACTAATTTATTTTGAATAAAAACAAAGGCAAGCTGCCATAATGCTTCAGATTTGAAGTTACAGAGAAATAACCCAAGGAAATCTTCACAAAATACATACCTTTCCTTTAATACAAGTATATACATTTGATGAGGAGAGAGTTTGTATCTTGTATAGAATTATATTACACACATAGCGAGTAGGAGATATACAATTTGTATCTTGTAGCAAAAAAGGTAAGGGACATCAGACACCTTTTGTACAACTGCCAAGTAGGAAAAAAACGCAGCTGCAGTCCACAGTTCAGCCAGCCACATTGTCAACGAAAATATTTTTTTTTTGCGCAACTTATGTAACTAACACACTTAGTGTTAGTAACCTAAGTAGCAACCATAACAAATGTACAAACTCTTGGTTCGAGTTGATCTATCTAACCTAATGTATCTAACCTAATGAATGTAACTCAATGACAACTAGCTTAACATAAATAAAAATCTAGCCCCCGCCGCATCGCGGTGGGTTACTTTTCAGTTTAGTTATAAAAATGATAATATTTTTAGTAGTTAGATATTCATACAGTAACTTTACAAGTTGGTTTTGTTGCAACAAACACCTGACATGTCTCTAAAAAGTTATGAACTTCGTATAATAAGAAAGCACAATAGAAATGCAAAAGTTTTAGAATTGTGGTCTTGGGACCTAGTGACCGTTTGATATTGAATACACGACATTCATTGAAGGGTTTGATGAGATTTAAAACAAAGATTTGACTTTCTTAGACAATTCAAAATGTAGTAAGGGTGTCCGGAATGGGCGGCAAACCCACTCGGCAAAGTGGTAACCCCGCGCGGTAACACCGCCGCCAGTGGGTTTTGCCGCTCGGTAAAGTTGGAGAATCGGTAAGGGTTTGTCGAAGCGGGGAGAGGGAGGGAAGGAGAGAAGGAGAGAGAGAGAGGGTGCGTGTGGTGGGGTCCATGCCTTCTCAACCAATAACACCTTTTTCCTTTTTTTTTTAAATAATTTACCAATTCATGAAGTGTCTAACCATTGCCAACACTTTTGAGCATAGTTTAAACAATTAAGGTTGAATGACATGGCATACTCTCATTGGTTGATTTTGAAGTTTACCACTCCCTACACCCTAATATAATTCAAACCTTTAAAAAAGGAAAGCATGTTATGACCATATCTCAGATTTTTTTTTCAATGGCAAGGAACGACGTGCTAACCATCGTGACACCGGGTGCTGTGGCCAAGATCGACTACTCGACCGCCGCCAGCCCTTTGGCTCTCCCAGATGCGCGGAAACCCGACCTCCACCCGCCCGAAGGCACGACAGTGGAATAATCGGTAAAATCTCACCTCCCATCCAAGACGAACCGGCGCCACCTGTATTCGCCCTTCAACTGGATGCCGCAAAAAATAATGGGGAGAGTGGGAGTCAAACTTGGGTCACAAGGAACACCAAATTTTTCCCAAACCACTCCACCACTACTTTATTGGCACCCTATCTCAGAAATTGGGTTCAACAATTCACATGGTCTATAAATTTATTCATATTAGTTGGTGATTTGTGAGGGACTAAAGTAGCCAATTTCAGAAACTCACTTTGGTATAACGTCTTATTTAACCCTTAATCAAACCCGATCTACTTTCTTTTTGACGATTTCAAAATTTTACCAACCGATTTAACACTAAAATCAAGATACGAAACTAAATAATAAAAAGAAATTGGTGACTTTTGAACCACCATTATCCAAGGTCTGTCGATCGATGAACTTAAAATACAGATAAACCATCACTACTTTAACAATTTAAAGATTAAAAATGAAAAAAACAAAACTAACCTTTATATAGTTGCTGAAAACAGCACCCAGAGTCCCAGATACTCAGAATACAGCCTTGGCTATGTGAGTTTCATGTATGTTGAGCTTAAAGTTGTTGAGGGTGTGCATTTTGATCCAATTATTAGACCAGACGGTATGGGGGCCAGCTTAGGCCCGGCCTGGCCCAGCGCCGGTCCCTCACACCGCCCCCCTCGGCCCGGCGCGTCCTCTCCGGCTCCCCGCTGACGATCTCGACGCCCCTCTCTCCTCTCTCCTAACACACACCTATACATACATACATATATATAAAGGGGTTCATCCTCCACCCCCTTAGGTCCATCCCTTTCAAGCCCTGCCTACGTGGCGCTGACGTGGCCATCCCCTTGGTCTCTATACCCTCTAGCCTTAGTGATCTTCTCTTTCTTACCACTTACCAGGAAATCATGCTATATTAACCAATTACATCACACGCGGATTCAATCTTTGATTGGAGCCACTTGTCTTCCTTTTTCACTTTTATGCACCCCACCTAGATAGATTCCAAAGCAACCCAATAATAATGGAGGGTTACTTTACTTTTAATTAAATTAAATTAACAGATAATCATTTTTATGTGAGTAAACTTCCGTTTTGCTCCATGTGGTTTGGTCATTTTAACGGTTTTGCTCCAATAGTTTAAAAATAGCCATTTTCCTCCCTGATCTTTCGAGTTTGTCGCCAGTTTGCTCCCTAATCTTTCGAGTTTGTCGCCAGTTTCCTCCCTAATGGAGTTAGAGGCTGGAAGCAAAATGAAGATAGGTTAGAAAAATCAGGGAGGAAAATGGCTATTTTTAAACTATTGGAGGAAAACCGTTAAAATGACCAAACCACGAGGAGCAAAACGAAAGTTTACTCTTTTTATGTAGATAGTTATATTAAATTACGATTATTTAATTTGTTTTTAAGAAAATATTAACATATTTTAATTATTTGTAATAAACTTGGAAAAGTCAAGGTTTTACACAATTTTAAATTACGATTTTTTTAATCCAAGACATACTTTTTGTCATAATTTTAGAATTTACTGCCACAACGTGTTTATTTACGTTTTGATGTGCAAAACCAAATTGCCTCAATAACTTTTTTTCTTTTTTATCATTTATAATTAAAGTTTTATATAAAAAAGAGTGCACTGGGCATGTTTTGCATATATTAGGAGAAATTTTGTAACGAGTATGTAGAGACTGGCCCAATACGTTATATGTATTGATAGTGTAATGAACCAAATAGATACCAAATGAATTTCTGCAAGAATTCCGCTAGCACTAAGTTAATGTAAAGTTTTTTAGTTTTTACATTATAGAATACATGAAATTATCACGTGTTTCTAATTTATGTATTATTAAAGATATCTTAAAATGTATACACGAACCACTTTTTTTACTGTGTATTTGTATCTACTTTGTTTTTGTAATTATGCTTTATTTTTTAAAAGTTGGCGAGGCCATATGTAATGTTCTAGTGACAATGATAAATCAGGATGGGATATGTCCTGTTCGGTCTCGGTTATTAGTCCCGGAAACGATCAAAGGTCCATAATTTGAAGAAAAAAATAATTTGTTACTAGTCCAGTCTAGAACCAGATATTTTTCATATATTTAAACAAAATGACATCATTTAGGTATGAAATTAGACTTTAATGACTACCCGAAAAGTTTGAGCCCTGGTTCGGTTCCAATCTTACACCAACCCGATGGTTGGTTGTTGGCTCAGTGGCTCCCAAATTTTCAAGTTTCCAATTATGGTCCACTCTGGTCTTTAAACCATGGCACACCAATGCAACAAGTTTATAGAACTTCAAATTTCTAGCTAGGTTGAAGCAAAAAGGAGGTATTTTTTGTGCTGAGATGACATATACCAGCGCTTTCCTGTGCTATTGGTTGTATATTAGAGTACTAGTTTAAGAACCCGCGAGGTTCGCGGGTGGACTAAAACACAAATGAATAAGTTTAATTTATTGAACTAATCGTTTGAATTAAATGACCGTTCAAGTAATAATAAATTAGTAAACTACAATGAGACAAATAATTAATATCACCCGGGATTGCTTCCCGGGCTCGAGAAAGTTATTTATATTAATTATTATTTATAATTAATACATAATTAAAATCAATGCAAAAAGGTTGGAAGATCGTCATTCGTTTGATGATACAAACATATGTAAAAAGTATCTGCAACAACCAATGCAAAACCAAAAAATAGAACAGAGTAAAAGCAATCTGAAACTAAAATCGAAAATCAAAGAACAAAATACTTGTTTGCTAACTAATCACTTCGATTATAAAGTAAAAACAAACAATTACTTTCAAATCATAATCACATACACATATACCCGAATCAGCTACAAGATATAAAATTGTAACAGAAGTTCTAAAAAGATATTAACGTACAATCCGACTCCAGTTTCACCACCAGTGTTGATATCATAACTGAAATTACAAAATTTCACAAAAATGACGCCAAACAATGTAATGGAAGATTACATAAAACGAAACTAATTCTTGGGCTTTGTAATATTGGTTTAAAAAAGTGCGCCCTAGGTTGCACGAGGCGACATAAGGCGCAACCGGCTACGCTTGTTTTTCAAAAAGCGAGGGCTTTTTGCTATTTTTGGCTAGGTGATCTATTACCAAAACTAATTAAAAAACCTATGTGTTGCTGCAAAATCTATTTGTAAGAAGTACTCAGAAATGTGGAAAAATCTTTATGGTTTTTGAGCTAAAACCAGAGATTTTTAACATGTACAACCTGTCCCAGGAACAAATTTCAGTAGTGTAAAGACTAAAGTAGTCTTGTATGTTAAGCGTTTTAGAATTGTAATGTGGATCTTAGTGTTTTGGGTTATACCTTTGATTATCCTTTTGATATAAAATCTGAACCTTGCATTGGAACAACCTACTTCCAGTGATAATTGAGTCAAGCTTGACTGCTGCTTCCAACTAATCATCCAACCAAATAACAGTTGCACCTGCCAATTTGATTAAAAAGCTTGAGCCATGTTAGTTGTCAGCTAGCATTGTTTTTAAGTGTCATTTTTATAATAATATACATTAGATACAAAACTATTATTAAAACTATAATATAACTTTTCTTCTAAATAAACCAACTTAGAAGGTTGTAAAGACTTGATTAATTTTAACCCATTTGACCCGTCCTGTTTTCGGCTAAGTTGTTATTAGATTTTATCTAATCAACCTGTGAAAGGCAAATTAAATATTCACAAATAATAAGGTTGAATTTAACAACCCTAAAATAAAAAAAAAGTATATGATAATGATTTCATAGTCATGTCGTGCACTTAAGAACAAACGGATAGAAAATGTCTAATGAGTGCATATTCATGAAACAAACGGATCGACCAGACACGTTAGTTAACGGGTCAAAATGGGTATGTTATTAGTGCTGGACAGACTTACACCCACAACACTTCTTCGTTGATCTTTTTAAAAATTATACATTAGTAATATAATCGGTATGACTATTGATTACAGCACTCTTTGTTGATCTTGACAGCTAACCTGGGTTTTGTCAATTATCAAAATTTTATATTACCTAGTGGTTTAATTTCAATTCGCCATGACCTCCATGGATCGGAAAGGTTATACGTACGTGTTATTAAAATATAATTTTTGACGGTTTTTAACCGGTTCCATTTCAGCTAATAATTTTCATTTGTAAAATACAACTAAAATGTGTGTGCAAACAAATGGCAAGAAAGAGAAGTAGAATTTAACCTTTAGCTTTTTACTGCAATATAACATTTTAATTGTCAGCAAGCATTAGTGCACCAACCTGAGACCATAAGCATAAGCAACTCAAGATATTTTGAAATTTATACATAATATTCTCTAGAACCATAAGGTACCTCAATCCAGTAGAAGCAAAAGATGATTCCTAAATGTAAGGAACTAATGTTGTTTTGTACCTAAAGAGAGAAAAAAAGATATTTAACCCGAAAGCATCATAAATAGTTAAACGATATAATATCAAGTATGCTCCTTGTTATCATTCGTTCTAAATATCAAGTTTCAAGATGCCCAGATATTGCCAAGACAACTTTGATGCCAGACAAACAAACTAAAACTCAAGAAGTAACACATTTTCTAACGAATAAAACACATGAAGGTAATAAAACACATGCATTTATCAAAGAAATAAACATAGAAAAAAAGTGTCTAACTTGAACCCGAGAGTACTCCACTTTGTTTGCTTTTCAAACTCAACTTCATTTATGCCAACTCTTGCAGCTACAGATATAGCCTTTTCAACCTCATCCAACAAAATTGATTTTTAGAACTGTACAAAAAGTTTTATTCACCGGATATGATTTTATAGATATAAAATACAATTATACCAACTTCTCACTTACATGCATAATATAATGAACTATTTTTTTATAGCAGTTAAAAAATGAAACTAATCAACGCCTCAAACTTATTTTATGTTTTTACATATGGTAATAGGGATGAGCTCGGTACCAACCGGTACCGAAAATACTGGTACTGAAATTCTCAAGACATGGGTACCGATACCAAAAATACCCGGTACGGTACGGTACAGACCGGTATTTGAGGTAAAAACCGGTACCAAAAACGCTTAATGTCGGTATCAAATCGAGACCAAAAATTGAGCCGACCGGTTCCAAACAGGTACCCGGTACCATTTGCTCATCCCTAGACAGTAACCTTGTTTCATGAGGTACTGTTGCATGAATCTTAAAATCAAATTTGTACTACAATCATTTGACAACTCGAATGCTAATTCTATAACAATAATCAACGAAGAATTTATAAAAATGCTACAAGGGACATTTCATCACCTTAATGTTATCACTCAAATGTCAACCATAAAAAAGTTGGACTACATAGAGCAGCATAATCTTAGCATATGATGACCCCATTAGCATCTCCAGCCACCAAGAATTGAAACTTGATCATCCAGATGACAGGTCATTATTATAATTGGTTCTTACTTTATTGAGAAACTCTTATAGCATTTTGAAGGAAATTAGACACCATCCTCTGCAATTAAAAAAAACTCATCAATCAGATAATCCAACTTCCATCAGTAAAAAAAGGCATACAACCAAAACAAACAAAATCATTCAAGCATTCATCAAACCCTTGGTATACATACTTTAAAACCATCAGTAAATAACCAACAGTAAGGGATGATAAGAGATTTACAACGTAACTGATAAAAATGCTTCCTTAAGTAAGCCCAGATTTCCGGATGGAACAAAGTGAGTCCCAAAACTTATATAAAGTGCAATGGCAGGAGTATAAATCCTGTTTCCAGTTATTCCAAGATAAGCACCTGTGTGCACAACATACATCTTGTAACATAATGAGACAAAGATGACATATTATATCCACTTGCAAGTTGCAACACAAAATACATGAGTTTACTCTGTTCCATCTTTTTTCTTCTGTTGAAACACACAAAAATGGGTTCTATCAACTCAGAAATCAAACAAATCCAATAATATTTATTACCAATACTAAAAACACTGACAATTTATAAGAAGAAACGAACCCCCGTCAAAGAGGGCTTTGAATATTAACTCCCAAAATATATCCAAATAGCTTATGAATCCCTATAATATATCCAAATAACTTATGAATTCCTAAGATATCCATGGTCAAAGAACAACAACCTATACACTAAAGATAGATGAGAGCAAACATCAATAATCAAAACACGTAGGTATACATACAACGGTTAGCATAGTATATCAGATGAACAAAAACCCTAAATCAATAATCAAATTAATTAGGGAAAACAATACATAAACCATGCATACAAAACCCCTAATATATTAAAGCATTTTCGCAATGAATTGTGAAGTGATTTTACCTTCAAATGGAAGAAACGATGGCCCTCGAATCAACACGGACACAAATTGAAGATATTCAATAGCAGAAAGTGTTAAGAAACCCCTAATTTCCGCAAAATTAATCTCCAAAATTATGAATTTGTCCGCATTTTTTAAGAAACTGAAGTTTCTTGATGAAACCCTAACAGATCAGAAATCAAAGGTGATGAAATGAAACCCTAACAGATTGTAACAAAAGTTTGATGAATCAAACTTACTTGAACCCGATCATATTCCGTCATCATATGCTCCAATGTTTCAATCATACAGAATTAGAGGAAGATCCAATGCAAAGAGCGAGGAAGATTGAAGACGCAGCTTTGGAGGAGATTAAGGGTTTCAATGAAGAAGAACCACAGACCTTTGAATGGAGAATTCTAAGGAAGAAGCGTGGATAGGAAGCTGTGAATATTAGGGTTCGTGATAGCATATGTATATTGCCGCTCAAATCAACATTCAGAGGTCTAATAAGTTGCCAGGTGGCAATTAGTGGCTTAAGTTTGTGCCAAGTGGCACTAAAGTGTATTGTTTTAATATAGATAATAGATATAAAGCAGCCATTTTAAGCAAGTTCTATTGCCATTAAGGGGCAAAAAATGGGCAGATTAGACTAGTGGCCATGATAGAGTGATTGCTGGTTGCCCAAAGGCCCAAAAACTAGTTCAGAAGGAAAAGAAGGATGTACTACTTTATGATTGCTATTGTGCAACTGCCAGCTCAGTTATCTGTACCAAAGAACAAAAATCTCACAGTTAGAAACATCATGTGGCCATTTCAATCCATTTATATGAAAATTGAAAACGAGTCATTTCAGATGGTTTTTTATTCCATAACATGTAGAATGGGTTAGGCAGGGCAAAGGTCGTCTAACGTCTAAGTTAAATACTCAAATTTATATAACATTCTAAACCATTATGAAATTGGATTAAAAAACAACCAGACCTAACCTGCTTTGACCCACACATGAAAGTTATCCGTTTGATATGAACCCATTTTGACCCATTAACAACCAAACAAGCCCACTTGTTTTGGATAGTCCAATACACCATATGTGGTAATATGGCTAGGTAACGCGTCAAAAACAGGTCAATTTTAGTATGGCCGAATCAAATGGGTTAGGTTGGGTTGACACAAACCCGTATCTGTGATTTCTTTTGACTTTTTGCAATGATGAGTTTCAATTACAATAACAATCTAATCTTTTAATTGCAACAATTAGGAAGTTGTATACATTAAAGCTCTTTCTTCGGATTTGGGCCGGTTGAGATTAAACACAACACGAATCGACCCATTTTAAGTAGATGCATGCAGGTTGATTTGAGAAATGTAGAATAGGTGTTAAAAAATTTCGAAAAAGAAAAGAAGAAAGATTTGGACATGTAATACAAACATGATTGCAAAATGGATAAAAAATACGAACCGTGGCCTCTTTTGCGCTTAAGGCTCTTCAAATTCTTGAGGATATAGCTAATAACCTCCTTTAACGTAGCTTTTTTATTGTGTTTAAAGTTCCAAAGTTCGTTAACTTCATATCTACCACTAGGGTTATATTCATTCAGTTCCATAAATGCAGCAACCACTGCATCAAAGATTCCAATACCCCATTCTGCCTTAAGAGTTTTTAGCTTTTTATCATTTTCATTAATTACTTCCTGCATTGTGCACAAGACTTTACCCTATTAAAACTTTTACACAGGCATATAGACTTAAACTGTATTTATAAAGTTCCAAGAAGCATACCTTATGCGCACCATCTATGGCAACAACGTTTACCGGATGCCACGCTGGATTTTTCAGTTCCTCTTGCCACATATAGCATAACTCAGAGGCCTTGATTTGAGCTTCTTCAGAACCATACTTCACCTTGCAGGCATCGAGGAAGGGTTTCGAATCAATTTCTCCCATTCTCTTCACCCCTATATTAGTATGTCCACTAAACATACCCTTCATGCCCTTAAACACCTTAATCAACTCTTTGCGTGCTTCTTGCAACTCATCGTTACTTTCGCGTTCCTTAACCACAAGAGTTTGATTCATATCCTCCAAATCACCCATTTCCTCTACCTTCGCTTCCAGCTCATCGTTCAACTTTTTTATCTGCCCCTGAACCGCGGTATCATCTTCATCGGCCATAAGTTTTATCACCTTCACTTTCCCTTTTAATTCCACAATTTCCATCTCTAGTTTCTGTTTGGCATCTAGCTGTCTCTCTAACTCAAGTACTATCTTCAACGCCTCCTCCTTCTCTCTCTGTGATATAAGTAGTAAATCATAATTGTAAATTAAAAAGTACCAAGACTAGAGGTGGCTAAATGGGGTCTCATCAAACGGGTAACTTTAGGCAAAATTGTAAATTACCCTTTGCTCTTCAATCAGCCTTAAGAGATCCTCATCGCCTTTTTTCTGCTCTATGGAGGCCATATTCAGAGAACTCTTTCCCATGTCAATCTGGATTCATAAACAGAATATAAATAACACAATATGATAATTGAAAAATGTGGATATATATGTGTGTGTGTGTGTGTGTGTGTGTATGGTGTTTGTGTATAATAATCACCTTTCTTTTCTCCTCATCTAATCTTTGTCTCTCACGTTCTGTTCGGGCTACTTTCTTACTAACTTCTTTGCTCCGAAATTCATGTTCTTTCCTTAGTTTGTCCACCTCAGCATGGGCCCTTTCTCGTTCATCTAATAATGCATTGACACGCTCCTGTTCAAGGACCTGCAGTTTTCTTCTCTCTGAAGAAGAACAATACTTCCATGTTAGCAAAACCTCAACCTTGTAAAAATGGAACTCCACGCAAATAGGTATTCATTTAATAACAGGATTATTGCATAAAAAGGTAACGTCGTTTTATCTAATTTCTGTGTTGGGTAACCATGTTTATATTCTTTCAAAAATACCCTCAAAAGCGTTAAAAAATATTGGTAGAAAGATCTCAAACATGATGATGTGTAGTAATTTTCTAACATGGCACTCAGGCCAAAATTTTGTTACCTATTTTATGCAAAAGTGACAAAGAAATGCACGAGAGAACACAAATATAATGCATAGCATACTTGTCTGTTTGGGAAAGTACATAGAGAAAAGAAGAGGGAGTAACAATTAACAAACCTTCGCGGAAATCTTGTTGCATGTTATTTATTTCTTCCATCGTCCTACTTAAAGACATGGTTTTCTGATCACACCTGGTTTGCAACTCATCAAGATTTTCATTCCTCATGTCGATCTCAGTCGCTAATTCAATCAATGGTCGTTTTCTGGTTTTTGCAACTTCTTGCTCAACTTCCGATACCGTCTTCAGATCCCTGTTCATGCGAAGGTAGTCTCCTATTGGCCCTTGTGATTCAAAATCATTTGCACGAGCTAGCCATGCATAAATACTACTTGAACCAGACGGATTTTCAGCTCCAAAAGCTTTCTCAAACTCCATACCATTTTTCAAACCAATCAAACTGTTGTTGAACGTCACAAACGCTTTTGCGGTTCTCTTTTCAGCATCCCATAACAGCTCAACCTCGTCAGGCTTGTATTTTGAGAATCTCTTGATCCAATATTCAGTGTTCTCAAAATCATTCGCACCGTCTGATTCTTTGACTATGTTGACCAGAATTCCAGTCCAAGGCCAGCAAAACAATTCGTTTTCTTCAGTGATTGGCACTGCTACTTTCAGCGGCTTTTCAGCCTCATCTGCCAGTTCATTTTCTAAGTACAATGTTAGAGCAAGATGGTTCGCCTTTTGCTTTGCACTTCTGTTTGAAGAGCCTTTGCTTACTCCAGAAGCGTGTTGATGCAAGTCTTTGTATTTGAAATTCTGTTTTTTCTTGCCAGCACAAAAAGGACACCTATAGATGCCACCGGAATACTTAACTTTAAGTGTTCCATTCCTCAGTTGTTCGTACGGCTTATCTTTGTAATCAGAAATCTCCGAATCACTAAACTCGGACTCTTCACCGGAACTGATATCCATCTACTCAGAAAACATACACAAGACAATATGAAGATGTTAATTAAAAGCATGTTGAGACATTAAGGGGGTGTAATTAAGGTAAAATGAAAATATCAGATATCCTAATTCCTAATTGGCGATGCAATAAACGCAAGTACACAACCTTAAGTGCCAAAAAAACATAGACCAACGGATCTCAAGCCTCTCAGAGGTCTCACATTTCCCTGAAAACTTCTGTTTAATTTACGAACAGTTACTATGATGATTCAGAATTTAGAGTCATGGATCACTAACATACATAACAGGTGTGAAATACGTAAAACTTGAATGATATGCAAATTTCGTGTTACAATTGCTGTAAAACATGTATCAATTTCGCATTTATATAACATCCTCTGCATATACGCCAGTTCTGTTTCTCATCATTTCACTCTTAGAAACTATAATCGATTCCTAAATGTGATATAATGAAAGAACAAACCCAAAATAACCAAAATGAAGGGGAAAAAAAAAGCAAAAATCAAGCCATATGACTTTGCCATTGGTCACACCAGTCATCTTTGTGTCACGCAAACACATTTAACAATTTTTCGCGTATCATATGACATCATACGGCCTATATGACACGCCAGTAGTGTCTAGATAGTGTGGCTGCGATGTTTCTATAGCCTAGCCTTTCCTAAACACAAGTACACAACCTTAGTACTCCAAAAGGTCAAACATTTCTCTGAAAACTTCTGCTTAATATCATAAACACTATATACTCAAATATTGTGAAAAATTAAAATTAATAGTATATAAACAGTCACAAGCAGCATACTCTGAGGATTCATAATTTAGAGTCATGGATCTCTAAAATACATAACATATGTTCAAACTTAAGTCAAATGCAAATTTAGGGTTACATTTTTTTATAAAACACGTATCGATTTCACAATTAAAACAATAATCGAAACCTAAATGCGGGCTGGAACACACAATTCGAACATTTCAACTAGTATAACGAAAGAACAAACTACCAAAATGAATTTTAAAACAGAAATGAAGCTCGATCGAACAATTTGCAGAAAGCATATGACCCTTAACTGGAAAAGGATGCCTGCAAGATATTATTGAGGTGTAATTGCGAGTTGAGTGAGCATAAACCCTAGAGTACGGCAGCAAGTAACGTAGATTGATCGTTGGAGAAGAAGAAGAAGAAGAGAAAGCGTATGTACAGTTGTTGATTTCAGTTTTGTTGGAGGCGGAGAGAATATATTAGTAGGAGATTATTATGTCAAAATATTAAATTATATTACAACTGAGTATACCTCCAAGGGTATGTTTGGCAAAAGTAGCTGGTAGCTGAAAGCTGAAAGCTGGTGGCTGGTGGTTGGAAGCTGGTAGCTGGTAGCTAGTAGCTGTAGCTTTTTAGATATATATTTGGTGTTTGGTAGAGTAGCTGAAGCTTTTAATAAAATGTATAAAATGACCAAAATGGACATAACTAAAAATATAGAAAGTTGGTGCATTAAAAAGTTTCTTATTTTTAGAGGTTAAAATAGTCATTTTTTCCCTAAAAGCTTGTAGCTCCTTCTAAACGCTACTAGTAGTAGCGTTCAACCAAAAGCTTCAAGCTTCTAACCTAAAAGCTTAAAGCTCCTTCAACCAAACAAGACTTTTTATTAATTATGAGCTTTTTCTTAAAAGCTTAAAGCTAGAAGCTTCTAAAAGCTCCTAAAAGCTCCATGCCAAACATACCCCAAATGTAGTTATTATAAGTATATTTGGGTGCTACTTTCTGCATCCCCTCCTTTCACATACTTACAGGTGGGGCCTGCGTGGGACCGACAGTTTTCCTCTCACAAGGGGTATAATCAGGAGGGTGGTGTAAATAGAATGAGCCTTAAGCCTTATATTTACAATGATATTAAGTAAAAAAATATAATTATTATTAAGTACATTTAAAAGTCAATATTTACAGCTATGACATGATGTTAAGCAAAAATATGATGTGACTGATTTAATAGTTGAAAAGACATCAGAAACAATAACAATACATAAACGTATAAGGTTGTAAGACTACACGGTATGGGGTCGTCCCCAGTCCGTCGTGCATCGGTGACGGTCCAAACACCGTGCCGCCTCCCCACGTCCCGTCCTCAACGTCCCTTTCTCGCCGAATGCGACGGTCCAAAAGTGTGGGGCCCATACCAAAAGTAACCGTTATAAAAAAAATTAATTTCTAATTTAAATTAAATTTTCAAACGGTAATAATTCAAAAAATCCACCAATTCACTTCCATTTTTAT
Source organism: Helianthus tuberosus (assembly GCA_030545235.1). Lineage (NCBI taxonomy): Eukaryota > Viridiplantae > Streptophyta > Magnoliopsida > Asterales > Asteraceae > Helianthus > Helianthus tuberosus. The sequence continues at coordinate 195,988,652 of CM060370.1, read as the reverse complement.
AAATACTCACCTCTTTAACCATTTTTTTCACAACTTTTCACCCACTACCACCTCATCTCTCTCACATTTTATAACCACTCTTCCCTTTTTATAAAAACTCATCATATTTTATACCATTTTTTACTCGCTACCACCCCATCTCTCGCTAAAAAATTATCATGTCTTCACCTTCTCCCATTTCTTCAATTTCTTCTATGTCTTCATCGTCTTCGTCTGCGTGGTATTCATCATCTTCGGAAGAGGATGGTATTATGCACAACATGATTATGATCGCAGCTCAGGTCTTCATGGCGGTTGATGAAGGGTCGTCCCAACGGCTAACTAGACGAGCAAAATATAACCGAGACCAAGAAGATATTTTACTTTTTTCTCCTTATGTTTTATATAGATTTGAAAATGTATTTTATAATTAATTTCATTTATGTTTCGTTTTAAATTTATAGCCGGCCACGATAAACTAGTACCCGATTATTTTGCCGACAAACCCGTGTACCCAGCCGAGATTTTTCGACGTCGGTTCCGCATGAGTCGTCCACTGTTTTTACGTATTGCAGGCGACATGGCCCAGTCTGATCCGTTTTTTACATTGCGAAACGACGCTAGGGGGCAAAGGGGTTTCAGTAATTTACAAAAATGTACGTCGGCCATTCGCCAACTTGCGTACGGTTACGCACCCGATGCATTAGACAAGTATATTAGGATGTCTGAAAGAACCGCACGTCGATGTTTGCACAAGTTTTGCGAATGGGTTGTCAAATTGTATAGCAAGCGATACCTGCGGAAACCGAACGCAAACGACGTTCAAAAATTATATCAAGCACACGAACAGAGACATGGTTTCCCAAGAATGCTCGGGAGCATTGATTGCATGCACTAGCCGTGGCAGAACTGCCCAGTTTTCTGGCAAGGTCAGTATACTAGGGGAGATCATGGACATCCGACTATTATTCTAGAGGCGGTTGCGTCACAGGATCTCTGGATCTGGCATGCTTTTTTTGGTCTACCTGGTTCGCTCAATGACCTGAACATCATATACCAGTCACAGATATTTGAGGATGTAGTGGCGGGTACAGGTCCAGGCACAAGCTTTACAGTTTCGGGGGTGGAATACTGGAGAGGTTACTACCTAGCCGATGGGATATACCCAAAGTACTCGACAATCGTTAAAACTATTCCGCACCCGACAGATGACAAAAGAAAAAAGTTTGCGAAGTATCAAGAGTGTGCGAGAAAAGATATTGAACGGGCTTTTGGTGTTCTACAAAAAAAATGGCACATCATTGAACATCCAGCACGTTCGCAAACACCAAAGAGGTTACGACACATTATGTACGCTTGTATCATCCTTCATAACATGGTCATTGAAGACGAAGGTAGAGCGATATGCGAGTACGACGAAAATGCGTCTACTGGAAATTCTGTTCCAGTTAGTGCGGAACAACAAGATTTGAACATGTTCGCTCTACGTAACGAGTACACACATCATAACCTACAAGCGGACTTGGTGGAGTACATTTGGAATAACGCTCAAAACGAACCCGGCCACGACATGGAAGACGAAGACTAGTAGCTTTTTTTTTAAATTTATTTTTTTTAAGTTTAATTTTTTTTAAGCTTATGTAATGTTTTTTAATATTAATGAAAATATTTTGTTACTTTATTTGTTAAATGTTAAAAAAAAGTTGAAGATTAAAAAAAATAAAAAAAACATAAAAGTGGTGGAGGACTATGACTAGGACCATCCTCCCATGCCTTCTAGTTTTGGAGGATGGACCATCCTTGGGAGGACTATGACGTGGCGGATCATCCTCCAAGGATGGTCCATCACCATACCCACTAGCCTAAGGGTGTAGGGAGTGGTTAAACACTTTGTAGTGGCAAACCAAAAAACCGACCAATCAGAGCGCACCATGTCAATCAGTCAAAAGTGTTTAAACTTTGGTGAAAAGTGTTGGCAATGGTTTAGACACTTGGTGAAGTGGTAAACTATTTTTTTTTAAAAAAGGAAAAAGGTGTGATTGGTTGAGATAGGAATGGACCCCACCCCACCCCACCACACACACACTCCCTTCACCGACGCGGTAACCGAACACCGATTTGGCAAACTTGGAAGCGGCAAAGTATGTTGGTGGTGGTGTTTACCGCACGGCAAACGTGTTTGCCACTCCTTGCCGATCACCACTCCGTATACCCTAAGGGGCACCTTCGGTGACCCCTTCGGTAACCCCACTTTACCGCCCGGCAATGGGCCGCCAGCACACATTTGGTGTTCGGAGAAGGAGCAAATTGGTGAATACTCACCGACGTGGGAAGAGAAGGTAGAGGAGAGAGAGTGGGTTAATGGTGAGTCTCACCCTCTTTCCACCAATCACAAATTTTTACTTTTAAAAAAAATTGTTTACCACTCTCTATGTGTTTGAGTGCAAAATAGGGAATAAAGTGGGAAGTTGACATGGCATGATATTATTGGCTAAATAAAAAATTTACCACTCCCTATTTAGGGCATGTTTGGCTAAGCTTATTTAACCTAAAAAGAACTTTTTGTGAAAATGACTTATTGACTTATGACTTTTTGAAAAGGAGTTTTAAAAAAAAATGTTTGGATTAGCTTATAGGGTGGGAAAAATCAATAAGTCAATAAGTTGTTTTTTAAAAAGTGTTTGGCTTAACTTATTGATGAAAAATGACTAAAATGGCTCAAAAAGTTATAAGTTGCTCAAAAAGTCATATCATCTTTAACTTCTCAAAAATGACTTTTTCTTCTTTACAAAAAAAAGCCATTTTGAAAAGTCCTTTTAGATTTGATAAACACAAAATTTCCTTATTAGCTTTTTGAAAAAGCTAATAAGTCAATAAGTTGGTTCAAAAAGCTTAGCCAAACATGCCCTTAAGGAGCACCCCTTCCACTCTTATTGGTTCAGTACTTAATGGTTCAGAGTGTTTGTTTCGTGAGCAGTTCAGACATTTGCCTCTGAATGGTTAAGCATTATACTAAGTCTGAATGGTTAAGACCTCTAATCTGAATTGGTCAGACATTTGCCTTTGAACGGTTAAGCATTATACAGGCTCGGTTCAAATTGCAATTCATATTCTCAAGTGACCAAGACTAAAACCATATGACTTGCAAATATTTGATTATATATAAGTTTCACAGTGAAAGTTGAGCCAATTGCATGTTATCAGCAGATTATAAGTTTCACGGTCACAGTAAATGCATATATCAGGAGAGGACCATACCCGACCTTACTCACCGATTATATATCAGATTGTAACGTAACCCTATGATGTGAAATAGGTTCCAACCCGGTTATATTCAACCCAACCCGTCAAAAACCAGAACTGTAATTGAACCGATTACTTCCCTCTCCAAAAACTAGTTGAATTGAATAGCAGACCTGGTTCTACTAATACCTGGTAATTTGACTCGTTGACTAGAATTGGTTTTGTGCACCTGTATGCGATAATGTTCAACTTCAAATAGAATCGGATTTTTTATTTACAGTAGTGAATCGCTAGTGAAGTGATGATCAGTTTTGAGAGAAAATCAAGAAGCGCGTATGGCATTGAATCATGTCATCATTTTCAACTTAAAGAAACTTTTTATCATAAAAGCAGAAATAAAGATAGAAACAGAAAAGTGGCATTATCCATATGTGTATTTAACTAGATGTAAGCCCCGCCGCGTTGCGGCCGGGGTTCTTAGCATATACAGTAAATAGCGGGAAATCTGAACACATAACAATGGTACACATAATGATGTTAAGGAGTTTACATGTTCGGGAGTTTACTTAGCTAGGTAGGTGATCAACAAACCCATTCGCATAAACCATCATAAAGCATGAATGCTTCAATGTAATTCAAGTAACACAAACAAACATTGAAATTTTGCAACACTTCTAAAATGGATCAACATAGATCATATCAAACATTAGTTAAAAGGAAAGAAAGAGGATAATTTGAATTTAAGAAGTCTTGGGGATGACTTCAAAAGTCAAAATGAATACAAACTATTAAATTTTAGTCGGAAATTTAGCATTACCATGCTTTTAGGAGAATATGATTAGTTAAAAGGAAAGAAAGAGGATAATTTGAATTTAAGAAGTCTTGGGGCTGACTTCAAAAGTCAAAATGAATACAAACTATTAAATTTTAGCCGGAAATTTAGCATTACCATGCTTTTAGCAGAATATGAACCTCTTGCGAAGTAGCAAAAAGGGGTGGTCTCTTCAGGCGTCACATAGGTGTAAGGTTAAAGCCGTGGACTAACTGTTCCAAGCATTTCCTTTATGTTATACACTGCTACATAATATAAAAACAATTTGTCACCAATTTATCTATACGCGTCAAATTGGATATTGACCCGACCCGTTGACTTACCTCTCACACTGGTTTTCTGGACATCGTTTGTGTATTCGAGGCCTGCAACAATGTTCAAAGATGACATGTTAATAAATAGTTGACACCGCATATGTATTCCAAGGTTCAAAGATGGCAAGTACATGACAGTTGAATAAATAGTTGGCAACACATATGTAATTTTTTAAAAGTTTGAAATAAATATAAAATTCTAATAATAACACCACAGCCACCTCACACTACATCTACTTCAGATGCAACGGCCTCCTCTAAGCACGCTTTTGACTCAATAGTTAACTGGAAGTTGATTGCCTCCACATTATACACCAACCTAATTATATAAAGAAAATATTTTCTAAGTAGGAAAAAGGGTGGAGAACTTCAAAAGCACATGTACGTTATAACTGTTTAAGTAGAACCATTACAGATATCCCCTTCCCTTCCATACATCTTATGGTAGAGTTGTGCTTGACTAAAATACTTCAAATCCCATTCTCTACTAACCCAGTCCATATATGAGAATGCAAAACCGTTCCAACCAGTTCCAAAACAACAATACTGATGTAATACAGTCGGCCTTTATCAAAACCAACCCACACCTAGTGGCCTGGTCTCTCTTCATGCACACACACACATAAATAATAACAGATGGAAGGAGAAGGAACATCTTCAAAAGAATAAAAACCAAGAAACTTGGAAAGAACATGTGTGTTTTGTGTGAGTAAATGTGGTGTGAGAACCTCATTCACTTAAGTTGCCTTACAACTTGGTCAAGAACTGGTAATAATTCAGTTCAATCATGTATACATTTTCAAAATTACCACCAAAATAAGGAAACTTATTTAAACTTACATAAGAAATACTATCTGCTTGTATATAAGAAGGAAAACTTATTTAAACTTACATAAGAAATACTATTTGCTTGTATATGATAACTTGTGTGAATTATAGAGTTATCAACCATGGGCGTGGATAGATACACGGTTGAGTGAGATACAAGAATGATAGGATTAATGCTTGAGCGCTTCACACACCCATGGTGTTTATATGTCCTACCAAAGATCTAAGTAAGAACAGACAGCAAATAACTAATAATGCTTTCACCAATGGGACCCACACAACGTAAACGCTATGCTAGTCATAAGTTAATAAAACATAACTGAATATTAACATTAGTTTTGCCTTGTAACTCAGATACCTTTATTCATTCCTATCTATCATAATACTAAACTAAAAGAAACTGTAATCATCAACATTCCTATCATAATACTAAACTAAAAGAAACTGTAATCATCAACAATTTGTGTAATGAAACTAAATAATATAATGGTTAGACTTCAATATGCCAACAAATCACAAAGATACCACATAAGCTTAATGTTCAGCAAACGTCATCAAAGTTATAAAGCAGTAACATCAATCATACACTTACCTTGTAAATTACAACCAAGATAAGTTATGTCTGCACCCACCAAATCTGCAAATCACCACAAAAGTTGTTTTAATACTTCAATCACCTAAATTACTCATTGAAGAAGAATAATGAAATAAGTTTAAGCTTTACCTTAATGAAAGAATTCGTAATCAGCAGATTTCACTCATGAATCCCAATTTCAGTGTGACTAAATCTGGAATTGTTTCAATCAACTAATTATAACCGTGACTACAATTTAACTTCCATCATTTGGAGAAGATAACGCCAGATCAATGATTATCAACAATCAAAACCAAAAAGGCTAAACAATCAGACAAATTTGTGTTACCTAATCGAAAAAACAATAAATCAAAAGCAAAATTGATAACCAAACTCTAAAAAAAGGACATGTAACGGGTAAAAAAATCCCATAAATTTGTGAAATCTAATCGGGTAACTACTACCTTTACTGGTAGTATCGCTGTTGTAACGGAATGATCCAGCTGGTTTTCCGGCATCAACATCGACTCACAACAGTCGATTAAGTCTTCCAACCCTTGTTTGGAACCCTAGTCGTCAACCAAAGGGGCGGCTTGTGACCACCATCACCATCTTCGATATCTCACCAAAACTACGACCACATCTTCACCGGTGTCGTTACCCCCATCACCCTGGTTGACGCGTGCAGTGCTTGTCGTCGTCACTAACAGAGCGTCGCCGCCACTCTTCTCTCCAGACCCCCTCTCTCCTCTCTAACCCTAGTTCCCGATTTATCAATTTTCTTTCTACGAATGTGAAGAAGGAAGAACTGAGGAGTAGAGGACACGTAGTAGAGGGATCACTCCTCTCCTTTCTGCCGTTTGTGTGTGGGGTGTAGAAACAGAGCTAGGGTTTTGTGTTGGCTTCAAAGACTAACGGCCGTGACCGTGAATTCACTTTTCCTTACTGTTCATCAGTTATGTTTCAAATTCTCTACAATCTTAAAGCACAAAGTCGGTGGGGGTTCCACCGACTTTGCCTCCGTTCAAGCCCACATGCAAACATTCAAGCCCACTTTCAAGCCCACATGTCTTCTCTGATTCCATTCCAGCCAATTGCAATGGGTATTAATACTTTATAATATTTAAATTCAAAGTGATTACAACACAAATATTCATTTTTTTCCATCTTCGTTCACTAAATTTCTTTTTTAAAAACTAAACGTTTGGATTCAACCATACATTGAGTTTAACTGAATACGTCAAGACATGCGCTTTCATATGGTTTGCGCATGACATAGCGCTTGGACTATTCTGTTTGCAATGTACCCACGAAGCATCGCCCGCGGGTTGTATTATGAATATTAAAATTTTTTTGGTCGGTATAAATTCGAGTTGGTATACGTTTCGATGTAAACTTTTTGGGGGAACAAGTCAGGTCAAATGTATTTTGTTTTTTGATTGTTTTATGTACGTTTCCAATTCTACGTTTCGACCCTACCGCAACACGCTAAGGGTATAATTTTTTCCGTTGATATGAATATCACTTTTTATTACACGTGTTATTCTTCCCTTGATACACATTTTATGCTTTTTTGTACATTTCCTATGTATGAGTCGGGTCACATATAAATACGATAGACTTTACATTTTTATCCAGCTACAATGCTATTGAGTTAAATTGGATACGTCAAAATGTGCGTTTTCACATGTTTACCGTATTACATAACGCTTCGACTAATCTATTCGATGTTTGCAATGTACTCGCGCTGCAACGCACGCGGGTTTCCCACCAGCTTTGCCTCCATGCCCCCCGTACTTTCACGATGTTGCAATTTTAGCCCCTTAACTTTGGTATCTTCAAAGTTTCATAAAATGACAAATTTAGTCCCTAAACCTTCTACTTTGGATTTCCAAAACCACAACCTCATCTTTCAAAGTTTGCCAGCACCAACCGTGTACTTTGGTTTTCCACCATCACCCCCTTAGCTCTTACACAGTTACGCCACCAACCCTCTTCTTTTACATTTCCACCAACACACCTTAGCTCTTACACATTTCCGCCACCACCCCTATACTTTTACACTTTGTCTTTTTTAGACTTTCTTTCTTTACCTCTTGCACTATTACTCCATTTTTACATCCGCCAAACTTTAAAAAAAATTCCAATTGTAATCCCTAGACTACAACTCCTACTTTTGCAAATGCCAATGCATTGTGTTTTCCTAAATGTCTTTGGCATTGTGTTGTACGCTTCGTGTCTTCCTTTATGATTTACACTTTTTTTAATTGTCTTTTACGCACTTCGTTTTATGAATCGTGTTTTGTCTTACTATATGTTTCCACCCGTCGCGCGCCGCCGCAACGCGCGGCGGGCAAAATCCTAGTTAATACATATAGGGGGTGTTTGGCCTAGCTTTTATTTTTTTGGCTTATGTTTATATTTTAAAGTAGCTTATGCTTATTTTCTTTCATTTGATAAGCTATTTTTAAGTGTTTGGATTAGCTTATATTCTACAAGTTGATAATTAATAATTAATCTTTAGTTGTTTGTTAAGTTATTTTGTATTATAGGAAGGGGTATAATATCATTGTGTATAATGAGTAAAAATCCATTTTCTTCAAATAAGCTAAAAAACCATGTTCCCATAAGCTTATTGAAATTAGCTTATATAAGCTAACTAGCCTAAGACCCCGCGAGCTTCGCGGGTGGCTAAACACCAACTAAACACATAAAATAATTTAAACGTAGAAGCGTTAAAGTGTGATTTGTTAAGCCTAATATTTTGAGACAGTTGAGCACGTCCCAATAGTACATTTACATAATGTTCGTTACAAATTAAGTTTTTGTCAACTAAACCTTCATGATGTTTTCATGATGTCTTTCATCCTCTGACATTATCCATTCTAACATAATGGTATGATGTATTTAAATTATTGGTTCACATAAAAATCTTTTTATATAATAAAAAGCTACCCACTCACAAGTAAATCTTTCTTTGTTCATTGGTTTGAGTATTTTATTTCAACTCTTTTTGTTTTGTTCTTTTGCTGAGTGTGCAGACATAATAAATCTCCTAATACAACCTGTCATAGTAATTTGCCAAACCCACCTTTACAATCCAACAAAAATGAGATCACAAAACATAAGATGGTAGTTATTAACTTAAAAATCTCAACCAAACTTAAACGGGTAAAAAACCAAAGAAAAATCTTTAAAAATGATAAGATGTGATTATTTCTTCGACTTTGGAACTAAAAAATTATCATTGCCAGTTCCTTTTGCATTGCCCATATCTACACCACAAATGTCGATCAGATTTTTTTTTCTAAATCACCATGCTTGGATAAGTCTTTAGTTGTGTTTTGATTCAACAAAAGGCTCTTCTCGGTACTTTTTTCAAACTGTGACAGAGAAGTTGAATCATTACACCTTGTGTTGTAACTCAAAGAAACCTGGTGTGGATGATCAACAAACTTATAAGGTCAATTATATTGAATTCTATGTCCAATTTTTCTCATATCTACAAAAACTCAAGAAAAATCTTGTGTGGTGTGATGTGAAGATTCAAAACTTTGTAACCTTTTAATGAAGAAGCATGAGTGCAGGAACATTTTGACGCACTCCCTAATTATAGTATTGTAGATCATATCCAACCACTTCAAATGCTTGTATAACATCCAACAATGTTTTATCTTGTGGGGATTATTTAGACTTGGGTCTTCGATATTAAACAAACTACTCCATGATTTCTTCTTGTCATCAAATCCACTTTCTTCTATGTTTTTTGATGCAGCAAATACCATGAATCTTCATTTGAAGCCCTAAGTTCAAAAGACATTTGCATGCATATCAGGCATAAGATCCAAGGAGCACAAAACGAAAGAGCTTAACTTGACCCAATAGAAGTATACAACTCACCTTTAACAAAGTTCCGTATCAACATGTTGGTTGGCCGACAAAACAAAGAAGAGAAAGAAGATGGAATCCGACCAACAATATCCACATGGAAATGCAACTGCAAAGGAACAGAAACACATAAAGAAGGAAGAAACCTCGCAAATGGAGATAAGTGTGCTTCTTTAACTTGTACAAAGCTTCTTAAAGAGTTGTAAAAATTGAACAGTACATATCACTGTTAAAAAAAAACTTGTATCATGTGTGCTAATTGATTTGTGTGTATTCTTTCTGGGTACAGGCTGCAGAAGTTGATTCGTGTTCAGTTTGGTCGAAGAGGAACACTATATTGAGAGAACTAAGCAAAGATGGACCCACTTGAATCTTTAGTTGAACAACATAACACAATTAAAATCACATAATAAAAAAATCAAACACGGAGACCTTATTCGGGCGATAATATCAGAAGACAATGAAAATTGCATGTCAGATCCATAGCACTGATATCAGATCCATTTGGATCCTTTAGGGTTGACAGTGCTTCATATGTCATTGCATTATAGCTGAATAACAAAACAAAAAAGTTAAATATCTTCCAAATATTTGAAACACACAGATTACAATCAGATAATTATAATGCAAATGTAAATGCAATGTAGGATTGGAAAGCAACAGAAAGCATGTAAATACCTTGAATGGGCTCAAGATGAACAACTATTAGCTTCTCAAATCCACGAAGCTGCATTTTCGTTATCGTTATCATTCTGGCAAACAGAAACTAATGATGATGGAGAGTTTGCACACTTTCAGACTATTTTAGATGGAAGGTCATTTAAAATGGCAAGCTTCAGTCAATATTCAGTAATGCTTGAAAACGCAAAAAAAGGGATATTATTTGATTTAAGTTTTACAACAGTAGGTTTACAAAAACCTCAACATAAAAAGCTGATTATTCATAAGATTTTGGCCAACTAATAAGTGCTCATGTCCTAAACTTCTAAAGTGGTATTTTGTAATTCTGATTATTCTCAATGATGGAACAAATAGGCAGCCTTTTAGAGAACAGTTGTTGCCAATGTACCTATCAAGAAGTAAGTTGCATTCAAGTTTGCTCGTCTATTTTTCAGCACCTCCACCGTATCTTTGTTGCCGCCAACCACTGCCATATGCAGCGAAATCCGACTCTCAATCACTCGTGTGTTCCAGATCAGGAGCAAACTCAACCAGTAACATCACCACATCTCTGTGACCTGTTTTGGCTGCCATGTGAACAGTTGCTAAACTATATGCATCTTGAAAATCCACACTTCGAATCCGATTATTTTGGTTTTAACTAATCAAAATCACATTATGTTTAACACTCAAATCACAATATCGACAACTCCATCGCGATAGTTAGTTTAGACATGCACCCAAACACTCTCCTAATATTTAAGCTCATATAAAGAGGATAAAGAAATTACCAGAGCATACAAATGGGGTCACCTACAAAATCAATTGGGAATCCATAGTCAAACTGTACCAATTTTTATTTTTAATAAAAATGATTATCAAATGATTAAAGATACCTGGTAGAATTTTAGCAACTGCTGCCTCTTCAGCGAGATATCAAGTCTCTCTCAAAGTGGGTAGTCGCCACCTATCCCAAACCTGAGCGAAAACCAAAAGAAAAAAAGTGTACTCATGACCAATTTCGGGCAACAACCAAATAACAAACCCTAAGCAATAGAACAAATACACATGGCTGGTGTTAGTCAATTGTTAAAACAAAATGAATATTGTGATCTAGCCAAGAAATTGGCAGATGTACGTAAATCTGCTGGTGATGGTATCGCGTTTTGACCAGTCCTAGCAACACTAAACGACACTCTGGTCAGTTAAACTACTATAAAAAAAAAAAAAACCCTAAAAATTTAGACTCAATAATCTGCAGATCTTAATTCAACATTAAGTAAACCTAAAAATTAAGAGCATCGGAATAACATATTAACAAATAAGTCCTAAAAATGTATACAGCATAATAATTTCATAATTTTCAAAATCGACACAAACATGTGTGATATTCATATCAGAATAAGCCCTAAAAATGTATACCACCAAAAATTCTTACAGATTTGAATATTTAGAAAAGATCCATATGCTTACTTATGATATTCGGAGCAAATCAACACAAAATCGGAACTGTAGGTCCGGCTAGGGGAGGATCTAGTCGCCTAATCCTTGTATACGAACCACTCCGGTTGTGCGGAATCCAACCGGAATAGCAAACCGAGACAGAACACGTAAAAACACGACACGCAAATATCACCGTTTAACACCACTGTATTAATACGAATGAAAGGGTTCGGTTACAATCCAATGTTTACAATGCTCTTTGTAAACTCTCTCTAGTGTGTGTGTGTGTGCTCTGTTCTTTCTCTCTGAAAATCTGTGTGTTCTCTACCGAAACAGAACAAATGAAACCTATTTATACTAACAGACACACATACATGTGACGAAACAGAAGACAGGCGACGAATCAGAATCATGGTCGACGAAACACATCTGTTTCGTCGACTTCTGGGCTGATTCGCCGATGTGGCCTTTGGCCCAAACAGTTGAGGCCCAATTCCTGTTTCGCCATCTTCTCTCAGCCCAAGGACTTTAATGTTGAGCCCAGTCCTTGTCTTTTCTCTGGTGTCGGCTTGAGGTCTTGAACATGACGGAGGAAAGTCATCACATGATAAGCCGTGCTGAGTCGCGTCGAGTCGCGTCCATACTCTTGAATTAAGACGAGTCGAGTCGCGTCCATAAATATGTATCAACAAACTCCCCCTTGGACGCTACTCGCGAGATTATCTTCTCATATCTTCTATGTCGGAGGATCTTCAAAGTCTTCACGTCTTGAAAGTAGAAAGTGTATCAACAAACTCCCTGTTTCATGTAAGAAGTGTGTTGACAAACTCCCCCTTAACATAAGCTCCCCCTTGAGTTATGCTCGTGAAAGTCTTTATCTTTATGAAGTGAGATCCTTGTGGTGTTGAAGGTCAGCGGCAACTCCATCATCTTTGTCTTTTGAGTGCCTTCACGTCGTGTCTTCATTCCGAAGCTTGTCATCGACCATGTTCTCCTAGCCTTTAGAATCTGCACATGCAAGAAATCTAAACGCGTAATGAGAACAACCGCTTGGAATATCATAACATAACCAACCGACACACGTGAGACCATTGTTCAAGCAAACACCGTCCGACAGTTTGAAAGTTTAAAGAATTTTATCAATTTCAATTTTAACTTTCAAAACTTTGCAAATTTCGACCGTTTATGAAGATTTAGTCGTTTCGGTTTTCAATCAGGTTTCAGGTAACGAAGACTCGAGCTCCAACATCGTACGATCGAAAATAAAGTAGAAATAAAATCTTTTTGGCTTTTATAAAGTTTATATTAAAACTCACCTAAAATCTTTTTGGAATTTTTGAATATTTCAAATGTAAAGACTGAAAGCAGTAAATAAATATATACAAACATTCTTTTTGTGAGTTTCGAGGGTAAGAGAATCATATCAGTTTACGGTCATGCCAAAACGCTCTTGTTGTTCATTTAGTTAACATTAAGATAAGCATCCTATAACGATTATCGGTATTGTTGTCCACATAAGCTCAACTTATCAGATGTAATCATGGCGAGAGGATACGTTAAGGTATGATTTATACTTACCGACTGGTGTTCATCCACATCACGACACATTCCCGTATCAAGGTATGCACGAGGGTTCATCTTACCGGTGAGTATACCGATTATCATCTGTTTGACCGTATATGATGTGAGATTCTCACTTATTTTGATTTGAAAACAAGCCCTATGTGATAGAATCACTTATTGATGAGGAACTTGATTTTCGATGCATGAGGGCACAGGAGCAAGTCCGTGAACAGGTCAGTACTTTCGTACAGCAGAGAGACGAACTTGACACCCGGAAAGAATTTGTGATATATTATCACTTATTTTGTTTGGACATGTGATTGTTGATCACTTATTGAGGTCGAATGCAGTATGTACACGTATGTATGGTATCATGGAAGATCTTAGACTTCGTCTTTTATAGAAACAACCATGATACCCAGATGATAAGCAGCATAAAGACCGAATATCTCAGAACCTCGGCAATCTCTCAAACGAAATTTCGGTACCAAGACCATATGCCAATGAATGGTTCCCACCTGGTCTTCAGTCGATTTAAGTTTATATCACCCTGCACACTTTAAAATGATTGTGAGCCTACCGATACATCTTATATAGAGCTGCTTAACATTTTTCATTTAAGGTTTAAAGAGATTTAAACAGACCACTGATGTACTATCATTTTCTCTTTTGCTCGCCAGGAAACTCATTTTTGCTTTTCTATTGTTTTTGTGTTTTTGAAATTTTTCAATGTTTTTGGATTTTCAAATTTTTTTTTTGGATTTACTCCCCCTAAAATCAATAAACTAAGACAGATTTAAAAACACAAAGGTATTTACAAAAATGATTTTCCGATGTTGGTTTTACTCTTGCTTGACCTTAATGCCGTTTACCAATAATAAGTAGTCAAATCTTGATTTGTCAAAAGCTTTGGTAAAAAGGTCGGCACGTTGGTCATCGGTGTGGACGTAAGCAACATCGATTAGCCTTTTCTCAAAGCAATCACGTATGAAGTGATACTTAATGTCGATGTGCTTAGTCTTTGAATGCTGCACAGGATTTTTAGTGATCTGTAAGGCGGCAGAATTATCAACGTAAATAGGAGTAGTTAGGAATTCAAAACCGTAATCACGCATTTGTTGTTGGATCCATAGGACTTGGGAGCAACAACTTGAGGCAGCAATGTATTCAGCTTCGCATGTTGATGTAGCGACGCACGTCTGCTTCTTGCACTGCCATGTGACTAGGCGATTTCCCAAAAACTGACATCCAGCCGTTGTGGATTTGCCGTCGATTTTGCATCCGCCAAAATCAGAATCACTGAATGCGATCAAGTCAAAGTTATTATCCCTAGGGTACCATAGACCGGTGTCAGGGTAACCCTTCAAATAACGAAAAATCCTTTTTACAGCTGCAAGATGTGAGGCCTTCGGATTCACTTGATATCTGGCAAGCAGGCACGTTGGGTACATTATATCTGGTCTTGATGCTGTGAGGTACATAAGAGATCCGATCATCGCGCGGTAGTATGAGGGGCTAGTATCTTGTCCCTTCAGGTCTGGAGTAATTCCGTGATTTTGCGGCAATGGGGTACCAATGGGCGTTGCATCAGACATCTCGAACCGGCTCAAGATGTCACCAACATATTTAGTCTGATGGATGAATATCCCAGACTCCGTTTGTTGTACTTGTAGGCCCAAAAAGAAAGTCATTTCCCCCATAGCACTCATCTCGAATTTATCCTGCATAACACGCTCGAAATCCCTACACAAAACATCATTAGTAGAACCAAAAATAATATCATCAACGTATACCTGTACCAGTAGAAGATCTCCATCTTGTTGTTTGATGAAAAGAGTACAATCGATAAGACCTCTGCGAAATCCATTCTCCAGCAGATAATTAGATAAGGTTGCGTACCAAGCTCGCGGTGCTTGATGAAGACCATAGAGAGCTTTGTTGAGCAACCAAACCCGATCGGGATGGATAGGATCTTCAAAACCTGGAGGCTGTTCGACGTACACCTCTTCTTCTACCACACCATGTAAGAATGCACTCTTCACGTCCATCTGATATACCTTGAAACCTTTGAATGAGGCATAAGCCAGAAATATCCGAATAGCTTCTAGACGTGCAACAGGCGCATATACTTCGTTGTAGTCGATCCCTTCAATCTGACGAAAACCTTGAACGACTAGCCTTGGTTTGTTCCGGATAACTATCCCACGGTCATCCTTTTTGCATTTAAACACCCAACGGGTACCAATCTTCTTGTATCCAGAAGGTTTCTCTACGAGTTTCCAGACACCAAGCTTCTGGAATTGTTGCAGTTCTTCCTGCATTGCTTCAACCCAAGAGCTATCTTTCAAAGCTTCTTTCCAAGTTCTTGGCTCTTCCTGTGAGACATAACACGCGAAAGACCAATCATTCTGTTGACCAGATTCTCGGATAGTTGCATACAAGCCTGCATTGTTGTTGTTCCGCAACATGTTTCTTGTTTGAACGCCACTTTGAACATTTCCTATGATGTTTTGTTGAGGATGGGTATTATGAATCCTTGTTTCTGGATTTTCTTGAACTGGAATATTTGTACCCAGATTGTTGAGATTCAGATCAACAATCAATTCAAGGCCCGGAATTGACGAAGAGGATGATGCAGAAGTTTCAGCTGTTCTAGGGACATCCACTGGAGGTGTACCCTCTGAAATACCATGAACTGCTGTTGGAGCTTCTTGATCTGCATCTAGAAATTCATCATCCTCTGAAGATTCGTTCAATTCGGTAGCATCTTGAAAATCCTCATTGTCGAGAGCATTATTGTTCACTGAAGATGGTTCTTGATTGACTATAATGGGACGAACCAACGGTGAATCTGCTGCATTGTCACTCTCGAAAAACATCCTTGCCGCAGCACTTTCTTCAACGGCTTCAACATTGATCGAATTGAAAAAGTCATCGTACTCAAACATCCAAGGCTGACCAGGATTTTTGACTGGTAAAGTGTGCCTTTGTACTCTGACTTCAGACCATTCCTCGACCCTTTTTGTCTCTAGATTCCAGACTCTTAAGTTTGGGGTGGAATACCCAAGAAAGTATCCCTCAATGGCTCTAGCCCCAAACTTTCCATTAGGATCGATAATTGTGCAAGGAGCTCCAAACGGTTCGAGATATGACAAGTCTGGTTTCCGTTTGTTGATAAGCTCAAAGCAGGTCTTGTTGTGCCTTTTGACTGTAAGGACTCGGTTCAACGTGTAGCATGCAGAGGACACAGCTTCAGTCCAGAATGGAATGGGCAGCTGCGACTCTACTAACATAGTCCTAGCAGTCTCGATCAATGTGCGGTTCTTACGTTCAGCGACGCCATTCTGTTGAGGAGTATAAGCTGCACTAAATTCGTGAAGAATACCTTTTTCCGTGCAAAACTCCGCCATGGCATGATTTTTGAATTCAGTACCATTGTCGCTGCGTATCCGCCTAACCTTCAACTTATAAAGATTCTCAATCTGAATGATCAAGTTTTTGATAATACCGAAGGTTTCACTCTTATGTGCCATGAACGCCACCCAAGAAAATCTTGAATAATCATCAGTAATCACGAGGCAGTATTGATGATTCCTAATACTTTTGTGCTTGACAGGACCGAACAAATCCATGTGCAAACGTTCAAGAGGAACAGCCACCGTGTTGACTTTCTTTGTAGGGTGTCGCTTCTTTGTTTGTTTTCCTTTCTGGCACGAGACACAGACGTCTTGAAGATGGAAATTTTTAAGAGGAACACCATTCACTAATTCATTTGATACCAAATGATTCATTTTGCGTAAGTGAATGTGACCCATTCGTCTGTGCCAAGAGATTGTGTCTTTTTCTGTGGCTTTGGAAACGAAACAAGTTGCTTGTGCAGACGTTGTGATAGCTTGGCTCATATCAAGGACATACAGATCATTTATCCTTGGAGCCGACAAGAGAATCCATTCTTTTGGGATTTTGAAGCCGGGTTTCAGCACATAACAACCATTAGCATCAAAGTGTACTGAGAACTGCTTGTCACAAATTTGAGAAACACTAAGAAGATTGTGATCAAGTTGTTGCACAAAGTTGATCTTATCAAAGCTAACAACCCCGTTGGAAATCATTCCTTCACCCGTTATATATCCACCCTTATCTCCAGCAAAAGCAACATAACCTCCTCTAATAGATTTGACGTCGTAGAGAAGCTTCATGTCGCCTGTCATGTGCCTGGATGCCCCACTATCAACAATCCAATGACTACTGATAGTTCCTCCTGGAACACCCTGCACATGAACTCACACAATTAGTTGGAGATGGGGACCCAAGCCATTGTGGTCTTGGGTCTTCCATTTTCATCAATCACTATAACCTCTATTCTTTCATGATTCGAGAATTGAGATGGTCCCCCTGATTCAGTAACCGTTTTTGGTTTCCAGGTCTGTTGAGTTTTACCAGTTTGACTGTTTGAAGTTTTTGAAAACTTTGAATTATCTGGTTTAACTGAAACAGATGGTTTGTGAACCACATCGGTTTTAATTGCCTTTTCAATTTTCTTGACCTGTTGACGTTTCTGTTTCTTTTCCCTTTCTCTTATGAGTCGGGGATCTTGTTTTACAGAAACAGATCGCTTGCGGTCAGTTGGGCCACGGGGATCATCAACTATGCCTTTTTGTTTATGAAGATACGGGCAGTTTCGAACAATATGCCCGATTGTTCCACATTCAAAACATGATCTTCGTTCAACAAACCCCGAAGTATCATGTGGTCGTCTTGCCGATGATGAACTTTGTGATCCCGAGGTACTAGGTTTTGAACAATTTGGTTCATTCCTTTTCATCACAGTTGCTTTTTGGACAAAATCTAAATTGGATTGATTTGCAAACTTTTCAATTTTGTCCGTTCCCTTCGACTTCACAAAGTTCACATTCTTCTTCTTCTTCTGATTCGGCTTCTTTTGAGTTTTAGTCGGTGCCTTACCATTTGTTTTGGTATGGTTTTGCTGTTTTGGCACTGTTGGTAATTTCTTGTTCCCAAACTGTTTTCTAACTTCAGCCTTTGGGATAGGAGGACACTGTGTGACTGTAACTTGTGGTCCTGTCTTTCCCAAGAACTTACTAGTAGAATTTTCAAAGACTTTACTGATTAAAGATTGATTAACATTTTTAATAGGAAAATCTTTGTCTGAATAGATTTTATCATCACCAACCAGAGTGTACAGTAAATCCACACTCTCCGACTCTTTTGCAGATGTGGACTCGGTTGGAACAGTCTTAGCAGGTTTTGTGGGAGGATCACATAGGATATGATTCTCAAGAGGTATGTCCTCTTCTTTGATTACTGCATCAGACTTTTCCGAATCAGTATCATCAGACTCATCATCAGAAGAATCAGTATCCTCAATCACAACTGGAGGATTCTGATTCGGTTCAGCAGAAGACACACATGTATCTGCTGACACATCCGAATCTGACGATACTTCCTTCTTGTATCCGAGTCCTGTTGCACATTCTGCTGCAAATTCCTTAACATCTAGAGGAACAGATGGCTCAAAGTGAGTTCTATATTCCTCATCAGGCATAGCATCAAAATTGTTTCTCACGGGTGGTGGACATTTCTTGTAACCTATGCATGTGACATCCTTTTTCTCTTTCTGAACATCAATGATGTGATCCAACACATAGCTAGAACTCAAATAACTGTCTAACTTGAGTCGAATCGCCTCACTTTCTGTTTTAACACAAGCCATTTCTTTTTGCATTACCTCAAGACGAGTGATATACAAATTAATGTCCGTTTGTTTTCTGGAAACCATTTTAGTTAACTCTGTTTTATCTTTCTTCAATGTTTCAATCATTGATTTATAATCCTTTTCATGGTTTTCATAAAACATATTGGCTTCAGTGCACTTTGAAAGATCAACTGTCAATTTCTGATTATGAATAAAAGTCACATCATATTTCTCTTGCAAAGCCTCATGCTTGCTTTGCAATTCACACCACTTATCATTCACTAAAACATGTTTGTCTTGCAATTCAAACAAACTAGCTTGTAATGCATCGTGTTTGCCTTGCAACTCAGACATGTTTGCAACCAAATCAGCACATCTAACATTCAAACTATCACAATTATCACAGCTAACAGAAGTGGGTTCGTCGACACATACCTGACTTGATGAACTGTCGACATTCGCCATAAAGGCAGAATGGAGAGAAGACAAAGAATAAGCAGCTTGATCCACCAGAATAGATCTTCTTTCAATTCCTGCTGCAGCTTCATCCAATAGTTCATCAATAACTACATCGACTGACACACTTGATGTGTCATCTTCCTGATCATTCCCTGAACCCGAGGATTCTTCATCCGAACTACCACTATAACCTGAGCTGTTTTCATCCTCAGAAGATTCACCACCATTGGCGGAAGATTCTCCACCACTGGCGTGATTTAGATCTTTAACAATCTCAGCAAAACATGCTGTTCCATCCGGAGCATCATTTCCCAACTGGATTGACCAATCACAGCCTTCATCTACTTGAACCACAAGTGCCTGGTTGGCATTTGATGGTCCTGCTTGAGTCTGGTTGTTGACAGGCACCAATGTGCGAACATTGTTCCTGTTCTGGTTCTGTTGGTTGCCTTGGCCTCTAAAAGGATTCTGGTTTCCATGTTGAGATGGCCTCGTACACTCACGCTTGAAATGACCACGTTCACCACAATTGAAGCATCTAACGGCCTGTTTATCAAACCCATACTTGGTGTCTTTCTTGCCTTCCAAGCTGGTTCTGCCAGTTCTTTCCATGAAATCCTTTGCTCGCCTAACAGCACTGGCAAGGGCCCACTTGATGTCCATCATCTCCATCTCCTCTTTATCAATCTGCTGATAGTCTTCTTGTGTCAGATTAATATTACCAATCTGACCTTCCACTAATCCACAGTATGCGCTCACCACAGTGTTTAGCAGCTCCATGTGTTCCTTAGCTACTTCCACACTGACTTTAGAAAAGCTTGAGGTGTCGAGCCGTACTGTATTTGGCTTTGATTGCTGACCAGCAGATGATGTGCTTCCATAACATGCTTGCTGTTGAGGAGGAAGCGGATTCCCGTACATGTCTGTTGTTGGTAAAGGATTTCCGAACATATCAGTTGGTCTGAGAGGTCGTTGCTGTTGTGGTGCTGATTGAGGAACTGGATCAAGCAGATTTCCATACATGTCTGTTGTTGGTAAAGGATTTCCGAACATATCAGTTGGTCTGGGAGGTCGTTGGCTTTGCTGTTGCTGTTGAGGAACTGGTTCCAGTAGATTTCCATACATGTCTGTCTTTGGAGGCACCGGAACTTGGATAGTATTGCCATACATGTCTGTGCTAGTCACAAAGGCTGTTTGAATTGGAGCATGTGAAGACGGTTTTGTAGAACTGCTAGACGTTCCAAAATACATTTCAGGATTTTGAGGCACAGGAATTCTTTTTGCCTTCAGAGTTTCTTCCTGATTCTTGTTTTCCAGGATTTGAACAAAGTCGTTGAAGCTCGTTGTAGCTAAAGTACCATTGTACTTCATGATTTCCAAGAAGGTGTTCCATTGAGGTGGCAACGAATCTGCAAACCTTTTCACAATCTCTGCAGGAGTTGTAACTACCCCAAAATTTGTCAATTCAGTCAACAAATGATTAAATCGACTTGTCAAATCACCTAACGACTCATTCTCCATACAAGTAAAACCATCAAACTCTTTCTTCAGCAGTTCTTTTCTTAATTGACGTGTCGCTTCATTTCCCACGCCCCTTGTCTTCAACGCATCCCACAACCTTTTTGTCGTCTTGTGACTAACAAACTGATGATAAATATCTTTACTCAACGCCTGAGTAAGAATGGCATATGCTTTCTTTTCCAAGTCATAGACCTTCTTCTGATCTTCCGTCAGATCTGCAAATGTAGCGGCAGATGATGCAGCAACTTCTATTGTTTGATCAAAATCTGTGATGAACCGCAACCACAACTCTGTATTCTGACCAAGAACGTATGTATGAAATCTATCAATCCATCCTGGATATTCATATAAATGCATCAACTTTGGAGGTCTATTCAAACTTCCAGTTTCGCTTTCGCTTAAAAGAATGCTTTGAACACTTGGAACTTGATTTGATACAAATGCCCATTGACCGGTAGAAATTGCATTAGCTTGAGAAGATACTGGTGCAGAAGATGACGGAGTACCAAAATACATATCGGTATTTACCAGAGTATTCCACCTTGGATTCATTTTTGACCTAGGATGACAAGTACCTGTGAAACACACTCAAAACAAACTGTTAAGACACACTTGCAAACCCTCTGTTATAAGCTGATAAGTGTTTTGACGAAATGCAGACCCACGAAACAGATGTATGACGAAACACAGTTTCTTTATGAGTGGCGAAACAGATATGTGTATTGGGTTTGACGAAACAAAGGTATTCGACGAAACTGATATTGAGCAATTGGGCTAAATGTGTCGAAGAAACAAGCCCACTTGTGTTTGGGCTGCCACTCGACGAAACAGAGACCCAAGATGTACTACGAAACAGAAGCCCAAATTGTTAGCCCGATCCCACAACACAGTCCACGAAACAGAGGCCCAACAACAAGTAATATCGACGAAACAGAAGGTCTGTTTCGTCGAGGAGGGGCTTGACGAATGAGACCTGTTTCGTCTGATGTTTGATTCGTCGAAGAAGTAGCTGGGTGGGTGAGATCTGTCAGACACAACACTCTTTTTCAAACAACTGGTATGGTAAGATTACTAACCCGGTAAGGTGTAGTATTATAATAATCTATTCTTTTCAATTTCAATTTTCAATACACCAAACACCTTTTAATTTGAAATTTCTAGGATCAAAAAGTGGGTTTTATCAAGAACACTTTGAAGGTTATCAAGAACACAATGTATTTTCCGGTAAACTATGAGTTTTCCGGTGACCCGAAAAGTTTCCGAAACCAGAATTTTGCTCGAAACTTCACTAAAAACCAACTTTTAATATGTGAGTATGAAAAGTATAGTGGTTTTTATAAGAACTTCCAGCAAAACACCAAGATTTCAGCCGATTTTAACACGTTTTCCAGAAAAATATGAACTTTAAATCCGAAAAACAGCAAGAACTCCTCGGTTTTAACAAGGATAAGAGCCAAGGCTCTGATACCACTTGTAGGTCCGGCTAGGGGAGGATCTAGTCGCCTAATCCTTGTATACGAACCACTCCGGTTGTGCGGAATCCAACCGGAATAGCAAACCGAGACAGAACACGTAAAAACACGACACGCAAATATCACCGTTTAACACCACTGTATTAATACGAATGAAAGGGTTCGGTTACAATCCAATGTTTACAATGCTCTTTGTAAACTCTCTCTAGTGTGTGTGTGTGTGCTCTGTTCTTTCTCTCTGAAAATCTGTGTGTTCTCTACCGAAACAGAACAAATGAAACCTATTTATACTAACAGACACACATACATGTGACGAAACAGAAGACAGGCGACGAATCAGAATCATGGTCGACGAAACACATCTGTTTCGTCGACTTCTGGGCTGATTCGCCGATGTGGCCTTTGGCCCAAACAGTTGAGGCCCAATTCCTGTTTCGCCATCTTCTCTCAGCCCAAGGACTTTAATGTTGAGCCCAGTCCTTGTCTTTTCTCTGGTGTCGGCTTGAGGTCTTGAACATGACGGAGGAAAGTCATCACATGATAAGCCGTGCTGAGTCGCGTCGAGTCGCGTCCATACTCTTGAATTAAGACGAGTCGAGTCGCGTCCATAAATATGTATCAACAGGAACTCAATCATATTTTGGATCAAAACACATATTCAAAAAAACCCTAAAATTTGCTACAGATTAAGTACCATACAAAATATGCATACCAGTGATAAAGAATCGTACCTTAAATAAGGGTTGACAGATCGTTTGAATGCCAAATCGATGTGAACAAACAGATGTGATTGATAAATCGTTTGCCCTAAGAATCGATGAGAAGAAACCCCAGAATTCATATGGATTTATAGATATAGGGCTTATGCGATCAAACATAATTAAACATGGGAAGTCAATCATATTTTGGAAGATGATTTCAGAAAAATATGGAAACTTGAATTCTCTTTCTCAGCGTTACAACCAAAGAGAAACGCGGTACAATCAAAGAGAATCAAAGAGAAATATGGGAACTGAATGGATGTATATTGCCGCTCAAATTTTTTCAATACTGAATGATAAGATGCCAGGTGGCAATTAGTGGCGTAAGTTTGTGCCAAGTGGCCAAAATTGTTTTGTTTTAATATAGATAATAGATAAGCATAAACTTAAAAAGCTAAACCAAACACCCATTAGTGCTTATTTTGTAAAAATAAGCTTAAAAAGCTATAAGCTTAGATAAAAAAAGCTAGGCCAAACACCCCCATATATGAATTAGTGTCATCATTTACTCGTTAGATTGGTCAGATTGGTGTGGCTTCAATGTTTTATAATTTCTTTTCTTTGGTCTAGCTACTTGCTAGCCGGTTCTTTCAATAAAATCAGTCGTTCAAAAAAAAAAAAAAAAATTAAGTGTCATCATTGACTTGACTCATAAAGTCAATAATGGAATTCCAACTTTAGGTTTCATATAACTAAGTGAGTTTAATGCAGCATTTCAAGAAACAAACATAAGTGAGATTAGTGCAACAAGCTGCTTACGGAATTTTATATTCCTAATATGTTGATGATATTACTTACAAAACATCAACTTCTAGCAAACCCTAATGCCCGAAAGGTGCATTAGACAAGTGACCATGATAGTCTACTTCACAGGTCCAAAAACAAGTTCAGAAGGTAAAGGAGAATATTGTACTACTTCATGATTGCCAATGTATATAATCGGCAGCTCAGCTATCTGTATAAAATAGTAGAGATCACATAATCAACCCACTTATAAGAATACGAGTAAATTCAGATTGTATTTATGAGATAACATGTACTGTAGAACGAGTTAAGCAAGGCGAAAGTTGTCATACACTTGTAAGTTATAACGTACTAGATAGACTGATTTTTAAAGCCATGTTATTATTCTGATGAAATGATAATGCGTGATCTGTATTAAAGGTGGCAAAATGGATGGGGACGGTGTTGGGTAAAAGGTTAAAATGAATATCTTTTTATACTAGCAAAGCTAGATTATGTTGACCCACAAACAAATGTTTTGCAATTTTTAAAAAATATTTTAACAAATAATTAACATGTTAATGATAACTTGGAAAAATAGGTCGTCACAACAATAAGCTAAATCTTTGAATAAAAAATGTAGGGAGTTGTATCCCTTAACACTAGAGACTTTAAGCGAGTCTAAGCCCGTTTGACCCGTTACCCATTTTGTTACGCTTTTCTAATTAACCCCAAATCAACCCACTCATAACTATATAGATCGAACTTGCTTCCTCTAATTGGCATGGTAAAAAAACACAACACCTTGGAAATTTGTCGGACATTAGAAAGCAATACCTTAATAAACGCTAAGCACGAGTTTGATTCATGACTTCCATTTCCTTCATCTTTGCTTCCAGCTCATCATTCATATTTTTTATCTGGCCTTGAAGTGCGGTATCATCTTCATCTCTCGAAAGTTTCACGACCTGCAGTTTCTCTTTTAACCCATCAATTTCCATCTCTAGTTTCAGTTTCGCATCTAGCTTTCTCTGTGATTCAAGAACCAGTCAACATTATTAGCAAATCATTATTGTAAATCAAAAAGTATCAAAACTAGAGATAGCAAAGCGGTGCGGGTTGAATGATGAATGTAAACCGATTCTCATCAAACGGGTTAACTTAATGTGCTTGTTGAAACAAGGTTAGGTTGAATCAAAACCCTTACAACCATTTGACGGATCAAGAGACATATAAACCCTTGTTACCTTTTGCTCTACAGCAATCCATAAGAGGCATGCACAAGCTTTTCTCTGCTCCATACACAGAAACTTGTTATGCATGTCATGTCACTCGTATTGATTGTGTCATCAAGAATCATATCAGTCGACACCTGAAACTGAAGAAAATATCACAGATTATTTATCATGAATCCAAACTGGTATTTGCATCAAATTATTAATACGAGTGAAAAGGTGCTCACGACCTCTAATCAATACCTTAATCAACTCTAAACGGGCTTCTTCCAACTCATGGTTAATTTGAGATTCCTTAACCGCAAGAGTTCGATTCATAACCTCCAGTTCCTTCATCTTTGCTTCCAGCTCATCATTCATCTTTTTAATCTGCCTTTGAAGCGCAGTATCATCTTCATTTTCCAAATGTTTCATCACCACCAGTTTCCCTTTTAGTTCCTCAATTTCCGTCTCTAGTTGCTGTTTGGCATCTTGCTGTCTCTCTAAGTCATGCATTTTCTTCAAAGCCTGCTCCTTCTCTTTCTGTGATTCAAGATCCAGTCAGCATAAGTTAAAAAAACATAAATGTCAATCAGAATAAGAATACAGTGGTAAAGGTGGAGTTAAGCAATCTTACCAGTTGCTCCTCTACAATCCTTATGAGCTTCTCATCAGCTTTTTTCTGCTCTACAGAGTCCATATGCACAGACCTACTACTGCTACTCCTCCTCCTCCTCCTCCTCCTCCTGCTGCTGCTACTATTTCATGTCATCAAGATTCATATTAACCAACATTCTAAACTCAAGAAATAAAATTACACACTTTACATGGGACAATTATGTGTATTTTACCACACATCAAATATCCTCACACTTAACTTTTTTTCGTCCCTGAAAAAGACTTATGCAAACGGAATCAGAACTAAGATCACTGGCTTCAAAAACTTTAAGTTACTTATTTAAAAGACTCAAGAACGTTTAACCACGATTACCGGTATAAAAACTAGTTATTATTATTATTATGCATGTCATCAAGATTCATATTAACCAACATTCTAAACTCAAGAAATAATATTACACATGATTCCAAACCCTCATGAATCTAATCTGGTTGGTATTCACATCAAATTATTATAGATGAACTAACAAAAAATAACCAGAAACTATGACCTCGTTCTGTTCAAGACCCGAACCGAGCAAAGCCATGGCTAGGTCGGGCTCAGTTCAAATTTAACTGAGCGGGCTCTGCTCGGTTATTTGAAACCTAGCTAGAAATTTGAGCTGGAGCCCGGCTCAGATTATTTTGGCTTAGGTTTTGAAAAGGAAAACGAATTAACGCATTTCAAACATAATACATAACTAGTTCAATCAATTTTTTTTAAAGTTCATTATCACCCAAAATGTAAAAATAATTCGAGCTGGAACCGAGCTGGCTCGTTCTAAAACTAAGCCCGGTCGGCTTGGTTTGAACGAGTTTTTTTTTTCGAGCGAGGTTTTTGAAACCATAAACCCTACTTACTAAACGTAAAGTAAAATCACTGATGACAAATTTGAGCAATTTTACAAATTTCAAAATGCGATAAAATTAAAACAATCTGAACAAACAAGTTCAACTGAAATGAAACCGATAATTTCAATTGATGAACTTACATTCGACCGATCGGAGAGGGATCGTTGGATGGATGATCGATGAAATGTTGTAAAAGTGAAGAAGAAATTAGGGTAAATAACAATTGGAGTAATTGGAGTCGTTGTTTAGCAAATAGTGATTTTATTACAAACGATTATTTAGGACCCTTACGTTGTGACGGGATCGTTAAACCGAACAAAAAGCTAGCCTTAAAGGCACTAAACTATGCACGCGTGTTACGGCATGTTAACTCACAATGCAACGATTATTTCATTTTAAATAATTAACTATATACAGAAATGGTAAGTATATAGAGATACTCTTTGAGTCAAATAATATAAAATAAATGTATATAAATACACTTATGTAATAAAGATAAAGAAAAATAAATATGAATACAACATGAAAAAGATATCAAAATTAAAATCTTTAGCTAATAAAAAAATAATATTCTTTATATCTTTTTGAATAAGTTTAGCAAAACAATTTGATTTAGTGAAGTGGGTGGTCATCACTCACCATCCATTTATCACTCACAACATCCAATAAAGTTCCGCAATGCCATCAACCATCATTCCATCACTCACAACTTTTTTAGCGGAAATGTCAATCACTCACAGCACCCAACAATAAACCCTCACACCCCCTCACATGCTTCCATTTATAACGCGTCAAAAATATCACGTGAATTAAGTTTCACGCGTTAAGTTTGATGGGTGGCGATGGTTTGTTTGATTTTATCACGCGTGAAACTCATATATCACGGGGAAATTATACCCCACCCAGGTCCCCTTACAAAAGAATAGAAATGGTCATTGTTGTCTAGGTATGAGAGAGAGATAAGTGACCAATTAAAATGAAGAAAGGTGAAGTCTTGACCAATCAATAGTAAAAGCAAATTAATTATCAACCAACTTTATAAGTGAAATGATAACCTTTTTACTTTTTAGCTTTGGTTGAGAGAAACATAGGCTCAAGATGTTAAGAAAGAACTATTACACGTCGTGATACTAATTACGTGCTGGTGTTTATGGAAAACAAGAAATCAAAAGGTATTCTCAAATTTGCAACCCTCCATACAAAAATAAAATAAAAAAAATAAAACATTTCAGATGTCTAGGTCGTTGGTGCGTCGTGGGTGAATTTGAGATCAACATACGTGGGCCCTATGCAAATGGGATAAACCCGGCCTGCACAACTAAGCCCAATCACATTTTTTCATTATGAAATCTAAAAAAAACAATCAAACAGTCAATTTACAAAGAGTGAATTACAAAAATCGTTCTTTATATATGTCACTTATTGCAAACTGTGCCCTTTGTCTTTAATAATTACAGAAAACGAACTCGATGTTTGCAAACCCTTGCAAGTTATGTCCTTTAGCTCTAACTCAGTTAATTTTTTGTGGTTAAATCTGAACAAATGGACCCCACATGAGCGTATTTTTGTGGTTAAATCTGACCAAATAGACCCACGTGAGAGTAAATTGACCAAAATACCCTCATGTAAAGGCCACCAGCTACTTTTGCCAAACATACCCTTAAAAACACACTAAAGTAGTAAAGGCCATCTTTAAAAGATGCAATCGGCCCATGCAATTGCATGATCTCACACGTCAAATATAACTAACACCGGCTTATAAAAGGCCACATAACATAAATACGCTAGCCAATTCGACGGCATGGGCTTACACTAACATAACAAATTAACAATTATCCATCAGATCGGCCCATGTAACAGTAATAGTCAATAATAGTCAACTTATACAAGCCATATACCACATAAAACCACATATCCGTGAAGTTATACCGAAAAGTTTAGAAAGAGCCCCTGTAGAATGATTTTAGGTGAGCCTTTTCTTCAAACTTAAAACCACTTTGGGCCTGTTCAATCCACAAGTACATAACCCACTCCAGTAGTCCATTAGTAATTTTTAAGTGCTCTATGATTTTAGGTGAGCCTATTCTTCAAACACTTAATATAAGTCCTAAGATGTAGAAATCCATTGTATAGCCTGTGTATCATAGCCCAATGCCTCAATCTTCGTTTCATGGTTTTGGTAGTAACAGGCTACTTGCACCACTTAGCCAGTACGGGCTTATTTCTGGCCCGTTCATCCCAAAACTTGCCTACCCATCCAAAACATGCCCAGTGCAATGGTCGAGAGTATTCCGTGCACAATACAACCAACCAACAACAACCATACCCAGTAAATCCCACAAATAGCAAAGCTACTTATAGGGTCTGGGGAGGGTGGGATGTAGACAGACCTTGCCTCTATCCCTAGGGATAGAGAGGCTGCTTCCAGAGAGACCCTCGGCTCCAAAACGAACAGCATACCAATACACCACGTCAAAGAATAGAAAAAAAGAAATCACCAAAACCAAGAAAATGAACAGTGTGACACAATATAATGTAGATCATGTATAATAGCATGTAACATCATTTGGGCATGAACACAAGAATGCAATCACCGTGCACAATACAAATTTACCCTATATATTAAAAATAGAATTGAATGATAAGTAACAATAGTAGGTGATGAGCAAATGGTATCGGGTACCAGTACCGGTATCAAATTTATCAAACCGGGTGTATTTTCGGTATCGGCTTGTCAGCGGTATTCATCGGTTTTTACCCTCAAATATCGGTGTCAATACCGACTGGTACTGAACCGTACCGTATCAGGTATATTCGGTACCTGTACCCACTTTTGGGGATTTCGGTAACGGTATTTTCGGTACCGGTTGGTACCGAGCTCATCAAATACTGTAACAATGTAGCAATGCAAGTAATTGCACCATTTAGATTACTTTTCATACACACAGTAAGTAAACTGTATTTCGTTTGAATGAGGTTTTATATAAACAACTACTTATTTTGCTTTTTTTTTTTGCCTTTTTCTGTAATGAATGAATTGTAACATGTAAGATTAACTTGGATATTTAGATTATTGATGAGCAAATCATATAAAATCCTATAATCAAACCGGTATCGTATCGGTACCAAATTTACTATACCAAATCATTTTCAGTACTAATTTGGTACCCACCTTTTGGCGTTTTCAGAATCGTTACTTTTGGTTCGACACCGGTCTAGCACCATGTAACACCCCAAAACTCGAATGTTTACCTTCGTCATATGTGTGACGCCCCAAAACTTGAATGTTAATATTTGCCATATGTTCTATATGATAAACCATGAAATAAAATGACTAGGTTATTTAATTTAGTTAAATTATTTAGCTAAAACAAGTAAGAAATGAACTTGGTGGAAATTGTGAAGGTATGACAAAGTAGAAGGACCAAAAGTAACTAATGAGCAAACTTTATAAAAATTCTGCATATTATGTTTGTGGGGGTGTATATGCCGACATTTTACACACACAAATGTGTGAAGAAGAGAGCTCTTATGTGAAACAAATCAAGAGGGAGAAGGAAGAAGATGGAATTGCATGAATGATCTATCATTTAAAGAAGACTCATCACCTTATGAGCATCAAGTAGATACCAAAATGATTTCTTGAAACTCCTTAGTTAGTGCTCTTGATGGGTCTTGATTAAGTACCACAAATTGAGTCAATTGGAAGTATAAGATGGTTAGATTCATGATTAAATATGTTAATCTAGTGCCAATAATGATTTAATCATCTCAATTTGGAGTTCTAGTGTAAGAATCCATGTTCAAGAAATTTGGGGTTTTGATGGTTCATGGTTTAATATGAATGAGTTGGATGAACTAGAGATTTTGTTATGATAATGTAACAACCCTCGGTAAAACCGACACCCTCATAATATTTCCGACACTATAGTATATTTTAAAATACCCTTATGTGTCTTTAAATACACCCCGTATGTGAAAACCGAGCCCGAGATACAATATAGTATTTAAATAAAATATAAAAATGTAAATCTAGGGCTAAGGCGGGCCGCGTAGACCCACCCAAACCCTTACGCGGGCGGTATGAAGGCTAGAACCAGACTTCTTTGTTTTCTTAAGTTGATACGAGCTGCGTAAGCTTTAGCTTACTCTTACACAGGCCGCTAGAGATCATCACACGCGAATACACCAGAGGCCGACACGTGTCGACATCGTGGCGAACCTACTAGCTGACCCAGCTAAGCTATTATGTTGACCAGGGTTGACGCGGGCCGCGTAACCCTGGCCTGTGCTTTACGCGGGCCGCGTGAGGGTCGGGTTTTTCAACTATAAATAGAACGCATCAGTTTTCGTTTTCCGTCGCTCACATTTCAATCTCAAATCACAATTTATGTAGGAAAGTTATAATACTCGGGTATTATACCCCTAATTAGCAAGGTTCTGCTCCGTTGTAAGTATTATAACCCTAGTTTCGTAATAGTTACGCAGCCCGATTGATTTAGGGTTCCATAACAACTGTCGTGGTTCTGCCCGACGTAGTTGTTGGAATGCCGTCTCGGGGAGGGTATCATTAATAATTTCAAAGGGTTATGATACTAACCAATGTACATTTGTATAATTTATAGATTATATCCAGGAAACCCTTACAAGAAGATTAAGATAGCAATGTGAGTTTATCATCGTTTTGTTAACGTTTTTGGAATGTTTTACAAAACCATAATTGTTTTACAATGTGATTAAGCGGTGATTGAGTCTTTGTAGTTCTTCAATTACTGCCGGTATTATGGGGTTTTGTATACAAAATTTATTACTTGCGAGTAGTAAGTCGGATTGACAGTACGTTACCATTGGACAAAGAGTTAGCCAATGTGTAATATGACCCACAAGTCAAGGATTGACAGTACTGAATGAGTAATTGTGTAGAAATAAACAATGTGATCGCTCTCAATACTGTTTTAATTGATAAAATGTTTCTTGATTAAACTGGGATTCACTCACCAGTATTTCCTGCTGACAAAATATTTTTAAAACAAGTTTCAGGTAACACAATGTGAAAGCCAACTGGGAAAAAGCCAGCTCGAGAGCACTGACGGCTTGGAAAATAAGTGGCTATAAAAGTTATCTAATAAACGATGTTTTAAATTCAATAATATAGGGTTTGTCCCTATAAATGTACTGTAACAAGAAACTTGGGTTTTGCCCATTTGTTTATTAATATCAATTATGGTGGTTTTACTCTGATAAACATTTCCTAACTACGGTCCTGATGTAAATTCCGCTGCAAGATTTAAATAAGCTGATACCACCACCACTGAGTTCGCGTCCGCCCGTTCTCGGGACAGATAAGGGATCGGGGGTTGCGACAGAAGGTGGTATCAGAGCCTAGCTGTAACATCCCTATTTTTACCAAAGGTAACTAGTAACTAGTTTATTTTTAATATATAAATACTCAACCCAAATAATTTTAAACACTATTTTCTATAGTTGTTTGAAATATTATACTAATTAATTGGCTTATATATGAGTGCACTTTCTAATAAAATAAAAGTCTATAAAAACTTATATTATTAGAAGGATAGTTTACAGGTAAGTTGACTATTAGAAATTGGAAGTTCCTAGACAGGCCTAGGAACCGTATAATAATTAAATTATAAAAATACATTGTATTTTGAACCTACTCTATTTTTAATGAAACTTAGACCCAAATGTAGACAAAAATATTCTCGTTCGAATGACATAATTATTGTTTTCTAAAAACGTTATATTTTATAAGTTATAAGAGCCAAATAAGTAAAGCAGCTTAAATAATTTTAATAAATAAAATACTAAAATAAATTAACATATCACTCGATGTTATATATGGATTTTAGAAAAAGAAAAATAATAATAATAATAATAATAATAATAACAATAACAATAATAATAATAATAATAATAATAATAATAATAATAATAATACAGTAACTTCATAAGTTAGTGTAAACTATTAATAATAAAATAATAATAGAATCAAAATAAAAACATTCAAATATGAATGATTGAACGTGTACATGCATCCAACAAATTTGAGAATTCATTTCATAGTACTACGTGGCATAAAGGATAAAAACAAAAGGAAACTTGGAGTGGACTCCAATCTAACTTCTACTATAAATAAGGAATAGCAAACTTTCACATTTGCTTGATTATTTCTGTCGCCCTCCTTCAAATTATTTTCTTATAGGTTTCTTTCTTTAAAAATATTATAATAATAATAATAGTCATGCTCGTTTTAAGTATTTTAACTCCCGATCACCGCTACCCTTTTCGATTGATCTGAGCCCATAGCGCATGTCAGGGCTCTGCCCGACTAAGTTCGTTGGGGTTCTGTCTCGAGACATCGGGATAAGGTTGAATTAGGGGTACTATACTTAACACAATTACAAATATATATTTTTATTACTACCAAACACACACTAGCTCGAATTCTGCTACGATACAGGGTATTAACTCGATCGCTATTACGATTCATTTTCCGACTGATCAATATATCCAATGGATGTTTAAGTGCCGCCCACATTAGGGTTATACTTTGTCGTTCGTCGTTAATTCGATGGATGTTTAAGTATCGTACTTTGTCGTTCGTCGTTAATTCGATGGATGTTTAAGTATCGCACTTTGTCGTTCGTTGTGAGAATTTGATCTCGTGAGTTATCGTAAATGCTGTATTAAGTTACCTACCTAGTTCGTATGCACTAGGCTACAAGGCTAAATCAATAGGCTAAGCTCTGCCTATATAAATCTGCAATATATCAAGGCTTATCTGTAGACTAAACTTTGGCCGTATGAATCTGCATGATTATATGTGAGTCATTCTTTTTTTATCAAATCTATTTACAAAATCATATTTATTTCAAAGTTATAATTACAGGGATTAAGTTTATGTAATCACCAAATTACAGCCGGTATGTGGGGTATTGTATACATTACTTGATAATCTTCACCATTGGGGCAGCCAATGGGTGATATGACCATAGTCACAGACACCATTGGACGGAAGGGCCAATGGGTCGAGTGACAAAGTACTGTGGGTAATTGGTTTGATATCAGAAACATTGTAGTCTTCCTTAATACTGTAAATTATAACAAATGTGTCATTTTAGTAAATAGAATGATTCACTCAGTATTTCCCGCTGACAAAACCTTTTTAAATACTTTTCAGGTAATTACAGTAGATTGGAGTAATAAATGGATACGGCACTGAAAGACATCAAGAAGTGGCTTATTTTATTAATTAAATTAAAATTAAGAAATATTGTTTTATGTAATTATCTTTATTAAAGCAACCTTTGTAAAACATGGATTTATTCCATCTATTTAATAAATAAAAATCCGGTGTTTCTAAACTCTGATATTTTTCCTAACTCACGGTCCTGATAAAATTTCCGCTGCAACGTTTTCAAAATAATCACCGGTACCACTGGGCTGTTCGCGACTCCCGATTCCGTCCAGGGTGGGTCGGGGGCCGTGACAGAAGGTGGTATCAGAGCCACAGATTTAAGCCTTTAGGTGTTGTAAACATTAATACCTAAAATTGTATAAAAGAGTTAGGAGATTGCTGTTAACTGGTAGCACACATAATAGCATTTAGACTTGAACTTAAGAAAAGATGCCTTAGTATCAGCTTCAGGATAAGCTAAGTACTTGTGTAAATAAAGTATGATGGGTTTTGATATACCATAAGAATGGTAATTAGAATATTGCGAGATATGATAAATAAGCAAGAATTAATAGTAATTATTGCTTATTGATATTAATTGGTCTAGAATAAGATATGTTAAGGGAAATACAAGTTTCCTTGATTCTGGAAAAAAGCCCTAATAAAAGAGGCACTTTTGAAAAGATACTATTTATGGGAAATAGAAAATGTTCTCCGGCAAGACTGGGTATGGTGTAGTAGACTCTCCAGTTTGTTCGGATATACTGAGGTTACCGCTCCGGCGCGAATCGGATAAGACGGGGTATATAATATGTCAAACAAGTGGCAAAATTTCCCTAAATAGTATCATGACCAGTTAGATACATGTTAAATATGAATCTGTTAAATACATTGACCTGATAGATGGTATGTTTATTTCAGCATGTGAAATATGTGATTATATAGATATATATATATCTATAAGAAATTCCAAAAGTCAATTAAGAATAAAGCACCAGCATCTGTGTCTAGATTTCTTATTCAGGAATCTCTTTTCCGATATCAAACATTATTTCGTTTGATCATCTGTCTCGTAGCTCGTGCAACAATATAAACAATGGAAACTCTTTAAGTTGAGACGTCATTAAAAGTATAAGAATTTCCAATGAGTTACCATAAACTATCAACGCAAGTAAGAAGCTTGTAAAGTTGTGCTAGTGCACAAGAAAACACATTAAACTTAAATTATACGTCTACAGACGTTGAAATATATTCCACACAAATTCCAAAGCAAGACCTTTGGAAAATATAATTACACCAAAATGGATTCCGTCAGTAGAATAAGTAGCACTTTGCCAAGTGATCCTATAAACGACATGAATATCGCTAAGGTACGTTGGAACCATATTTTACAACCATCAGTGCACAGTCTAATCAGAGTCATAATTATTATCACTGCAAAAGGAGTCACATACCTTTGCAAATCCTCTAATTCATTTCATTTCATTCGACATTCCTTGGTAATGTCACTTAACAACGGTTATCACACGAAATTCTAGATAAAGTTCTTATATTTCTTTCAAATTCTGACTTCTGTATATAATAAGTTGACTTTCGCGTTTCTACTTTCCCTAATGGTCATCATACCATAAGGATTTCTTTCATAATAGCAAATATTGATCTATTTCATTTCTTGGTAAATCCACACGTTACATATGCATTGTTTGTTATGCATGTGGTTCGTTTGATTTATGAAGACCACTGGAGGACTTCATTCCGATTTATTATCCAAACTCAAATATCATTCCGTTCTTTGCACTATAAACCGCATTATTACAAAACGATAACTCTTTGATATCAAGTCAATATTAAACCATTGAGGTAAAGAATTTATATTTTTATATATATGTATATTGAGGTATACTCTCATTTAAGTTATGTTTAAATTATTTATTATTTATAATTTTATTATATAATAGAAGTGTTAATATTATTTTTAGATACTAGGATTATTGTCAAGGGCAGGTATTGAATAGTCTAGCCTTAGTTAGGCATGGATTGGCCACCTATGCTTAAACAAGGCAGCACTAACCAATATCCAACCATGATAATGACTAGTTAAATTAAGTCAACATACTTCTTTAGTAAGTTTTAATTATATATATATTTTACTATTGTACTGTAAAAATATATTTTCATAAAAACAATACAAGAATTAAAGGAACGAATAAAATTTTAATTTTATATCACATGTTTTGTGGTAATTATATACCGTAACGCTCTGGCAAGAAAATGACCCTATAATAATAATATGGTAGTCATCAACTACGTTGGGTTATTGTAATATATATAAGAATAGTCTCCGTTTTCACTTATTTACAAAATTTGTAAATACATTCACAATATTATATAGTTTCAAAATGAAAATAAGTAATCACATAGAATCAACCCATTAAGTGTTATATATTTACAAAGTATTTTACAAATACTTTTGTACAATAAATATTTTTACACCTTTATTTACCAATTTCATTTAACGTTATAAATAAATAAGTGATTTCTTTTACAAAATAATAATACTAAAATATTGTGTAATGTAATAATTTCATTGCGGTGTTTTGTAATATATATTACATAGACAATATAAGTTATTTTACATATTATAGTAAAATGCTAAAATAATATTTAAAAGTGGTGACCCTTTTACATATAATAAAAATACGTAACAAATAATCTATATTACATTTGTTTTACAAATATAATATAAT
Source organism: Helianthus tuberosus (assembly GCA_030545235.1). Taxonomy (NCBI): domain Eukaryota; kingdom Viridiplantae; phylum Streptophyta; class Magnoliopsida; order Asterales; family Asteraceae; genus Helianthus; species Helianthus tuberosus. Next base: position 195,952,008 of record CM060370.1, on the reverse strand, counting down.
AGTTGGTCATGCCAAAACAACTCGTTTTTATTATATTTCGATCTCTAGGACATAGTAAGAAAAATATAGTCACTAATAGTATACTATCACATTGTTTCACGATTAAAACAACTTGGAACTCTAAATAATAATACACTAACTTTATTGTCTTTTAGTGTATCTTTTCAACACTTTGATTTTCTTATATCATAAATATTTGACAAATCATTTTTCATACTTTTTGAACCTGTTAATTCCAAGTCTTCCTCAGTTGCCAATCAAAGTAAGCTTTCTTTTGACAAAGAATTTTTATTAATTCTAAAAAAAAAAAAAAAATCCTTTACATTCATTTTAAATATCTATTGATCAAATATTTTTTTTGACTTGAACATAGTCACTTTGAAAATTATATCGTTTCATCTCATTCATTTGACATCGATTTCTTGAACTAATTCAATTGAACCATTGAATCCTACCTATTATACAACTCATATTCACAAAATTAGATATTTTGATTCTGTGTCATTTATCTTAATATTGTTTTATTTACTAAGATATGACATAAAAGAAATATAGTAACTCAAATCTCGAGGACGAGATTTAAAATAAGGTGGGGAGAATGTAACATCCCTATTTTTACCAAAGGTAACTAGTAACTAGTTTATTTTTAATATATAAATACTCAACCCAAATAATTTTAAACACTATTTTCTATAGTTGTTTGAAATATTATACTAATTAATTGGCTTATATATGAGTGCACTTTCTAATAAAATAAAAGTCTATAAAAACTTATATTATTAGAAGGATAGTTTACAGGTAAGTTGACTATTAGAAATTGGAAGTTCCTAGACAGGCCTAGGAACCGTATAATAATTAAATTATAAAAATACATTGTATTTTGAACCTACTCTATTTTTAATGAAACTTAGACCCAAATGTAGACAAAAATATTCTCGTTCGAATGACATAATTATTGTTTTCTAAAAACGTTATATTTTATAAGTTATAAGAGCCAAATAAGTAAAGCAGCTTAAATAATTTTAATAAATAAAATACTAAAATAAATTAACATATCACTCGATGTTATATATGGATTTTAGAAAAAGAAAAATAATAATAATAATAATAATAATAATAACAATAACAATAATAATAATAATAATCATAATACAGTAACTTCATAAGTTAGTGTAAACTATTAATAATAAAATAATAATAGAATCAAAATAAAAACATTCAAATATGAATGATTGAACGTGTACATGCATCCAACAAATTTGAGAATTCATTTCATAGTACTACGTGGCATAAAGGATAAAAACAAAAGGAAACTTGGAGTGGACTCCAATCTAACTTCTACTATAAATAAGGAATAGCAAACTTTCACATTTGCTTGATTATTTCTGTCGCCCTCCTTCAAATTATTTTCTTATAGGTTTCTTTCTTTAAAAATATTATAATAATAATAGTCATGCTCGTTTTAAGTATTTTAACTCCCGATCACCGCTACCCTTTTCGATTGATCTGAGCCCATAGCGCATGTCAGGGCTCTGCCCGACTAAGTTCGTTGGGGTTCTGTCTCGAGACATCGGGATAAGGTTGAATTAGGGGTACTATACTTAACACAATTACAAATATATATTTTTATTACTACCAAATGTTGATGCATTTTTAGTGTCTGTAACTAGTCTTGTTTTAACGATGTATTTTGTAATGGTCTTTTATTAATTATCGAGTCTGTATGTTATGTTGACCAAGTCAGATATCCTCCTATCTACTTGTGTACAACTTATTTGTCTCTTTTGGTATGTAATGTATTATGAACAATGCATGTTGCATTAAAGGGTAGTTTTGTCATTACTATGTTTATATGTTGCTGATTGTTACTGTCTGATAACAGGAACAAACACAACAGTTGCAGTCCTCGACGAATCAGACTTCTGTTTCGTCGGAACACTTCATGGCGAAACAGACTTCTGTTTCGTTGAAGGTCATGACGAATCAAACCTGATTCGTCATGTATTGGGCTGTTCCAGGCCCAATGTCTGGCCCATGTTCAGATTCGTCAAACACTTCTGTGTTTCGTCGACATCTGTGACCCAGGGACTATATAAGCAACACTTTGTGTTCATTTGAACTCAGAGATGAGAAACAGACCATAGTAACAAAACTCTGCCAAAATTTAGTCTGAACTGTGTTTGTATCAGTTGTTATCGGTTCTCATCCCGTTAATCAATAGATTGTGTTTCATTGATTAATCCGTTGTTATTTATGCTATATATGTTTGATTTGGCATAGTTACGTGGATTCCGCACGCGTAACCGTGTTTACTATAAACAAGAGATTCGGTTCGTAATCGATCCTCAGATTTCGGGACCTACAAGTGGTATCAGAGCGTTGGCTCTTATCCTTGTTTAAAATCAAACTTGTTCGGTTTTTATCAAGTATTTTGTGTGTGTTTTTCTGAAAACTTGTTCTTGAAAAATTATATTTTCTGGAAAAATATTCATAAATCTGCTGTTTTAGTGTTGTTTGCTACAGATTTTTATCAAAAACCTAAGTTAGATTGTTTGTTTATGCTTTAAACCGGGTTTTTAGTGAAAATCTAGTATATTTTCGTGTTTCGGAAATTTATCGGTGATCGGAAAACTCATCGGAAAACTCATGTTCTTAGATGTGTTCTTGAAATATTCATAGCTGTTCTTAGATAAGCTGAGAATTTGATCTGTTTAAATTGTTTAAAACAAGTGTTGAACTTAAAATAATATTAACTTGACTTTTGTGTTAAAGTGTGATAATTGGTTTGGGTAAACAAGTCAGTTTCGTTGAAAATAGGTGTTAACAAACATACCTTGTGTCAGGTTTAAATATCTTATTGTCTGAGACTTTTCTTTGACTGAACAGTAAGATATTTTAAATATCTAAACCAGCTGTCTGATACCCAGTTTTGACGAAACACGCAGCCGACGAATCACATCTGTTTCGTCGCAACAACTTTGACGAATCAAAAGTCTGTTTCGCCACAACATCTTTGACGAAACAAATTCTGTTTCGCCAAAAATCACAATTATCACAAGTCTGTTTCGTCGTCATTCATTTAGACGAAACAAACCTGTTTCGTGAACTCTGTTTCGTCGAAAACAGATCTGTTTTAAACAGAAGACTTATATCAGCTTGCTTACTGTTTGTTTTCAAGAATTTGTGCAGGTACTATCATACATACATCAAATATGAGTTGTACTAGTCCATGGGATTGGAGTATGGATTCTAGACCACGTGAAGATCCGTCGTCCGCAGCAGCGTGGGTGAAGAGTGTTTATGGTCAACCAACTATAAGTGCCGGACAATGGGCTTTGGCATCCAATCAGAACCAAAACATTCAAAATCTTCTGATTAGCGAGAGCGAAACGGGTAGTAACAATCGCCCGCCAAAGTTGAATCATATGAACGAGTTTCCATCATGGAAAGGTCGATTCATTACATATGTTCAAGGTCAAAGCACGGATATTTGGAGGTGTTTCATTACTCAACGCAATGATGCTCTTGAAGTAGCAGCGTCAACGGCCGAAGGTTATACTAACATGCAGGAAAATGACAAGAAAGCATATGAATTTGAGAAAAAGTCATTTGCTGTTCTTACTCAAGCACTTCATAAAGATATCTATCATCAGTTTTCTTATTGTACGGACACGAAAGCCCTATGGGATTGTTTGGTGACAAGAGGAGAAGGAAACGCAGCTTCCAGAAAGACACGGCATGATTTATTAAAGAAAGAGTTCGAATCATTCCAGTTCTTGGAAAACGAAACTCTAAATGAAATGACCACATGGTTTTATCATTTGATTAGTGAGATGTATGCCTATGCTGTTAATGCAACTCAAAAGGAAGTTTGTGCACGATTTGCTGATTCTTTACCACCAAAGTGGAGTCCATACATCGAGCTTCTAAAGCATACAGGTATTCTAGATGCTGACACTATAACTATCTATGAATTTGTACAGAAGCTGGAACATAAAAATGATGAAGAAATCCGAAAAGCAAAACGCATTGCTGCTCCTCAGAACATTGAAATGTATAATGGTGGAGGTTTTGACCCGTCAGCTAGTCTGAGGCAACCAAAGTTACAAACGGCGTTTGTATCAGATACAAACTCTTCTCCGTTTCCTCAACAAACTCAGACTTATTCTGGAGGAGGTTTTATTCCTTTTATACCTCCAGTAAATACTACTCCACCTCAAGCATATTTAGGAGGAGGCTTTAATCCATCCCTACCACAACAACAAGTCCTACCACAACAACAAGTCCTACCACAACAACAAGTCCAACCACAACAACAACAGCAAGCTCATTATACCAACAATCCTCCAACTCCAAACCCTAACACAGTCAAAGTTGATACATCAAACCTCTCAAATGTTAGCATTGAAGTAGCAAAGGAACATATGGAACTTATTAATACCATGGTCAGTGCTTACTGCGGTTTGGTCGCAGGTCAAATTGGAAACATCAATTTAACCAACGAAGACTATCTACAAATCAACCGTGATGAAATGGAGTTGATGGATATAAAGTGGGCATTCGCAAGCGCTGTTAGAAGGGCGAAGGACTTTATGGTTCGAACAGGAAGAAGTTCTTTGGAAAGCAAACAAGATACAAAGTACGGTTTTGATAAAGAAGCAGTTACATGCTTCAATTGTGGGGAAAAGGGTCACTTCAAACGTGAGTGCACTCGACCAAGCAGACAAGGCAATCAGAACCCATTCCGTAATCAGACGAGTACTTCAAATGCAAGTCAAGACAATCGTGGAAAAGGGATAGTGGCTGTAACCAACACCACTAACCAGAATCAGTCTGGACCATCAAATGAAAGTCGTGCATTAACCGTACAAGCTGATGAAGGGTTTAATTGGTCTTTACAACTTGGGGAAAGTGATCAAGGTAAAGGAGGAACTGCGTGTTATGCTAAGATTATCAATCACATCAAGCACGTTCATAAGGAAGAATTTTCTGATAGTGACGACAGTTCTGGTAATTCCGGGAGTTCTGATGAAGAAAGTTCTACTTCGAGTTCTGAATCTGATGTGAACAAAGAAGCAAGTTCTAATCTTGATGACTTATTGACTGAAGCAGAAGATTTGAAATGTCAGAAATCAGTTCTGATCAAGAAGGCTGAGGTAGTGTCTAAAGAAATGGAGAAGTTCTTTTCTGAAGACGGATCTTTCTCTTATCAGACTGCCTTTATGGCAAATGTCTCAGATTCTACAAGCCAGGTAAAATCTGAAATTCTTATCAACTGTAGAGATTGTGAGTATATGAAAAGTGAATTTGATAGAATAAAACTTGAATGTGATACGATTCATATTCACAATCAGAGTTTAGTTGTTGAAATGGCTAAATGCAAAGAAGCGAATATGGCTTTGGTTCGAAACGAAAAAGAATTTAAATCTATGATTGAAATTCAAAAGAAAAATGTTTCCGAAGTGACAAAAACTGTTTATCATAAACAAGTTAGTATAAATGAATACATTAACATTGTTGAGGAAACTAAAAAGGAACTAGCCATCGCCAAATGTGAGCATGATGCAATCAAGCAAAAATTGGAGAGTTACTCTAACTCCCGATTTGTGCTCGATCACATTATTGATGTTCAACAACTAAAGGGAAACAAGAAAGGTGTTGGGTATAAGAAGTGTCCGCCCCCTTTGAGACATGATTATACTTATATGCCTGATGAAGAAGAAATGCCACGGTTTGAATCCAGTGTGCCTCTTGATTATGAGGAAGTAACTACTGGCCTAGGATTCAAATCGGACAATTCTCCAAGTACAAATTCTGAGCAAAAAGAGTCAAACATCTACGAAACAAGGTCCTCCAACCATTGAGGACTATGAGTCGTCGGATGATGAATCTGAATCAGATGTGAGTAAACAGGATAAATCACTTGACAAACTTAAAGGAGTAGAAGTTCCAATTGAGAATCATATTCTGTGTGATCCTCCTACCCCTGCTGTTCAACCTGTTGTTCAACAAGTGATAAATCCTGTGTCTACTGTTAAAAGTAATATTGTGTTGTACACTTTGGTTGGTGACTCTAAAATCTATTCAGATAATGATTTTCCAATTAAAAATGTCAATCCTTCATTGATTGATAATGTTTTTGAAAATAATACAAGTAAGTTTGTGGGAAAGTCGATTCAGGGAGTTAATGTGACTCAATGTAATCCAATTCCTAAGACTGAAATTAAAAAGAAATTTGGAAATCAGAAATCACCTTCAAAGCAACAACCTATTGCTTCTAAGAGTAAACAATCAGATCAACGAGCTAAAGTGTCAAGTGTTTCTAAATCAAAATTTGAAACAAAAGGGGCTCGTTATCAGAAGAAAAACAGCAATGTTAAATTTGTGGAATCAAGGGGTACAGATAAAATTGAGACTTTTGCTAACAAGTCAAACACTGATTTTGTACAAGTCAAAATTTTAAAACGTGATAGTCAAAACAATTACACTCAACATTCAAACGGGTGTGATGAACAAGCTAGTACCTCGGGTTATACAAATTCGACATCTGATCGTCGATCCAGTTCTCCTAAGTTTGTTGAAAGGAGAACGTGTTTTAAATGTGGAGAGTTTGGGCACATCATCAAAGATTGTGCTAACACTCCGAAAGCGAAATTTGTTGAAAGAGCATCACCTGAATCGATTCACCCTAAATGTCGTCCTGTTTCACCTAAACATGATAAAAGAACTATTAAAGAACAGGAATCGAAACAACGACATCAAAATGCGAAGAAAATAGAAAAGGCTTTAAAACCTAAGGTCAATTCTGTTCCAAGGGAACCAATTTCACTTGTAAAACCAGAAATTTCAAAATTTGTTTACAAAACTCAATCTGGTAAACAAAAACAAACTTGGAAACCTAGGAAGAGTGTAGGTTCAGGGGGAGCTGTTTGTTTGGAAAATCATCAACAAATTGAGATCACTATTCGTGATGCTCAGGGACGACCCAAGACCACATTGGCTTGGGTCCCCATCCTTAACTAATCATTGGATGATATGTGCAGGATGTTCCAGGAGGAACTATTAATAGTCATTGGATTGTTGATAGTGGGGCATCTAGGCACATGACGGGCGACTTACGGCTTCTATATGATGTGAGAAACATTAAAGGAGGCTATGTTGCTTTCGCTGGAGACAAAGGCGGTTACATCACTGGAGAGGGAATGATTTCCAATGGTGTGGTATGTTTCGATAAGATCAATTATGTTCGTCAAATTGATCATAATCTTCTCAGTGTGTCGCAAATCTGCGATAAAAAGTTCACCGTGCATTTCGATGATGCCGGTTGTTATGTGCTTAAACCTGGTTTCACAATTCCTGATGAATGGATTCTCTTATCGGCTCCAAGAATCAATGATCTTTATGTTCTTGATATGAGTCAAGCGATTACGACTTCTGCACAAGTCACATGTTTTGTCTCGAAAGCCACGGAGAAGGAGTCTATATCTTGGCACAGAAGAATGGGACACATTCACTTGAGAAAAATGAACCATTTGGTGAAAAACAATCTTGTGAATGGCGTACCCGTGAGAAGTTTTCATCTACAAGATATCTGTGTTTCGTGCCAGAAAGGGAAACAAACAAAGAAGTCTCACCCTTTGAAGAAAATCAACACTGTTAGCATGCCTCTCGAACGTCTTCATATGGACCTCTTTGGACCTATGAGACACAAAACAACGTTCGGAGATGTGTATTGTTTAGTAGTTACTGATGACTACTCTAGATTTTCTTGGGTAGCTTTTATGGCACACAAGAGTGATACTCCTCAAATCCTCAAGGATCTTCTTACAATGTTGGAAAATCTCTACTCGTTGAAAGTTAAGAGGATCAGAAGCGACAATGGAACTGAATTCAAAAACCGGATTATGGACGAGTTCTGTACTTCTAAAGGCATTCTTCATGAATACAGTTCTCCTTACACTCCACAACAAAATGGTGTCGCGGAGAGGAAGAATCGGACGATAATTGAAACTGCAAGAACAATGCTGGTAGAGTCGTCGTTTCCTGTTCAGTTCTGGGCAGAGGCTGTGTCGACTGCTTGCTACACATTAAACCGAGTTCTTACGGTTAAGAGACATGGCAAGACTTGTTTCGAACTTCTACAGAAAAGGAAACCAGATCTTTCAATTCTAGAACCTTTTGGTGGTCCATGCACTATGATTGATCAGGATGGAAAGTTTGGAGCGAAAGCTATCGAGGGTTTCTTCCTTGGATATGCTACACCAAATTTTCGTGTTTGGAATCTGACTACCAAAAAGATTGAATTATGGAGTGAAGTACGGGTTCAGAGATATACAGATCCTGTTAAAGCTCCAGGTGATCCTTGGATGTTCGATTATGATGGGCTATTCAATTCCTTTGACCTGCCAACTTTTGATGAAGATTCTGCAGCTGCTAGAATGATATTTGATAGTGACAATGCTGCTGAGTCATCATTAGTTAGACCTGTTGTTGTTAACTCAAAAAGTTCAAAATCCAAAAAGATGTCTTTACTTTCTGTCTTTTCGTTTGAAAAATTCAAAAATTCAAAAACAATAGAAAAACCAAAAATGAGTTTCTTGGATAAAGGAAAATGATGAAATTCACTGGTGTGGTCGGTCAATGTGCTCAAAATGCAAAATAAAAAGAAAAATGATAAGTATCTCTACTAACGATGTATCGGTAGGCTCACAATCAGACTAAAATGTGCAGGATGATACAAACCTAACAGACTTCAAGTCAGGTGGGAACCACACATTGGCATATGGTCTTAGTACCGAAATCTCGTTTGAGAGATTGCCGAGATCTGAAATATTCGGTCTTTATGCTGCTTATCATCTGAGTATCATGGTTGTATCAAACCGTAAAAATAACGGAGACGAAGTCTAAGATCTTCCATGATACTATACATACGTGTACATACTGCATTCGACCTCAATAAGTGATCAACAATCACATGTCCAAACAAAATAAGTGATAAATTATCACAGATTCTTTGCGGGAGTCAAGTTCGTCTCTCTGCTGTACGGAAGTACTGACCTGTTCACGGACTTGCTCCTGTGCCCTCATGCATCTGAAAATCAAGTTCCTCATCAATAAGTGATTTTATCACATAGGACTTGTTTTCATTCAAATAAGTGAGTCTCTCACATTTTTATACGGTCAAACAGATGATAAACGGTATACTCACCGGTAAGATGAATTCTCGTGCATACCTTGATACGGGAATGTGTCGTGAGTGGATTTACATCGACTTGTAAGTATAATCCTTACCGTTAATCGTATCTCTTAAATTATGATTATGTCTGATCAGTTTGAGCTTATGTGGACCACAATACCGATAATCGAGGTAGTATACTTATCCAGAGCTTTAAACAGAAATCAAAATCATGTTGACTAAGACCGTAAGCTGGTATGATTCCTTGTCCTTGAGATTCGCAAAAAGATTGCACTTGTACAGTTGTTTAGTGTTTTTAACAGTTTTCCGCATTTTCATTTAGTTTACCATGCTTTAAATTTGTTTTTAGTATATTTGTGTAAAGTTCGTTTCTGATTAAGCCGAAGTTGTTGCTTGGTGTTTTATACCGGAAGCCTGAAACCTTCTTCATAAAAACGTTCTTGCATTTGAAAATTCAAACTGAATGGAATTGTGTTCATAATCTGTTTTGACTGCAAAATATTTCCAGCCTGTGTTACTGTTTTGACTGCAAAATATTTTCAGCCTGGGTGTTGCTGTTTTGAAAAATCTGTTGGTGAAACAGACCTGTCACGAATCACAAGTGTTGACGAATCACACTTGTCGACGAATCAGACCTTAGTTGGCGAATCAAATCTGATTCGTCATAACATACGACGAATCAAAGGAGCCCAATTCTGTTTCGTCATGGGCTAAAGTTTAGGCCCAAGTTCAAGCCCAAGTTTCTGATTCGCCGGGCCCATCTCAGTTTCGTCGAATCCTCTGATTCGTCGAGACAGGGCGGAGTATATAAATAGGTCCCACTTGTTCATTTTTTCAAAACATCACAGTTATCTTCTTCATCACTCAACAAAACACCAAACCTACGGTTACTCTGCAAAATCACTCAAAACATCAGTTTTTAGTCAAAATTTTACAAACTTCAAAGGTAGAAACATGTTCTGATTTACATTCCGAACACTTTGAACCGTCGGGTTTTTCATCCGAAAACCCTCAAAAACCCTTTTGAAATCCTTGTTTTTCTTTGATTAAATAGGTGTTGTTGATGCATGTTATTGTGTTTTCATTATAATCTGATAGATTTAGGTTATCTGTGTTTGATTTGCTTTGATTTGTTAGTGGGTTTTTATAACCAAAAACAGGGGTTTGTACTTAATGATGGTATTATCTGTTTTTACAAGGTTTTTGTTCGGAAAAACATTTATGGGTGTTTATAAATGGGTTGGGTAAATAATGTTGATTGAATGTGTTTATATTCATATCTGATGTTTGTTTTAAACCCAATCCGGCGAAACTGAGAAAACCCCCAAATCGACGAATCTGATTTAACCCTAATTTCGGCGAATCACACATTCGACGAATCAGACGACGAATCAAACATGACGAATCAAAATGGAATGAAATAGACTCGACGAATCAAAAAGTCGACGAATCAAACCAGTAAATGGTCAAACCTCTGTTTCGTCGTTCAATGTTCTGTTTCGTCGCTGATCATCTGTTTCGTCGTCAATGCCTTAGCAGTTTTCTGATGTTGCTGTTTGTTCACAGTAGACTTGTTTAAATAGGTTATCTGATATGTGAATACATGAAAGTGTATTCATACATGTCTAAATGCTATGTTATATATATTGTGACTTATTCTGGACATTTTCATGTACAGATGGCTCCTAAAGCACAGAAAGAAAAGGGAAAACGCAAGAAGGCGATCAAGAAAGAAAACAAAACCGAAGAAGAGATTATGTCAGAAAAACGCCATAATCAAGTTGCATATTTGGATCCGGAAGACAAGCTCGTTGAATTTAAAGATATGACGAAGTGGATCAGGGAGTCACGCATCAATTATGCTGTTACATACTCGACACCCGTCTACAAATCTCTCATTAAAGCGTTCTGGGATTCTGCAAACGTCGTTCAAATCGATGGAAAAGATATTATCAGAGGTCGTGTTAATGATCTGTATATCGTTGTTACTCCGGAGATATTGAATCAAGTTCTTCAATTACAAGATCAACCGAATGCACCATATTCAATACCAATCATGTGTTCGAGAGGCTGTTTACTAAGGATGAAATGCAAAGGAGATCTTTTCGTCAAACAAATCAACAAAGGTGATCTTCCTTTAAGATACAAGTTTTTATTACATGTGCTTATTCAGAGTCTCAGCAATAGACGATCTGGATATGATATGGCGGGAGATGATCTTGTTGGCTTCATGGTTGCTTTAGTGTTAAACAAACCGTTTAGCATCTCGAAGTACATTTTTAGCAACATGAAAGAGAACATGACAAGGACTGGTAGTAGAACCACAGGAAACAAGTTTTGGATGTATCCACGGTTTCTGCAAATGATAATGAATGTTCAGCATCCAGACCTTCCAAAAGATGAAAATGATCTGTTGAAAATAGAGGCAATGAATTTCAACTCCTTACGACTAATCAAGACGATGGCGGCCAAGAGATACAAAGAAAGTGTTCCTCCAAGGAAGCTTTTTGGAGCTCTAGTGAATCCTGATTATGTTGCTCCTGCAAATGACAAATGGCGTCATGAGTTGGAAAGGTTAAGGATAGAAAAATTTGGTCCTGACCCAGTTGATTCAGATGAATCTGGTAGTGATGATGATGAAAGTGGTGGAGATAGTGATGCAGGTGATGCAGGTGATGCAGGTGATGCAGGTGCTGGTTCTGGTACATCAGAAAGCAGTTCATCAGCAAGTGGTGATGATGGAACTGATTCGAGTTCTAGTGATCATTTAGTTGAACCTGGTTATGAAATGTATATTGATATACGTGGAGTACAAAGGTATAGAAAGATTAGAACAGAGGATGATCCAGAGTATGTTCCAGAAGATCCTGAAGGTGAAAGGAGAACAAAAAGAAGAGCAGAGAAAGCTGTTGAAGTACAAAAGAAGAAAGCTAGGAGATATCTGAGTACTTATACTCGGAAATCTGTGCCTCAGGAGTCTTCATCTATTGCTCAGGAGCCTGAACAATCTGTACCTCAGGAGCCTGTGCAAGAAACTCCTACTGTAGTTACTTCAGCTATGGAAACTCCAGTTGCTCCAGTTGTTACACCAGCTACTGCTACTCCATCTGTTGGTCCTCAGGAAGTTCCTATAAGATCTATGGCTTCAGCTATCAGGGCAACTACTTCTGAAATCAGTGCTGAACGTCACAGGACATTTGCTGGATTTTCTCAAGATGAAAAGGTCAACTATCTGTTTTCTACACTTGAAGCGGCTGCTGATCGTCTTCAAAGGCAATCTCATTTTGGAAATCTCACGAAGCATGATCAACTTAAACAATCTGTGGAGATTAACAAGTTAAAGTCAATGGTTGATCAACAGCAAACAGTTATAGAGAGACAACAAGGTGAAATTGATGCGCTTAAAGCTGAAAATGCTCGCTTGAAGGCTATTGATGAAGAGAAAGAGAGAAGGCTTGCCATTCTGTGGGACTATCATTGTAAACAACAAGAGGTGTTAAAGAAAAAGGATGATGATACAGAAGATCAAGGAAATCCTGATACCTCTGGTACATCACAGAAACAACCAACCACACTTGCTTCTGAAGTTGTTACAGTTCAACCTACCGTTGTTGAATCATCTCAGGGAACATCTACTGGAAAAGTACAACAGATAGAAGGTACTTCTTCTATATTTAGCAGTGCTGATATTGCTCTACAAGTTGTTCATCCATTTACTGGAGAGTTGCTTGAAGAAGGGGAGTTGATAGAAGATCTTTCTCCGGAGCAATTGAGTATTTTACAATCTATGAGAGAAGTAGATGATGCTGAGATAGACAAAATGTCTACTGAGACTGATACAACGAATATTGAAGAGATTGATGAAATTGTGGTTGAAAGTGAAGCTCCAAAATCAACATATGTCAGAGAAGATGGTACTGAATTTGCATCATTTGATGAAAATTGGATGAAAGAAAACATTGATGACATAGACGAGCACTTGAAGAATAGGAATTCGTCTGAAAAAGACACACATGCTTTTGCTGAATGGAGAAAACAGTTTTTATCCAAAGTGTCCAAGCCGTTACCTGAAAAAGCTCAAGTAGACTATCTGCAATTTGAAAAGAAGCCTAGTGGAAGGATTTTATGCTGGATGTTTGTTCAAGATATTCACTGCATTGCTATTAAACGTGAATATGGGATTCTGTATTTCAATTCACTACTGAGCATTCTTTCCTTACCATTCTATGATGTTTCTGCGTTGACAAGGCTTAAGCTTATCAATCGTGAAAAATACGATGGCGCTACTTTATTTGAGCGTCTGGTGAAAGTAAACAAGAAGTCAGGCTGGAAGGATGAATCCTACAAGCCACAATTTCCTGTTTATCAACCGATCAAGTTTACTCTTGATCCGGACACCAACACTTGCAGATATAAACTTGTTTATCAGCCACCGAGGGTAGTAGATAAAATCCCATTGATGCCTATGAAGCAGGATTTTCTGGAAGACATGGCATTGTGGTGCTACGACTCGGATACTCATGAAGCTGTTATCGTGTTCAGAGATGGTCGTGCTAACTACAGGATGTTGGATCCGATGTGGATCGTCAACATGTCTGAAGCTGATATTGGAAGATTATATCGTCATGATATTTTCTTTGAAGACCAAGATGAACGTCAAGCGTTAAAGTTTCAGAGAGTAGCTTGTTTTTGCTACTACAGGGGTATTCATTCGGGCAGTACGTGGTCCGAACAACACTGAAGGAAGATTAGAAGACCAAAGACGAGTAACAGACAAGGGGGAGTTTGTTGATGCATTTTTAGTGTCTGTAACTAGTCTTGTTTTAACGATGTATTTTGTAATGGTCTTTTATTAATTATCGAGTCTGTATGTTATGTTGACCAAGTCAGATATCCTCCTATCTACTTGTGTACAACTTATTTGTCTCTTTTGGTATGTAATGTATTATGAACAATGCATGTTGCATTAAAGGGTAGTTTTGTCATTACTATGTTTATATGTTGCTGATTGTTACTGTCTGATAACAGGAACAAACACAACAGTTGCAGTCCTCGACGAATCAGACTTCTGTTTCGTCGGAACACTTCATGGCGAAACAGACTTCTGTTTCGTTGAAGGTCATGACGAATCAAACCTGATTCGTCATGTATTGGGCTGTTCCAGGCCCAATGTCTGGCCCATGTTCAGATTCGTCAAACACTTCTGTGTTTCGTCGACATCTGTGACCCAGGGACTATATAAGCAACACTTTGTGTTCATTTGAACTCAGAGATGAGAAACAGACCATAGTAACAAAACTCTGCCAAAATTTAGTCTGAACTGTGTTTGTATCAGTTGTTATCGGTTCTCATCCCGTTAATCAATAGATTGTGTTTCATTGATTAATCCGTTGTTATTTATGCTATATATGTTTGATTTGGCATAGTTACGTGGATTCCGCACGCGTAACCGTGTTTACTATAAACAAGAGATTCGGTTCGTAATCGATCCTCAGATTTCGAAACAGACTTCTGTTTCGTTGAAGGTCATGACGAATCAAACCTGATTCGTCATGTATTGGGCTGTTCCAGGCCCAATGTCTGGCCCATGTTCAGATTCGTCAAACACTTCTGTGTTTCGTCGACATCTGTGACCCAGGGACTATATAAGCAACACTTTGTGTTCATTTGAACTCAGAGATGAGAAACAGACCATAGTAACAAAACTCTGCCAAAATTTAGTCTGAACTGTGTTTGTATCAGTTGTTATCGGTTCTCATCCCGTTAATCAATAGATTGTGTTTCATTGATTAATCCGTTGTTATTTATGCTATATATGTTTGATTTGGCATAGTTACGTGGATTCCGCACGCGTAACCGTGTTTACTATAAACAAGAGATTCGGTTCGTAATCGATCCTCAGATTTCGGGACCTACACCAAACACACACTAGCTCGAATTCTGCTACGATACAGGGTATTAACTCGATCGCTATTACGATTCATTTTCCGACTGATCAATATATCCAATGGATGTTTAAGTGCCGCCCACATTAGGGTTATACTTTGTCGTTCGTCGTTAATTCGATGGATGTTTAAGTATCGTACTTTGTCGTTCGTCGTTAATTCGATGGATGTTTAAGTATCGCACTTTGTCGTTCGTTGTGAGAATTTGATCTCGTGAGTTATCGTAAATGCTGTATTAAGTTACCTACCTAGTTCGTATGCACTAGGCTACAAGGCTAAATCAATAGGCTAAGCTCTGCCTATATAAATCTGCAATATATCAAGGCTTATCTGTAGACTAAACTTTGGCCGTATGAATCTGCATGATTATATGTGAGTCATTCTTTTTTTATCAAATCTATTTACAAAATCATATTTATTTCAAAGTTATAATTACAGGGATTAAGTTTATGTAATCACCAAATTACAGCCGGTATGTGGGGTTTTGTATACATTACTTGATAATCTTCACCATTGGGGCAGCCAATGGGTGATATGACCATAGTCACAGACACCATTGGACGGAAGGGCCAATGGGTCGAGTGACAAAGTACTGTGGGTAATTGGTTTGATATCAGAAACATTGTAGTCTTCCTTAATACTGTAAATTATAACAAATGTGTCATTTTAGTAAATAGAATGATTCACTCAGTATTTCCCGCTGACAAAACCTTTTTAAATACTTTTCAGGTAATTACAGTAGATTGGAGTAATAAATGGATACGGCACTGAAAGACATCAAGAAGTGGCTTATTTTATTAATTAAATTAAAATTAAGAAATATTGTTTTATGTAATTATCTTTATTAAAGCAACCTTTGTAAAACATGGATTTATTCCATCTATTTAATAAATAAAAATCCGGTGTTTCTAAACTCTGATATTTTTCCTAACTCACGGTCCTGATAAAATTTCCGCTGCAACGTTTTCAAAATAATCACCGGTACCACTGGGCTGTTCGCGACTCCCGATTCCGTCCAGGGTGGGTCGGGGGCCGTGACACTTGCCACTGGTCTGAGCCAAAGAAGTGTTCTGCTGACACTTAAATTCTAAATTTTGTGTTAGGAAATAATGGAAATATATGCATAACTGTAATTATTTGTTATGTGTTATTTGACTATCTGTTAGTTTACAGTATGAGTGATCAAGAAACCTCAGTCATGAGTCGTTAGTTGTCTGAATCACCTAGGAGTGAAGGTACGTCATCACAGCCTGCCTTTTCTGGGTATACTGTTGATCAGGAAGAAGGGGTGTTTGCTTTTAGAGCTCAGTCAGAAGAGCCATTCCCTCATAAGAAACGAGGATGGTTAAGTAAGGAAGCCTTTGCTCGTAGGAAGAGAATGCGAAAGTTGCAACAACAAAGAGTTCTAGCAGCTGCTAAGCGAGAGACAGATGCCCATACACAGGATATGCTTAATAGAAGCCTAGCTAATTTCCATATCCTAGCTACAACTGCTGCTGACCCAAGTCTGGAACAACTAGTAGCCCCACAACCACAAAACCCAGAACAACCCATGGAGATAGAAAACCCAGAAAACCAAGTGGAGATGCATGACTTTAACCCAGAAGAAATCCCTAGGGTACCTGCACCAAACCCCCTAGACCCGAATTACAACCCCTGGTGGGACGATAATAGGGACTATGTGCAACGTTACTCTATCCCTGGAGACACACCTATAGGAGCCTATTCAGGTATGGACCCTTTAGATCCCTATTACCATGATAACTACATTAGGGAAATCTTAGAGGATCCTTACCGATTTCAGGCACTTTTACCCCCATATCAGGAACCCGCACCCCAGATTCCAAACCTAGTCCTAGAACCTGCACCCCAAATGAGTGCAGAAAACGTGTAAGAACTTAGGACTTTCGGGGAGGAAATTTTAGAAAGCAGTGAGAGAATGCGTCAGGTGGGAGAGCGTCTCGTATGGAAATACGATGAACGCAATATGGATTTCTGGATGAATCCATATCCTTGAATAAGATGGTGAAATAGTAGTAATAATAATATAATATAATAAAAAATAAAATAAAATTTTGTGTGTACGGATGCATAGTACTATTAGTGTAATTTTCTTTCTGTTGGTATTGTAATCTTTATTTCAGTACTAGTGTGTAATAGACGCATAGTATATGAAAATAGAGTACAAGTCGCAATGATCGACGTTTTTGGTTAGATTGCGTGTCATGTGATTTACTATATTAACTATTATTGGTGATATTAATACGGGGTAAATGTTTAAAATTCAGATGGCCGACGAAGAAAATCAAGTAAATCTGAATAACGATAATCAGAGTAACATTAACGTGGTTAATGAGAATCCAAGCATCAATAACAATGGAAACCAGATGGATAATAGTGCTATCCAACACATAGTGGCACAGGGAATTATAGATGCAATGCCATTTATTCTTCAAAATGTTAAGGATGCTGATAATAAAAGTAAGCATAGCAGTAAGCGACCCATTGAACCGGAACATAGTGTAAACAATGGACCTTTACTTCAAATGCCTATTCCAAAAAGGAGAAGAACCATGCCTTATGGTTGTTCTTATAAAGAATTCTGGTCTTGTAAACCAATGAAATTCTCAGGCAACGAAGGGGCCATTGCAACTCTACGCTGGATAGAGAAGACTGAGGCAGTCTTAAGGATAAGCAAGTGTGCTGAAGAAGATAAGATCCTGTTTGCTTCTAATCTGTTTAAGAATTCAGCGCTAGAATGGTGGAACACTATCCTCCAATCAAGAGGAAGTGATAGAACCTATAATATGGAATGGGAAGAATTTAAGAGCAAGGTAGAAAGGAAATTCTGCCCACCCAATGAAAAAGAACAGATAGCAAATAAATTCCTAAACCTTAGGATGACTGGTATGGATAGTAAAGGGTATACTAAAATATTCTTTGAATATGCTAGAATAGTGCCAACTCTTGCTTCACCAGAACCAGTGTTAATCTCCCGTTATATATGGGGATTAATTGGAGAGATTAGACATGTAGTCAAGGCAGCTAGATCTCAAACCATAGAAGAAGCTATAGAACTAGCCAATACCTTGACTGATGAGTTAGTCCATACCCGAGAAGAGGATCAAAGGAGGAACCTAACCCAGAAGTTGACTCAAGAATTTCGTTCTGGAAATTCTAACCGTGGGAGAAATATAGGTTCTACCTCTACACCTTACTGTAGGAATTGCAAAAGAAAGCATTCAGGAAGATGCTCTATAGACTGTAACTTTTGCAAAATATCGGGACACAAGGAAGAAGACTGCAGAAAGAAAAACAGCAGGATATGTTACAACTGTGGAGAACAAGGTCACATCAAGCCAAAATGTCCGAAATTAGCTCCAGCTGCAAACAACAAGAATACTAAAAATGCTAGAGCATTTGTTCTGACTGCAGATGAAGCCAAGATGATTCGAGACGTTATAGCTGGTACGTTTTTAGTTAATAATATATTTGCTAAAGTATTATTTGACTCTAGTGCGAACCAAAGTTTTATCAATACTTCATTTTGCAAAATTCTAAATCAGTCATTAACTAAACTACCACAAGAATGTCTAGTAGAGACAACCAATGGAGAAACCGTTAGAATTTCTGAAATCTTGCAGGGAGCAAGTATAGAAATTTTAAATCATAAATTTATTGCAAACCTATATCCTATGAATCTGGCAGGATTCGATGTTGTTTTAGGAATGGATTGGTTAATAGCCAATAAAGCTAGTATTTTATGTGATCAAAAGTCAATACAAGTGAATTCACCGAATGGTAAAACGATCACAATTAAAGGAGATAAGCCCTCTAGGTCCACTAAATTCATCTCTGTGATAAAAACTGCAAGTTATATAAGAAAAGGTTCTATAGTGTATTTGATTTCTATAATCACTAACACTAAAGGAAAAGATTTAAAAGACATTCCAGTAGTATCTCAGTTTTCAGATGTCTTTCCAGAAGAATTGCCAGGGCAACCTTCAGACAGAGAAGTTGAATTCAGAATTCACCTGCTACCAGGAACAACACCAATTGCCAAAACACCCTACCGTTTGGCACCCGCTGAAATGCAAGAACTAAAGAAACAATTAGACGAATTGTTGGAGAAAGGATTTATACAGCCAAGTTCATCGCCATGGGGAGCACCGATACTGTCTGTTAAAAAGAAGGACGGATCAATGCGTATGTGCATTGACTACCGTGAATTAAACAAAGTCACGATTAAGAATCGGTACCCATTACCGAGAATCGATGATCTGTATGATCAACTGCAGGGAGCTCGATTTTTCTCTAAAATTGATTTAAGGTCAGGATATCATCAATTAAAGGTACAGGAAGAGGACATTCCTAAAACCGCATTTAGAACAAGGTATGGTCATTATGAATTTACTGTCATACCATTTGGGTTAACCAATGCCCCAGCTGCATTTATGGACATGATGAACCGAATATGTAAGTCATATTTGGATAAATTCATTTGTATTCATAGATGATATTCTAATTTACTCTAAGAATAAAGAGGATCATGCAAGGCATTTGCACGCACTTTTAAGTCTATTAAGAAAGGAAAAGCTTTATGCTAAATTCTCTAAGTGCGAGTTTTGGTTAGAACATATACAATTCCTTAGACATTTAGTCAATCATGAAGGAATTCATGTAGATCCAACAAAGATTGAAGCAATTACTAAATGGAAAACCCCTGAGTCACCAACCGAGGTTAGAAGTTTCTTAGGATTGGCCGGTTATTATAGAAGGTTTATTCAAGATTTCTCTAGAATAGCCATTCCCTTAACTAAGCCAACCTGTAAATCTGTTAAGTTTGAATGGGGATTAAAACAAGAAGAAGCATTTAAAATTCTTAAGCAAAGATTAACCCATACACCCATATCAGCATTACCAGAAGGAACTGAAGACTTTGTAGTCTACTGTGATGCTTCTAGATTAGGTTATGGATGTGTATTGATGCAACGACAAAATGTTATAGCTTACGCATCTAGACAACTTAAGAATCATGAAGAGAATTATTCAACCCATGATTTAGAATTAGGAGCTATAATTTTTGCACTTAAGATTTGGAGACATTACCTTTATGGTAGTAAGTTTACCATATTCACTGATCATAAGAGTTTAAGGTATATTTTCAATCAAAAGGAGTTGAATATGAGACAAAGACGCTGGATGGAGATACTTAGTGATTATGATTGTGATATCCAGTATCATGAAGGAAGAGCAAATGTAGTGGCAGATGCTTTAAGCCGAAAATATCATGAAAAAACAAAAAGGGTACGTTCTCTTAAATTAAATCTACAAATAGATTTAAATGATCAGATAAGAGAAGCACAAGAATCAGTAATCAAGGATGATACTGAAAAGTTAAAAGGTATGCTGAAAGAATTAAAACAAGGAACAGATGGAATTTGGAGATTCCATGAAAAGAGAATGTGGATACCTATATTAGGAAACCTGCGTAATCGTATATTAGAAGAAGCCCATAAGTCTAAATATACGATGTATCCAGGGAATGATAAAATGTACCAGGATTTAAGGAAAAATTTCTGGTGGATAGGAATGAAAAAGGATATAGCAGCTTATGTTTCTAAATGTTTAACTTGCTCACAAGTTAAAGCTGAACAACAGAAACCCTCAGGTTTGTTACAACAATTAGAAATGCCAGTGTGGAAATGGGAGCTTGAATCTGAAATGAAAAGAAAATATCCGCACACCTCGAGGACGAGTTCTAAAACAAGGTGGGGAGAATGTAACAACCCTCGGTAAAACCGACACCCTCATAATATTTCCGACACTATAGTATATTTTAAAATACCCTTATGTGTCTTTAAATACACCCCGTATGTGAAAACCGAGCCCGAGATACAATATAGTATTTAAATAAAATATAAAAATGCAAATCTAGGGCTAAGGCGGGCCGCGTAGACCCACCCCAAACCCTTACGCGGGCGGTATGAAGGCTAGAACCAGACTTCTTTGTTTTCTTAAGTTGATACGGGCCGCGTAAGCTTTAGCTTACTCTTACGCGGGCCGCTAGAGATCATCACACGCGAATACACCAGAGGCCGACACGTGTCGACATCGTGGCGAACCTACTAGCTGACCCAGCTAAGCTATTATGTTGACCAGGGTTGACGCGGGCCGCGTAACCCTGGCCTGTGCTTTACGCGGGCCGCGTGAGGGTCGGGTTTTTCAACTATAAATAGAACGCATCAGTTTTCATTTTTCGTCGCTCACATTTCAATCTCAAATCACAATATATGTAGGAAAGTTATAATACTCGGGTATTATACCCCTAATTAGCAAGGTTCTGCTCCGTTGTAAGTATTATAACCCTAGTTTCATAATAGTAACGCTGCCCGATTGATTTAGGGTTCCGTAACAACTGTCGTGGTTCTGCCCGACGTAGTTGTTGGAATGCCATCTCGGGGAGGGTATCATTAATAATTTCAAAGGGTTATGATACTAACCAATGTACATTTGTATAAATTATAGATTATATCCAGGAAACCCTTACAAGAAGATTAAGATAGCAATGTGAGTTTATCCTCTTTTTGTTAACGTTTTTGGAATGTTTTACAAAACCTTAATTGTTTTACAATGTGATTAAGCGGTGATTGAGTCTTTGTAGTTCTTCAATTACTGCCGGTATTATGGGGTTTTGTATACAAAATTTATTACTTGCGAGTAGTAAGTCGAAATGACAGTACGTTACCATTGGACAAAGAGTTAGCCAATGTGTAATATGACCCACAAGTCAAGGATTGACAGTACTGAATGAGTAATTGTGTAGAAATAAACAATGTGATCGCTCTCAATACTGTTTTAATTGATAAAATGTTTCTTGATTAAATTGGGATTCACTCACCAGTATTTCCCGCTGACAAAATATTTTTAAAACATGTTTCAGGTAACACAATGTGAAAGCCAACTGGGAAAAAGCCAGCTCGAGAGCACTGACGGCTTGAAAAATAAGTGGCTATAAAAGTTATCTAATAAACGATGTTTTAAATTCAATAATATAGGGTTTGTCCCTATAAATGTACTGTAACAAGAAACTTGGGTTTTGCCCATTTGTTTATTAATATCAATTATGGTGGTTTTACTCTGATAAACATTTCCTAACTATGGTCCTGATGTAAATTCCGCTGCAAGATTTAAATAAGCTGATACCACCACCACTGAGTTCGCGTCCACCCGTTCCCGGGACAGATAAGGGATCGGGGGTTACGACAGATAATGCCTATGTTTGAATGATACTTGTTAATTAGTAAGAAAATTTGATGAATTATGTATGAATTTGGGAGATTATGCATTAGGAGCTTGTACATTATGCATAAATTGTGGTATGCACACCAAGTGTTTGATGAAATGCCTAGGTGAGATTAATAGATGAAATGGTATGCAAGTAATGGATGAAATCGTGTAATATGGGGATATGATGTATTTGATGATAACTAAACATGAAAAAATCTATTTTTAGATGGAATTCATGTAGGATTTGGTTGGCCATGTTATTTGGTTAAAGTATGCATTAGAATATTGTACTCTATGTTGGAGTGGTATGATGTTTACTACATGTTTGAATAATTGCTTAATCAAAATTGATAAGTAAAAGTACTTTAAATGTGAAGCATATGAGATCATTAGAACATGATGAAGTTAGAATGATGTTGGGTTGTTAAGCATAGGTCATGGTGTTAGTTGTAGAATTATGTTACTAGAATGAACAAAATTGAATATGTTTGGTGTGTGCTTATAACTAGATGATCATGTGGTTGTATGCTTATTGCATCGTGAGTATGAAATGTATATAGTGTCATTAGTATAGTCTACTATAATGACATAGATGTATGAGGTTAAGTCAAAAGTTCATATGATAAATCGTTGACTTTCTGAAAGTCAACTGTGCATAAGTAGCAATGTTAGACTTTTTGTCACAATTGTAATATTATAGAAAGTCATATGATGCGTGTTATATCCATATGTGTTATATGTGATGACGTGATGAATTATATGAGTTTGAAAAGATTGACTTGTGGAAAAATGCCTTATGCTTGTTGGAATTTACTAATGAAAGTCAAATGTGAAACATGAATTTGATATGATCGTTAATATGTACAATCATGTATGCTAACAAGAATGTGAATGCGATGACATGAAAGTATAGGGATCATGTCAAGATGGATGGAAGCATGGAAGGCTAACGGGTCAAAAGAAGGCGAGGAAACGGATGCGAATACGGACACTTAAGGTAAGTGATTTCCGGAATCACTTCTTATTTATAAATGAAGTTTGGTATGTTGTATATAGGGAACCATATAAGAATTTACGGGTAAGGGTAAGTACCAAGGTAAGTTCTTATGAACTTCGTCTATCGTTAATGTAAATTAAGATGATAGTTTCATCGTGTTAATGGAATGTGCATTATGTTGCTGAATGTTCATCGTGTTAATGGAATGTGCATTATGTTGCTGAATGTTCATTGTGTTAATGGAACGTTCATTATGTTGCTGAATGTTTATCGTGTTAATGGAATATGCATTATGTTGCTGAATGTTCATTGTGTTAATGGAATGTTCATTATGTTGCTAAATGGGTTCATTGTGTTAATGGAATGTTCATTATGTTGCTGAATGTTCATCGTGTTAATGGAATGTGCATTATGTTGCAGAATATTCATCGTGTTAAGGGAATGTTCATTATGTTGCTGAATGTTCATCGTGTTAATGGAATGTTCATTATGTTGCTGAATGTTCATCGTGTTAATGGAATGTTCATTATGTTGCTGAATGTTCATCGTGTTAATGGAATGTGCGTTATGTTGCTGAATATTCATCGTGTTAATGGAATGTTCATTATCTTGCTGAATGTTCATCGTGTTAATGGAATGTGCATTATGTTGCTGAATGTTCATCGTGTTAATGGAATGTGCATTATGTTGCTGAATGTTCATCGTGTTAATGGAATGTGCATTATGTTGCTGAATGTTCATTGTATTAATGAAATATTCATTATGTTGCTAAATGTTCATCGTGTTAATGGAATGTGCATTATGTTGCTAAATGTTCATCGTGTTAATGGAACGTTCATTATGTTGCTGAATGTGCATCGTGTTAATGGGATGTTCATTATGTTGCTGAATGTTCATCATGTTTGTTGGAAGTTAGTCTGTTATGTTTGTTTGTAATTGCATTGATTTGTGTTGATATGTTTGTAGTTAAGGCTCAACTTACAAATAAGTGAGTGTGAACTTGTATGTATGTGCATATGAATGAGATACATATGAATGTACTTAGATATATGAAAGTGCATACACGTGTTGTAATCTAATAATTGTAGATCACTGGTATACGTATACGTGAAGATGTGGGTTTTCAATATGTTTGAGATTACGTACCCCTAACCATGTTACTATTGAGAATGAAATAAATGGAGTGCAGGTATGGGAACGTCGGACCCTCGAGGAATTGATGTCGGACTCGAGTAAATAAAATTGAGAGGATGTTTCAATGGAATACCTTACGTATTTAGAATGTGATATAGCCTGTTAAGGATATGTATTAAATTATATATGATGTTACCATGTACTAACGTGTTGGTTATATATGGTGACCGCAGGTTACAGATATTCATGATGGACAAGTGAACGAGGGTCGAGCTGAAGATTATGGATTGTACAGGAAAGCGGTCAAGTTGTTGTAATTATTTGTTAACATAGTTACATTAAATAAATGATGAATGATGTATTCATGTTAAAAGGGTTGACCTTAATGGTATTCAAGTATGTTAGAGTAGTTAAAAGAAAGAAATTTTACGGTTCATTTTCTGCTGCGTCGTTTTCAGTCAAATCAGGGTTAGGGTCTTACACACCATATCTGTATTTATTGATTTTTACCTTCAAATACCATACCATATTGTACCGAGTATTTTCGGTGCCGGTACCTAATTTCAAGATTTTCCGGATCGGTACTTTCGGTGCCGTTACCGGTACCTAGCTCATCCATATTTTAACGTGTCAGCACCGTAATAACTTAACTGAAAACAACCAAATTTCCAACGTGTAAGACGTGTGGGTCCTATTATTATATATTAGGTTATTTAAAATCGTTTTTTTAGGACAGAGTGACTATCCTTATCACGTCATTTTTATTTATGTTTTGATATTCGGTATTTGCTTACCGTTGCTGACACGCGTTTTGCAGTCATTGGGTCCCCGCCGCAACGCGCGGGCGGAAAATCAACTAGTTACTATAATTTTCAACATGTTTAGGCATAAAGGTGTTATACCTTATGCTTTGTGGGGTTTTCAAAAAAAAAATGTTTTTTTTTTACTTTTAACCCAAAACTATTTGATTCTTTACTTTTAACTCAAAACTATTTGATTTTTTTTACGTTTAACCCCAATACTTTTAATCTTTTGCAATTTAACCTCACAGCTTTTTTACTATCAAATTTGATCGTCTATACTTTTCATTTTTTCGCAAAATTTTCGTTTTATCTTCCGTTCTAAATTTTGCGAGTTAACACGGCGCAACGTGCGTGTGTGGTTAAAATTTTTTACGTCATTTATTTTTTGCCGTTTTTCAGGTTCATTGTAACGCGCGGATCCTAGATCAACTTACTTATTCTTTTATATATTTTCCTTTCTGTTTAGTTTCTTCGCATTAACACGTCGCAACTTCAGTGTTTATGGCCGCTGACAATAGTGTGTCATTGTTGTTCGCTCCCGCCGCAACGCGAAGGGTGCTTAGTACTAGTTCTAATAAAACCAAGACTCCCTTCCACCTTTGACCATTGTTGACTCTATGGACCACTTTGACAAAAAAAAACATACTTTGACTATTTTGCACCTTTCACCAATAAGAACCTCCCTGAAGGCTGAACATGAAATTGTATATATGTCCTAACAATTCCACACCCTAAAATCTTAATTTCACACCTGCATACGGGCCGTATAACGTTATACGACCCGTATAGAATAATTTAACATGACAGATATTTGGCTTGTATAATGTTATATGGCTCGTATAATGTTATACAGCTCGTATTCATACAAGTCGTATAACATTATATGAGGTTTGGGTCGTATAACATTATATGGGTCGTATAACATTCTATATGGGTCGTATAATGTTACACGGCCCGTATACATGGACAAAAAAATTCCCTGACATTTTTTTGGTGCAACAATCAGTTATACGGCCCGTATAACTCTATACGGGTCGTATACATGTAGGGGTGTGAAAATAAGATTTTAGGGGTGTGGGAATAGTGAGACCCTTAATTACACATAACTGAGGCACTTAAGTGAACATAGAACCTGGTCACATCCTATTGATAAATGAAGTTTGGATAAAAATTTGGTTGAAAGAAATGATATATAGATATTTTTCATAAAATCCTCTTTTAAGTATCAAATATTCACATGTTTTTGCCAAACAAACACATTGATTTGGAACTAATGGCAATTATTTTCAGATGTTTTGTCCAGTTTCTTATATTTTTATTTTTATTAAATTTTCTCTGCTGCATAGAATCCATATGCAGAGACATGTTTTGCATGTCATAAAGCTTCATATCAATCAACATTTTAAACTCAAGAAAATATCATACATTATTCCAAAACACAGATCCTCATGTAAAGAGCAACAAATTAATTATCGTCGTTCAAACCCTCAAGAATCTAATCTATACTACCTTATTAAGTAAACTAGGTTTTCTACCCTTGTGGTAATTTTACATTGTGTACACATTTTGAAGCAACATGTACAAGAGAGCCAAGCTATTTTAAAAGGGGTAAACTTGCACATTCTTCAAAGATTTAAGACACTTTAGGGGTAATATAGGAATTTTAACCATGAAATCTATTTTCCTCTTTTAATGATTTAATAATTTGTATAATTTTAAGATGGCATACAAAGAGTCTCCTGTTCAACTGTCCCAAAACTCTTTCCATTCCTGCCCCTGCCCCACCCATATGGCCATATCGACCGTGCCATTGAATGTTGACCGTCCTCAACCATCCTGCGATTGAATGAAAAAATCAATTGCTCCTACTATGCGATTGTAACCGACGAACGACGCGATGTACTGTCGGAGAAACTCAATCCTCTCCGACATTAAATACGCCATTAAATCTGGCATTAAGTTTTGCTTTCTGTTTCGGTTTCATCTCATCTCATCTCATCACTTTTATCTTATATTGATCAGTCTTACCGGACCAACATAGCAGCAGGTTTCACTTCCGTTGCTTCGCTTTCTTCAATTATCCCATCCCATCCCATCCGATCTTCGCTTTCTATATGCAACCTGACAATGGGTCCGCTCACATCATGTGCATGGTAAAAGGTGCAAGTGTTTATGCCCTTTCAGCACTAAAAAAGAAAGTACATAATGTGATGTTCTATTGTTAGTCAGACCAAAAAGGGATAATCATGTTTTAGACTGACTTTCATAGTGTTAAGAGTAGCAGTAGATGAATATGTTGGTGCATATTTTAGGAAGGGCCAAAGGTTGAGAGTAGATGGTCAAAGTGTAACTATTGCAATAAATTTATATAAGTCAACACATTAAATCCATTTATATATGAACATCTTCAAAATCAGCTGTGTGATTTGAATTCACAAATCTCGTTCTACGAATGTGGAAGACACATATCACGCGACCGCATTTGACTCGGTTAACGATCGATGGTAAGTCATACTGCTTAACTCATCATTGTTTATGAATCCCTTATCTAAACGTTGATCTATATAACATGCATCGAAAGTCTTCCGTGTTTGATGGTTTTCAGAGGAGTATACCGAGCATAATGTCTACCATTATGTCAATTCTTTTGTTTATACTCAATTGCTTTTCGTGAATTGAGATATTAGTTGTATTAACATAAAAAATTTATACATAAAGAACGTGAAACCCGTAATGTAACGTGCGGCCAAACGTATATGATATTGATTCGTTTCTTAACTACTTTCAGTGGCTTGCGCAAGCCATTAACATTTCATCTCTTTTGCAGTTTATTGTTGTAGAAATTCGGTTCCAATGTATGTTAAAGTCTCTGCAGTTCACGTCTTCATCTTCTTTGATTCTCCTGCAATTTAAGGTGAGAGATCTTCCTTATATATTTTGTATTGTACCTATTGTTTTGGAGTTGTAGATTTAAGTGGTAATGCTTCAGTTTATACTATTGTTGTATAAATATAAAAAGGGAATTCGAAAATTAATTGTTTTATATTTCTTAAATCATATTCATGTTGCAGGATCAAGAACAGGAAATTCTCCTATATTCGGTATGCAATCTGCAACAACTGTTCGAAAAAACGGTGCTGATGAATTTCTCAACTCTGAAAATGATAAGAATGATTATGATTGGTAAATCTTGTCTTATATTTTCTTCATGTACAGATTATGGTTCTATATTCATGTTTAGGTTAATATATTGGCATATTGTGGTTTGTTAAACGAAAATCGATCTTTTTGGTGATGTGAATTTGTGAAGTGATATGGATTATGGTTCTGTTTTCAGGCTTTTGACTCCCCCTGGTACTCCTCTTTTTCCTTCACTGGAAATGGGATCACAGAAAACCGTCATGAACCAAAATGGAACTCATAAGGCTCATCCGAGTGCAGCAAAGTCTAGAGTGCGTGCGATTCCATTCACGTTTGAGAATACGTCACTGATCTACTCAACCATTGTTAGGTCTTCAAACCGACCCACTCTCAATGGATCATGATAATATATACGGATAAAATGGAATCCGTGTATTCAACAACTAAATGTGGTCTTCTAGAGGATTTGAAAATCCCGACTCAATGTCTTCTGATAGAAACCTGATGAATAATAGCTCCATCGGTATTCGGACACGAGCCTCTGATCCAACAACCGGGTAATAATAATAATTTATAAAAACATATACAAAGTATATGCTTATTCTCTCCTTTGACTTTTTAAGGATGCCTAATTTGTAACCAATGTTTTTTTTAACAGGCTTAATCCTCAAATGGTAAATGATAATACTGCGTATTCTTCGGAAGAACAGGTATACTACATGGCTGTTTATAGCTGTCAAAAAGGGTTGGGTTGACCTGAAACATAATAATTAGCGTGCCAAATATGGTTATAAAAATTGTGTTTCTTCAGTAATAATCTAATTTTTGAAGAAGATGATTTAAGGGGTTATATTCATCAAAAATATTTGGACACTTTAACCTAATTTTTTTTTATTTTACCCGTTTGAATTGTTCGAGCTAAAACACAACCTGAAGCGACCCGTTTATAATAAAATTTGTATTTCCCATAGGGGTGCAAATGAGCCGAGCCTGAGCTCAAGCTTGTTTAACTTATGAAAGCTCGAGCTCCGCTCGGTTTGTAGGTAGATTTTCAAGCTCGAGCTCGGCTCGTTTATTATTTATCAATTATTTATATTAATTATAATTATTATTTTGTATATAATTTAGTTATATTTTCACAATTTCATAACTAATAATTATTATTACTTAAATATATATTTAATATATTAATTAAAAATTATATAACTAACGGCCTCGTTTAGGCTCGCGAGCCGGCTTGAGCTCGATAAGTGAAGCTCGGTATCAGGCTCGTTTACTAAACAAACTTATATTTAGGCTCGGGCTCGGGCTCGTTTCGAGCCGACTTGAGTAGCTTGGCTCGTTTGCACCCATTATTTTTCTCATACATTTTCTGTAATAGCATATTTTAATTTCTTAAGTAGATGGAGCTATATGGTTTATAATGTTACGCGTAAGTATTGTTGTCACATGTTCTCTAAGTGATGAAAAAGAGTGGAGATGATGTAATAGGTTTCATGTTATAAGTCATAATAACGTTGTATACTTGTATTTAATAAAGTTTTAAGCTTGTATTCTGGACGAATATACAATGTTGTCTTGGTTGCTTTAGTAAAACCATATAACCAGTGAAGGTTTTATTTATTTATTTTTTTCTAAATAACTAAAACACAAAGCCCTTTGAAAACATCTACTGTTTCCCTCTTTCATCCAAAGTATTAATAATATTGCTTTGTTTAAAGTTCGTAAAGGTTTCTTTGCTAATAAACCATATGTTTAGTTATTAGGCTTAGAAATGACATAATACACACACATACAATAAAACTAATTACACATTAGCCAAAGGCGTGGTTTCGCACTTTCGCTCCATATTCACAATTGTTCATAGGGTGTTAATGAAAACCTTGCAAGATATTTGATTTTAATCAATTCTTATAAGAGTTACCAAACCCAAAATGATTCCAAAAAACTACGGTAAATATTATTATAAGTTAATGTTGAACAAATATGTTTTCAGTATACTGAGCGGGATGAAGTCGAATGCTTAGACTTGAATAAAAAACAATAAATATGTTCGTATAAGTTTTGCATCTGGCAGTTCAATTTCCGTGAGTTTAACGTGAATGACGATGTTTTTGCAAATGATTCTGTTGAGCTGTTGAAACAGAGCGGTATCGATTTTAAGAAAAATAACGAAAACGGAATCGATGCGCGTAGATTTGGAGAGTTGTTGATATCTTCAGGGATTGTGCTGAATGATAGTGTGTATTGGGTAACATTTCACAGTGGATATGATTTCGGATATTTGTTGAAAGTGTTAACATGTCAGAATCTGCCTGATACAC
Source organism: Helianthus tuberosus (assembly GCA_030545235.1). Taxonomy (NCBI): domain Eukaryota; kingdom Viridiplantae; phylum Streptophyta; class Magnoliopsida; order Asterales; family Asteraceae; genus Helianthus; species Helianthus tuberosus. The sequence continues at coordinate 195,921,178 of CM060370.1, read as the reverse complement.
AATCTGGATTTTTTAGTTTGATTAATATGTATTTTCCCACCATTTTCGATATTAAACATCTGATGAAGTTCTGCAACAGTCTTCATGGTGGGTTGAATAAGTTAGCTGAGTTATTGGAAGTCGAAAGGATTGGTGTTTGTCATCAAGCGGGTTCGGATAGTCTGCTTACCGCGTGTACTTTCAGGAAGTTGAAGGATAATTTCTTCAGCGGCTCGTTGGAGAAGTATGCTGGTGTCTTGTATGGTTTAGGTGTCGATAATTGACGACAATGGTAGAGGAAATAAGCAACGATTTGTTAAAAAAGATATCGATATGTTGGTTTTGTTTGTTCTTGTTCGCGATATATTCATGGTTTACATTTTTTTATGATTTATAATAAAAAGATGCAGCTGGTATTTGATGTCTATTGGTTTTGTTGGAAAAACGGAGTTGAGTTGGCTTGTTGGGATTGGTTGTTTGTGAGGGATGTCGAAAGGACTCGTAACACTACATAAATTTAAGGATTCGAGTTAAAAGCTAACCCCAAAATAGTTGTTACCGGAGCCCTTCGGTTTCAACTATCTTTAACCTGTGTTGTGTTTGATCTGCTGTTCTGCTTGTAAGTTTCTTACAAAGGAAATTTTATGACTATTCTTTCATTGACTTAAAAAGATGAATTGGTTACACTACACACCTCGTTTTTAATGCGTCTTTTATTCTTCATTTTTTAGTAAAGTAATAAAGTCACCCCTGATGGTCAGGGCCGGCCTATGTGTGTAATTAGGTGAAAGTGTGAAACAATGGCCTAGTGCCGCTAGGGCGGCAATTCTTGACTGGACCCGTTAACCGGACCTGAATCCGACACGAAAAACACAGGTTTGGATCGACTAACATGACCCGTTTAAAAATACGGGTCGGGTTCGGGTTGACCCACATTAAAAACGGGTTGAGTTCGGGTTGACTCGTATAAAAATGGGTTGACCCATTAACCCGTTTAACTATTTAGAATTTTTGTTATATTTTTATTTTTGTTTTTTCCGTTTCTATTTTACATAGTTAACTATAATAGTGTTAGTTTTGACACATTATATTGTTTATTTGTCCACACTCATACTTATCATTAAACTTGTTATTGATAACCCGTCATCAACTCGCTTATAAATTGTCAACTTGTAGGGCTGCAAACGAACCAAACGTTCGGCGAACAGTTCGTGAACCGTTCGGCGGGAAGTTTGTTTGTGTTCGTTCGTTTATTAAACAAACGAACACGAACAAGAAATTTCGTTCGTTTAGTTAAATGAACAAACATGAACAGATGTCGTGTTCGTTCGTTTATGTTCGTGAACGTTCGGAAACGTGTTCGTTTGTGTTCGATAGTTCATTAGTGTTTTTAATTTTTGTATTTATTTAAATACTTCAAAATTCCGACAAATTAAATATTTAATAAGTGTCAGTGTATTATATATTCTGTTTATGAACGATTGTTTGTGGTTGTCTGTTTCTATTTGTGTTCATAAACATTATTTTGTGTGCATTTGTGTTCGTCAACGTTCGTTTTTGTCCGTTGTCTAAAATTAACAAACAAACACAAACGAACACGAACAAGTGCATTTCCTTAACAAACGAACACGAACATAAAATCTCGTTCGATAAGTGTTTGTGAACAGTTCGCGAACACATATATTTCTTAACAAACGAACACGAACAAGGTCTTGTTCGTGTTTGTTTGGTTCGTTTGCAGCCCTATCAACTTGTATGACTCATTTAAAAATATGGTTTAAACGGGTCGGGTTAGGGTTGAAATCTTCAGTTAACATCAACCCGACACGATTCACACCCCTAAATGCCACCAGAATAATAAGGCCTCCATTTTAGAAAAAAAGAATACACTATAAGACCGCCCGTAGTGGGGCGTTTTTTTTTAAAAAATTTGCCCGAAAACGCCCTATAACGCCCAACCCCCCATTACAGGGGGCGTTTTGGGGCGTGATTTTCGAAAAAATTCCCCCCCGGCGTTTTAAATATAACGCTTAAAATGAGATGGGGGCCCACTTTTTGACCGTTCTCAAACGGTAACATTCTTTATTTTTTTTTTAATTTAAAATATTCCCACTATAAATATATACCCCACATTCACACATTTTTTTATAAAAAAATTCACTTTCTCTCCCACTTTCTCTCCCACTTTCTTCTAATTTTTATACAATCATGCATCCATACCACCCTCCTTTTGGTGTCCCCCCTAGACGCGCAAACCCGAACACAACCCAACCGCAAACCCCGTACAACCTTCAAGACATGGACCCGAGCTTTTTAACTTACGCGGCTTACTTGAGTGGCGCCCCTCCGTTTGTTCCTCCCACTTTCGGCTATGGTCAAGCCGGCGGGTCTCAACCATCACAACCCGAAGCCGAACCCGATGTGGAAGTCGTACCGGAGACGCAACCCGAACCGGTGCAAGAAACATCGAAACGCGGCAAAAGGTCGCATAAAAAGAAGGAAAAGGACGCACCGCGGCGTAAAAAAAATATTATTAAATGGACGAAGGAAGAGGAATTCGCGTTGACTCGGGCGTTTATCGAAATTTCGGAGGACGAAGTGACCGGTAACTATTTTATATAAATATTATTTTACTTATTTTGTTACTTTAATTTTTAACATACAACTTATTATTTTTATTTTTTTGTAGCAAACTTTCAAACGGGCCTGGTTTTTTGGGATAGGGTTCGTGCACTCTTCTATAGCACGTGGGGTCAAGGCGAACATCGGGACAAAGATTCCATTTCTAGCAAATGGACCGACATCAACAACAAGTGTCATGCGTTCCAAGAAGTCTTCCAACGTAACTACGATAATCGGCCGAGCGGTGAAGGTGACGTGGGGGTTTTAACGAAGACTTTGGAGGAGTTCGAGAGGACAAAATGCCCTTTCACGTACTATAAGTGTTGGGAGCTACTACGAAAAAGTCCAAAGTGGGCGGTAGTTAATCCAATGACGTCTAGTAGTAGACGTCGGGCTAAAAGGTCAAAAACATCATCCTCCGTTGACCCGTCAACTCCGACATCGGATGCCCGCAATGTTGATTTAAACGAGGAGGTGGACGTTGACGAGGGAATTGAAGAAGAGTTGGTCCGACCCCCCGGTAGAAGAAAGGGAACCGGGAAAAAAACGGTCGAGTCGTCTTCCGATCTCGAGTTAAAGGGAGATTTCGAGGAGATGAACCGTCGTCTCCAAGACATTCGCGACCTCGGCTACAAACGTTGGGAGATTATGCAAGAACGAGTGTCCGAAACCAAAAAGTTTAACGAGATGCAAGAGGCGAGGCAAATGGAAAAGGACATTGAGTTTTTGTCCAAATCGATCGACCACCTCCAAGGCGACGCGTTGATCCTTGCGCAAATGCGTCGACAAAAAATTCGAGAAAAATATGGACTCTAGATCATGTTATTTTTTTTAACTTTATTTTTTCTGTTTTTTTTAATTTTCTGTTTTTTTATTTTTCTGTTTTTTTTTTTCTGTTTTTTTTTATTTGCTGTTTTTTTTTCAGTTTTTTTTTTTTATTTTTATTTCAAGTAATGTAATTTTATTTTTAAATTAATGAAGTTTTTTTATGTTTTAAATTAAAAAAAATAATTGTGAAATGATTGTGAAATGATTGAATGGGGGTTATTGGCATAATGCCCCACTACGCCACTTTTTCTATAATGCCCCCTTGCTGACTAGGACGTCACATGTCGGATAATGCCCCATGGTGGGGGCATTATAAGGTGTTACCACTACACATGGTCTAAATAGTAACTAGGAAAAATTTGATTACTAAAGTTTTTTTTTTCATGCTGCTAAAATCTTTTATTTCTAAAGCATAGATATTTGATATTTTTTTTAATAAAATCTGACAGCAAGTTTCATTCCACTTGTTTGTAGTTAGTTTCTATTTCTCATCCGACAGAAATATATTTAATTTAATACCAAATTATTTGTCTACTAATAAACTAAGAATAATTTTTCATGTTTTCATGTTAATAAATAGTACCATTTAAGTCAAAATATTAAGTGACACGGTTTTTATTAACAAGATAACTATTTATTTATGTTGGAACTATATAAGTTTCTTCTTAATAATTTTTATGTCAAATAGAAATCAAGATTACTAACTCAATACAAATGAAAAAGGCCCCTGATTTTTACTTCGCTTAGGGCCATCAAAAAGGTTTAAACAGTCCTGATGGTTGACAAATTTGCTTGTGCATAAAAAAATCATATGAACACGTGACGTTTTGATTTTGTTGTCATTTCATCCAAATCACAAACCCAGTTAACATGTATACTTACTCAGGGGGATTTTTGGACATTTTACCCATCTATTTTTATGTTTTCTAGTTTCTTAACCTTTAAATAAAACAATAAAATTATTTATAATATATGCATATACACACACATTCTCTCTCTTCTCTCCATTGTTCACCACAAATCGAACCACCAGAACCACTACCATTTACCCCACTCAAAAAACCCTAGCCGCAGCAACCAACAACGTCTCCACCATCCACGGTCGCAGACTGCCACTACCATTATGCCTAGGGATGAGCATTTGGTACCGGTACCGTACCAAGACCGAACCTAACCGGTATATTTAGTACTGGTACCCACTTTCCTCGTTTTTCGGTACCGGTATTTACGAGTAAAACACCGGTAAATACCGGTATATTCGGTACCTGTACCAGTACACATTTTTCCCGTTTTTCGGTACCGAACGGGTAACGTGCTGATCCCGCCACCTACTTACACCCAAATTCGAAACCACACCTCTCCTCACCATCCACCGGCTACCACCAACCAAAAACTCTAACCATTGCCACCTAAGAAAACCACCACTACCACCGCCATTCCCATCAGCAACCACCGTTCACAACCACCCAAGCCCTAAATGCATTGTCATCACACCTGCCTTCTCGTAAATCAACAAAACCATCTTCAACCTCCAACAAATGTGCGACTAGGGCTGTAAACAAACCGAACAAGGACTAGTTCGTGTTCGTTCATTAGGGAATGGACGGTTCATGAATGCTTACCGAATGAGATTTCTTGTTCATGTTCGTTCATTAAGGAAATGGAAATGAACATGTTAATGAACACTTACAACGTAAATGAACGCAAACAAATGTTTATGAGCATAAATGAATACAAACGAATTTATATATTTATTTTAAAATAAAAATATGTATTTTTTATCAGAAATAATCCACCAAAATTGAATAAGTACTTAACATAACTATCCGAACATGTCGCCGGAATCATCATAAACATAATTAACACAAAAATTAACAAGTTTGTCAAGCTTTAACACAAACTGAAATTGAAATGGTCAAATGAAGGATGTTAGCGGTTGCGTAACATATAATTGTGGTTTCGTTTTTTTAAGAACTAAAACCAATAAAATTCAATATAACCATATAAAACATTTAAACGAATGGACACAAATAAACATAAATAAACACATTATCGAACGTTCACGAACATAAACAAACGAACGCAACCTCTATTCATGTTCGGTTTTCAACTTATCGAATGAAATTTCTTATTCATGTTTGTTCATTTATTTAACAAACGAACATAAACGAACTTCCCCCGAACGGTTCACGAACCGTTCGTTGAACGTTCGGTTTGTTTCCAACCGTTCGGCTAATTCTTTACCTCCTGTTTCAAAATCGACAGTGTACCGCCTCAATTGAAGCCGCGATCTTCTTTGATTTTTTATTGTAGTAATAATAAAAGTCAACTGAGTGGTGGAAGTTTCAATTCAACATTAAGATTTGGGGTTTTGTAGATGATTTGACACACAAATTTAAACAACAATGGTGTAAAAAAAAAAGTAACCAGAAACTAAACTACGAGTGAAGGCTGTAAAACTGGTTGCAAATCACTACAAATGTCAACAGTAGAATGATTATATGTTTTGAACACGGATTTAAGACTAGTTTCAATATGCCCCTCCAGCTTCCACTTGTTCCCCGCTCTAGTCTTTCACAAAGTTTCATTAGTGATCCTCCATCTTTCGTTCTTTAACCTTGTCACCTACAAAACCATAAATATATTTCAAATACATCTCTCACTAGAATATATGCTATTCAGTGAGTTTATAACATTATATATTTCAACAAAAACCTTCATCCTTGTTCTTCTTGAAATAGAATTGCATCTGGATCAATCCTTCTTTCGTATCCAACAATTTTAAGACCTTTCAACAAAGAAATGCTATCGGGAAGATGACTTATAGGAGTATCCGTTAGATCTAATTCTTTCAAACTTTCTAAATCTCCTAGGTTCTCTGGTAGTTTCTCAAGTCCAGAACAATTAGAAAGGTTAAGAAATTTGAGATGCTTTAGCTTACAGATGCTGGATGGAACATCTCTTATCTTGGTTGATGTTAGAACTAGTGTAATCAAACTTTCCAAATCTCCTAGGTGCTCTGGTAATTTCTCAAGTTCAGAACATTCAGAAAGGTCAAGCTCTTTGAGATGTTTTAGCTTACAGATACTGGATGGAACATATATCTTGGTTGATCTTAGACCTAGTCTATTCAAACTTTCTAAATCTCCTAGGTTCTCTGGTAGTTTCTCAAGTCCAGAACAATTAGAAAGGTTAAGAAATTTGAGATGCTTTAGCTTACAGATGCTGGATGGAACATCTCTTATCTTGGTTGATCTTAGATATAAATATTCCAAACTTTCTAAATCTCCTAGGTTCTCTGGTAATTTCTCAAGTTCAGAACATTCAGAAAGGTTAAGCTCTTCGAGATGCTTTAGCTTACAGATGCAGGATGGAACATCTCTTATCTTGGTTGATCTTAGATCTAGTGTATTCAAACTTTCTAAATCTCCTAGGTTCTCTGGTAATTTCTCAAGTTCAGAACATTTAGAAAGGTCAAGATATTTGAGATGCTTTAGCTTACAGATGCTGGATGGAACATCTCTTATCTTGGTTGATGATAGATCTAGTGTATCCAAACTTTCTAAATCTCCTAGGTTCTCTGGTAGTTTCTCAAGTTCAGAACATTTAGAAAGGTCAAGATATTTGAGATGCTTTAGCTTACAGATGCTGGATGGAACATCTCTTATCTTGGTTGATCTTAGATCTAGTGTATCCAAACTTTCTAAATCTCCTAGGTTCTCTGGTAATTTCTCAAGTTCAGAACATTTAGAAAGGTCAAGATATTTGAGATGCTTTAGCTTACAAATGCTGGATGGAACATCTCTTATCTTGGTTGATGTTAGAACTAGTCTATTCAATGAATCTATTTGACCAAAATTCTCGGGTAACTTACAAACTTTACAACTACCTAGCATGAGCTTTTTAAGATGTTTCAACGTACAAATGCTATCCGGGAGATGTTTAATATTTGAATCTTTTAAATCTAGCTCTTCTAAACACTCCAACTGGCCAATGTCCTCAGGCAATTCCTCTATGCCACAATCTACAAGAGAAAGAACTCTTAAATAATGTAAACTACAGATGCTTCCTGGAAGACTTTTGAGTTTGTCGCAACTTTCGAAGGATAGCATCACAAGTTTATGTAGATTTCCAATTGATGAAGGCAGGTTTTCTATATCATTGCCATCAAAACGAAGCTCTTGCAGATTACTGTTGGATCGACACAGGATTATATCCTCGAACTCCTTTAGATGTAAGCCACTTACATTAAGAAACTCAAGTGATTCCAAATCCTTGATCAACGAAACAGATTTCAACCTCTTACAATAACCGAGGTTTAGGTACGTAAGCCTTTTTAAACATCCAACTGGCACATGAAGTTCTACCAAATCATCACAAAATGAAAGATCTAACCTCACAAGATTCGGAGTCAACCCAAGGTCAAGGGTCTTCAACTTTGAGCGGGAGAGTGTAATGGTTTTGAGCTTCTTAAGAACCTAATATCACACCAAAAAGAATGTAATATACTAATAACTGATCAATAAATAAAATAAAATTATTAATCATTCATCCTACCTTTCCCCCCACCCAAAGTTGTTCGATTCTGCTCCAAGACATGTGAAGCTCAACAAGATTATTTTCTTGAAAGGTTTTGGGTAAACACCAATGAGGGTAACCGGGCCAGTTCAAGTATCGTAATGCATTTGGAAAGTATTGACTAACTTCATCAATCTTCACAAAGTCATAACGATCCTTATCGAAAAGCATACGATCTACAATAAGGCATCTAAGTTTCTTCATGTTTCCAAGACCTTCCAAAACAATATCAGGGGTGATCTTTAGACGTATACACCTTGTCGCTTCAGAACCCTGTTTTTCAAGAATATTTCATGTCATAAGTAAAGATAAATGTGTTTGTTTGATTTCTATCTTACAAGTAAACTTGATTCTTACCAAGTCATTACCCAGTACGTCTTCAATTTCTTCCTGGATCCATAATCTGCTATGTTTGTAAGGCTCATCTGGATCCAAACGACGTACGATGTTTTTTCCCATTTCTTCAATATGATCATGCATGCTCACATAATCATCATGAAAAGTTATTAGAGATCTCTGCTCAAGAACTCTTAAACCAATTCTAGCCTGAAATCCACAACTTTCAAGCATACTTATTGCTTCGTTTTTCTTCCACCCCTTCAATATGCATGCAACATCGAGGAATATTTCCTTGTGATCATCCTCCAGACTTTCATAGCTTAATTCCAATTTTGCAAGAGTCTCTTTCAACGGAATTCTTTCGAGTCTTGCTAATGCGTCTATCCATTCATGCTTGTCTTTACCACACAAAAATGAACCCAAAACTTTGATTGTCAAGGGAAGACCAGCAGCATAACGTACAACCTGTAGTGATTCCGTTTCATATTCTTGAATTGGAAGATCTTTCCCAAATGCGTGCTTACAAAATAGGCCAATCGCTTCCTCATTTGATAATAGAGTGACATCATGAATCCATTTCACTCTATGTGCTATCAACACTTGCTTATCTCTTGTTGTAATGATAATTCTACTTCCAGGCTTGAACCAATTAAGATCACCAGCTAATGCCTCAAGCTGCTCTTGATGATCCACATCATCAAATACCACAAGAACTTTTCTACCACGCAGCTTTGTTTTCATCATGTTTGTCCCGTCATGAACACTACTTACGTTGCTGCCTTGGCCATTTAGCAAATCCGAAAGGATCTTTCTTTGTAATGACAACAAACCGGACAACGACGCTTTTGAAACTTCCCTAACATTCTCAACAAAGCTTTTAGCTTCAAAGTGAATTGATATTCTATCAAACACGGCTCTGGTTAGTGTAGTTTTACCGGCACCTCCCATCCCCTTGATCCCTATCATGCGAACCTCGTTCGACGCGATATCTAAAGACTTCTCAAGGTCCTGTAGCCGGGGTTTCATGCCTACTAATTTATCATCAAGTTCCACATTAATTGATCGTAACTCAAGTGAAATCCGCTCAATTATTAACTTGATGACTTTGGCTTCATGCCTGTGAATTATTGAAGATTCAGTTAGCTAACTTAAGAACCCACACAAAAAATTATATTACAGGTCAATATACAGAAGTGTAAGATATATAGTAACATATCAATAGTAACAATATTCGAGCTTTCCTCGAAATAAGAAAGAAACTAAAAAAGAATGAATATTTCCAGAGAAATGATAAAGAAAATTACCCATCAGCAGTGTTCCTTAAATCCCAACCGGACAGATTGGCTGCTTCTTTTAGAGCTTCTATCCATTTCCCCATCTCTATATTGGTATGTTTGGCAAGGGCTTCTCCAACTGGCCCATGTTGTTTGCGAACCTCCGAAGGATCCACATCGTAAAAAACAGGGTAAGCAATCTGGTCGTTCGAATTTTGGCATTCCATAATCTTTACAAGTTCGTTTAAGCACCAAGACGAAGATGCATATTTCTTTGAGAAAACTATGATGAACAACTTGGACTCCTCAATAGATTTCAAAAGTTGCTCATTGATGCTTTTTCCTTGTTTAAGTCTCTCATCGTCCTTGAAAGTGTGAATGCCGTGTCGCTGAAGAGCATCATAAAGGTGATCCACAAAGTTCTTACGAGTGTCTTCACCACTGAAACTCAAAAAAACATCATACTGATAGCTCTTCTTAACGAATGATGCAGAAGAAGACGACGCCATTGGAGGTATGTTTTGTCGAAGTTGACTGCAAAGAAACACAGATCACACCGTTAAGCCACAAGAGTGTATCGTATGATAAAGATTAAGCTGGTTATCACACCTTGGAGCTTAATTACAAGGTTGATAAAGTGCTATATATTAACGTCAACATTGAGTCACAAGCATTTCATTATAACTTATAAGCATAATATGGGCCTAGATGATGTTAAACTGTTCTATGATGTCAGCATAAGGAACCGGTAATTTACACTTAAAAGAATATTTTAGGAATCCAGAATTTATAAGGGGTTTTTATATATTCCTTCTTAAAAAGATTATTAGTTTATTGCACTAAGCTAACTGAGGTGAGTTAGATACTTTTACAGTTAACTTTATAGGTTGGTTTTGTTGCAACAAACACCTCACATGTCTGTAATTAGTTTTACATTTAGAATGGTGTGCCTTGGGACCTAATGATACCCAAATGATGTCTTTGACCGTCTGATGTTTGATATACGACAATATGATGTTCAATCAAGGGTTTGATCAGATTTAAAACCAAGATTTGACTTTCTTAGACAAGTCAAAATATAGTAATAAACTTCAAACCATGGGGCTTTGATTTCAAATCTTAAATCAAACCCGTTAGATCAAGATACGAACTAGATAATAAACCGCCACTGCTTGAATAATTTAAAGATAAAAAAAAATAAACTAACCTTAAAATATATAGTTGCTCAAAACAGCACCCGGATACTCAGACCAAAGACTTTTGTTTGTGAATTTCAAGTAAGGCTGATGAGTTTTGATCCAACCTTCATTTCTTAGCACTTACCAGGAAATTATTATATATGCCCACCACCTTCCCACGTGTCTTCTTTATGACCTTAAAATAGGCTATGAGGATAAGTTGGCATTTATATTTATACATTTTAATTCAAAAACACGGTATAACCAGGGATCAAATCGGTATCGGTGTCGAAATTCGTTAAATATGGGTACTCGTATTTGAAGGCAAAATTCGGTAAAATAGTGGTACCGAAAACGCTAAAAAATGGGTACCGATTCGGTACCGAAAATAAATCAGTACGGCAAATTCGGTATTGGCACTGGTACGGTACCGGTTCACGTAGTGGCGTAGCTTTTAAGGGACCGGGGTGCACCCCCATGTTTCGGTAAGAAGTGTAATATTTCTGATTTTTCGTCCGAAAGAAAATTATATAGGTCCGTCCCCGTCTTTTATTATGCCTAAAAATCCTCTGCCTCTACCAAGTTTATTGTCAAAAATATTTATACATATTTTCGTATTGAGTTAAAAAAATGTGAATAACGGGCTATTATAATTGTTTATAAACTTTAAGTAAAGTTTGTTACTACTTTATATATAAATCAAAGTTGAAGGTTCTTTTTATCTTAAAGGTATTTACCATTATCTTAAAGATCGTTGGCCTGAGTCAGTGGCGAATTCAGAATTTTATTCTAATGGGTTCCTTTTGGTAAATTCTTTTTAATTCTCATTAATTTTTTCTAAATTCTATTTTCTCAGTAATTTTTTTCATTTTTTCCAAACGCACTGGGTTCCTGGGAACCAACAAATGTAGGCTGGATCCGCCCCTGGCCGAGTTGTAATTCTTCGTCTAGATACTTTACATTTAACTCGCATCATTATAAATATTTGGTCTTTATTTTTGTTAAACAATATTTTGTATATAACATCTTATTTACCCCTTAATCAACCCCGGTCTACTTTCTTATTAGACCATGGGGTATGGGGGTCGTCCCCTCCCCGTCCTGCTCAGTCCCCCACGTCACACACCGCCCCTCATGGGGTCGTCGCGGCACCTGCGTCCTCTCCAAGCCGTTGGAGACGAGGCAATGATGTGGGCCCCCCTCTGACTTCTCTCTCTCCCCTTTATTAATATATTAATATTATATTGGTTTTTATTATGAGTTGGGTAGTCTTCCACACCCTTGGGTAGTCCTCAAGGGGATGGTCCTTCACCTTTGATGAGGTGGCGCCTACGTGGCGGGTAGTCTCTTTGGGGACTAACAAAACCATACCGGGTAGTCTTATAACTGGTCTTCTCTTTAGTTTATTACCAGGAAATCATGCCGCAACTTCCGCAATATCTTCTTTATTGACCAATTGTTATTATTACACGCGGATTCAATCTTTGATTGGAGCTTGGGGTGCAAACGAGCCAAGTCGAGCCCGAGCTCGACCAGGCTCGAGCTCGAGCTCGAGCTCGGCTCGATTTGAAGTTTATTTCTGAAGCTCGAGCTCGGCTCGAAGGTAATTTTTTAAGCTCGAGCTCGGCTCAGGCTCGACTCGTTTTGTATTTTTTAATTAATTTATATTAATTATAATTATTATTATACATATAATTTAGTTATTTTTTATATTTATATAAATGGTAATTATTATTATATAAATATATGTTTAATATATTAATAAAAAAATATATAAATAGAAAGCTCGATTAGGCTCGCGAGCCGGCTCGAGCTCGATAAGCGAAGCTCGGGCACAGGCTCGTTTATTAAACGAGCTTGTTTTTAGGCTCGGGCTTGAGCTCGAGCTCGTTTAAGCTCGGCTCGTTCGAGCTTTTTTTCGAGCTGAGCTCGAGTAGCTCGGCTCGTTTGCACCCCTAATTGGAGCCACTTGTCTTCCTTTTTCACTTTTATGCACCCCACCTAGATTCCAAAGCAACCCAATAATAATGGTGGGTTACTTTACTTTTAATGAAATTAAATTAACAGATAATCATTTTTATGTAGATAGTTATATTAAATTACGATTATTTAATTTGTTTTTAAGAAAATATTAACATATTACCATATTATAAATTAACAAAATGTTTATGCATTAAGGCTTGTACCTTAAGCATGGGGAGTCTTTCAAAAAAATTTGTTGATTTTTCATTTGTAACCCAAAGGTTTTATTTTTTGCATTTTAACCTTTTTGTTTTTTTTTTATTTTTAACCCAAAAGTTTTCATCTCTTGCAATTTAACCCAAACACATTTTTTATTTTCAACTTTGATCCATGTATTTTTCATCTTTTCCAATTTTTTCGTTTTACGTTTTGTTATTCTTTTCCGAGTAAACACGCCGTAACGTACGTGTGGGTTTCAAAGTTTTTCCGACAATTTTTTTCTGTTTGACAGGACCCTCACAATGCGTCTATTTTTCCCTGTTTGACAGGTTCGTCGCAACACGCGTGGTATTAGATCGACTTAGTTATTCTTTTCTATTTTTACATTTCAGTCTTATCTCTTCGCATTAACATGTCGCGACTGGCATACGTGGCTCAACGATTTTACGTATGCTTTTCGTTCGGTGTTATTTTTTCTTTTTATTTATTTTATTTTAACGAGCTTATCCCAGAAACGAAAGCATCAACTTTCCCTTCGGATCCGTGCCACCCGTCCCTTCGGTGTTATTTTTTCTTTTTATATATTCCCCACACCAGTCACCGTGCCACCCGTCCCTATCCCAGAAACGAAAGCATCAACTTTCCCTTCGGATCCGTTCCATATCTCTGGTCCAGTAGTTTCATAATGAATCTATAAGGTTACAACTATAAACATTAACACTTAATGATTCTCATATTCTTTTCAATGAAATAACATATAACAAAGACATACCTGTGGGTTAGCGGGATTGTCGAACTGTTTAAGGAAATAACTATTTGGCGTTTCTTCTAGGAAATAACTTTTATGCTATTTACAATCAAGCCAAATTATGAACGAAGTAAGCAAATCTTATTTCCTTACACATGAAGCAAAACAGTCATTCAAATTAAGTTTTTTTAAGTGTGTTTTGTGTACGACATGCATACACTCAAAAGCTCACATTCGTCAACTTCACTGCATCTTGAGTGTGATGCACGAGAAGTATAAATATTAGTATCAGTCATAGTCCTGTGGTTATGCACGAGAAGTGTAGAAATATTGATGAAGGAACAAACGAACAACACGTACCCGTCTCCATCAAACCTGCAAGCAAACAAAAGAACCAATGTAAATTAAAGGATCACATATCGTTAATTAAGAGTTTCTTAACAGAAGTAAACTTTTATATTATAACTGTGGATGTTCTGTAGCAGTGATATCTAGCCACAGGAGAAAACTTTGGATTAGGACCTACTCTAACAAACTCGCCATTCAAACACTCCTGCGATTGCAAAGATTTTGAAATGTTAATTAGCACCTAATGAAACATGATAAAACCATTAGCAACAAACTCCATCAATTACAAATTTAAGCATGGATCAAACATTCAGACGATCATTGTGGAAACATAACGAAACCAAATTCCTGACTAAAATTAGAAACAGACTCCACCAGTTACGAAATTTAAGCATAAATTAAACACGTACATGAGATGAGTTACCATAATTCAAGTAAGATTCAACATCATTTACTAATTTAACAGCAATTTACGCTAATTCTGAACAGAAAATCAACAACATAATCTCCAGCATCAAACATAAATCAACAAAAACTCAAACTGACTACCAATTACGAAATTCAAGCGCGAATCAAACATTCAGATATGAATATACCACAAATATATGATTAAGCATAATAAAAGATCAACCATACACTTCCGTAACTAACATATCTCGATAGCTTAAACTGTATACACATATAACGATATAAGATGAATTATCGAAACGTAAGCACTGTTCAACATCATTTACTAATTCAATAGCAATAACATAATCTCCAACAGCAAACACAAATCAACATAACTTCAACTGAACACATACATGAAACAAATTACCATAATTCAAGCATGATTCAACATCATATACTAATTCAACAGCAAGCATAAATCAACAATAACTCAAACTGACAACCTGCATCAGTCTGGTGTAAATCAAATCGAACAAACTGTTTGAAAACCTACCTCTCAAACTGTTTGAATCGACCTGCATCAGTCTGGTGTAAATCAAATCGATCAAATAGGGTGATATTTTCAATATCAGCTGAGAAAATAAGAAAAATATACATCAGGAACATTTGACAGAATCAAAAAACATTAAAACCTGTGTCTACTCAAAGCCACAACCACCATCGCTGACCTGAATCCCCGTTCGTACGCCATCGCTGACCTAAACAACAACAAAGCAGCTGTCTCTCCGCTCGCGCGCGGAACCCTAGCCGCCGTCACACAAAGAAGAAAATCCTGAGAAACAAAACCCTAGGTACAGGGAATCATATAATCGTGAGAGAAAAAAAACTAACCGATTTCTTGATAGCAAGGCAAGCCCGTCACACAATTGCTCTCATCATCAAAACCCTCAAAACCCTAGATGAAGAACAAACTCAGATCCCACACCGGCTCTGTATCAAGTCGGAAGATGAAGATGAAGATGAGGATTTTGATTCCACTCTGATATTGTAGATCAACAACACATCTCTACATCTCTGATTCTTTTTTTCTTTTGAATCCACAGATCCAGATCCAAATCATCTTTGAGGGAGAGAGAGAACGAAAATGAAAAGGCTCGTAGTTTGAAATTTGAAAAGGGCTCACGTGATGAGTTAACAGAGATCTGGTTAAAAGGCTTTTTGTCTCTAGCCTGTTTCTCACCAGCTTAAAAAAAAAAAAGAAAATCATAGCAAAATGACATGTGGACCAGAAGAAGTAGGGGAGTGACACATAGGAGAGAGGGAGCAAGGATGGCTTGTGGTGTTGACACCTCAGGCAAATCCTTTTGATTTATTATAAGAGAGAGAAGAGAGATTCTAAACCATTATGAAATTGGATTAAAAAACAACCAGACCTAACCTGCTTTGACCCACACATGAAAGTTATCCGTTTGATATGAACCCATTTTGACCCATTAACAACCAAACAAGCCCACTTGTTTTGGATAGTCCAATACACCATATGTGGCAAGATGGCTAGGTAACGCGTCAAAAACAGGTCAATTTTAGTATGGCCGAATCAAATGGGTTAGGTTGAGTTGACACAAACCCGTATCTGTGATTTCTTTTGACTTTTTGTGTAGGTCCGGCTAGGGGAGGATCTAGTCGCCTAATCCTTGTATACGAACCACTCCGGTTGTGCGGAATCCAACCGGAATAGCAAACCGAGATTGAACACGTAAATAATCAACACACAAGACTCAACGATTAACACCACTTGTATTAATGCGTATGAAAGGTCCTTTACAAGCACAAGGTTTACAAATCAGTTCTGCAAACTCTCTCTAGTGTGTGTGTGTTCTGTTTACCCTATCTGTCCAACTATCGAAATGAACACAACACACGGGTATTTATACCCAAACACAGCAGGTCCGGTCGAAGGATCATGCAGACTGGTCGAAAGATCATCTTTCGACCAGGAACAGCTCGAACGATCAACATGTACCACGAAAGATGGGATCTTTCGTGGTCCATCTATCGACGGTCCAACTATCGAGCTCATCATCATCGAAGGATATAAGAGATCCTTCGATGACCATCCTTCGAACCAAAACAAATTACAAGCATACTGTTGACTGTTTGGCCAAGTCAAACCGGAGGATGGTTGACTTGGTCAAACTTACAGACTAACAAAGACATCGTTCAGTAACAAGACAAAATACAGACAAAGTACAGACACAAGTGCACCAACAAACTCCCCCTTGGCTGTAGCTTTGTCTGGCTTATCAACAATCAGCTGTTGCTTTGTCTCGATCTTCGATCTTGTAGGTTCTCGTGTCTTCAAGTCTTTGACTTCTATTCAAGTCTTCAATGTCGGAGGATCTTCAAAGTCTTCACGTCTTGAAAGCAGAAAGTGTACCAACAAACTCCCGGTTTCATGTAGGAAGTGTGTTGACAAACTCCCCCTTAACATAAGCTCCCCCTTGAGTTATGCTCGTGAAAGTCTTTATCTTTATGAAGTGAGATCCTTGTGGTGTTGATGATGGTCAGCGGCAACTCGATCATTTTCATCATTTGAGTGCCTTCACGTCGTGTCTTCATTCCAAAGCTTGTCATCGACCATGTTCTCCTAGCCTTTAGAATCTGCACATGCAAGAAATCTAAACGCGTAATGAGAACAACCGCTTGGAATATCATAAGCAAACACACATGTGACCGTTGTTTAAGCAAACACCGTCCGACAGTTTGAAAGTTTAACAAAGTTTATCAATTACAATTTCAACTTTCAACACTTTGCAAATTTCGACCGTTTATGAAGATTTAGTCGTTTCGGTTTTCGTTCAGGTTTCCGGTAACGAAGACTCGAGCTCCAACATCGTACGATCGAAAATAAAATAGAAATAAAATCTTTTTGGCTTTTATAAAGTTTATATTAAAACACACTTAAAATCTTTTTGGTATTTTTTAATATTTCAAATGTAAAGACTGAAAGCAGTAAATAAATATATACAGACATTCTTTTTGCGAGTTTCGAGGGTAAGAGAATCATATCAGTGTACGGTCATGTCAAAACGCTCTTGTTGTTCAACTAGTTAACATTTAGATAAGCATCCTATAACAATTATCGGTATTGTTGTCCACTTAAGCTCAACTTATCAGATGTAATCATGGCGAGGGGATACATTAAGGTATAATTTATACTTACCGACCGGTGTTCATCCACATCACGACACATTCCCGTATCAAGGTATGCACGAGGGTTCATCTTACCGGTGAGTATACCGATTATCATCTGTTTGACCGTATATGATGTGAGAAACTCACTTATTTGATTTGAAAACAAGTCCTATGTGATTTAATCACTTATTGATGAGGAACTTGATTTTCGATGCATGAGGGCACAGGAGCAAGTCCGTGAACAGGTCAGTACTTTCGTACAGCAGAGAGACGAACTTGACACCCGAAAAGAATTTGTGATATTTTATCACTTATTTGTTTGGACATGTGATTGTTGATCACTTATTGAGGTCGTATGCAATATATACACGTATGTATGGTATCATGGAAGATCTAGACTTGCGTCCCCGTTATTTTTCGGAAAAAGATGCAACCATGATACCCAGATGATAAGCAGCATAAAGACCGAATATTTCAGAACCTCGGCAATCTCTCAAACGAAATTTCGGTACTAAGACCATATGCCAATGAATGGTTCCCACCTGGTCTTCAGTCGATTTAAGTTTATATCACCCTGAACACTTTAAAATGATTGTGAGCCTACCGATACATCTTATATAGAGCTGCTTATCGTTTTTCATTTTAGGTTTAAAGAGATTTGGACAGATCACTGATGTACTATCATTTTCTCTTTTGCTCGCCAGGAAACTCATTTTTGCTTTTCTATTGTTTTTGTGTTTTTGAAATTTTTCGATGTTTTTGGTTTTTCAAATTTGGAACTCCCCCTAAAATCAATAAACTAAGATAAATTTAAAAACACAAAGATTATCACAAATGATTTTCCGATGTGGATTACTCTTGCTTGACCTTAATACCGTTTACCAATAATAAATAGTCAAATCTTGACTTGTCAAATGCTTTGGTAAAAAGGTCGGCACGTTGGTCATCGGTGTGGACGTAAGCAACATCGATTAGCCTTTTCTCAAAGCAATCACGTATGAAATGATACTTAATGTCGATGTGCTTAGTCTTTGAATGCTGCACAGGATTTTTAGTGATCTGTAATGCAGCAGAATTATCAACGTAAATAGGAGTAGTTAGGAATTCAAAACCGTAGTCACGCATTTGCTGTTGTATCCACAGAACTTGGGAGCAACAACTTGAGGCAGCAATGTATTCAGCTTCGCATGTTGATGTAGCGACGCACGTCTGCTTCTTGCACTGCCATGTGACTAGGCGATTTCCCAAAAACTGACATCCAGCCGTTGTGGATTTGCCGTCGATTTTGCATCCGCCAAAATCAGAATCACTGAATGCGATCAAGTCAAAGTTATTATCCCTAGGGTACCACAGACCGGTGTCAGGGTAACCATTCAAATAACGAAAAATCCTTTTTACAGCTGCAAGATGTGAGGCCTTCGGGTTCACTTGATATCTGGCAAGCAGGCACGTTGGGTACATTATATCTGGTCTTGATGCTGTGAGGTACATAAGGGATCCAATCATCGCGCGGTAGTATGAGGGGCTAACATCTTGACCCTTCAAGTCTGGAGTAATTCCGTGATTTTGTGGCAATGGGGTACCAATGGGCGTTGCATCAGACATCTGGAACCGGCTCAAGATGTCACCAACATATTTAGTCTGATGGATGAATATCCCAGACTCTGTTTGTTGTACTTGTAGGCCCAAAAAGAAGGTCATTTCCCCCATAGCACTCATCTCGAATTTATCCTGCATTACACGCTCGAAATCCCTACACAAAACATCATTAGTAGAACCAAAAATAATATCATCAACGTATACCTGTACCAGTAGAAGATCTCCATCTTGTTCTTTGATGAAAAGAGTGCAGTCGATAAGACCTCTGCGAAAACCATTCTCCAGCAGATAATTAGATAAGGTTGCGTACCAAGCTCGCGGTGCTTGATGTAGACCATATAGAGCTTTGTTGAGCAACCAAACCCGATCGGGATGGATAGGATCTTCAAAACCTGGAGGCTGTTCGACGTACACCTCTTCTTCTACCACACCATGTAAGAATGCACTTTTCACGTCCATCTGGTATACCTTGAAACCTTTGAATGAGGCATAAGCCAGAAAAATCCGAATGGCTTCTAGACGTGCAACAGGTGCATATACTTCGTTGTAGTCGATCCCTTCAATCTGACGAAAACCTTGAACGACTAGCCTTGCTTTGTTCCGGATAACGATCCCACGGTCATCCTTTTTGCATTTAAACACCCAACGGGTACCAATCTTCTTGTAACCAGCAGGCTTCTCTACCAGTTTCCAGACACCTAGCTTCTGGAATTGTTGCAGTTCTTCCTGCATCGCTTCAACCCATGAGCTATCTTTCAATGCATCTTTCCAAGTTCTTGGTTCTTCCTGTGAGACATAACACGCGAAAGACCAATCATTCTGTTGACCAGATTCTCGGATAGTTGCATACAAGCCTGCATTGTTGTTGTTCCGCAACATGTTTCTTGTTTGAACGCCACTTTGTACATTTCCGATGATGTTTTGTTGAGGATGGGTATTGTGAATCCTTGTCTCTGGATTATTTTGAACTGGAATATTTGTACCCAGATTGTTGAGATTGAGATCAACAATCAATTCAAGACCCGGAATTGACGAAGAGGATGATGCAGAAGTTTCAGCTATTCTAGGGACATCCACTGGAGGTGTACCCTCTGAAATACCATGAACTACTGTTGGAGCTTCTTGATCTGCATCTAGAAATTCGTCATCCTCTGAAGATTCGTTCAATTCGGTAGCATCTTGAAAATCCTCATTGTCGAGAGCATTATTGTTCACTGAAGATGGTTCTTGATTGACTATAATGGGACGAACCAACGGTGAATCTGTTGCATTGTCGCTCTCGAAAAACATCCTTGCCGCAGCACTTTCTTCAACGGCTTCAACATTGATCGAATTGAAAAAGTCATCGTACTCAAACATCCAAGGCTGACCAGGATTTCTGACTGGTAAAGTGTGCCTTTGTACTCTGACTTCAGACCATTCCTCGACCCTTTTAGTCTCTAGATTCCAGACTCTTAAGTTCGGGGTGGAATACCCAAGAAAGTATCCCTCAATTGCTCTTGCCCCAAACTTTCCATTAGGATCGATTATCGTGCAAGGAGCTCCAAACGGTTCAAGATAAGACAAGTCTGGTTTCCGTTTGTTGATAAGCTCAAAGCAGGTCTTGTTGTGCCTTTTGACTGTAAGGACTCGGTTCAAAGTATAGCATGCAGAGGACACAGCTTCAGTCCAGAATGGAATGGGCAGCTGCGACTCTACCAACATAGTCCTAGCAGTCTCGATCAATGTGCGGTTCTTACGTTCAGCGACGCCATTCTGTTGAGGAGTATAAGCTGCACTAAATTCGTGAAGAATACCTTTTGAAGTGCAAAACTCCGCCATGGCATGATTTTTGAATTCAGTACCATTGTCGCTACGTATCCGCCTAACCTTCAAGTTGTAAAGATTCTCAATCTGAATGATCAAGTTTTTGATAATACCGAAGGTTTCACTCTTGTGTGCCATGAACGCCACCCAAGAAAATCTTGAATAATCATCAGTAATCACGAGGCAGTATTGATCATTCCTAATGCTTTTGTGTTTGACAGGACCGAACAAATCCATGTGCAAACGTTCAAGAGGAACAACCACCGTGTTGACTTTCTTTGAAGGGTGTCGCTTCTTCGTTTGTTTTCCTTTCTGGCACGAAACACAGACGTCTTGAAGATGGAAATTTTTAAGAGGAACACCATTCACCAATTCATTTGATACCAAATGATTCATTTTGCGTAAGTGAATGTGGCCCATTCGTCTGTGCCAAGAGATTGTGTCTTTTTCTGTGGCTTTGGAAACGAAACATGTTGCTTGTGCAGACGTTGTGATAGCTTGGCTCATATCAAGGACATACAGATCATTTATCCTTGGAGCCGACAAGAGAATCCATTCTTTTGGAATTTTGAAGCCGGGTTTCAGCACATAACATCCATTAGCATCAAAGTGTACTGAGAACTGCTTGTCACAAATTTGAGAAACACTAAGAAGATTGTGATCAAGTTGTTGCACAAAGTTGATCTTGTCAAAACTAACAACCCCGTTGGAAATCATTCCTTCACCCGTAATATATCCGCCCTTATCTCCAGCAAAAGCAACATAACCTCCTCTAATAGATTTAACGTCGTAGAGAAGCTTCATGTCGCCTGTCATGTGCCTGGATGCCCCACTATCAACAATCCAATGACTACTGATAGTTCCTCCTGGAACACCCTGCACATAAACTCAATCGATTAGTTGGAGATGGGGACCCAAGCCATTGTGGTCTTGGGTCTTCCATTTTCATCAATGACAATAACCTGTACTCTTTGATGATTCGAAAATTGTGACGGTCCCCCTGAATTTTTAACTGTTTTTGGTTTCCAGGTCTGTTTTGTTATACCAGTGTTATTCTTTAACATTTTAACTTCATGGTTGCCAGAAGTTTTTGAATTTTCTGGTTTGACAGAAACAGATGGTTTGTTAACCGCATCAGTTTTAATTGCTTTTTCAATTTTCTTCACCTGTTGGCGTTTCTGTTTCTTTTCCCTTTCTTTTACAAGGCGGGGATCTTGTTTTACAGAAACAGATCGCTTTTGGCGATTGTGTTCACGGGGATCATCAACTATGCCTTTTTGTTTATGAAGATACGGGCAATTTCGAACAATATGCCCGATTGTTCCACATTCAAAACATGATCTTCGTTCAACAAACCCCGAAGTATCATGTGGTCGTCTTGCCGATGATGAACTTTGTGATCCCGAGGTACTAGGTTTTGAACAACTTGGTTCATTTCTTTTCATCACAGTTGCCTTTTGGACAAAATCTAAATTAGATTGATTTGCAAACTTTTCAATTTTGTCCGTTCCCTTCGACTTCACAAAGTTCACATTCTTCTTCTTCTTCTGATTCGGCTTCTTTTGAGTTTGAGTCAGTGCCTTACCATTTGTTTTGGTATGGTTTTGCTGTTTTGGCACTGTTGGTAATTTCTTGTTCCCAAACTGTTTTCTAACTTCAGCCTTTGGGATAGGAGG
Source organism: Helianthus tuberosus (assembly GCA_030545235.1). Lineage (NCBI taxonomy): Eukaryota > Viridiplantae > Streptophyta > Magnoliopsida > Asterales > Asteraceae > Helianthus > Helianthus tuberosus. Next base: position 195,898,437 of record CM060370.1, on the reverse strand, counting down.
ACACTGTGTGACTGTAACACGTGGTCCTGTCTTTCCCAAAAACTTACTTGTAGAATTTTCAAAGACTTTACTGATTAAAGATTGATTAACATTTTTAATAGGAAAATCTTTGTCTGAATAGATTTTATCATCACCAACAAGAGTGTACAGCAAATCCACACCCTCCGACTCTTTTGCTGATGTGGACTCGGTTGGAATAGTCTTAGCAGGTTTTGTGGGAGGATCACATAGGATATGATTCTCAAGAGGTATGTCCTCTTCTTTGATTACTGCATCAGACTTTTCCGAATCAGTATCATCAGACTCATCATCAGAAGAATCAACATCCTCAACCACAACTGGAGGATCCTGATTCTGTTCAGCAGTTACAAAGGTATCTGCTGACACATCTGAATCGGATGATACTTCTTTCTTGTATCCGAGTCCTGTAGTAAATTCTGTAGCAAATTCATTAACATCTAGAGGAACAGACGGCTCAAAGTGAGTCCTATACTCCTCATCAGGCAAAGCATCAAAATTGTTTCTCACTGGTGGTGGACATTTCTTGTACCCTATGCATGTGACATCCTTTTTCTCTTTCTGAACGTCAATGATGTGATCCAACACATAGCTAGAACTCAAATAACTGTCTAACTTGAGTCGGATCGCCTCACTTTCAGTTTTAACACAAGCCATTTCTTTTTGCATTACCTCAAGACGAGTGATATACAAATTAATGTCCGTTTGTTTTCTGGAAACCATTTTAGTCAGCTCTGTTTTATCTTTCTTCAATGTTTCAATCATTGATTTATAATTCTTTTCATGGTTTTCATAAAACATATTGGCTTCAGTGCACTTTGAAATATCAACTGTCAATTTCTGATTATGAATAAATGTCACATCATATTTTTCTTGCAAAGCGTCGTGTTTGCTTTGCAATTCACACCACCTATCATTCACAGAAACATGTTTGTCTTGCAATTCAAACAAACTAGCTTGTAAAGCATCGTGTTTGCCTTGCAACTCAGACATGTTTGCTTCCAACTCAGCACATCTAACATGCAAACTATCACAGTTACTACAGCTAACAGAAGTGGGTTCGTCGACACATACCTGACTTGGTGAACTGTCGACATTCGCCATAAAGGCCGAATGGAGAGAAGACGAAGAATAAGCAGCTTGATCCACCAAAATAGATCTTCTTTGAATTCCTGCTGCAGCTTCATCCAAAAGCTCATCAATATTTGCATCGACTGACGCACTTGATGTGTCATCCACATGATCATCGCCTGAAGCGGAGGACTCTTCATCTGAACTTCCACTGTACCCGGAGCTGTCTTCATCTTCAGAAGATTCAACACCATTGGTGGAAGATTCTCCACCACTGGCGTGTTTAAGATCATTAACCACTTCAGCAAAACAAGCTGTTCCATCAGGTGCATCATTTCCCAACTGGATTGACCAATCACAACCTTCATCTACCTGAACCACAAGTGCCTGATTGGCATTTGATGGTCCTGCTTGACTCTGGTTATTGACAGGCACCAGTGTTCGTTCGTTGTTCCTTCCTTGGTTCTGATTTGCCCTGTTCCCTTGACCTCGGAAAGGATTTTGGTTCCCATGCTGAGATGGCCTTGTACATTCACGCTTGAAATGACCACGTTCGCCACAGTTGAAGCACTTTACAGCTTGCTTGTCGAACCCATACTTGGTATCTTTCTTGCTTTCCAAGCTGGTTCGTCCAGTTCTTTCCATGAAATCCTTTGCTCGTCTAACAGCACTGGCAAAGGCCCACTTAATGTCCATCATCTCCATCTCTTCCTTGTCTATCTGCTGATAGTCTTCTTGAGTCAGATTAATGTTGCCAATCTGACCTTCTACTAAACCACAGTATGCGCTCACCAAAGTGTTTAGCAGCTCCATGTGTTCCTTAGCTACTTCCACACTGACTTTTGAAAAGCTTGAGGTGTCGAGCCGTACTGTATTTGGCTTTGATTGCTGACCAGCAGATGATGTGCTTCCATAACATGCTTGCTGTTGAGGAGGAAGCGGATTCCCGTACATGTCTGTTGTTGGTAAAGGATTTCCGAACATATCAGTTGGTCTGAGAGGTCGTTGCTGTTGTGGTGCTGATTGAGGGACTGGTTCCAGCAGATTTCCATACATGTCTGTCTTTGGAGGCACAGGAACTTGGATAGTATTGCCATACATGTCTGTGCTAGTCACAAAAGCTGTTTGAATTGGAGCATGCGAAGAAGGTTTTGTAGAGGTGCTAGAGGTTCCAAAATACATTTCAGGATGTTGAGGCACGGGAATTCTTTTTGCCTTCAGAGTTTCTTCCTGATTCTTGTTTTCTAGAATTTGAACAAAGTCGTTGAAGCTCGTTGTAGCTAAAGTACCATTGTACTTCATGATTTCCAAGAATGTATTCCACTGAGGTGGCAATGCATCTGCAAACCTTTTCACAATCTCTACAGGAGTTGTAACAACCCCGAAATTTGTCAATTCAGTCATCAAGTGATTAAATCGACTTGTCAAATCACCCAACGACTCATTCTCCATACAAGTAAAACCATCAAACTCTTTCTTTAGCAGTTCTTTCCTCAGTTGACGTGTCGCTTCATTTCCCACGCCCCTTGTCTTCAACGCGTCCCACAACCTTTTTGTAGTCTTATAACTGACGAACTGATGATAGATATCTTTACTTAAGGCCTGAGTGAGAATGGCATACGCCTTCTTTTCCAAATCATACACCTTTTTCTGATCTTCTGTAAGATCTGCAAAAGTAGCAGCAGATGATGCAGCAACCTCTATTGTTTGATCAAAATCTGTGATGAACCGCAACCACAACTCTGTATTCTGACCAAGAACGTATGTATGAAATCTATCAATCCATCCTGGATATTCATATAAATGCATCAACTTTGGAGGTCTATTCAAACTTCCAGTTTCGCTTTCGCTTAAAAGAATGCTTTGAACACTTGGAACTTGATTTGATACAAATGCCCATTGACCGGTAGAAATTGCATTAGCTTGTGAAGATACCGGTGCGGAAGATGACGGAGTACCAAAATACATATCTGTATTTACCAAAGTATTCCATCTTGGATTCATTTTTAATCAGCCGAAGGATACCTGTCGAAAGACACTTGAAAAACACAAACTGTTAAACACAAACAGACTACTGATCGAAAGATCAACACCTGTTCGAAGAATCAACAGGGTTCGAAAGATCTCTGTTGAATTTCGAACAATGTTTTTCGAAAGATTCTCCAAACGAAGGATCCTTATCTTTCGAAAAAGTACTGTAGACCGAAAGATACACACGAAAGATGACTTCGAAAGACTCCCCAGTCGAAGGATCCTAGTCTTTCGAAAGTGAACAGTAGACCGAAAGATGAAAGTTTAGAAATGATTCCTTGGTTCGAGGGATGATGATCTATCGAACCTCCACTGATCGAAAGATGGTCTTTCGAGTTCGAAGGATATCTTTCGAAATGGTTCTGACACAGTTGACAATCGGTGACAAGTTGGTGAAAAAGTTGACGGGTTGGTGAGAACTTTCGGCAGAAAGTATGTTCAGACCATATCTTCTGAACATGCAGGTTTCACCAATCAAGTAATGTCCAATATTTTAATCAGTTTACTCTTCCCAACACACAAACAAGTTTCAATATTCAAATTTTTAAGATCAAATGAGTAAACTATCAAGAACACAATGAAGAACAAACCCAGAAATATGAATATTTCTGTAAACCGACAACAAACCGAAACCCGATTTTGCTTGAAACTTCACTAAAAACCCATTTTTAACATGTGATAATGAAAAGTGACAAGGTTTTTATAGGAACAAACAGCAAAAATAGCAAGGTTTCCAGAAAATATGAACTTTGAAACCCGAAAACAGTCCGAAAACTCTCGGTTTTAACAAGGAGAAGAGCCAAGGCTCTGATACCACTTGTAGGTCCGGCTAGGGGAGGATCTAGTCGCCTAATCCTTGTATACGAACCACTCCGGTTGTGCGGAATCCAACCGGAATAGCAAACCGAGATTGAACACGTAAATAATCAACACACAAGACTCAACGATTAACACCACTTGTATTAATGCGTATGAAAGGTCCTTTACAAGCACAAGGTTTACAAATCAGTTCTGCAAACTCTCTCTAGTGTGTGTGTGTTCTGTTTACCCTATCTGTCCAACTATCGAAATGAACACAACACACGGGTATTTATACCCAAACACAGCAGGTCCGGTCGAAGGATCATGCAGACTGGTCGAAAGATCATCTTTCGACCAGGAACAGCTCGAACGATCAACATGTACCACGAAAGATGGGATCTTTCGTGGTCCATCTATCGACGGTCCAACTATCGAGCTCATCATCATCGAAGGATATAAGAGATCCTTCGATGACCATCCTTCGAACCAAAACAAATTACAAGCATACTGTTGACTGTTTGGCCAAGTCAAACCGGAGGATGGTTGACTTGGTCAAACTTACAGACTAACAAAGACATCGTTCAGTAACAAGACAAAATACAGACAAAGTACAGACACAAGTGCACCAACATTTTGCAATGATGAGTGTCAACTACAATAACAATCTAATCTTTTAATTGCAACAATTAGGAAGTTGTATACATTAAAGCTCTTTCTTCGGATTTGGACCGGTTGGGATAAAACACAACACGAATCGACCCATTTTAAGTAGATGCATGCAGGTTGATTTGAGAAATGTAGAATAGGTGTTAAAAAATTTCAAAAAAGAAAAGAAGGAAGATTTGGACATGTAATACAAACATGATTGCCAAATGGATAAAAAATACGAACCGTGGCCTCTTTTGCGCTTAAGGCTCTTCAAATTCTTGAGGATATAGCTAATAACCTCCTTTAACGTAGCTTTTTTATTGTCTTTAAATTTCCAAAGTTCGTTAACTTCATATCTACCACTGGGGTTGTATTCATTCAGTTCCATAAATGCAGCAACCACTGCATCAAAGATTCCAATACCCCATTCTGCCTTAAGAGTTTTTAGCTTTTTATCATTTTCATTAATTACTTCCTGCATTGTGCACAAGACTTTAGTCTTAAAACTTTTACACAGGCATATAGACTTAAACTGTATTTATAAAGTTCCAAGAAGCATACCTTATGTGCACCATCTATGGCAACAACTTTTACCGGATGCCACACTGGATTTTTCAGTTCCTCTTGCCACATAGAGCATAACTCAGAGGCCTTGATTTGAGCTTCTTCAGAACCATACTTCACCTTGCAGGCATCGAGGAAGGGTTTCGAATCGATTTCTCCCATCCTCTTCACCCCTATATTAGTATGTCCACTAAACATACCCTTCATGCCCTTAAACACCTTAATCAACTCTTTGCGTGCTTCTTGCAACTCATCGTTACTTTCGCGTTCCTTAACCACAAGAGTTTGATTCATATCCTCCAAATCACCCATTTCCTCTACCTTTGCTTCCAGCTCATCTTTCAACTTTTTTATCTGCCCCTGAACCGCGGTATCATCTTCATCGGCCATAAGTTTTATCACCTTCACTTTCCCTTTTAATTCCACAATTTCCATCTCTAGTTTCTGTTTGGCATCTAGCTGTCTCTCTAACTCAAGTACTATCTTCAACGCCTCCTCCTTCTCTCTCTGTGATATAAGTAGTAAATCATAATTGTAAATTAAAAAGAACCAAGACTAGAGGCGGCTAAATGGGGTCTCATCAAACGGGTAACTTTAGGCAAAATTGTAAATTACCCTTTGCTCTTCAATCAGCCTTAAGAGATCCTCATCGCCTTTTTTCTGCTCTATGGAGGCCATATTCAGAGAACTCTTTCCCATGTCAATCTGGATTCATAAACCGAATATAAATAACACAATATGATAATAGAAAAATGTGGATATATATGTGTGTGTGTGTGTGTGTGTGTGTGTATGGTGTTTGTGTATAATAATCACCTTTCTTTTCTCCTCATCTAATCTTTGTTTCTCACGTTCTGTTCGGGCTACTTTCTTACTAACTTCTTTGCTCCGAAATTCATGTTCTTTCCTTAGTTTGTCCACCACAGCATGGGCCCTTTCTCGTTCATCTAATAATGCATTGACACGCTCTTGTTCAAGGACCTGCAGTTTTCTTCTCTCTGAAGAAGAACAATACTTCCATGTTAGCAAAACCTCAACCTTGTAAAAATGGAACTCCACACAAATAGGTATTCATTTCACAGGATTATGATAGAACCCAGAAATCTAACAAACGTAACTGATAGATTTAACTGCTAGAAACTTAAATATTATAAGATAAAAGACCCGATTCGAGATGGGTTAATCTCCAAGAACAAAGGTATAGATACCCCAATTTAGATAACATAAACATTGACCCATTTAATTCTGCGGGGATTGTATCAGATTATTGCATAAAAAGGTAACGTTGTTTTATCTAATTTCTGTGTTGGATAACCATGTTTATATTAAAAATACCCTCAAAAGTGTTAAAAATATTGGTAGAAAGATCTCAAACATGATGATGTGTAGTAATTTGACCATGTAGTAATTTTCTGACATGGCACTCAGGCCAAAATTTTGTTACCTATTTATGCAAAAGTGACAGAGAAATGCACGAGAGAACAGAAATATAATGAATAGCAAACTTGTCTGTTTGGGAAAGTACATAGAGAAAAGAAGAGGGAGTAACAAACCTTCGCGGAAATCTTGTTGCATGTTTTTTATTTCTTCCATCGTCCTACTTAAAGACATGGTTTTCTGATTACACTTGCTTTGCAACTCATCAAGATTTTCATTCCTCATGTCGATCTCAGTCGCTAATTCAATCAATGGTCGTTTTCTGGTTTTTGCAACTTCTTGCTCAACTTCCGATACCGTCTTCAGATCCCTTTTCATGCGAAGGTAGTCTCCTATTGGCCCTTGTGATTCAAAATCATTTGCACGAGTTAGCCATGCATAAATACTACATGAACCAGACGGATTTTCAGCTCCAAAAGCTTTCTCAAACTCCATACCATTTTTCAAACCAATCAAACTGTTGTTGAACGTCACAAACGCTTTTGCGGTTCTCTTTTCAGCATCCCATAACAGCTCAACCTCTTCAGGCTTGTATTTTGAGAATCTCTTGATCCAATATTCAGTGTTCTCAAAATCATTCGCACCGTCTGATTCTTTGACTATGTTGACCAGAATTCCAGTCCAAGGCCAGCAAAACAATTCGTTTTCTTCAGTGATTGGCGCTGCTACTTTCAGCGGCTTTTCAGCCTCATCTGCCAGTTCATTTTCTAAGTACAATTTTAGAGCAAGATGGTTCGCCTTTTGCTTTGCACTTCTGTTTGAAGAGCCTTTGCTTACTCCAGAAGCATGTTGATGCAAGTCTTTGTATTTGAAATTCTGTTTTTTCTTGCCAGCACAAAAAGGGCACTTAAAAATGCCACCGGGATACTTAACTTTGGGCGTTCCATTCCTCAGTTGCTCGTATGGCTTATCTTTGTATTCAGTAATCTCCGAATCACTAAACTCGGACTCTTCACCAGAACTGATATCCATCTACTCAGAAAACATACACAAGACAATATGAAGATGTTAATTAAATGCATGTTGAGACATAAAGGGGGTGTAATTAAGGTAAAAATGAAAATATCGGATATCCTAATTCCTAATTGGTGATGCTATATGTACACCAGCGTGCCTATCACATCATACGGTGAAAAATGATCATAAGGGCCATATGACTTTGCCAATGGTCATGCCAGTCACTTCTGTGTCAGTCAATCACATTATAAGAGCTGTATTATTTGACAAACACCACCTCACACAGGCCCTCGTACGACACATGTAACAATTACTCAACCTTAAGTGCCAAAAATACATAGACCAGCGGATCTCAAGCATCTCATAGCCGAGGTCTCACATTTCCCTGAAAACTTCTGTTCCATACCATAAACGCTAAATACTCGAATATTGTGAATTTTAATATATGAACAGATACTGTGATGATTCAGAATTTAGAGTCATGGATCACTAACATACATGACAGGTGTTAAATACGTAAAACTTAAATGATATGCAAATTTAGCGTTACATTTTTATGTAAAACATGTATCAATTTTGCATTTAAAGATACGTTAGTTCTGTTTCTCATCATTTCATTCTTAGAAACTATAATAGATTCCTGAATGTGGATATAACGAAAGAACAAACCCTAAATTACCAAAATGAAGGGAAGAAAAGCAAAAATCAAGCCATATGACTTTGTCATTAGTCACACCAGTCATTTTTGTGTCACGCAAACACATCATACAAGTCATATAATTTCACAAACACCACCTCACACGGACCCTCACACGACTTATATAACAATTTTTCGCTTATCATATGACATCATACGGCCCCATATGACGCGCCAGTGGTGTTTGGATAGTGTGTCAGCGATGTTTCTATAGCCTAGCCCTTCCTAAATACAAGTACACAACCTTAGTCCTCTAAGAGGTCTCGCATTTCTCTGAAAACTTCTGTTTGATATCATAAACACTATACACTCAAATGGTCAAATATTGTGAAAAATAAATATATGAACAGTCACATGCTGGATACTCTGATGATTCATTATTTAGAGTCATCATCAGTCATGGATCAATAAAATACATAACTATTAAATAACGTATATAAAATATATTGTGAAAATATAAGAATTAAGGATAATAGCATTTATTATGTTCATATTACTAATTGCTATTAAAGCATTCACATGTTACTAGAAGATGACCAAGGTAATTCAATTTTGTATTCTGTATTATCCTTGTATTCTCCCTATTTAAAGGGATGAGATTTATCAATGAAAGGACACAAAAAGTCATTCCCGATATCATAATTTAATATGGTATCAGAGCCCTGTGCTCTTCCCTAACCCTACACGCAAATTAGCTCCAGCCAGCGATCCTTAAATCCATCGAGCAAACATAAATCTGTTTCGACAGATTGCATAGCTTCTTCATTCGCAAGACATCAACACCTGTTTCGACAGGTGTCAATATTCGTTTTTGTTTAATCCGCGTCAGTCTCTTGGATCTCGGCTTCATCAAGCATTCAGAATGGGTGATAAAGATCAATCGGGTAAAGATCAATCGGGTTCAGGTTCCTCTTCGCTTCACCCCGCTTATACTGTTTCCAACATTCAAACCAAGGTTCGGATGTTAGACGGAACCAAAGTTACGTATTCGGCTTGGGTAAAATTATTTACGTTGCATGCCAAAGCCTACAAAGTCCTCGATCACATTGACGGGACGGCCGCACCAAAGGAAGGCGATGCTAATTATGGATATTGGCAGGAAATCGACGCCCTAATCCTGCAATGGATTTACGCTACCTTGTCCGATGATTACCTGGTTCGCGTTTTGGAATCCAACACATCTGCGAGAGAAGCTTGGCTCAAGCTCAAGGGTATTTTTTTGAACAACAAGGGCTCACGTGCTACTACCCTCGAACACGACTTCACTAACCTAACCCTCGGTGCCTGCTCCTCGCTTGACGACTACTGCCAACAGCTAAAAACCTTAGCCGACCAGCTTGGTGACGTTGGGTTTCCCGTCAGTGAACCCCGTCTCGTTATGCAACTCGTTCGGGGCCTACCCTCCGAATATGACGTCACCGCAGCCCTTATTAACCAAACCTGTCCTTCGTGGGATGACGCGCGCCAGAGTCTTCAAAAGGAGCAACAACGTCAGGCGGCTCGAAAAAATCTGTCTCAAACAGTACTTATTTCTCCATCGGCTGCTCCAAATCAACCACCCGTCAACACGGCTTCGCCATCACCAAATCCTAACCAACACAATTACCCGGCCACCCCCACGGACCAGCGACCCTACCAACAACAATCCTATTATGACCCCACCCGTTCCCGTGGACGCGGTCGCGGTTATAGAGGTCGGGGACGCGGCAACTATTGGGGCCGAGGAGGCTACGGTCACCCACATTGGCCTCAACAGTTTAATAACCAACCACCGCCACAGGCCCATTACTCTACCTGGCCCAACCCACCACATACCCCTTATCCTTCCCAATCGTGGGCTCCTTCACAGCCGCCCCCTTCCTATGCTCAAGCCCAATACAACCAGGCCCATGTTGCCTATCAACAGGCCCAAATGCAAACCCAGCCCAATCAGCCCGCTATGCCTACCCAATTCCCGGACCCGAATATCTTCAATGCGCTAAATCCGTCGGACATAGGGACCGCTCTTTCCATGGTACAAAACCCCAATCCGGACTCGCTTTGGAACTTTGATACGGGGGCATCATCACACATCACTCGGGATCGAGGTAAAATTTTTTCTCCTATGTCCATTACTTCAAGCACTATTTTTGTCGGGAATGGCCAACAATTGCCAATTTCGGGTTCGGGTAATTCCACATACCAAATTGCCAACAAAACTTACCATTTAAACAATGTCCTTCACTCACCAACCGTTATAAAAGACATACTCTCGGTCCGCAAGTTTACTCGTGATAATCAAATTAGCATTGAATTTGACCCTTTTGGTTTTTCTTTGAAGGACCTCAAGACGGGCACTCTACTTTCGCGCCATGATAGCACGGGGGACCTCTACCCACTCACGTCACCCTCATTTGCTTTAGCTTCCATTCATCAACAAACTCCTTGGCACCACCGTCTCGGTCACCCGGGCGCATCTATCTTAAGTTTTTTGTCTAGTCAAAAATTTATTCATTGTAATAAGACTTCGAGTCCTTTTATTTGTTCGTCTTGTCAACTTGCAAACAGTCAACGTTTAGCTTTTCATAATTCGGTTTCAATTACTTTTGCACCATTTGATATAATTCATTGTGACTTGTGGACCTCACCTATTGCTAGTAATACGGGCTATAAATACTACATGATCCTTGTTGACAACTTCACACACCATGCGTGGGTTTACCCCCTAAAATTTAAGTCTGAAACGTTTCCAACCTTTGCTAAATTCCATAAGCTTATTTCCACACAATTTAACCGGCTCATTAAACCTTTCAATGTGACCCTGGGGGCAAATTTGACAACACCCAATTTAAAAATTTTGCACATCAACATGGGATGCTCTTCCGTTTTGCTTGCCCGCAAACATCTCCACAAAACGGTAAGGCGGAACGAATGTTGCGACGCTTAAACAACATCATCCGCGTCCTTCTTACACATGCCCGTCTCCCACCGACCTTTTGGGTCGAAGCCCTACATGCCGCCACTTACCTACACAACATTTTACCTACACCAAAACTCAACCACCTATCTCCGGCTTTTGCCTTATACCAACGACACCCCACTTATGACCACTTACGTGTTTTCGGGTGCGCATGTTACCCAAATTCATCGGCCACCCAAACCAACAAACTATCCGCCCGATCCACCAAATGCATCTTCTTGGGCTACCCAACAAATTTCCGAGGGTATCGATGTTTCGATCCTCAAACGGGACGGGTTTTAATTTCTAGACATGTGGTATTTGATGAAAATGATTTCCCCTATAATTCCCACCTACCAACAGAAGCATATAATTTTTTTGATGATGACACCTTTCAATTTTTTTCATCGGTAACCACTCCTACGCCCCCATCATCTAATCCTATACCTCATGCTAACCAGCCCATCCCCATCTCTACTACATCCCCATCGGCCCAACACTCACCTACCGCCCCATGCTCTACACCTACGGCCCAAAATTGCCCAACCATTCCCACCTCTAATACGGCCCAACAGCATACTACACATCCATCGGCCCACACTCAAAACCAACACCACATGCGCACCAGGTCAAAAACGGGGATCCACAAACCAAATCCAAAATTTAACTTGGCCACTCAAACCGACAACCGTACTATCTCACCTATACCCAATTCCCACCTAAAAGCCCTCTTGGACCCAAATTGGCAAAAAGCTATGAACGATGAATTTAGTGCTTTGCAGGTAAACAAGACATGGGAGTTAGTTCCTCGTCCGACAGGGGTACCGGTTGTTCGCTGCATGTGGCTTTACCGCCATAAATTTAAATCAGACGGGGTGTTGGAAAGATACAAAGCGAGGTTGGTTGTTAACGGTAAGTCTCAAACAGTCGGGATCGATTGCCACGAAACTTTTAGCCCCGTGGTTAAACCCGCATCGATTCGTACAGTGTTGAGTTTGGCGGTATCAAGGAAGTGTCCGATTCATCAATTGGATGTCAAAAACGCTTTCCTACATGGTAATTTACAGGAGACAGTCTTTATGTTCCAGCCACCAGGGTTCGTTGATAAAACCCATCCAGATTTTGTGTGTCGACTGCGCAAATCTCTATATGGTCTCAAACAGGCTCCACGTGCATGGTATAACCGTTTTTCTACTTACTTACTGGCTAATGGATTTTGGAGTAGCGTTTGCGATTCGTCGCTATTTATTTATCACCAAGGGGCTTCTACAGCATATCTTCTTCTATATGTCGATGACATTGTTATTACCGCATCCGATACGTCTTTATTGAACTCCATCATTGCCACGCTAGCCAGAGAGTTTGCCATGACAGACTTGGGACCACTCCATCATTTTCTTGGAATAACCGTTACTCGGGATTCAAACGGTTTATTTTTATCGCAGTCACAATATGCTCTCGATATTCTTCATTGTGCTAACATGACCGATTGTAAACCTTGTGCGACTCCTTGCGACACCGGTTCCAAGTTGAGTGCCACTGATGGTGAGCCGATTCCCGATGGTACGTTATACAGCAGTTTGGCAGGGGCTTTGCAGTACTTAACCTTTACACGGCCCGACATTACATACGCAGTTCAACAGGTCTGCCTATTCATGCATGCACCACGAGACTCTCACTTCGCTTTTATGAAGCGCATTCTTCGGTACATACAGGGCACTATTGAGTTCGGATTACATCTTACGCCCTCCTCGTCTTCATCTTTAGTGGCTTATTCTGATGCAGATTGGGGTGGGTGCCCCGATTCGAGACGATCCACTTCTGGCTACTGTGTCTTTTTGGGTGATAACTTGGTCTCATGGTCGTCAAAACGCCAAAATACCATTTCTAGATCCAGTGCCGAAGCGGAATACCGAGGAGTGGCAAATGTTGTCGCCGAAACTTCTTGGCTTCGGAATTTACTACTAGAATTACGAGTCTCAGTGGACCGGGCTACCATCATTTATTGTGACAATGTATCGGCCGTGTACCTATCCGCCAACCCGGTGCAACATCAGCGTACCAAACATGTTGAAATGGATATTCACTTTGTTCGGGAAAAAGTACAAATTGGTCATGTCAAAGTTCTTCACGTGCCTTCATCTTCTCAATATGCAGATATTTTCACAAAGGGCTTACCAAGAACGTTATTTACAGAATTTCGGTCCAGTTTGCGCGTTAACACGCTTCAACTGCGGGGGACTATTAAATAACGTATATAAAATATATTGTAAAAATATAAGAATTAAGGATAATAGCATTTATTATGTTCATATTACTAATTGCTATTAAAGCATTCACATGTTACTAGAAGATGACCAAGGTAATTCAATTTTGTATTCTGTATTATCCTTGTATTCTCCCTATTTAAAGGGATGAGATTTATCAATGAAAGGACACAAAAAGTCATTCCCGATATCATAATTTAATAATAACATGTGTTCAAACTTACGTCAAATGCAAATTTAGCGTTTCATTTTTTTACAAAACACGTATCGAATTCGCATTTAAAATAACATCTTCGGTTCATACGCCAGTTATGTTTCTCATCATTTCATTCATAAAAACTATAATCAAAACCTAAATGTGGATTATTTCTCGGATAGAACGACACACAGTTGACGTTTTTCAACTACTATAACGAAGGAACAAACCCTAATTTACCAAATGAAGCAACAAAACAGAAATCAAGCTCGATCGAACAATTTGCAGAAAGCATATGATCATCAACTGGAAAAGGATACCTGAAAGAGATTATTGAGGTGTAATTGCGAATTGAGTCAGCATAAACCCTAGTGTACGGCAGCAAGTAACGTAGATTGATCGTTGGAGAAGAAGAGAAAGCGTATGAACAGTTATTGATTTAAGTAGTAGGATATTATTATTATATTATATCAAAATATAAAATTGAGTTAATTGTCAAAATCGTCCCTGAGGTTTGGGCAGGTTTGCTATTTTCATCCAAAATGACACTTTTGTACCAAATTGCCCCAATGTTTGTAACTTTTTGTCATTTTCATCTAAACCACTAACTCAGTTTATTTGTTCTGTTAAGTTGATGATATTTGGATAAGACTGACAAATATAAAATCAAAGGGATGATTTTGGCAATTTACTCAAAGTCTTTTAAATTTCTTTTATTTAATTAATTTTGTTATATATATAATAAGAAAGAATATACATGCAATTTTTATATGAAAAAAAAAATAATAGCTTTTTCACATAATTTTTATAAATTTTCATCAAATCACTAACTAAGTTAATTTTTCTATTAAGACGAAGGATGTTTATAAACTAAGACATAAATTAATTTCTAATTTTTATATAGATCAGTTTTATAAAAATAAAATCTACTTAAACCTCTAACTTTTATAAGACATTTCCCTGAAAACTTCTGTTTAATACTTGAATATTGTGAATTTTAATTTACGAACAGTTACTATGATGATTCAGAATTTAGAGTCATGGATCACTAACATACATAACAGGTGTGAAATACGTAAAACTTGAATGATATGCAAATTTCGTGTTACATTTTCTGTAAAACATGTATCAATTTCGCATTTATATAACATCCTCTGCATATACGCCAGTTCTGTTTCTCATCATTTCATTCTTAGAAACTATAATCGATTCCTAAATGTGGATATAACGAAAGAACAAACCCAAAATAACCAAAATGAAGGGGGAAAAAAGCAAAAATCAAGCCATATGACTTTGCCATTGGTCACACCAGTCATCTTTGTGTCACGCAAACACATTTAACAATTTTTCGTGTATCATATGACATCATACCGCCTATATGACATGCCAGTAAATATTTTTCCAGTAGTGTTTACGTATATATTTTTAACTTGCTTTTCAAATATAAACTTCGCCATGATTTTTATTACAAAAATAACCAAGTACCGGAGGTGGATTTTCGTAAATAAAACTTGTTAAATATATATTTAGCATATATATTTTATAATAAGACGCTTGTGTGACTATGTGATTATTTTGTGAACTAGATATATATTATTTTTAGGGTTAAAAATAATATTACATGAAATATCATGAAGATACGACTTCCAAAATAATACCAACGCTCTCACAAAATAAATATTTAAGTTACACAAGTATCGTTGCTATACGACACGCTAAAACGTAACTCATGTATGTTTCGGAAGATACTCTCATACGTATATTTTGATAAAGTATTATTTTGGGAAAATGTACGAGGTAAAATATAATATTTTTGGGAAAAATATATATTTTGGAATTAAAATGTTTTAGACAAGTGATTAAAATATATTTACTAACTGGGACTTAAAAATATATATTTCGGAATATACCATTACGCGATATTTTTGGAAAACATTATTTTGGGAATAAGAGAAGTGAAAATATGATTTGGTAAATATTACTAAGTGTAACATATTTTTGACAACGAGAAAATGTATTATTTTTGAGAGATAAAAATATATTTTCCTAGTATATGTAGAAAATATATAGTCTTTGAGAAAGTATATGTTTTCTGGGACAATACATGATTAAACAAAATAAGGTTTGTTTATATATATTTAAGTGAGACTTGAAATATATGGTTTTGGGAATATATTAACATATTTTATTTGAAACAATACACCGAAATACGACGCCATTACTTGGCAAGATATACAAATACAGATACAAAAATACATATAAGGAATACCCCATCCTTGGGAAGGAAATACGAATACTTGAGGAGTATTAATACAGAGACACAGCAAAAACAATTATTCCAAAACTAAAAATAATTATTATAACTTGGAATAATGCCAGGTATGTAACCCAAAAACACAAATACTAAACAAAGGCACGGCCCGTTCGTCTAATAGACGTTAGTATACTGTAGGTAGTCGTGTTGACTGAGGAGACTTGGGTTACGCATACTGAAGACGTAATACTGTGAGTTCATGTCCCCCTTTTCTCTTAACTGTTTTCGGTTTTATAACTTCGGGGGTGAAATACATGTTACAATTATTACAGACACTTTTATACATGGTATGAATAGCGAAGGAATTTACTACTAGATCACGTGAATGGATAGGCTATTATCGTAAGACCATTAATCCTTGTACGAGGACCGAGAGGCATGAGTGATAGATCTATCGGGTGTTGCGAGCCCTACACATGGGCCAGCGTGTGGCTGCATGTGGTGACTATGTCGTTCCGCCGGAAGGACCGGTATGAAATCCGCGTTACAGGTTTGAGTGCTTCCTAGGCCATGTCACTTATTAATGTATTAGCTACACATTAATCGATCTCTTTTTCCTTATTTGCTACATACTAATAACATACATTTATACAGGCACGTTTTAACGATTTATACAGACTCACATACACATGAACTCGCTCAACTTTTTGTTGATGTTTTTCAAACTACATGTATTTCAGGAAATTAAGTATGGATCTGGCGGGCGTTGGAGTTTCAAGTCATGTTAAGTATAAAGATGTCATCCATGGTCTTTGGGTTTGGCCAGCATGTCTTAATCCTGGACGAGACACATCCTCCAAACTTTGGTTACAACTAATATCTTTCAACGAGTCCTTAGCGAACTCTTACACAATTCACATTGTTTGTAAAAACTTAAATTTGAAGTCAACGTTTTAGACAATGTTGTTATGTTTTAAACTCATTTTATGGATGACAAATCCTTATTTATTCATATAGTTGTTTGATATGGTTGAATGCAATGATAACAAGTAAGTCACACCATAATCACGCTTCCGCAAAAGTCAGGGTGTGACACAAGTTATGTCCTTTAGCCCTAACTCAGTTAATTTTTTGTGGTTAAATCTGAACAAATGGACATGAGCGTATTTTTGTGGTTAAATCTGACCAAATGGACCCACGTGAGAGTAAAATGACCAAAATACCCTCATGTAAAGGCCACCAGTTACTTTTGCCAAACATACCCTTAAAAACACACTAAAGTAGTAAAGGCCATCTTTAAAAGATGTAATCGGCCCATGCAATTGCATGATCTCACACGTCAAATATAACTAACACCGGCTTATAAAAGGCCACATAACATAAATACGCTAGCCAATTCGACGGCATGGGCTTACACTAACATAACAAATTAACAATTATCCATCAGATCGGCCCATATAACAGTAATAGTCAATAATAGTCAACTTATACAAGCCATAGTTATACCGCATAAAACCACATATCCGTGAAGTTATACCGAAAAGTTTAGAAAGAGCCCCTGTAGAATGATTTTAGATGAGCCTTTTCTTCAAACTTAAAACCACTTTGGGCCTGTTCAATCCATAAGTACATAACCCACTCTAGTAGTCCATTAGTAATTTTTAAGTGCTCTATGATTTTAGGTGAGCCTATTCTTCAAACACTTAATATAAGTCCTAAGATGTAGAAATCCATTGTATAGCCTGTGTATCATAGCCCAATGCCTCAAACTTCGTTTCATGGTTTTGGTAGTAACAGGCTACTTGCACCACTGAGCCAGTACGGGCTTATTTCTGGCCCGTTCATCCCAAAACTTGCCTACCCATCCAAAACATGCCCAGTGCAATGGTCGAGAGTATTCCGTGCACAATACAAATTTACCCTATATATTAAAAATAGAATTGAATGATAAGTAACAATAGTAGGTGATGAGCAAATGGTATCGGGTATCGGTACCGGTATCAAATTTATCAAACCGGGTGTATTTTCAGTACCGGCTCGTCAGCGGTATTCATCGGTTTTTACCCTCAAATATCGGTGTCAATACCGACTGGTACTGAACCATACCGTATCAGGTATATTCGGTACCTGTACCCACTTTTGGGGATTTCGGTAACGGTATTTTCGGTACCGATTGGTACCGAGCTCATCAAATACTATAACAATGTAGCAATGCAAGTAATTGCACCGTTTAGATTACTTTTCATACACACAGTAAGTAAACTGTATTTCGTTTGAATGAGGTTTTATATAAACAACTACTTATTTTGCTTTTTTTTTTTTTGTCTTTTTCTGTAATGAATGAATTGTAACATGTAAGATTAACTTGGATATTTAGATTATTGATGAGCAAATCATATAAAATACTATAATCAAACCGGTATCGTATCGGTACCAAATTTACTATACCAAATCATTTTCAGTACTAATTTGGTACCCAGATTTTGGTGTTTTCAGAATCGTTACTTTTGATTCGACACCGGTCTAGCACCATGTAACACCCCAAAACTCGAATGTTTACCTTCGTCATATGTGTGACGCCCCAAAACTTGAATGTTAATATTTGCCATATGTTCTATATGATAAACCATGAAATAAAATGACTAGGTTATTTAACTTAGTTAAATTATTTAGTTAAAACAAGTAAGAAATGAACTTGGTGGAAATTGTGAAGGTATGACAAAGTAGAAGGACCAAAAGTAACTAATGAGCAAACTTTATAAAAATTCTACATATTATGTTTGTGGGGGTGCATATGCCGACATTTTACACACACGAATGTGTGAAGAAGAGAGCTCTTATGTGAAACAAATCAAGAGGGAGAAGGAAGAAGATGGAATTGCATGAATGATCTATCATTTAAAGAAGACTCGTCATCTTATGAGCATCAAGTAGATACCAAAATGATTTCTTGAAACTCCTTAGTTAGTGCTCTTGATGGGTCTTGATTAAGTACCACAAATTGAGTCAATTGGAAGTATAAGATGGTTAGATTCATGATTAAATCCGTTAATCTAGTGCCAATAATGATTTAATCATCTCAATTTGAAGTTCTAGTGTAAGAATCCATGTTCAAGAAATTTGGGGTTTTGATGGTTCATGGTTTAAAATGAATAAGTTGGATGAACTAGAGATTTTGTTATAATAATGCCTATGTTTGAATGATACTTGTTAATTAGTAAGAAAATTTGATGAATTATGTATGAATTTGGGAGATTATGCATTAGGAGCTTGTACATTATGCATAAATTGTGGTATGCACACCAAGTGTTTGATGAAATGCCTAGGTGAGATTAATAGATGAAATGGTATGCAAGTAATGGATGAAATCGTGTAATATGGGGATATGACGCATTTGATGATAACTAAACATGAAAAATCTATTTTTAGATGGAATTCATGTAGGATTTGGTTCGGCCATGTTATTTGGTAAAAGTATGCATTAGAATATTGTACTCTATGTTGGAGTGGTATGATGTTTACTACATGTTTGAATAATTGCTTAATCAAAATTGATAAGTAAAAGTACTTTAAATGTGAAGCATATGAGATCATTAGAACAGGATGAAGTTAGAATGATGTTGGGTTGTTAAGCATAGGTCATGGTGTTAGTTGTAGAATTATGTTACTAGAATGAACGGAATTGAATATGTTTGGTGTGTGCTTATAACTAGATGATCATGTGGTTGTATGCTTATTGCATCGTGAGTATGAAATGTATATAGTGTCATTAGTATAGTCTACTATAATGACATAGATGTATAAGGTTAAGTCGAAAGTTCATATGATAAATCGTTGACTTTCTGAAAGTCAACTGTGCATAAGTAGCAATGTTAGACTTTTTGTCACAATTGTAATATTATAGAAAGTCATATGATGCGTGTTATATCCATATGTGTTATATGTGATGACGTGATGAATTATATGAGTTTGAAAAGATTGACTTGTGGAAATATGCCTTATGCTTGTTGGAATTGACTAATGAAAGTCAAATGTGAAACATGAATTTGATATGATCGTTAATATGTACAATCATGTATGCTAACAAGAATGTGAATGCGATGACATGAAAGTATAGGGATCATGTCAAGATGGATGGAAGCATGGAAGGCTAACGGGTCAAAAGAAGGCGAGGAAACGGATGCGAATACGGACACTTAAGGTAAGTGATTTCCGGAATCACTTCTTATTTATAAATGAAGTTTGGTATGTTGTATATAGGGAACCATATAAGAATTTACGGGTAAGGGTAAGTACCAAGGTAAGTTCTTATGAACTTCGTCTATCTTTAATGTAAATTAAGATGATAGTTTCATCGTGTTAATGGAATGTGCATTATGTTGCTGAATGTTCATCGTGTTAATGGAATGTGCATTATGTTGCTGAATGTTCATTGTGTTAATGGAACGTTCATTATGTTGCTGAATGTTTATCGTGTTAATGGAATATGCATTATGTTGCTGAATGTTCATTGTGTTAATGGAATGTTCATTATGTTGCTGAATGGGTTCATTGTGTTAATGGAATGTTCATTATGTTGCTGAATGTTCATCGTGTTAATGGAATGTGCATTATGTTGCAGAATATTCATCGTGTTAAGGGAATGTTCATTATGTTGCTGAATGTTCATCGTGTTAATGGAATGTTCATTATGTTGCTGAATGTTCATCGTGTTAATGGAATGTTCATTATGTTGCTGAATGTTCATCGTGTTAATGGAATGTGCGTTATGTTGCTGAATATTCATCGTGTTAATGGAATGTTCATTATCTTGCTGAATGTTCATCGTGTTAATGGAATGTGCATTATGTTGCTGAATGTTCATCGTGTTAATGGAATGTGCATTATGTTGCTGAATGTTCATCGTGTTAATGGAATGTGCATTATGTTGCTGAATGTTCATCGTGTTAATGGAATGTGCATTATGTTGCTGAATGTTCATTGTATTAATGAAATATTCATTATGTTGCTGAATGTTCATCGTGTTAATGGGATGTGCATTATGTTGCTAAATGTTCATCGTGTTAATGGAATGTTCATTATGTTGCTGAATGTTCATCGTGTTAATGGGATGTTCATTATGTTGCTGAATGTGCATCGTGTTAATGGGATGTTCATTATGTTGCTGAATGTTTATCATGTTTGTTGGAAGTTAGTCGGTTATGTTTGTTTGTAATTGCATTGATTTGTGTTGATATCTTTGTAGTTAAGGCTCAACTTACAAATAAGTGAGTGTGAACTTGTATGTATGTGCATATGAATGAGATACATATGAATGTACTTAGATATATGAAAGTGCATACACGTGTTGTAATCTAATAATTGTAGATCACTGGTATACGTATACGTGAAGATGTGGGTTTTCAATATATTTGAGATTATGTACCCCTAACCATGTTACTATTGAGAATGAAATAAATGGAGTGCAGGTATGGGAACGTCGGACCCTCGAGGAATTGATGTCAGACTCGAGTAAATAAAATTGAGAGGATGTTTCAATGGAATACCTTACGTATCTAGAATGTGATATAGCCTGTTAAGGATATGTATTAAATTATATATGATGTTACCATGTACTAACGTGTTGGTTATATATGGTGACCGCAGGTTACAGATATTCATGACGGACAAGTGAACGAGGGTCGAGTTGAAGATCATGGAATGTACGGGAAAGCGGTCAAGTTGTTGTAATTATTTGTTAACATAGTTACATTAAATAAATGATGAATGATGTATTCATGTTAAAAGGGTTGACCTAAATGGTATTCAAGTATGTTAGAGTAGTTAAAAGAAAGAAATTTTACGGTTCATTTTCCGCTGCGTCGTTTTCAGTCAAATCAGGATTAGGGTCTTACACACCATATCTGTATTTATTGATTTTTTACCTTCAAATACCATACCATATTGTACCGAGTATTTTCGGTGCCGGTACCTAATTTCAAGATTTTCCGGATCGGTACTTTCGGTGCCGTTACCGGTACCGAGCTCATCCATATTTTAACGTGTCAACACCGTAATAACTTAACTGAAAACAACCAAATTTCCAACGTGTAAGACGTGTGGGTCCTATTATTATATATTAGGTTATTTAAAATCGTTTTTTTAGGACAGAGTGACTATCCTTATCACTTCATTTTTATTTATGTTTTGATATTCGGTATTCGGTATTTGCTTACCGTTGCTGACACGCGTTTTGCAGTCATTGGGTCCCCGCCGCAACGCGCGAGCGGAAAAACAACTAGTTACTATAATTTTCAACATGTTTAGGCATAAAGGTGTTATACCTTATGCTTTGTGGTTTTTTCAAAAAAAATGTTTTTTTTTTTTACTTTTAACCCAAAACTATTTGATTCTTTACTTTTAACTCAAAACTATTGTTGATGCATCCGTCTGTCGTCTTCGTCTTGTATCGAGTCTTATATTGTACTAGTTAGATCAGGGCACGAAAATCAAGATAGTGAGTTTAGTAGAGATTCCGCTTGAAATGACCTAGGTCAGTTTCAAGCGAAATCACATGATCTTGATTCCGCTCGAGATGCTAGGTACTGATTTCGCTTGAAGTGTTGTGTTGTTATTCCGCTTGAAATGCACATAGCATGTTCAAGCGGAACCCCATCACCTATAAATAGGTGTCTTGGAGCGAAATCTCAGAAGTTCTCATTTTGGTTTGCCACGAAGTGCTGCCAAAGTGTCACCAGGCTGTAAACGTCATTCTATCAATCAAATTTGACAGTTTAAAGTAAATACTTGCTGAATTGAGCTTAGTTTGTCTGTTTCCGCCGTTCAAACTAAGTATAACTCTTCTAATCGACTCGTTCGGGTCTGAAAACGATCCTACAAGTGGTATTAGAGCTCAGGAGGAAGAGTTTATACCAATTCAGCTGCGATTTCTGACTTCTACACCTTCTTTTTCAAATTAAACATCTTTTCACGGTTAAAATCGGATCAAATTTTCACAGTGTGCTTGGAATCATGATTTAACAAATCCTTAGAAGTTTCAAGTTAAAATTCGATCTAAAACACGAGTTTTTAGCTACTCCGCTTGAAAAAGATCGATTGAATGATGACATCAGCATGATTTCGCTTGAGATTTGATTCTGATTCCGCTTGAAATCTCGTGCTATTCCGCTCCAAAATCCAGGTTCCGCTTGATAAGTTTCGAGTTGATTCCGCTTGAAATTTCAGATTCAGATCCCGCTTGAAATTCAGTGTGATTCCGCTTCAAACCGTATCCCGCTTGAACATTGTTGACTGATTCCGCTTGAATCAGGGGTTTCGCTTGAAAAGTGTTTTTGTTTAAACTTGGTATTTCGCTTGAAAGACTATTTGAGAATTTCTTGAAATCCAAAAAAATGGACGAGGAATTTTATAACGCATTTGCTACCCCGGTTACCCCGATCAGTATAGCACAGAACACGATGTTGGAAAACGAAACAGGAACTATGCAGAAATCACCCAAACTAATGAATATCGAATAGTATAAAGGTTGGGAAGGTCGTTTCGAGAACTGGGTACAAGCTAACTATTTGGATGCTTGGGAATGTGTTGAGACGAAGTATGTGAGACCGTTAAATGACGATGAAGAGGAGATTGCTATCAAGGACATGAGTGCGGATGACAAAAAGAAATATAAGAATGAGAAAATGATGCTAAGTCTACTACAACAAGCTGTGAAAGAAGATATCATGGTCTTATTGCAACATAACAGAAGCTCTTATTCGATTTGGAAAGCTCTAAGATCAAAGTTTGTTGGTAGTCAGGAGATGATCAAAAACAAGAAATCACTTCTGAAGAAAGAGTTTGACTTGTTTCGTGGATTGAAGAATGAAAGCACAAAGCAGATTATCGAAAGATATTGCAATTTGTTGGTTAATATGAGAAGGGTAAGCATCAATAAAGACAATGAGGAGTTGATAGAAAAATTAGCAGATGCATTACCACACGAAACTTGGGGCACATATCTGATGATGCTCAGAAACAAGAAAGGATTTAACACGCTAACTTTGAGTAAATTCATTGAAAAGCTGGAAGCTCAAGAAATGGAGCAACGGAAGATTGTTAGGATGAAAGACTTCGATGGTGAACAGGATATTGGGCTGTATTACAAAACAGGTTTGAATGAGAAAACCACAAATTTTTCTCCAAAAATGGAAACTGCTTACAATGCTAAAGGTTCCTCAGGAAGTTCTTCAACAGGATCAAGCAGCAAGACGAGCCTCTCATCATTTCCATCATTTGATCAGAATATTTCAGCAACAAAAAAATGGGAGAAAACTTCAATGCAATATTGTATTAAATCTTGAGAATGATCAAGATTATTCAGAGGAAGTTGCTAAGAATCACATGTCTTTGTTAGGAATGGTTTTGGAATCTTATAGTAGTTTTGTTGCAGGAAAGATCGGGAATCTAATGCTTACAAAAGAGGATTACGATCAAATAGATGCTGAGGAGATGGAGCTAATGGATATAAAATGGTGTTTGGCTAGTGTGTTGAGGAAAGCTAAGAAATTTAAGCAGATTACAGGAAGAAATGATCTTCGTGAGGCTAACATTTCTACTTTAGGTTTTGATAAATCTAAAGTCACTTGTTTTCGTTGCAGGGAGAAAGGACACTTCAAGAGGGAGTGCACCAATTGCGAAGCAAGTGGAACTCAGAATCCTTTCAACAACAACAATGATGACTACAGGAAGGCCATCTACCATCAAGTTGCTCAACAACCAACTCAACAACATCAACATCAAGCACAAACTGCACATGGAAGAAATGTGATTGAAGATTCTTCAAAAAGAGCTTGTGTGGTTAATCAAGATTTTTCAAAAAGAGTTGATGGTAACGCCTTGATAATAGATCAAGATGATGAGAGATTACCTGAAGGATTTAGCTGGGAGAATTTCACTTGGGATGATTATATTCCTGACCAAGCTACAGCTCACACAGCTTTTGTTGCCAGATTCAAAGAAGATAGTGATGATGATGGTACTGAGTACTATGCTAAACAAATGAGAGATCATTTGAAGATGATGGCTGAAAGTGATAGTGAGGATGAGAAAGTCAAGAAGAAAAAGAAAAAGGTAAAGACACCGGTTAGCAGTGAAGATGAAGCAGAACCGGTAGTGAGAAGAAAAGTAAAAGAAGTTCCAAAGTTTGAGATTGATAAAGAAGCTGTTGCAAAGAAGAGTCACGTGAATTGTGAAAATTGTGAAGTTGTAAAGAAACAAAATAGTTCTTTGATTCACAATATGAACAGATTGAAGGAATCATATGATGTGCTGAACAAAGCGATGAATATGTACAATGATACAAGTGAAGAGCAAGCTAAAGCAATGAAGACACTTTAGGGAGCGTTCATGATTAAACAGAAAGTGGTGAACAACTACATCGAGAAGTGTGCTGCTCTTAAACAGAAACGTGAACTACAAAGAATAGAAACTGAAAGAGTTAATCGTTTATTGAAAAGTTACTCATGTACTTCTTATGTCATTGACACGATTTATCCAACTGTTGAAGGCATGAAGGCATTTGAAGAAGATGAGGTAACTGAAGAAAAGAATGCTGGAAAAGATTCTGAATAAAAGACTTCTGAAAAGAAGACTGAGAAGAAGAAAGACACAAAGAAAAAGACTAACACGAAGAATTCTGGTAAGAAACAAGGTGTCAGTTACAACAAGTGTCCACCCCGCTGGAAAATGGATATTTGCCCAGAAATCCAAATTCTGAAAGAGTCCAAAAGGCTACAAACTTACAGTGGGAGTCGGAGTCGTCTGTCAATTTGCCAGAAAATATTGATGTCGTTTTTACATCGTCTAACACTGAACAATCTCAATTGATGAAGAAAGTAGTGGATCATGTGTTAGATAATGATGAGACAGAGGAGTCAAAGTCGGAGTTAATGTCGGAGTCAAAGTCTGAGTCCAGCACTCCGGGTCAAAATGAAAAACAGGGCAAAAGAGTTTATGATAAGGAATTCCTGTTATCAAAATCTAATTTGAATGATGAATCGTTTAAAGTTGCTTATACTTTGAATGATTCTGACAAATTATATTTTGATGAGGAATTTCCAATAAGAGGTGTCAAAACTGAATTGATCAAAAAGGTTTTCAAACTAACAAAATTAATATTTTTGAAATAAAAGATTTACATCTTAATGAAAAACCTAAACTTTACACCTCAAGAGTTCAACAAAGACTAAACAAGAAAAATGGTTACAGTTCTGGTTCTGGTTTTCAAAAGAAACCAAACCATAACGGTAATTTCAAAAAGAAAGGTCTTGGTTTTACTCTTACAGAAAAACAAAAGAATGAAAAATATGTTCGAGATTTTAAATCAAAAATGACTTTTGTTTCAGGAACATCAACAGATGAAGAAGAAAAAAAAAGTTTTGGAGGCAGTCAAACAAAGAGTTTCTTGCAAAGAAGCAAGATGAAATGAAGAATGCTGATCAGAGAAAGAAAACTCGAACCTGTTTTAAATGTGGTAGAATTGGACATCTTGCGGTAAACTGTTCGCATGCAATTCAAACCAAACAGGGAGTTTCTAAACTCAAGAAAAAAGTGATTGAGTTTGAACCACCAATTGACAGAACAAAATTATTCAAAAATTCAAAATTTGAAATTGGTGAATGTTCAAACAAGTTTTACAAGAAAAGAGCTAAATCTGACAACCAGAAATGGGTTGTTAAGAAGTCTGTTGATAGTTCTAGCGATGATTCTGATAGGTCAAAATCAGAGGAGCTATCTTCTGGCGATGAATCTGATTCAACAAAATCAGAGGAGCCACAGGTTGAGGTATGGTGACAAATCAGTTCCGACTGTGGATGATGAGAATTTTCCACCACTTAGGGTTGAAAATTTTGAGAAGAAAATTGGTAAAGTTGAAATTTCTAACCAATTTTATTCTGATAAGCAGGTTTTTGATGTGGAAAAGGCCTTTAACCCCAAGGTAAAACATATCTTTGGTAAGATGGTTGATCGAAAAGTCAAAGGGGTTAAAGAGTTCTATGAGAAGAAGATGGGAGGTAAGAAACCGAGTGTTGGTGACTCGGTGACACCCAAGGCTGGTCAGGCTTGGGTGTATATTTTCTTTGAATAGAAAAACCTGACTTGCCGGAGTTCCCAGGTTGGTAAGCGTGGAACATGTATCGGCATCATTCTTTATATTTGGATGTTTTACGTACAAGTGGTAAGAGGTTTAGTTGTGCGTACTTGCAAAAGGTAATTCAAGGACATTAATTTGTACTTGCTTTATCCTACAAGTGGTTGAAAGACAATATGATGAATCACATCCCCGAACTTACATGTGATAAAATCAACTAAACTTATTTTCCGGAAAAACCATTTTGATTAAAATAAACTTAAGTGTTTTGAAATCTAAATGGAAAAATAGTTTGTTGATAGGGGGAGTTCTGATTGTTTACGCCAAGAGGATGGCGAATTGAGGCGATTTGATATCGGTTGTCAACTTCTTGTACAGTTTGTTTTCAAATTTCTTAATATGTTTGCATTTTAGGGGGAGTAGAAAATTTCAGAAAATCCAAAAACATTAGAAAATTTGGAAAATGCCAAAAACATGATAAAATCCAAAAATGAGTTTTGTTGTGAAAAAGAGGAAATGATAGTACATCAGTGGGCTGTCACAACATGCAAAAGATATGGAAAGTAAAATGTGATAAACAATCTCACTGTGGATGTGCCAGTAGGTTTTTATACATTTAGTAAATTGTGACGAGATATAAACCTAAATTTCAAACTTACTTATATCGTGGGGAACAACTTCTTGGATATATGGGTAACCCCCGAAATCTTGTTTGAAAGGTCCCTCTTTCTGAGATACTAGGACTTTATGCTTAGTGATATCTGGGGTATTATCCCGGGACTTCTGCTGAATGGAAATTCTGACCTAGTCCCCGCATAATACTTTTTGCAAATGCTTGAAATATAGCGTCGCCCTCAGCAAATTGATGAAACAATAAAATTGATAATCATTGCTGTTGTAAAAAAGATCCTCTAAATGGGACATACCAAAAGTCGAACCGTCATCTCTCTGCTGAACGGAAGTTCTGACCTGAGCTCTCACGGTTTTGCATCTAACCCTTTACAGATATCATCTAGGTATACTCACCTGTAAGACTGAATATTGGGATCTGGATACGGGAGTATATTCAAGTGGTGGGACACGCGAATAAGTCTAAGTATCTAAATCATTAACATCATATCTCAAAACAGTTGAACTTTGTGTTAAAATTTAAGAGGACCAGTATACTGACAATCTAGGTGAATTGTTTAGAACTTAAAATGAAATGAAGCTTAACGGTGTTGGTGATTTGTCTCAGAAACTGATATGATCCTCTTACACAAACTCACAAAAATATTGTCTGTATAGATTTCATTTTTGAATACTTTTATTCCTTCATGTGGTGTCAGTTTTTAATTTTTAGAAAAATCCAAAAAGATTTTAGTGTGTTTTAGCATAAATTTTGAAAAATACAAAAAGATTTTCGACAACTGGTGTTGGAAAGCTGATTTTCAAAATTCCAAGTGCTGAACTTGACGAACTGGTTTGGGAATTGTATGTGTGTGAAAGATTTAAAGATAAATTTACAAGTGGTCATCAAAAGTTTTGAAAATGATACTTCTGCAAGTGGTTCATCAGATTGCTCAAAACAACATAACACTAAATGTGACAATATAATTTAAAGTTCCATTTCATTAAACTTCAAATGTCATACAAAGTCTCAAAAGAAATAACATGAATTCAAACATTTATTAATTTGCTAAGATGTGTATCTAAGCCATCCTAGCTCGATTACTTGAAACCTTGAATAATTCAACCTGCAACATGTATTAAAATAAAATCAACAAAAAAAATGTTGGCGAGTATACAAGTTTAATACATAGCATATTAATTGTATAAAATGTTTCTCGTATCCAATGTGAATAACATGATCATATTAACAGTATATACTCGAAACGATGTTACTCTATGTGTCCAAACCAAAGTTTAACGCAATTAACATGCCTATCCCAATGAATGAGATGGTTTAACATAGTTTAACCTAATAATACCCGCCAAAATAACGGGAGGGGCGTTTCTCAACCTATAGCGCTACCATTGTTAGGGGAGGCTTGATCGAAGTTAATGAACACATAGTCATAGAAGTTTACAATAGCATAACATGTATAACATGAATCAAATGTATCACATAGAATTTGGATAGAGTGTGCATAAAGCTGTTTGAAGTGATTTGTGTGTTTAATATAGAATACATGTTGCACCCAAAGTGTAAAAAGAGAAAATGGGTCATGTATACTCACATTGGTTGCGTTGCGTTTTTCTTGTAAAGAGGATGGAGATTTCCCAAGTTTGTAGGTGATTACCCTAAATGATGGAATATGAGTTAATATGGATCTGATATTTAGATTAGGGTTTGTACTTTGCAAAGGTGAACTAATTTTCTTTGTGATTTTAACGATGTATAATAATACAAAGATAATATTACCAATAACAATAAAAAAAAAGGTAATAATAATAATAACAATAATGATAATAATAATGATAATAATAATGTTAATAATAATAATAATAATAATATTAGTGATAATGATACTAGTGATAATAAGATGATTATAATAAGGGTAATATTAATAATAATAGTAATAATAATAATAATATATGATGATAATATTAGTTATGATAGTAAATTAAATAATATAGAAATGAAATTTTACATATTTTACAAGTTAAAACAATAACAAATAAATAAAATAATAAAACTGAAATTAAATAAATTATGATAATGTATATAATAACATAATAGAAGATTTATACTGTAACGTATGCTGAAAACGGAATTCATATGGTTTGTTAAATATTAAATTAATATAAAACTTAAATGATAATTATATTAGAAAATAGAGTTGGTAGAGTAAAATCTTGACTTTATATATTGTTTAAATTAGAAACATGTGGTTATGGATCAATACATCAGACATCACAGTCAAATTTAAGGGTAAAAATGTAAATTCCTATATTACATCTATCATCTTCTTCATTTGAAACAACAACCGTTCACTGTGATGGTTTTGCGTTGTTGTTTTTTTTTTTAAACAGTAAACTTTATAAGGATCTCGTATTCCTTGTATGAACTCGACATAATTCCAAAACATAATTCCAAGACATGATGATTTCATTTTATTCATTTGTGGATGTTCCATATTAAAACGAAAGGACTGTTTCCAGCTTTTAGTTCCTGGCATGATAGAATTTTCATAACAAGTATTGTGTTTATATTAGAACTACAAATATCATAATGCATCGAACGAGGAAAAACAAAGAACGAAAACAATATACCGAACGAGGGATGACGTGATACCGTCTCGAACCTCTGGCAACTCCGGTGAACTCCGGTTAGTCTCGACGAGTGTTACGAGTTCGACGTAACTCCGGTAACGTGAAGTGGTTCGTAGGGTGTTACGGTGTTGTGCGGTGTCGGGATGTCCCGTGGTGGTTCGAGTCGGTTCAAGAAAGGAAGGAAGTTTTCGAGTTCTTTAAGAATGGAGAGAGGTTACGATGTGGCATGCCCGGCCGAGTGGTTACGATGTCGTTTGTTAAGAAAAAGGTCGCGAGTTCGAATCTTGAAGGGGCCGGTTCTCATGCATAGGAGACCCCCTTTTTACTTCTTTTTTTTTTTGACACTAACTGAACTAACTGAGTTCTTTAACTCAGTTAGTGATTCCTTTATAAAACTAACAAGGTTAATCCTTAACTAGGTTATCTTTAAAGTTGCAAAGAATTAACTAACTTAGTTAGTTTAATCTAATAAAAATTCCTTTTTATTTATTTAATTCCCAAAAAAAATAAAATAATTTATTTATTTAATTAATTAAATTATTTATTAATTATTAAATATTAATAAATATTGTAATTATTTGATTTAACCCCACTTTCTGGTAATCTACCGAATTAACGTACGAATTCCCGATTTTTGTCCGGTTTAGGGTAATCTCTTGGTAATACT
The DNA here is from genome assembly GCA_030545235.1 of Helianthus tuberosus. NCBI lineage: Eukaryota > Viridiplantae > Streptophyta > Magnoliopsida > Asterales > Asteraceae > Helianthus > Helianthus tuberosus. The sequence continues at coordinate 195,867,505 of CM060370.1, read as the reverse complement.
TGTTTCGAGAGTCAAAATTAAGATATCTTTCCACTGTTCTTACGTGTTTAACATTGTTTAACGTGTTTTAACGTGTTAATCCATAACATAGAAATCAAACAAGAATATGATCAAAACAATGCATTTTTCATTATGATTCAAGTCTCGAGGTACAAATTGGAAATGAATGAGAGTACAATTGACTAAATTGGAAAGTACGAAACATCATGCTATAAATAGAAAGATCGAAAATGCGAGGCGTTACAGAGTCTGAATGACAAAAAGCCAGGTTCTGATCCAGAGTTTGTAGTTGCTGACAAGATTCAAAGATTCAACATTTGAGGAGGAGTATATGTTGGTGCTGAGAAGATTTGAAGATGTCAACATCCGAGAGAAGGAGTTTGTTGAAGATGAAAGAGAATAGAAGATAAAGATTGAGGATGCTTACAGCGTCAAATATTTCAAAGAGAAGCCCAAAGGCTGACAAAGACTGAAGATGCGAAGACTCGACACTGAAGACTCCGTCAACATCCGAGGGGGAGTTTGTTGATGCATCCGTTTGTCATCTTCGTCTTGTATCGAGTCTTATATTGTACTAGTTAGATCAGGGCACGAAAATCAAGATAGTGAGTTTAGTAGAGATTCCGCTTGAAATGACCTAGGTCAGTTTCAAGCGAAATCACATGATCTTGATTCCGCTCGAGATGCTAGGTACTGATTTCGCTTGAAGTGTTGTGTTGTTATTCCGCTTGAAATGCACATAGCATGTTCAAGCGGAACCCCATCACCTATAAATAGGTGTCTTGGAGCGAAATTCAGTTTCAAGCGAAATCACATGATCTTGATTCCGCTCGAGATGCTAGGTACTGATTTCGCTTGAAGTGTTGTGTTGTTATTCCGCTTGAAATGCACATAGCATGTTCAAGCGGAACCCCATCACCTATAAATAGGTGTCTTGGAGCGAAATCTCAGAAGTTCTCGTTCTGGTTTGCCACGAAGTGCTGCCGAAGTGTCATCAGGCTGTAAACGTCATTCTATCAATCAAATTTGACAGTTTAAAGTAAATACTTGCTGAATTGAGCTTAGTTTGTCTGTTTCCACCGTTCAAACTAAGTATAACTCTTCTGATCGACTCGTTCGGGTCTGAAAACGATCCTACAACTATTTGATTTTTTTACGTTTAACCCCAAAACTTTTAATCTTTTGCAATTTAACCTCACAACTTTTTTACTATCAAATTTGATCGTCTATACTTTTCATTTTTTCGCAAAATTTTCGTTTTATCTTCCGTTCTAAATTTTGCGAGTTAACACGGCGCAACGTGCGTGTGTGGTTAAAAAATTTTACGTCATTTATTTTTTGTCGTTTTTCAGGTTCATTGTAACGCGCAGGTCCTAGATCAACTTACTTATTCTTTTATATATTTTCCTTTCTGTTTAGTTTCTTCGCATTAACACGTCGCAACTTCAGTGTTTGTGGCCGCTAACAATAGTGTGTCATTGTTGTTCGCTCCCGCCGCAACGCAGAGGATGCTTAGTACTAGTTCTAATAAAACCAAGACCCCCTTCCACCTTTGACCACTGTTGACTCTATGGACCACTTTGACAAAAAAAACATACTTTGACTATTTTGCATCTTTCACCAATAAAACCAAGGCTGAACATGAAATTTTATATATGTCCTAACAATTCCACACCCTAAAATCTTAATTTCACACCTGCATACTGGCCGTATAACGTTATACGGCCCGTATAGAATAATTTAACGTGACAGATATTTGGCCGTAATATGTTATATGGCTCTTATAATGTTATACAGCTCGTATTCATACAGGTCGTATAACATTATATGAGGTTTGGGTCGTATAACATTATATGGGTCATATAACATTCTATATGGGTAGTATAATGTTACACGGCCCGTATACATGGACAAAAAAATTCCCTGGCATTTTTTTGGTGCAACAATCAGTTATACGGCCCGTATAACTCTATACGGGTCGTATACATGTAGGGGTGTGAAAATAAGATTTTAGGGGTGTGGGAATAGTGAGACCCTTAATTACACATAACTGAGGCACTTAAGTGAACATAGAACCTGGTCACATCCTATTGATAAATGAAGTTTGGATAAAAAATTGGTTGAAAGAAATGATATATAGATATTTTTCATAAAATCCTCTTTTAAGTATCAAATATTCACATGTTTTTGCCAAACAAACACATTGATTTGGAACTAATGGCAATTATTTTCAGATGTTTTGTCCAGTTTCTTATATTTTTATTTTTATTAAATTTTCTCTGCTGCATAGAATCCATATGCAGAGACATGTTTTGCATGTCATCAAGCTTCATATCAATCAACATTTTAAACTCAAGAAAATATCATACATTATTCCAAAACACAGATCCTCATGTAAAGAGCAACAAATTAATTAGTCGTTCAAACCCTCAAGAATATATAGTGGAGGGTTCAAATGAGAAAAAAAATTTTGTAGGAAGAAAAAAGAAGAAGTTTCAACCAATAAGAATGCTTCATTTTACTTTATTTAATATTTGCATTTAATTTTAATATAAGGGTATATTGGTAAACTTACAAAAATCATTAATTTGTATTCTTCCCCTTTTAATAACTAACTAAATTAAATTTGTAACTCCTTTTCAAAATATATACTTTTTCCAAATTAAAAAACCAACTTAATTTAAAGTGTAGAATAAATTACTAGTTGTGTAGGATAAATTACGAGTTGTGTAGGATATATTTTCGAGGTGTAGGATAAATTTCGACTCTGTAGGATAAAATTCTATAATGTGTAGGGTATATGTATGAAAATTTTGATATGTGTAGGTTTTGTAGATTATATGTAGGATAATTAATGATTAGTTGACTAATTAATTAAAGAGTTAAAAATTAATGATATGAGTTATAAATGAAATAGGATTTTACTAATATGGCATTTCTTCTTTTTCTTCTCACATTAAATTTCTTCTCAAATGAACCTTCCCCCAAGAATCTAATCTATATCTATACTACCTTATTAAGTAAACTAGGTTTTCTACCCTTGTGGTAATTTTACATTGTGTACACATATTGAAGCAACATATACAAGATAGCCAAGCTATTTTAGAAGGGGTAAACTTGCACATTCTTCAAAGATTTAAGACACTTTATGGGTAATATAAGAATTTTAACCATGAAATCTATTTTCCTCTTTTAATGATTTAATAATTTGTATAATTTTAAGATGGCATACAAAGAGTCTCCTGTTCAACCCAAAACTCTTTCCATTCCTGCCCCTGCCCCTGCCCCTCCCATATGGCCATATCGACCCTGCCATTGAATCTTGACCGTCCTCAACCATCCTGCGATTGAATGAAAAAATCAATTTCACCTACTATGCGATTGTAACCGACGAACAACGCGATGTACTGTCGGACAAACTCAATCCTCTCCGACATTAAATACGCCATTAAATCTGGCATTAAGTTTTGCTTTATCTTTCGGTTTCATCTCATCACTTCTATCTTATATTGATCAGTCTTACCGGACCAACATAGCAGCAGGTTTCACTTCCGTTGCTTCGCTTTCTTCAATTATCCCATCCCATCCCATCCGATCTTGCTCTAGGTATCTCACTTTCAACCTAAACATTATGTAATTCGTGATATTCAGATTTGTGTCTATTTATATCTATTATACTGGTTTCTTTTAATCGATGTTATTTTCTTGTAATTGATTGATTTGATATGTATATCGGCTTGCCTGTTGATAAATCAATTATTATTTTTTTTGGTTTTTTATTGAATGATAATAGATGTTGCTGAAATAGAAACGGTGTTTGAATCTGTTGTGATTGCAGTGCTCATAATTCGGTAAACTGAAGAACTGAACATGAAACCAACGGGGTGAAAACCTCACTGGGAAAATAGAGGGAGTACCACCTGCATACCGAGCTTGTTTCTATATACAACCTGAAGTCTAGCATGACAATGGGTCTGCTCACATCATGTGCATGGTAAAAGGTGCAAGTGTTTATGCCCTTTCAACACTAAAAAAGAAAGTACATAATGTGATGTTCTATTGTTAGTCAGACCAAAAAGGGATAATCATGTTTTAGACTGACTTTCATAGTGTTAAGAGTAGCAGTAGATGAATATGTTGGTGCATATTTTAGGAAGGGCCAAAGGTTGAGAGTAGATGGTCAAAGTGTAACTATTGCAATAAATTTATAGAAGTCAACACATTAAATTAAATCCATTTATATATGAACATCTTCAAAATCAGCTGTGTAATTTTAATTCACAAATCTCGTTCTACGAATGTGGAAGACACATATCACGCGACCGCATTTGACTCGGTTAACGATCGATGGTAAGTCATACTGCTTAACTCATCATTGTTATGAATCCCTTATATAAACGTTGATCTATATAACATGCATCGAAAGTCTTCCGTGTTTGATGGTTTTAGAGGAGTGTACCGAGCAAAAATGTGGTAGTGCCAAACAAGGTCGGGTCTCATGGATATTTTTCAGAGGAGTATACCGAGCATATTGTCTACCATTATGTCAATTCTTTTGTTTATACTCAATTGCACTTCGTGAATTGAGATATTAGTTGTATTAACATAAAAAAATTTATACATAAAGAACGCGAAACCCTTAATGTAACGTGCGGCCAAACGTATATGATATTGATTCGTTTCTTAACTACTTTCAGTGGCTTGCGCAAGCCATTAACATTTCATCTCTTTTGCAGTTTATTGTTGTAGAAATTCGGTTCCAATGTATGTTAAAGTCTCTGCAGTTCACGTCTTCATCTTCATTGATTCTCCTGCAATTTAAGGTGAGAGATCTTCCTTATATATTTTGTATTGTACCTATTGTTTTGGAGTTGTAGATTTAAGTGGTAATGCTTCAGTTTATACTATTGTTGTATAAATATTAAAAGGGAATTCGAAAATTAATTGTTTTATATTTCTTAAATCATATTCATGTTGCAGGATCAAGAACAGGAAATTCTCCTATATTCGGTATGCAATCTGCAACAACTGTTCGAAAAAACGGTGCTGATGAATTTCTCAACTCTGAAAATGATAAGAATGATTATGATTGGTAAATCTTGTCTTATATTTTCTTCATGTACAGATTATGGTTCTATATTCATGTTTAGGTTCATATATTGGCATATTGTGGTTTGTTAAACGAAAATCGATCTTTTTGGTGATGTGAATTTGTGAAGTGATATGGATTATGGTTCTGTTTTCAGGCTTTTGACTCCCCTGGTACTCCTCTTTTTCCTTCACTGGAAATGGGATCACAGAAAACCGTCATGAACCAAAATGGAACTCATAAGGCTCATCCGAGTGCAGCAAAGTCTAGAGTGCGTGCGATTCCATTCACGTTTGAGAATACGTCACTGATCTACTCAACCATTGTAACAACTCTTATCAAAAGTCATAATTATTAATTTAGTTTGTCTAATAGGAAAACATAATTAAGACACCCAAGTAATTCTGAACAAACCCTAAAATTTTCAGAAATATCAGAATCAGGAATCAGGGCCCCTAAAACTCAGGGGGGTAATACCGTAAGTAACGATTATCTACAAATTGAGTTGTAGAAACCGAATTTGAAGAATTCGTCAAGTCAGCAATGCTAGTCCCAACCGTGGCAACCTATAGCTAGAATATAGGTCTCACGCGGCCCGCGTGAGAATAAGCCAAACATAAAGCGGGCCGCGTGAGGGTCAAATTTCACCTATAAATTCAGGACCTTGGGACTTGAATTCTGGCCTTTGAACGACGAAATTTGGAGCTACGTAGAGCGAGTTATCACAGAAATACTACAATTAACACACACAGTGCACTAATCGACGCCGCAATCAGGGTAATAACTCGATCGCTATTACGATTCAACGTCCGATCGATTATAACTATCCAACGATTGATTAAGTGCCGCTCTAATTGAGTTTATACTTTATTTGATTCAATGTGATTTCGACTTGAATGTTTGAGTACTGCTCGAATTCGGACTATACTCTGTCATTCGTTGAGAATCCACTGAATTGTTAAGTATTGCACTAATCAATCATTGTGAAGGTTTTATCTCGTGAATTGACGTAACTGCTGTATTAGTTGCTAACCTATTGTGGGTGCATTGTTATTTAATTTAGGTTAATCAAGGCTAATCAGTAGGCTTATATTCTGCTCGTTAAATCTGCAATGTGAGTCATTCTCTTTTTATCAAATTACTTTCAAAATCATGTTTATTATCAAGGTTATAATTACAGTGATTAAGTATATGTAATCACCAAGTTACAGCCGGTATGTGGGGTTTTGTATACATTACTTGATAATCTTCACCATTGGACAACGAGTTAGCCAATGGGTGATATGACCATAGTCACAGACACCATTGGACGGAAGGGCCAATGGGTCGAGTGACAAATACTGTGGGTAGTTGGTTTGATATCTGTAAACATTGTAATCTCTCTTAATACTGTAAATTATAACAAAAGTGTCGTTTTCACAAAATGAATGATTCACTCAGTATTTCCCGCTGACAAAACCTTTTTCAAACATGTTTCATGTGATCTGTTGTGAGCACAAGGAAAAGTGCCGTGGAGCACTATCAGCTTAGAAAAGTGGCTCAATGTAAATAAATAAAGAAACATGTTTTAAGAAATAAAGGATTTCCCAGTGAAATCACTGATTTGTAAATTATGGGATTCATCCCTATAATATATATAACTGGGCAGTTTTAATAATAATCGATCCTGTTTAAAAAGACTTCCGCTGTCATTAAATTGATACCATCGGAATTCCTGCCTCACGGCTCGGGACCGGGTCAAACCGGGGCCATGGGTCGTGACAGGAAAAGGTGGTATCAGAGCCACTGATTTAAGCTTACTATTGATTTTAGCCTATAAGAAATTTAATTGTTATTCTGTGAAAATATGTTTTATTAACTGTTTGACTGTTGAATTACAGTATGGGTAAACAAAAGATTTCTGCTATCTATCACAAATTAGATACTACACCCACAGAAAAAGGAACCTCTTCCTCCAAACATCCAACAAATCTGGAAGAAGGGATTTTTGTCCATAAAGCAAATTATGAAAATCCTCTCACCCAAGATAAAAGAAATTCGATTCTTAGAAAGGGACAGGAGAAAAGAAAGAAAACCCAAGTCAAGAAAACGAGGTTTAATTTAGAAATTCAGGAATTAGGAAATAATCCACCTTGGGAAGACACATTAAATGAAAAATGGGAAAACCTTTATATGCTAGCTACCGTAGCAGAGAAGGCAAACCTCTAAAATATCAATCAACCTGATCTACTATAAAATTTAACATCCAGTAAATAAATAAAGTATAAGTGTGTTCTCTTTCCTGTAATATTTTGTACAAATTCGCATGCAATAAAACTTTAATGTTTAATTGTTAAACTTTGTTCCAAAGTTTTAACTTAACATTTTGGTGCATTTTGCATATATGCTATTCAGCATGAGTGAGATATCGGAAGCATTTCAGAATCTCAACCTCTACCCAGTACCAATTGAAGTCTCCCACGACTTTACTGGTTATATTGCTGATATAGAGGAACCCCTGGAATTCCAAGCTACACCGCTGGAAAAAGCAAAACTTAAAAAAAGAAAAGAAGATATGTCGGATGGAGGAAAGTGCGCAGGAGAAATTCAGTTAATAGGAGACTCCCCAAAATAGAAAACCCTATAGCCAAAGGAAAAGGAATCGAAACCAGAGAAAGTTATAAACCAGCAGAAATAGAAAACCAGAAAGATCTTAAACAAAAAGGAATAGAATTTGGAGAAAGTTCCAGACAAACTGAAGAAATCACATTCCAAGATGAAATCGACCGTCTACTGGCAAATTGTGATGTCTTTAGCCCTATCCATAATAATATATATCCTTACCTGGAAACCCAAGTTCCTGTGAATCTGGAACCAGCTATTCCAGACCCACTAATCCACACCCGACCTTTAGGTCAAATGGAAGAATGGTGGACAAACGACTGGCCATTTGAAAATATCGTCAACAGTCCTTATTCTTTCCTTCCACAGTTTGATCTAGAACCTATCCCCAATCCTCCCATGAGCAACAGAAACTTAGCCGAACTCCGTCAGTACGGTGAAGAACTGATAAGTACAGGGAATAGGATCCGAGAAATGGGTGAACAAATCTCTTGGAAGTACGACGAAAGGGAGCGTCGCTACTAAACTGCCAGTTGACCAAAGAATAGTGGGGTTGGGAAAAATATCTGTATAATAATAATAGTAAATATAACTCTGTAAAATAGAAAATAAAACATTGTAAGATACACAGTGAGTACGGATGCCTATATAATATATAAAACAAAATAGAAGTCGAAACATCGACAATTTTGGATATATATCTGTGTTATAAGATTTTATGTGCTTCTGTGTAATAATTTCCTACAATCATTTGATACTAATCATTATATTTATAATAATTACCAGATGGAAAACGCTAATAATGAACCAGTAAATGAAGTTAATCAATCTGAGCAACAACCGGAAGATCAATATATGACTAGACAAGATATTGAAAATATAGTTGCTCAAGGGATAGCCAATGCTATTCCAGCCATTGCTGCTGCTGTAAAGAATCCAATTGCACCACAACAAATTGTTCCTAGTAAACGTACTCAGGAAGACAATTTTAGTAATAGTGTAAATGGAGGCAGTAATCATAACGATAATAGTCCACGACAGGCTCCACTTCCTAAGAAAATGAAAGCCGCAACACCTGGTTGCACTTTCAAAGAATTTCTTGCTTGCAAGCCTGCTGAATTTGCAGGTAACGAAGGAGCAACTGCAGTACTGCGTTGGTTAGAGAAAACCGAAGCAGTAATTGCAATAAGTAAGTGTTCCGAAGAAGATCAAGTGATGTATGCATCAAATTTGTTCAAAGAAGGGGCACTAGAGTGGTGGAACACAGTGCTACAAGCAAAAGGAAGAAAGATGGCATATGCTATGAACTGGGAAGAATTTAAAATTCTTGTAGAAAGAAAGTTCTGTCCCGAATATGAAAAGGAACAAATGGCAAATAAGTTCCTTACCCATCGAATGGTGGGTGTAGATTGTCGCGGTTATACCTCGACATTCTTCGAATATGCTAGAGTGGTACCAACACTGGCTTCGCCAGAATCGGTACTTATTTCTCGTTATATTTGGGGACTAATTAGCGAAATCCGTAACATTGTTAAAGCTGCGAGACCTCGCACTATTGACGATGCTGTGGAATTAGCTAATACCCTAACTGATGAACTGGTACGCACTCAAGAAGAAAACAGAAAGAAGGATTTAGCTCAGAAAATTTCCCAAGGATTTCGTACGTGTAATAATAGCAACTTCAAAAGAAGAGGAACAGGGCAAACCTCAATTCCGCCATTCTGCAGAAATTGCAAAAGGAAACATTTTGGAAGATGTAATATAATTTGCAACTTTTGCAAAATGACGGGACATCGTGAAGAAAACTGTAGGAAGAAATCCACAATTTGTTACAATTGTGGAGAAACTGGACATTTCAGGCCAGATTGCCCGAAATTGGTCAAAACAGCAGATAACAAAACTAAACCAGCAGATGGAACAACAAAGAAAAATGTCCGAGCATTTCAGCTAACCACTCAGGAAGCCGAACTAATCCCTGACGTCATAGCTGGTACGTTCTTAGTCCACAATGTGTATGCCAAAGTATTATTTGACTCTGGTGCAAACCAAAGTTTCATTAATACCTCATTCTGCCAAGCTCTTAAGTTACCTTTAACCAACATTAGGCAGATTTTCACAGTAGAAACGGCTGATGGAAATTCAGTTAATATAGATAAGGTTTTGCAAAAAGTAGATTTAGAACTTTCAGGTCACAATTTCTTTGCAACACTATTACCTATGAAATTAGCCGAATTTGATGTGGTATTAGGAATGGATTGGTTAATAGCCAACCATGCTCGAATTCTTTGTGATAAGAATTCCATAGAAATTCAGGCACCTACCGGGGAAGTAATTAGGATTACAGGAAATAAACCACGAAAACCCATGAAGTTCATATCAGTAATGAAAGTTGCTAATTATGAACGAAAACAAGGAATAGTATATATGATTTCGGTAATCATTAATACTAAGGGAAAAGAACTTAAGGAAATTCCTGTAGTCTCAGAATATCCGGATGTATTTCCAGAAGAATTACCAGGATTACCACCAGACAGGGAGGTAGAATTTAGGATTCATCTAATTCCAGGAACTACACCAATAGCTAAGGCACCTTATCGGTTAGCACCCACAGAAATGTTAGACTTGAAGAAACAATTAGATGAATTGCTAAGTAAAGGATTCATACAATCTAGCTCATCCCCTTGGGGAGCGCCAGTATTGTTTGTAAAGAAAAAGGATGGTTCAATGAGAATGTGTATCGATTATAGAGAATTGAATAAGGTTACAATTAAGAATCGATATCCATTACCTAGGATTGATGATCTTTTTGATCAACTTCAGGGTGCTAGGTATTTTTCTAAAATAGACTTAAGATCCGGATATCACCAATTAAAAGTTCAAGAAGAAGACATACCTAAAACTGCTTTCAGAACTAGGTATGGTCATTATGAATTTACAGTCATGCCCTTTGGGTTAACAAATGCACCTGCTGCATTCATGGACATGATGAATCGGATTTGCAAACCATACTTGGATAAATTTGTAATCGTATTCATCGACGATATACTTATTTATTCCAAAAGTCAGGAGGAACATTGCGAACACTTGCATACACTCTTAACTTTGTTAAGAAAAGAAAAGTTGTACGCCAAATTCTCGAAGTGTGAATTTTGGTTACAAGAAGTGCAATTCTTAGGTCACATGGTGAATCATGAAGGTATTCACGTAGATCCTGCCAAGATAGAGGCGATTACCAATTGGAAGGTTCCACAAACTGCAATGGAAATTAGAAGTTTTATAGGATTAGCTGGATATTATAGACGGTTTATTAAGGATTTTTCCAAGATAGCTGTACCATTAACTAAGCTAACCTGTAAAGCCGTTAAGTTTGAATGGGGACCTAAGCAAGAAGAAGCTTTTAAGATTTTAAAATATAAATTAACCAATGCACCAATCTTAGCCTTACCAGAAGGAACAGAAGATTTTGAAGTATACTGTGATGCTTCAAAATTAGGATTCGGATGTGTATTGATGCAACGCAAGAAGGTAATTGCGTATGCCTCTCGGCAATTGAAAAAGCACGAGGAAAATTATACGACTCATGACTTAGAATTAGGAGCCGTAATTTTTGCCCTTAAGATTTGGAGACATTATCTTTACGGAAGTAAATTTACTGTCTACACAGACCACAAAAGTTTAAGATATATATTTGGGCAAAAAGAGTTAAATATGAGACAAAGGAGATGGATGGAAATCTTAAGTGATTACGACTGTGATATTCAATATCACGAAGGAAAGGCAAATGTAGTTGCAGATGCCTTAAGTCGTAAGTATCATGAAAAACAACGACGGGTTCGTGCTCTCAGATTAAATCTACAAATAGATTTAATGGAACAATTGAAAAATGTTCAAGTTACAGCAATCAAAGATGATGCTGAAGGAATGAAAGGACGAATCAAGGAATTAGAACAAGGAGCAGATGAAATTTAGAGATTCCACAAAAGTAGAATTTGGGTACCTAAGCATGGAGACTTAAGACCTAAAATTTTAGAAGAAGCCCATAAATCTAGGTATACTATACATCCAGGAAACACTAAGATGTACCAAGATTTAAGAAAGAATTTCTGGTGGATAGGAATGAAGAAGGATATAGCAAGATACGTTTCTGAATGTCTTACTTGTTCACAAGTTAAGGCAGAACATCAGAAACCTTCAGGTTTACTACAACAATTGGAAATGCCAGTATGGAAATGGAAACTTATAACAATGGATTTTGTTACTAAGTTGCCTAAAACAAGAAAAGGTAATAATGCGATTTGGGTAATTGTGGATCGATTAACCAAATCAGCTCACTTTTTACCTATGAAAGAAACCTTTAGCATGGAAAGATTAGCCAAGTTGTACGTAGACAAAGTGGTATCATTACATGGAGTCCCACTCTCCATTGTATCAGATAGGGATAGTCGTTTTACTTCTCGTTTTTGGAAACGTTTCCAGCAAGCTATGGGAACTCGACTAAATCTAAGCACTGCATATCATCCACAAACAGACGGGCAAAGTGAAAGGACAATCCAAACTCTAGAAGACATGCTCCGAGCATGTGTGATAGATTTTGGTGGAAATTGGGATGATCATTTACCATTAATTGAATTCTCCTATAATAATAGTTACCATTCAAGCATTGAAACTGCCCCATTCGAGGCACTGTATGGAAGAAAGTGCAGAACTCCAGTCTGTTGGGCAGAAATAGGAGAAAGCCAATTATCAGGTCCTGAAATAGTGCAAGAAACGACCGACAAGATTGCTCAAATCAAGGAAAGATTGAAGACTGCTCGTGATCGCCAGAAGAGTTATGCCGACAATAGATGCAAGCCATTAGAATTCCAAGTTGGAGACAGAGTACTATTGAAAGTTTCTCCTTGGAAAGGAGTAGTTAGATTCGGAAAGAAAGGAAAGTTAAGTCCAAGATACGTAGGACCATTTCCAGTGATCCAACGTATAGGACCAGTTGCTTATCGTTTACAACTGCCAGAAGAGTTAGCAGGAGTACATGATGTATTTCATGTATCCAATCTCAAGAAATGTTTAGCAGACGAATCACTGGTAGTACCTCTTCAAGATATAGAAGTAAATGAAAAGCTGAAATTTGTTGAAAAACCTCTTCAAATTGAGGATCGAAAGATCAAGTTTCTTAAACATAAACGACTAGTATTAGTCAAAGTCAGATGGGATTCAAGGAGAGGACCAGAATACACTTGGGAGTTGGAATCAGAAATGAAGCGAAAGTATCCTCAATTATTCCAGTAAATCTCGAGGATGAGATTTTTATTAAGGTAGGGAGAATGTAACAACTCTTATCAAAAGTCATAATTATTAATTTAGTTTGTCTAATAGGAAAACATAATTAAGACACCCAAGTAATTCTGAACAAACCCTAAAATTTTCAGAAATATCAGAATCAGGAATCAGGGCCCCTAAAACTCAGGGGGGTAATACCGTAAGTAACGATTATCTACAAATTGAGTTGTAGAAACCGAATTTGAAGAATTCGTCAAGTCAGCAATGCTAGTCCCAACCGTGGCAACCTATAGCTAGAATATAGGTCTCACGCGGCCCGCGTGAGAATAAGCCAAACATAAAGCGGGCCGCGTGAGGGTCAAATTTCACCTATAAATTCAGGACCTTGGGACTTGAATTCTGGCCTTTGAACGACGAAATTTGGAGCTACGTAGAGCGAGTTATCACAGAAATACTACAATTAACACACACAGTGCACTAATCGACGCCGCAATCAGGGTAATAACTCGATCGCTATTACGATTCAACGTCCGATCGATTATAACTATCCAACGATTGATTAAGTGCCGCTCTAATTGAGTTTATACTTTATTTGATTCAATGTGATTTCGACTTGAATGTTTGAGTACTGCTCGAATTCGGACTATACTCTGTCATTCGTTGAGAATCCACTGAATTGTTAAGTATTGCACTAATCAATCATTGTGAAGGTTTTATCTCGTGAATTGACGTAACTGCTGTATTAGTTGCTAACCTATTGTGGGTGCATTGTTATTTAATTTAGGTTAATCAAGGCTAATCAGTAGGCTTATATTCTGCTCGTTAAATCTGCAATGTGAGTCATTCTCTTTTTATCAAATTACTTTCAAAATCATGTTTATTATCAAGGTTATAATTACAGTGATTAAGTATATGTAATCACCAAGTTACAGCCGGTATGTGGGGTTTTGTATACATTACTTGATAATCTTCACCATTGGACAACGAGTTAGCCAATGGGTGATATGACCATAGTCACAGACACCATTGGACGGAAGGGCCAATGGGTCGAGTGACAAATACTGTGGGTAGTTGGTTTGATATCTGGAAACATTGTAATCTCTCTTAATACTGTAAATTATAACAAAAGTGTCGTTTTCACAAAATGAATGATTCACTCAGTATTTCCCGCTGACAAAACCTTTTTCAAACATGTTTCAGGTGATCTGTTGTGAGCACAAGGAAAAGTGCCGTGGAGCACTATCAGCTTAGAAAAGTGGCTCAATGTAAATAAATAAAGAAACATGTTTTAAGAAATAAAGGATTTCCCAGTGAAATCACTGATTTGTAAATTATGGGATTCATCCCTATAATATATATAACCGGGCAGTTTTAATAATAATCGATCCTGTTTAAAAAGACTTCCGCTGTCATTAAATTGATACCATCGGAATTCCTGCCTCACGGCTCGGGACCGGGTCAAACCGGGGCCACGGGTCGTGACTTAGGTCTTCAAATCGACCCACTCTCAATGGATCATGATAATATATACGGATAAAATGGAATCCGTGTATTCAACAACTAAATGTCGTCTTCTAGAGAATTTGAAAATCCTGACTCAATGTCTTCTGATAGAAACCTGATGAATAATAGCTCCATTGGTATTCAGACACGAGCCTCTGATCCAACAACCGGGTAATAATAATAATTTATAAAAACATATACAAAGTATATGCTTATTCACTCCTTTGACTTTTTAAGGATGCCTAATTTGTAACCAATGTTTTTTTTTAACAGGCTTAATCCTCAAATGGTAAATGATAATACTGCGTATTCTTCGGAAGAACATGTATACTACATGGCTGTTTATAGCTGTCAAAAAGGGTTGGGTTGACCTGAAACATAATAATTAGCGTGCCAAATATGGTTATAAAAATTGTGTTTCTTCAGTAATAATCTAATTTTTGAAGAAGATGATTTAAGGGGTTATATTCATCAAAAATATTTGGACACTTTAACCTAATTTTTTTTTTATTTTACCCGTTGGAATTGTTCGAGCTAAAACACAACCTGAAGCGACCCGTTTATAATAAAATTTGTATTTCCCATAGTATAACAACCCTAACGTGAACCGACACCCTTGATAATTTTTCCGACACCTTAAAATATTTAAAATATCCCAAAAATGTCTTTAAATACACCCCGTTTGTGAAAACCGAGCCCGAAATATAACATAACATTAAAAATAATTAAAAAACAAGTTTATTTAAGTTGAGGCGGGCCGCGTAGACCCACCCCAACACTTACGCGGGCGGTATTAAGATCAGAACCTGATCCCGTTTGTTTCTTTAGTTCAGGCGGGCCGCGTAAGCTTAAGCTTACACTTACGCGGGCCGCAAGAGAGTGAAAGAATAGAAATTTTGCAGTATTTTGAAACCGTTAGGATTTCTGAAATCTTGCAGGGAGCAAGAATAGAAATTTTTAATCAAAAGTTTATTGCAAACCTTTATCCAATGAATCTGGCAGGTTTTGATGTCGTCTTAGGAATGGATTGGTTAATAGCTAATAAAGCCAGTATTTTATGTGATCAAAAGTCAATTCAAGTAAAATCACCAAGGGGTGAAAATATCACAATTAAAGGAGATAAACCATCTAGATCCACTAAATTCATCTCTGTGATGAAAACTGCAAGTTATATAAGAAAATGATCTATAGTGTATTTGATTTCTATAATCACTAACATTAAAGAAAAAGAACTAAAAGACATTCCAGTAGTGTCTCAGTTTTCAAATGTCTTTCCAGAGGAATTGCCAGGTCTGCCGCCAGACAGGGAAGTTGAATTCAGAATCCACCTGCTACCAGGGACAACACCGATTGCCAAAGCACCTTACCGTTTGGCACCAGCTGAAATGCAGGAACTAAAGAACCAATTAGACGAATTGTTGGAGAAAGGATTCATACAACCAAGCTCATCGCTATGGGGAGCGTCGATTTTGTTTGTTAAAAAGAAGGACGGATCAATGCGTATGTGCATTGACTACCGTGAATTGAACAAAGTCACGATTAAAAATCGGTATCCATTACCGAGGATCGATGATCTGTTCGATCAACTGGAAGGAGCTCGATTTTTCTCTAAAATCGATCTAAGATCAGGATATCATCAATTAAAGGTACAGGAAGAGGATATTCCTAAAACCGCATTTAGAACAAGGTATGGTCATTATGAATTTACTGTCATGCCATTTGGTTTAACCAATGCCCCAGCCGCATTTATGGACATGATGAACCGAATATGTAAGCCATATTTGGATAAATTCATAATTGTCTTCATAGATGATATTCTAATTTACTCTAAGAGTAAAGAAGAGCATGCAAAGCATTTGCACTTACTTTTAAGTCTGTTAAGAAAGGAAAAGTTGTACGCTAAGTTTTCCAAGTGCGAGTTTTGGTTAAAACAGGTACAATTTCTTGGACATTTAGTTAACCATGAAGGAATTCATGTGGACCCAGCAAAAATAGAGGCGATTACCAAATGGAAAACCCCTGAGTAGCCAACCGAGGTTAGAAGTTTCTTAGGATTGGCCGGTTATTATAGAAGATTTATTCGAGATTTATCTAGAATAGCCATTCGCTTAAGTAAGTTAACCTGTAAATCTGTTAAGTTTGAATGGGGACCAAAACAAGAAGAAGCATTTAGAATACTTAAGCAAAGACTAACCCACACACCCATATTAGTGTTACCAGAGGGAACAGAAGACTTTGTAGTCTATTGTGACGCTTCTAAGTTAGGTTATGGATGTGTGCTGATGCAACGTCAAAAGGTTATAGCTTACGCATCTAGACAACTTAAGAATCATGAAGAAATTTATTCAACCCATGATCTAAAAGCGGCACGTGATCGACAAAAGAGCTATGCTGACAACAGACGTAAGCCGTTAGAATTCTAGGTAGGTGACAAGGTATTGTTAAAAGTCTCTCATTGGAAAGGAGTGGTAAGATTCATCAAAAGAGGAAAGCTAAGTCCCAGGTATATTGGACCTTTTAAGATTATTAAAAGAATAGGACCTGTAGCCTATCAGCTACAACTGCCAGAGGAAATGGCAGGAATACATGATGTATTTCATGTATCTAATCTCAAAAAGTGCCTAGCTGATGAATCACTCGTAGTACCTCTTAAGGATATAGAGGTAAATGAACAACTTAAGTTTGTAGAGAGGCCTCTACAGATTGAAGACAGGAAAGTAAAGAATCTCAAACATAAGAGATTAGTTCTGGTCAAAGTGAAGTGGGACTCCAAAAGAGGACCTGAATACACATGGGAGCTTGAATCAGAAATGCAAAGAAAATATCCACACTTGTTCCAGTAGATCTCGAGGACGAGCTCTAAAACAAGGTGGGAAGGATATAACAACCCTAACGTGAACCGACACCCTTAATAATTTTTCCGACACCTTAAAATATTTAAAATATCCCAAAAATGTCTTTAAATACACCCCGTATGTGAAAACCGAGCCCGAAATATAACATAACATTAAAAATAATTAAAAAACAAGTTTATTTAAGTTGAGGCGGGCCGCGTAGACCCACCCCAACACTTACGCGGGCGGTATTAAGATCAGAACCTGATCCCGTTTGTTTCTTTAGTTCAGGCGGGCAGCGTAAGCTTAAGCTTACATTTACGCGGTCCGCGAGAGAGTGAAAGGTGGCTAAACCCTGGGCCGCCACGTGGCCCAACACTTGTCGACCCTACTCGATGACCCGGATCACCTATGCTGTTGACCGTCTTTGACGCGGGCCACGTAGGCCTTAGCCTATGTTTACGCGGGCCGTGAGAAACGCAAAATCAGCTCCTATATAATGGGAGCTCGGGCCTTCAGTTTCCGTCGCTCAATTTCGAAATCTCTCTCTCAAATTCTGAATAGTAGAAGTTATAGCCGGGTATTATACCCCCTAAATAGTGAGGTTCTGCTACGATGTAAGTATTATAACCCCTGGAGACATATTAGATATTCTGCCCGATTGATCTAGGGTTCCGTAACGGCTGTCGTGGTTCTGCCCGACGTAGTCGTTGGAATGCCGTCTCGGGGAGGGTATTACTAATGTTAAAATGGGTTATTATACTAACACACGTGCATTTGTGTAAATTATAGATTATTCCCAGGAAATCCATACTGAAAACCCTCAGACAACAATGTGAGTAATCTCCTTTTTGCAAATTGTTTTTACAAAACCTCACGTAATTAAATATATACAAAGCAGTTATTGAGTATTTGTAAGAATACAATTATAGTGGGTATGTTGGGGTTTTGTATACAAAATTTGTTACTGGCGTGGTAACATTCCACAAGTTGAGTATGACAGTACCACTGATGTTAATTGTTATATCTTGGAAACAAATGTAATTGCGGATGCGCCCTCAATACTGTAAAATGATTGGTATTTCAACTTAATTAAACTGGGATTCACTCACCAGTATTTTCCACTGACAAAATGTTTTAAAACGCGTTTCAGGTAACAAAATGTGAAAGCCAAAATAGAAGCCAGCTGGACAGCACTGAAGGCTTGGAAAAGTGGCAATAAAGTTACCTAAATAGAAATAAATGTTTTTCTTAAATAAAATAGGGTGTATCCCTATGAAATTATGTGTACTGAAAACTTGGGGCTTTACCCATGTGTTTAATATTATAAAATGTGGTGGTTTAGTCTGATAAAATATTTCCTAACTACGGTCCTGATGAAAATTTCCGCTGCCAAATTGAATAAATAACACGATACCACCGAAACTGGCTCGCGGCCGCCCGTTCCCGGGGATTTGGGATCGGGGGTTGTGACAGAAGGTGGTATCAGAGCTATGCCACTGATTCAGCCACAGAAGTGTTATGCTGACATCAAAGTTCAAAGTGTTAGGAAATAAATAACAGGAATACGTGCATAATTGTATTTTCTTGTTATGTGTTATCTGACTATCTGTTAGTTTACAGTATGAGTGACCAAGGACCATCTGACGCGTATCGTTAATTGTCTGGTTCGCCTAGGAGCGAAGGCACCTCCTCTTCTCAGCCTGCCCTCTCAGGGTACTCTGCTGATACGGAAGAAGGAATCTTTGTGTTGAAGGCTCAATCTGAAGAGCCATTTCCTCAGAAAAAGAGGGGATGGTTCAGTAGGGGAGCACATGAGCGTAGAAAGCATATGAAAAAGTTGCAGGAACAGCGAGTGTTAGCCGCAGCTAAAAGAGAAACTGATGCCTATGCCCAGGATATGCTCAATAGGGATATAGCCAATATCCATATTTTAGCAACCACTGCAGCTGACCCAAACTTGAAACAAATGCTAGCACCCCAACCACAACCACCAATTCCTGATCAACCCATGGAAATAGAAAACCTTGGAAATCAAGTAGAAATGCATGATTTCAACCCGGAGGAAATACCTAGGGTACCTGCACCAAATCCCCTAGACCCAAATTACGATCCCTGGTGGGATGATGTTAGGGACAATGTGCAACGCTACCCGATTCACGAAGATGTGCCAATGCAAAACCTAGGAGCCTACCCAGGGTTAGATACTCTAGATCCCTATTTTAATAACGATGCATACATTAGGGAGATCTTAGAAAATCCTTACCCATACCCGGCCCCTATACCTCCATACCAGGAACCGCACCCCAGATTCCGAACCCAGTCCTAGAACCTGCACCCCCAATGAGTGCAGAAAATGTACAAGAACTTAGGACTTTCGGTGAGGAAATTTTAGAAAGCAGTGAGAGAATGCGACAAGTGGGAGAGCGTCTCGTATAGAAATACGACGAACGCAATATGGATTTTTGGATGAATCCATATCCATGAATGTGATGGTGGAAACGGTAGTAATAATAATATAATATAATATAATAATAATAATAATATATGTGTGTATGTGTTAGAAAAAAAAACTACGGATGCATATTATTAGTATTGTAGCTTTACATTTCAGCCGGTATTGTAATTTTAATTTCAGTACTGGTGTGTAATAGATGCATAATATATGAATAGAGTAAAAGTCGCAATGCTCGACGCTTTTGACCAAAAGTGCGTGTCATGTGATTGGCTATATTCAAATATTATTTGTGATATTAATATTTGGTAAATGTTTAAAATTCAGATGGACAACGAAGTGAATCAAGAAAACCAGAATGATAATATTCAGAACAACAACCACTCGAATAATGATAATCTGAATAATGAGAATCCAAACAATAACAATGGAAATCAAATGGATAATAGTGTCGTTCAACACATAGTGGCACAAGGAATTATAGATGTAATGCCATTTATTATTCAAACAGTTCAAGAAGAGAATAATAAAAGTAAGCATAGCAGTAAGCGACCAAGTGAACCAGAACACAACATGAACAATGGACCCGTACTTCAGGTGCCCATTCCCAAAAGAAGAAGAACCATGCCATATGGTTGTTCTTACAAAGAATTCTGGTCCTGTAAACCAATAGAATTCTCGAGCAATGAAGGACCCATTGCAGCTCTACGCTGGATAGAGAAAACTGAAGCTGTTCTGAAAATAAGCAAATGTGCTGAAGAGGATAAAATAATGTTTGCTTCGAATCTGTTTAAGAATTCAGCCCTAGAATGGTGGAACACTATCCTCCAGTCAAGAGGAAGTGATAGAATTTATAGCATGGAATGGGAGGAGTTTAAAAATATGGTAGAAATGAAGTTCTGCCCCCTAATGAAAAAGAACAGATAGCAAACAAGTTTCTGAATCTTAGAATGACCGGGGTAGATAGTAAGGGTTATACTACCACATTCTTTGAATATGTTAGAATAGTACCAACCCTTGCATCACCTGAACCGGTATTAATATCCCGTTACATCTGGGGATTAATTGGAGAGATTAGACATGTAGCCAAGGCAGCTAGACCCCAAACCATAGAAGAAGCTGTAGAACTAGCCAATACCTTGACAAATGAGTTAATCCGTACTAGAGAAGAAGACCAGAGGAGAAACCTAACCCAAAGGCTTACCCAAGAATTTCGTTCTGGAAATTTCAACCGTAGGAATGTAGGTTCCACCTATGCACCGTACTGCAAAACCTGCAGAAAGAAGCATTCAGGAAAATGCTCCATTCACTGCAATTTTTGCAAGGCCCAGGACACAAGGAAGAAGATTGCAAGAAGAAATCCAGTAATGGAATGTGTTTCAATTGTGGAGAAAAAGGTCACATCAGGACAAATTGTCCGAAGTTGGCTCCAGCTGCAAACAACAAGAATCCTAAAAATGCTAGAGCATTTGTTCTAACTACAGATGAAGCCAAGATGATCCCGGACATCATAGATGGTACGTTTTTAGTTAATGATATTTTTGCTAAAGTATTATTTGACTCTAGTGCAAACCAAAGTTTTATTAATACTTTGTTTTGCAAACTTCTAAATTAATCATTAACTAAACTACCACAAGAATGTCTAGTAGAGACAGCAAATGGAGAAACCGTTAGGATTTCTTAAATCTTGCAGGGAGCAAGAATAGAAATTTTTAATCAAAAGTTTATTGCAAACCTTTATCCAATGAATCTGGCAGGATTTGATGTCGTCTTAGGAATGGATTGGTTAATAGCTAATAAAGCCAGTATTATGTGATCAAAAGTCAATTCAAGTAAAATCACCAAGGGGTGAAAATATCACAATTAAAGGAGATAAACCATCTAGATCCACTAAATTCATCTCTGTGATGAAAACTGCAAGTTATATAAGAAAAGGATCTATAGTGTATTTGATTTCTATAATCACTAACATTAAAGAAAAAGAACTAAAAGACATTCCAGTAGTGTCTCAGTTTTCAGATGTCTTTCCAGAGGAATTGCCAGGACTGCCGCCAGACAGGGAAGTTGAATTCAGAATCCACCTGCTACCAGGGACAGCACCGATTGCCAAAGCACCTTACCGTTTGGCACCCGCTGAAATGCAGGAACTAAAGAACCAATTAGACGAATTGTTGGAGAAAGGATTCATACAACCAAGCTCATCGCCATGGGGAGCGTCGATTTTGTTTGTTAAAAAGAAGGACGGATCAATGCGTATGTGCATTGACTACCGTGAATTGAACAAAGTCACGATTAAAAATCGGTATCCATTACCGGGGATCGATGATCTGTTCGATCAACTGCAAGGAGCTCGATTTTTCTCTAAAATCGATCTAAGATCAGGATATCATCAATTAAAGGTACAGGAAGAGGATATTCCTAAAACCGCATTTAGAACAAGGTATGGTCATTATGAATTTACTATCATGCCATTTGGTTTAACCAATGCCCCAGCCGCATTTATGGACATGATGAACCGAATATGTAAGCCATATTTGAATAAATTCATAATTGTCTTCATAGATGATATTCTAATTTACTCTAAGAGTAAAGAAGAGCATGCAAAGCATTTGCACTTACTTTTAAGTCTGTTAAGAAAGGAAAAGTTGTACGCTAAGTTTTCCAAGTGCGAGTTTTGGTTAAAACAGGTACAATTTCTTGGACATTTAGTTAACCATGAAGGAATTCATGTGGACCCAGCAAAAATCGAGGCGATTACCAAATGGAAAACCCCTGAGTCGCCAACCGAGGTTAGAAGTTTCTTAGGATTGGCCGGTTATTATAGAAGATTTATTCGAGATTTTTCTAGAATAGCCATTCGCTTAAGTAAGTTAACCTGTAAATCTGTTAAGTTTGAATGGGGACCAAAACAAGAAGAAGCATTTAGAATACTTAAGCAAAGACTAACCCACACACCCATATTAGCGTTACCAGAGGGAACGGAAGACTTTGTAGTCTATTGTGACGCTTCTAAGTTAGGTTATGGATGTGTGCTGATGCAACGTCAAAAGGTTATAGCTTACGCATCTAGACAACTTAAGAATCATGAAGAAATTTATTCAACCCATGATCTAGAACTGGGAGCCATAATTTTTCCTCTTAAGATTTGGAGACATTACCTTTATGGTAGTAAATTTACCATATTCACCGACCATAAGAGTTTAAGATATGTTTTTGGGCAAAAAGAGTTAAATATGAGACAAAGACGCTGGATGGAAATGCTTAGTAATTATGATTGTGATATCCAGTATCATGCAGGGAAAGCAAATGTAGTGGCTGATGCTTTAAGTCGAAAGTATCATGAAAAGCCAAAAAGGGTACGTTCACTTAAAATAAATCTACAAGTCGATTTAAACGACCAGATTAGAAAAGTACAAGAATCAGTAATGAAGGATGATACTGAAAAATTAAAAGGAATGATTAAAGAATTAGAACAAGGAACAGATGGAATTTGGAGATTCCATAAAAAGAGAATGTGGATACCTAAATTAGGAAACCTACACCACCGTATATTAGAAGAAGTCCATAAGTCTAAATATACGATGCATCCAGGGAGTGATAAAATGTATCAAGATTTAAGGAAAAATTTCTGGTGGATAGGAATGAAAAAGGATATAGCAGCTTATGTTTTTAAGTGTTTAACTAGTTCACAAGTTAAAGCTGAACACAAGAAACCCTCAGGATTGTTGCAACAGTTAGAAATGCCAGTGTAGAAATAGGAATTAATAACAATGGATTTTGTTACCAAGTTACCCAAAACAAGAAAATGTAATGATACAATCTGGGTGATTGTAGATAGGCTAACCAAGTCAGCTCATTTCTTACCAATGAAGGAAACTTTTAGTATGGAACAATTAGCCAAATTATATGTAAATGAAATCGTTTCATTACATGGAATACCTTTATCAATTGTTTCTGATAGGGATAGCCGTTTTACTTCTCATTTTTGGGCAAGTTTCCAAAAAGCAATGGGAACCAAACTGAATCTAAGCATAGCTTACCATCCTCAAACAGACGGGCAAAGTGAAAGGACAATTCAGACATTGGAAGACATGCTTAGAGCTTGTGTAATTGATTTCGGAGGTAATTGGGACGATAACTTACCTTTAATAGAATTTTCTTATAATAACAGTTATCAAACAAGTATCAATGCTGCACCATTCGAAGCACTTTATGGACGAAAGTGCAGAACCCCAGTCTGTTGGGGCACGTGATCGACAAAAGAGCTATGCTGACAACAGACGTAAGCCGTTAGAATTCCAGGTAGGTGACAAGGTATTGTTAAAAGTCTCTCATTGGAAAGGAGTGGTAAGATTCATCAAAAGAGGAAAGCTAAGTCCCAGGTATATTGGACCTTTTAAGATTATTAAAAGAATAGGACCTGTAGCCTATCAGCTACAACTGCCAGAGGAAATGGCAGGAATACATGATGTATTTCATGTATCTAATCTCAAAAAGTGCCTAGCTGATGAATCACTCGTAGTACCTCTTAAGGATATAGAGGTAAATGAACAACTTAAGTTTGTAGAGAGGCCTCTACAGATTTCTACAGATTGAAGACAGGAAAGTAAAGAATCTCAAACATAAGAGATTAGTTCTGGTTAAAGTGAAGTGGGACTCCAAAAGAGGACCTGAATACACATGGGAGCTTGAATCAGAAATGCAAAGAAAATATCCACACTTGTTCCAGTAGATCTCGAGGACGAGCTCTAAAACAAGGTGGGAAGGATATAACAACCCTAACGTGAACCGACACCCTTGATAATTTTTCCGACGCCTTAAAATATTTAAAATATCCCAAAAATGTCTTTAAATACACCCCGTATGTGAAAACCGAGCTCGAAATATAACATAACATTAAAAATATTTAAAAAACAAGTTTATTTAAGTTGAGGCGGGCCGCGTAGACGCACCCCAACACTTACGCGGGCGGTATTAAGATCAGAACCTGATCCCGTTTGTTTCTTTAGTTCAGGCGGGCCGCGTAAGCTTAAGCTTACACTTACGCGGTCCGCGAGAGAGTGAAAGGTGGCTAAACCCTGGGCCGCCACGTGGCCCAACACTTGTCGACCCTACTCGATGACCCGGATCACCTATGCTGTTGACCGTCTTTGACGCGGGCCACGTAAGCCTTAGCCTATGTTTACGCGGGCCGTGAGAAACGCAAAATCAGCTCCTATATAATGGGAGCTCGGGCCTTCAGTTTCCGTCGCTCAATTACGAAATCTCTCTCTCAAATTCTGAATAGTAGAAGTTATAGCCGGGTATTATACCCCCTAAATAGCGAGGTTCTGCTACGATGTAAGTATTATAACCCCTGGAGACGTATTAGATACTTTGCCCGATTGATCTAGGGTTCCGTAACGGCTGTCGTGGTTCTGCCCGATGTAGTCGTTGGAATGCCGTCTCGGGGAGGGTATTACTAATGTTAAAATGGGTTATTATACTAACACACGTGCATTTGTGTAAATTATAGATTATTCCCAGGAAATCCATACTGAAAACCCTCAGACAACAATGTGAGTAATCTCCTTTTTGCAAATTGTTTTTACAAAACCTCACGTAATTAAATATATACAAAGGAGTTATTGAGTATTTGTAAGAATACAATTATAGTGGGTATGTTGGGGTTTTGTATACAAAATTTGTTACTGGCGTGGTAACATTCCACAAGTTGAGTATGACAGTACCACTGATGTTAATTGTTATATCTTGGAAACAAATGTAATTGCGGATGCGCCCTCAATACTGTAAAATGATTGGTATTTCAACTTAATTAAACTGGGATTCACTCACCAGTATTTTCCACTGACAAAATGGTTTAAAACGCGTTTCAGGTAACAAAATGTGAAAGCCAAAATAGAAGCCAGCTGGACAGCACTGAAGGCTTGGAAAAGTGGCAATAAAGTTACCTAAAACGAAATAGATGTTTTTCTTAAATAAAATAGGGTGTATCCATATGAAATTATGTGTACTGAAAACTTGGGGCTTTACCCATGTGTTTAATATTATAAAATGTGGTGGTTTAGTCTGATAAAATATTTCCTAACTACGGTCCTGATGAAAATTTCCGCTGCCAAATTGAATAAATAACACGATACCACCGAAACTGGCTCGCGGCCGCCCGTTCCCGGGGATTTGGGATCGGTGGTTGTGACAGAAGGTGGTATCAGAGCTATGCCACTGATTCAGCCACAGAAGTGTTCTGCTGACATCAAAGTTCAAAGTGTTAGGAAATAAATAACAGGAATACGTGCATAATTGTATTTTCTTGTTATGTGTTATCTGACTATCTGTTAGTTTACAGTATGAGCGACCAAGGACCATCTGACGCGTATCGTCAATTGTCTGGTTCGCCTAGGAGCGAAGGCACCTCCTCTTCTCCGCCTGCCCTCTCAGGGTACTCTGCTGATACGGAAAAATGAATCTTTGTGTTGAAGGCTCAATCTGAAGAGCCATTTCCTCAGAAAAAGAGGGGATGGTTCAGTAGGGGAGCACATGAGCGTAGAAAGCATATGAAAAAGTTGCAGGAACAGCGAGTGTTAGCCGCAGCTAAAAGAGAAACTGATGCCTATGCCTAGGATATGCTCAATAGGGATATAGCCAATATCCATATTTTAGCAACCACTGCAGCTGACCCAAACCTGAAACAAATGCTAGCACCCCAACCACAACCACCAATTCCTGATCAACCCATGGAAATAGAAAACCTTGGAAATCAAGTAGAAATGCATGATTTCAACCCGGAGGAAATACCTAGGGTACCTACACCAAATCCCCTAGACCCAAATTACGATCCCTGGTGGGATGATGTTAGGGACTATGTGCAACGCTACCCGATTCACGAAGATGTGCCAATGCAAAACCTAGGAGCCTACCCAGGGTTAGATACTCTAGATCCCTATTTTAATAACGATGCATACATTAGGGAGATCTTAGAAAATCCTTACCCATACCCGGCCCCTATACCTCCATACCAGGAACCGCACCCCAGATTCCGAACCCAGTCCTAGAACCTGCACCCCCAATGAGTGCAGAAAATGTACAAGAACTTAGGACTTTCGGTGAGGAAATTTTAGAAAGCAGTGAGAGAATGCGACAAGTGGGAGAGCGTCTCGTATGGAAATACGACGAACGCAATATGGATTTTTGGATGAATCCATATCCATGAATGTGATGGTGGAAACGGTAGTAATAATAATAATAATATATGTGTGTATGTGTTAGAAAAAAAAAACTACGGATGCATATTATTAGTATTGTAGCTTTACATTTCAGCCGGTATTGTAATTTTAATTTCAGTACTGGTGTGTAATAGATGCATAATATATGAATAGAGTAAAAGTCGCAATGCTCGACGCTTTTGACCAAAAGTGCGTGTCATGTGATTGGCTATATTCAAATATTATTTGTGATATTAATATTTGGTAAATGTTTAAAATTCAGATGGACAACGAAGTGAATCAAGAAAACCAGAATGATAATATTCAGAACAACAACCACTCGAATAATGATAATCTGAATAATGAGAATCCAAACAATAACAATGGAAATCAAATGGATAATAGTGTCGTTCAACATAGTGGCACAAGGAATTATAGATGTAATGCCATTTATTATTCAAACAGTTCAAGAAGAGAATAATAAAAGTAAGCATAGCAGTAAGCGACCAAGTGAACCAGAACACAGCGTGAACAATGGACCCGTACCTCAGGTGCCCATTCCCAAAAGAAGAAGAACCATGCCATATGGTTGTTCTTACAAAGAATTCTGGTCCTGTAAACCAATAAAATTCTCGAGCAATGAAGGACCCATTGCAGCTCTACGCTGGATAGAGAAAATTGAAGCTGTTCTGAAAATAAGCAAATGTGCTGAAGAGGATAAAATAATGTTTGCTTCGAATCTGTTTAAGAATTCAGCCCTAGAATGGTGGAACACTATCCTCCAGTCAAGAGGAAGTGATAGAATTTATAGCATGGAATGGGAGGAGATTAAAAATATGGTAGAAATGAAGTTCTGCCCCCCTAATGAAAAAGAACAGATAGCAAACAAGTTTCTGAATCTTAGAATGACCGGGGTAGATAGTAAGGGTTATACTACCACATTCTTTGAATAAGCTAGAATAGTACCAACCCTTGCATCACCTGAACCGGTATTAATATCCCGTTACATCTGGGGATTAATTGGAGAGATTAGACATGTAGCCAAGGCAGCTAGACCCCAAACCATAGAAGAAGCTGTAGAACTAGCCAATACCTTGACAGATGAGTTAATCCGTACTAGAGAAGAAGACCAGAGGAGAAACCTAACCCAAAGGCTTACCCAAGAATTCCGTTCTGGAAATTTCAACCGTAGGAATGTAGGTTCTACCTATGCACCGTACTGCAAAACCTGCAGAAAGAAGCATTCAGGAAAATGCTCCATTCACTGCAATTTTTGCAAGGCCCAGGACACAAGGAAGAAGATTGCAAGAAGAAATCCAGTAATGGAATGTGTTTCAATTGTGGAGAAAAAGGTCACATCAGGACAAATTGTCCGAAGTTGGCTCCAGCTGCAAACAACAAGAATCCTAAAAATGCTAGAGCATTTGTTCTAACTACAGATGAAGCCAAGATGATCCCGGACGTCATAGATGGTACGTTTTTAGTTAATGATATTTTTGCTAAAGTATTATTTGACTCTAGTGCAAACCAAAGTTTTATTAATACTTCGTTTTGCAAACTTCTAAATTAATCATTAACTAAACTACCACAAGAATGTCTAGTAGAGACAGCAAATGGAGAAACCGTTAGGATTTCTTAAATCTTGCAGGGAGCAAGAATAGAAATTTTTAATCAAAAGTTTATTGCAAACCTTTATCCAATGAATCTGGCAGGATTTGATGTCGTCTTAGGAATGGATTGGTTAATAGCTAATAAAGCCAGTATTTTATGTGATCAAAAGTCAATTCAAGTAAAATCACCAAGGGGTGAAAATATCACAATTAAAGGAGATAAACCATCTAGATCCACTAAATTCATCTCTGTGATGAAAACTGCAAGTTATATAAGAAAAGGATCTATAGTGTATTTGATTTCTATAATCACTAACATTAAAGAAAAAGAACTAAAAGACATTCCAGTAGTGTCTCAGTTTTTAGATGTCTTTCCAGAGGAATTGCCAGGACTGCCGCCAGACAGGGAAGTTGAATTCAGAATCCACCTGCTACCAGGGACAGCACCGATTGCCAAAGCACCTTACCGTTTGGCACCCGCTGAAATGCAGGAACTAAAGAACCAATTAGACGAATTGTTGGAGAAAGGATTCATACAACCAAGCTCATCGCCATGGGGAGCGTCGATTTTGTTTGTTAAAAATAAGGACGGATCAATGCGTATGTGCATTGACTACCGTGAATTGAACAAAGTCACGATTAAAAATCGGTATCCATTACCGAGGATCGATGATCTGTTCGATCAACTGCAAGGAGCTCGTTTTTTCTCTAAAATCGATCTAAGATCAGGATATCATCAATTAAAGGTACAGGAAGAGGATATTCCTAAAACCGCATTTAGAACAAGGTATGGTCATTATGAATTTACTATCATGCCATTTGGTTTAACCAATGCCCCAGCCGCATTTATGGACATGATGAACCGAATATGTAAGCCATATTTGGATAAATTCATAATTGTCTTCATAGATGATATTCTAATTTACTCTAAGAGTAAAGAAGAGCATGCAAAGCATTTGCACTTACTTTTAAGTCTGTTAAGAAAGGAAAAGTTGTACGCTAAGTTTTCCAAGTGCGAGTTTTGGTTAAAACAGGTACAATTTCTTGGACATTTAGTTAACCATGAAGGAATTCATGTGGACCCAGCAAAAATCGAGGCGATTACCAAATGGAAAACCCCTGAGTCGCCAACTGAGGTTAGAAGTTTCTTAGGATTGGCCGGTTATTATAGAAGATTTATTCGAGATTTTTCTAGAATAGCCATTCCCTTAACTAAGTTAACCTGTAAATCTGTTAAGTTTGAATGGGGACCAAAACAAGAAGAAGCATTTAGAATCCTTAAGCAAAGACTAACCCACACACCCATATTAGCGTTACCAGAGGGAACGGAAGACTTTGTAGTCTATTGTGACGCTTCTAAGTTAGGTTATGGATGTGTGCTGATGCAACGTCAAAAGGTTATAGCTTACGCATCTAGACAACTTAAGAATTATGAAGAAATTTATTCAACCCATGATCTAGAACTGGGAGCCATAATTTTGCTCTTAAGATTTGGATACATTACCTTTATGGTAGTAAATTTACCATATTCACCGACCATAAGAGTTTAAGATATGTTTTTGGGCAAAAAGAGTTAAATATGAGACAAAGACGCTGGATGGAAATGCTTAGTGATTATGATTGTGATATCCAGTATCATGCAGGGAAAGCAAATGTAGTGGCTGATGCTTTAAGTCGAAAGTATCATGAAAAGCCAAAAAGGATACGTTCACTTAAAATAAATCTACAAGTAGATTTAAACGATCAGATTAGAAAAGTACAAGAATCAGTAATGAAGGGTGATACTGAAAAATTAAAAGGAATGATTAAAGAATTAGAACAAGGAACAGATGGAATTTGGAGATTCCATAAAAAGAGAATGTAGATACCTAAATTAGGAAACCTACACCACCGTATATTAGAAGAAGTCCATAAGTCTAAATATACGATGCATCCAGGGAGTGATAAAATGTATCAAGATTTAAGGAAAAATTTCTGGTGGATAGGAATGAAAAAGGATATAGCAGCTTATGTTTCTAAGTGTTTAACTTGTTCACAAGTTAAAGCTGAACACAAGAAACCCTCAGGATTGTTGCAACAGTTAGAAATGCCAGTGTGGAAATAGGAATTAATAACATTGGATTTTGTTACCAAGTTACCTAAAACAAGAAAAAGGTAATGATACAATCTAGGGTGATTGTAGATAGGCTAACCAAGTTAGCTCATTTCTTACCAATGAAGGAAACTTTTAGTATGGAACAATTAGCCAAATTATATGTAAATGAAATCGTTTCATTACATGGAATACCTTTATCAATTGTTTCTGATAGGGATAGCCGTTTTACTTCTCATTTTTGGGCAAGTTTCCAAAAAGCAATGGGAACCAAACTGAATCTAAGCATAGCTTACCATC
Source organism: Helianthus tuberosus (assembly GCA_030545235.1). Lineage (NCBI taxonomy): Eukaryota > Viridiplantae > Streptophyta > Magnoliopsida > Asterales > Asteraceae > Helianthus > Helianthus tuberosus. Next base: position 195,836,542 of record CM060370.1, on the reverse strand, counting down.
CTCAAACAGACGGGCAAAGTGAAAAGACAATTCAGACAATGGAAGGCATGCTTAGAGCTTGTGTAATTGATTTCGGAGGTAATTGGGACGATAACTTACCTTTAATAGAATTTTCTTATAATAACAGTTATCAAACAAGTATCAATGCTGCACCATTCGAAGCACTTTATGGACGAAAGTGCAGAACCCCAGTCTGTTGGGCAGAAATTGGGGAAAAGCAACTATCTGGACCTGAGATAGTGCAAGAAACAACCGATAAGATCATTCAAGTCAAGGAACGACTAAAAGTGGCACGTGATCGACAAAATAGCTATGCTGACAACAGACGTAAGCCGTTAGAATTCCAGGTAGGTGACAAGGTATTGTTAAAAGTCTCTCATTGGAAAGGAGTGGTAAGATTCATCAAAAGAGGAAAGCTAAGTCCCAGGTATATTGGACCTTTTAAGATTATTAAAAGAATAGGACATGTAGCCTATCAGCTACAACTGCCAGAGGAAATGGTAGGAATACATGACGTATTTCATGTATCTAATCTCAAAAAGTGCCTAGCTGATGAATCACTCGTAGTACCTCTTAAGGATATAGAAGTAAATGAACAACTTATGTTTGTAGAGAGGCCTCTACAGATTTCTACAGATTGAAGACAGGAAAGTAAAGAATCTCAAACATAAGAGATTAGTTCTGGTCAAAGTGAAGTGGGACTCCAAAAGAGGACCTGAATACACATGGGAGCTTGAATCAGAAATGCAAAGAAAATATCCACACTTGTTCCAGTAGATCTCGAGGACGAGCTCTAAAACAAGGTGGGAAGGATATAACAACCCTAACGTGAACCGACACCCTTGATAATTTTTTCGACACCTTAAAATATTTAAAATATCCCAAAAATGTCTTTAAATACACCCCGTATGTGAAAACCGAGCCCGAAATATAACATAACATTAAAAATAATTAAAAAACAAGTTTATTTAAGTTGAGGCGGGCCGCGTAGACCCACCCCAACACTTACGCGGGCCGTATTAAGATCAGAACCTGATCCCGTTTGTTTCTTTAGTTCAGGCGGGCCGCGTAAGCTTAAGCTTACAGTTACGCGGTCCGCGAGAGAGTGAAAGGTGGCTAAACCCTGGGCCGCCACGTGGCCCAACACTTGTCGACCCTACTCGATGACCCGGATCACCTATGCTGTTGACCGTCTTTGACGCGGGCCACGTAGGCCTTAGCCTATGTTTACGCGGGCCGTGAGAAACGCAAAATCAGCTCCTATATAATGGGAGCTCGGGCCTTCAGTTTCCGTCGCTCAATTTCGAAATCTCTCTCTCAAATTCTGAATAGTAGAAGTTATAGCCGGGTATTATACCCCCTAAATAGCGAGGTTCTGCTACGATGTAAGTATTATAACCCCTGGAGACGTATTAGATACTCTGCTCGATTGATCTAGGGTTCCGTAACGGCTGTCGTGGTTCTGCCCGACGTAGTCGTTGGAATGCCGTCTCGGGGAGGGTATTACTAATGTTAAAATGAGTTATTATACTAACACACGTGCATTTGTGTAAATTATAGATTATTCCCAGGAAATACTTACTGAAAACCCTTAGACAACAATGTGAGTAATCTCCTTTTTGCAAATTGTTTTTACAAAACCTCACGTAATTAAATATATACAAAGCAGTTATTGAGTATTTGTAAGAATACAATTATAGTGGGTATGTTGTGGTTTTGTATACAAAATTTGTTACCGGCGTGGTAACATTTCACAAGTTGAGTATGACAGTACCACTGATGTTAATTGTTATATCTTGGAAACAAATGTAATTGCGGATGCGCCCTCAATACTGTAAAATGATTGGTATTTCAACTTAATTAAACTGGGATTCACTCACCAGTATTTTCCACTGACAAAATGTTTTAAAACGCGTTTCAGGTAACAAAATGTGAAAGCCAAAATAGAAGCCAGCTGGACAGCACTGAAGGCTTGGAAAAGTGGCAATAAAGTTACCTAAAAAGAAATAGATGTTTTTCTTAAATAAAATAGGGTGTATCCCTATGAAATTATGTGTACTGAAAACTTGGGGCTTTACCCATGTGTTTAATATTATAAAATGTGGTGGTTTACTCTGATAAAATATTTTCTAACTACGGTCCTGATGAAAATTTCCGCTGCCAAATTGAATAAATAACACGATAACACCGAAACTGGCTCGTGGCCGCCCGTTCCCGGGGATTTGGGATCGGGGGTTGTGACACTTTTTCTAGGGGTGCAAATGAGGCGAGCCTGAGCTCAAGCTTGTTTAACTTATGAAAGCTCGAGCTCCGCTCGGTTTGTAGGTAGATTTTCAAGCTCAAGCTCGGCTCGTTTATTATTTATCAATTATTTATATTAATTATAATTATTCTTTTGTATATAATTTAGTTATATTTTCACAATTTCATAACTAATAATTATTATTACTTAAATATATATCTAATATATTAATTAAAAATTATACAACTAACGGGCTTGTTTAGGCTCGCTAGCCGGCTTGAGCTCCATAAGTGAAGCTCGGTATCAGGCTCGTTTACTAAACAAACTTATTTTTAGGCTCGGGCTCGAGCTCGTTTCGAGCCGACTTGAGTAGCTTGGCTCGTTTGCACCCATTATTTTTCTCATACATTTTCTGTAATAGCATATTTTAATTTCTTAAGTAGATGGAGCTATATGGTTTATAATGTTACGCGTAAGTATTGTTGTCACATGTTCTCTAAGTGATGAAAAAGAGTGGAGATGATGTAATAGGTTTCATGTTATAAGTCATAATAACGTTGTATGCTTGTATTTAATAAAGTTTTAAGCTTGTATTCTGGACGAATATACAATGTTGTCTTGGTTGCTTTAGTAAAACCATATAACCAGTGAAGGTTTTATTTTTTTCTAAATAACTAAAACACAAAGCCCTTTGAAAACATCTACTGTTTCCCTCTTTCATCCAAAGTATTAATAATATTGCTTTGTTTAAAGTTCGTAAAGGTTTCTTTGCTAAACCATATGTTTGGTTATTACGCTTAAAAATGACATAATACACTAGGGCTGGCAATAGGTAACCTGTAGGTAACCTGCTAAGACACATACAATAAAACTAATTACACATTAGCCAAAGGCGTGGTTTCGCACTTTCGCTAAATACTCACAATTGCTCATAGGGTGTTGATGAAAACCTTGCAAGATATTTGATTTTAATCAATTCTTATAAGAGTTACCAAACATAAAATGATTCCTAAAAATTATGGTAAATATTATTATAAGTTAATGTTGAACAAATATGTTTTCAGTATACTGAGCGGGATGAAGTCGAATGCTTAGACTTGAATGAAAAACAATAAATATGTTCGTATAAGTTTTGCATCTGGCAGTTCAGTTTCGGTGAGTTTAATGTGAATGACGATGTTTTTGCAAATGATTCTGTTGAGCTGTTGAAACAGAGCGGTATCGATTTTAAGAAAAATAATGAAAACGGAATTGATGCGCGTAGATTTGGCGAGTTGTTGATATCTTCAGGGATTGTGCTGAATGATAGTGTGTATTGGGTAACATTTCACAGTGGATATGATTTCGGATATTTGTTGAAAGTGTTAACATGTCAGAATCTGCCTGACACACAATCTGGATTTTTTAGTTTGATTAATATGTATTTTCCCACCATTTTCGATATTAAACATCTGATGAAGTTCTGCAACAGTCTTCATGGTGGGTTGAATAAGTTAGCTGAGTTATTGGAAGTCGAAAGGATTGGTGTGTGTCATCAAGCGGGTTCGGATAGTCTGCTTACTGCGTGTACTTTCAGGAAGTTGAAGGATAATTTCTTCAGCGGCTCGTTGGAGAAGTATGCTGGTGTCTTGTATGGTTTAGGTGTTGATAATTGACGACAATGGTAGAGGAAATAAGCAACGATTTGTTATAAAAGATATCGTTATGTTGGTTTTGTTTGTTGTTCGCGATATATTCATGGTTTACATTTTTTATGATTTATAATAAAAAGATGCAGCTGGTATTTGATGTCTATTGGTTTTGTTGGAAAACCCGAGTTGAGTTGGCTTGTTGGGATTGGTTGTTTGTGAGGGATGTCAAAAGAAGGACTCGTAACACTACTTCATAAATTTAAGGATTTGAGTTAAAAACTAACCCCAAAATAGTTGTTACCGGAGCCCTTCGGTTTCAACTATCTTTAACCTGTGTTTTGTTTGATCTGCTGTTCTGCTTGTAAGTTTCTTACAAAGGAAATTTTATGACTATTCTTTCATTGACTTAAAAAGATTAATTGGTTTCACACCTCTGTCAATTTGCCATGACAGGGGGATTAAATGATCAATTTGGTGGATTTGAAATCTAGGGTTCTTGAGGATTGGGGGTTAGTTTCAGTCACCAACGCGGGTGATGGTGACGTTGGTGGTGGTCGGGTGCAGGTGATTTTCGGTACCGGTTCTTTCGGTACCGGACGGTACCGAGCTCATCCCTATTGTGAAGTGGTGGTGAGGCAGTAATGGCGATGGTTGTGGTGAGGCAGTGGTGGTGAGGCTGTGATGGTGATGGTGGCAGTGGTGGTGGGGTTGGGTAGAGTGAATGACAGTGAAGAGCGGACAACCCATCATTCCTGCTGCCGTAGAGTGAATGTGGTGGGTAGAGTGAATGACAGTGAAGAGCGGACAAAATTAGGTGGAGTGACAAGGTGTTGGATTGCTGGTCAATGATGATGATGACGGTGGAAGGTACGACGGAGGTGGAGAACATGCGTTGAAGGGGCTAAACGACATCGCACCGGTTCAAGCTGGTGTGATGTGTGATGTGATTCATGGTGAAGGTAGTTTGCGGTTATAGTTGAGATGAGATGTGGTGTTTGACGATGTTGATGGTGAGGCCGAAGGTGTTTATCAGCGGTATTCGATAGGGTTGGATGGTGATGATCATGCCAACAGAACGAATGAGTTGAGGAACAGGGTGACGACTTTCATCTCGGTTTACCGGCGAACTCGGTCTCACCACTCGATCAAGCACACAATTCCCTATTTTTAGCCTTGACAAGGTGGGTCTTGAGTTCGAGTTAGAGTCTTGTTTGTGTATGTATGGCGGGGCACAGCTGGGTAACAATAAAACCCAGTGATTGTTAGTTGGGGCTGGGCTGGAAAGGGTGAACGTGTGGGAAGGAGTGTTGACAGAGAAAGTGAATGTTGAGAGAGAGGGAGACATGTTTTTTATATAGAATAAACAATAAAAAATAAATGGTTAATTAAAAGAAAAATGAAATGACTAAAATGCCCTTGGCAGACTTAACATATATGGATGGAGTTAAGTCAGTTGGACTAAAATGGCAACGACGAAACCTTTTTGGATCCAGATGTTAAAAATGAAACCTTTGGACTAAACTGGCAAAATGGCCCAAACCACAGGGACTAAAATGGCAATTAACTCTTATTTTTTAGTAAAGTAATAAAGTCACCCCTGATGGTCAGGGCCGGCCCATGTGTGTAATTAGGTGAAAGTGTGAAACAATGGCCTAGTGCCACTTGGGCGGCAATTCTTGACATGGCCCGTTAACCGGACCTGAATCCGACACGAAAAACACAGGTTTGAATCGACTAACATGACCCGTTTAAAAATACGGGTCGGGTTCGGGTTGACCCACATTAAAAACAGGTTGAGTTCGGGTTGACTCGTATAAAAATGGGTTGACCCATTAACCCATTTAACTATTTAGAATTTTTGTTTATATTAAAATTTTTTTTTCCGTTTCTCTTTTAGATAGTTATAATAATGTTAGTTTTGACACATTATACTATTTATTTGTCACACTCATACTCATCATTAAACTTGTTATCGATAACCAGTTTAAAACCCATTAACTCGCTTATAAATCGTCAACTTGTATGACTAATTTAAAAATATGGGTTGACCCGAATTTATATGGGTGGGTTCGGGTTAATCATTTTAACAACCCATCAACCCGACACAATTGACACCCCTAAGTGCCACAAAAATTATAAGACCTAGAAAAAACGAATACACAATATAAATAGTAACTATGAAAATTTGATTACAAAAGTATTTTTTGTTCATGCTGCTAAAATCTTTTATTTAGGGTCTACATATTTACACACCTTAATGCCTATTTCCACACCCTTCAAGACGCCTCGTATAGACCTATACGAGGCGTATAGGGTTGCTTTTCCGACCAGCTCTGCACCAAAGCACAATGTCAAATCATTCACATCAGACGGGGAGTCTAGGTCTGTACGAGGGAAGGATACGAGGCACTAAGACGCCTCGTATAGGCCTATACGAGGCGTCTTCAGTGACTGATTTGACTATACGTTTGACAAGTGACTTAAAGCTATACGGGGTGTCTAGAGCTATACGAGGCGTCTATGAGCAACATAAAGTGCAACACACAGTGTATTCTTTGTCCACCCCGAGCATTCAACGATTCCTTCATTCTGCTTCTTCTTCTTCTTCTTCTTCTTCTTCTTCTTCTTCTTTCATTCTGCTTTGCATTTGTGTTCTTATCATCCCGAAGTGTTGAAATGTCATCATACTGGGACGGCAACTATGTCTTCGGGCAGTATTCTAGCGAGAACTGGGTGCCCGAAAGCGATCCGGTAACAGTTATTAGCTTAAATGTATTAATTAGTTTTTGTTTTAGTTTATTATTTACTAATGATGATACGGTTCTTTATTTTGGAGGAGTCTTGCGTTCCCGATTCTAATGAGCAAGAGGAGGTTGTGTCTAGTATATAAGGAGAACAAAATAGACCGTTTCTAGATTTGAACAAGCATCCCCCTGTTGATGAAACATGCCTTGTAGATGACTCATACCATGCTGGTCAACCAAGTTATCCGACGCAACAAGGGTAACCGGATTATAGATACGGGTGTGAATATTCTTACGAAGGAGACGGTGGATACGGAGGAAACGGTGGATACGGAGGAGACGGTGGATACGGTGGATACGAAGGAGACGGTGGATACGGAGGAGACAGTGGATACGGAGGAGACAGTGGATACGGAGGAGATGGTGGATACAGTGGATACGGAGGAGATGGTGGATACAGTGGATACGGAGGATATGGTGGATATCGTAGATATGGTGGTGAGACACATCCCATCCAGGACAGTCCGTACTTAAAAACGCAGGTATTAATTACTATTTTTTATTATTATTTAATTATTTTTATTATTTATTTATTATTTATTTATTATTATTATTATTATTATTATTATTTTTATTATTATTAATATTATTAGTATTATTATTGTTATTATTATTATTAATATTATTATTATTATTATTTATTATTTATTTATTTATTATTATTATTATTATTATTATTTATTATTATTATTTATTTATTTATTTATTAAAATTATTTATTATTATTGTCGATGTTACAGGTTTTCAACTCTTTAGATGAACTAAAGAATCGGATACAAGAAATAGCAAACGCGGATGGTTTCGTTATTGTCACCCGTCGATCAAAGAAAACCGGGGGAAGAACCGGGAGGGTATGGCTTGAATGTGATCGTGGTGGTGAGCACCAGACTACAGTAACACTTAGAAAAGCCAGAAGCAAAAAAACTGGTTGCCCGTTTTACCTGCTGGCTGTGCGAAACCACCCGTATGAAACCTGGGAGATTAAAGACGGAAAAATTGAACATAACCACGAACTTTGTGAGGACCTGTCGGCCCACGCGTTTGTGCGAAGGTTTACTCCAAGCGAAATGAAACTGATCGAGCAGCTGACAGCTCAAAACATGGAGTCGCGCAAAATATTTCAAACGATAAGGAAGCAGGACCCCGACAGGTTTCATGTTCAGAAAGACGTTCAAAACATTGTGGCGAAGATTAGAGCCGAACAAAGACAAGGATTGACTCCCATGCAGTCACTAGAAAGCAAGCTGATAAACAACGACTTTATTTACGAGACACGGGAGGAACCCGGAACAGAGATCGTAACAGAGATCTTCTTTCTTCATCGGGACTCGAGAGACATGTGGCGTGCATTCCCCCACGTCATGCTGATCGATGCGACGTACAATTCAAACATATACAATATGCCCTTTATCCAGATTGTTGGTATGACGCCTACCAGCAAATCGTTTATTATCGCGCATGCCGTTGTTAGTAAAGAACGGGGTGATAACTTTGTGTGGGTGCTTGAGAGCGTCAAGTCAATGTTGGATAAATGTATGGAGCCACGTGTGATTATAAAGGATAGAGACCTAGCCCTTATGGGCGCGTGTGCTAAAGTATTTCCAGACGCCTCCAGGCTTCTTTGCAGGTGGCACATACAACGGAATGTTATGAAGAACTGCAAGGGTGCCTTCACAGACGAAGACTGGAAGAAATTTTTGTCATTCTGGGGGACATTGATTGAGTCTCCATCCATACTCATCTACGAGTACCACTTGCGCAACATGCGAAAACGACTTGTGGAGTGCAAACGTTCTAGTAAGTTTTTATAATAACATACGACTCACCTATGCAAATTTTATTAAATTATTTTTACTTTTTAGGAGTCTTCAAATACGTGTACGATAACTGGCTAAAAGACTATAAGGAGATGTTTGTCTTTGCGTGGACTGATAAGAGGCGCAACTTTGGTAATCGTACCACAAACAGAGTTGAGAGCCAACACGCCAACTTAAAGAGATACGTCCTAGATAGGAGCTCACTGGACCGTGTAGTTGGTTGTGTCCAGGATATAGTTGAGACACAGTTCGGTGAAATAAGGAAGACTTTTCGAGATAGCATCGAAAAAAGAATTACCCACCACAAACACCCGTTGTTTCAACACCTACTTGGAAAAGTATCCCATACAGCCCTTGACTTGTTGAGGGGCGAGGTAATTAGGAAGCTAGATGTCTTTGAGCGCTTTCATTCATCATGTGGTTGCCAAATGTGGCACAGCTGTGGGTTGCCCTGTGCTTGTAGGATAGAAAAGTACATGCTTGAAGGTAATAATTGTTAAACGTACAACACTTGTGTGATATATTTCCGTTAATCATGTGACTTAAACAATGTTGTTTTTAACCGTGCAGAGCGTCCGATTCAACTCGAAGACATAGACGTCTTCTGGCGGAAACTTAACTTCCAAAGTTGTAAATTGATAGACGATGACGTGGACGTGGTCGAAGAGCTAAATATTGTTAGACAACAATTAGAGTCGCACCCCCCAACTCAGCAAAAAAGCCTGATGTCAAAGATTAAAGCGGTGTTGACTCCAAAGAAATCTACCAAGAAACCACCGGTTGTCCAACAAAATACTCGTGGCCGACCAACAACAAAGCAGGTACAACAAAGGTTGGACGAGGCCTCTCGTATAGATGAAGAATTGAGAAGAAGCTCATTCGGTGATGCAAACACGTGCTTTGAAGGTTCCCGATAAAGTAAGTACGATAAACCTCGCCACAGCTGGTACGTTCCGTCACAGGCCTCTCAACAGTCGGTTATAAGGTCCCAAAAACCCAAAGCGACCCTAAGCCGTTCAAAGAGTTCTAAGAAGAAAGAGACACGAGATGCTCACGGTTTTACGTTAATCATTGGGGACGAGTACGTGGGAATCATCGAACAGTTTAAGTATGACATTCCGCTGGTGTTCCATCCGTACGTCTCGTGCATACGAGATGTGATGCCGGACGGTCATTGTGGGTTTCGGTCTGTGGCTGTGGGCTTAGGTGTGGATCAGAGTTCATGGGGGCTCATTCGAAGGGTCCTTGTCCAAGAAATGGATCAGAACAAATCGATCTGGTTCCCAATATTTGAAGCATGGGGTAAAGGTTATTTTTACACGCATCGTCAGGGCCTAATTTGGGATTCAGTGTCCGGTTGTGGGGGGGATCACTGGATGGACTTCCCCTTTGCAGGACTTCTTATTGCACAAACGTACGGTATCGGGGTGCACCTGTTAACGACAACCATGGGTGCGAGTTCCACTTTCTTCCCGATACTAAGTCCTCCGGCTAATCAACAACCATTGTTCATAACGCTTACACATGTAAACGAGAACCACTTCATACATGTTAAGCTGGAAGGGGATTATCCAATGCCACCAGCACACGGGCTATGGTTGACCCACCGAACACCCCATATGGAACAATGGGAAGATATGTACTTGCCACGTCTAGAATGGTATACATCGATAATGAATCATCCGCCAAGATCAAACCCTAGTCTTAATTACATCGACAGTGATACGGAAGAATGATTTTTGTAATAAATAGTATTTTTTTTATTAATTCCTATAATTTTCTACAATTTCTATAATTTTTTTTTATAATTTGTATCATTTTTCTATAATTAGAATTGATTAAAACAGGTTAATAACATTTTAATAAAAAAATACAAATATACGACTCGTATAGAGCTAGACGTGTCGTATAGTGTTGAACAAAAGACCAATTAGCCCCTGGTATGCCCCCAATCTATGCTTATTTCAGGGGCTAAAAGGTCATTCTACAATTCCCAGACGCCTCGTATAGATCTATACGAGGCGTCTATCTGAGCGGGTTTTTGAAAATTTGAATTTTGAATATTTGAAAATCAAAATTTGAATTTTTTGAATAAGGACGATTCGTATAGATCTATACGCGGCGTCAATAGTGTCGGCAACAATTCTTTTTTTTTAAATTTTAATTTTGAAAATATTTTATGTTAATTACTAATATACCCCTGAAAGTCCCCAGTATAGGCCTTTAACAGGGGCATAAAAGTAATTTAAAAACGAAGACGCCGCGTATAGATCTTTACGTCTCGTCTTTTAAGGCGGCAACTTTTAAAGTTTTTGTTTTTTAATTATTAAAAAAAGGTTTATTAAATGACCATTTTGCCCCTGTTAAGCCCCCAGTATAGGCTTTAGTCAGGGGCAAAATGGTAATTAACCATTCCAAAAAGATATTTCTGGAATGGTTAATTACCATTTTGCCCCTGAATAATGCATATACTGGGGGCTTAACATGGGCAAAATGGTCATTTAATAAAAAGTGGGGACGACACGTATAGAGCTATACGAGGCGTCTAAGCCTCGTATAAAGCTGGGGGGCCTAGACGAGGCTGGTTATAACCCCAAACAAAAAAACAAAAACACATACGGAGAATACACATCTATACGCCTCGGATTCGTATTTCGACCGTACATTCGAAGATTTGAAGCATCACCGGTACGTATTTCATCCCGTAGTTTAGTATTTTTGCCTCGTTTTTGCCTTTAGACCGTAGGTTTGCCCTGAAATTTGGTTTTTGTTGGGTTTGGGGTTTGAACATAAGGTTGAAGATGAATCAGGTAGAATAGGACGCCGAGTATAGCCCTGTACGAGGGCTATACGAGGCTCTGCAATTTTTTTTTGTTATTATTATTATTATTATTGTTAATATTATTATTATTATTGTTAATATTATTATTATTATTATTATTATTATTATTATTATTGTTATTATTATTTATTTATTAGTATTATTATTAATATTGTTAATATTATTATTATTATTATTATTGTTAATATTATTATTGTTAATATTATTATTATTATTGTTATTGTTATTATTATTTATTTATTAGTATTATTATTATTATTATTGTTATTATTTATTAATTATTATTATTATTAGTATTATTATTGTTAATATTATTATTATTATTTATTAATTATTATTATTATTATTATTAGTATTATTATTGTTATTATTATTATTTATTATTATTATTATTGTTATTGTTATTATTATTTATTTATTAGTATTTATTATTGTTTTTATACGTATACGTTATTTACCTGCAGATTGATTATGGAGGGCGATAACATTCAGATAGAGCTTGATGGGGCACAGCCGGGGGGTCAGCCGGCTCAGCAGGTTCAGCCGGTTCAGCAGGGTCAGCCGGTTCAGGAGGGTCCACGACGGAGACGGCGGCCGGCTCTGGATACGCTGCAGGGTTGTCCGTATCTAGAGTTTCCTGACGGCAGCGATGCCGCTCGCCATTGCTAGAAGCTTAGGAGGATGCACATTGGATCGCATGCATCGATCGACTGGGATGCGATGAACCAGCTTGCTGAGACGGCTAGAGTGCGTCGGTTTATACCTCTCGATTCGCCGTCACATCGTCTTTTTGATTTGGCGCACACGCCGACCTACAAGGAGCTGCTGGTCGAGTTCCTTTCGTCATTCACATTGCACCCTCCTGGGGTCCCAGTGCCACTTCCGTACCCAGATGCCCCCCCTCCGCCTGAGATTTCTTTCAGGCTCGCTGGCGTTTTGCGTACGATGACGCTAGCAGACTTTGCGGTGCGTTCTGGTTTATACATGCAGGGGGAGATCGAGACTGAGGTTTACACAGCGGGGCTAGTGGTGGTTGACAAACCCACTCTTGTAGGGTTTTGGCAGGTGATTGCGGGGGCAAATCATTGGGAGCAGGATAAGTCGAAGGGGAGGGTGTCGTTTGTTATGGACCCACTGTACAGGTACATACGTTTATTACGGTTATTATTGTGATTATGTGCATTGTTTATTAATATCTGTTTCTATATTTCGCTAACACTGTCTGCAGGTATCTGCACCATTTGCTCGCTACTTCTATTTCAGCGCGCGGCTACAGCCGTGAGTGGTGTACGACCACAGATCTTTTTTTCCTTTATTGTTTATTGTATAGGAGGCCGTGCGCGCTAGCACACGGTCTAGCCCAGTACTACGCCTCCGCCCATCACCGGCAGGAGCGCGGATTTTTGTATGGCGGGGCGTACGTGACCGTCATTGCCCGTTCATTTGGCCTCGTACTGCACCAGGACCCACATCTACGGACGCCGCCAGTCATGCCGACGCGGATGGGCATGCAGTCGCTGTGGGGGATGAGGGTAATCAAGAGGTTCCTCGTTGGCCAGCGGTTTAAAAACCGCGACGGGGGCATATGGACAGAGGAGCCCCTACCAGAGCATTTCGAGCCCGTTTATCCTCCTGCAGATCCTGCTGATGTAGTGCCCGTGGAGGAGCCTCCGGAGGATGTAGACGGTGCAGCGGTGCCACAGCCACCGCCACCTGCCGGGGCGCCTCAGTTTCCACGTCACGCTATTCCAGGTCATGCCCCAGGAGCTGCGCTACATCCGGATGTACGAGCCGAGCTTGACAGGCTCAACGATTTGGTAGGTTGGCTGGTACGGGCTGAGCAGGATAGATGAGAGAGAGAGGGATGGCCCCCGATACCGCTTCCACCGGCTTGAGCACCATATCAGCAGCAGCAGCGACAGCCACATCCAGATTCGGATTCGGATTTGGATGCATAGACCTGTTGTTGTTTTTAATTTTATTATGGATGTACAAACTTATCTTATATATTTTTGTTATGGATGTACAAAGTTATCTTATATATGTCATATTTATGTTTGTTTTCAGTTATTCGGTTACCTAATGATTGTTGTCTTAAATTGAGATAATAAGGAAACAAAATATGTTTTGAATATAATACGGAAACAATATATCCCCTGAATATAATACGGAAACAATATTTGAACGATATAATATTTTAATCGGAAGAATAAAAAAGTAAAATGTTAAAAACATTAAAGACCCGATTTAATCGGAAACAATATTTAATCGATATAATATATTTAAAGAGCCGATTTTTAAAATAGTTGATTTTAAAAAAACAAAAGCTTTTTTATAGTGTAAAAAACAAAAAAAAAACAAAACTTTTTTTAAAAACAAATAATTTTTCAACCAAAAAACACATCTTCAAAAACTATCCAAAAAACCATACCAAAACATACCAAAACACCCCTCATTGCAGCCCAAAAAAACCCAACGTTAGACGCCTCGTATAGATCTATACCCTTTGTATAGGGTCCCTTAAACTTTGTGTCTGACACCCTCTGAGACCCCCTTGAATTCAGTGCTTAGACGCCTCGTATAGAGCTATACGAGGCGTCTAGGGCACAAAAGTGTCCAAATAGGCGCAGAGGGTGTCCAAATATCTCCACCCTTTATTTATCTATTTAAGAAAAAAAGAATACACAATATAAATAGTAACTATGAAAAATTTGATTACTAAAGTTTTTTTTTTCATGCTGCTAAAATCTTTTATTTATCTAGTATCAAAGGAACGCCAATGATCTCTAGATCAAGTGGTGGAGGGTTTGCATTTCTCTTGAGAGATGCAGGTTCGACTCCCACTTGGTGCAGAGTGAGGCACTGGTGGGCAATGATAGGAGACCCAGGGAAACCTGGGTTAGATCCTTGAGCCAAACAAGTTTTACCAGTAATTTCACTGTCGTGCCTACGGGCGGGTGGGTTACCGGGTTTTCCCCGGAATTGGTGGTGGACTCGGGTTACTCTCGTAGTACTCCGTTTGTTCAGTGGGTGCCCCGAGAGTGCTCGGGATTGAGTTTGTTGGCCGTTAAAAAAAAGGAGTTTAACTTGCAAAGTTCTAAAGCATAGATATTTGATATTTTTTTTAATAAAATTTGAAAGCAAGTTTCATTCCACTTGTTTGTAGTTAGTTTCTATTTCTCATCCGACAGAAATATTTAATTTAATACCAAATTATTTGTCTACTAATAAACTAAGGGGCTGTTTGGCAACATCTGAACCAATAAGTGCTGAATGAATAAGAGGTCTGAATGGGTAAGAGGCTCTGAACTAGTAAGTGCTAAACCAGTAAAGTACTGTTAGGTTGCACCTCTGAATGACAGTGTAAAATGACATTTTTACCCCTCTAAACTACTATGTATAAACTGTGTATAAACTGTTTCTAAAATCACATAACAAACTATGTATAAACTGTATAAACCATTTCTAAAATCACATAACACCACAAAACCAAATAAACACACACCTTGATTCAATTCATAGATTACCAGATTGACACAACAAACACACAGTACCACACATCCAAATTCACATATAGACCCCACAGACGAGCAATGCAAAATCTCGAAAGAGGGTTCTTATCTTCAACCACCACAACACAAACAAAGAACACAAAAGATCAAAATTTTATCAACACCCAATCCCTTATAACACATCATTTTTTCTGCAAAAAAGGGACCAAAATCAAATCAAGAAATTAAACCCACAACTTAAAGATCAACAAAAACAAAAAAGAACCCATTTTTATGAAACCCAGATGGCTGCGAAGAGAGCGGAAGCAGAAAGCTTACTTGTTTGTTGAACCCTAGATGGCTGCGAAGGAGAGCCGGAGCAGGTGCGACAAGGCGACTTTGAGGCGGAGCAGGTGCGACGTGGTGGAGGAGGTCGGTGGAGGAAGGAGGTAGAGATGGAGATGGAGATGGAGATGTGTGAAGAATTTGAACACAGGTTTCTTTTTTAGGGCAAAAAGTGGCGTGGAGTTTTTAGGGCATTTTTTGGAAAGTTGTTAGTCAGACTTCACACAATGTATGACTCGGTCAGAGATAAATAAGAGGTTGGGTAAGCTTTAAGAGGGATGAAACAAACGATCTGAAATCTGACTCAGTCAGACATTGGGTATTAAGAGGCTAATAAGATGTAAACAAACAGGGCCTAAGAATAATTTTTCATGTTTTCTTGTTAATATATAGAAGTACCATTTAAGTCAAAATATTAAGGGGCTGTTTGTTTGCATCTGAATTGAACTATTAAGAGGGAAACATCTAATTCGGTCAGACTTGAGACTGTTTGGTTCCAAAAAAAAAAAAACATTGAATGGTTAAAATTGGGTCTGAATCAATCAAACATTGTTTGATGCTGAATGGGACAGAGGAGGAATCAGAGCTGACTGGGTCAGATCTGAATGAAACAAACAGTCCCTAAGTAACAAGGTTTTTATTAACAAGAGAACTATTCATTTATGTTGGAACTATATAAGTTTCTTCTTAATAATTTTTATGTCAAATAGAAATCAATATTTCTAACTCAATACAAATGAAAAAGGCTCCTGATTTTTACTTCGCCTAGGGCCATTAAAAGGTTTAAACGGTCCTGATGGTTGCCAAATTTGCTTGTTACACAAAAAAAATCATATGAACACATGACGTTTTGATTTTGTTGTCATTTCATCCAAATCACAAACCCAGTTAAAATGTATCGTTACTCAGGAGGCTTTTTAGACATTTTACCCATCTATTTTTATGTTTTCTAGTTTTTTAACCTTTAAATAAAAGCAATAAAATTATTTATAATATACACATACACACACACATTCTCTCTCTTCTCTCCACCGTTCACCAAAAATCAAACCACCAGAACCACTATCATTTACCCACTCAAAAAACCCTAGCCACATCAACCAACAACGTCCCCACCATCCATGGTCGCTGACTGCCACTACCATTATGCCTAGGGATTAGCATTTGGTACCGGGTATCGGTACCGAACCGGTATATTCGATGCCGGTACCCACTTTCCCCGTTTTTCGGTATCAGTACCGGTACCAGTATGGTATTTATGAGTAAATACCGGTACCGAACTAGTATATTCGGTACCGGTACCCATTTTTTCCATTTTTCGGTATCGAACGGGTACCGTGCTCATCCCTAATTATGCCACCTACTTACACCCAAATTCAAAACCACGCCACTCCTCACCATCCACCGGCTACCACCAACCAAAAACCCTAACCATCGCCACCTAAGAAAACACCACTACCACCGCCATTCCCATCAGCAACCACCTTCACAACCACCCAAGCCCTAAATGCATTGTCATCACACTTGCCTTCTCGTAAATCGACTAAACCATCTTCAACCTCCAACAAATGTGCGACTAGGACTGTAAACAAACCGAACAAGGCCTAGTTCATGTTCATTCATTAGGGAATGAACGGTTCATGAACGCTTACCGAATGAGATTTCTTGTTCATGTCCGTTCATTAAGGAAATGAACATGTTAATGAACACTTACAACTTAAATGAACGCAAACAAATGTTTATGAGCATAAATGAATACAGACAAGTGTTGTATATTTATTTTAAAATAAAAATATGTATTTTTTTTTATCAAAAATAATCCACCAAAAATAAATAAGTACTTAACATAACTATCCGAACATAGTCGCCGTAATCATTATAAACATAATTAACACAAAAATTAAGAAGTTTGTCAAGCTTTAACACAAATTGAAATTGAAATGGTCAAATGAAGGATGTTAGCAGATGCGTAAAAGATAATTGTGGTTTCATTTTTTTAAGAACTAAAACCAATAAAATTCAATATAGCCATACAAAACTTTTAAACGAATGGACACAAATAAACATAAATAAACACATTATCGAACGTTCACGAACATAAACAAACGAACGTAACCTCTATTCATGTTCGGTTTTTAACTTATCGAACGGAATTTCTTGTTCATATTTGTTCATTTATTTAACAAACGAACATAAACGAACTTCCCCTGAATGGTTCACGAACCATTCGTTGAACGTTCAATTTGTTTACAACCGTTCGGCTAATTCTTTACCTCCTGTTTCAAAATCGACCGTCTACCGATTGAAGCCGCGATCTTCTTTGATTTTTTATTGTAGTAATAATAAAAGTCAACTGAGTGGTGGAAGTTTCAATTCATCATTAAGATTTGGGGTTTTGTAGATGATTTGACACACAAATTTGATTACTAAGAAGAATGGTTTGAACAACAATGGTGTAAAAAAAAGTAACCAGAAACTAAACTACGAGTGAAGGCTGTAAAACTGGTTGCAAATCACTACAAATGTCAACAGTAGAATGATTTTTTTTTTTGAAACGAACAACAGTAGAATGATTATATGTTTTGAACACGGATTTAAGACTAGTTTCAATATGCCCCTCCAGCTTCCACTTGTTCCCTGCTCTAGTCTTTCACAAAGTTTCATTAGTGATCCTCCATCTTTAGTTCTTTAACCTTATCACCTACAAAACCATAAATATATTTCAAATACATCTCTCACTAGAATATATGCTATTCAGTGAGTTTATAACATTATATGTTTCAACAAAAACCTGCATCGCTTGTTGTTGCTTCAGTATTCGCCCTTCTCCTTTTGGGAGCAAATGTAATATGTTGTTCTTGAAATAGAATTGCATCTGGATCAATCCTTCTTTCGTAAATGCTATCGGGGAGATGACTTATAGGAGTATCCGTTAGATCTAATTCTTCCAAACTTTCTAAATCTCCTAGGTTCTCTGGTAGTTTCTCAAGTCCAGAACAATTAGAAAGGTCAAGATAATTGAGATGCTTTAGCTTACAAATGCTGGATGGAACATCTCTTATCTTGGTTGATCTTAGATGTAGTCTATTCAAACTTTCTAAATCTCCTAGGTTCTCTGGTAGTTTCTCAAGTCCAGAACAATTAGAAAGGTGAAGATATTTGAGATGCTTTAGCTTACAGATGCTGGATGGAACATCTCTTATCTTGGTTGATCTTAGACCTAGTGTATCCAAACTTTCCAAATCTCCTAGGTTCTCTGGTAGTTTCTCAAGTCTAGAACAATTAGAAAGGTGAAGCGCTTTGAGATGCTTTAGCTTACAGATGCTGGATGGAACATCTCTTATCTTGGTTGATCTTAGATCTAGTGTATTCAAACTTTCTAAATCTCCTAGGTTCTCTGGTAATTTCTCAAGTTCAGAACAATAAGAAAGGTCAAGATATTTGAGATGCTTTAGCTTACAGCTGGATGGAACATCTCTTATCTTGGTTGACGTTAGATCTAGTCTATTCAATGAATCTATTTGACCAAAATTCTCGGGTAACTTACAAACTTTACAACTACCTAGCATGAGCTTTTTAAGATGTTTCAACTTACAAATGCTATCCGGGAGATGTTTAATTTCTGAATCACTTAAATCTAGCTCTTCTAAACACTCCAACTGGCCAATGTCCTTAGGCAATTCCTCTATGCCACAATCTACAAGAGAAAGAACTCTTAAATAATGTAAACTACAGATGCTTCCTGGAAGACTTTTGAGTTTGTCGCATCTTTTGAAGGATAGCATCACAAGTTTATGTAGATTTCCAATTGATGAAGGCAGGTTTTCTATATCATTGCCATCAAAACGAAGCTCTTGCAGATTACTGTTGGAGTGACACAGGATTATATCCTCGAACTCCTTTAGATGTAAGACACTTGCATTAAGAAACTCAAGTGATTCCAAATCCTTGATAAACGAAACAGATTTCAACCTCTCACACCAACAGAGGCTTAGGTACGTAAGCCTTTTCAAACATCCAACTGGCACATGAAGTTCTACCAAATCACCACAAAATGAAAGATCTAACCTCACAAGATTCGGAGTCAACCCAAGGTCAAGGGTCCTCACCTTTGAGGAGGTGAGTATAATGGATTTGATCTTCGTAAGAACCTGATGTCACACCAAAAAGAATGTAATATACTAATAACTGATCAATAAATAAATTAAAATTATTAATCAATCATCCTACCTTTCCCCCCACCCAAAGTTGTTCGATTCTGCTGAAAGACATGTGAAGCTCAACAAGATTATTTGCTTGAAAGGTTTTGGGTAAACACCAATGAGGGTAACAGTGCCATTTCAAGTATTGTAATGAATTTGGGAAGTACTGACCAACTTCATCAATCTTCACAAGGTCATCACCATCCTTATCCTTATATCTATGATCTACAATAAGGCATCTAAGTTTCTTCATGTTTCCAAGACCTTCCAAAACAATATCAGGGGTGACCTTTAGACGTATACATCTTGTCGCTTCAGAACCCTGTTTTTCAAGAATATTTCATGTCATAAGTAAAGAAAAATGTGTTTGTTTGATTTCTATGTTACAAGTAAACTTGATTCTTACCAAGTCATTACCCAGTACATCTTCAATTTCTTCCTGGATCCATAATCTGCTATGTTTGTAAGGCTCATCTGGATCCAAACGACGTACGATGTTTTTTCCCATTTCTTCAATATGATCATGCATGCTCACATAATTATCATGAAAAGTTATTAGAGATCTCTGCTCAAGAACTCTTAAACCAATTCTAGCCTGAAATCCACAACTTTCAAGCATACGTATTGCTTCATTTTTCTCCCACCACTTCAATATGCATGCAACATCGAGGAATATTTCCTTGTAATCATCCTCCAGACTTTCATAGCTTAATTCCAATTTTGCAAGAGTCTCTTTCAACGGAATTCTTTCGAGTCTTGCTAATGCGTCTATCCATTCATGCTTGTCTTTACCACACAAAAATGAACCCAAAACTTTGATTGTCAAGGGAAGACCAGCAGCATAACGTACAACCTGTAGTGATTCCGTTTCATACTCTTGAATTGGAAGATCTTTCCCAAATGCGTGCTTACAAAATAGGCCTATCGCTTCCTCATCTGATAATAGAGTGACATCATGAATCCATTTCACTCTATGTGCTATCAACACTTGCTTATCTCTTGTTGTAATGATAATTCTACTTCCAGGCTTGAACCAATTAAGATCACCAGCTAATGCCTCAAGCTGCTCTTGATGATCCACATCATCAATTACCACAAGAACTTTTCTACCACGCAGCTTTGTTTTCATCATGGTTGTCCCGTCATGAACACTACTTACGTTGTTGCCTTCGCCATTTAGCAAATCCGAAAGGATCTTTCTTTGTAATGACAACAAACCGGACAACGACGCTTTTGAAACTTCCCTAACATTCTCAACAAAGCTTTTAGCTTCAAAGTGAATTGATATTTTATCAAACATAGCTCTGGCTAGTGTAGTCTTACCGGCACCTCCCATCCCCTTGATCCCTATCATGCGAACCTCGTTTGACGCGATATCTAAAGACTTCTCAAGGTCCTGTAGCCGGGGTTTCATGCCTACTAATATATCATCAAGGTTTACATTAATGGATCGTAACTCAAGTGAAATCCGCTCAATTATTAACTTGATGACTTTGGCTTCATGCCTATGAATTATTGAAGATTCAGTTAGCTAACTCAAGAACCCACACAAAAAGTTATATTTCAGCTCAATATACAAAAGTGTAAGACATATAATAACATATCAATAGTAACAATACTCGAGCTTTCCTCGAAATAAGAAAGAAACTAAAAAAGAATGAATATTCCAGAGAAATGATAAAGAAAATTACCCATCAGCAGTGTTCCTTAAATCCCAACCAGACAGATTGGCTGCTTCTTCTAGAGCTTCTATCCATTTCCCCATCTCTATATTGGTATGTTTGGCAAGGGCTTCTCCAACTGGCCCATGTTGTTTGCGAACCTCCGAAGGATCCACATCGTAAAAAACAGGGTAAGCAATCTGGTCGTTCGACTTTTGGCATTCCATAATCTTTACAAGTTCGTTTAAGCACCAAGACGAAGATGCATATTTCTTTGAGAAAACTATGATGAATAACTTGGACTCCTCAATAGATTTCAAAAGTTGCTCATTGATGCTTTTTCCTTGTTTAAGTCTCTCACCGTCCTTGAAAGTGTGAATGCCGTGTCGCCGAAGAGCATCATAAAGGTGATCTACAAAGTTCTTACGAGTGTCTTCACCACAGAAACTCAAAAACACATCATACTGATAGTTCTTCTTAACGAATGATGCAGAAGAAGACGACGCCATTGGAGGTATGTTTTGTCGAAGTTGACTGCAAAGAAACACAGATCACACTGTTAAGCCTGTTGATACATATTTGTGGACGCAACTCGACGCGATGCGACTTGGCTAAAGACATGACATTCCTCCGTCATGTACTTCAAGTTCTCAAGCGGACCAAGAAGACATAAAGGATTTGAACTTGATCCTTGGGCTGAAATGTAACTGAAACAAGACATGGGCTTCAACAATTGGCAAAACACCTTTGGGCCCAAGCCCAATACGACGAAACAGTGTATAAGTCGACGAAACTGGGCTGTTTCGTCGACCATGTTTATGTTTCATCATTGTTTCGTCGCTGATGGTTTGTTTCGCCAAGCTATGTTCCGTTTCGTGGTGCTGTGACTATAAATAGTGAGTCTCTGGATAAGACACATAGAGAGCACACAGAAGACACACACACACACTGTTTGAGAGTTTATAGAATACATCTGTAAACATTGGGCTTGTAATTGAACCTTTCATACGTATTAATACAGAAGTGTTAATCGGTGAATATTGTGTGTCTTGTATTTGCGTGTTCTATCTCGGTTTGCCTTTCCGGTTGGATTCCGCACAACCGGGTTGGTTTGTACACAAGGATTAGGCGACTAGATCATCCTAGCCGGACCTACAAGTGGTATTAGAGCCTTGGCTCTTCTCCTTGTTAAAACCGAGGTGTTTTCGGGTTGTTTTTCGAGTTTTTAAAGTTCATATTTTCTAGAAAAAACTTTTTTAAATCTGAGTAAATCTTGTTGTTTGCTTTGTGTTTTGTTAAAAACCGTGTTAAAATCATGTTCTCATGTTAAATATTGGTTTTTATTAAACATATCTAGCAAAACGCGTGTTCGGAAAGTTTCGGGTCACCGGAAAACTCATAGTTTTACCGGAAAGTTTATAGTGTTCTTATGACATTCAAAGTGTTCTTTAAGTTCTACACTTTTTAATCTTTGAAAACCATTTGTGCAAGTTGTTTGTGCCTTGAAAATTGTTAACTGATTATAATATTGAGAACCTTACTTGTTTGGTGAAAAGAAGTATGCTTTTAGCCGAAAGCATGGTTGTGTGTGTCAGAAGATAAGGTCAATTGGAAAAGGCTACCAACCTCTGACATCTTTTTCGGCGAAACAAAAACTCAACGAAACAGAGAAACAAATTTTTTGGCGAAACAGGAAACCCTTTCGTCAAAACATTTGGGCTTAAATCTGTTTCAGGCCCAACTCCTTTTCGTCAAGGCCCAAATTAACAATTTTGTTTCGCCTGTCAACTGTCATTTCGTCAAACACACAAAAGGGATTGTGTTTCGCCGAAAGTAAAGATTAGGCCAGTTTCGTCATTAAGGCCCACTAATAATAAAATTGTTGTTTCGTCGTTTGCCCCCCCCCCTTTCAAAAGAAAACTGTTTTAGCCGAACTTTGGGCTTTTATTCACTCTTGGGCCCATTTCATCGAGACACTTTTTCGCCATAAAGACTTTCTTGTTTCGTCAAACAAGTTTACAAAATCTGTTTCGTAAAAATAACTAAGTCTCAGTCTGTTTCGTGAAATTTTGGTTTCGACGAAACACTTAATTTTAAACAGAAGGTTTACACTTGTGACTTAACAGTTTCTTTGAGGTGTGTGTTTTCAGATCTTCATTTTTCTTGATCAAACATGAATCCAAGTTGGTGGGGTACCCCGGCTCCGGATGAAGGAAAGTATAGAAATACGAGTTTGTCTCCTTCGTGGGCCGAGTCTCCCGTACCGGTATCTTCACAAGCTAATCCAATTTCTACCGGTCAATGGGCTTTTGTATCGAATCAGACGCCAAGTATTCAAAGCATTCTCTTAAGCGAGAGTGAAACCGGAAGTTTAAATAGGCCTCCAAAGTTGATGCACTTAAACGAATATCCAGGATGGATTGATAGATTTAATACATACGTCCTTGGTCAAAATACAGAATTGTGGTTACGTTTCACCACAGATTTCGATCAAGCTATCGAGGTTGCCGCTTCATCTGCTGCTACGTTTGCCGATCTATCTGAAGATCAAAAGAAGACGTATAATCTGGAAAAGAAGGCTTATGCTATTCTTACTCAGGCATTAAGCAAAGATATCTACCATCAATTCGTCAGCTTCAAGACGACAAAGAAGCTGTGGGATGCATTGAAGACAAGGGGCGTAGGAAATGAAGCGACACGTCAATTGAAACACGACTTGCTAAAGAAAGAGTTTGATGGTTTTACTTGTATGGATAATGAATCTTTAGGAGATTTGACAAGTCGGTTTCATCATTTGTTGACTGAATTGGGAAATTATGGAGTTGTAACAACTTCAGTAGAGGTAGTGAAAAAGTTTGCAGATGCGTTGCAACCTCAATGGAATAATTTCTTGGAAATCATGAAGTACAATGGCACTTTGGCTACAACAAACATCAATGACTTTGTTCAACTCCTGGAAAACAAGAATCAGGAAGAAATTCTCAAGGCGAAAAAAGTTCCAGTGCCACAGAATCCTGAAATGTATTATGGAACATCTAGCACTTCTGCAATGCCAGTGCGACATAATACTGACATGTATTATGGAACTCCTAGCACTTCTACAAGACCTTCTTCGCACGCTCCAATTCAAACAGCGTTTGTGTCTAGCACAGATATGTATGGCAATCCTGTCCAAGTTCCGGTCAAGCCTCCTCCAACAACAGACATGTATGGAAATCCGCTTCAACCAGTTTCTCAGCAACAAACCCAAAGGCCTCCCATAGCAACTGATCTATATGGGAATCCACTTCCTGCTCAACAACAAGCATGTTATGGAAGCACATCATCTGCTGGTCAGCAATCAAAGCCAAATACAGTGCGGCTCGACACCTCAAGCTTTTCTAAAGTCAGTGTGGAAGTAGCAAAGGAACACATGGAGCTGCTAAACACTTTGGTGAGCGCATACTGTGGATTAGTGGAAGGTCAGATTGGCAACATTAATCTGACACAAGAAGACTATCAGCAGATTGATAAGGAAGAAATGGATTTGATGGATATCAAATGGGCCTTTGCGAGTGCTGTGAGGAGAGCAAAGGATTTCATGGAAAGAACTGGCAGAACCAGCTTGGAAAGCAAGAAAGATACCAAGTATGGGTTCGATAAGCAGGCTATTGGGTGCTTTAATTGTGGTGAACGGGGTCATTTTAAAAGGGAATGTACAAGGCCAGCTCAGCATGGGAACCAGAATCCCTTCAGAAATCAAGGCAATCAGCAGAATCAGAACAGGAACAATGAGCGTACGTTGATACCTGTCAACAACCAAAGCCAAGCGGGACCATCAAATGCCAATCAGGCACTTGTGGTTCAAGTAGATGAAGGTTGTGATTGGTCAATCCAGTTGAGTGGTGATGCTCCGGATGGAACAGCATGTTTTGCTGAGGTCGTGAAGGATTTAAATCACGCCAGTGGTGGAGAATCTTCCATCAATGGTGATGAATCTTCAGAGGATGAAGACTCTTCTGGTTACAGTAGAAGTTCGGATGAAGAATCCTCGAGTTCAGGCGATGATCATGTAGATGACACATCAAGTGCGTCAGTCGATGCAGATATTGATGAGCTTTTGGAAGAAGCTGCAACAGGAACTCAAAGAAGATCTATTTTGGTGGATCAAGCTGCTTATTCTTCGTCTTCTCTCCATTCAGCCTTTATGGTTAATGTCGACAGTTCATCAAGTCAGGTATGTGTCGACGAACCCATTGCTGTTATTTGTGATAATTGTGATAGTTTAAATGTTAAGTGTGGTGATTTAGAGACAAATATGTCTGAGTTGCAAGGCAAACATGATGCTTTACAAGCTAGTTTGTTTGACTTGCAAGACAAACATGTTTCGTTGAATGATAAGTGGTGTGAATTGTAAAGCAAACACGAGGCTTTGCAAGAGAAATATGATGTCACGTTCATTCACAATCAGAAATTGACCGTGGATCTTTCGAAGTGCACTGAA
This sequence comes from Helianthus tuberosus, assembly GCA_030545235.1. Lineage (NCBI taxonomy): Eukaryota > Viridiplantae > Streptophyta > Magnoliopsida > Asterales > Asteraceae > Helianthus > Helianthus tuberosus. The sequence continues at coordinate 195,811,024 of CM060370.1, read as the reverse complement.
GCCAACATGTTTTATGAAAACCATGAAAAGGAGTTCAAATCGGTAATTGATAAATTAAAGAAAGATAAAACCGAGCTAACAAAAATGGTTTCCAGAAAACAAACTAACTGACATTAATTTGTATATAACTCGCCTTGAGATAATGCAAAAAGAAATGGCTTGTGTCAAAACGGAAAGTGAGGCGATCCAACTTAAGCTAGACAGTTATTTGAGCTCTAGCTATGTGTTGGATCACATCATTGACGTTCAGAAAGAGAAACGGGATGTCACATGCATAGGCTACAAGAAATGTCCACCACCTGTGAGACACAATTATGATGCCATGCCTGATGAGGAGGATAGAACTTTCTTTGAACCATCTGTTCCTCTAGACGTTAATGAATTTGCAACAGGACTCGGATACAAGAAAGAAGTATCATCAGATTCAGTTGTGTCAGCAGATACATGTGTGTCTTCTGCCGAACCGAATCAGGATCCTCCAGTTGTGATTGAGGATGCTGATTCTTCTGATGATGAATCTGATGATACTGATTCAGCAAAGTCTGATGCGGTAATCAAAGAAGAGGACATACCCCTTGAGAATCATATTGTATGTGATCCTCCCGCAAAACCTGCTAAGACTGTTCCGACCGAGTCCTCGTCTGCAAAAGAGTCTGAGAGTGTGGATTTACTGTACACTCTTGTTGGTGATGATAAAAGCTATTCTGACAAAGATTTTCCTATTAAGAATGTTAATCAATCCTTAATCAGTAAAGTCTTTGAAAATTCGACAAGTAAGTTTTTGGGAAAGACAGGATCACATGTTACAGTAACACAGTGTCCACTATCCCAAAGGCCGAAGTTCGTAAACAATATGGCAATAAAAAATTACCAACAGTGAAAACGCAGCAAAATCATACCAAACCAAGAGGTAAATCACCGACTCAGGGTCAGAAGAAACAGAACCAAAAGAAGAACAAGAAGGTGGACTTTGTGAAATCAAAGGGAACGGACAAAATTGAAACGTTTGAAAACAAATCTAACTTAGATTTTGTCAAGAAAGCAACAATGATGAAAAGAAATGAACCAAACAGTTCAAAACCTAGTACCTCGGGATCACAAAGTTCATCATCTGCAAGACGATCACATGATACTTCGGGGTTTGTAGAACGAAGATCATGTTTTGAATGTGGTACAATTGGACATGTAATTCGAAATTGTCCATATCTTCATAAACAAAAGGGCAAAGTTGATGATCCCCGTGACTAACCTGACCGCAAGCGATCTGTTTCTGTAAAACAAGATCCCCGACTTGTAAAAGAAAGGGAAAAGAAACAAAAACGCCAACAGGTCAAGAAAATTGAAAAGGCAATTAAAACCGATGTGGTTAATGTTGATGCAGTTTTGTGTCCGATGCTTGTCGAATAGATTAGATTTATTTTATGCTGAATTTGTAATAGTTAGTGAAACGGTCTAACGAACGTGTATAGACCCGCTCGTTTGAAGTGGTCAAACGAGAGGGTTATTCGGTTGACCGTGTGTGTTTGAAAGACAAAGGGGTGTAGCTATAAATAGCAACCCTTTGCCATTTCAAACACTGGTAGATTGTAGGAGGTTTGAGACCTCACCAGGGAGAGATCACCACTTGATCTCTCCCCGGAACCAAACGGCTCTGGTAAAGGTTCGATTATCTTGTTAATCGGGCCGGCTTGTACTCTTATGTTATCAAATCAATACAGGTTAGTCGTTTATCTGTCTATGATCTTCCCGTCTATGAACATAATCATGATAATCACGGTTTCGGTCCCGAAAACGGTCCTACAATTGGTATCAGAGCCATGGTGCCCGATTTAGTAAATCTAACCGTTTACTAAGTCACATGTGCTCTAGATCTGTGATTTTTGTGCTTTTTTGTTCAAGATGTAAAAATGGTGAAAATGAGAAAAACTCAGATCTGGACCCGAATATTCAGATCTGTGCTGAAACAAGTGTTCGGTTTTATGTTTTTCACCTATATAATCAAGTTATCATCATCAAAAATCAAATATACAATGTTTTTGTCAAATCTGCAAAAGAACAGTACACTGTGTTCTTGAGATGTTCTTGGCGGCTGGTTAAAATACTAGGGTTTCTTCATGCCCAGTTCCGACGAAACAGGCCCCATGACGAAACACCTCCTCCAGTTTCGTCGTCGGCAAGATCTTTTACATCTGTTTCGTCGCAGCACCTGTAACTTCTGTTTCGTCATCAAAGTTTAACATCAGTTTCGTCACTCAATTCCAATCTGTTTCATCAGCCCACCTTACCCAATCTGTTTCGTCACCCTCAAACCCACAAACAGAACTTTGTCATCAACCTTCGTCATCAACCATCTATTCAAAAAAAAAAAAAAAAAAAAAAAAAAAAAAAAAAAATATATATACAAATATACATCGACGAACCTCCACACCTTCGTCATCATCTTCAATCGATGAACCTCCACACCAATTCGTCATCTACATTCTCTCATTACAAGAAATTAAAAGAGAGATCAGAAGTGGCGGCTGCAATTTGTGATTGTTTTGGTGCTGGGTATCGAAGAGGGTGAAGAGGTTGTTCATGAGCAAAGTCAACAAGCCTCCGATTTCACTCTCTCGTTTGATCCGTTACATGTCCGGCAAGGATGATAAGATTTCTTGATGATTGTGGGTCCGATTGATGATATCAGCTGTTAATCGAAGAGAAGACAGATGTTGTTTGAATGTTTGAGTGGTGTATCGAAGATTGAGATCAGTTTGTTGGATCGTAGAGAGAGAGAATTTGGGAAAAGAAATTGAAGGTTTTGATTGTTGAATGTATGTATTGCAAGAGAGAAAAAAGGGTTGGTAAAGAAAGGAGTATGTCTGGTTAGATGTTGACTTTTGGAGGCTGCACAAATGTTTTTTTTTTTGGGTTATGAATGCTGTATATGGCAGAGATAATGGACTTCAAATTGGGCTTTGAGCTCTTTATGAGAATTGGACCTCATCAGATCTGTTAATATTGGCGTTTGTGATTTTCTGTTTGTGCTCACTATTCAATGTTAACTGAGTTCAAGAAAGATCATGTTGGGCTTAGGTTATTAGTGGCATTGGATGAAAGACATCATTCGTGGACATTAGATTGGGCCCAGTAAATTGTTCGTTGGACCCGTCTCTATTCGTGAGTTGCGGAGTGGGGTGTGGTATTCGCGAAGTTTAGTTGAACCGCGCTTCGACATGTCAACATCAAATTTGTACGGGTTCGAGAGCGCGCCAAACCAGCGCGGGATGATGCAGCATGATGAAAACAAGAGATGATTAAAACTTGATTTTTGAAAAATGTGGGGTAGTCACGGTTACCGATGAAAATGTCAAAAATGGTGACGCGACTACAATGGGCCAAAAACCAAAAACAAAACGGTATGTTCACTTCCGCACGTCAGTATTTATGTTTGTTATCGGTTATTCGAAGATGTTCGAAAGCATTTTGTTTATTGTCATATTTTCGCATTTGAAAACGAACGTATGAACCTAGAATGTCAATACCGGTCCTAACGAATCCAAAAGGTCGAAGACTATATGCCTATGATGAAAGTTTTCAGATTAGGTGTTAGCAGAACCTTGGGGGGATACAAGTCGGATCCTACGGGGTATTAGGGGACGTTCTTATTCAACTAGAATATGCAAAGAAGAAAGCCGTTTTCGTGATTTTTCGAAAAACCGAGAACATTTGAAAGATTCTACTCAGTGGAGAGAATTTGTTCAGTAAAGATTGACGACAGTTCCGCTAGGTGAAGGGAATTGGTGAACATTTGAAACCTAACGACAGTTCCTTTAAAGTGGAAGGGAATCTGTTAAGGTTTAGAGATCTTACCAAAGAAAAGGGGGAATAAAAATTTTCGTATGTTGAATTTCTTCGGTAAATTTCTAAACGCAATCACAGGTGGTAGAGTTTGTGATTTTCTAGTGACACAAAGACAGTTTACAGAAGACAGTTCACCAGAAACCTCTATCATTGTAGTATGCTTGAAGATCAAGACTTGATGCAGTTTTTAAAAGAATGGAACCCTTATCAAATGCCGGTTGGAGTATTGGAAGATCAGCGGAAGATCGGTCAATTGAGCCTTTTGAGGAAATTGCACAACGCTCAACACGGATACGCGTACTTTGAGGGGGAACTATTATACAAGAAGCGTCAAGATACTACTTACCTGGATCATCGGTCAAGGGGGAATTTGTTAACACAGAGAAGATGAATACTTGACTGAAGATCGATTGCAGTTGCATTTTCAGCATTCGACAGCAACGGACAAGGGGGAAATTGTTGATGCAGTTTTGTGTCCGATGCTTGTCGAATAGATTAGATTTATTTTATGCTGAATTTGTAATAGTTAGTGAAACGGTCTAACGAACGTGTATAGACCCGCTCGTTTGAAGTGGTCAAACGAGAGGGTTATTCGGTTGACCGTGTGTGTTTGAAAGACAAAGGGGTGTAGCTATAAATAGCAACCCTTTGCCATTTCAAACACTGGTAGATTGTAGGAGGTTTGAGACCTCACCAGGGAGAGATCACCACTTGATCTCTCCCCGGAACCAAACGGCTCTGGTAAAGGTTCGATTATCTTGTTAATCGGGCCGGCTTGTACTCTTATGTTATCAAATCAATACAGGTTAGTCGTTTATCTGTCTATGATCTTCCCGTCTATGAACATAATCATGATAATCACGGTTTCGGTCCCGAAAACGGTCCTACAGTTAACAAAACATCTGCTTCTGTCAAACCAGACATTTCAAAAACTTCAGACAACCATGAAGTTAAGATTTTAAAGAATGACACTGATAAAACAAAACAGACCTGGAAACCAAAAATGGTTAAAGAATCGGGGGGATCATCACAATTTACGAATCATCAAAGAATAAAAGTTATTGTTGTTGATGAAAATGGAAGACCCAAGACCACAATGGCTTGGGTCCCCATCTCCAACTAATCAATTGAGTTCATGTGCAGGGTGTTCCAGGAGGAACTTTCAGTAGTCATTGGATTGTTGATAGTGGGACATCCAGACACATGACAGGCGACATGAAGCTTCTCTACGACGTCAAATCTATTAGAGGAGGTTATGTTGCTTTTGCTGGAGATAAAGGCAGGTATATTACTGGTGAAGGAATGATATCCAACGGGGTTGTTAGCTTTGATAAGATCAACTTTGTACAACAACTTGATCACAATCTTCTTAGTGTTTCTCAAATTTATGACAAACAGTTTTCAGTACACTTTGATGCAAATGGATGTTATGTGCTGAAACCCGGCTTCAAGATTCCGAAAGAATGGATTCTCCTGTCTGCTCCAAGGATAAATGATCTGTATGTCCTTGATATGAGCCAAGCTATTACAACGTCTGCACAAGCAACCTATTTCATTTCCAAAGCCACAGAAAAAGACTCAATCTCTTGGCACAGACGAATGGGTCACATTCACTTACGCAAAATGAATCATTTGGTATCAAATGAATTGGTGAATGGTGTTCCTCTTAAAAATTTCCATCTTCAAGACGTCTGTGTTTCATGCCAGAAAGGAAAACAAACGAAGAAGCGACACCCGACAAAGAAAATCAACACGGTGGCTGTTCCGCTTGAACGTTTGCATATGGATTTGTTCGGTCCTGTCAAGCACAAAAGTATTAGGAATGATCAATATTGCCTCGTGATAACTGATGATTATTCAAGATTTTCTTCGGTGGCGTTCATGGCACACAAGAGTGAAACCTTTGGTATTATCAAAAACTTGATCATTCAGATTGAGAATTTGTATAAGTTGAAGGTTAGGCGGATTCGCAGCGACAATGGTACTGAATTTAAAAATCATGCCATGGCGGAGTTTTGCACTTCAAAAGGTATTCTTCACAAATTTAGTTCGGCTTATACTCCTCAACAGAATGACGTCGCTGAACGTAAGAACCGCACATTGATCGAGACTGCTAGGACTATGTTGGTAGAGTCGTAATTGCCGATTCCATTCTGGACTGAAGCTGTGGCCTCTACATGTTATACGTTGAACCGAGTCCTTACAGTCAAAAGGCACAACAAGACCTGCTTTGAGCTTCTTCACAAACGGAAACCAGATTTGTCGTATCTTGAACCGTTTGGAGCTCCGTGCACAATAATCGATCCTAATGGAAAGTTTGGGGCAAAAGCAATTGAGGGATACTTTCTTGGGTATGCCACCCGAACTTAAGAGTCTGGAATCTAGAGACTAAAAGGGTCGAGGAATGGTCTGAAGTCAGAGTACAAAGGCACACGTTACCAGTCAAATGTCCTGGTCAGCCTTGGATGTTTGAGTACGATGACTTTTTCAATTCGATCAATGTTGAAGCCGTTGAAGAAAATGCTGCGGCAAAGATGTTTTTCGAGAGTGACAATGCAACAGGTTCACCAGTGGTTCGTCCAATTCTTGTTAATCAAGAACCATCTTCGGTGAACAATAATGCTCTCGACAATGAGGATTTTCACGATGCTACCGAATTGAACGAATCTTCAGAGGATGATGAATTTCTAGATGCAGATCAAGAAGCTCCAACAACAGCAATTCATGGTACTTCAGAGGGTACACCTCCAGTGGATGTCCCTAGAACAGCTGAAGCTACTGCATCATCCTCTTCGTCAATTCCGGGTATTGAGTTGGTTGTTGATCTCAATCTCAACAATCTGGGTACAAATATTCCAGTTCAAGATAATCCAGAAACAAGGATTCACAATACCCATCCTCAACAAAACATCATCGGAAATGTACAGAGTGGCATTCAAACAAGAAACATGTTGCGAAACAACAACAATGCAGGCTTGTATGCAGCTATCCGAGAATCTGGTCAACAAAATGATTGGTCTTTCGCGTGCTATGTCTCACAGGAAGAGCCAAGAACTTGGAAAGAAGCTTTGAAAGATAATTCTTGGGTTAAAGCAATGCAAGAAGAATTGCAACAATTCCAGAAGCTTGGTGTCTGGAAACTCGTAGAGAAACCTGCTGGTTACAAGAAGATTGGTACCCGTTGGGTGTTTAAATGCAAAAAGGATGACCGTGGAGTCATTATCCGAAACAAAGCAAGGCTAGTCGTTCAAGGTTTTCGTCAGATAGAAGGGATCGACTACAACGAAGTTTATGCACCTGTTGCACGTCTGGAAGCAATTCGGATCTTTCTGGCTTATGCCTCATTCAAAGGATTCAAGGTATACCAGATGGACGTCAAAAGTGCATTCTTACATGGTGTGGTGGAAGAAGAGGTGTACGTCGAACAGCCTCCAGGTTTTGAAGATCCTATCCATCCCGATCGGGTTTGGTTGCTCAACAAAGCTCTATATGGTCTACATCAAGCACCGCGAGCTTGGTACGTAACCTTATCTAATTATCTGCTGGAGAATGGATTTCGCAGAGGTCTTATCGATTGTACTCTTTTCATCAAAGAACAAGATGGAGATCTTCTACTGGTACAGGTATACGTTGATGATATTATATTTGGTTCTACTAATGATGTTTTGTGTAGGAATTTCGAGCACATTATGCAGGATAAATTCGAGATGAGTGCTATGGGGGAAATGACTTTCTTTTTGGGCCTACAAGTGCAACAAACTGAGTCTGGGATATTCATCCATCAGACTAAATATGTTGGTGACATCTTGAGCCGATTCCAGATGTCTGACGCAACGCCCATCGGTACCCCACTGCAGCAAAATCACGGAATTAATCCAGACTTGAAGGGTGAAGCTATTAGCCCCTCATACTACCGCGCAATGATCGGATCTCTTATGTACCTCACAGCTTCAAGACCAGATATAATGTACCCAACGTGCCTGCTTGCCAGATATCAAGTGAACCCGAAGGCCTCACATCTTGCAGCTGTAAAAAGGATTTTTCGTTATTTGAAGGGTTGCCCTGACACCGGTCTATGGTACCCTAGGGATAATAACTTTGACTTGATCGCTTTCAGTGATTCTGATTTTGGCGGATGCAAAATCGACGGCAAATCCACAACGGCTGGATGTCAGTTGTTGGGAAATCGCCTAGTCACATGGCAGTGCAAGAAGCAGACTTGTGTCGCTACATCAACATGCGAAGCTGAATACATTGCTGCCTCAAGTTGTTGCTCCCAAGTCCTATGGATCCAACAACAATTGCGCGACTACGGTTTTGAATTCCTAACTACTCCTATTTACGTTGATAATTCTGCTGCATTACATATCACTAGAAATCCTGTGCAGCATTCAAAGACCAAACACATCGAAATCAAGTATCACTTCATATGTGACTGCTTTGAGAAAAGGCTAATCGATGTTGTTAAGGTCCACACCGATGACCAACGTGCCGACCTTTTTACCAAAGCATTTGACAAATCAAGATTTGACTTTTTATTATTGGTAAACGGCATTAAGGTCAAGCAAGAGTAAAACCAACATCGGAAAATCATTTTTGTAAATACCTTTGTGTTTTAAATTTAGCTTAGTTTGTTGATTTTAGGGGGAGTAAATCCAAAATTTGAAAATCCAAAAACATCGAAAAATTTCAAAAACACAAAAACAATAGAAAAACAAAAATGAGTTTCCTGGCGAGCAAAAGAGAAAATGATAGTACATCAGTGGTCTGTCTAAACCTCTTTAAACCTTAAATGAAAAATGATAAGCAGCTCTATATAAGATGTATCGGTAGGGTCACAATCATTTTAAAGTGTGCAGGGTGATATAAATCTTAAATCGACTGAAGACCAGGTGGGAACCACTCATTGGCATATGGTCTTAGTACCGAAATTTCGTTTGAGAGATTGCCGAGGTTCTGAGATATTCGGTCTTTATGCTGCTTATCATCTGGGTATCATGGTTGTATCTTTTTCCGAAAAATAACGGGGACGCAAGTCTAGATCTTCCATGATACCATACATACGTGTACATACTGCATTCGACCTCAATAAGTGATAAACAATCACATGTCCAAACAAATAAGTGATAATATATCACATTTTTCCGGGAGTCAAGTTCGTCTCTCTGCTGTACGAAAGTACTGACCTGTTCACGGACTTGCTCCTGTGCCCTCATGCATCGAAAATCAAGTTCCTCATCAATAAGTGATTCTATCACATAGGGCTTGTTTTCAATCAAAATAAGTTAGAATCTCACATCATATACGGTCAAACAGATGATAATCGGTATACTCACCGGTAAGATGAAATCCTCGTGCATACCTTGATACGGGAATGTGTCGTGATATGGATGAACACCGGTCGGTAAGTATAAATCATACCTTAACCTATCCCCTCGCCATGATTACATCTGATAAGTTGAGCTTATGTGGATAATAATACCGATAATCGTTATAGGATGCTTATCTAAATGTTAACTAAAAGAACAACTAGAGCGTTTTGGCATGACCGTACACTGATATGATTCTCTTACCCTCGAAACTCGCCAAAAGAATGTCTGTAAATATTTATTTATTGCTTTCAATTTTTTGCATCTTAGTATATATTTATTTACTGCTTTCTGTCTTTACATTTCGAAATATTCAAAAATACCAAAAAGATTTTAGGTGTGTTTTAATATAAACTTTCTAAAAGCCAAAAAGATTTTATTTCTATTTTATTTTCGATCGTACGATGTTGGATCTCGAGTCTTCGTTACCTGAAACCTGAACGGAAACCGAATTGACTAAATCTTCATAAACGGTCAGAATTTGCAAGTTTTGAAAGTTAAAAACTAAAATTGATAAATATGTTAAACTTTCAAACTGTCGGACGGTGATTGACTGAACAATGGTCACATGTGTGTCGTTTGCTTATGATATTCCAAGCAGTTGTTCTCATTACGCGTTTAGATTTCTTGCATGTGCAGATTCTAAAGGCAAGGAGAACATGGTCGATGACAAGCTTCGGAATGAAGACACGACGTGAAGGCACTCAAAAGACAAAGATGATCGAGTTGCCGTTGTCCATCATTAACACCACAAGGATCTCAAGTACTGAAGATCAAGTCGTTCACAAGCATAACTCAAGGGGGAGCTTATGTTAAGGGGGAGTTTGTCAACGCACTTCCTACATGAAACGGGGAGTTTATTGATACACTTTCTGCTTTCAAGACGTGAAGACATTGAAGATCCTCCGACATAGAAGACATAAAAGGCGAATCTCGCGAGTAGCGTCCAAGGGGGAGTTTGTTGATACATATTTGTGGACGCAACTCGACGCGATGCGACTTGGCTAAAGACATGACATTCCTCCGTCATGTACTTCAAGTTCTCAAGCGGACCAAGAAGACATAAAGGATTTGAACTTGATCCTTGGGCTGAAATGTAACTGAAACAAGACATGGGCTTCAACAATTGGCAAAACACCTTTGGGCCCAAGCCCAATACGACGAAACAGTGTATAAGTCGACGAAACTGGGCTGTTTCGTCGACCATGTTTATGTTTCATCATTGTTTTGTCGCTGATGGTTTGTTTCGCCAAGCTATGTTCCGTTTCGTGGTGCTGTGACTATAAATAGTCAGTCTCTGGATAAGACATATAGAGAGCACACAGAACACACACACACACTGTTTGAGAGTTTATAGAATACATCTGTAAACATTGAGCTTGTAACTGAACCTTTCATACGTATTAATACAGAAGTGTTAATCGGTGAATATTGTGTGTCTTGTATTTGCGTGTTCTATCTCGGTTTGTCTTTCCGGTTGGATTCCGCACAACCGGGTTGGTTTGTACACAAGGATTAGGCGACTAGATCCTCCTAGCCGGACCTACAAAGCCACAAGAGTGTATCTTGTGATAAAGATTAAGCTGGTTATTACAGCTTACAGCTTAATTACAAGGTTGATAAAGTGCTATATATTAATGTCAACATTGAGTCACAAGCATTTCATTATAACTTATAAGCATAATATGGACCTAGATGATATTAAACTGTTCTATGATGTCAGCATAAGGAACCGGTAATTTACACTTAAAAGAATATTTTAGGAATCCAGAATTTATAAGGGGTTTTTATATATTCCTTCTTAAAAAGATTATTAGTTTATTACACTAAGCTAACTGAGGTGTAACAAAATGAATATATTTTGAGCGAGTTAGATACTTTTATAGTTAACTTTATAAGTTGCCTTTGTTGCAATAAACACCTCACATGTCTCTAATAACCAATAAGTTATGCAAAAGTTTGACTTTCTCAAAGTCAAACAACTGCACTTTAGTTTTACATTTAGAATGGTGTGTCGGACCTAAATACCTAATGATACCCAAATGATGTCTTTGCCCGTTTGATGTTTGATATATGACAATATGATAGAGTGAATTGCAAGGATTGTCCTTTATCCTTTATACCCATTTGCAGGCGCTGTCCTTTATGTTTAAAATTGACGAGTTTTGTACTTTATGTTTTCAAATCATACACGTTTTGTCCTTTAGCCCTAACCCAGTTAGATTTTTGTGTCAAATCTGGTCATGTGCATTGCACATGAGGGTAAAATTGTCTTTTCACCCTATCCTTTAAAAATACATATAAAAAAAAATTATATATCATAACAAAACCCTATTCTTCCCCAAATCTCCAACAGATCCCACCATTCTCATCCCCCAATCTTCCCCTTCAACACATGTTATCACCTCAATTGATTTTGGGACTTACCTATTTCTTGATGTTTAGTTATCTTTTCGGTTAGTAATGTAAACCTCGTTGTGCTGATTATATTGAAGATAAACGTGAAGATTAAAATCGTTTCTGGCTCGCCATGTGGAGCCGTAGCTGCAGAGGCTAAGAAAATTCAAGCTAGCTGGGTTGTATTGGATAAGTATGTTCAATTAAATTTATTATTTTTCATTTTTTCTTTAATTTTTAAATTAAAATATCTTTCATTGAGCAAAATTCAACTTTTGCAGGAAGCTTAAACATGAACAAAAGCGATGTATGGAAGACTTGCAATGCAACATTGTGGTAATGAAAAAATCACAGCCGTAAGTTTTACGTCTAAATTTAGTTGGATCACCTAAGAAGAACCCTGAAGCCGATTGTCCACTGCCTTCAACAAATCAATCATCTGAAAAACAAACAAAAAACAAAAACTCATCTCTCGATTCCATTCGTGGGCCTGTTGTTACTCCAACAAGCAGCCCCGAAGTATTCACCCACCGCAACTGAAGCCGGAACCTCATCAGTCTCAAGTTCTGATCCGGGTACTTCACCGTTTTTCATCCCGGTAACCAACAGTTTGTTGAAAAAGGATAAGTCATTAGCTGGAATTGAGGTGATAACGTGTTTGAAGGGGAAGATTGGGGGACGGGAATGGTGGGATCTGTTGGAGATTTGGGGAAGAATAGGGTTTTGTTATGATATATAATTTTTTATATGTATTTTTAAAGAATAAGGTGAAAAGACAATTTTACCCTCATGTGCATTGCACATGACTAGATTTGACATAAAAATCTAACTGGGTTAGAGCTAAAGGACAAAACGTGTATGATTTGAAAACATAAAGTACAAAACTCGTCAATTTTAAACATAAAATACAGCGCCTGCAAATGAGTATAAAGATAAAGTACAATCCTTACGATTCACTCCAATATGATATTCAATCAAGGGTTTGATCAGATTTAAAGCCAAGATTTGACTTTCTTAGTAAACTCAAAATATAGTAATAAACTTCAAACCATGGGGCTTTGATTTCAAATCTTGGGGCTTTGATTTATTAAAAAATTGGGACTAAAATCAAACCCGGTAAACTTCCATTTTAGCGATTTAACACTAAAATCAAGATACGAACTAGATAATAAAAAGAAATTGGTGACGTTTGAACCACCATTATCCAAAGTGCGACGACCGATGGACATAAAATACACATAAACCACCTCTGCTTGAATAATTTAAAGATAAAAAAATAAACTAACCTTAAAATAGTTGCTCAAATCAGCACCCAGATACTCAGACCAGAGACTTTTGTTTGTGAATTTCAAGTAAATAAGGCTGATGAGTTTTGAATATCCAACCTTCATTTCTTAGCACTGACCAGGAAATTATATATGCCCACCAACTTCCCACGTGTCTTCTTTATGACCTTAAAATAGGCTATGAGGATAAGTTGGCATTTATATTTATACATTTTAATTCAAAAACACGGTATAATCAAGGATGAACTCGGTATCGGTATCGAAATTCGTCAAATATGGGTACCCGTATTTGAAGACAAAATTCGGTAAAATAGTGGTACCGAAAACGTCAAAAAATGGGTGCCGATTCGGTACTGAAAATAATTTAGTACGGCAAATTCAGTATCGGCACCGGTACGTACCGGTTCACGTAGTGGCATAGCTTTTAAGGGATGGGGGTGCACCCCCCATGTTTCGGTAAGAAATGTAATATTTCTGATTTTTCGTCTGCAAAAATTAAAATTATATAGGTCCGTCCCCGTCTTTTATTATGCCTAAAAATCCCCTGCCTCTACCAAGTTTATTGCCAAAAATATTTATACATATTTTCGTATTGAGTTAAAAAATGTGAATAACGGGCTATTATAATTGTTTATAAACTTTAAGTAAAGTTTGTTACTACTTTATACATAAATCAAAGTTGAAGGTTCTTTTTATCTTAAATGTATTTACCATTTATCTTAAAGATCGTTGGCCTGAGTCAGTGGCGGATTCAGAATTTTATTCCAATGGGTTCCTTTTTGTAAATTCTCATTATTTTTTTCTAAATTCTATTTTCTCACTAATTTTTTTCCATTTTTTCCAAATGCACTGGGTTCCTGGGAACCCACAAATCTAGGCTGGATCCGCCTCTGGCCGAGTTGTAATTCTTCGTGCCCAAGTACTTTACATTTAACTCGCATCATTATAAATATTTGGTCTTTATTTTTGTTAAACAATATTAGTATCTAACATCTTATTTACCCCTGAATCAACCCTGATCCACTTTCTTATTACCGATTCAACACTAAAATGAAGATGCAAACTAAAATATTAACCAAATACTAGTAACGTTTGAACCACCAGTATCCAAAGTCTGTAGATCGATCGATGGACTTAAAATACAGATAAACCATCAATACTTGAATAATTTAAAGAATAAAAAGGAAAAAAAAACTAACCTTAAAATATATAGTTGCTCAAAAGAAACAGCACCCTGATACTCAGACCAAGAGACCTTTGTTTGTGAGTTTCAAGTATGTTGAGTTGAGCTTAAACAGGGGCGGACTTATGTGGAAAGAACGGGTTCCCGGGAACCCAGTCTTTTTTTAATTTTTAGTGTAAATATATATAAGAAACTGAAAAGGAACCCATAAGTAAATTATAAAGGGAACCCATAAACAAAAAAAGCCTTGGTTCCACTGGTTATGTCCGCGCTTTTCTTCCTAACTCACCCGAGTTCGAATCCCGTATCAACTCCTTTTTGTTCCGTTTTTTTTTAATTTCTCTTTTAATTTTTTTTTTTTTTTTACTTTAATGACCCATTTAGGGTTATATCACAAAACATACAGCCGCACAAGCAGCAGAACAAGTAACGACAGACAACAGAGTAAACAAGTCGACAACATCAGCAGCTCCACCACCTCTCCGCCGATTGCTGCCGTCTGCCGCCGCGACGTCCTTCCTCTCCGCCGCCGATTGCTTCCGAGTTCCGACACTTTGTTTTTCTTATACGAATCAGCGATTAAGGTTAGAATTTTGGTGCTGATTGCTGAAAGTTTCAGTTTGTTATACACTTATACATCTGTTTGTTTTAAGTTAATATTGGTGCTTATTGCTGAAAGTTTCAGTTTGTTATACATCTGAATTTGTCAATTTGGTAGTTAACTTTGGTAGTTAAACTTGAATTTGGGTTTTTAAACTTGAATTTGGTAGTTAATTTTGATTACATCAGTGATTAACAGGTTTTGAAATTGGGTTTTAAACTTGAATTTGGTAGTTTAATTACTAATGTTTGTAGTTTCAATCATCTATTGAGAAATTGTTCATGACAATGACAATGACAACCGGCTAATCTTTGTAGACTTTCAATGATTATTAATGTTAAATTTGTTGAAACTTGAATTTGGTTTTTAGTTTATACTTTGTTAGTTGAATTTGGCTGAGATTTTTTTGTTGAGTACTTGAAAAATCATTTTAGTTTTCTTGATGATGTTGTAGTTGGAATCGGCTCAAATAAATGCTTATTAGTTCACCCTTTTATGCTTCCTTATCATGTATAGATTTTGCGTAACTCGAACTAAAATGACCATTTTTAGATGATTCGAATTCGTTCGGGAAAAGTTTATTACAAATCAATTTAGAGAAATGTGTCTTTTAGAGATGAAGATAGATAATGGGATAGGAATGCTTTGAAGCATCATAAGAAAAAAAAAGGTGAGTTTAGTTTTAAAGCCCGACCCGACCCGAAAAAACTGACGTCGAATTGACCGAAGTTCGAGCACCTGAAAAAGTGAACCCATTGAAAAAATATCCTGGATCCGCCACTGAGCTTAAAGTAAGTTGTTGAGGGTGAAAAGTTTTGATCCAATTAATTATCACTGCTCTTCTCTTTAGTTTATTACCAGGAAATCATGCCGCAACTTCCGCAATATCTTCTTTATTGACCAATTCATATATATTACCCTTATTCTTAAAATGTATGGTCGGTGCAGCAGTGTAATTACAAAATTGCCCCTTTTGGAAATTACAATACTATCCCTGTTCAAGATTCTTTCCAGCGTCTTGGCAGGCAACGATTGTTTTCTTTCTCCGTTCATGAAATGAAGACAACCACCACCATGGTGGGCTGGGATCCAACCACCAAGTCAATGAGACAACGCCATTTTTTTGTCATCTCTGGTGTAAGAAAGAAGAACGGGGTGGCAGGAAAGTTCCAGTTTTAATCAAACAAAAACGATAACAGTGTTTAATATCAAGAAAAAACACAGTACAATTACTAAATAATGAAATAGAGTTTTGAATTTCGAGCACCATCTCTGCCCAATAATGTTTGTATAGAGAGAGAGTGTGGAGGGAGAAATGGGTTACTTCAGTCTTTGTGAACGAGATCCGCCACAACCACGGTGGATCTGAACACTGATCTGGGTTTTGTGGACAAGAAGACACACAAAGACGACGGTTAGATGGTGGTTGCGATTAGGCGGCGACGATTCTATTGTTGTGGCAGCTAGGTGATTGGGCGGCTTGATCTGGGTTGCGGTGGTGATTGGCGGTGATCGATTTGTTTGGTGAGACAATGACGGGTCGGTGATGGTGGGGCTATGTCTCTGTGGTGATCAGAGACGATGACGGTTGTGTGGTGCGATGATGACGGTTCGGTGGGGTGTGCCGGTGATGATAGCAGTAGTGTCATGGTGGTGGTGTACTGTGTTGGTAGAAAGAAATGGTAAGGGTGAGAGGGGCACTCCCCTAAGAGGGGAGTCCCCTCTCTTACACACACCCAATCAGGTTATGCCACGTCAACTCCCCTCTTAAACTCCCCTCACACCCCAATTTGATGGCGCCACTCCCCTCTTAGGGGAATTGTTTTTTTTATTAAAAAAAAAAAGAAAAACAATTGATTGGTTGGAAATTAGATTGGCCCCACCATCTCTCTCCTTCTTCATGCGGTGAACTCCCACCGAGCTTGGTCCCCGATTTGCCTCACCGCACCAACGGTGGCGGTGTTCCCGCTAGGTGACTTGGGTCACCGAAAGGGGTTACCGCTGGTGCCCCGGACACCCTAAGAGAGTGAGTCACAGAGTCAATAACTAAAATCAAATATTAATTTTGGTTAATAAAACGTTTCAAGTCCGTCAAAATTGATTCCACTCATTTCTCAATTACATTAACTAGTAGGAAGCCCGCGCAATGCAGCGGGAGCAACAATTTATAGCAATGTACTCGTTTTCTAGTAGTTTATCAATTCTCTAGTGATATATTATATATTGCTTTTGTTAGTTTCTTATTCGTAATATTGGTGTGGTATATCTATGTCTTACTTATCTCAGTTAAATGATAACATACACATGAATAAGAAAATTTCAATCATAAACATAGAAATTTAAATATAAAAATCTGCATGTTAAGTAGCCATGACAATCCGGCCAACAAAGTTTCTTATGTTTATTATTTTAGTTCTCTTAAAATCCGCATCAGTATGGTCTATCTATATTATAAGTTTTACACCTCATCTCAATTATTTAATAATTTAACATTAGAATAATCAACTACTTAGTGAAAATTAAACAAAAATTTAACCAAATTTACAACATTATTCAAACATTTATAAGTTCATCAAATTTTACACAAATTTACAAAAATGTACAAATTTAACACCAAACCCAGCTTCTTTAGAGAGAGAAAACGCAAATTAATGTGTTATATGTTAATATGCAACAAAGAAGGATGTTATCAAAATTACAATTACACTAATTCAAATTTACACTAAATTAATAACAATCTACTCTAGGCCTAGATTTGAACCCTCGTGTTCTTTCTAAGAAACAAGACTCTCTACCACCCAGCTAAAGGTATAGTGGCGAAAAACGGTTCTTACTACCTTGGTGATTGTAGGGATGAGCATTTGGTACCGTACCGAACATTTTCAATACCGGTATTGGTACTCATTTTTCCCGTTTTTCGGGACCAGTACCATCTTGATTATTTTCAGTAGCAGTACATAAGATTCTCAGTTTTCAGGACTGGTTCTTTTGGTTCCAATACCATACTCATCCCTAGGTGATTGTATACATATATGTAGGGATGAGCAAATCAGACCCAGTACCGGTACCGAATTTACCAGACCAAGTACTTTTTCGGTACCGATTCGGTACCGACTTTTGACATTTTTGGGGATTTTCGGTACCGGTTCTTTCGGTACCGGACGGTACCGAGCTCATCCCTACATATATGATTTATATATATAATAAAAAACGAGTTGAAAAAGAGGAGTGATGTCCAGCGAATACGAATACGATCCTTTTTGGACCCAAAACTACATCACTCACATTAATTAATTACTAACACATGATTCAGCCAAGATCTTCTAAACTTTCTAGATCAACGTACTATTTTTTTCTATTGTATGCAATAAACTTTTCAACTTCTTTATAATGATGTTGAAAGTAAATTCCCTATATTGGATAAAAGTGCAACGTAACATCAGTTTCAATTGCATTTCATCACTAATAAAGACTTAAAGAAATATTATATCCATAAAAGTTGCATCACATAAGTTTATACAGATTCCTCTTCTTATAGATTAAGAAGTCACCCTCCATGACACTCAAAATATCCACCACTGCTGCTCCTGTTGACCAAGTGAAATGTTACAATATGTCTGCAAAGTGCTAATGTAAGAAAAATATATGATGTGTGATCTTAGTGGCCCAACTTGCTGGTCAACAGCTTTTATCGCTTCAGAAGGAACATGCTTAGAACCAAGCATCCAACCCTCAAACAAAACTACCTAAATGATGAAGCATAGATAAGGCACGTGAAAATTGTGAAAATTGCTAAAATGGATCAACACAAATCCATTTATAACTTTAAAAAACCCAATTACCACTAATAAAGTTTAAACTTACTGTTAAAGGCCCTTCAACTTCAGGCCATACTGAAGGGTCAGCTCTATCACCTCTCCCATTGTAGGCAGTCTGCATTTTGAAAAGCATTAAAGTTGGAGGCGAAAAACTGGACGTTCAGGCCTGATTATTTCTGAGTGGTCAAACACATAAAATTCTAAGTAAAGACAGCTGAATTGAAATGGTTCAAGATTTACCCAAAGTGTATTTTCAACATTGTAGTTGCCTAGCCCATACCCTACTTGAGTTGTGTTGGAAAACTCAAGCCAAACCTATGTAACCCGGATACTACACGTGTAACCTATTTATCTAAACAGGATGAAGGGGCTGGTGTGCTATAAACAAGCTAGTCAGATAATTAAGTCATAAACGGGTTGGGGGTAGACCCATATATCTACAACCAACCCAAAAACAACCAATGTGTTCACAACCAAATGCTAACCCTTTATTTTTGTGCTGAGTCTGGAATTGTCAATCCTAATTCCATAACATAAAAGCCAATAAATCATTTTATTGGAATAGGCTGAATTTTTATTGAAACTATATAGCTTTTACAATCATACTGGGCACCCCACCTAAATATAATAAGATAAAACAAAAAATTTACAAAAGGTTCTTTGGGACCAGTTCGACCCGAGTACGAAATTAGTTGTTTAAACTTGTTACTAAACCACCCCCATTTTTCCACCCCATACTTACTTAGAATCATATTATGAAAGACTGGCACAAAGTAATTCATATCTGGCAACATCATACCGAATTCAGAAAATTAGTTGTAAAAGAAATGGTCGAAAGGGTTGCACTTATTAAACGTCTCAAAACTATTTAATGCATATGACTTAGATCACTATGTCATACTATTGCTTTTGTAATCATAAAATGACCGTGACCTGTTACCCAACCCGTTCGACCCATCCAATTTGTCACCCTTAGAAGCTAGTATCCCTTAATCATTCATTAAAACCATACAACATTTTTTTCCGGCAGAGAGACCAGGCTGAATAGTAGCTATCTGCAAAATAGCGGTCCTAACTTTTACGTGGGCTTTTTTCCACTGTAAAAATAAACTTTATTTAGAAGGATTTTAATTTGAAGGAATAAATATCAATGATATTATGAGCTCTATTCCAATGAGAACTTACATCATCCATATCCGCGATCCTCGCACGATCTACAGAAACAATAATAAGAACATAGTCACAGAATATATATCTCTTGAACATGTCCACTCTCGTAATTTATAAACAAATGAAAGCTACTAAAATTACTTAAACACCATCTTTTGTGATGAAATCTAACATGCTTTTGATTTGAAATGATGTCGAGAAAAAGATGACCAGGCCAGAAGTCCACTTAGAATATCAACACCAATATCAATCCTGTTAGGTTATAGGCCCTGCATTACACGGTTTTGTATGATTAAAAAATAAAATACGATAATGTGTACAACAATTTACAATAATGTGTACAATAGAAACTATATGTTTTCGCTTTATACTTCTTAAGAGTTGCAACATTGATCAAATGGTGTTTTTAATGTATTAGAGAATACAAAAGGTTGTATTCTGGCAGTGTTGTCTTCCTTCTTCTTCCACTGCACATTACAAGTAAATAAACATTAATATAACAATAGATTCTTGATGGTTTTGTACGGATTTAGTTCCGATTTTTTAACTAAACATTATGAACCGACAGATGAGTAGGATCTGGAGCGAGATCTGGAATGATAGGATAAGCGAGAGGAGCCGGAGATGGAACGAGAGCAAGTGGATGAGACTGAGCCGGAGCGATACGGTGTGGAGGGACGGACGCGGCCTGGTTTCGCCATGAACAACAAAGTGATCGAGGCAGGAAATCAGCCAGCGCATCTGACCCTTTTCTCTCGTGTAATATAAAAGAAAACTAAAGTCAACTTGTTGTCCCATTGATAAGTAAATGGCTTGATATTGCCACCGTCTACTAAACAATTTGTAGTAGTTTACCGGTTTCATTGATTCAAACGATGACAATCCATCAGAAGACACAATATGTGCACCCATAATAAATTTTCAATCTTTTCTAGCCCACCACTGCATTCGCCTACCACCATGCTGAATTTTTTTTTTCTAATAATCTCTTGGAACGTTAAATATTTATAGAATTCAAAAAAAGGGGAGAAGAATTAAAATAACATCACCCTCACTGATAGTTGTATATATATATGCATTAATCTCTCAGAATTCGATATCATTATATAATAAAAATTAAAATAACATCAAACCTGCAAGAGTAAATGGAACTGCGTCTGCCTTATTGACACCTTTACGGTAATAAATATCAACAAAGTTGATTCCAATGGCCGTGTTCCTCACCATAAAAATAGCTGCAAAATATATACGAACTAACAAACAAATGATGCTATTAGTGACCTGTTGTTATCACATAAATGAATAAGCAGAATAATTATGACATTGATCATTTAGTGATTACCTGAATAGGGTCAATATTTACTCCAAGAAGTTGACTAAACTTAGACACGCCTCTAGATTCAGGGATGCTTCCTATTAAATATATTAGGACAACCAGTAAGCACTCATATCTTCAGTAATATAGCATTTAATAGTAGATCGTGGTACTATAGACTCGAAATACAAATGACCTGAAATACAAAAAAGTTAATGTTATATGCTAACAATTGCAATGTAACATGCATGCTAATTTTATACATTGTACTATGTAGACATAGTAACGGGTCAAGACCCATAACATTTTTTCACAGGGTGAAACCTGTTAGATTAACCAAAAACACTTTTTTTATCCAACCTTTTAAATGTTGAACAGTTAGTGAGTCGAATATGATTATAAAATTTCTGTTATTCCAGTAATAATTTAATATTTTCAATAAATGATTTTGGAGGCTTGATAAGGCTGCATAACAATAAACGAAATAAGAAATATTTAATATTTTCTATAAACCTTTGTGTCCAGTGCAAAGTGCAAAGATGGAGACTTTTGCTTATCTAAAAGGATGTAATCGAGGCTCTTGTTCCGTAGATACTCGTATACCAGCATCTTCCCAGGTCCTTGTATGCAGCATCCCAACAATCACAATGTTTATGTATTAAACCAAATCATATAGAAACACAAGCACAAGCAGTATGAATCTAAGCTTACAAACAAGAATCTGATTAAGAAACACTCAAATTAAAAAGAAGCAAAATCTAGGGTTTGAAGGTAATGAACATACCAGAAAGGAAGAGACCGTAAAAGTTAATTTGGAATGAGAAGCGGTGCAGAAGCAGTTGTGATTTCTGTAGCTAATTCAAACCCATCGCCCTTCTTCTTCAAGGATTCATCAGCCATCTCTCTCTCTTTGCAGAAAACCCCAATAGAGTATTTTGTGTTTGAATCAGCTTTGTAGGCAAGTGGGAGGGGGACTTTTGCGTTCTCTCTCTATTTCCTAAAAGGGGAGACCGGATATACAGGCTTTTTAAAATTCAAAAATCAAAACTAAGAAAAAGTTGTTGGCCGCCCAAATGAGAATCAAGACACTTTCAACTATGGTATTTGACCAATGGCAAAATCAAACTATATAATTCTATATAAAAATTTCCTCGATATAATTATATATAAAAATACCTTTTGGATATTCTGGCTTTTTATTAGTTGTGTTTAATCTCTTGTACATTAAAGCATTATTGACTTGTACCTTTTAATCCATGCGTCGATATTGAACAAAACAACTATCCAAACGTAGACAAAAATGTGTAGGTCATCATGTTATCTTTAGATTTTTTTTAAACAATATAGTTTGTAAGATATGTCAAGAATAAGTAAAAAAATTATAACTTTGTTGTGGAGGAGTGAATTGTAACTAACTATCTATAATTTTGTTAAAACCCCAGGGATTTAAATGTAATAGATTGAGGGACTAAAAAATAATTATGGATTAAAACACCACTTTACCCTCATTTTAGGGGTTTATTTATAAATAAGGGGGGAAGAAGTTCTTAACTTTTGGGAATCCCTCCCTCATGCATTATAATATAGTATAGATATTGATTTTATCGTCATCAATACAATGAAATATTTGAAACCGTTCATTTCTCAATACAATAGAACAGAATTAATTACATTAATATTGATTTAAATTTATTTTATGGTCATCGTCACTCATCAATACAATACAATAGTATATCAATTTGGTGGATGACTTTTCCCTATATAATTTGATGGTAGCTAATATTGTGTTTTTTGTAAACAAATAATGTGGTTTGAACCTAAAATTGTTAATTTGCTTTTTATATAGAGTAAAATTCATATATGATAATAGAAGAACTGAATGAACAGTTCTTCTATTATTAATAAAATACATGGATGGTTCAGTTCGGTATCGGTATCGGTATAAGAAGGTAAAAACTAGTATCAGCCTGGTATAGAAAACGTCAAAAGTCGGTACCGAATTGATATTGAAAATCTTTTAGTTCGGGAATTTCGGTACTGCTACCCGGTATCATTTGCTCATCCTTGATCACGGGTGTCGTAGATTTTCTTCAACTTTTAATGATTTTTTTTTTTTAGTTTCAAGGGTAGGGATGAGCTCGGTGCTAACCGATACCAAATCGATACTCGTACGGAAAATACCGGTTACGGTACCGGTATATGAAGGTAAAAATCGGTACCAGGAACGCCAAAAGTCGGTACCGAATTGGTACTTAACATCTTTCGGTTCGGGAAATTCGGTACCGGTACCCGGTATCGTTTGCTTATCTTTGACCACGGATTTCATACGAACAACATCATTACCATACAACTTATTTATTGATTCTCTTTCGGTTATCTTTTAGTGTTTTTCCTACATTTTCTTTTTATCTTGTCAACGGTTACATGCACAACACGCTCGTAGTGATTTCAAAATACATGTAAACACAGACTAAACAATAAAAGAAGTTCGCCGTAACACAGCGAGCGACGGTGATAAACCTAGTTGATAAAATAATTAAATAAAAAGTAAGTTTTAATGTTATGTGGTCTGTCTTTTTTTCAATTGTTATACCGAATGTCGTTACAATATCAATACCTTCATAAAACAAACTAATACCGACCCAATTTCTGCCGTAACAAGCGTGACGTTGCCGCCGCAACGCGCGACACGGGTAACAATCTAGTATGTATTAAAAGACAACATAACTGAGAAACAGTCTTTTAACACTAACGGCGTCATCAAAGTTGTAAACCCTAAGGGTGAGGGGGGCACTCCCCTAAGAGGGGAGTCCCCTCTCTTACGTATAACCAATCCTCGTGTGCCACGTCAACTCCCCTCTTAAACTCCCCTAACACCCCAATTTGATGGCGGCACTCCCCTATTAGGTGACTTGTTTTTTTATTAAAAAAAAAAAACAAAACAAAAAGTTTTCATTGGTTGAAAAGGAGGCTGGCCCACCATCTTCCCCTCTCCTTCCATCGGTGAACAACCACCGAACCAGGTCGCCGATTTCGGTCCCCACCTTGATGGCGCCAGTGTTCCCGAGCGGGGACTTGGGTCACCGCACCCACTCCCCGCGAGTGCCCCGCTCACCCTAATACCCAAATCACACTTTCTTCTTCACTTCTTTCTTCACCACATTCACACCTTCCTGAAACCTCCATCTCCATCACCACATCGAACACCGCCCTCCATCATCGTCCTCAACCCCAAACGCCGTCGCATCCCGCCACCCACTCCGTGGCACACATCCGCCTCCAACCAACCTCCGCTGGTTCTCACCACCACGCCCTCAGCCGTCTTCTCCAACCACACCGGAACCACCACGCACCATCGTTCGCCCTCATCTTCGTCGCCAGTCTCCGACATCAGGTAAGTCAGAAGTTAAAGATATAAGTATTTATGAGGGTTTTGCGAAGGTGAAGAACAACCAAGAGAACCATCTGGAATGATTTGGTCTATAAAAGATCTATGGTGTGATAACACCCCAACATTTATATCTTTAACTTCTGTCGAGCATATTTAAAAATGTGTTTAAGGTAATAATGGAATTTTTTATTCTTTAATACTTACTTGGATTAATGTTTTCTTCAGTTAGTATTCTTTTCTTGGATAGCTTTAAGCTGCAAATGAGAGAAAGCCTTAGGAGATTGGAAAATGTTATTTGCAAACAGAAGCAAACTCATTCGGTTTAGCGAAACTGGGGAAAATTCAATAGCTATTGGGGAAACATTTAAATAGTCATTTAGTGATTTCATTAAGGGGTAAAATAGGAATTCAGTTAGAGTAATTTTAATGAAAAGGATAAGTATCAGGGGCGGAACTAGCATTCAACGAGCCGTAGCACGGGCTACGGCTCAACTTCGTATCGGTAGTGTATTTTTTCCCATTGACTCTCCGGTGACCAAATACTCAGTTTTCTATAAGTCACGCCTCTTATGTGGTCGTTTTTTTGTTACTTTCACCCCTCATTATCACCCATAATTAGGAATGTCATCTGAAAAACTCCAGTGATATTAGTTTAGTAAATTTCGATTGTTTACATATTTGTGTCCCAAGGGAATATTTAAGTGAGTTTAGTTTTCTCTTTTTTTTTTAATTTCACGCAGATACATTATGTTTAAAGTCGATGAGTGATATTTAATTGACTTTTTGTTCTTTACTATGGTGAATGAAACTGATACTGTTCAAACAACTTTCTTAGTGGTACCAATATTTGTTTTTTAGATTTCTAAGAATTTATTACTTGGAAATTGAAAAGAATTGTGTTATAATTAATCGTAGGTGTGATGGTGATCGGTGGAGACACCAAGAGGGGCCCGGAGCTTCTCAACTAATAATAACATCATGGAGCTTTTTAATTCGCCACACACCTTAGTTATCACACTGTCTCAGGTTAATTTTCTCTGTTTTTTTTTCCCTAATTTTGTGCATAATATGATTTGTGTAGTTAATTTTTCTCTTGATTGTATTTTATGAATATTCGATCTTTCTTCTACATTGCAGGTCTCGAGTTGTGGCTAGCCTTTGAAGGCTTACCTGTTAAAAATGGTAATGTTATCGTTTTTGTATTGTTGATTTTATGCATGATCTATCTTTGCTTATCTCAGGTTTTTAAGGTTTATTTATATTTATCTACATATTTCGTCTTTACTAACGTTGTTTAACGTATAAACCAAAATGATTCCAAGAGGAGCCTCTGGTAAGCGTCCAAGAGTGTTTAGTACCTATGAAATTGGTGAATCATCACATAACAGTCGTTTGCGTAGGGTATCAAGAATGTTAGAGCCAATGACAGGTGGTCGGTACGCATCATCTCAGGAAGAACACACCCCGCTTCCTACATATTTCGACTGCGGTGACTGTGTTTGTGTGTGTGAATATTGTAGTGCTATGTTCTGGTTTGCTGAAAGGGTTGTTTACGTTTCACGGTCAAATCATCCAAGGTATAATCAATGTTGCAAATCAGGAACTGTCGCAATGCCTTTTCCTCTTCAGCCACCGCCTGTTATCAAACAATTATTTGACGACTCTGGTTTCTTGGAAAGAATTAGACTTTATAACAGCATGTTCGCTATGACGTCTTTTGGTGCAGATGTTGACGAAAATATAAACGACGGACGTGGCCCCTATGTTTTTAAGGTTTCAGGTCAGATTTCACATTGGATTGGCTCTTTATGTCCTTCGCCAAATGAAAAGCCACGGTTTTTGCAAATGTATATTTATGATACACAAAATGAGATAGCAAACAGACTTAGATTTTTCGCTGGAACAGATCAAAACGGCCTTTCACCTGCTATTGTAAGTAGCCTCAGTGACACTTTGAAGTCAATCAATGAATATGTTCGCGTCTTCAAAAATGCTTTCGAACTATGCGATATAGAAGGTGGACCAGACTGTAGGTCCGGCTAGGGGAGGATCTAGTCGCCTAATCCTTGTATACTAACCACTCCGGTTGTGCGGAATCCAACCGAAATAGCAAACCGAGATAGAACACGCAATAACACGACACGCAAGTTTCAACGATTAACACCACTTGTATTAAACGTATGAAAGGTCCAGTTACAGCTCAATGTTTACAAATCAGTCTTGCAAACTCTCTCTAGTGTGTGTGTGTGTTATCTATATGTCTGAGTGTCTAACTTTTGAAATCAACACAACACACGGGTATTTATACCCAAACACAGCAGGTCCGGTCGAAGGATCATGCAGACTGGTCGAAAGATCATCTTTCGACCAGGAACAGCTCGAACGATCAACATGTACCACGAAAGATGGGATCTTTCGTGGTCCATCTATCGACGGTCCATCTATCGAGCTCATCATCATCGAAGGATATAAGAGATCCTTCGATGACCATCCTTCGAACCAAACAAATTACAAACATACTGTTGACTGTTTGGCCAAGTCAAACCGGAGGATGGTTGACTTGGTCAAACTTACAGACTAACAAAGACATCGTTCAGTAACAAGACAAAATACAGACAAAGTACAGACACAAGTGCACCAACAAACTCCCCCTTGGCTGTAGCTTTGTCTCGATCTTCGAGATAGTTTTGTCTTGATCTTCATTCTTGTAAGTCTCTCGTGTCTTAAAGTCTTTGACGTCTCTTCACGTCTTCAATGTCGGAGGATCTTTAAAGTCTTCACGTCTTGAAAGCAGAAAGTGTATCAACAAACTCCCTGTATCATGTAAGAAGTGTGTTGACAAACTCCCCCTTAACATAAGCTCCCCCTTGAGTTATGCTCGTGAAAGTCTTTATCTTTATGAAGTGAGATCCTTGTGGTGTTGATGATGGTCAGCGGCAACTCGATCATCTTCATCATTTGAGTGCCTTCACGTCGTGTCTTCATTCCGAAGCTTGTCATCGACCATGTTCTCCTAGCCTTTAGAATCTGCACATGCAAGAAATCTAAACGCGTAATGAGAACAACCGCTTGGAATATCATAAGCAAACAACACACATGTGACCATTGTTAAAGCAAACACCGTCCGACAGTTTGAAAGTTTAACAAAGTTTATCAATTTCAATTTTAACTTTCAAAACTTGCAAATTTCGACCGTTTATGAAGATTTAGTCGTTTCGGTTTTCGTTCAGGTTTCAGGTAACGAAGACTCGAGCTCCAACATCGTACGATCGAAAATAAAATAGAAATAAAATCTTTTTGGCTTTTATAAAGTTTATATTAAAACAGATTTTAGGTGTGTTTTAATATTTGAAATGTAAAGACTGAAAGCAGTAAATAAATATATACAGACATTCTTTTTGCGAGTTTCGAGGGTAAGAGAATCATATCAGTGTACGGTCATGTCAAAACGCTTTTGTTGTTCTTTTAGATAACATTAAGATAAACATCCTATAACAATTATCGGTATTGTTGTCCACATAAACTCAACTTATCAGATGTAATCATGGCGAGGGGATACATTAAGGTATAATTTATACTTACCGACCGGTGTGCATCCACATCACGACACATTCCCGTATCAAGGTATGCACGAGGGTTCATCTTACCGGTGAGTATACCGATTATCATCTGTTTGACCGTATATGATGTGAGATTCTCACTTATTTTGATTGAAAACAAGTCCTATGTGATATAATCACTTATTGATGAGGAACTTGATTTTCGATGCATGAGGGCACAGGAGCAAGTCCGTGAACAGGTCAGTACTTTCGTACAGCAGAGAGACGAACTTGACACCCGGAAAGAATTTGTGATATTTTATCACTTATTTTGAGGGACATGTGATTGTTGATCACTTATTGAGGTCGAATGCAATATGTACACGTATGTATGGTATCATGGAAGATCTAGACTTGCGTCCCCGTTATTTTTCGGAAAAAGATACAACCATGATACCCAGATGATAAGCAGCATAAAGACCGAATATCTCAGAACCTCGGCAATCTCTCAAACGAAATTTCGGTACTAAGACCATATGCCAATGAATGGTTCCCACCTGGTCTTCAGTCGATTTAAGTTTATATCACCCTGCACACTTTAAAATGATTGTGAGCCTACCGATACATCTTATATAGAGCTGCTTAACATATTTTTCATTTTAGGTTTAAAGAGGTTTAGACAGACCACTGATGTACTATCATTTTCTCTTTTGCTCGCCAGGAAACTCATTTTTGCTTTTCTATTGTTTTTGTGTTTTTGAAATTTTTAATGTTTTTGGATTTTCAAATTTTGGATTTACTCCCCCTAAAATCAATAAACTAAGACAAATTTAAAACACAAAGATATTTACAAAAATGATTTTCCGATGTTGGTTTTACTCTTGCTTGACCTTAATGCCGTTTACCAATAATAAATAGTCAAATCTTGATTTGTCAAATGCTTTGGTAAAAAGGTCGGCACGTTGGTCATCGGTGTGGACGTAAGCAACATCGATTAGTCTTTTCTCAAAGCAATCACGTATGAAGTGATACTTAATGTCGATGTGCTTAGTCTTTGAATGTTGCACAGGATTTTTAGTGATCTGTAAGGCAGCAGAATTATCAACGTAAATAGGAGTAGTTAGGAATTCAAAACCGTAATCACGCATTTGTTGTTGGATCCATAGGACTTGGGAGCAACAACTTGAGGCAGCAATGTATTCAGCTTCGCATGTTTATGTAGCGACGCACGTTTGCTTCTTGCACTGCCATGTGACTAGGCGATTTCCCAAAAACTGACATCCAGCCGTTGTGGATTTGCCGTCGATTTTGCATCCGCCAAAATCAGAATCACTGAATGCGATCAAGTCAAAGTTATTATCCCTAGGGTACCACAGACCGGTGTCAGGGTAACCCTTCAAATAACGAAAAATCCTTTTTACAGCTGCAAGATGTGAGGCCTTCGGGTTCAATTGATATCTGGCAAGCAGGCACGTTGGGTACATTATATCTGGTCTTGATGCTGTGAGGTACATAAGGGATCCAATCATCGCGCGGTAGTATGAGGGGCTAACATCTTGACCCTTCAAGTCTGGAGTAATTCCGTGATTTTGTGGCAATGGGGTACCAATGGGCGTTGCATCAGACATCTGGAACCGGCTCAAGATGTCACCAACATATTTAGTCTGATGGATGAATATCCCAGACTCTGTTTGTTGTACTTGTAGGCCCAAAAAGAAGGTCATTTCCCCCATAGCACTCATCTCGAATTTATCCTGCATAACACGCTCGAAATCCCTACACAAAACATCATTAGTAGAACCAAAAATAATATCATCAACGTATACCTGTACCAGTAGAAGATCTCCATCTTGTTCTTTAATGAAAAGAGTGCAGTCGATAAGACCTCTGCGAAAACCGTTCTCCAGCAGATAATTAGATAAGGTTGCGTACCAAGCTCGCGGTGCTTGATGTAGACCATATAGAGCTTTGTTGAGCAACCAAACCCTATCGGGATGGATAGGATCTTCAAAACCTGGAGGCTGCTCGACATACACCTCTTCTTCTACCACACCATGTAAGAATGCACTTTTCACGTCCATCTGGTATACCTTGAAACCTTTGAATGAGGCATAAGCCAGAAAAATCCGAATTGCTTCTAGACGTGCAACAGGTGCATATACTTCGTTGTAGTCGATCCCTTCTATCTGACGAAAACCTTGAACGACTAGCCTTGCTTTGTTTCGGATAACAATTCCACGGTCATCCCTTTTGCATTTAAACACCCAACGGGTACCAATCTTCTTGTATCCAGCAGGTTTCTCTACGAGATTCCAGACACCAAGCTTCTGGAATTGTTGCAGTTCTTCCTGCATCGCTTCAACCCATGAGCTATCTTTCAATGCATCTTTCCAAGTTCTTGGCTCTTCCTGTGAGACATAACACGCGAAAGACCAATCATTCTGTTGACCAGATTCTCGGATAGTTGCATACAAGCCTGCATTGTTGTTGTTTCGCAACATGTTTCTTGTTTGAACGCCACTTTGTACATTTCCGATGATGTTTTGTTGAGGATGGGTATTGTGAATCCTTGTCTCTGGATTATCTTGAACTGGAATATTTGTACCCAGATTGTTGAGATTGAGATCAACAATCAATTCAAGACCCGGAATTGACGAAGAGGATGATGCAGAAGTTTCAGCTGTTCTAGGGACATCCACTGGAGGTGTACCCTCTGAAATACCATGAACTGCTGTTGGAGCTTCTTGATCTGCATCTAGAAATTCGTCATCCTCTGAAGATTCGTTCAATTCGGTAGCATCTTGAAAATCCTCATTGTCGAGAGCATTATTGTTCACTGAAGATGGTTCTTGATTGACTATAATGGGACGAACCAACGGTGAATCTGTTGCATTGTCGCTCTCGAAAAACATCCTTGCCGCAGCACTTTCTTCAACGGCTTCAACATTGATCGAATTGAAAAAGTCATCGTACTCAAACATCCAAGGCTGACCAGGATTTCTGACTGGTAAAGTGTGCCTTTGTACTCTGACTTCAGACCATTCCTCGACCCTTTTAGTCTCTAGATTCCAGACTCTTAAGTTCGGGGTGGAATACCCAAGAAAGTATCCCTCAATTGCTCTTGCCCCAAACTTTCCATTAGGATCGATTATCGTGCAAGGAGCTCCAAACGGTTCAAGATAAGACAAGTCTGGTTTCCGTTTGTTGATAAGCTCAAAGCAGGTCTTGTTGTGCCTTTTGACTGTAAGGACTCGGTTCAAAGTATAGCATGCAGAGGACACAGCTTCAGTCCAGAATGGAATGGGCAGCTGCGACTCTACCAACATAGTCCTAGCAGTCTCGATCAATGTGCGGTTCTTACGTTCAGCGACGCCATTCTGTTGAGGAGTATAAGCTGCACTAAATTCGTGAAGAATACCTTTTGAAGTGCAAAACTCCGCCATGGCATGATTTTTGAATTCAGTACCATTGTCGCTACGTATCCGCCTAACCTTCAAGTTGTAAAGATTCTCAATCTGAATGATCAAGTTTTTGATAATACCGAAGGTTTCACTCTTGTGTGCCATGAACGCCACCCAAGAAAATCTTGAATAATCATCAGTAATCACGAGGCAGTATTGATCATTCCCAATGCTTTTGTGTTTGACAGGACCGAACAAATCCATGTGCAAACGTTCAAGAGGAACAGCCACCGTGTTGACTTTCTTTGAAGGGTGTCGCTTCTTCGTTTGTTTTCCTTTCTGGCACGAAACACAGACGTCTTGAAGATGGAAATTTTTAAGAGGAACACCATTCACCAATTCATTTGATACCAAATGATTTATTTTGCGTAAGTGAATGTGGCCCATTCGTCTGTGCCAAGAGATTGTGTCTTTTTCTGTGGCTTTGGAAACGAAACATGTTGCTTGTGCAGACGTTGTGATAGCTTGGCTCATATCAAGGACATACAGATCATTTATCCTTGGAGCCGACAAGAGAATCCATTCTTTTGGAATTTTGAAGCCGGGTTTCAGTACATAACATCCATTAGCATCAAAGTGTACTGAGAACTGCTTGTCACAAATTTGAGAAACACTAAGAAGATTGTGATCAAGTTGTTGCACAAAGTTGATCTTGTCAAAGCTAACAACCCCGTTGGAAATCATTCCTTCACCCGTTATATATCCGCCCTTATCTCCAGCAAAAGCAACATAACCTCCTCTAATAGATTTGACGTCGTAGAGAAGCTTCATGTCGCCTGTCATGTGCCTGGATGCCCCACTATCAACAATCCAATGACTACTAATAGTTCCTCCTGGAACACCCTGCACATAAACTCAATCGATTAGTTGGAGATGGGGACCCAAGCCATTGTGGTCTTGGGTCTTCCATTTTTATCAACAACAATAACTTCGACTTTTTGATGATTTGGAAATTGTGATGGTCCCCCTGATTCTTTAACAGATTTTGGTTTCCAGGTCTGTTTTGTTATTCCAGTTTGATTGTTTGTAAGTTTAACTTCGTGTTTGTTTGAAGTTTTTGAACTTTCTGGTTTAACTGGAACAGATTGTTTTTGAATCACATCAGTTTTAATCGCCTTTTCGATTTTCTTGACCTGTTGGCGTTTCTGTTTCTTTTCCCTTTCTCTTATGAGTCGGGGATCTGGTTTTACAGAAACAGATCGCTTGCGGTCAGTTGGGCCACGGGGATCATCAACTATGCCTTTTTGTTTATGAAGATACGGGCAATTTCGAACAATATGCCCGATTGTTCCACATTCAAAACATGATCTTCGTTCAACAAACCCCGAAGTATCATGTGGTCGTCTTGCCAATGATGAACTTTGTGAACCCGAGGTACTAGGTTTTGAACTACTTGGTTCATTCCTTTTCATCACAGTTACTTTCTGGACAAAATTTAAATTAGATTGATTTGCAAACTTTTCAATTTTGTCCGTTCCCTTCGACTTCACAAAGTTCACATTCTTCTTCTTCTTCTGATTCGGCTTCTTTTGAGTTTGAGTCGGTGCCTTACCATTTGTTTTGGTATGGTTTTGCTGTTTTGGCACTGTTGGTAATTTCTTGTTCCCAAACTGTTTTCTAACTTCAGCCTTTGGGATAGGAGGACACTGTGTGACTGTAACATGTGGTCCTGTCTTTCCCAAAAACTTACTTGTAGAATTTTCAAAGACTTTACTGATTAAAGATTGATTAACATTTTTAATAGGAAAATCTTTGTCTGAATAGATTTTATCATCACCAACAAGAGTGTACAGCAAATCCACACCCTCCGACTCTTTTGCTGATGTGGACTCGGTTGGAACAGTCTTAGCAGGTTTTGTGGGAGGATCACATAGGATATGATTCTCAAGAGGTATGTCCTCTTCTTTGATTACTGCATCAGACTTTTCCGAATCAGTATCATCAGACTCATCATCAGAAGAATCAACATCCTCAACCACAACTGGAGGATCCTGATTCTGTTCAGCAGTTACAAAGGTATCTGCTGACACATCTGAATCGGATGATACTTCTTTCTTGTATCCGAGTCCTGTAGTAAATTCTGTAGCAAATTCATTAACATCTAGAGGAACAGACGGCTCAAAGTGAGTCCTATACTCCTCATCAGGCAAAGCATCAAAATTGTTTCTCACTGGTGGTGGACATTTCTTGTACCCTATGCATGTGACATCCTTTTTCTCTTTCTGAACGTCAATGATGTGATCCAACACATAGCTAGAACTCAAATAACTGTCTAACTTGAGTCGGATCGCCTCACTTTCAGTTTTAACACAAGCCATTTCTTTTTGCATTACCTCAAGACGAGTGATATACAAATTAATGTCCGTTTGTTTTCTGGAAACCATTTTAGTCAGCTCTGTTTTATCTTTCTTCAATGTTTCAATCATTGATTTATAATTCTTTTCATGGTTTTCATAAAACATATTGGCTTCAGTGCACTTTGAAATATCAACTGTCAATTTCTGATTATGAATAAATGTCACATCATATTTCTCTTGCAAAGCCTCGTGTTTGCTTTGCAATTCACACCACCTATCATTCACAGAAACATGTTTGTCTTGCAATTCAAACAAACTAGCTTGTAAAGCATCGTGTTTGCCTTGCAACTCAGACATGTTTGCTTCCATCTCAGCACATCTAACATGCAAACTATCACAGTTATTACAGCTAACAGAAGTGGGTTCGTCGACACATACCTGACTTGATGAACTGTCGACATTCGCCATAAAGGCTGAATGGAGAGAAGACGAAGAATAAGCAGCTTGATCCACCAAAATAGATCTTCTTTGAATTCCTGCTGCAGCTTCCTCCAAAAGCTCATCAAAATCAGCAGCATCGACTGACGCACTTGTTGTGTCATCCACCTGATCATTGCCTGAAGTTGAGGATTCTTCATCCGAGCTTCCACTATAACCGGAAGAGTCTTCATCCTCAGAAGATACATCACCATTGGTGGAAGATTCTCCACCACTGGCGTGTTTAAGATCATTAACCACTTCAGCAAAACAAGCTGTTCCATCAGGTGCATCATTTCCCAACTGGATTGACCAATCACAACCTTCATCTACCTGAACCACAAGTGCCTGATTGGCATTTGATGGTCCTGCTTGACTCTGGTTATTGACAGGCACCAGTGTTCGTTCGTTGTTCCTTCCTTGGTTCTGATTTGCCCTGTTCCCTTGACCTCGGAAAGGATTCTGGTTCCCATGCTGAGATGGCCTTGTACATTCACGCTTGAAATGACCACGTTCGCCACAGTTGAAGCACTTTACAGCTTGCTTGTCGAACCCATACTTGGTATCTTTCTTGCTTTCCAAGCTGGTTCGTCCAGTTCTTTCCATGAAATCCTTTGCTCGCCTAACAGCACTGGCAAAGGCCCACTTGATATCCATCATTTCCATCTCCTCTTTATCAATCTGCTGATAGTCTTCTTGAGTCAGATTAATGTTGCCAATCTGACCTTCTACTAAACCACAGTATGCGCTCACCACAGTGTTTAGCAGCTCCATGTGTTCCTTTGCTACTTCCACTCTGACTTTAGAAAAGCTTGAGGTGTCGAGCCGTACTGTATCCGGCTTTGATTGCTGACCAGCAGATGATGTGCTTCCATAACAAGCTTGCTGTGGAGGAGGAAGCGGATTCCCATACATATCTGTTGTTGGTAAAGGATTTCCAAACATATCAGTTGGTCTGAAAGGTCGTTGCTGTTGTGGTGCTGATTGAGGGACTGGTTCCAGCAGATTTCCATACATGTCTGTCTTTGGAGGCATAGGAACTTGGATAGTATTGCCATACATGTCTGTGCTAGTCACAAAGGCTGTTTGAATTGGAGCATGCGAAGAAGGTTTTGTAGAGGTGCTAGAGGTTCCAAAATACATATCAGGATTTTGAGGCACGGGAATTCTTTTTGCCTTCAGAGTTTCTTCCTGATTCTTGTTTTCTAGAATTTGAACAAAGTCGTTGAAGCTTGTTGTATCCAAAGTACCATTGTACTTCATGATTTCCAAGAACGTATTCCACTGAGGTGGCAATGCATCTGCAAACCTCTTCACAATCTCTACCGGAGTTGTAACAACCCCAAAATTTGTCAATTCAGTCAACAAGTGATTAAATCGACTTGTCAAATCGCCCAACGACTCGTTCTCCATACATGTAAAGCCATCAAACTCTTTCTTCAGCAGTTCTTTTCTCAATTGACGTGTCGCTTCATTTCCCACGCCCCTTGTTTTCAACGCGTCCCACAACCTTTTTGTAGTCTTATAACTGACGAACTGATGATAGATATCTTTACTTAAGGCCTGAGTGAGAATTGCGTATGCCTTCTTTTCTAGATCATAGACTTTCTTCTGATCTTCCGTGAGATCTGCAAACGTAGCAGCAGATGATGCGGCAACCTCTATTGTTTGATCGAAATCAGTAATAAACCGCAACCACAATTCTGTATTTTGGCCAAGAACGTATGTATGAAATCTATCAATCCATCCTGGATATTCATATAAATGCATCAACTTTGGAGGTCTATTCAAACTTCCCGTTTCACTCTCGCTTAAGAGAATGCTTTGAACACTTGGGACTTGATTTGATACAAACGCCCATTGACCGGTAGAAACTGCATTAGCTTGAGAAGATACCGGTGCGGAAGATGACGGAGTACCAAAATACATATCTGTATTTACTAAAGTATTCCATCTTGGATTCATTTTTAATCAGCCGAAGGATACCTGTCGAAAGACACTTGAAAAACACAAACTGTTAAACACAAACAGACTACTGATCGAAAGATCAACACCTGTTCGAAGAATCAACAGGGTTCGAAAGATCTCTGTTGAATTTCGAACAATGTTTTTCGAAAGATTCTCCAACGAAGGATCCTTATCCTTCGAAAACTTACTGTAGATCGAAAGATACACACGAAAGATGACTTCGAAAGACTCCCCGGTCGAAGGATCCTAGTCTTTCGAAAATGAACAGTAGACCGAAAGATGAAAGTTTCGAAATGATTCCTTGGTTCGAAGGATGATGATCTATCGAACCTCCACTGATCGAAAGATGGTCTTTCGAGTTCGAAGGATATCTTTCGAAATGGTTCTGACACAGTTGACAATCGGTGACAAGTTGGTGAAAAAGTTGACGGGTTGGTGAGAACTTTCGGCAGAAAGTATGTTCAGACCATATCTTCTGAACATGCAGGTTTCACCAATCAAGTAATGTCCAATATTTTAATCAATTTACTCTTCCCAACACACAAACACTTAGAAATTTAAAATTTTAAGATCAAATGTGTAATATTATGAAGAACAAACCCAGAAATACAAGAATTTCCAGCAAACCGACAACTATCCAAAACCCGTTTTTGCTTGCAACTTCACTAAAAACCCATTTTTAACATGTGACAATGAAAAGTGACAAGGTTTTTATAAGAACAAACAGCAAAAACAGCAAGATTTCCAGAAAATATGAACTATAAAATCCCGAAAAACAGCAAGACACCTCGGTTTTAACAAGGATAAGAGCCAAGGCTCTGATACCACTTGTAGGTCCGGCTAGGGGAGGATCTAGTCGCCTAATCCTTGTATACTAACCACTCCGGTTGTGCGGAATCCAACCGAAATAGCAAACCGAGATAGAACACGCAATAACACGACACGCAAGTTTCAACGATTAACACCACTTGTATTAAACGTATGAAAAGTCCAGTTACAGCTCAATGTTTACAAATCAGTCTTGCAAACTCTCTCTAGTGTGTGTGTGTGTTATCTATCTGTCTGAGTGTCTAACTTTTGAAATCAACACAACACACGGGTATTTATACCCAAACACAGCAGGTCCGGTCGAAGGATCATGCAGATCATCTTTCGACCAGGAACAGCTCGAACGATCAACATGTACCACGAAAGATGGGATCTTTCGTGGTCCATCTATCGACGGTCCATCTATCGAGCTCATCATCATCGAAGGATATAAGAGATCCTTCGATGACCATCCTTCGAACCAAACAAATTACAAACATACTGTTGACTGTTTGGCCAAGTCAAACCGGAGGATGGTTGACTTGGTCAAACTTACAGACTAACAAAGACATCGTTCAGTAACAAGACAAAATACAGACAAAGTACAGACACAAGTGCACCAACACAGACTTTAGTATCCGTCTTTATAACAATGTCCCAGACAGAAGATATGACGTCCCTACTCCTGGTACATTGGGTGCTATTGTACATGGTGATGACTCGAACGCTAGCACGTATGACATTATTCTTCATAAAAAGAATGGTACAGCTCAAAGGGTAAGCAAGCTCCACCCATCTTATATGCCATTGCAGTATCCGCTGCTTTTCCCTTTCGATGAGCAGGGTTGGTCCCCTAGACTTCGTCGACGCCTTCCAGATGCTTCACGAGATAAAAACCTTACGGTAAACATGTACTATAGCTATCAGATTCATGATCGTGCTGGTGTGTACTCTCTTCTCTTAAAGGGTGGTAGGCTCTTCCAGCAGTACTTAGTTGATGCATACACATGTATAGAACAAAGCCGCTTAGATTATATAAATGCAAACCAAAATCTGTTTCGTTCCGAGTATGTTGCCGGCATGTACGATGCTCTTTCAAGAGGAGATACAGATTCTCGGTCAATAGGTAAAAGAATATTTTTGCCTTCATCATTCACAGGCGGTCCAAGGTATATGTATAAACATTATCAAGATGCACTTGCAATTTCTAGAGTCCATGGTAATCCGCAGTACTTTATAACATTTACGTGTAATGTTAAGTGGCCGGAGATTGCTAGGCATCTCAATAAGGTTAACTGTTTGCATGCTGAAGATCGGCCAGATATCATATCCCGCGTTTTTCAGATGACGGTTATTGAATTCGTCAAATTTATGAAAGAAGATAAAACGTTTGGTGATGTAGCAGCATGTTAGTATTCCTCATGTCTTTGTCTTACCTTTGGTTAATCCTTTTAGAATCTGTAATGTAACATTCTTCTTTGTTGTTATTTTAACAGATTTGTATACTATTGAGTTTCAAAAAAGAGGATTGCCACATTGTCATACTTTTCTTTGGGTTACAGATCCGTATAAAATACGAGACGCTTCTGACATTGACTCATATGTGACAGCTCAGTTTCCTGATCCTTGTACAGAATTCTCTCTGTATAAAACAATTACAGAGTGCATGATCCATGGCCCTTGTGGACTATTAAATCCTAATAGTCCTTGTATGCATGAAGGTAAATGTTCAAAGCGGTTTCCAAAGCCTTTTCAGTCCGAAACCCAATTTGATAAAGCTGGGTATGCTCATTATAAAAGGCTTCAAGGCCAACATCACACATTGAGAAATGGCATCCAAATTGATAACGGTTACGTTGTTCCTTACAACAAACGATTGTGTAGGCGTTTTAATGCGCATATAAACGTAGAGTACTGTGGCTGGAACATGATGATCAAATACCTTTTTAAGTACATCTCAAAAGGAGCAGACCGTGTTAGATTTGCAATCTACAGAGCTCACCAAAACTCAGCTTCAACATCAACCCATGAGCCTCCTGTAGTCAATGAGGTAATTAATTTTTTGGATGGAAGATTTATTTGCCCACATGAGGCATCATGGAGAATTTTGAATTTCCCTATTCACGAAAGACATCCCGCTGTTCAAATCCTTGCAGTTCATTTGGAAAACATGCAGAATGTAACATTTAGAGATAATCACAATCTTCAGTCTATTATCAACAATCCATCGTTTGTAAAGACGACTTTAACCGAGTGGTTGTCTAGCAATAATGCGGATTCAAATGGACGGGATCTTACTTATACCAACTATCCTGGTAGATATCGTTGGGATGTTTCCGCAAAATGTTGGATTTACAGAGCTCAAATGAGAACAGGCGCAATTGGCCGCCTTGTGTATGTTCATCCAAGTTCTGGTGAACTCTTTTATTTACGCACGTTGCTT
This sequence comes from Helianthus tuberosus, assembly GCA_030545235.1. Lineage (NCBI taxonomy): Eukaryota > Viridiplantae > Streptophyta > Magnoliopsida > Asterales > Asteraceae > Helianthus > Helianthus tuberosus. Next base: position 195,771,659 of record CM060370.1, on the reverse strand, counting down.
TCTCATCAAAAAGGTTGTAAGTCATTCGATGACATTCGTACGGTCTCAAACATCACCTACACAACCTTTCGTGCGGCATGTGATGCGTTGGGTTTAACGGGTGATGATAGAGAGTGGCAAACAGCCTTTGCCGAAGCTTCTACCTGGGCCACATCTTCCGAATTGCGATCCCTATTCTGCCATATTGTAACACCTCAAAAATTAGTGTTAAATGAAGTAACGACACGTGTCATTTAAAGACAAAACGCGTTGAAAACCCGGAGTAGACAAAGATGTTTCGACAGGATTTAAAGTGGCGTCATGTTAAATTTTTTACCTCTGAACACCTCAATTATAAATCCCAAGACCCAAGTTTTTTTTTTATATAACAAACATCTACTATGTCTAAATTCAGAAGTTGGTTCACAATAATGAATGTTGAAAAGCATGATTTGATCCCAAGAAGAAAATGAATGGTAAACCGTTGTTTACGGGTCTTGTAAATGCAATCAATTGAAACAAAGGATAATGGTAGGGTAAGGAACTGTACTAGATCCATAATAGAGGCCCCTTGTTGCCAAAACAAAGTCCCAAAGTCGTGCAAGTTGATGCCCTTTCGAAACACCAACAGACAACAACATTTTGGTCCCTGATGTACCCTTGCGCACCGCAGCAAGGATAGCCTTGCGGTGCGCAAGCCAGTGCCCAGCATCAGAAAACAGGCTGTTGCCTGTTATGCGCGATTTTGACCCATTCCACCGGTTGTTCTTGCATGTAAACAACCCCTAGGCACCCCCTACATGCTAAAGACATGTGTTTATCATTTGTGGTTGATCATAGACCTTGTTGTCAACACTTATTGGTGATTGAAGACACTATAAAAGGCCACTATATGCTTCATAATTCCTCACAACTTCTTGCATTCATTCTGATCAAATTGAGGAGCTTTCAAGCAGATCAAGCCTTCCTAATCCATCAATTAAGCACCTAGTAAGTTGCCTAACCTTTCTAAATTGATTATAGCTTAGTAATTAGCTTAAAAGTCAAACCGACGTAACTACGGTTTGACTTCGTGATTTGTTAATGATAACTCAGTCGTAACCCGAATTAAAAGTACCGATAGATAGATAATTATATGGGTATTAAACCCTTATAAGGGCACGTACCGATTCCAGACCTAACTAGGTCGTTTGTCGAGTCAAAACGTTGACCGAAAAAGTCAACATAAACGTAATATATGATTTAATGCACAATTAGCAATCCGCGAGGCGTGTAACATATTTTAACATTAATGTAACTTGGTAATAAGTATTAAAACTTGTCTATGCTTGTCCGACTCGACAAATTTCTGTTTAAACCCGGTTTGGAACCGAAAGGCGCAAAACGTTGACTTTTGCTTTGACTTCGGTTCTGACCCGTTTTAATTTGATTCGGTATTACCTTAGTACTTCATTAGGGTTGGATTACATGATAGAATAAGTCTCTGTACTTGTTTCGTTGATTATCTGATGTATGCACGCGTTTCCGTTAATCGCTTAAATCGGACCATAATGCCCTTATGACCAAACAACGAGAATTTTGAAAATGTGGAAGAACAATAATATTAGTTACTGATTATTAAACATGTACGTAAATTTTCACGTCAATTGGAAGTCCAGATTAGGAGATATGCGCGTTAGCGTAATTAATAGGCTTTTTATTAATTAATCGGCGCGATTAGCGCATAGCCTATCTAAACCCGATTTTCGGTACCAAAACTTTTACCCAATAATTTTAAATAATATTTTGGGATTTTTGAAGATTTTTAATTATTTTTAAACTGATCATAAGCTAGGCTTATCGCCTTAATTCGGTAAATACCGAATATGCCCTTTTAAGCCATAAAACGAGTTATACGAGTCCGTTTGATACCAATCCAATTGCCAATGAATTTAAATAATAAATGTAGTGTTTTGAGCCTGTTTTGCTGATCAGAAAACTCGAAATCATATTTAAACCCGTACGTCGCTAAAAACGGCTTTATACACGTATTAAACGCGTAGTTTGAATTTAAAACCATTTTGCCACGTAAGACTTAATACCAATAGACATAACCTGTTAAATTAAGTTGTTTTTTTGACTTATTCAGACCCGGATCACAGAAACCTAATAAATCCCTTTTATGGTCGTTAAAATGACCAAAATACCCCTACGGGGCATAACTAGGGATTTAACTCGTTTTGGGCATTATGGAAGATATCATAATGATATCACAACATATTTAAAGCGTATTAACTTAGGAAACCTGTTCGCGACCCTTTCGGTTACCCGTTATGCGTTATACGCGTTCGGTTCGGTTTATGTAACTAGTTTGCATAAACTAGCCGAAACGGGTCAAACGATATCATCTTTATCCCAAAATCCAGAATGTGAATAATAAACCCATATTAAACAAGTCTCTGAACTTGTCGGGTCTAAAACACATTCAGCCCGGTCTTCGCTTAATCGTGCGTACGAACCGTATCCTTAAAACTAACCGGTCTAAGCTTAAGCTTAATTAAGGACCCGTTAGTATTCTAATAGGTTATATTAAACCTTCGTTCCAGATTAGGAGAACCAGTAAAAGCTATCTGCAATTTATTCAATTAAGGATTTATACTTTGCTCATGTAAATACTTTTAACTTATTTTCCCTATACGGGCTTGGGTTACGGTACATAGCGTACCGCTTGATCGGGCATCAAATCTCCACGCTTAGTGGGTAGTTGAATAATTTGATCAGCTCGTTTAAACAGTCTTGTTTACTTTACAGCCTTTGGGGGGTTAATGACCATGTCCCGGATATCCTTGGCATCATCTTACGAGATTGGCCACGACCAGAGCACGGGGTGTAGGCATACACCCGTGTATAACTCTATTATGTGGTGTGTCTATTGATCTTTAACCCGGATTTGATTCGGGCTACTGAACGCATAAGTAACATGTAATACGTTCACAAGATTATAATATTAAATAATTCTCCCAAGTTAAATAAAATGATTTATGCCACGTGCATCCAAACAAACTTTCAATCATTTTCCAAAATGAGTCAGTTGAATGTATTTACCAGTGTAAACTGACGTATTTTCCCAAAAAGACTGAATGCAGGTACTAAACGAAATTTGGCTGGATTGTCTCCTAAGCATCAATAAAAGTCTCGCAAGCTTAGGATGCCAGAAGTCTGTTGAACCATAAATGTTATTTTGTTTCGATCCTACTGTGGATAAACACCGGATATTGTGACTTTGATTACAATAAATAAATTCGGTTGTATCTTATTTTTAAATTTGCTTCCGCTGTGCATTATTATATTGTGTTGTTTGACTATTACGTTGCCAACCATGACGTCACGATACTCCCCCACCGGGCCCACCGGTGACACGTGGACATCGGGGTGTGACAGGTTGGTATCAGAGCCAACACTGAGTGAATTAAACACTAGCCTTTTGTGTTTAATCTCAGTTACACAATTGCACATTTCTAAACTTTCGAGTCTAGACATATAACATAGGACAAATTCCTCATTATTTGGTTTTTGTTTTATTCTTTATTTTATATATCATTTGTTGTTATCTCATATTGCATTGACAGGAAACATGCCACCAAGATTTTTCCGAAAGGGGCCAGTCCCCGCACGAAACGATGACGAAGCAGGACCTTCGAATACGCGAGCTCCAGCTCCCGCCGAGAGTGATGGTACTCGAAGGAGCCAGAGAGGCCTGTTTCAACCAGTCAGGAGATCGGTCTCGCACAGCTCGTCAACTCCCGTACAGGGTTCATACGGGCCGCAATCGGAGAACGAGCCTGAAAACTCGCACCACTCCTATCTACCATTACAGCGATCGATGTCGCACCGTTCTTTTGGTGACCCCACCCCATACTTCCAAGGCCGGTTTAACCCGGCAGATTACATTCAAGAACCAGTGGGTTTCAACCCATTGGGACCGGAGGACCATTTCTCAGGAGGCAACAACAACGAAGACGACGATCCCGTCGAGCCTGCAACCGGAACTCCCAACCATCCCATCGAGGTCTCGGATGGTTCATCGTATCACGGACCACGCTATGATGGTCCAGATAGCTTCCAAGCTATCTTCACTCGACACGAATGGTACTATACACCTCCGCACCATTCGTCGCCACATGAGCACCACCAGCAGCAGCAACATCAAGATTCCTCTGGGGATCACCGGTTTGTGGCAGTTACGCCACCGCCTCCACCGCCACCAGTTCAGCCGGCGCCTCCGCAACCGCCAAGGCGTATGAGAACCGGAGCGCGGATGACAACACGGAGAGAGGAATTTCATTTCAGCTCTCCTCTGCGATCAAGTGGCAGTTATTACCCGCCACTACAGGAAGATCCACAAATGGGTGGACCTTCGAACCCCGTTGCACCGCAACAACCACCAATGGGTTTTGATAACCCAATACCAGCATATACGGGTCCCGCGATGTACAACCCGTTTGAACCACCGACTCACCCTAACCCCGGTTACGCTGGAGCCGATCCATACGCGGTAGCAGTCAATTACAACGCCAACAACCCTGAGGGACCATATGGAGGTCCTTGGGGAGTAGGGTACCCAACACAGGGGTACCAGATACCTACACAACCCCCGTATTACCAACAACCCCCACCGCCTCTACAAATGTCGCCACCAATGCATCAGGAAATCCTGCAAAGTATTAGAGAGGTGCGACATGAAGCACGGGAAGACCGACGGTGGAATCAAGGGATGTTCAAGACCTTGACTAATTTAATCAAGGGAAAGAGCAAGAAGAACCAGTAAATCCTTTATCTATCTATTTACTTTAATTAAGTCCCTGCGTGGACATGTATCTTGTATCTGGTCCCTGCGTGGACTATTATGATATTTAGCCCCTGCGTGGGCATGTGTGTTATTTAGCCCCTGCGAGGGTAAGTACTTGTTTAAACCCCTACGTGGGTAGTTTGTTATTTGAAAAGACCCGTTTAGGGCAGCTTGTAATATTTTGAATAAATTAATGGAATGGTTATGTTATAAATTTCATGTTTGCTATTTTGAGCATATATAAATTATAAATGAAATAAATAAATTAAAATCATTTCATTTTCAAATAATCTGCCTATGAAATTTTAATAAGGATCTTATAGTGTGAAACCTAGCCTATGAATCAATTATAAGACCGGGCCAAGATGGTAAGACCTGTTAAAAGATTCAAATCATAAATTAAGGATCTTAAAGTGTGAAACCTAGCCACGTGTCAATTATAAGACCGGGCCAAGATGGTAAGACCTGTTAAAAGATTCAAATAATAAATTAAGGATCTTAAAGTGTGAAACCTAGCCACGTGTCAAATATAAGACCGGGCCAAAATGGTAAGACCTGTTTAAAAGATTCAAATCCCTGTTAACATCGTAAAACATGTTAACACTCCTGACAGAAGTGGTTCGTTAAAGGAATAATGGAATTTAATAATCCCAACTTTCACCAGTTGGCCGGCAACGGACCCACCTTTAAAAATAGCCACTGGCGGTCCCAACTTTTGACATTTTGTAAAACATTGGACCCCGTGTATTAGAAACTGACTTTTTAACCCTAAAATTATCTATAATTTTATGTTTACTGGTTTTACATGATCAGACCCGACCCGACAGCTATCTCTTATAGATAATTTTTGGGTAAAATATTCGGTTTCTAATACACGGGGTCCAATGTTTTACAAAATGTCAAAAGTTGGGACCGCCAGTGGCTATTTTTAAAGGTGGGTCCGTTGCCGGCCAACTGGTGAAAGTTGGGATTATTAAATTCCATTATTCCTTCGTTAAAATCACATGTCATTTATATATGTATAAGGATCCTTTTGAAGATTCCAAACCCAATTATATGATCCCTGAGTCATGGGTTAAGATCATCAATTAAGATGATCACATTTTACCATACGTGGTAATATAGTGCCTACGGGCCCAGCTCACTCCATATGAGCCAAAAGACAGTGGTAGCTATGACTCCCTGCCTGATAAGGGTAATGAACTAGGTTCAAACCTTAAAAGTCTTGATTCTCTGAAATCATAGCTTATAATTTAAATTGTCCATGTGACCAAGCCTTATGTGCTGATATATATTGTATTTGTTTATGTTTAGGATAAATTTTAATAGAAATCCTAAATTAATACGATTAATAAGTTAACCAAGTATGGTCTCTGTTTACCATGGTTAACGAGTTACCCTAAGGGGTAATTCCATAATAAACTCCCAAATAAAATATTGACCTTGTTTTCTGCAACAGTTCAATACAAATGGCTAACTCAAGTGAAGTCAATAGCCATCCAGTGGAGCCAAATGAAAACGCCCAGATTACGTTAACAGGTGCCGAGTTAAAAGCGATTATAGACGGCGCTGTTACTCAGGCTTTGGATAGGCAGTATGAGGAATACAGTGGTACTCGAAGTAGGACCCACTCTGCATCACGTTCAAAGCCCAAGACTCTTTCTGAGGCTCATAGCAAGCCTCCTCCCAAAAAGGATGGACCCAAGAAAGATGGTGATGACCGTCAGTCCACCAACCATCAAAGTATCCCATCTCAGCATATAGTACTGCATCAAGATCCCAGTAACAAGGGTTGCTCCTATAAGTACTTCGTGTCTTGTAAACCCAGGGATTTTACTGGGGAAAAAGGAGCCGTCGACTGTATGACTTGGCTGGACGAGATGGACACGGTGGTAGATATCAGCGGGTGCGCTGAAAGGGACATAGTTAAGTTTGTGTCACAGTCCTTCAAGGGTGAAGCGTTGGCATGGTGGAGATCTCTGATGGAGGCCTCCGGAAAGATCCCATTGTATAGTATGTCGTGGGATCAATTCATTGCCCTGATCAAGGATAATTTCTGCCCTCAACATGAGGTGGAGAAGATAGAATCTGACTTTCTATCGTTGGTGATGAAGAACCTCGACTGCCAAGCTTACCTGACAAGCTTCAATACGCTGTCCCGGTTGGTTCCCTACCTGGTAACCCCGGAGCCAAAAAGAATCGCTCGCTTTATTGGTAGTTTAGAACCCGAGATCAAGGCCAGTGTAAAAGCTTCTTGGCCAGTTACCTTCAGGTCTGTAACTGACCTTTCCTTATCCCTCACTCTGGATGCGGTCCGACAGAGATCGCAGAGGAATAAGGAGGCCGAGAAGAGGAAGCGTGAAGATGATGGTTCGCGAAGGTCGAACAAGAAACACCGTTGGAACGGTGATAACAAGAAGGGATCTGAGTCGAGGAAGGATGGGCATAAGTTTGATGAGAAGCCCAAGTGTAAAATTTGCAAGAAGCAGCACTATGGAAAGTGCAGGCTAGAGTCGACCTCTCAGACTCATTCAAAATCCTTTGCTTGTGGAATTTGCAAGGCCACGGACCATAAAACCCTGGATTGCAAAAAGATGAAAGACGCAACGTGCTACCGTTGCAATGAAAAGGGGCACATCAAGACCAACTGCCCAAAATACAACAAGAAGCCTGAGGAGGCTAAGAAGACTAATGCCAGAGTCTTCAGAATGGACGCGAGAGAAGCTGTGCAGGACGATAATGTCATAACAGGTACTTTCCTTGTAAATGATGTCTTTGCAAGACTACTTTTTGATTCAGGCGCAGATAAGTCCTTCGTAGATCATAAGTTTTGTAAATTGTTGAATTTACCTGTCAGAACCCTAAGCGTAAACTATGAGGTAGAGTTAGCAGATGGGACCATAGAAACCGTCTCTACTGTTTTAGATGGATGTATTATATCCATTAAGAACCATTCTTTTCCTCTGTCTCTACTTCCGTTTAAATTGGCTGGTTTTGACATAGTTCTGGGTATGGACTGGTTATCTCATAACCAGGCCCAAATTGTCTGCAATCAGAAACAAGTGGTAATAAAGACTCCGTCTGGTGAATCACTTACCATTCGGGGAGATACCCAGTATGGGCTGCCTGAGCAGGTGACTATGCTCAAGGCTTCCAAGTGTTTGAAGAAGGGGTGTGTCATTTACATGGCGCAAGTGATAATTGATGAACCTAAACCGAAGTTAGAAGACATCCCTGTCATCTCTGAATACCCAGAAGTGTTTCCTGAAGATCTACCTGGTTTACCACCAGATAGACAAGTTGAATTTAGGATCGATATCATCCCAGGAGCAACACCTATCGCAAGAGCACCATACAGATTGGCACCCACAGAAATGAAGGAGTTGCGGACGCAGCTAGATGAATTACTGGCAAAAGGTTTCGTTAGACCTAGCTCGTCTCCTTGGGGAGCGCCAATTCTGTTCGTCAAGAAGAAGGATGGGTCGATGCGTCTGTGCGTCGACTATCGCGAACTTAATAAAGTCACGATCAAAAATAGGTATCCTTTGCCCAGGATCGACGATTTGTTCGATCAGCTTCAAGGGGCAAGTTACTTCTCAAAGATTGATTTGAGGTCAGACTACCATCAGCTGAAGGTGAAGGATGAAGACGTTCACAAGACTGCATTTAGGACTCGTTACGGTCACTACGAGTTCCTAGTGATGCCTTTTGGGCTCACCAATGCACCAGCCGCATTCATGGATCTCATGAATCGCGTCTGCAAGCCTTACTTGGATAAATTCGTTATCGTTTTCATCGACGACATCCTCATTTATTCTAAGAATCAAGCTAACCATGAGAAACACCTTCGTTGTATTCTCAAACTTCTACACCAGGAGAAGCTCTATGCCAAATTCTCTAAATGCGAATTTTGGCTGCGAGAAGTCCAATTTCTTGGACACGTGGTTAGTGAGCGTGGTATCCAGGTGGATCCCGCTAAGGTTGAAGCCGTAATGAACTGGCAAGAGCCGAAGACGCCTACGGAGATTCGTAGCTTCCTAGGCTTAGCAGGATACTACAGGCGTTTCATTGAAAATTTTTCAAGAATTGCTGCCCCCTTAACTTCCTTGACAAAGAAGAAAGTAAAGTTCATTTGGGGTCCCAAACAGCAAGAGTCCTTCGATATTCTGAAGCAAAAGTTGAGCAACGCCCCAGTACTGACATTGCCAGATGGAATAGAAGACTTTGTGGTTTATTGTGATGCTTCGCACACTGGCATGGGTTGTGTGCTTATGTAGAAGGGCAAGGTTATTGCCTATGCTTCACGACAATTGAAAGTGCATGAAAAGAATTACACCACCCATGACTTGGAGTTGGGTGCCGTTGTGTTCGCACTAAAGCTTTGGAGACACTATCTTTATGGTGTCAAATGTGTGATCTACTCTGATCACAAGAGCCTCCAACATCTGTTCAATCAGAAGGAACTAAACATGAGGCAACGTCATTGGATGGAAACCTTGAATGATTATGATTCTGAAATCAAGTATCATCCCGGCAAAGCGAACGTAGTCGCTGACGCCTTAAGCAGAAAGGAAAGAATTAAACCCATTCGAATCAACGCCAAACGAATGGAAATAAAGAACAGTTTGATAGAAAGGGTGTTAGCTGCACAGAAGGAAGCTGTGTTGGAAGCTAACTATCCCAGTGAAAAGCTAGGAGTAACTGAGGAGCAGTTAACTCTTAGCAAGGACGGAATTCTACGATTGAATGGACGAATATGGGTTCCAATTTATGGAGGACTTCGAGATGTCATCCTCCAGGAAGCCCATAGTTCCAAATACTCCGTGCATCCTGGAGCTGATAAGATGTACCAGGATTTAAAGGCTAATTATTGGTGGATAGGCTTGAAGAAGTCTGTAGCCGCCCATGTAGCAAAATGCTTGACATGTGCACAAGTCAAAGCCGAGCATCAGAAACCATCAGGTTTGCTACAACAGCCTGAACTTCCTACATGGAAGTGGGAAATGGTAACTATGGATTTTATTACCAAGTTACCCAAGACAAGAAAAGGAAATGATACAATATGGGTTATAGTTGACAGACTGACTAAGTCAGCTCATTTCTTACCCATCAAGGAGACTTATAGCTCCGATATGTTAGCCCAGCTATACGTTGATAGGATTGTCGCCTTACATGGCATACCTGTAGCTATTATCTCTGATAGAGATACTAGGTACACGTCACATTTTTGGAAAAGTTTCCAACAGTCCTTGGGCACACGTTTGAACTTTAGTACGGCTTACCATCCTCAGACAGACGGCCAGAGTGAGCGTACTATTCAAACGTTAGAAGACATGCTACGGGCATGTGCAATCGATTTAGGTGGAAGTTGGGATAAGAATCTACCGTTAATCGAATTCTCCTACAACAATAGCTACCACACCAGCATCAAGGCTGCGCCTTTTGAGGCATTATACGGTAGAAAGTGTAGATCGCCCGTTTGTTGGGCGGAAGTTTGAGACGTCCAGTTATCAGGACCAGAGATCGTATTCGAAACAACAGACAAGATTGTCCAGATTCGAGACCGTCTCAAAGCTGCCCGGGATAGGCAGAAAAGTTACGCTGATCCTAAGCGTAAAGATTTTCACTTCGAGGTAGGTGACAAAGTCCTACTTAAAGTGTCGCCCTGGAAAGGGGTGATGCGGTTTGGTAAGAAAGGCAAGCTGAGCCCGAGATACATAGGACCTTTCGAGGTTATCGAACGTGTCGGGTCAGTTGCCTATAAGTTGAACTTACCAGAAGAGCTCAGTGGAATTCACAATGTGTTCCACATCTGCAATCTGAAGAAGTGTTTCGCTGACGAATCACTGGTTATACCGCATACAGATGTGCATATAGATGAGAGCTTAAAGTTTGTGGAAAAACCTTTGTCGATTGAAGATCGGCAGGTAAGGAAGCTTCGAAGAAAGCATATACCTTTTGTTAAGGTCAAATGGGATGCCCGTAGAGGTCCCGAATTCACGTGGGAGGTTGAAGCCACGATGAAAGAAAAATACCCTTATTTGTTTCAGTAAATCTCGGGTCGAGATTTATTTTAAGGGGGTGAGGATGTAACACCTCGAAAATTCGTGTTAAATGAAGTAACGACACGTGTCATTTAAAGACAAAACGCGTTGAAAACCCGGAGTAGACAAAGATGTTTCGGCAGGATTTAAAGTGGCGTCATGTTAAATTTTTTACCTCTGAACACCTCAATTATAAATCCCAAGACCCAAGTTTTTTTTTATATAACAAACATCTACTATGTCTAAATTCAGAAGTTGGTTCACAATAATGGATGTTGAAAAGCATGATTTGATCCCAAGAAGAAAATGAATGGTAAACCGTTGTTTACGGGTCTTGTAAATGCAATCAATTGAAACAAAGGATAATGGTAGGGTAAGGAACTGTACTAGATCCATAATAGAGGCCCCTTGTTGCCAAAACAAAGTCCCAAAGTCGTGCAAGTTGATGCCCTTTCGAAACACCAACAGACAACAACATTTTGGTCCCTGATGTACCCTTGCGCACCGCAGCAAGGATAGCCTTGCGGTGCGCAAGCCAGTGCCCAGCATCAGAAAACAGGCTGTTGCCTGTTATGCGTGATTTTGACCCATTCCTCCAGTTTTTCTTGCATGTAAACAACCCCTAGGCACCCCCTACATGCTAGAGACATGTGTTTATCATTTGTGGTTGATCATAGACCTTGTTGTCAACACTTATTGGTGATTGAAGACACTATAAAAGGCCACTATATGCTTCATAATTCCTCACAACTTCTTGCATTCATTCTGATCAAATTGAGGAGCTTTCAAGCAGATCAAGCCTTCCTAATCCATCAATTAAGCACCTAGTAAGTTGCCTAACCTTTCTAAATTGATTATAGCTTAGTAATTAGCTTAAAAGTCAAACCGACGTAACTACGGTTTGACTTCGTGATTTGTTAATGATAACTCAGTCGTAACCCGAATTAAAAGTACCGATAGATAGATAATTATATGGGTATTAAACCCTTATAAGGGCACGTACCGATTCCAGACCTAACTAGGTCGTTTGTCGAGTCAAAACGTTGACCGAAAAAGTCAACAGAAACGTAATATATGATTTAATGCACAATTAGCAATCCGCGAGGCATGTAACCTATTTTAACATTAATGTAACTTGGTAATAAGTATTAAAACTTGTCTATGCTTGTCCGACTCGACAAATTTCTGTTTAAACCCGGTTCGGAACCGAAAGGCGCAAAACGTTGACTTTTGCTTTGACTTCGGTTCTGAACCGTTTTAATTTGATTCGGTATTACCTTAGTACTTCATTAGGGTTGGATTACATGATAGAATAAGTCTCTGTACTTGTTTCGTTGATTATCTGATGTATGCACGCGTTTCCGTTAATCGCTTAAATCGGACCATAATGCCCTTATGACCAAACAATGAGAATTTTGAAAATGAGGAAGAACAATAATCTTAGTTACTGATTATTAAACATGTACGTAAATTTTCACGTCAATTGGAAGTCCAGATTAGGAGATATGCGCGTTAGCGTAATTAATAGGATTTTTATTAATTAATCGGCGCGATTAGCGCATAGCCTATCTAAACCCGATTTTCGGTACCAAAACTTTTACCCACTAATGTTAAATAATATTTTGGGATTTTTGAAGATTTTTAATTATTTTTAAACTGATCATAAGCTAGGCTTATCGCCTTAATTCGGTAAATACCGAATATGCCCTTTTAAGCCATAAAACGAGTTATACGAGTCCGTTTGATACCAATCCAATTGCCACTGAATTTAAATAATAAATGTAGTGTTTTGAGCCTATTTTTCTGATCAGAAAACTCGGAATCATATTTTAACCCGTACGTCACTTAAAACGGCTTTATACGCGTATTAAACGCGTAGTTTGAATTTAAAACCATTTTGCCACGTAAGACTTAATACCAATAGACATAACCTGTTAAATTAAGTTGTTTTTCTGACTTATTCAGACCCGGATCACAGAAACCTAATAAATCCCTTTTATGGTCGTTAAAATGACCAAAATACCCCTACGGGGCATAACTAGGGATTTAACTTGTTTTGGCCATTATGGAAGATATCATAATGATATCACAACATATTTAAAGCGTATTAACTTAGGAAACCTGTTCGCGAACCTTTCGGTTACCCGTTATGCGTTATACGCGTTCGGTTCGGTTTATGTAACTAGTTTGCATAAACTAGCCGAAACGGGTCAAACGATATCATCTTTATCCCAAAATCCAGAATGTGAATAATAAACCCATATTAAACAAGTCTCTGAACTTGTCGGGTCTAAAACACATTCTACCCGGTCTTCGCTTAATCGTGCGTACGAACCGTATCCTTAAAACTAACCGGTCTAAGCTTAAGCTTAATTAAGGACCCGTTAGTATTCTAATAGGTTATATTAAACCTTCGTTCCAGATTAGGAGAACCAGTAAAAGCTATCTGCAATTTATTCAATTAAGGATTTATACTTTGCTCAGGTAAATACTTTTAACTTATTTTCCCTATACGGGCTTGGGTTACGGTACATAGCGTACCGCTTGATCGGGCATCAAATCTCCACGCTTAGTGGGTAGTTGAATAATTTGATCGGCTCGTTTAAACAGTCTTGTTTACTTTACAGCCTTTGGGGGGTTAATGACCATGTCCCGGATATCCTTGGCATCATCTTACGAGATTGGCCACGACCAGAGCACGGGGTGTAGGCGTACACCCTTGTATAACTCTATTATGTGGTGTGTCTATTGATCTTTAACCCGGATTTGATTCGGGCTACTGAACGCATAAGTAACATGTAATACGTTCACAAGATTATAATATTAAATAATTCTCCCAAGTTAAATAAAATGATTTATGCCACGTGCATCCAAACAAACTTTCAATCATTTTCCAAAATGAGTCAGTTGAATGTATTTACCAGTGTAAACTGACGTATTTTCCCAAAAAGACTGAATGCAGGTACTAAACGAAATTTGGCTGGATTGTCTCCTAAGCATCAATAAAAGTCTCGCAAGCTTAGGATGCCAGAAGTCTGTTGAAACATAAATGTTATTTTGTTTCGATCCTACTGTGGATAAACACCGGATATTGTGACTTTGATTACAATAAATAAATTCGGTTGTATCTTATTTTTAAATTTGCTTCCGCTGTGCATTATTATATTGTGTTGTTTAACTATTACGTTGCCAACCATGACGTCACGATACTCCCCCACCGGGCCCACCGGTGACACGTGGACATCGGGGTGTGACACATATGCTTCTTTTTTGTGAGGTAAGTCAACCTTTAACTTTATGGGTATCTGAGTGGAGAAAGATGGCTGACGATATGCTTCTAGCTCTTAATTCTGCTTCGTCGAATCCTGATTTCTATGTAAATGATCATGATTTACAACAACATTTGCTTCTGGAAATAGAAAGACTATTAAACTCTGCTACGCCATCTAAATCACTGAAAGATTTTGGTCTTCCATTACCTCCTACAACAATTCTCACAACTTTAAGGAACCGACTTCTAATGGAAGAGACATGCTACAATAGAGCTGCACTAGCCTCACAACATTGTGAAATGCATTCATTACTCAATGCGGACCAGCTTCAAGTCTACAATGTCGTCAAAGATTCAACAACTACTGCATCACAGGTGTTAATATTTGTTTATGGGCATGGTGGAATTGGAAAAACTTTCTTGTGGACTACAATAATATCTTTGTTTAGATCCATTGGAAAAATCGTTTTAGCGGTTGCAGCTTCCGGGATTGCGTCTCTCTTATTACCCTCGGACAGGACAGCACACTCAAGGTTTCACATACCTACAAATTTAACAGACAAGTCTAACTGCAATATTAAAAAAAATACTCAACTTGCTGACCTCTTGAAACAAACTGCACTTATAATCTGGGATGAGGCTCCAATGAGTGATCGCCAGTGTCTTGAATGTTTGGATAGAACTCTGAAAGATATTCTTGAAGATGAGACACGTCCATTTGGTGGTAAATCTATACTTCTTGGTGGCGACTTTCGTCAGACGTTGCCAGTCAAACCTAGGAGTACACGTTCAGAGATCATTGATTCAACATTACCAAAGTCTTATTTATGGCCATTTTTCACACTTTACACATTGTCTGAAAACATGCGTCTAAAAGATTTAACTGATAACACAGCTTCTGCACAAGCCTCTGGTGAATTTGCTTCATGGTTACTTTCTATTGGTGATGGCTTAACAGGAGAACTTGATACAGAAGATCCATTAAATACAAGAATTGTTCACATACCATCACAATTCCTAATTACACCAACCGAAGATGCTCTCCAATCTCTCATCCGCTTTGTGTATAATGATTCAATACTTGCTAATCCATGTGCTGAAAATTTGTCGAATAGAGCAATTGTGTGCCCAAAGAATGATACAGCTGATCAGATAAATAATATCATCTTAAATATGATTCCCGGTGAAAGCAGGGCATACATCAGTCATGATAGCATGGTACCTCATATGCAAAATGCCGCTGACTGTGAAACTTTATACCCACAAGAATACTTGAACAAGCTAAGTTTTCCTAGCATTTCCCCTCATAAGCTTAATTTAAAAGTTAATACTCCTATTATCTTACTTCGAAATATAAATCAAACATTAGGTCTATGCAATGGCACACGACTATTAGTATCGCAATTATTGCCTAGAATAATTGAAGCATACGTAATAACTGGCACTTCAACTGGCCGCCGTGTATATATACCTAGAATAAAATTTGTTCAAAACGATAAAGATATGCCATTTGTCTTTACCAGGCGCCAATTTCCATTAAAAATTTGTTACGCTATGACAATAAATAAAAGCCAAGGCCAGTCTCTCAAAAAAATTGGTATCTATCTTCCACAACCAGTATTTACTCATGGCCAATTATATGTTGCCCTTTCACGTGCTACATCACCAAATTCACTTAAAATACTAATTACTTCCGATGACTACAATTCTGCTGAGACAACAAAAAATGTTGTCTTCTCTGAATTGATGCATCTGATCAGAAATAATCAGGTTATTTTAACACATCATTTATCGTATACGTGTTGTTTTTGCTGTTTTAATATGTTTATTATTGTTGCAATTGTCTTTTAATAAAATTTACTTTAGTCTGCTCTGTCTACCAATAATTTCAGTGCATGTTCTTTTTTTTTTTACCAATAAAACCACCTTATTCTTTTTGTACAGCTGCAAAACCAGTGAACACACATGGAGATTGAAAAGACGTCCACTTTCAGCTGGAGACTTCACAAAGATCCGTAAAAGATGAGAACTGTAAACTTATTGATGAGATCTTTTAAACTATATATTTTGTTAAACGATAAAGAATCTTTTTGGTTATATATGTTCAAGATTAGTTTGTGTGGATCATTGTCTTCTATTTTTCGGATTCTTTTTATTGTTTGACTAACTTTTATCTATATAGGTTACGACTACGATTGGTTTTGGATCACCAAACAAAGCTAACTCATATAGTGCTCATGGTAGCGCGTTGGGAGCTAAGGAAGTCGAGGACACAAGAAAAAATCTTGGATGGGTCCACGAGGCGTTTCATGTACCTGATGATGTTAAAAAGTACGTCATCTTTGTGTTCGTAATTTGAGTCGTCACATTAGAATATAGAAAATCAGCTAAACAGATTGAGAATTTGTGTGTAGGCATTGGAGTCGTCACATTTCTGAAGGAAAAGTTGTTGAAACCGAGTGGAATGAAAAGTTTGCGGCATATGAGAACAAGTACAAGAAAGATGCCACAGAGTTGAAAGCTATTATCAGCGGTGAATTGCCCTTTGGTTGGGAAAAAGCTCTACCGGTTAGTTTCTGCTCTAGGTGACAATTTTAACACCTTCATTTATGAAAAGGTTAATTCTGGTTGTACTCTATTAATTACTGGCCAGATGGGTAAATTAGAAGCTATCTAGGTGACAATTTTAACACCTTCATTTAAATGAAGCTATCTCAACCCAACCCGAGCAGTTTTACTGGTACTTAATATTGACCATTTTGACCGGTTAATTAGGATATTGAAAAAACATTATTGAGACATGTTTATTTTGTATTTTATACAGACTTACACTCCAGAAATCCCGGGAGATGCCACACGAAATCTTTCACAATAGTGCTTGAACGCGTTAGCGAAAGTTCTACCCGGGCTTCTCGGAGGCAGTGCAGATCTCGCATCCTCCAACATGACTCTTCTAAAAATTTTTGGAGATCTTCAAAAAGAGACCCCCAAAGAGCGTAACATCCGGTTTGGTGTCCGGGAGCACGGGATGGGAGCGATTTGTAACGGAATCGCTCATCACACAAAAGGACTCATTCCCTACTGTGCAACTTTCTTTGTTTTCACAGATTACATGAGACCCGCCATTAGACTTGCTGCACTATCCGAATCTAGAGTAATTTACGTCATCACCCACGATTGGATCGGTCTAGGGGAGGACGGACCCACTCATCAGCCCACAGAACATATATCAAGCTTCCGAGCCATGCCCAACATCCTCATGCTCCGACCTGCTGACGGGAACGAAACTGCTGGTGCTTATCGCGTTGCAATTCTCAACACAAAACGCCCTTCGGTTTTGGCACTCTCGAGACAAAAGCTTCCGAATCTGTGAGTCAAATGGAATGATGCGTTAATTTCGTTATTGCTTAATTAACATTATTATGTTTTCATGTTTTTAACACGCCTGATGTGCCTCTTTTCCCCTCACTAGAAATAGAATCACAAAAAACCGTCATGGCTCACACAATCAAACAGGAACACTTATAGCCTGCCCTAGAGCATTATAACCTCAGGTAAGAATTCTTGGTTTTAAATGCGGTTGCATTGACTTCATTCACAAAGTCAGTTGTTATAATATTTGGCTTTTCATTTTTATAATACTAGAAATATTTAACTTTTGAAATTAAGCTACTGATAAGTTTGTGTTTGATTGAGCGGTGCGTGTAAGTGGAGTGCATCTGGTTGCTGGACGCCATCCGTTTGATGGAAATCCTGAACAGCTTATTGCGAAGGCTTTAAGGGGGAACAGAGAGTTTGTGATTCTGTTGGCTGGGATTCGGGTGATCAATTGCTGCTTATATGTCAAGTAATAAGATTAATGGAACGGGTTGTCAACAGGAGTAAAAATGAGGTTCGAGTTTTGGCTTATTTGTAATTTTGTGGAGTTTGTTGTTTATATATTTCAGTTGATTAAATCGGGCTAGATTGTGAATGTTTATTAATTTCTTATCGATTTTATAAATATATCATGTTGCTGCTATTGATTTTTAACGTTGTTGATTACCAGATTCAAGTAATTGTGTTGTTTATGTTTAGTTATTTAGTTGTTCCTAATGGTACGTGATTCGCCAAGGCTCCAACACTTTTCCGAAAACATGAACGCTACTCGCGCAACGCGCGACATTGATAACACTAGTTATTATTATCACACGCGGTTTCAATCTTTGCTTGGAGCCACTTGTCCTCCTTTTTCACTTTTATGCACCCCACCAAGATTCCAAAGCAACCAATAATAAGGCTATAAGTTGTGGTCATGACCCTCATGGTCATCATGATCCTCCACATCGGCGCCATGTCACTTACTTCTAATCCATCATCCAAAACCACTGCCCTAAGGGTGTGGTCATGACCAAAACCACTATTTTCTTATTTTAATTTATTTTTCTGGAAAAGGAAAATGAAATATTGAAAAAGGAAAGTAGGCTCATGGTTGCCATGGTTTAATCCATGCCAACCATGGTGAATGAAGCAAGGGGATGATGTAGCAATCCATTAATGGTCCTATGTGGCATTAATGACCCAACCCATGCTCCCCACACCCTTTAGCCGGTGGGTTACTTTACTTTTAATTAAATTAAATTAACAGGGATAATCATTTTTATGTAAATAGTTATATTAAATTACGACTTTTTAATTTTTTTTAAGCAAATATTACCATATTTTAACAATTTGTAATAAACTTGGAAAGGTCATGGCAGGGTCGTCTTCGAAAATCTTCAAAAATTTGTGGGCCCTGTGTGAAGATGAAATATGGGCCCCTACTATATAAACTTATAGAAAATACACAAATTTATTTAGAAAATACACATAGTAGAAAGGAAAAAAATCAGATTTTTTTTCATAAAAAATGGAGCACACAGCTAGTTGTAGATTGAATAATATTTTAATAAATTAACATAAATTCATAAAAAATGGAACACACAGCTAGTTGTAGATTGAATAATATTTTAATAAATTAACATAAATAATCATTTTTAAATTAGATTTGAGAAGTAACTATAGTTTCCATTTTGATTTAATGTAACACAAAATTAGTCAATTAATGTCATTTGCATTTAACGCATAGCTAAGAAACCTTAAGAAAAAAAAATCAACTAAAACTCAAGCTATCAAGAGTAGAACTCTTGGTCTGCTTGCTAATAAAGTGACATGTGAACCGCCAAACGATACGTCTCATCATGTCATTTTCCAATTCAGTATTTATATATTCTCTAAGTTCTACAACGTAGCTTTATTAAAAAATAAAATTTCGGGCCCCGGAGGGTTTGGGCCCTAAGTCGTCGCCCACCCCGTACCCCCTCCGGGCCGGCCCTGGGTCATGGTTTTACACCATTTTAAATTACGATTTTTTTAAACTAAGGCATACTTTTTGTCATAATTTATAATTTACCATCACAATGTGTTTATTTACGTTTTGATGTGCAAAACCGAGTTGCCTCAGTAACTTTTTTCCTTTTTGTATCATTTGTAATTAAAGTTTAATATAAAAATGAGTGTACTAGGCATGTTTTGCATATATTAGGAGAAATTTTGTAACGAGTATGTAGAGACTGGCCCAATACGCTATATGTATTGATAGTGTAATGAACAAAACAGATACCAAATGAATTCCTGCAAGAATTCCTCTAGCACTAAGTTAATGTAAAGTTTTTTAGTTTTTGCATTATAGAATACATGAAAATATTACGTGTTTCTAATTTATGTATTATTAAAGATATCTTAAAATGCATACACGAACCACTTTTTTACCTTTTTACTGTGTCTTTGTATCTACTTTGTTTTTGTAATGCTGTTTTATTTTTTAAAAGTTGGCTAGGCCATATGTAATGGTCAAGTGACAATGACTAGTCCAGTCTAGAAACAGATATTTTTCATATATTTAAACAAAATGACATCATTTAGGTATGAAATTAGACTTTAATGACTTCACCAAAAGTTTGAGCCCTGGTTCGATTCCAAACTTACATTAACCCGATGGTCGGTTGTTGGCTCAGTGGCTCCCAATTTTTCAAGTTTCCAATTATGGTCCACTCTGGTCTATAAACCATGGCACACCAATGCAGCAACAAGTTTATAGAACAAATTTCTAGCTAGGTTGAAGCAAAAAGGAGGTATTTTTGTGCTGAGATGACATATAAAGCAGCCATTTTAAGCAAGTTCTATTGCCATTAAGGGGCAAAAAATGGGCAGATTAGACAAGTGGCCATGATAGAGTGATTGCTGGATGCTCAAAGGCCCAAAAACTAGTTCAGAAGGAAAAGAAGGATGTACTACTTTATGATTGCTATTGTGCAACCGCCAGCTCAGTTATCTGTACCAAAGAACAAAAATCTCACAGTTAGAAACATCATGTGGCCATTTCAATCCATTTATATGAAAATTGAAAAACGAGTCATTTCAGATGGTATTTATTCCATAACATGTAGAATGGGTTAAGAAGGGCAAAGGTCGTCTAACGTCTAAGTTAAATACTCAAATTTATATAATGTTCTAAACCATTATGTTTTAAAGTTATGTTATTACTTTTATAATATAGTTGATATTTATATAAATATATTTATGAGAGAAATAATTGTAAAATGAGAAGTGTAATCTTTCATTTATCAACCACATATATATATTCAAGTGATGTAGTCAAAATATAACTGAAACTTAATAACTTTAGAAGGATAATTAGGAGGGAATATATCTGTATTTATAACACTCCCCCTCAGATATATATTATTTTATTATACACAGTTAATAACATACTTCAGGATGATATTAAATAGATACTTCAGGACCTATATAATAAAGTGATACTACTGGATCAGTTGTACTGCCTCATTAAAAACCTTACTAAGAAAACCCATTGGGATAAAACTTAGTTAAGGGAAAAAGAGTACAGTGTGTATAATTCTCCCACTGAATTCAACAAACATCTTTCAATCTACGGAGACCGATCTTGTGTGATAGTTGCTCGAAACTGTTTCTTGGTAAAGATTTTGTGAATAGGTCAGCTAAATTTTCACTTGACTTTATTTGGCAAACATCAATTTCCCCTTCTTTCTGCAAGTCATATGTTGAGAAGAATTTTGGTGAAATGTGCTTTGTTCGATCACCCTTGATGTAACCTTCTTTGATCTGAGCTATGCAAGCAGCATTGTCTTCATAAATAATCGTCGGCTTCTTCTTGATCTGTTCTAATCCACATGCTTCTTGTATGTGAGTAATCATTAATCTCAACCACACGCATTCTTGACCAGCTTCATATAGTGCAATTAGTTCGGCATGATTTGATGACGTTGCTGTAAGTGTTTGCTTAGTTGACTTCCAAGAAATTGCTGTGCCACCATATGTGAATACATAACCTGTTTGAGATTTTGCTTTATGTGGATCTGATAGATATCCAGCATCAGCATACCCAACAAGCTGGGACATTTGATCTTTCTGGTAGAAAAGACCTAAGTCCTGTGTCCCGCAAATATATCGGAATATGTGTTTTATTCCATTCCAGTGTCTACGTGTTGGGTTTGAACTATATCTTGCTAGTACATGTACCGAGAATGCAATATCGGGTCTCGTGTTATTTGCAAGATACATAAGGGCACCGATCGCACTTAAGTATGGTACTTCTGGACCAAGTACTTCTTCGCCTTCTTCTTGAGGGCGGTAAGGATCCTTTTGAGGATCTAGCGGTCGGACAACCATGGGTATGCTAAATGGATGAGCTTTATCCATATTAAAACGTACTAACATCTTCTGGATGTAGTTTGACTGATGGACGAATGTACGGTTTCGTAAATGCTCAAACTGCAAGCCGAGACATAATTTTGTTGTACCAAGGTCTTTCATCTCAAATTCTCTCTTTAATATATTAGCAGTTTTTTCTATCTCTTCAGGAGCTCCGATGATGTTTATATCATCAACGTAGACTGCTACTATAGTGAATTTTGAGAGTGATCTTTTCATAAAAACACATGGACTGATTACATCAGACTTGTATCCTTCTTTTTCGAGATATTCACTGAGCCGATTGTACCACATGCGGCCAGATTGTTTAAGACCATATAAAGATCTTTTTAGCTTTATAGCACACATGTCTCGAGGTATTGATTTTAATGCTTCGGGCATTTTTAATCCTTTAGGGATTTTCATGTAGATGTCATTTTCTAGTGTCCCGTACAAGTATGCGGTGACGACATCCATAAGTCTCATTTGAAGTCCTTCTGAGATTGCAAGGCCAATTAGAAATCTAAGGGTTATCGCATCCACTACAGGGGAATACGTTTCCTCATAATCAACTCCTGGGATTTGGGAAAACCCTTGTGCTACAAGACGTGCCTTGTGTCGTACAATCTCATTCTTTTCATTTCTTTTTATAGCAAACACCCATTTATAACCTACAGGTTTGACGTCTATGGGTGTTCGGACTACAGGTCCGAAAACATTTCGCTTTTCAAGCGAACCCAACTCAGCCTTTATGGCTTCTTGCCATTTTGGCCAATCAACTCTGTGCATGCACTCTTCTAGAGTTTTAGGTATGTAATCATTTTCATTTATTACATCCGTTGCTATAGCATATGCAAATATATCATTAACACGTGTTTCATTTCGGTTCCATATTGTACTATTTTGTACATAATTGATAGAGATCTCGTTTTCGTTTGGTACCAGTGTGTCTTCTGGATTTTCATTTTCCTCTGGAGTTATATTTGTCTCTTCTGGGACATTTACCTCTTCTAGGGTTTCGTTTACTAAATTTTCACCAACTGATTTATTCTGCTCTTTTAGCTTACGTGGGTTTTTATCTTTGGAACCTATTGGTCTCCCACGTTTTCTTTGTATGGTAATCGCTTCTGGGATTACTTCAATTCGAGCAGGTGCATTTGATGCTGGTATATGTGACTTTGTCACCCTATTTGTGTCTGTGAATGCATCTGGTAATTCATTTGCGATTCTTTGCAAATGTATAATCTTTTGGACTTCAGATTCACATTGACCACTTCGGGGGTCGAGATTCGATAATGATGATGCATTCCATGTTAACTCTTGTGTTACCAGTCTTTCTTTAGTCTTATCTCCCCCTAAGACTGGGAATACTGTCTCATTAAACTGACAGTCAGCAAAGCGTGCTGTAAACATGTCACCCCTTAATGGTTCTAAATATTTAATAATAGACAGGGAGTTATAACCGATGTAAATGCCCAATCTTCTTTGTGGTCCCATAATGGTACGTTGTGGTGGCGATATCGGTACATATACCGCACAACCAAATATTTTGAGGTGGGACAGATTTGGTTCTCTTCCGGAGACCAGTTGTAATGGGGAGTATTCATGATCGGCAGTTGGTCTTAATCGGATTAGTGTAGCAGCATGTAGAATAGCATGTCCCCATGCAGAAGATGGCAATTTGCATCTCATCAGGAGAGGTCTAGCGATTATTTGTAATCGTTTAATTAATGATTCAGCTAAACCATTTTGTGTATGAACATGAGCTACTGGATGTTCAACCTTTATCCCAATCGACATACAATAATCATTAAAAGCTTGGGATGTGAATTCTCCTGCATTATCCACTCGTATGGTTTTAATTGGATTTTCAGGGAAATGAGCTCTCAACTGTATGATTTGCGCTAATAGTCGAGCAAACGCTACATTTCGGGTAGCTAAAAGACTCACGTGTGACCATCGCGATGAGGCATCAATTAATACTAAGATATAACGAAATGGACCACAAGGAGGATGTATAGGCCCACATATGTCCCCTTGGATTCTTTCCAAAAATGAGGGGTTTTCTTGTGTCAATTTAGTTGGTGAGGGCCGAGTAATGAGTTTGCCTAGAGAGCATGCCGCACATGATAAACCTTTTGATTGTAAGACTTTTAAATTCTTAAGAGGGTGCCCATTTGCGTTTTTAATTATTCGCCTCATCATTATGTTACCTGGGTGACCTAGTCCGTCATGCCATATTGTGAATGTGTCTTTATCTAGTAACATATGGTTACTCACCACCATGTATGCTTCAATAGGAGTAATATTTGTACAATATAATCCAGAGGATAAAGCTTTTAGCTTTTCTACAATGGTATCTTTGCCATTTTCATTTGAAGTAATTTGCAAGTATTCAATATTATTTTCGGATGTTGTTTTGAGGTGGTAACCATTTTGTCGAATACTTTTAAAACTAAGTAAATTTCGTCTTGATTTACTAGAGTATAATGCATCATTTATAATTAGTTTAGTACCCGATGGTAATATGATGCTTGCTCTTCCAGAGCCTTCTATAAGATCACATACACCAGAAATAGTACCAACAAGTGTCTCTGCAGGAGACAACTCAGAGAAAAATTTCTTATGTTTGAGAATAGTGTTGGTAGTACCACTATCTACGAGACATTCGTCACCAATAATAACTTTATTGGAGCTTGTAAACATATTTTCTCTGGAAATAATAAAATAAATTAATATAACGAACTACTTGCTTGAGTATGATAAAAAAATCACATCACACAAATATGAATCAAACATCACAAAGATTTTAAGTGAAACCATAACAATACTTCAAAACATAAAATACCACTAGAGTTGAAATAAAAACCAAACAAAGAAGAAGAAAAAAACATAGTCTAAAAAAAATCATCACATAACACGCATTTAATGATTTTGTAGTATGAGTTTGTTGTTTTGTTCCGCGACCAACAAACATGATATTAGGTCAGAATATTTTATAAAATTACGTTCCCTGTACTGCTGCGCCAGGAGCATGTTTGATAAATGGAACGTTGAGATAGTTTGCTCAATCATGTCTTTGTCAGTGATTTGTTCACCACATAATTTAAGCTCAGAGGTGATGCGAATAAAGGTAGAGTTGTACTCACTAACAGTCTTATGATCTCGTAGCCTTAAATGAACCCACTTGTAGCGAGTTTTAGAGAGTAAGACCAACTTCAGGTGGTCAAATCTTTCTTGAATGTTTTTCCATAACTCGAGAGGGTCCTTGACAGTACGATTTTCCCTCTTTAGGTCTTCATGAAGATGAAGGCGAAGGAATGCCATAGCTTTAGCTTTTTCTTGAAGGGACGTTTTATTCCCATCAATGATTGTCTCCCCCAAACTCATTGCTTCCAGATGAGTTTTAGCATCAAAAGCCCAAGAGGGGTAGTTGTTGCCCGAGATTTCAAGTGCAGTAAATTTAAGCTTTGATAAGTTCGACATTTTATCTACAAATGAAAGAATCATGGATTTAAATGCGAGCCGCAATATAAATTATATATTATAGGAGAACTTCAGGTTCTCTAGAGGTAGAACTACAGGTTCTATATTTTACGCCATTTTAATAATATGGTAGGAATTTAGAAACCCTTGTATGATTTCATATTGTAAATATAAATTTTGTTTTGATAATTTAATTAAATATTTAAATATAATATATATGAAACTTTGTGAAAGCAAAAATTATTAAAAATATATTAAAGCGTTTTGCTTTGGCATGTGATTTCTAACTTTGCATGTACGTCCATTTAAATATAATTTTTTTATTAGATTTGATATGTGAATATATTGAATTATATTAAACTTGTGTCAACAGCTGTATTCCATATCATTTCATCATATTAAATATAAATTAAATTTATGTAATATCATATGTTATATAATTATTAACATAATATATTACTATATTACAGTTGTCAAAGTTTGCAATTAAGAGAGAGAAGGTTACACCAAACCATTCAAGATCATTCAAAATTTGCAATTAAGAGAGAGAAGGTTACACCAACCGTTCAAGATCAATAAACCGTTATCGGTTACAAAACGGAGTAATTATGTTGAAATAAAATACCAAACAGTTACACCAACCGCCGGTAAACTGTTCCGACCCACCGGATTCCCTTCCGGCGAACATGTCGCCGTTAAACCGTTTAGAACCACGCCGCCGGTAAACACGTCCAAAACCACGCCGCCGGTAAACCGTTCACTTCCGCACTGTCGTCTTTGATTTTATTTTAATGGTTGGCGGTTGAGGACAATAGCCGGAGAAAAGTTTTCAGGTCAGTTAATAGTGTCTTATCGCTCGTTTAGTTGTTTTTTTTTTCAGTTTGTTGTTCTTAGCGGCAGAATTATGAGGGACTGAAGATTTATTCAAGATGGTCTGCGGATTGTGGCACTACTACCCGTTCAAGTTACAGCAACGATTTGATATGATGGCCGGTAATCTCAGCGGAGAGTCTCGTGCTGATAACGTGAGAGAAATAATTGTAAAATGAGAAGTGTAATCTTTCATTTATCAACCACATATATATATACAAGTGATGTTGTCAAAATATAACTGAAACTTAATAACTTTAGAAGGATAATTAGGAGGGAATATATCTGTATTTATAACAATTTACAGAATTTGTAAAATTGGATAAAGAAACAACCAGACCTAACCTGCTTTGACCCACACATGAAAGTTATCCGTTTGATATGAACCCATTTTGACCCATTAACAACCAAACAACCCCACTTGTTTTGGATAGTCCAATACACCATATGTGGCAAGATGGCTAGGTAACGCGTCAAAAACAGGTCAATTTTAGTATGGCCGAATCAAATGGGTTAGGTTGTGTTGACACAAACCTGTATCTGTGATTTCTTTTGACTTTTTGCAATGATGAGTGTCAACTACAATAACAATCTAATCTTTTAATTGCAACAATTAGGAAGTTGTATACATTAAAGCTCTTTCTTCGTATTTGCGCCTGTTGAGATAAAACAAAACATGAATCGACCCATTTTAAGTAGATGCATGCAGGTTGATTTGAGAAATGTGGAATAGATGTTAAAAATTTTCTAAAAAGAAAAGAAGAAAGGTTTGGACATGTAATACAAACATGATTGCAAAATGGATAAAAAATATGAACCGTGGCCTCTTTTGCGCTTAAGGCTCCTCAAATTCTTGAGGATATAGCTAATAACCTCCTTTAACGTAGCTTTTTTATTGTCTTTAAAGTTCCAAAGTTAGTTAACTTCATATCTACCACTGGGGTTGTATTCATTCAGTTCCATAAATGCAGCAACCACTGCATCAAAGATTCCACTACCCCATTCTGCCTTAAGAGTTTTTAGCTTTTTATCATCTTCATTAATAACTTCCTGCATTGTGCACAAGACTTTACTCTTAAAACTTTTACACATGCATATAGACTTAAACTGTATTTATAAAGTTCCAAGAAGCATACCTTATGTGCACCATGTAACACCCTTAATACTGGACCGAAATTATTTAATAATTATATGAACTTCATACTAATCAGAGTTTACAAAAACTTTTCGTGTTTAAAGACCATACATATTTGTGATAATATCCAAAACAATTCCAAGATAGAACATAACAAGTTTTAAGTTAACCCTTGCTAGTCAACTAACAACTAGTTTAAAGGAATCAAAACACTGTTAACAAACCATTTACAATATGATTAAAGTCTAGACAAGGTTAAGATTGGTGCGGAAGCTTCAAAATGCGTGTTCGGTTCTTGACAACGTACTTGATCACCATCCGGAAGGACCTCATCCTTACCTAGGGTCAAACCACTAAAAAAACATTAGTTTTGACATTAATACAATACATATAAACGAATTCCGACATCGAAAAGTGGATAAAATACTCAGTTTTCTGGGCTCTACCGTAATTTACGGTATCTACCGTAAATTACGGTAGACCGTGAATCTTCTTGGTCTGCCGTAAATCAGTAGAGGTTCACCGTAAGACCTTTATTCTCCACCGTAAATTACGGAGACTCTCCGTAATTTACGGTGGATACTGTAACTTTGCCATTTAACTATTTTGTGGATTTCACCCTAATCCGCATACCGTTTTAGGCTATTTCTTTCCTGTATGTTTGTAAATTCATTACGGACATATTCATTTTGATTATCATACCAACAATTGACTCACCGATCATACGGCTAAAAGTTACTATACTATTATTTATTCGACCCATTCCAACTATAAGTGTATATTTCCAATTTCTTATTCTAAGACCTTTTAGATGCCATTACCCAAGTTCCCGGGATTGTACATCTTGGTATGTTTGCGCTATTCATGGTTTGTGTTTCCTTGGAATTAAAAGCTCGTTTCCTCGAAATTCAACATTCCGTTTTAAACGGCCTTTTCAACATACCCCCATTTATTATTCCAATATCCTGGATTCACAACTTTAATTATCATAGCTAGGTTCATAAGCGTAGTGGAATCCACACTTAACAACTTACGAAACCATCATATCGCTATTGTCATGATTCCTTTTTATGGTATCTATTCAACCCGTTTGACTATCTAGTGAAATCCATCACTTTATTAGCAAGTCAAACCCAATCCCAAATCTTTATTTTGACCCGTTTGATGTTCAAGTGAACTACGCCACTTTAGAACACGCCAAACGCATCCTTTACACTACGATTCTATCTATACACTAAACTCAAACATATATGCGTAATTTAACAAGACCAAAGTCACGTACCTTTAAAGCACACCTTTTCTGCGTGTATCACCTCCGGCGTGTCCACTTGACGTTCCGGATTCATTGCCTAAAGAGTTCAATTCATAACAAGATTAGAACTCTTTCATAAGCTTTAACGCATTATTTCTTAACATATTCAAATCTGCGTTTTACCCAACCTTTAACATTTTAACCCTCATTTAGGCGTTTTATCAAACACCTAGCGGGTCGGATTTCTACATGATCTAAACCAAGTTCATGACTTGAGTTTATCACCATAATTAACTTCAATTAGACTACATGTCCATATTTTAACATCAACAATTAAGAGATTTCCTCATAATTTCAGTTTACACTAGAACAAGAGTTCTAATCCTAGCGTTTATCAAGTTCCACTAACATATTATTCAACCACTATGGTGATTTTGATCCTTACAATTATCATGCAAGAATTTATCAAGAAATCATCTAGGGTTTGTCCCTAAACCTTATATCACTTCCAATTTCATGTTTACAACACATAATTAAGCTCTACACTCGATTTCAATCACATGCATGAACTTTGAATCGAATCAAAATGACCTAATTCAACATACCTTATGATCCCTTTGTCGAGGTGATCACGATTCTATGTTCAGATTTCGATTTCAACTTGATTTTGGCCTTCAATTTGATAGTTTAGTAGAAGTTAGGGTTTTGGGAGTGAGGGTGTCGCCCCCTCCTGTTCTTGATCGACCAGAGACCTCAATTGAGGTGTTTGGTTTTGTTTTTTATTAAAACTATTAATAATAGTTTCAAGTTTGACAACATTGGCCCCTCTACTTTTGTTTAACATATAGTTTGGTTATTCTAACCCTATTTGGAGTTATTTCTAGACTTCTAGTTAACTAGGTTATAATTTCCTAGTAAAATAAATTCTTGTTTATTTATACTTTATAATTCTAATATAAAGTTTTATATTTTCGGGATGTTACAAGTCCACCCCTCTTAAAAAGGGTTTCGTCCCCGAAACCGTATTTACGTACCAAATAGTATGGGGTAGAGCCGTTGCATCTCTTCTTCGGATTCCCATGTGGTATCCGCACCCTTCCTGTGTTCCCATTTAACCTTCACTTGGTTAATCACTTTGTTCCTCAAACTCTTCTCTTTACGATCTAAAATCGCAATTGGTTTTACTGCACAGCTGAAGCTGTTATCGACATCGATATCATCGTAATGGATACGAGCAGTTTCGTCTGCTAAACATTTTCGGAGATGTGACACGTGAAATGTGCTATGAATCCCACTCAACTCCTCGGGTAGTTCGAGACGATATGCTACTTTACCAACCCGTTCGGTGATTCTGAATGGCCCAATAAATCTTGGGCTCAACTTCCCTCTTTTTCTGAACCGTATTATTCCTTTTCACGGTGATACTTTCAGCATTACCTTATCGCCCACTTGAAACTCAATCGCCCTCTTTCGTTTATCTGCGTACGACTTTTGTCGATCCTGAGCCGCTTTTAGGTGAGTTCGAACCATGTCGATCTTCTCGTTCGTAGTTCGGAATATATCAGTAGGTGCTAGTCCTCGTGGACCCACTTCTCCCCAACATACCGGGGTTCGACACTTTTACCATATAACATCTCATACGGGGCCCTTTTAATACTCGAGTGATAGCTATTGTTATATGAAAATTCGACCAAGGGTAGATAGACAACCCAACTACCCCCGAAGTTTATAATGCAAGCCCGCAGCATATCCTCCACCGTTTGTATTGTTCTTTCACTCTGCCCATCCGTTTGTGGATGGTAAGCGGTGCTAATGAACAGTTTAGTCCCCATTTGTTCTTGGAAGTCACGCCAAAAATTCGAAGTGAACCGAGTATCTCTATCTGACACAATGGATATCGGTACCCCATGGCGTGCTATGATTTCATTGGTGTACACCTCCGACATCTTCTTGGATTTTTAAGTCTCACGAATCGGAATGAAGTGAGCACTTTTCGTCAATCTGTCCACGACTACTGTTGGAACCTGAAGGTTTGTGCATAGAGGATTACATAGTTAAAGGGTTGATTTTGTAATTGTTTGGTTTATATTTTGGGTCGACATGTATGGGTTGGGCTAGTTTGACCGGTTTTGAGTGGGCCTAGGTTAAGAGTCCATATGTTTAGTATTTAAGCAAACCTCAACCATTTGGTTGAGGTTGATCGATTGGTTGCGACTTGAAGACTAGCCGAAATATTATTGGAGTCTTGTATCAGTCTTTGTTCATCATTGAATGCAAGTCTCGGTTTGTTTTAATTCATATTGTTTCGGTTTATATTTGTTTTGTTCTTGAATCGACTTGTGATAGGATTCCGCACTCTCACAAGTTACAATTGATATCATTGAAGGATTCTATTGGGTTTTACAATTGGTATCAGAGCCAAGAAACCAATCTTGGTTCGGTTTTGATATCATTCGGATTCAAGAACATCTTATGCTACTGATCTGGTTTTTCAGTGTTTGTTTTGCAGTGATAACATTCAATCTTCAAACTGTTCTTAGAAATTATCGAAAGAAATTACTGATTTTGGTTTGTGTGATTTCAGAAAATTGTTAGCTGATTTCTCGGGGTTTTGGTGATCAAAGAAAATTCAAAGATTACGATATCTTTGAATTTTTGAAAAGTGCTGAAAATCAGGGATTACGAGTCAACAGATTTATCTCATATTTGTTTTGTTCTTGAATCGACTTGTAATAGGATTCCTCACTCTCACAAGTTACAATTGATATCATTGAAAGATTCTATTGGGTTTTACAATTGAAAGTTACAATTGGGTTTTGCAGGTCTCGACTCGCAATCAACCAGTGGTCTCGACTTGTCTGGTTCTGGTCTCGACTCGCAACCATCAGCAGTCTCGACTTGTCTGGTTTTGGTCTCGACTCGCAATCAACCAAGGTCTCGACTTGTCTGGTTTCAGTCTCGACTCGCAATCAACTACGGTCTCTAGCTGTCTGCATTTAGTCTCGACTCGCAACCATCTGTGGTCTCGAGTTGTCTGCTTCTTAGTCTCGACTCGCAACCATCTGTGGTCTCGAGTTGTCTGCTTCTTAGTCTCGACTCGCAACCGTGGTCTCGACTCGCAACGTAACTTTGCAACGGGATTTGAACTTGGACTTTGAACTGTTAACAAATTTTTGAACTTAACATAATTAATTGATTAATTAATTATGTCTACAAATAACGTTGATTTGGCTGCCCTTAACAAACAACAAGAACTGGATTCAAAGCTTGGAACCACAACACGCATTCCAAGGTTGACTGATGCAAATGATTTCCCAGAGTGGAAATGGCGTTTTGAACAACACTTAAAGGTCAAAGATTATAAAGTTTGGCGAAGCATTTCAAGGGGACTAAGGGAGATCATGATGGATAGTTCCACTGAACCAGGTGTTAAAGTAAAGAAATCCAAAAGTCAATATACTAAACCATGGGATTGGGTCCAGACATTGCTATTGGTTTTCGCACCTGCAAATCCGCCAAAGAACTGTGGGAATCCTTGATCGACGTCTACGAAGGGAATGAAGATATGAAGGAGAGTCGAAGAAATCTGCTGAGACAAAATTTCAACAACTTCAACCATATTTATGGTGAAACTGTTGATAATCAAATTCAGAGGTTCGTGAAGATAGTCACACAAATGCAAATGGAAGAAATTCATACATCAAATGCATCTACAAATAGACAGCTTCTAAATGCATTGCCAAAAAGCTGGGATCATCATGTTGCTATGATCAAGAAAACTAAAGATCTTGCTAGGTGCAGCTTGTCAGAGATGATCTCTCATATTAAAGCCTATGAGTTAGATGATAAACAAAGAGAAACCAACTATAAAAACAGCATGCTAGCCGCAGGATTCTCTGTTGCTCCCACTTCATCAAATGACAATAACACAGCTCTTTTGTCTCAAGGAGGTTTTCAAATGTTTAGCAATGCAGCATCTGCTAAGACTGCCCCCACTTCAGCAAATGTCTATTGCTCTGGGTCCTCTAATCAAGTTACTCCTCCACATCCAACAGCTGCTTCTGCTTCTACTGTGAATGCTGTGAATGCCTCCACTACTGCTTCCGCCTCCACTGCGAAAAATGAGATGATTGCTTTCTTTACACAACAGTCAAAAGAAAATTTGGATATCGCAGCCTCCGTTATCAACTGTTTGAATGCATTTGTTGCAGGAAAAATTGACCCTCCTAAATGGTATGGCGATGACTTACATCAGATTCATCCTGATGATGTTGAAGAAATGGATATCACTTGGCAGATGGCTATGGCTGCATTCAGGGCAACAAGGTTTATGAAAAGAACTGGTAAAAATAGATGGGGTGCTTCATTTACAGGAGTGTCTACAGTGCCTTTTAAACTACGTTGTTACAACTGTCACGAAGAAGGACACTATGCTCGAAACTGCACAAAGCCTCCAATTAATAGAGAACAGACTCCTGCCCAACCCGTAACACCTAATCGTGAAAGAGCTCTTGTGACCACATCAAGTTTAACTGATAATGCCGCTACTGGAAGTCCTCAACCACATGGATTAGCATAAGCCTTGGTGGTTCAGCCCAACATCAACTTTGATTGGAATTCGGAAATTGAGCGACTGAACATTTCAGCTCCAGAAAATCAAGCTGCTTCAAATAACATTGCTTTCATGACTTCAAATTATCAAGTTTCCATTTCTGAGAATGAGGCTCCAGCACCTGAGGAGGAGACTACTGCTGAAAACCTAGCTCTTATGACTCAGATTCTTTCAGCTCCAGTTAAAGGTCTCACCAAAGAAGAGGTACTTTCTGTTTTCTGTACTCCTGAGTGTAGGGAAAGGGTTGAAGCTTACAGAATACATAATGCTGAGCTAATTCAGGATTATCAAGATATAAAAAATAAAAACTTCACATTATCTAAAAATGAAAAACTTTATAAAGAAAAGATTGAAGCTCAGCGCAAAGACATCATCAAACTCAAAGATGATGTAAGTGTAAAAACAACCCATTTTCCTGAAGCTCAGGAGAAAGTATGTATTTTGACTAAGGAACTCGAAGATATCAGAGATAGATATCATATAAATGAGCTAAACATTAAAAAATTTGATTCTTCTAGTAAGTTGGTCAAAAATTTGTGTGATCAACAGCTCGCATACAAGGAAAAGAAAGGTTGTGGGTTGGGTTTTAATAAGGCTCCTCCTCCTTATAATGACAATTATACTTATCTACCTATAACTGAGGAGGAGATGATAAATGAAAGTCGAATGACTTATGCTCCCAAAAACTATAAGTCATCATTCAATGGCGAAGTAGTTGGGAAACATAAGTCTGAACCAATAAGTTTTGTTTCTAAAGGCGCAATTGATCCTAACATTTCGTCTTCATGTGCAGATAAAGTATCTGAAGTAAAATGTGGAGAAGTTCTTGGGAGTGAACCAATTGTTCAAACTAATATTTCTGAAAATTATTTTGAACAAACTGAATCTGATATTGCTTTTGGTCGGTCTTTATTTGCGTCATTTTCTGCTTATGTTTCGTCTTGTGAGCCTGATGTTTTGGGCAAAACTGATAATGTTTGTGTTGAACCTTTGAACAATATGTCTGATGATGGTTTTTCTTCAGTTAATGATTGTGAATCTGATGTTTCTAACCCTTTGGTTGATGAAAGTGTTACAGGTGAGGTCCCTCAGGACACATTCAGTGAAACCACTGAAACGACTTCTCATGAAAATCAAGAGTATCCTGATTCTTCTTCTGAAACTGTCTCAGTGGGTGTCCCTAATGTTGAATCTAGTGGGACCCCATTGGAAACTGTAGTTGAAATTGAACCTGAATTAGTTTCACATGATAAATGCGTTGAGGAAATGCATATTGATGAGACTTCTACATGTTCAAATAATGAACCTGAATTTAGAAATGAAGAAAAGGGAATTGAGATAAATGAGGAGTCATTAGATCAACAGCCACCAAAATGCTCAGAACAACCACAAGCAAAACATGTTCAGAAAACTAAAACGCTAAATCATTCAAAACCAAGCAAATCTTGTCAAAATGTTCAAAATACTCACAAAATGAAACATCAAACATGTTTTAACTGTGGCATCGCGGGCCACATTGCCAGAAATTGTGTTCAACTCCCAAGGGCAACGTACAAGAGGAAGTTTGTGCAAGATCAGAAGGTCAAGTCTAACCGATATCGTTGTTCAGAGTCAATGACGACTGAAAAGACTAAGACAATGAAAAACAACTATCGCAAGACTAAACCTTCTGATCAAGATTGGAATGCAGCCAAACGCAAAAATCAAAATCAACAAAATGATTTTCGAAGAAATCAACATAATGCCTTTAGTAACTATAATTCTAACTGGTCAAACAAGCATTGGAAACCTAAAGCTAAGGCCACGCAATCCAATCCGTCTCATACATGTTATCGAAATTATGCCATTAGAAACACTTCGAAGTTTTTAATTAAAGGCAATTTAGTGTGGCAGAGAGTGACTTACATTGATGCACAAGGAAAACCCAGATCCACTATGGGCTGGGTTCCTAAATCTAACTAATCTCGCTAATTGTGCAGGAACAGCTGTGGAGGACTACCGTGCGCCTCTGGTACATGGATAGTGGCTATTCCAGGCACATGACAGGAGACTTATCCCAACCGGTGAATGTCAAAGAATTTAATGGTGGATATGTCTCATTTGCGGGAGGAGAATCAGTAAGAATCACATTGAAAGGAACATTAAGAAACAGCGTTTTAAGCTTTGAGAATGTCAACTATGTTCCTGAACTGAAACACAATCTGTTGAGCATCTATCAAATTTGTGATCGAGGAAATTCAGTTCACTTTACAAAGAAAGGATGTCATGTTCTTAAACCTGGGATTGTCATTCCAGAAGATTGGTTCTTAATGTCAGCAGAGAGACGAGGAAATGCGTATGTGATTGATATGAACAAGAAACCATGTGAAGAAATTACTAGCCTATTCTCGAAGATTTCGGAACATGATGGTCTACTGTGGCATCGTCGCCTTGGGCATGTGAACATGAAGAATCTGAACCGACTGGCTAAAGGTAAACTAGTACGTGATCTTCCAATAAAAGATTTTATGTTGGTTGAAAAATGTGTTGCTTGTGCGAAAGAGAAAGCTCATCGAAAACCTCATAAGGCTAAACCTGCACCCTCGACGAAAGCCGTGCTCGAATTACTTCACATGGATCTCTTTGGTCCAGTGAATGTGTTGAGTATTGGCAAGAAAGCTTACTGTCTTGTAATCGTTGATGATTACTCTCGTTACACCTGGGTGTATTTTCTCAGTCACAAGAATGAAACTGCAGTCTTAGTGAAACAATTCATCACTCTGGCTGAAAATCAAGCGTCTACCAAGGTGAAGGTTATTCGATCTGACAATGGGACAGAATTCAAGAACGTTACTTTGGACTCATTCTGCACTGAAAAGGGAATTGATCGTCAGTATAGTGCACCACGGACTCCTCAACAGAATGGAGTAGCTGAAAGAAGAAATCGTACTCTTATCGAGGCTGCACGAACTATGCCGGCTGACTCGAAGCTTCCTAGTTTCTTTTGGGCCAAAGCTGTTAGCACGGCTTGTTACGTCCAGAATCATGCTTTAGTAAATAAACGTCATATGAAAACTCCTTATGAGATTCTGGAAGGACGTAAACCTTCGGTTTCACACTTTCGTATCTTTGGATGTCCATGTGTATTATTACTTATGGACTCTAATGGAAAGTTTGAGGTCAAAGGGGACAAATGTTTCTTTGTTGGATATGCAAAAGGCTCTGCCTATAGGGTATACAACAAAGTAACTAAAAAGGTCGTCGAGTCATGCAACATTGAATGGCTTGAAGAAAACACCATGGATGCCAGAGTTGGACCAGATTGGTTATATGATTATGCTGAATTGTTTAAATCATTTAATATTTTCTCAAGTGATTTTTCAGATGCAGGTGTGTCTATTCCAAAACAACCGTTATCTTTTGGGGATACTGAAGAAGAAGAACGGACAGAAGGTAGTGTCAGACATCATACCATTGATACGCCGGGAATGGTGTTTACACAGCATCCTCTACCTCAACAAATGTCTCATCAATCTCCTGAAGGTGCACAATCCAGTGGAATTTCAACTAATGCAGCTGGATCAGAACTGTTTGCTGATCCTATTCCTGAAGAATGTACTGTTACCACTCCTCTGAGTCACAGTACGGTAGCACCTAATGAGGGGGAGCCAAGCAACATACACACATCTCTAGACGAGACGATACCTGAATTTGCCATTCCAACAAGGGTTCAAAGAAATCATCCTATTGAGAATGTGATAGGCCCTGTGAATGCAGGGGTCCAGACCAGAAGCCAATCAGGAACCATTAATTTGTGCTTATATTCTAGCTACATTTCTCAAATTGAACCTAAAACTATTGATGTAGCGTTGCAGGAACCAGGATGGGTCGATGCTATGCACGAAGAGCTAAATCAGTTCGAGAAGCTAGGAGTATGGAAACTTGTGGAGTTACCAAAAGGAAAACGCAAGCTTGGAACTCGCTGGGTTTTCAGAAACAAGCAAGATTCTGAAGGAGTTATTGTTCGAAATAAAGCACGATTAGTGGTCCAAGGATTCAGACAGATAGAGGGACTGGATTATGATGAAGTCTATGCCCCAGTCGCTTGACTTGAAGCAATCCGGATTTTCTTAGCATACGCATCCTTCATGGGATTCACTGTTTACCAGATGGATGTCAAAACGGCATTTTGTATGGAGAAGTGAAGGAAGAAATATTTGTTGAGCAACCGCCGGGTTTTATTCATCCAGATCATCCAGAATATGCATACAATCTTGACAAGGCATTATATGGGTTGCATCAAGCACCTAGGGATTGGTATGCTACTCTGACAGAACATCTTCTGGCTCACGGATACACACGAGGCACAATAGATCAGACTCTTTTTATCAAAAGAGTGGGCAAGGATCAAATCTTGGTTCAAATCTATGTCGATGATATTATCTTTGGGTCTACAAGTGAGGAGCTTTGCAAAGATTTTGAGAGAGTTATGCAAAAGAAGTTCGAGATGAGTGCACTCGGTGAAATGACATTGTTTTTGGGCTTACAAGTTAAGCAAGATTCACGGGGCATTCTAATTCATCAAGGGAAATATGTGGATGATGTGCTGAAGAAATTCAAGTTCACAGACGCTAAACCGGCAGAAACTCCAATGGCAGAAAGACCGTTGTTAACTGAAGATACTGAAGGATCCCCGGTTGATCAGCGACTTTATAGGTCAATGATTGGATCATTGATGTATCTGACAGCTAGTCGTCTTGACATCATGTTTGCTGTCTGCAACTGCGCACGATATCAGGCTAATCCTAAAACTTCCCATCTTACTGCTGTTAAACGAATCTTTCGGTACCTTAAAGGCCGACCCAGGTTTGGTATGTGGTATCCGAGGGATTCGAATTTTGACCTGTTTGCGTTTTCTGACAGTAATTTTGGAGGCACTGACAAGGACAGGAAATCCACTTCTGCTGGTTGTCAATTTTTGGGTGACAGGCTCATTTCTTGGCAATGCAAGAAGCAACAAACGGTAGCTATTTCTACAGCTGAAGCAGAGTATGTTGCAGCTTCGGCATCTTGCTCCCAAGTGGTGTGGATGCAACATCAATTGCAGGACTACGGTTTGACTTATCTTAAAACTACCATATATGTTGTGATAATGATGCTGCTATACAGATTGTGAAAAACCCTGTCTTCCACTCAAAAACCAAGCACATTGATATTAAAGTTCATTTTATACGAGACTTCTTTGATAGAGGTCTTATCAAACTTGAGCAAATCGACACAGATGCAAATGCTGCCGATTTGTTCACCAAACCTGTCAGCAGTTCAAAATTTCAAGTGCTTGTGGATTTTCTGAAAATGATCCGTTTTACTGACTGAGCAAAATTTTTTTTTGTTTTGTTTTATTTCGTAGGTAAATTTGTTCATAAAGTTTTCTATTCTTAGGTAGTTTTTATTTATGCTCAAATTTAGGGGGAGAATTTTTGAAAAATACAAAAACATTAAAAAATTGAAAAATACAAAAAGAGGCATTGCATGACTGGGAAATGAAATGAATTTTCACATTATGGTCAAGGGCTGACTCATGTAAGACCAGTATCGAAACGGTTTGACTCTAGTATGATGTGTTGGTAGGCTCTATCCTTAAGACTGGAAACATTGACTGTTTCTATTCTGAACTAAAATAGTACATGACCTCAGGAAAGAAAATCACTTGGAATTAGCTCATGTCTATTTGAATGTCTGTATGTTGTCCCGATACACACAATTTTGGTCTGACTCTGAAATCTTCTCTGAAAAAGTCTTGTACCTCCTCTGCTGCATCCAGATATATGCTGACCTGGAGGTGCTAGGCAACGTCAGCTTCTGCTGCATCCAGATACATGCTGACCTAGCTGTACGTTGTCGCTCTATAGATCAATTAATCACCCGAAAGAGGCCCTCAAGTGCCCAAAAGAAACCCAAGAAACCTATATCAACCTGAGAAAAACTTATTTGATCTGTATATTATACCATCTTTGCGAAAGATCTATTATGTTCTCTTCTCAACCTATTCCCAGTTAAGATTTCAGAAATCTGGATTGGACTTGTGAAATTTGTGGTAGGGAAGATACTTGCATGATAGAGTGTGTTGTTTATATTTCCAGGATTTGATTAGTATTTGTTTGGGTGTTCATTGTTAAGGAAATCAAAACATGATAAAATTTGTTACAGGAAGTTATATGGAAAAGGTCTAGGGAGATGAGTTTAGGTGGACAAATATACTGGCAATCGTCTAGATATTTCAGTAGTAGATCAGTGTTGATAAGTGACGTCAAGCCTGAAACCTCGTGATTTGATCCCTGGGCAATTTTGTAAATTTCCTATTGTATTTTTGTAAATAATAATTTCTATTGTTTATTTTTGTTTTAGGTTTTGCATTTGTAAATTATGCTCAGAAGGTTAAGTGGATTATTAAAAAATTATAACTGATTTATTAAAAGGATTTTTACAATAAATTAATTTATCAAAAAGAAATCCTTTAAGTCGGTTAAGTTTAAACATTTGATCTCGGCCCAAAAGTCAAAGGCCCAGGCCCAGTTTGCTTAGGCTTGAGGTATAAGACATAGGTCTCGAGTCGAGACCATTTCTCACTCGAGACCATTTGATATTCTCTCTCAAAAGGTTCCGGCTAGTCTCTGTAGTTTCCGACGAGTTCTCCGGTTTTTGTCTCATCAAACTTGTTTTTCTGGTCTCGATTCATCGATTTTTAAAGGTATGTTGAAGATATTGTTGAAGTTTTGCAGGTGTTATGAAGAGTTGATGATGTTTTGATGAAGATTTGAAGATGGCCTAGAACCCTAGTTTTGAATATGTCTTGGTCTTCAAGAAAATCATAGGGTGTTTTGGGATTTTGATCCAAAATCTGAAAAGATGAAGTTGTTTGTGGGGGTCTCGACTCAAATAACATAAGGACTCGAGACCAGTGGTTGCGAGTCGCAATCTCAAGATCTCGACTCATGGTCTCGACTCGAGAATTCTTAGTCTCGGCTCCTGGTCTCGACTAAATAGCTCATGGTCTCAACTCGAGAACTCATGGTCTCGACTCGAGAACTCATGGTCTCGACTCATGGTCTCGAGTCAACAGTATCCGTTTCAAGTCTAAATTTATTATCTGAGTCATGATGATGTTGACCTGTTCTGATTGTTTTTTTTTTAAAGTTTGAATTTTCAAAATTTGTTTCAAGTATTTGTTAAATTTTTATGTTCCTGATGAACTTGTGTTTTGTGCAAAATATGGATTTGAAGTTCATTTCAACACATAATCAAGCAGGATACTTAGCACCTCCTCCGGAGAAACATAAGAAGGTGTATACTTCATTGATGAAAGGTCTCAACGGTTGCCGTATTCTTCACGCACTACGAGAAAATCCAGTTATCTACGAAAATCTTATTCAAGAATTTTGGAAAAGTGCAAGAATTGAAGTTATTGAAGGAAAGGGAGTTATTGTTGCTGACGTCCAAAAGAAGGTTGTAACTGTGACCGAGCAGATGATTCGAGAAGTATTACAGTTCAATGATCAAGAAACAGACTCTATTGAACTTCCCACTAGCACAATTGAAGCCATTTTGCCTAGATTGAGTTATGAAGGAAAGTATCCACCTCTGGTTAAGAAGTTTGTGCATCCTTATTGGCGTCTTTTGTTGCACATGTTTATTTTATGTATGACAGAGAACCGAGGAGGCACAGATCAATTGAACATTACTCAGACTGCTGCTCTTGTCTGTGTGATAACAAACGAGCCTTTTAATTATTCAAAGTATATTTTGGAAGCGATGAAGAGAAATGTGTTTGGAGTCAGAAAGGACAAGTTTCTTATGTATCCAAGGTTCTTACAAATGATTTTTATTGCTCGATATCCAGAGTTGGAGAGATCTGGAAACACGTTGGATTTGAAGCCCATGGGTCCATCTTGTTTTGGTGCTCTCACTCCAAAGAAAGGTACTGAAAAGAAATTTGAAGGATTAATTCCATTAGAGAAATTTGGTCAATTTGCAAAGACTGAAGATGCAGCTGCTAATCCAGTGATAGTGCAGCCTGTTCCAGTGAATGATGTGCCTGCAAATGCTATAGTTGCTGAAGAACATGATACTCAAAGGGTTATTGAAGACGAGCCTGAGACAGATATTTTAACAATCGATTCTGACGATGAAGGCATTGAGATTATGTGTGATTCTGGTGAAGATGAAGAGCTTCCTCCTGAAGCTGAAGCTGATACTGCTGTTTCTGCTGTTCCACCTGTGATTTCTGCTGAAAGTTTGGCTTTGCTGTTAAAGTCTGTAACTGATAAGATGGGAAATCCTCCTTCTGATCTTTCAGTTTCTAGTGAAGAGCCTAGTGAAAACCCAAAGGATCCTGATTCCCTGCCATTGAAGCGGAAAAGGAGGGATCCTTGACTTGGAATGTATGTTGAGCATAACAAAGATCAATCCATGAATATTGCTGAAGATGATGATGGTTTGTATGACTTCGACTTTGAGAAAAGTGTCACTGATACCACCACCGCTACTGAAGATATCTTTGAGTTTGATGCTGACACTCAAAGAAATGATATGGATACCACCACTGCTGATGTTCAGGTTACAACTGTTGATGCTGATTCTGTTGTTGATACTATGCCACTTGGTATTTCTGAATCTGCAGGTCCCTCTGGAGTTGTTCATGATCTACCTAGCAGTTCAAGTGGTAAGAGACCTGAAGAACAGTTGAGAATGCCATTTGATGATGACTCAAGTGATGATGATGAGTTTATTAGCATGAGAGAGATGAAAAAAAGATTGGTTGTGCTTGAGCAAGATTCAATTCACAAAGATGCCAAGATTATTCAACTTGAAGACACTATAGTAAAGAAAGATCAACAGATTGACCAGTTACAAGGAGATGTTAGCCTGTTGTTTAATATGGTTTATGATTTAAGTGGAAAGCTGGAAAAGAAGTTTGGACAAGAGTTTTCTGATCCAACTGATGTTGCAAACAGAAGAAAAGCATTCGCTAAGGATGATGCTGAAAGAAGTGCTGCTATGGAACAATATTTCAAGAGAGTTACTAATCCAGTAGCAGACAAAGAGAAGGCGGAAAGAATTAAAAAGAAAAGGGAGTTTGTAATTTTGAAGAACAAGAATTTAAATCCAGATGATGATGATGCTCATGCAACTCACCACTTAATGGATGTTGGTGAAACTCTCTATGATAAAGTTGGAAATCGTTCTGGTGTGGTTAGCTGGGGATATGATCATGATCGAAAAAGATGGTGGATAAAGAGAAAAGTTGGTCCTGTCGAGTGGTACAAACATCCAGGCCAGTTTCAGTCTTTTACTAAGGTTGATTTAACAAACTTGTCTAAAGCACCTTATGTAGATGATAAGCCTGGAGGTGCTGGATATATGTTTTTTGAAAGATTGCAGAGGGAAGTTCTTTGTAATTTATCTTCGATGCGCACGGCAGAGTCCTTCGTTAAACCAGCTAAAGGGATTAGAGATCCATACACAAACAAGCGTATGAAGATTGTGCACTGGCCTGTAACTGACAAAGAAAAGACAATTCCGTTGGTGAAAAAGATTCCAAAAGGTGCTTTAAAGTCCTTACATTTCTGGACTTATGATGAGCGTTTAGGACAGGCAGTGATTGTTTGTGATGATGAAGTGAATTTTTGCTTGGTGGATCAAATTGATTTGTTGAATCTTGCTTATGAAGACTTAGAAGTTTTAGCTCGTAATCAGATTAGAGCTACTGAAAAATATGAAGAAATAGCAAAGGGTTGGACTGCTGCTGTTGCTTCTGTTCTGCATATCAATCGAAGGGGTTTTGGTGGTTACAAAGATAGTGCGAGTGGTGATCATGACAGTTGGAGTTAAAAGAACCTCCATGCATAAACCTAGGGGGAGATTGTTGGAACCTGAAGGTTTGTGCATAGAGGATTACATAGTTAAAGGGTTGATTTTGTAATTGTTTGGTTTATATTTTGGGTCGACATGTATGGGTTGGGCTAGTTTGACCGGTTTTGAGTGGGCCTAGGTTAAGAGTCCATATGTTTAGTATTTAAGCAAACCTCAACCATTTGGTTGAGGTTGATCTATTGGTTGCGACTTGAAGACTAGCCGAAATATTATTGGAGTCTTGTATCAGTCTTTGTTCATCATTGAATGCAAGTCTCGGTTTGTTTTAATTCATATTGTTTCGGTTTATATTTGTTTTGTTCTTGAATCGACTTGTGATAGGATTCCGCACTCTCACAAGTTACAATTAATATCATTGAAAGATTCTATTGGGTTTTACAACTACCCATATAGCATCAAACCCGCGGTTGGTTTTGGGTAATTTGGTTAACAAATCCATGGTGATTTGTTCCCATTTCCAAACTGGGATGTCCAATGGTTGCAACTTATCAAATGGCTTTTGGTGCTCCGCTTTGACTTGCAAGCATGTTAAACACTTCTCCACATATTTCACGATGTCTCTTTTCATTCCGGGCCACCAATAATTTTGTTTTAAATCGTTATACATCTTGGTCGCCCCCGAATGTATCGAATAACGAGATTTATAGGCCTCGTCAAGTAGAAGTGCCTTGGCCCCACATGAGTTTGGAACCCAAATTCTCCCAAATCGAGTTTTCAATCCTTGGTTATCTTCCACCAAGTCTTTTAACAGCCCAACTATTCTTTCCCTTTTTACATTTTCTTCCTTTATTGCTTCGATTTGAGATTTCCGAATCTGCTCAAGCAAACCCGATGTCACAATTAGTTGCATCGATCGTACTCGAATAGGCGTATAATCTATCTTTCGGCTCAACGCGTCTGCCACTACATTAGCCTTCCCGGGGTGGTAATGTATTTCACAATCAAAGTCTTTGACGGTTTCTAACCACCGCCTCTTCCTCATATTTAATTCCTTCTGATCGAATGAATACTTCAAGCTTTTATGGTCGGTAAAGATAGTGCATTTCACCCCATACAAATAACGCCTCCATATTTTTAAGGCGAACACCACCGCCGCCAACTCGAGGTCATGGGTAGGATATCTCTTCTCATGAGTCTTTAGCTGCCTCGAGGCATAGGCTACAACCTTGCCTCGTTGCATCAAAACTCGACCAAGCCCCGAAT
Organism: Helianthus tuberosus; assembly: GCA_030545235.1. Taxonomy (NCBI): domain Eukaryota; kingdom Viridiplantae; phylum Streptophyta; class Magnoliopsida; order Asterales; family Asteraceae; genus Helianthus; species Helianthus tuberosus. The sequence continues at coordinate 195,727,315 of CM060370.1, read as the reverse complement.
GTGATGCATCTGAGTAAACTACCATGTCGTCTGTTCCATCCGGTAATGACAATACCGGTGCATGGGTCAGTTTTTCCTTAAGCGTTTGGAACGCCCTTTCTTGATCATCACCCCAGTTAAACTTTTCGTCCTTACGGGTTAACTTGGTTAATGGCATAGCAATTTTGGAAAAATCCTGTATGAACTTCGATAATAACCCGCAAGCCCCAAAAAGCTTCTGATCTCCGAAGGATTCTTCGGTGGATCCCATCTCGCCACGGCTTCTATCTTTGACGGGTCTACTAACACCCCGTTTGCACTAATGATGTGCCCGAGGAATTGTACTTCTCGCAACCAGAAATCACATTTCGAGAAATTTGCATACAATTTCTCTTTTCTAAGCGTCTCTAATACTTCACGCAAATGATTTGTGTGTTCCGCTTCATTCTTTGAATATATCAAGATGTCATCAATGAACACTATTACCGACTTATCTAGCATAGGCTTACAGACCCGGTTCATGAGGTCCATGAAAGTCGCGGGTGCATTAGTTAACCCAAAGGACATCACAAGGAACTTGTAATGTCCATACCCTGTACGGAAAGCCGTCTTCGGTATATCTTCCTCCTTGACTTTCAACTGATGGTATCCCGATCTAAGGTCGATCTTGGAGAACCAACTTGCGCCTTGCAATTGATCAAATAAATCGTCTATTCTTGGGAGTGGGTATCGATTCTTCACCGTGAGTTTATTTAACTCCCTGTAATCGATACACATGCGCATGCTCCCATCCTTCTTTTTCACAAATAGCACCGGTGCGCCCCACGGAGACACACTAGGCCGGATAAACCCTTTATCTAACAGATCTTGAATTTGCGACATCAATTCTTGTAATTCTGATGGCGCGAGTCGATACGGCGCCTTGGCCACAGGTTTCGCACCCGGAACCAATTCGATCCCGAACTCTACCTCCCGTTCTGGCGGTATTCCCGGTAGGTCCTCCGGAAATACGTCGGCGTATTCGCGTACCACCGGTACATCTTCAATCTCTAGTGATCTCTTGTCCGGTTCGTTCGCGTATATCATGAATGCCCTACAACCGTGCCTCATTAGCTTGCGAGCTTTTAGCATTGAACACATAACGGGATTACCCCTCTTTTCGCCGTATATGGTAACAGATTTTCCACTTGGAGATGTTAGTTTTATCTCCTTGCGGAAACATACGACTCTCGCATGGTATCGGGATAGCCAATCCATCCCGACTACAACTTGGAATTCCCCCATCGACATAGGAATCAAGTCTATTGAATATTCTTCATCGTCAATGTTTATCTTACAATCTCGACATACATCACACACAAGGAAACTTTTGTTATCACCTATTTCTACTTCTAATGGCATAGGCAATTTTGTTAGTACAAAAGAAGGATGTCGAATAAATCCATGTGAAACAAAGGATTTATTCGCACCCGTATCAAATAACACATGTGCAGGAATTGAATTTATGGCAAATATACCTGAGACCACATCGGGCTCTGTTTTTGCCTCCACTGCTGTTAACTGGAAAGATCTTGCCTTTGCTCTTGGTGTCTCAGTGTGTGTATTCTTGTCATCTTTCTTTCCGATCAACTCCGGGCACTCAGATTTCTTGTGACCCGGTTGGTAGCATTTGTAACACACCGACACCTTTCCCGGACACAATGCAGCCGTGTGCCCCGTTTTCCCACATATAGGACACGGTTTGTCCTTGAACCGGCACTCACCTTTGTGCCCCTTCCCGCATATCTTGCAGTTTGATGACCCGCTTTTCCCTTCTTGTTTCTTTGAGGATTCTGTTGTGCGCGCCTTTTTCGTTGGGCTTGGATTGACTATCTGCGCCCTTCTTTCACCTCTTTCAATCTGTTTCTTCAACTCTATCTCTCGTTCCCGAGCAACGTTTATAATCTCGGTGAGAGTCTCATACTTTGAAGGAGTCATAAACTCCATATACTCGGCGCTCAACATATTATAATAATAATATATTTTTTGCTCCTCATTCGTTATCAATTCATCACAAAACTTCATCTTATCCATGAACATTCCCGTGATTTTATCAATAGATTCACCCTTTGTCGAAACTGCATGAATTCTTCCTTGATCTTGTTAATGACTGCCTTGGGACTGTGATGTTTAAGAAACGGCGTCTTAAACTCGTCCCATGTCATAGCTTTAGCCGCTTCGTTTCCAATTTCTTTCTTCTTGTTATCCCACCAGTCTTTCGCTTGACCCCTTAACTGACCCGTGCCATAGGCTATGTAGTGGTCTGGATCACAATGAGTCCTTTCGAATACTCCATCCATATCGCTTAGCCACCGCTGGCATATTATCGGGTCAACCTCCCCATTGTAAATTGGCGGTTTGCACGCCATGAACTCTTTATATGAACAAGACTTTCGTCCTCCTAACTTTTCCTTTGCTAAATTGGTATTATCTTCCAATTTCTTGATTCTTTCTTCCACCACTGATAATACCGTGTTTTGGATTTTATCGATAAAACCCGAAAAACTGTTTTCGATTGCCTTCCCTACCTCTTCAGCAATCACTTCTCTCGTTTTCTCGGTGACTCTTGGCACCGCATTATCATTACCTTTATCCGTCATCTTTAACTGAAATGTTTACATCAAGCGTTAAACATTTCATCCATAGCATATGGTTTATTTACTTCGGTTTATTCAAGTTCATAACTTGCTTTTACCGCTCTTATTTAATGCACTTTCCGGGTTTGAGTGTATTAACACGCTCTTCCCATGCATATCTATTCATCATTCCCCTTTTTATACTTAGTAACTCTACTTAGAACAATTAATTCTTACCGGATGCTTGATCAAGCTTGAACCGAACACTTTGTTAACAACCTTAAGCTCTGATTACCAACTTGTAACACCCTTAATACTGGACGGAAATTATTTAATAATTATATGAACTTCATACCCATCAGAGTTTACAAAAACTTTTCGTGTTTAAAGACCATACATATTTGTGATAATATCCAAAACAATTCCAAGATAGAACATAACAAGTTTTAAGTTAACCCTTGCTAGTCAACTAACAACTAGTTTAGAGGAATCAAAACAACGTTAACAAACCATTTACAATATGATTAAAGTCTAGACAAGGTCAAGATTGGTGCGGAAGCTTCAAAATGCGTGTTCGGTTCTTGACAACGTACTTGATCACCATCCGGAAGGACCTCATCCTTACCTAGGGTCAAACCACTAAAAAAACATTAGTTTTGACATTAATACAATACATATAAACGAATTCCGACATCGAAAAGTGGATAAAATACTCAGTTTTCTGGGCTCTACCGTAATATACGGTATCTACCGTAAATTACGGTAGACCCTGAATCTTCCTGGTCTGCCGTAAATCAGTAGAGGTTCACCGTAAGACCTTTATTCTCCACCGTAAATTACGGTGGAGACCGTAATTTAAGGTGGATACTGTAACTTTGCCATTTAACTATTTTGTGGATTTCACCCTAATCCGCATACCGTTTTAGGCTATTTCTTTCCTGTATGTTTGTAAATTCATTACGGACATATTCATTTTGATTATCATACCAACAATTGACTCACCGATCATACGGCTAAAAGTTACTATACTATTATTTATTCGACCCATTCCAACTATAAGTGTATATTTCCAATTTCTTATTCTAAGACCTTTTAGATGCCATTACCCAAGTTCCCGGGCTTGTACATCTTGGTATGTTTGCGCTATTCATGGCTTTGTGTTTCCTTGGAATTAAAAGCTCGTTTCCTCGAAATTCAACATTCCGTTTTAAACGGCCTTTTCAACATACCCCCATTTATTATTCCAATATCCTGGATTCACAACTTTAATTATCATAGCTAGGTTCATAAGCGTAGTGGAATCCACACTTAACAACTTACGAAACCATCATATCGCTATTGTCATGATTCCTTTTTATGGTATCTATTCAACCCATTTGACTATCTAGTGAAATCCATCACTTTATTAGCAAGTCAAACCCAATCCCAAATCTTTATTTTGACCCGTTTTATGTTCAAGTGAACTACGCCACTTTAGAACACGCCAAACGCATCCTTTACACTACGATTCTATCTATACACTAAACTCAAACATATATGCGTAATTTAACGAGACCAAAGTCACGTACCTTTAAAGCACACCTTTTCCGCGTGTATCACCTCCGGCGTGTCCACTTGACGTTCTGGATTCCTTGCCTAAAGAGTTCAATTCGTAACAATATTAGAACTCTTTCATAAGCTTTAACGCATTATTTCTTAACATATTCAAATCTGCGTTTTACCCAACCTTTAACATTTTAACCCTCATTTAGGCGTTTTATCAAACACCTAGCGGGTCAGATTTCTACATGATCTAAACCAATTTCATGACTTGAGTTTATCACCATAATTAACTTCAATTAGACTACATGTCCATATTTTAACATCAACAATTAAGAGATTTCCTCATAATTTCAGTTTACACTAGAACAAGAGTTCTAATCCTAGCGTTTATCAAGTTCCACTAACATATTATTCAACCACTATGGTGATTTTGATCCTTACAATTATCATGCAAGAATTTATCAAGAAATCATCTAGGGTTTGTCCCTAAACCTTATATCACTTCCAATTTCATGTTTACAACACATAATTAAGCTCTACACTCGATTTCAATCACATGCATGAACTTTGAATCGAATCAAAATGACCTAATTCAACATACCTTATGATCCCTTTGTCGAGGTGATCACGATTCTATGTTCAGATTTCGATTTCAACTTGATTTTGGCCTTCAATTTGATAGTTTAGTAGAAGTTAGGGTTTTGGGAGTGAGGGTGTCGCCCCCTCCTGTTCTTGATCGACTTGAGACCTCAATTGAGGTGTTTGGTTTTGTTTTTTATTAAAACTAATAATAATAGTTTCAAGTTTGACAACATTGGCCCCTCTACTTTTGTTTAACATATAGTTTGGTTATTCTAACCCTATTTCGAGTTATTTCTAGACTTCTAGTTAACTAGGTTATAATTTCCTAGTAAAATAAATTCCTGTTTATTTATACTTTATAATTCTAATATAAAGTTTTATATTTTCGGGATGTTACACACCATCTATGGCAACAACGTTTACCGGATGCCACACTGGATTTTTCAGTTCCTCTTGCCACATAGAGCATAACTCAGAGGCCTTGATTTGAGCTTCTTCAGAACCATACTTCACCTTGCAGGCATCGAGGAAGGGTTTCGAATCGATTTCTCCCATTCTCTTCACCCCCTATATTAGTATGTCCACTAAACATACCCTTCATGCCCTTAAACACCTTAATCAACTCTTTGCGTGCTTCTTGCAACTCATCGTTACTTTCGCGTTCCTTAACCACAAGAGTTTGATTCATATCCTCCAAATCACCCATTTCCTCTACCTTTGCTTCCAGCTCATCTTTCAACTTTTTTATCTGCCCCTGAACCGCGGTATCATCTTCATCGGCCATAACTTTTATCACCTTCACTCTCCCTTTTAATTCCACAATTTCCATCTCTAGTTTCTGTTTGGCATCTAGCTGTCTCTATAACTCAAGTACTATCTTCAACGCCTCCTCCTTCTCTCTCTGTGATATAAGTAGTAAATCATAATTGTAAATTAAAAAGAACCAAGACTAGAAGCGGCTAAATGGGGTCTCATCAAACGGGTAACTTTAGGCAAAATTGTAAATTACCCTTTGCTCTTCAATCAGCCTTAAGAGATCCTTATCGCCTTTTTTCTGCTCTATGGAGGCCATATTCAGAGAACTCTTTCCCATGTCAATCTGGATTTTCATAAACAGAATATAAATAACACAATATGATAATAGAAAAATGTGGATATATATGTGAGTGTGTGTGTGTGTGTGTGTGTGTGTGTGTGTATATGGTGTTTGTGTATAATAATCACCTTTCTTTTCTCCTCATCTAATCTTTGTTTCTCACGTTCTGTTCGGGCTACTTTCTTACTAACTTCTTTGCTCCGAAATTCATGTTCTTTCCTTAGTTTGTCCACCTCAGCATGGGCCCTTTCTCGTTCATCTAATAATGCATTGACACGCTCTTGTTCAAGGACCTGCAGTTTTCTTCTCTCTGAAGAAGAACAATACTTCCATGTTAGCAAAATCTCAACCTTGTAAAAATGGAACTCCACACAAATAGGTATTCATTTAACAGGATTATTGCATAAAAAGGTAACGTTTTATCTAATTTCTGTGTTGGGTAACCATGTTTATATTCTTTCAAAAATACCCTAAAAAGTGTTAAAAATATTGGTAGAAAGATCTCAAACATGATGATGTGTAGTAATTTGACCATGTAGTAATTTTCTGACATGGCACTCAGGCCAAAATTTTGTTACCTATTTATGCAAAAGTGACAGACAAATGCACGAGAAAACAGAAATATAATGCATAGCAAACTTTTCTGTTTGGGAAAGTACATAGAGAAAAGAAGAGGGAGTAACAAACCTTCGCGGAAATCTTGTTGCATGTTTTTTATTTCTTCCATCGTCCTACTTAAAGACATGGTTTTCTGATTACACTTGCTTTGCAACTCATCAAGATTTTCATTCCTCATGTCGATCTCAGTCGCTAATTCAATCACTGGTCGTTTTCTGGTTTTTGCAACTTCTTGCTCAACTTCCGATACCGTCTTCAGATCCCTGTTCATGCGAAGGTAGTCTCCTATTGGCCCTTGTGATTCAAAATCATTAGCACGAGCTAGCCATGCATAAATACTACTTGAACCAGACGGATTTTCTGCTCCAAAAGCTTTCTCAAACTCCATACCGTTTTTCAAACCAATCAAACTGTTGTTGAACCTCTTCAGGCTTGTATTTTGAGAATCTCTTGATCCAATATTCAGTGTTCTCAAAATCATTCGCACCGTCTGATTCTTTGACTATGTTGACCAGAATTCCAGCCCAAGTCCAGCAAAACAATTCGTTTTCTTCAGTGATTGGCGCTGCTACTTTCAGCGGCTTTTCAGCCTCATCTGCCAGTTCATTTTCTAAGTACAATTTTAGAGCAAGATGGTTTGCCTTTTGCTTTGCACTTCTGTTTGAAGAGCCTTTGCTTTACTCCAGAAGCATGTTGATGCAAGTCTTTGTATTTGAAATTCTGTTTTTTCTTGCCAGCACAAAAAGGGCACTTAAAAATGCCACCGGGATACTTAACTTTGGGTGTTCCATTCCTCAGTTGCTCGTATGGCTTATCTTTGTATTCAGTAATCTCCGAATCACTAAACTCGGACTCTTCACCAGAACTGATATCCATCTACTCAGAAAACATACACAAGACAATATGAAGATGTTAATTAAAAGCATGTTGAGACATAAAGGGGGTGTAATTAAGGTAAAATGAAAATATCGGATATCCTAATTCCTATTTGGTGATGCTATATGTACACCAGCGTGCCTATCACATCATACGGTGAAAAATTATCATAAGGGCCATATGACTTTGTCAATGGTCATGCCAGTCACTTTGTGTCAGTCAATCACATTATACGAGCTGTATTATTTGACAAACACCACTTCACACAGGCCCTCATATGACACATGTAACAATTACTCAACCTTAAGTGCCAAAAATACATAGACCAGCGGATCTCAAGCCTCTCAGAGGTCTCACATTTCCCTGAAAACTTCTGTTCCATACCATAAACGCTAAATACTCGAATATTGTGAATTTTAATATATGAACAGATACTGTGATGATTCAGAATTTAGAGTCATGGATCACTAACATACATGACAGGTGTTAAATACGTAAAACTTAAATGATATGCAAATTTAGCGTTACATTTTTATGTAAAACATGTATCAATTTTGCATTTAAAGATACGTTAGTTCTGTTTCTCATCATTTCATTCTTAGAAACTATAATAGATTCCTGAATGTGGATATAACGAAAGAACAAACCCTAAATTACCAAAATGAAGGGAAAAAAAGCAAAAATCAAGCCATATGCCTTTGTCATTGGTCACACCAGTCATTTTTGTGTCACGCAAACACATCATACAAGTCATATAATTTCACAAACACCACCTCACACGGACCCTCACACGACTCATATAACAATTTTTCGCTTATCATATGACATCATACGGCCCCATATGACGCGCCAGTGGTGTTTGATAGTGTGTCAGCGATGTTTCTATAGCCTAGCCCTTCCTAAATACAAGTACACAACCTTAGTCCTCTAAGAGGTCTCGCATTTCTCTGAAAACTTCTGTTTGATATCATAAACACTATACACTCAAATGGTCAAATATTGTGAAAAATAAATATATGAACAGTCACATGCTGGATACTCTGATGATTCATTATTTAGAGTCATCATCAGTCATGGATCAATAAAATACATAACATGTGTTCAAACTTAAGTCAAATGCAAATTTAGCGTTACATTTTTTTACAAAACACGTATCGAATTTGCATTTAAAATAGGGTCTACATATTTACACACCTTATTGCCTATTTGGACACCCTTCAAGACGCCTCGTATAGACCTATACGAGGCATATAGCCTTTTTCAATTTCCAAGAGAATCTCTGATTATGTCATATTTTGTCTTATTTGCCTCGTATACGCCTCGTATAGGCCTATACTGGGCGTCTAGGCGAAAAAAGACCATTTAGCCCCTGATTTAGGCCTATACTGGGGGTAAATTGGTCTTTTTTGCCTCTCTTATATGCCTAGTATAGGCCTATACTAGGCGTATATAATGGTTTTTTTTTTTTTTTTTTAACAAACATTTTATACAACATTAATCGTTTTAGCAAACTTTTATACAAAAACAAGTTTTTTTATTTTAAATAATTAATATTAGGACCCCTCGTTGGTTTTTTTTTAGTTGAAAAATGGATGTTTTGGTAGGGTAATTTGATTGTTTTTGGAGGGTGATGTTTTTTGAGTAAAAAAATGGGTGTTTTGGTGGGGTAATTTGAGTTGTTTTTTAAGAAAAGTTTTATTTTTTTTATAAAAATATTTTAAAATATTCGATCGTATCAAAAAAAACCAACGAGTGGTCCTAATATTAATTATTTAAAATAAAAAAACTTGTTTTTGTATAAAAGTTTGCTAAAACGATTAATATTGTATAAAATGTTTGTTAGAAAAAAAAAAAAAACAACCCTTCAAGACGCCCAGTATAGGGCTATACTGGGCGTCTATGTGGACCAAAAGACCATTAAACCCCTGAATTAGGCCTATACTGGGGGTAAAACAAGGCTATAATGGTCTTTTGGACCCCTCGTATACGCCCAGTATAGCTCTATACTGGGCGTCTATTATTATTATTTTTTTTGTTTTCTTTTTTTAATATTTAAAAAGAGAAAACAAAAAAAAATAATAATAAAAAAAACTCATATTAATTATAATAACACTAATATTAATTATAAAAAACTCATATTAATTATAATAACACTAATATTAATTATAAAAAACTCATATTAATTATAATAACACTAATATTAATTATAAAAAAATCATATTAATATCAATAACCCTAATATTAATTATAAAAAACTCATATTAATTATAATAACACTAATATTAATTATAAAAAAACTCATATTAATTATAATAACACTAATATTAATTATAAAAAACTCTTATAGGACTATAGGTGTGGTTTAGGTCCCGTTTAGGCCTATAGGCTTATACAAGACCTATATGGGACCTATACTAGACTTATACTATACACTATACGATACGATACAACACCCGTATACGTCGATAGGCCTATACAAGACCTATAAGGGACCTATACTACACTATATGATACGATAGTATCGTATTGTATCGTATAGTATGTTATTGTATCGTATCGTATAGTGTATAGTATAAGTCTCGTATGGGTCCCATATAGGTCTATACGAGAGCTATACGAGACTTATACTACACTATACGATACGATACGATACGATACAATACAATACAATACGATACGATACTATAGGATATGATACAACGCCCGTATACGTCGATAGGCCTATACAAGACCTATAAGGGACCTATACGAGACCTATACTACACTATATGTTAAAAACAATGTAATATTTCTACGATTGAATATTTTTAAAGGCCGATCTTGAAAACGGTAAAATATTTTCATAAAAAAATAAAACTTTTCTTAAAAAACAACTCAAATTACCCCACCAAAACACCTATTTTTTTACTCAAAAAACATCACCCTAAAAAAACAATCAAATTACCCTACCAAAACATCCATTTTTCAACTAAAATAAACCAACGCGGGGTCCTAATATTAATTATTTAAAATAAAAAAAAACTTGTTTTTGTATAAAAGTTTGCTAAAACGATTAATATTGTATAAAATGTTTGTAAAAAAAAAAAAAAAAAAACCCTTCAAGACGCCCAGTATAGGCCTATACGAGGCATATAAGGGACAAAGGGTCATATATGAGGCCTATACGAAGGGTCCTATACGCCCAGTATAGGCCTATACGAGGCGTATTGAAGCAGTCAAACCAGAAGTGACATGAGTCAGACACTGATTTTGATGTAACCCTATACGAGGCCTATACGCGGCAAAGGGTGTCTAAATAGGCAGATAAGGTGTCTGGATAGTTTGAGCCTTAAAATAACATCTTCGGTTCATACGCCAGTTATGTTTCTCATCATTTCATTCATAAAAACTATAATCAAAACCTAAATGTGGATTATTTCTCGGATAGAACGACACACAGTTGACGTTTTTCAACTACTATAACGAAGGAACAAACCCTAATTTACCAAATGAAGCAACAAAACAGAAATCAAGCTCGATCGAACAATTTGCAGAAAGCATATGATCATCAACTGGAAAAGGATACCTGAAAGAGATTATTGAGGTGTAATTGCGAATTGAGTCAGCATAAACCCTAGTGTACGGCAGCAAGTAACGTAGATTGATCGTTGGAGAAGAAGAGAAAGCGTATGAACAGTTATTGATTTAAGTAGTAGGAGATTATTATTATATTATATCAAAATATAAAATTGAGTTAATTGTCAAAATCGTCCCTGAGGTTTGGGCAGGTTTGCTATTTTCGTCCAAAATGACACTTTTGTACCAAATTGCCCCAATGTTTGTAACTTTTTGTCATTTTCATCTAAACCACTAACTCAGTTTATTTGTTCTGTTAAGTTGATGATATTTGGATAAAACTGACAAATATAAAATCAAAGGGATGATTTTGGCAATTTACTCAAAGTCTTTTAAATTTCTTTTATTTAATTAATTTTGTTATATATATAATAAGAAAGAATATACATGCAATTTTTATATGAAAAAAATAATAATAGCTTTTTCACATAATTTTTATAAATTTTCATCAAATCACTAACTAAGTTAATTTTTCTATTAAGACGAAGGATGTTTATAAACTAAGACATAAATTAATTTCTAATTTTTATATAGATCAGTTTTATAAAAATAAAATCTACTTAAACCTCTAACTTTTATAAGACATTTCCCTGAAAACTTCTGTTTAATACTTGAATATTGTGAATTTTAATTTACGAACAGTTACTATGATGATTCAGAATTTAGAGTCATGGATCACTAACATACATAACAGGTGTGAAATACGTAAAACTTGAATGATATGCAAATTTCGTGTTACATTTTCTGTAAAACATGTATCAATTTCGCATTTATATAACATCCTCTGCATATACGCCAGTTCTGTTTCTCATCATTTCATTCTTAGAAACTATAATCGATTCCTAAATGTGGATATAACGAAAGAACAAACCCAAAATAACCAAAATGAAGGGGGAAAAAAGCAAAAATCAAGCCATATGACTTTCCCATTGGTCACACCAGTCATCTTTGTGTCACGCAAACACATTTAACAATTTTTCGTGTATCATATGACATCATACCGCCTATATGACACGCCAGTAGTGTGTAGATATTAATTTCAGGTCTAAAGGTCTAACATTTCTCTGAAATCTTCTGTTTAATATCATAAACACTATATACTCAAATATTGTGAAAAATTAAAATTAATATATAAACAGTCACAAGCAGCATACTTTGAGGATTCATAATTTAGAGTCATGGATCTCTAAAATACATAACATATGTTCAAACTTAAGTCAAATACAAATTTAGGGTTACATTTTTTATAAAACACGTATCGATTTCACATTTAAAACAACATCTTCTGTTCATACACTAGTGTTGTTTATCATCATTTCATTGTTAGAAACTATAATCGAAACCTAAATGCGGGCTGGAACACACAATTCGAACATTTCAACTAGTATAACGAAAGAACAAACTACCAAAATGAATTTTAAAACAGAAATGAAGCTCGATCGAACAATTGGCAGAAAGCATATGATCCTTAACTGGAAAATGATGCCTGTAAGATATTATTGAGGTGTAATTGCGAGTTGAGTGTGCATAAACCCTAGCGTACGGCAGCAAGTAACGTAGATTGATCGTTGGAGAAGAAGGATAAGAGAAAGCGTATGAACAATTATTGATTTCAGCAGAAGGAGATTATTATATCAAAATATAAAATTATTATAAGGAAGGGTTCTGATTGGTTTTGAGTGGTAGTAGGTCGGGAGATAGAAAATGTTTCATTCGTAAATATCTATACTTTTTATAAAACAAAAAATTTGAGTGACATAAGAAAAGCTGATGTAGCAGTCAGAGAGACTGTCCAACAATGCTTTTCTTATGTCATTACTGCATCATAAAGCCTAATATATAAAATCATTTTAAAATCTATCTAAAAGCCTGCCTCCCAAAACCTCTGCTTATATCCATCCATAGTTTAAAAGCAACAGCGGTTGAAGGTTCATATGATGCTATACCTCATCAGATGTTTAGTTGCCGGTAATTTCAAATTCAAAATGTCTGGGAATACGTAATTTGCAATTAATGCATGTCACTCACTCACTTCTGTCAATCATCTTCTTATATAAAGGTTTTTTTTCTCATTTCACTCTTCATATTTCCACTATCCTGTTCTCTGCTTTTGTATTTTGAAATTTGAATTCATTCTGATTTCTGAATTAGAAGTCAGCGTTAGTTGAGATTAACAATTTTAGTTCAGTTAAGGATTTGAATCCTGGGAAAGATTTGTGGCACATGAGACCAAGGATCATCCGAAAATGGAATCAATGTTATAGAATGGATCTCATCTTCATTAATGAGCAGGTATGGTGTATTTATGTTATTCCGTTCGTGTATAAAGGATTCTATGGATGTATATCTGTGAATTCCTGTTTCTATGCTTTATAGGTTTCTATTATAAATGTTCCTGGGAAAGATTTGTGGCACATGAGAGCGAGGATCTTCCGAAAATGGAATCAAGGTTATAAAATGGATCTCAACTTCATTGATGAAAAGGTAATGTATGTTTGTGTTTAAAAATAGAAGTATATGTGTGAATTCCTGATTCTATGCTTTGTAGGTTTGTAATATAAATGTTTCTGAGTTTTGTACGGTAATTTATTGAGGATGTATATTCTTTGGTTCTTTCTTTTTATCACAAACTGTAGGTTTGTATGCTAAAAAAATACTTTGTTTAAATGTTCTTCAGGTAGATCTTGTTGGATTTGTTATTTGGTGTGGAAGTCTTGAATTCATTGGCCGACCTTGAAAAGAAACTAACAATATGAAAATCGATATTCAAGAGTTGGAGTAAGTGGTGGTTTACATGGTCAGTCATGAATTCAAATTATTGTTTATATTTACTGTGGAATGATCTTAAAAAATGAGATCAGGACTGTTGGTATTTAAAAGGGGAATCAGGGTAATGCTAATAAATGAGACTAACAGTCTTTATATCTAATGTGGAATCATGGTAATAAATGAGATCAACAAATTTATTCCCTCTTTAGGTGAATATGTTAGATGGTCATAATTTTCGGATGATTTTATGTTGTTATTCATTCAGTTTTTGTTTTGATTTTATAGATTCTAGAAAACTGGTCATAAATTAGTGTTTAGTTTACGGTTAAATGAATATTGTTTCCATGTAGGGTTACGGTTTTTTCGATGTATTATGTAGAATAATTATTCTTTGTAGTTTAACGAATTCATCTCTAAAATGACAGCTCTTGAGTATGTGATGGTTGTTATACAACATGTAAAGTGTAAGGAAATGGAAAGGTAATTTTTGTTACTTTCTGCAAATCATAACTATACTCTTTATTTCTGGCAATATAATAACATGTTGAATGAATATTCATTAGTTGTTTTGTGATCTGTTGCAAGGATGTTGGTGATGTTACAGAAGACTTTTTAGCAGCCGAGGTTGAAAAGGATTCTGGATTAAGTCTGAATGGAAAGTAAAAACAACTTATTTTGAAGACTAAAATTGTGGTTTTTAGTTATGTTTGTTTTAACCTGTTGTGTTTGAAAGTTTGGTATGTACTGGCTACACTTTGAATCATCAAAACTTATGGATTTTGTATGTAATTGCTACAATTTGAATATTATTGTTATTATATTATTGTTAATATTCATATTTTGGACAAGTAGTAGGGTTATATATTATTTTTAGTGAATGAGTACTACTTTAATGAATTGGCTAGTAGGAAAACTGTTAGAATCTGTTGAGCAGGCTTTGCTTCAACAGACCTTATCATCCGTTGATCATGGTCTGTTAAAGCTCTGCTGTTAAACATTCTCTGTTGAACTGCATCATCTGTTAGTCCATAGCAGAGGTTCTCTTTGGCAGACCTTTGCTTGAACCGTCTATGTGTTTATCAGCAGATGTTGTTTCGTTCAACAGACTTTGCTTTTACAGATTTACTCTTCAACAGAGTTTTGGGTTTGGTAGACTTTATATAAGAAGATGTTGATTGTATTCCTTTTGTTGCAGATTTTCAAAAGACTGTTATTTGTATTTAGAGGTTTTAGAGTATAAATCAATTTAGATTATGACAATGATTGGCCATAAATTTGTTTCGCCTTTTAAATGTCGATCACCAACATGTTGTGATTTATCGTCTGTTGTTACAACGAGAATGAGACCTGAGGTAGTGATCGGACTGGTTAGGCAAAAGGCTTCAAGGGTTGAAGTTTTCCTAACGCAGGTCGCGGGGTCCCCCCACGTTTGCAAGACGTGGAAAGAGGTTCACTAGTTATGTTTGCTATTTACTTAGGATCCTCGGCTGAAGGATGTTCAGCCTTGGATGCAAGAGCAAGTAAATTGTGTGTGTTGGAATGAAGAAGAGAGACTTGTGTAAAACAAGTTCTCGAGAGACAAGAAGTAAGATCAGAGATCCAAGGAGATCTGAGCTGATCCAGAATGTTTGAAATGTATTCAATGAAGTGTCATTTATAGGGAAAGAGGTTTCTCAAAGGAGAAACCTTTGACTAGTGAATCCGGCTTGCAGTGGGGGACTTACCCTTTTAGGGGTTGAAGCGTTTGGACCTGCGGATAAAAGAGGACTCCCTGTGTAAATGCTTTGCTTTTGCGGCTGTGGGAGAGTTATTTAAGCAATCAGTGAAGTGACTGATTACTGTTCACGTTCTTTTTGTTGTTCACCTTAGTTCCTGGGTTTTAAGCCCTTTAACCTTTTAACCCTTCCCGCTATTTTTTATTGACTTTCTAAGAAAACAAACCGAAAGAAATTTCAAATTAATGAAACAGTACTCCGGCCACGGCCCCGTGCTCGCTGAGCACGGCCCCGTGGCCACCTATCTGCAGGTTTTTGAAACAAGGAATCTTGGAGCTTTAAATTATTTTTCTGACTTTTGAAGCATTTTTAAGCAGAAATAACCTAAAGCAGTGTTGTAGAACTTATTTTTGACAAGATTCCTTGAAAGAAAACCTAACAAATATCACAATAAAGCTTGAAAACATGGAGATTTCAAGTTTTAATGGAGGTTGTGAAGAGAAAATGAAGAAGAAGGCAATAGACAAAGGTAGAAAAGACAAGATGGTTTTTGAGAACCTTCTATAGAATATATGTCACACCCCAACCGATGGCGGAAACATCGGAGTGAGACGAAGAAAGATTGCTCATCACACATAACGCTAAATTGTGACAATAGAATTAAAGATAAATTGATTTCTTTCACAATTAAATGTTACAATACATGAAGTTTGAAATACAACATGTTAAATACAAAAAGAACAATACGACAACAATTACGACATTTGTACAACGTATTTAATCTAAACGTCTATATGTGTATCTAGGTATCAACGCTACTTCATTTCATGGCATCATCATCCTCAACCTGTAACATGTTTAAAATAATGTTCAATGCAAAAGCAAAGGCGAGTATACAAGTTTTGTATATACATAACAAAAGATAAGTTTCGAACAATTCCTCATAGCAAGCATGTGATTCAAGATAAACAATAAATATGGCATGTGTCTAACATATCAAACCAAGAAAACGCAACATGCTCATGACATAACCACAAGTTACGGGCGGCGGGTCGTTAATCCTATAGCGCTACATATGTCAAGGTTTGGCTCGTACGAAGTTAATGATAAGTTCTACACATAAGTTTCACCCAAATTTACGTATCAAGCAATCACGTATACAAGCATGTTATAGGAATGTTCATGTGTTTAAGCAAAATGTTCATGTGTAAGTTTGTTGATAGGTAAACATGTTACACCCCAAAAGTGATAAAAGTAAAAAGGGGAAATACGAGTATACTCACAAAGTTTGCATATGCTTTCCAATTATCCAATTATTGACGAGTTGATGAGGTTAAAAGATTGAATGTGTAGGGGTTAAAGTTCGAGTATGCTTAGAGTCGAGATTCGATATTTAAAACAACATAAAAATAAGATATGAGAATAACATGTGAAAATAATCATCTTCAACACCTAACACTTGTATGACACTTGGTAACCACAAGGGTTATGATAATGTTTTCATGAGTTGAACACCCATAAGAATCACAACAAGGTTTAGGTCTTAGATGATGTTCTACTACTTTAACATATAAACACAAGTTCAATATCAAAGGTTCGAATGATTGTGTATATATATATCTAGGTTAAGTATTACATATTATTTAGTCCAATAATTCAAGTAGGAGGTAGAAGATTAGGATCTTCATTTAGGCACCTCGAGTTATCATAGATGTCATGTATGGGGTAGGAAGAACAAGCTTCCGTTTAGGAACCCCTTGAATGTTCACCACTTCTCTTGATGTAAAAACAACCAAGGAGGGTCACGAACTAGGATTAGTACAATAATATAAATAATCTAATCTACGAGAAATCATCAAGTCATGCGAGGATTTTATGTTGGAACAACCCAAGTTGTTTTCATAATCACTCTACATCAAGATCTAAGCTTGAACAAGACTTGTGGGTTAGATACCCTAAACAAAACAGAAAGTATTTGAGGTTTTAACCTCTGATTTAACATGTCTCAACCTTGTTTTTCAGCTTAACTAACCATAGATGGGGTTATAAGCATTAGGACATAGGTTTGAGTGTGTTAGACACAAGAATGGTAAGTATAAACAAGTTTTTGAATAACATCAAACCAAACAGAAAGTTTAGGTCCTTTTTAGGGCAATTCCAAACATGATTTTTCCAGGGAAAAACGAAGGAATCAAACCCAAGGACGTAACAAAGCAATAGAAGAAAGAATCAAGTGATTTGGAGTGAAAACAAGCAAGTTACACTCACTTTTGTTAAGAGGTATGAATCTGCCCAAGAACTCTGATTTGCAACAGATTGAGAGTGAATTTGTGAAGTGTAAGGAGTTGTGAAAGTGTAAAATGGGTTGTAGAAGGTGTGTATTTATAGTGGAAGAGATTAGAGATGATTGGATGTGTTTAGAGGTGGATTAAAGGTGATTGGGTGAGGTTGGAACTTGGGATTTCGTGCAAAAAAATGAAAGAAACACAATTCTGCCGAAGTGAGGTGCTCGCGTAGCGCTAGCACGAAGGCCATTACCAGTCGCGCTACGCTAGCATGTCCAACTTCTGAAACCAAGTTTCAAAAATGCTTTTAGGCCCCTGTAGTTTAAAATTAAGGGTTTTTTAGGTGTTTTTGGGACTTGTTTCGCCATTTAAGCATAGTTTAAGGCCAATTCAAGTATGAGGAACATAATCAAAGTATAATTGAGCGTATAAATGTCGAAATCAAGTATCGTTTACGTTCAAAACACGTTTTATGCATAAGTTTCATGTATCTACAAGTTTAGCACGTTGCTTCCAAGAATTACGAATAAGCGTCAATTCTTTCATAAAGTTGAATGTGTGAGCATATATAAAGTATGTATAACATGTAATTAACAAAATACGAGTTTTATTCATGATCCAAGTCTCGGATTTTACATTGCTTTTAATGAAAGGACGATTACAAGACTACGAAGTTTCCAAAAATAGTTTTACAAACGATGGTTTCTAAATATAGAAGGCATGAAAACGCAGGGCGTTACAATCTCCCCTCCTTTAGGAAATTTCGTCCCGAAATTTATTCAAGAGGTAGACTTGAAGAGTTTTAGTAAAAATTTGAGACTTGAAAATTTTGAAACATTTTAAAAGGCACAAAACTTTGGAGAGCGTCAGGGTAAATTTGTGAGTGAGTTCATTGCCTATAATAATTTGAGGTGTCTGACATAGTTGAAAACATGTAGGTGCGTATACTGGTGAAGTGAGTCTAACAACTTTGAGTAACTTAAATTGGCGACGTATTTAAAAAGGTGACGTTTTAAGAAAAAAAATGTTGACAAACGGTTTGTATTTTGATGGGACGTGGTAACGAAATCACATTTGTAGAAGTTTGTTTATTGAGTGAAACGAGAAAGTTTGGCACTTTAAATAAAGCCTTAAAGGTATACTAAGTACAGTTACACAAGAATCCAGAATAGGGAGACTATTTTATAGGTAACGAGGTAAGTTAGGACTCGAATGTTTAAACAAGCCTGATTGCGAATGAGGTTTTTATGAATTAAAAGGATAAGTAGAATCATACGAGTATAGAGTGAACGAATGACTCTTAAAGAGTGCAAGTATAAGAATAGCATAAGTGTTGGGTAGATGAACATAGTGTGTTAGGGATGAAGTCTCGTCATTGGATAATCGGATATGATGCGTTTGAGAGTTGTATAAAGTTTGTATTAGGTCTAAATAGGTCTGCAAAACACCGAGTTTCTCATGGTATGTCTTACGAACTTTTGGTAACATGGGGAAAACACTTATATATAGGAAGTACCACGGCGTATCCACCATGTTTTGACCATATTACCTCCGTCTCGCATTCGGTGTCATGTTACGTTCTGTGTTTTACCATACGCAGTAGTACACTCTATGGTTCTCATGAGCCAATCACTATAATCCCGTGTGCACCCGTGATTATATTGATTGTCGCCTGATCCGCATAGCTTGTACTAGTTGCGTATGAATTAGGGTATCCAAAACTTAAAAATTAAGAATGTGCATGTGTAAGAATGTAGTATGCAAGCAAGTCCATGCTTAAGTATGTATGGGACCCACGCAAGTGAATCACTCGGATTACACTCGCGTGTAGGTACGAATGTATGAGTATGAAATGAAAGTATGAGCAATAGTATAAGTTTAAGTATGAATAAGCACGCAAGTATGTGTATCAACATAACACGTACAAGTAGTACGTGTATACGTATAAGCACGCAACGTATGGGTATAAGTAAAAGCACGAATCATAAGAGTATAGGTAAACCTGAAGCGTATGAGTATAAGTAAAACATGAAACGTATGGGTATAAGTATGAATACGATTATAAGTATAGGAAAAAAAATAATGTATTGTTATTAATATGAGTGTGAGTGTGAGTACGAATACTGATGATTGCGTATATCATATTAATTGAAAACATAACAAATTAAGCATATAAAAGTGCTCAAAGGTTGCACATGTAAACACGAACGATATAAATAGAATTGTCGCGATGCAGCGACTAAAACGTGTATGATGATATGCATGTATAGTTGTTTAAACAAAACGTTAAGTTCGTCGAATAAAAATTAGATTGAGCTTGGTTTGAAAGGTAGAATATAGTTTGCATATGTAAAAGGAGATAAAGTACTCATTGGTTAATCATTATGTATTTTGTAATGAATGGAAATGCTACTTTTGTTTTAAAAGAGTTTACGAAATCCGAAGATGGTCGGTCTCCAAGAAGTCTTCTTGCCCACGTGCTTTGTAAATTGGTGTAGGAAAAAGGTTTTCAATCAAAAGTAAGATCATTTCATCAAACATGAAATTATGAATTTTAAGAGGTTCTTGTGAAAACGAGGATCATTGGGAAAGAATTTTTTAAAAAAGGACTTAGTGATTGTTAAAAGTTCTAACAAATGATTTGTTGACGTTAAAAAGAGTCGTTGGTAAAATGATCATATAACATCCATAAGATCTTATAGGTGTAAAAGAAAGGTTGGTTTGATCCTCCGATTTAGAATGATAGTCCTTAGTTTGGTGATATATATCATGAGTGCGTTTTAGTGATTAAATTGAACAAGAGGTTTATGGGCAAGAGGTTTGTTGGACCGATCAAATTGATAGGTAGCATTTCGTAAGGTTTGGAAATTTGCGTAGTAAAACGTTTAAGATAAGTTTAAGAAGCTCGTGTATACGAGTTAAGTAAAAAGGAAATAGGTTGTAGGATAGAAAGTATGCTTGATAAAACAATGTATTTCGAAATCGTTTACGTATGTATTTTGAATGATGATAAATAATTTAGGTATAAAACATGATCGAGTTTGCATAATAAGATATTTTGAAGAGACGTTTTGGTAACGATCACCTAGGTAAGGGATTCACCCCTAACTCGTTGGTGAGGTCGTTTTAAGTAAAGGGGAGTGGAGTTAATCGTTAAGGTAAGGAAATCACTCCCATCTCGAGGATATGTCTCCACTTGTCGTCACAATGAATATGAATTTAAATTATATGAAGTCATGCATATGTATAAGTGTATGAAAAAGATTTAGTATGATGTGAGTGTGAGAAGAAAATATCGAAAGCAAATTCGAATTTGAAAGATTGCATCGTATAAAATAAATAATATAACGTATGTTTGATTAAAATTTAGGATGGTTCCAAAGCAGAACTTTGACTAACCAAAGTGGTCGAAAAGTCTTTCGAATTTGAGGAGCATGCTTTGGCCTAATAGGTGAAATACTCTCGCCGACAAGTCGGTTAACGGTATTTACCCTTCCGGTTACTACATGTCCCAAATCAATCGAAATTTCGAGACTTGGCGGGATTTATGAAGAAGATCAAGGAGTGGAACTAGTCGACAAGGTGCGGGTTTCACCCCTAACTAGGCGATTTAGTATCCTAAGTGTAGTTGGTACTCGTCGGGTCAAAATTTGATTTCAACACTTTGACGAGGGTCCACTAGAATTCAAAATTTGAATTTCTCCATCAAGGTGAGGATTTCACTCCTAACTTGGTGGTGAATTTCGTGTAAGAAAAGAAAAGTAGAAGGATCGAGAGTCATTCACCAAATTGTGGGTTTCACGCCTATTTTGGTGAAGTCGTCTCATTTTTGTAATATGAGGGTTGTCGGATTTAGAATAATCGAGTAAAATGCATGAGGGAAGTATATGTCAAGGGAAATACATAAACAAGTATAAACACATAGGAAAACATATCAAGAATGGTGCTTGGATAACGAAATGATAATACATGTATTAATACAAAGAGAAATATGTTTAGAGTAACACATAAAGAATCGAACAATGAAACAAGTATTAACACATAATAAGACGAGCATTAATGCATAAGAATATCATGTCGAATATTACTCACGAGTGATATACATGTTTAAAAGAGCATAAATAAGAGACAAATAAAGTATCATGTAGTTGTTCAAGCAAAACATACGAATAAGGCTCTAAAAACTATAGACTAGGTAAAAGCATGGCAATCCTACCTAATTCCCTATAGTTATGGCTCTGATACCAATCTGTCACACCCCAACCGATGGCGGAAACATCGGAGTTAGACGAAGAAAGATTGCTCATCACACATAACGCTAAATTGTGACAATAGAATTAAAGATAAATTGATTTCTTTCACAATTAAATGTTACAATACATGAAGTTTGAAATACAACATGTTAAATACAAAAAGAACAATACGACAACAATTACGACATTTGTACAACGTATTTAATCTAAACGTCTATATGTGTATCTAGGTATCAACGCTACTTCATTTCATGGCATCATCATCCTCAACCTGTAACATGTTTAAAATAATGTTCAATGCAAAAGCAAAGGCGAGTATACAAGTTTGGTATATACATAACAAAAGATAAGTTTCGAACAATTCCCCATAGCAAGCATGTGATTCAAGATAAACAATAAATATGGCATGTGTCTAACATATCAAACCAAGAAAACGCAACATGCTCATGACATAACCACAAGTTACGGGCGGCGGGTCGTTAATCCTATAGCGCTACATATGTCAAGGTTTGGCTCGTACGAAGTTAATGATAAGTTCTACACATAAGTTTCACCCAAATTTACGTATCAAGCAATCACGTATACAAGCATGTTATAGGAATGTTCATGTGTTTAAGCAAAATGTTCATGTGTAAGTTTGTTGATAGGTAAACATGTTACACCCCAAAAGTGATAAAAGTAAAAAGGGGAAATACGAGTATACTCACAAAGTTTGCATATGCTTTCCAATTATCCAATTATTGACGAGTTGATGAGGTTAAAAGATTGAATGTGTAGGGGTTAAAGTTCGAGTATGCTTAGAGTCGAGATTCGATATTTAAAACAACATAAAAATAAGATATGAGAATAACATGTGAAAATAATCATCTTCAACACCTAACACTTGTATGACACTTGGTAACCACAAGGGTTATGATAATGTTTTCATGAGTTGAACACCCATAAGAATCACAACAAGGTTAGGTCTTAGATGATGTTCTACTACTTTAACATATAAACACAAGTTCAATATCAAAGGTTCGAATGATTGTGTATATATATATCTAGGTTAAGTATTACATATTATTTAGTCCAATAATTCAAGTAGGAGGTAGAAGATTAGTATCTTCATTTAGGCACCTCGAGTTATCATAGATGTCATGTATAGGGTAGGAAGAACAAGCTTCCGTTTAGGAACCCCTTGAATGTTCACCACTTCTCTTGATGTAAAAACAACCAAGGAGGGTCACGAACTAGGATTAGTACAATAATATAAATAATCTAATCTACGAGAAATCATCAAGTCATGCGAGGATTTTATGTTGGAACAACCCAAGTTGTTTTCATAATCACTCTACATCAAGATCTAAGCTTGAACATGACTTGTGGGTTAGATACCCTAAACAAAACAGAAAGTATTTGAGGTTTTAACCTCTGATTTAACATGTCTCAACCTTGTTTTTAAGCTTAACTAACCTTAGATGGGGTTATAAGCATTAGGACATAGGTTTGAGTGTGTTAGACACAAGAATGGTAAGTATAAACAAGTTTTTGAATAACATCAAACCAAACAGAAAGTTTAGGTCCTTTTTAGGGCAATTCCAAACATGATTTTTCCAGGGAAAAACCAAGGAATCAAACCCAAGGACGTAACAAAGCAATAGAAGAAAGAATCAAGTGATTTGGAGTGAAAACAAGCAAGTTACACTCACTTTTGTTAAGAGGTATGAATCTGCCCAAGAACTCTGATTTGCAACAGATTGAGAGTGAATTTGTGAAGTGTAAGGAGTTGTGAAAGTGTAAAATGGGTTGTAGAAGGTGTGTATTTATAGTGGAAGAGATTAGAGATGATTGGATGTGTTTAGAGGTGGATTAAAGGTGATTGGGTGAGGTTGGAACTTGGGATTTCGTGCAAAAAAATGAAAGAAACACAATTCTGCCGAAGTGAGGTGCTCGCGTAGCGCTAGCACGAAGGCCATTACCAGTCGCGCTACGCTAGCATGTCCAACTTCTGAAACCAAGTTTCAAAAATGCTTTTAGGCCCCTGTAGTTTAAAATTAAGGGTTTTTTAGGTGTTTTTGGGACTTGTTTCGCCATTTAAGCATAGTTTAAGACCAATTCAAGTATGAGGAACATAATCAAAGTATAATTGAGCGTATAAATGTCGAAATCAAGTATCGTTTACGTTCAAAACACGTTTTATGCATAAGTTTCATGTATCTACAAGTTTAGCACGTTGCTTCCAAGAATTACGAATAAGCGTCAATTCTTTCATAAAGTTGAATGTGTGAGCATATATAAAGTATGTATAACATGTAATTAACAAAATACGAGTTTTATTCATGATCCAAGTCTCGGATTTTACATTGCTTTTAATGAAAGGACGATTACAAGACTAGGAAGTTTCCAAAAATAGTTTTACAAACGATGGTTTCTAAATATAGAAGGCATGAAAACGCAGGGCGTTACATTATACCTTATAGGGTATATGTGAAGATCCCACCAGATTTTTGTCTTTGGAATGGGTCCAAGAGTGCAGGAATCTTGCTGCATTTATAGAAAACGACAGCACGCTGGACACTGCCCCATGTCGACTGGACACGGCCCCTTGTGCAGACAAGATTCTGACACTTTTTGTCCGTATTTTGACTTAAAGTCAGACGGGAATCTTTAGGTGGACACAGGGGCGTGTTGACCTGGACACGGCCCCGTGGCTAGAGGTTTTTATGAAGTTATGTCTTATTTTAAGGAATTTATCCGGATACGGTGGTTCCTTACTGGACGGAACAACACCGAAGTGCCTGAGATACCTAACTTTCCCTAGATTTAGACAAGAACGCAAGAGGTTATCGGAAAGGGTGATTCCTAAGCTAAATACCGGTGGGCAAGACCAACCTTTATTTCCCTTATCCGAGCTCTCGTTAAAGAAGGTATATGTCGAATTGCTCAGGTCTATGTATGCATTGGCGGAACCGATGGGGAGTCCTTCACGGCACAATCGACACAGGGACGACTATCGCTCAAGTTTTCACAAGAGTTAGAGGTGATTTCGGGAGCAACGATGTTGTTATAATCCGAATGCGATCTCAATAATTCTCCTTGATCGTCGTCTTGAGATGAATTAGTTATTTCCATCTCAAGTTCTTTTATCAATTGGAGAATTAGTTCTTCCATTTGAAATAATTCTTCGAGAATCATCTCATCTAGAAGGGACGATTGAGAGCATTCGAGGGAGAGACAGGGATTGTTTTTACTTTCGCCCATCTTAAGGCTACAGAAAAACGATGGGTCTATATAGTGGGGATTGTAATTTAAAAAATAACATTTTAAATCTTCATGAGATCCGCCACATATTTGACACCACCTACCATAAGAGGAGTGAAAGTAAAAATGATCAGTATCACTCATGTTTGTGTCAAAAATTACCAACCGTCGGGATCTTACGGTTCTGTTTTCAGTATCTGAAGCTTGGGCATGGGGGCGTGTTCAGTGGGCACGGCCCCGTGTTCAACTACTGTCTGACTTAAAACATGATTGTCAGTACAAAAGATTGGGCACGGGGGCGTGTTCAGCTGGCACGGCCCCGTGCTGCAGTCTGCAGAAGCTGAAAAATCTAGAAAAAATCCTAAAAAAAACAGAAAAATTAGAAAAACAATTAGGCCGTTGATTCCTAACTTTCTTAAAATCCTTGTGTCCCCGGCAACGGTGCCAAAAACTTGATGCGTGTGTAGCATTATATATTTTTATTGATATTTTAAGCCCTTTTTAACACTTTGTCAAGTTTTAAATTTATAAAACACGATATTTTACTAACACTAAACACACATATGGGCAAGTGCACCCATCGTGAGTGTAGTATAGCGTTGGTAAGATATCGAGGTCGTCCAAGGACACAAGAGCTTTTAGTACCGGTTTATCCTCAACGGCTAATCAAATCAAAAGTTTTAGAAAAGGTTTTAAACATGAAAATAAAAACTAAAATGCTGAAAAATAAAATAAAATAAAAACAGATAGACAAGATGAATCACTTGGATCCGACTCGCCTTTAATGTAACCTTTGATGATTTCCGCACTTTTGCACTTTTTAAGAGATTATCTTAGTTATAGTAGTATGCCCCTCTTTTGAAGGTGACGTTACCCTCAACCTAGTGGTTTGAGTCAGCAAGGATACAATCCCAAAGGGTTGGAATATTGAAAGATAATTAATTAAGTTATTAATTCGTAATGTGGTAGGCCCCTCTTTTGAAGGTGACGTTACCCTCGGCTAAGTGGTTTGAGTCAGCAGGGATACAATCCCAAGTAGCCGGGTTAATGTATTAATAGTAGTTTACATATGAGGGGATCAAGCTATTCGCACCCCCACCATCCAATACCAGTGGGTATTGAAGGAGGTCCTAGTAAGCTTGACCCCCTAGGTCCTTGCGGGATCTATACATTGAACAAGGCAAGAACCTTACCAAACCATTCCCTTAACCCCCGACCAGGTAGTCAACATATCTCTATATAGACCATAGAGATATGAATGGTGAAAATATTTTATTTTATATAGACAGTAAAATAACGCCAAGACACCACGGACAAATGATATGGAAGTTTCACATTCAACAGAAGAAACTAGTTATTAAAGTCATTAATACAAAACCAAATAAAAAGTGCGAAAGAATTAAAATCAAAAGTATTACATTAAATGCTTGTCTTCACCAAGTGATGTAAGAGACTTAGGCAAACATGACCTTTGATTGTCAAGAACTCTCACTATCAATCTTGGATCCCGAGACTACTACACACACTCTAAGATGGATGATGGATGATGGTGGTGGATGTGGGTGTTGTAGTGGTAGTGGAGTGGTGGTGAAGTGGGAGAGAGGTGGTTTGCCAAGGGATGCCTTTAAAGTGAACCAAGCACCCCCATTTATAGCCTGCACAGAAGCCCGGACACGGCCACATGTCCATCCTCTTTCTCTTTCTTCATTAATTGCAATTGTATGTATTAGGCTCCACACGCCCCCGTGTTCGCTGGGCACGGACCCGTGTGCAGAAGCGTATCTGTACTATCAAGATTTGCTAGATTCTGCGAATCTTAGCGTAGACCACGACACGTGTTGAGCTAGGCACGCCCCCCGTGCTGGGAATAGAAGCTTCTACAACTTTGTCTTTTCTGTAGGCACCTGGCCACGCCCCCGTGTCCGCTGGGCACGGGGCCGTGGTCAGCCTTCTGTTTCTTTGTTTTTGCTTGGGAAGATGTTGTCGAGGAGTCGGGAATGCCATGTTTATTACTTTTCTTGTATTTATGTTTGTTTTTGTTGCATATTTGTTCATTTTGTTCAATTACGCTCATTTAGTCCTGAAAATACAAAAGGAAGACAAAAGCATACTTTTTCTAACACTAGTACTAAAAAAGGGTTAGTTTTATGCCTCATTTGATGTAATTTATATGTTGCAATTTACACACATCAAATACCCCCACACTTGAATCTTTGCTTGTCCTCAAGCAAAACTCTTTATAATGTGGCTTACACACCCAAATGGAATGGGTAGAAGAGAAGTTTTGGGCTTGTCTTGAGTGTCGGGAATCCAAGATCCTTATTGGGTTTTATTTTTATGCTACTTACAATCCTATTCGTTATGATTTATTTAGAACGTTTCATAAGAGAAACTACTTATTTGAGCATAACATGCCTTTTTAAAATCTATATCTATAATAAACGAAACCATTGGGGGACACTTGTCACCCTATGGTTAATGCCAAATAAGCTGACACATCAGCACACATGTGGCATAGCTAAAAATCAAGGATTGGACAAGCTTCTTTGGTACGTTTCATATACTCTCTCTCTCTCTCTCTCTCTCTCTCTCTCATTCTATCATTAATCATCGTTCCTTCTCATTCAAAACCCTAATCTCTCTCTCTCTCTCTGGCGAACACGACAATTCGATCAACCTTCATCGGAGCTTAGGGTTTTCAAATCTTCCTCTCAAAGATGACTCACACATCATCGTGAAGCAATTCTAAGCCGATCCATCTTCCTGGACGTCCTTAGGGTTTACAACTCTTTCTCTCCAAGGTGATTTTATCTTACATCGATCTGTTTCACCGATTTGATTTGATGTTTATCTTAGAATTATCTTCCTCTCCATCTTTTTTTTTATTGAGAATATGGATTCTTAAGTCAGATTTTCGATTACAATACAATGGATTTTGGGGATCAGTGATACCAGTAGGTCAATCAAGATTGGTTCTGCTTTGAACCCGATGACAGAGATGATCAGAGGTTTTTCGGTAATGGATTTGGTAATGATTTTCTATTTTTTATCTTTATGTTCATGTAATTTAAACATTGATGTTTTAAGGTTGTTTGGTTTTGTCAATTGTGTATATCAATTTTTTCTTTATTTAACAGTTTTCATCTATTTTTCTCATCCGATTTGGTTTAATTGCAGTTTGGTAGTCATTTTCGAACAGGTTAGTAACAGTCTCCAATCGCTATTCTTGATTGCTTAGTTTCTTTATTGTTTAATTTAATCAAACCTGTTCTTTACAATTCAAGGATTTGTGATTTTTTAATGTGGATTTTTTATTATTGTAGATATTTGTAGTACTCGGCTAAAGGGATTGTACAAATCATTGAAGTTCACCAATAGGCGTGGAAACTAAACTAGAAAATCCATTCCATCATCTACTGTTAGGATCATAATTATGGTTCTTTTTTGAATTTGTTTTTTTTCTGTTTGCGTGTGTTGTGTAGATTGTGGATAGCCTTCATCTACGTTATTGAATACCGAGGCACAGGCTTTTCGAATAGCATGGAAATTCATTCGTGTGGCATATAGTAAGTTGTTTTTCAAATTGAAGTATTATTTATAAATTCCTATAAATTCTCTGTTTATCACAAGATTTTGTTATTCATGTAGGTAGTTGAGAGATTTCCGACAACAAGATTTTGTTGTGATCCAAAATGTGGGGCAAAACTCAGGGATGAGACTAGGGCTTTCAAGGTTTCTAAGGTAAGTAGAACATATTAATACATGGCTGTTTAACAAAATTGTAGTGTAATTATTTTGTTATCTTTATGCTTAATTTAGCTATATTTGTGTATAGTTTCTTAGAGGGGATTTTGGTCTTTGTTTAATACATGGTTGTTTAACCAGCATGCTTGGATGGGATAAGACCCACCCCTATTTGATTTTACTATTTGATCATTTGATCTAAAATATAACTGATTGCTTTGATCTCTCTATTTAAAGAATAGATAATGGAGCAATGGGAGAAGCGCTATTACATTACATCATTCTCGGGTGCACTAAATGGCGGTGCCTTGGTTGTAATGTCTAATGGTAAGTTCTGTTTGTGTTTTTGCATCCTCACACCCACCCCCATGTGATCATGTGGGCCAAGACTCATAGCCGTGTATGGTCATGTGGGTTAAAGAATCACAAACGTAACATGATCAAATGCGTCGGAGAATCGCAAAGATGAAAGTCTGATAAAATGAGATTAGAACCGGTCAAAACTTATAAATTGTGACTAGTTAAGATTAGAACGGGTCAAAACTTATAAAGATGAGAATTTAGTTAATTTGAATAATAGTCACGATGATCTTAATTTGATCTTGATGTTAAAGGAGTTTCTATGAATATGTAAAACAATAAAATTGAAATTTTAAAATTCAAATAATGAAAATAAGCAATTACACATTACATATTGACCTATATCCATGGTTGTAAGTTTTCATAGCAATTACATATTTCAATGATGTTGTTGAATTCGATTTTTTAGAAGGTTTTGGGGTCTAAATATATGGTTTGATGTTGTTAAGGAACAGGTTATGAATTTTTTGAAGTCTATGAGATTATGCCATGATTGTCTAAAGCTTTATGTTTGGAAGGGGCATTATGGGAATATTGGAAAGCCTAATAGTGAATGGCAGTTACAGGAGTTCAAAAGAGGTGCATATAGGTGTGTTTTTATGGTCAAAGGAGTCTTTAATTAAGAGAATAAAGAATTCTTTGCTGACAATAAAAAAGTGAAATTTTTTGCTGGAAATTGGACATGGATTTGGTTATAATTGGAATTATAAAATCAAATGAAGATGGTTGTCTCAGATGTTATTTCCTGCACTAAAATGTATTTAAGATAAGTATCTCTACACCATACACCTCCAACACATACGGTGTGTATGAATGGGTTTATTTAGATTCTAACTTTTTATGTGGCAAAATGGACGGGTTTAGGTTTGGTTCAAAGTACATCTTTCTATGATTGCGCACCTTCTTTGGGTTGGGTTGATTACAGGTCAAAATAACTTATATAATTTAGGTCAGAAATTTATTATAATGTTCATGGTTTTGGTTGACCTTTGACCATCATGGTAACTATTATTGGAATAATGATCCACATTATTTTCACCTAAGGGAGTTGGAATAATGATCCACATTATCATGGTCTTGGTCAGAAATTTCACCGTCGTGCCCACGGGCGGGTGGGTTACCGAGTTTTACCCGTATATGGTGGTGGACTCGGGTTACTTTTGGAGTACTCCGTTTGGTCCAGTGGGTGCCCCGAGAGTGCTCGGGATTGATTATGTTAGCCGTTCAAAAAAAATACTTGACTTTTAAACCATTTGACCCATTTACACTTTCCATGAACATTAACCCAAATCGCTACCACCACTGGGCTCGCAGGACCGTCGGTTTTGGTCGTTGCTAGGTCCAACAACCGGAACCCTAGAGCCACCACCTCTCTTTGATTTGTATTGCTTGATTTTTTGATGTTATCTATTCAGTATGTACATATTGAATTATGAAAAAGTTAGGTGATCAAGAGAATGAATTGGGTGGGCTTTGGGGACTTTTAGAGGTGAAACAATTGGTAATTTTATTCTAAACTTTTCTATTTTGCGTCCGTGGGTAGTGCAGGAGGGCGACAATGTTGACCCAACCGAGAGGTTCGGATAATTAGAAAAAAAGGTGTTGTTCTGGCGCACGGACGGGTGATTTATGGATGATAATAAGGTGGTTCGTTTTTTTATGGATGTGATTTCAGATTTCTTGCTAACTGGCTTCTTTGAACCAGGATTTATGTCTTTGATCTTCATGTTAGTCAAGTTAGGATAAAGGACGGTTTATAGCATTGGCATTTGGAAAAGGGCCCTTGTATTTTTTTTTCCGCTTAGGGCCTCCAAAATGGTTAGGCTGGCGATGATGAGAACAATTGATATTATATGATGTTGTGATCAGGCGTAAGTTGGACTTTCATCTCCTGGGAGTTATTGAAGGTATTGTTCTTACTTCTTCAATGTAAGTATAAATAAATATAAAGTTAGTTTCTTTAATCATATTAACAAAGGTCAAGAAAAAAGAACACCTTTAATCATATTTATAAAATTTCTTTAATATACTTAAAAAATAAAGAGCAATGTGGTTTGGGTCATGACCACACCCTTAGGGTAGTGGTTTTAGATGGTGGATTAGAGGTGAGTGACATGACGCCTATGTGGAGGATCATGGTGGTCATGAGGGTCATGATTTGGTGAAAATGTGTTACTTTTAAATGAAGACAAGTTGCAAGAATGTGTTTGATCAATTTCATATTCAAATTGCAATGAATAATATCGTCATACGTGCTATTAGCTTCCATAATTTCAACTTTTAATTGTGATTTTTGTTGTAGCCATGTAATCTTAGATTGTTGGCTGGAACTGTGATCATCAAGGCATTTTGAAAGATAATAATGGGAGTTCAAAACAGGAGCTGGAGAATAATTTGACGACTTGGGTTGTTTGTTCCATTATAGGTTTTCATAATTTTTATTATTCGGTAATTACCTTATTAGCTTTTTTTTACCAATTGAATATTTTTTCTGTTTTTTTGCTAGCGTAGATTATTTATATTATATGCTATAGAAATAATACATGTTGTTTGTAATGTATTGTAACACCTCGAAAATTCACGTCCTATAATGTGTTGACACGTGTCATAAGTTTGAATGTGTGAAAGAATACTCTAGAGGGACTAAAGTTGACAAACATGAAAAGTATATGTATATACGGGTTCAAAATGTCAACGGTGAATAAATATATTTTACAGTAACCCTACATAATGCTCATACCTTCAAACGAATAAATCATGGATCATACGATGCTAAATATGAAAGAAAGTGAGAGATTACAAACTACAGGGGTTAAATGTGTCAACATGTTTAAGTTATACCTCTGAGTGACCTTTTAGTAAACCCGAAGCTTTGTAGCGATTAATTATGCTCACTAGAATGCACGATATAAATTTCATAAAGTTTCGTTATCGTATGAGAAAGTTATGATCAAATTCGTATACAAGGGGTTAAAGCGTCAACGTTGAAAGTTATGACTTTTCGGGTGACAATAAAGTTAACCGAGGACTTAACAAAGTGGGTATATATCCTGAAGCCCCTATAAGTCAAAATGGAGGGTTCAAAATGCAAGAAATAAGTTTGGTTGACCCTTCGAAAGGCCAAGAGACAAATATGCAAAAACTTGAAAATGTAAAACCTGATTACAAGGCTCAGGCGGGCCGCGTAAGACATCTTAAGGTCTTACGCGGGCCGCGTCAGACGCCCAGATACAGAAAACGTGGATAGCCTCCTGTCCAGCCTTTTAACCGACTTATAAGGGATATTTTCACTACATGGGCAACCCCTAAACAGTCCTAGGCACTTAGGGACATTTGTTGATGATCCATGGCCATTGCTAGCACTTGTTGTCAACAATCTATGAGGATTTAAGCACTATATAAAGGGCCAAAGTTGCAACCATTTGATCACACCTCATTTCTGCATTCCTGATCATTTCTGGAGCTCCAAAGCAGACTCAAGTGATCACTAATCGTGCATAGGACTTCAGTAAGTATGCTTAACCTTTCTTAGTTGAGTTTTTACTTAGTTTTAGCTTAAAAGTCAAACCGTCGTAATTAACGGTTGACTTAGCGATTAATCATTGTTGGTCCAGTGATTAGTCGAATTGAAAGTAGTTATAAGTTGATAATTATGTAGGCAATAAACCCTTAAAACGGCATCCTCTGATTCTGTAACAACCCTCATGAAAACCGACACCCTCGAATATTTTCCGACACCCCATTATATCTTAATTTACCCTTATATGTATTATATTACACCTCGTATGCGAAAACGGAGCCCGTATTATATTATAGATTATCAAAATAAATAAAATTCTGAAATTTTAAGCTGATGCGGGCCGCTTTAGGCCACCTTCACATCCAATGCGGGCCGAATTAGGACCAGGTGTTGACTTCGCTGACTTTTCTAGTCAAAGCGGGCCGCTTTAGGTTTACGTTAAGTGAAAGCGGGCCGCGAGTGACTTGGTTACGCGAATGCACCAGAGGTCGACACGTGTCGTAATCGTGTCAAGTCTAGTAAACGACTCAGCTAAGCTACCGCGTTGACTTATGTTGACGCGGCCCGCTTTAGGTTTGACTGTCTTTCACGCGGGCCGCGTGAGGACCATATATCAGCACTATAAATAGCAGGCATCGGATTTCACTTTCAATCGTTCATTCTTTCTTTCAATCTCGAAAATTCTGTAGTAGAGACATAATATTTCGGGTATTATACCCCTAATTAGCGAGGTTCTGCTCCGTTGTAAGTATTATAACCCCGGTTTCATAATAGTTACGCTGCCCGATTGATTTAGGGTTCCGTAATAACTGTCGTGGTTCTGCCCGACGTAGTTATTGGAATGCCGTCTCGGGGAGGGTATCATTTATATTCTTTAAAGGGTTATGATACTAACCAATATACATTTGTATAAATTATAGATTATAGCCAGGAAACCCTTACGAGAAGCCTAAGATAGCAATGTGAGTAATCTCTTTTTTGTGTCAACTGTTTTTATAAAACCTCAATTGTTATTATCATATTACCAGTATGTGAGTCGTGTAATTCTTCAATTATCGCCGGTATTATGGGGTTGTGTATACATTACTTGATAACCTTCACAATTGGACGATGAGTAGCCAATGTGTGATATGACCATAGCCATAGATACGGTCGAGTGGCAAGTACTGAATGGGTAATTGTGTAGATATAAACATTGTAATCACTCTCAATACTGTGGTAATTGATAAAACTTGTTTTGATTAAATTGGGATTCACTCACCAGTATTTCCCGCTGACAAAATATTTTTAAAACATGTTTCAGGTAACACAATGTGAAAGCCAACTGGGAAAAAGCCAGCTCGAGAGCACGGACGGCTTGGAAAATAAGTGGCTATAAAAGTTATCTAAAACAAGATGTTTTAAATTCAATAAAATAGGGTTTGTCCCTATAAGTGTATTGTAATAAGAAACTTGGGTTTTGCCCATGTGTTTATGAATATCAAATATGGTGGTTTTACTCTGATAAAATATTTCCTAACTACGATCCTGATGTAAATTCCGCTGCCAAATTAATTGAATGATACCACCGAAACTCTGAGTTCACGGCCGCCCGTTCCCGGGACAGATAAGGGATCGGGGGTTGTGACAGATTCCCACTCTAACTAGGTCAAATGTCGGGTCAAACTTGTTATTAAAAAGTCAACAGAATGCTTAATTTCCAATTTATGCATAATTAGCAATGTAGAACCCTTACAACCTGTTTGATCATTAATATAACCTGGTAATTAATATAAGAACATGTCTAAACATGTTCAACCCGACAATTTTCAGTAGAGACCCGGTTCGGAACCGAAAGTCGCATAAATTGACTTTTGCTTTGACTTTCAGTTCTGACCCGTTTAAGCATGTTTTAGAAATGCCTTAGAGCTCTAATTGGACCAGGCTACATGCTAGTATAACCCTCTGTGATTATACACCATGGTTCATTAGTTATACAATTAATATGCATAGTTCCGTTAATTGCCTATATGTTGACCATTATGCCCTTATCACCATAAAACGTGATTTTTGAAAATGTAAAAGAGTAGAAACCTTAGTTACTAAATTATAAACTTGCACCCAAAATTTGACATCAGTTTGAGGTGTAGATTAAGATTTATGCTCATTAGCGTAATTAGAAAGCTTCTTTAGTGATTAAACGGCATAATTAGCATATAGCCTATTTAAACCCACTTTTTAATATCAAACTCTTTACCCACTGATGTAATATATTATTTTGGGATTTTTGAAGATTTTTAATTAATTTTAGGCTGAGCATAACTTAGAGCCATAAGCTTAATTCGGTAATTGTCGGTTTTGCCCTTTCGGGCTATAAAATGAGTTTTACATATCTTTTTGACCCCAAACCTTTTGCTACTGATTTTAAATGATAAATAAATTATTTTAAGCTTTCTAGAATATTAAAAGTATCAGCTTTCTATATAGAACCCGGAAACGGCTTCTAATCTCCCTTTTAAGCGTTTTTAACGCATAGTATGTACTAAAACTATTTTAAACCTACACGGGTTGATACCTACTGATATTTTAGGTAAATTATAATATTTTAACAGTAAGCAAAAGTTGTTTAACTCAGACTTCAGTTCTGAGCTTTTCGGCTTATGTGATATTACCAAAATGCCCCTACGGTGCATAGTTTGGTTATAATTGATAAATTTCACATATATACTTTACCCTACTGTTATAACTTATCAAATTGAGTATTTTTGCTGATTACATCATACCTGTAACTCAGGATAATACTTGAACTCTTTTATAACCTTGTAAATGACCAAACTACCCCTACGGGGCATAGTTGTGTTTAAATTCGTTTCGGGCATAATAAAAGATATCTTACTGATGTCACAACATATTTAAGGCATATTAACTTAGGAAACCTGTATATGGCTCTTACGGTTACCCGTTACGCTTCTTGCGCGTTCAGTTCGGTTTATGTAACTAGTTTGCATAAATTAGCCGAAACGGGTCAAACCTTATCATTTTTATCTCAAAATCCAGAATGTGTATAATATACCCATATTAAGCAAGTCTTCAAACTTTTCGGGTCTAAATCACATTCTATCCCGGTCTTCGCTTAATCGTGCGTACGAACCGTATCTTTATAACTAACCGGTCTAAGTTTAGGCTTAATTAAAGACCCGTTAGGATTCTAATAGGTTATTATAAACCTTCCTTCCAGAATAGGAGGACCAGTAAAAGCTACTTGCATTTGTTGTTTGTGAATTATACTTGCAAAGCTAAATACTTTTAACTTATTTTCCCTTATACGGGCTTGGGGTATGGTATATAAAATACCGCTTGGTTGGGCATTCGACCTTAACCGATTAGTGGTTAAGTATTATCGAGATGATCCGTTTAAATATGTTTTGTTTGCTTAACGCCTTTGGGGGGTTAATGACCATGTCCCGGATATCCTTGGCATCATTTTACGAAATGGCCACGACCTAAGCGCGGGGTGTAGGCGTACACCCGTCAGTGCATAAATAAATAATGTGGTGTGTCTATTGATCTTTAACCCGGCACGATCCGGGCTACTGAACGCATAAGGAACATGTAATCCTTTTACAAGTTTATATATTTAAATAATTATCCCAAGTTATAAAATGTTTATGCCACGTGCATCCAAATCAATTTTAAATCATTTTTAAAATGAGTCGGTTAATTGTATTTACCAGTGTAAACTGACGTATTTTCCCAAAAAGATTAAGTGCAGGTACTACTCGTAATAGGCTGGATTTTCTCCTTAGCATCAATAAAGAAGTCTCGCAATCTTAAGATGCCTAACGTCTGTTGAACTACTGTTTCCTATTTATTTTTGAATCCACCTGTGGATAAACTTTCAACTGTTTGTGATACATGATATTACAATTATATTCGGTTGAAATATATCTTTCATTTTGCTTCGGCTGTGCATTTAAATATTGTGTTGTTTGACTATTATGTTGCCAACCACGTCACGATACTCCCCCACCGGGCCCACCGGTGATATGTGGAAAGTCGGGGTGTGACAGGTTGGTATCAGAGCCAACATTGAGTGAATTAAACACTAGTCTTTTGTGTTTAATCTCAATGACACAATTGCACATTCTTAAACCTTCGAGTCTAGACAAATAACATAGGAAAAATTCTACTGTGTTTTGGTTTTGTTTTGTCCTTTATTTTATATATTCTTGTCGTTATCTTATGTTATATTGGCAGGATTAAATATGCCGCCAAGATTTTTCAGACGAAGAGGAAGAGGCAAGGAGCCAATCACCGCCCCCAATGACCATGAGGCCGGGCCTTCGCACATGCGAGCTCCTTCCACCACTGCGAGTGCTGACCCTCGAGAGAACAGGAGGAACCTTTTTGAGCCTGCGAGACGATCTGTTTCACACAGTTCGACACCTCCCTTTCATAACTCTTATGGGCCACGGTCGGAAAATGAGCCCGATAACCCTCAACCTTCTTACATACCTCTTCAGCGATCCTTATCGCACAATTCTTTTGGAGACCCCACACCTGTTTTTCAGGGCCGGTTTAATCCGGCAAACTACATACAAGAACCAGTGGGTTTTAACCCATTGGGGCCAGAGGATCATTTCTCCGGTGATCATGCAGAGGACATTGTCGAGGACACGGATCCCGACGAACCTGCAAGCGGTACACCGAACCATCCCATCGAGATCTCCAATGGATCTTCTTTTCACGGATCACCCTATGGTGGTCCAGACAGCTTTCAAGCGAGGTTTAACCAGCACGAATGGTACTTCACACCTTCTCATCATTCGTCACCTCACCAGCAGCAGCAGCAGCAGGATCCCTCTGGGGATTCACGATTTGTGGCAGTCACGCCACCGCCTCCACCACCACCAGTTAATCAGGCACCTCTAGAACCGCCAAGGCGTAGGAGGACAGGCGCGCGAATGTCGGCGCGTGGAGGAGATTTTCACTTCAGCTCTCCTC
This sequence comes from Helianthus tuberosus, assembly GCA_030545235.1. NCBI lineage: Eukaryota > Viridiplantae > Streptophyta > Magnoliopsida > Asterales > Asteraceae > Helianthus > Helianthus tuberosus. The sequence continues at coordinate 195,689,520 of CM060370.1, read as the reverse complement.
GACACTCAAGTGGCAGTCATTATCCGCCACTACATGAAGACCCGCAAATGGGTGGGCCTTCAAACCCAGCTGCACCACAACCACCACCGATGGGTTTTGATAACCCAATTCCTGCCTACACTGGTTCAATGGCATATAACCCGTTTGAGCAGCCAGTTCACACCAACTATAATTACGATGAAGCCGACCCATACTTGGTAGCGGCCAACTATAACACCCTTCATCCTGAAGGACCGTATGGAGCTCCGTGGGGAGTAGGGTACCCAACTCATGGGTACCAAATACCTGCTAGACCTATAATTCGGCAACAATCGCAGCCGCCAAGGTTCTCCCCACCAGAGCGTGAAGAAATTCTTCAAAGGTTGGACCAAGTCGAGCGAGATTTTCACAGAGATCGCATGGAGCGACAAAGTTTCTTCCAGGGATTGACAAGTCTAATAAAAGGGAAGAGCAAAAAAGACCATTGAATCCTTCCATTGTTGTTGTAATTTCCTTGTATCAGTTGAGCCCCTGCGTGGGCCTGTCTTGCTGTATTGACCCCTGCGTGGGTATGTTTGTTTGTTTTGACCCCTGCGTGGGTCTATCTTTCTGTTAACCCCTACGAGGGTATGTTGTTTGTTTAAGTCCCTGCGTGGACTAGTATTTCAGTTTGACCCCTGCGTGGGTATGTTGTTCTATTAAAAAGTCCCGTTTAGGGCGATGTGTAAACTATTAATAATTAATGGAATGTTTAGTTTATAAATTTCATGTTTGCCATTATATGCATAAATAAATTATATATGAAATAAATGAATCAAAATCATTCCTTTTAAAAATAATCTGCCTATTTAAATATTAACTAAGGATCTTAAAGGTATAACCTAGCCTGCATGTCATTATAAGACCTGGCCAAGATGGTAAAACCTGTTAAAAAGATTCAAATCCCAGTTAACATCTGAAAACATGTTAACGCTCCTGGCAGACGTGATTTGTTAAAAATCACACACGTCATTTTTATATAAGGATCTTTCCAAAGATTCCTAACCCAACTTAATGATCTATGAATCATGGGTTTAAATCATCAATTAAGATGATCATATTTTGACCATACATTGGTAATATAGTGCCTACGGGCCCTGCTCATTTTCATATGAGATAAAAGACAGTAATAGTCTGCGACCCTGTCTGAAAAAGATAAAGAACTATGTTCAAACCTTCATGCCTTGATTCTCTGAAATCATGGCTTATAATTTAAAATGTCCCTGTGACTAGGCCTTGTGTGCTAATAATATTGATATTGTTTATAATTATGATAAATTATAATAGAAATCCTAAATAAATGTGAGTAACAAATTAACCAAATATAGTTTATGTTTACCATGGTTAATGAATGACCCTAAGGGGCAATTCCATAATAAACTCCCAAATAAACTATTGTCATTGTCTTATGTAACAATTCAAATTTAAAATGGCTGACTCGGACGAAATTAATAGTCACCCAAGGGAGAATAATGATAACGCCCGAATTAATATAACGGGTGCTGAACTGAAAGCGTTAGTAGACGACGCTGTTACAAAGGCCTTAGAGCGGCAGTATGAAGATTATAGCGGGACTCGAAGCAGGACCCTATCTACACCGCATCCAAAGCCGAAAACTCATTCTGAGGCTCACAGCAAGCCTCCCTCCAAGAAGGAAGAACCAAAGAAAGATGATGATCGACTCTCCTCAAACCACCACAGTGCTCTATCTCAACAGATTTTACTAAATCAAGAACCCCGTAATAAGGGTTGCTCCTACAAATACTTTGTTTCATGCAAACCCAGGGATTTCACTGGGGAAAAAGGGGCCATTGACTGCATGACGTGGTTAGATGAGATGGACACAGTAGTGGATATCAGCGGGTGCGCTGAGAGGGATATAGTCAAGTTTATGTCTCAATTGTTTAAAGGTGAGGCCTTAGCCTGGTGGAGATCGCTGATTCAAGCCACTGGGAAGATCCCATTGTACAACATGTCATGGGAACAATTCGTTGCCCTCATCAGGGAGAACTACTGTCCTCAGCACGAGGTCGAAAAGATTGAGTCAGATTTTCTATCATTGGTGATGACAAATCTGGATTGCCAAGCTTACCTCATGAGCTTTAATACAATGTCGAGGTTGGTTCCGTATCTGGTGACCCCGGAACCCAAAAGAATAGCTCGTTTCATTGGGGGTTTAGCCCCAGAGATAAAGGCAAGCGTGAAGGCCTCTCGACCAACTACTTTCAGATCTGTGGCTGATATATCTTTGTCCCTCACACTAGACCCGGTCAGACAAAGATCGCTGAGGAACAAGGATGCTGAGAAAAGGAAAGGTGAAGATGACAATTCACGGAGGTCAAACAAAAAGCACCGAGGAAACGGTGACAACAAGAAGGGGTCAGAATCTAAAAAGGATGGGCATCAATCAGATGATAAGCCCAAGTGCAAAGTCTGCAAGAAACAGCACTTATGGAAGTGCAGGTTGGAATCAAACTCGCAGACACAGTCGAGAACTTTTGCATGTGGGATATGCAAGTCCAAGGAGCACAAGACCTTGGATTGCAAAAAGTTGAAGGATGCAACCTGCTACAGCTGTAATGAGAAGGGGCATATCAAGACCAATTGCCCAAAATACGCAAAGAAAGCTGATGAAGGAAAGAAGACCAATACTAGGGTCTTCAGAATGGATGCAAAGGAAGCAGTACAGGATGACAATGTGATAACAGGTACATTCCTTGTAAATGATGTTTACGCAAGAGTGCTTTTTGATTCAGGAGCTGATAAATCATTTGTAGATAATAAGTTTTGCAAATTGCTGAATTTACCTGTTAAAACCCTAAGAGTGAAATATGAGGTGGAGTTAGCAGATGGCACCATAGAAACCGCCTCAACCATATTAGATGGATGTTTCATATCCATTAAGAACCACTCTTTTCCTTTGTCCCTACTTCCTTTGAAGTTAGCCGGTTTTGACATAGTGCTGGGTATGGACTGGTTATCTCGTAACCAGGCCCAGATTGTCTGCAATAAAAAGCAAGTGGTGATCAAGACTCGGTCTGGTGAATCACTTACCATTCAAGGAGATACCCGGTATAGATTGCCTGAGCAAGTGACTATGCTCAAGGCCTCTAAGTGTTTGAAGAAGGGTTGTGTCATCTACATGGCACAAGTGACTATTGATGAGCCGAAACCTAAGATGGAAGACATCCCCGTCATTTCCGAATACCCTGAAGTTTTTCCTGAAGAACTACCTGGTTTACCACCAGATAGGCAAGTGGAATTCAGAATTGACATCATCCCTGGAGCAGCACCTGTTGCTAGAGCGCCTTACAGGTTGGCACCAACAGAGATGAAGGAATTGAGAGCACAACTAGATGAATTGCTAGCTAAAGGTTTCATTAAACCTAGTTCGTCTCCATGGGGAGCGCCAGTCCTGTTTGTTAAAAAGAAGGATGGATCGATGCGTCTGTGCATCGATTACCGTGAACTTAATAAGGTCACAATAAAGAATAGGAATCCTTTGCCCAGGATCGACGATTTGTTCGATCAATTGCAAGGGGCAAGTTATTTCTCGAAGATTGACTTGAGGTCAGGCTACCACCAACTGAAGGTTAGAGATGAAGACGTACACAAAACTCCATTTAGAACTCGTTATGGTCATTACGAGTTCCTAGTGATGCCTTTTGGGCTCACTAATGCACCTGCCGCATTCATGGATCTCATGAATCGCGTCTGCAAGCCATACTTAGATAAATTCGCCATCGTTTTCATCGACTACATTCTCATTTACTCGAAGAGCCAAGCTGACCATGAGAAACACCTTCGCTGTATTCTCAAACTTCTACATCATGAGAAACTCTAAGCCAAATTTTCAAAGTGTGAATTTTGGCTTCGAGCAGTCCAATTCCTTGGACATGTGGTTAGTGAGCGTGGTATCCAAGTGGATCCCGCTAAGGTGGAAGCAGTTATGAACTGGAAAGAGCCGAGGACGCCCACAGAAATTCGTAGTTTCTTGGGATTGGCAGGATACTACAGGCGCTTTATCGAAAATTTTTCAAGGATTGCTGCGCCCCTAACTTCTTTGACTAGGAAGAAAATTAAGTTCGAATGGGGACCGAAGCAAAAAAGAATCCTTTGATATCCTAAAGCAAAAGTTGAGCAATGCTCCTGTACTGACATTGCCTGAAGGTACCGAAGAATTCGTAGTTTATTGCGATGCATCACACACTGGCATGGGGTGTGTGCTTATGCAGAAAGGCAAGGTTATTGCCTATGCTTCAAGACAGTTAAAGGTGCATGAAAAGAATTACACCACCCATGACTTAGAGTTGGGTGCCGTTGTATTTGCACTGAAGCTATGGAGGCATTATTTATATGGAATCAAGTGTGTGATCTATTCTGATCATAAGAGCCTCCAGCACCTGTTTAATCAGAAGGATTTAAACATGAGGCAGCGCCGTTGGATGGAGACTTTGAATGATTATGATTGTGAAATCAGATACCATCCCGGCAAGGCGAATGTATTCGTCGATGCCTTGAGTCGAAAGGAAAGGGTGAAACCCATCCGAATCAATGCCAAGAGCATTGAGATAAAGAACAGTTTGAATGAAAGGCTGTTAGCTGCACAGAAGGAAGCTGTGTTGGAAGCTAACAATCCTAACGAAAAGCTAGGAGTAACTGAGGAGCAGTTATCTCTTGGAAGGGACAGAATTCTGAGATTAAATGGACGAATATGAGTTCCAATTTATGGAGGACTTCAGGATGTTATCCTCCAGGAAGCCCATAGTTCTAAATACTCTGTTCATCCTGGAGCTGATAAGATGTACCAGGATTTGAAGGAAAATTTAGTGGATAGGCTTGAAGAAGTCTATAGCCACCTATGTAGCTAAATGCTTGACATGTGCACAAGTAAAGGCTGAACATCAAAAGTCGTCAGGTTTGCTACAACAACCTGAACTTCCCACATGGAAGTGGGAAATGGTGACGATGGATTTCATCACCAAGTTGCCCAAGACCAGGAAAGGAAATGACACAATATGGGTGATAGTTGATAGACTGACTAAGTCAGCACATTTCCTACCCATCAAGGAGACCTATAGCTCCGACATGTTAGCCCAACTGTACGTAGATAAGATTGTAGCTCTACATGGCGTACCTGTGTCTATTATCTCTGACAGAGATACTAGATACACGTCACATTTTTGGAAAAGTTTCCAACAATATCCGGGCACGCTTTTGAATTTCAGTACAGCTTACCATCCCCAGACAGACGGACAGAGTGAGCGTACAATCCAAACGTTGGAAGACATGCTTCGTGCATGTGTGATCGATTTAGGTGGTAATTGGAATAACCACCTGCCGTTAATCGAATTCTCCTACAACAATAGCTACCATACCAGCATTAAAGCTGCGCCTTTCGATGCCTTATACGGTAGAAAGTGTAGAACGCCCGTTTGTTGGGCGGAAGTTGGAGATGTCCAATTATCAGGACCGGAGATAGTCTTTGAAACGACGGACAAGATTGTCCAGATTCGTGACCGTCTCAAAGATGCCCGAGATAGGCAGAAAAGCTACGCAGATTTAAAGCATAAACCTTTTAACTTCGAGGTAGGTGACAAAGTGTTGCTTAAAGTATCACCCTGGAAGGGAATGATGCGATTTGGTAAGAAAGGCAAGTTAAGCCCAAGATACATAGGACCGTTCGAAGTCATCGAACGTGTCGGATCAGTTGCCTATAAGTTAAACTTAACTGAAGAGCTCAGTGGTATCCACAATGTATTCCACATCTGCAATCTGAAGAAGTGTTTCGCTGATGAATCACTAGTCATACCGCATACAGATGTGCATATAGAAGAGAGCTTGAAATTTGTTGAAAAACCTGTGTCGATCGAGGATCGAAAGGTTAAGAAGCTTCGAAGGAAGCATGTGCCTATTGTAAAGGTAAAATGGGATGCCCGTAGAGGTCCCGAATACACGTGGGAGGTTGAGTCCACAATGAAAGAAAAGTACCCTCATTTATTTCAGTAAATCTCGAGGTCGAGATTTCTTTTAAGGGGGTGAGGATGTAACACCTCGAAAATTCACGTCCTATAATGTGTTGACAAGTGTCATAAGTTTGAACGTGTGAAAGAATACTCTAGAGGGACTAAAGTTGACAAACATGAAAAGTATACGAATATACGGGTTCAAAATGTCAACGGTGAATAAATATACTTTACAGTAACCCTACATGATGCTCATACCTTCAAACGAATAAATCATGGATCATACGAAGCTAAATATGAAAGAAAGTGAGAGATTACAAACTACAAGGGTTAAATGTGTCAACATGTTTAAGTTATACCTCTGAGTGACCTTTTAGCAAACCTGAAGCTTTGTAACGATTAATTATGCTCACTAGAATGCACGATATAAATTTCATAAAGTTTCGTTATCGTATTAGAAAGTTATGATCAAATTCGTATACAAGGGGTTAAAGCGTCAACGTTGAAAGGTATGACTTTTCGAGTGACAATAAAGTTAACCGAGTACTTAACAAAGTGGGTATATATCTTGAAGCCCCTATAAGTCAAAATGGAGGGTTCAAAATGCAAGAAATAAGTTTGGTTGACCCTTCGAAAGGCCAAGAGACAAATATGCAAAAACTTGAAAATGTAAAACCTGATTACAAGGCTCAGGCGGGCCGCGTAAGACATCTTAAGGTCTTACGCGGGCCGCGTCAGACGCCCAGATACAGAAAACGTGGACAGCCTCCTGTCCAGCCTTTTAACCGACTTATAAGGGATATTTTCACTACATGGGCGACCCCTAAACAGTCCTAGGCACTTAGGGACATCTGTTGATGATCCATGGCCATTGCTAGCACTTGTTGTCAACAATCTATGAGGATTTAAGCACTATATAAAGGGCCAAAGTTGCAACAATTTGATCACACCTCATTTCTGCATTCCTGATCATTTCTGGAGCTCCAAAGCAGACTCAAGTGATCACTAATCGTGCATAGGACTTCAGTAAGTATGCTTAACCTTTCTTAGTTGAGTTTTTACTTAGTTTTAGCTTAAAAGTCAAACCGTCGTAATTAACGGTTGACTTAGCGATTAATCATTGTTGGTCCAGTGATTAGTCGAATTGAAAGTAGTTATAAGTTGGTAATTATGTGGGCAATAAACCCTTAAAAGGGCACCCTCTGATTCCCACTCTAACTAGGTCAAATGTGGGGTCAAACTTGTTATTAAAAAGTCAACAAAATGCTTAATTTCCAATTTATGCATAATTAGCAATGTAGAACCCATACAACCTGTTTGATCATTAATATAACTTGGTAATTAATGTAAGAACATGTCTAAACATGTTCAACCCGACAATTTTCAGTAGAGACCCGGTTCGGAACCGAAAGTCGCATAAATTGACTTTTTCTTTGACTTCAGTTCTGACCCATTTAAGCATGTTTTAGAAATGCCTTAGAGCTCTAATTGGACCAGGTTACATGCTAGTATAACCCTCTGTGATTATACACCATGGTTCATTAGTTATACAATTAATATGCATAGTTCCGTTAATTGCCTATATGTTGACCATTATGCCCTTATCACCATAAAACGTGATTTTTGAAAATGTAAAAGAGTAGAAACCTTAGTTACTGAATTATAAACTTGCACCCAAAATTTGACATCAGTTTGAGGTGTAGATTGAGAGTTATGCTCATTAGCGTAATTAGAAAGCTTCTTTAGCGATTAAACGGCATAATTAGCATATAGCCTATTCAAACCCACTTTTTAATATCAAACTCTTTACCCACTGATGTAATATATTAATTTGGGATTTTTGAAGATTTTTAATTAATTTTAGGCTGAGCATAACTTAGAGTCATAAGCTTAATTCGGTAATTGTCGGTTTTGCCCTTTCGGGCTATAAAATGAGTTTTACATATCTTTTTGACCCCAAACCTTTTGCTACTGATTTTAAATGATAAATAAATTATTTTAAGCTTGCTGGAATATTAAAAATATCAGCTTTCTATATAGAACCCGGAAACGGCTTCTAATCACCCTTTTAAGCGTTTTTAGCGCATAGTATGTACTAAAACTATTTTAAACATACACGGGTTGATACCTACTGATATTTTAGGTAAATTATAATATTTTAACAGTAAGCAAAAGTTGTTTAACTCAGACTTCAGTTCTGAGCTTTTCGGCTTATGTGATATTACTAAAATGCCCCTACGGTGCATAGTTTGGTTATAATTGATAAATTTCACATATATACTTTACCCTACTATTATAACTTATCAAATTGAGTATTTTTGCTGATTACATCAGACCTGTAACTCAGGATAATACTTGAACTCTTTTATAACCTTGTAAATGACCAAACTACCCCTACGTGGCATAGTTGTGTTTAAATTCGTTTCGGGCATAATAAAAGATATCTTACTGATGTCACAACATATTTAAGGCATATTAACTTAGGAAACCTATATATGGCTCTTACGGTTACCCGTTACGCTTCTTGCGCATTCGGTTCGGTTTATGTAACTAGTTTGCATAAATTAGCCGAAACGAGTCAAACCTTATCATTTTTATCTCAAAATCCAGAATGTGTATAATATACCCATATTAAGCAAGTTTTCAAACTTTTCGGGTCTAAATCACATTCTATCCCGGTCTTCGCTTAATCGTGCGTACGAACCGTATCTTTATAACTAACCGGTCTAAGTTTAGGCTTAATTAAAGACCCGTTAGGATTCTAAGAGGTTATTATAAACCTTCGTTCCAGAATAGGAGGACCAGTAAAAGCTACTTGCATTTTCTGTTTGTGAATTATACTTGCAAAGGTAAATACTTTTAACTTATTTTCCCTTATACGGGCTTGGGGTACGGTATATAAAATACCGCTTGGTCGGGCATTCGACCTTAACCGATTAGTGGTTAAGTATTATCGAGATGATCCGTTTAAATATGTTTTGTTTGCTTAACGCCTTTGGGGGGTTAATGACCATGTCCCGGATATCCTTGGCATCATTTTACGAAATGGCCACGACCTAAGCGCGGGGTGTAGGCGTACACCCGTCAGTGCATAAATAAATAATGTGGTGTGTCTATTGATCTTTAACCCGGCATGATCCGGGCTACTGAACGCATAAGGAACATGTAATCCTTTTACAAGTTTATATATTTAAATAATTATCCCAAGTTATAAAATGTTTATGCCACGTGCATCCAAATCAATTTTAAATCATTTTTAAAATGAGTCGGTTAATTGTATTTACCAGTGTAAGCTGACGTATTTTCCCAAAAAGATTAAGTGCAGGTACTACTCATAATAGGCTGGATTTTCTCCTTAGCATCAATAAAAAAGTCTCGCAAGCTTAAGATGCCTAACGTCTGTTGAACTACTGTTTCCTATTTATTTTTTAATCCACCTGTGGATAAACTTTCAACTGTTTGTGATACATGATATTACAATTATATTCGGTTGAAACATATCTTTCATTTTGCTTCCGCTGTGCAATTAAATATTGTGTTGTTTGACTATTATGTTTCCAACCACGTCACGATACTCCCCCACCGGGCCCACCGGTGATACGTGGAAAGTCGGGGTGTGACATGTATGGTGTATTCAAGTATCAGTCATGCAATAGCTGTGTATATGGTTGTCGGCGACTTACTGTCGATGCCTTTCTAAGAACCAGTACTTTTTGTGTAGGCCACTCATCAAACATCTGCAAAGCCAAATCGTTGATAAAGTGGAAGTATTTCTTAAGATCATCAATGGATAGAGGTTCATCAATGAGGCGCCAAAGGCGCTTGTGCTAAAAGCCGTATTAATTCCTACAACCATCAAACATATGTTATTGTACTTGTGTGTAGATTATTTTTTTCTTTTTTATCATCTTTTATTGTTTTCATGGCTTTAGCGGCATGTAAAAATTTTCCAGCATTTGAATAGTTTTCTTTTTTTTCTTCCAATGTATGTATTTGTACACAACATTTCATTTCAAAGTAGATAATATGGTTTTGGTTGAAGCCCGCGTATTACGCGGGCATTAACCTAGTTCTATTTATATACAAGTTCACATACCTTACGGGAGATCACTCAACACTCGGCCGAAGATGTATTTTTGTGAAACACTCGAGACCGGCATAGAACTTATTTCTACCATATGCTTGCCAAGTCATCAATCCCCCTCCTTTTTAACTAGAAACCTTTGTAAATATCAAAAGTACTTGGGGAAGGGTTAGGCTTGGGTTAAAGGTAGGTGGTTTTGGGTTAGTGGTTAGTAAAAGGGCTAAAAGCGCAAAAAGCGTCGGTCCTCGTAAAACTTTTTGTTTTTGTGACTTTTATTTAAACTAAACAGTTTCAAACAAAGTTTCTTTGAGGAACTTTTTTGTTTATTGCTAGTCTTCATTTTTTTTATAAGGAACGTCACAAGAAAACCGAGCTTTTTACTAAAATAAGGGGTTTAAAAGAAAAAGGGTTTTGGTGGGTAAAGGGTGTTTGTTTTACGGGTTTAGAAACGAAAAGGTTTTAGGCTCAAATGGGTTAACTAGGAGGATTTTGGGTAGGTTAAAGGAAAAAGAAAAATAATGGTGTTGAAAGAAAAATGGGTTAGTCCTAATGCCTCCATCATTTACTTACTTGGGTTTAAGTTGGTAAGGATTGGGAATGTATCGTCGTGGCAAGTTCTAGAGTCATAAGAAACCAAGCGGCTATTCACACAAGAAATGAAAGATGAGCATTTAATTTAAGGATGTATGCTTGTATGCTCAATAAAGACTCAAAACTCACTTTTTTGTGGGAATGGGTTTATAATGTGATCAAGTATATATAATCAAATTTTAACTAGATTTGTCATGCCGTTTCATAATTTTCTTATGTTGGTTCTTTTTATCACGACATTATCGGTTGTAAATTTGTAAAAATATAACATTTTTAGAACTTGTTATTCCCAAATTAAACCAAGACAAGGAACAAAAAATGAAAAGTTTTTGAAAAATTTTGGGGTGATTAGCGGTTCCAATAGAGTTTTGTGTAAGGCTTGTTATTAGGACTTGCAAAATTCAAGGTTTTAGCATCCTCCCCACACTTAAATTACACATTGCCCTCAATGTGTCCCAAAAATAGGTTTCTAGGTTGATTGAATATGTAAAAAGGTGTTTAAAAACAAATTTTTATGTTACTGGGCGTCTGGGTACGGGCCCGTGTTGGTCCGGGCACGGCCCCGTGTTCAGATCGCCAGTATCATATTTAACAGAAGGCTGGGCACGGGGGCGTGTTCAGTGAACACGGCCTCGTGTCTAGTTACCTGAACTGGGTGTTTTCTGCAGAGCCTTGGGCACGGGGGTGTGTTGGGGTGAGCGCGGCCCCGTGCTGAACTTACTGTAATGAAGAAAAATTTTCGGGAGGCTCTGTTTTTGTGCACGGGGTGTGGGTTCAAGTTTCCCTTAGTAACCTCCACCGTTTTAAGTGTGTTTTATCCATTTCAACATCATCCAAACACCATTTAATACTTAGAAACCATCATTCATTAAAATAACAATTACAAAGGATCCTAAAAATTAAAAATAAAATAAAATGAAAAACTAAAAGTTCCAAGGATAGATAGGTCAAGTAACACAGGAAATCATTCTAAGGAGTTCTACCCTTATTGTAGGAATATCAAAAACCCGGAAATAGCTTTCCGGTACTTAAAAGCATTGTAGAACTTCTTAACCTAGGGATGTCTCTTAGATGTCATTGAGCCATTCCTCTATCTCCCTAGGGAGGAAGAAGACGGGCTCATTTTCCACAATGTCTTGTGGAGGAGGTGCGACGGCCACCGGGACCCCATGTAATATGTCTTGAGGGGGCTCCGTGGGTATGACATACCACTCGCCCGAAATAATGACTTCCGGCACAACATTCCACTCCCTTTGTGCAATGATTGGCACCATAGGAGGATAAGCAAGAATATTCAACCTTTGGTGCAAAAGGTTGACTTCTCGTAGACATCCCTCTAGCCCCACCAATAAATGATTTATACGGTCAACCAAGGCTTCCTCTACTCCTGTCATTTCATCGATAGCCTCTCTCAAGGCATACACGTAGTTGACGAGAGAGTCTTCTAAAGATGATCTTCTTCCTCGTCGGTCGTTCCTGGAATGGGTTGAGGATGTTCCGCTATTTCTGCTTGACATTCTGAGAAAACAAACCGAAAGAAATTTTAAATTAATGAAACAGTACTCCGGCCACGGCCCCGTGCTCGCTGAGCACGGCCCCATGGCCACCTATCTGCAGGTTTTTGAAACAAGGAATCTTGGAGCTTTAAATTGTTTTTCTGACTTTTGAAGCATTTTAAGCAGAAATAACTTAAAACAATGTTGTAGAACTTATGTTTGACAAGATTCCTTGAATGAAAACCTAACAAATATCACAATATAGCTTGAAAACATAGAGATTTCAAGTTTTAATGGAGGTTGTGAGGAGAAAATGAAGAAGAAGGCAATAGACAAAAGTAGAAAAGACAAGATGGTTGTTGAGAACCTTCTATAGAATATACCTTATAGGGTATATATGAAGATCCCACCAGATCTTTGTGTTTGGAATGGGTCCAAGAGTGCAAGAATCTTGCTACATTTATATAAAACGACAACACGCTGGACATGGCCTCGTGTCGGCTGGACACCGCCCCGTGTGCAGACAAGATTCTGACACTTTTTGTCCGTATTCTGACTTAAAGTCAGACGGGAATCTTTAGGTGCACACGGGGGCTTGTTGACCTGGACACGGCCCCGTGGCTAGAGGTTTTTATGAAGTTATGTCTTATTTTAAGGAATTTACCTGGATCGGGTGGTTACTTACTGGACGGAACAACACCGAAGTGCCTGAGATACCTAAGTTGCCCTAGATTTAGACAAGAACGCAAGAGGTTGTCGGAAAGGGTGATTCCTAAGCTAAATACCGTTGGGAAAGACCAACCTTTATTTCCCTTATCCGGGCTCTCGTTAAAGAAGGTATATGTCGAATCGCTCAGGTCTATGTATGCATCGGCGGAAACCGATGGGAGTTCTTCACGGCACAATCGACACAGGGACGACTATCGCTCAAGTCTTCACAAGAGTTAGAGGTGATTTCGGGAGCAACGATGTTGTTATAATCCGAATGCGATCTCAATAATTCTCCTTGATCGTCATCTTAAGATGAATTAGTTATTTCCATCTCAAGTTCTTTTATCAATTGGAGAATTAGTTCTTCCATTTGAAATAATTCTTCGAGAATCATCTCTTTTAGAAGGGACGATTGAGAGCATTCGAGGGAGAGATAGGGATTGTTTTTACTTTCGTCCATCTTAAGGCTACAGAAAAACGATGGGTCTATATAGTAGGGAATGTAATTTTGTCACACCCCGATATTTCCACGTATTACCGGTGGGCCCAGTGGGGAGTATCGTGACGTAGTTGATATCATCATAGTCAAATAATCACAGTTTAATGCACAGCGGAAGTCTAAAATAACAATACAAACCGAATTGAAAGTATAATAAAATATTACACAACGGTTGTAAGTGGATCCACAGGCGGATCTAAAACAGAAAGAAAATATTGTTCAACAGATTTTAAGTATTAAAAGCTTGCAAGACTCTTTATTTAATACTCAGGAGTTTCCAGCCCATTACGTGTAGCACCTGCACTTAATCTTTTTGAAAAATACATTAGTTTACACTGGTAAATACAATTAACTGACTATTTTGAAAAGTATTTATAAAATTGGTTTGGTTGCAGAAGGCATAAAATATTTTATAACTTGGGACAATTATTAAAATAATCTTGTATACAGATTTATATGTTTGTCGTCCGTTCAGGGCCCGGTTAGAAGAGCCGGGACAAGATTAATAGACACACCACTAGTATAGGCCCACAAGAAGTTTCCTCACGAGTGAGATACCGTTTTACATACGCAACTGTCAGGTGTATGCCTACACCCCGTGCTTAAGTCGTGGTCATTTCTAATGAATGAGCCGAGGATATCCAAGACACGGTCATTAACCCCCCAAAGGCTTTGTATCAAACAAAACAGATTAAAACAGGTTATGTAAATTTATTAATCACAATCCGATTAAATAATTTCATACCCGACCAAGCGGTATTATTATAATACCGTATCCCAAGCCCGTATAACGGAAAATAAGTTAAAAGTATTTACTTGAGCTAAAATGTAATTTTTATTCTCAGCCGTATTTCAAATCAGCAAGTACAAGTAGCTTTTACTGGGCTCCTAATCTGGAACGAAGGTTTTAATAACCTATTAGATTCCTAACGGGTCTTATTTAAGTTTAAACTTAGACCGGTTAGTTTTAATTAAAGGTTTACGGTTCAAAACGCAAGATTAAGCGAAGACCGGATTAGAATGTGATTTAGACTCAACAAGTATGAAGACTTGTATAAAATGGGTAAACTAAACACATTCTGGATTTTGAAGTAAATATGATAAGATTTGACCCGTTTCGGCTAATTTATGCAAACTAGTTACATAAACCTTACTGAACGCGTATATGCATAACGGGTAACCAAAAGAGTCATGTACAAGTCCCATATGTTATTATGCTTAAAATGTGTTGTGATATCAGTAGGATATCTTCCATTATGCCCAAAACGAATTTGAGACCAATTTAAGCCCCGTAAGGGTATTTTGGTCATTTTAAAGTTTATAAAAGAAGTTAAATAGCAGTCTGAGGTTCTGGTCTGAGAATATTCTGTAAAATTATTTATTTTATGTTATTATATCAGCAAGATATCATACATATGTGTGTTTAGTTATTTATGGCCAAACTATGCACCGTATGGGTATTTTGGTCATTTCACATATGCTTTTAAGGTTAAATTTGGAAATCTGAGTTCAAGGCTTATACTTACTGTTAAAGTATAAAAATTTATTTATAAAATCAGTAGGTAACAAGTCTTAAGCGTTAAATATGGTTTTAAACCATACTATACGCTTAATAAGCGTAAAAGTCGGTATTTGACGATATTTGATATCTTTAAGGAAATCTGAGAATTTGATCAGTCTTAACTACCTAAAATATTTTATTTAATATATAGAATCAGTAGGAAAATGTTTGGTATCAAAATGATATGTAAAACTCATTTTATTAACGAAAAGGGCATTATCGTCAATTACCGAATTTATGCTAGAACTCTATGATATGGTCAGTATAAAATTTGACAAAAATTTCCAAAAATCCTTAAATATATATCTTAACAGTGGGTAGCAATTTTGGTGTTAAAAATTAGGTTTAAATATGATTTATGCCAAAAATGCCATTTAATTAACAAAAAACTTTAGTTTTACGATGCCATGCATAACTCTTATTTCAGACCAGAAACGGATGTCAAATTTTTAGGACATACTTATATATCAGTAATACAACTTTATGTTCTCTCACATTTTCAAAAATCTCGTTTTAATGATAAAAAGACATAATGGTCCATTTTTAAGCATTTAACGGGAACATGCAAATGAATCAGATTTTTATGGAACCATATAGTATAATCTCAGAGGGTTAAACTAACATGTAATGTGGTCCCAAAGGAACCCTAAGGCATAACTAAACGAAGCTAAATCGGGTCAGAACTGAAAGTCAAAGCAAAAGTCTACTTTTGCGACTTTCGTTTGCGAACCGAGTCTAAACTCAGAATTGTCGGGTTGAACATGCCTAAACATGTTCTTATATTATTTACCAAGTTATTTCAGTGTTAAAATATGTTCTATAACTTCTGCATTATCAGTTATGAATTATTTTGTAAAAACTGACTCGGTTGACTTTTTGTTCATAACTTTGACCCGACAATTGACTGAGATAACGTGATAATTAGAAGGTGACCTTTTAAGGGTTTAACACCTACATAATTACCAACACATAGCCACTTTCAATTCGAATAATGGCTGGACCATTAGTGACTAATCACAAAGTCAAAGCGTAATTACGTTATCTTTGACTTTCGGTCATTAAGCTAATGAAATCTTAACTATAGAAGCTAAGAACACTAACAATAGTCCTTAGCACGAAAATTCAACTGGAGGAAGCTTCCTTGAACACCAGGATGCTTCAGAGAGTGAGTTGTGAAGTGAAAATTTTTAAGTGTGCATGAACAAATGAAAACCAAGGCTCTTATATAGGAAATTGGATGTCTAAAGATCATTGCAGCTGTTCCTAGGAGGTAACCAGATGTTCACAAGTGTCCCTACGGCAGTAAAAACCAGTTCCACAGTAGCTGGTATAAAAAATAAGCATGCAATGGCGGTGGAACAGGCTGCAACCTGCAGCTGCCATTTTTTGTTCGCTGGTGCCTTAGTCGCGGCCCGCGTAGACTTCAAGGAAGGTCTACGCGCCCCGCGAGGCTCCCCCCAATCCGGTTACAAACTTTCATAAATTGCACTTTCAGCCCCTGGTCCTTTATAACTTGATTTATCTTTTATTTATATCACTTTTAATCCTTAAGTTTAACTTTTAAGGGTCTTGAGTCATCAAACAACATCTTTAAGCTTCCGGTTAGTTAGAGATCACCCAAAAGGTCTTTAATTGCAACGTGGACGCATTTGATCCTTAATTTCTTGGAATATCTGCTTTATTCAATTATGTGCATCGAAGCTCCATGAAATCAATATCCGACATTCGTGGAAATAAAATAAAATAATACAATGCTTCGGGATCGTTAAAAGGTCACTCAGAGGTAATATTTAACATGTTGACACGTTTAACCCCTGTGCTTTGTAAATTCTATATTTTAAGCACAAACGGCTTTCTACGTCTGACAATTTATTCATTCATGTCACACCCCGATTTCCACATGCTTGACCAGTGGACCCGGTAGGGGAGTATCGTGACGTGGTTGGCAACATAATAGTCAAACAACACAATATTTAAATGCACAGCGGAAGCAAAGTATAGATTCATTTCAACCAAACAATATTTTAATATTAAGTATCACAAATAGTTGAATATAAATCCACAGGTAGATTAAAATAAAAGGAAACAGCGTTCAACAGTCTATGACATCCAAGCTTGCGAGACTTATTGTGGATGCTAGGAGATAAGCCAGCCTATTACGCGTAGTACCTGCACTTAACCTTTTTAAGAAAATACGTCAGTTTACACTGGTAAATACAATCAACCGACTCATTTTGAAAAGAGTTTAAGAAAAAGGATTTAAGGCACAAGGCACAAATAATATTTTATAACTTGGGATAATTATTTGAATATAATACTTGTAAAGGATTTACATGTTACTTATGCGTTCAGTAGCCCGGATCGAGCCGGGTTAAAGATCAATAGACACACCACATTATGTATATGAGACACTGACAGGTGTACGCCTACACCTGTGTGCTAAGGTCGTGGCCATTTCGTAAAATGATGCCAGGGATATCCGGGACATGGTCATTAACCCCCCAAAGGCTTTAAGCAAACAAAACAATTTAAACGAGACATATCAATACTTTAACCATCATACAATTAAAGATTCAATGCCCGACCAAGCGGTATTTTATATACCGTACCCCAAGCCCGTATAGGGAAAATAAGTTAAAAGTATTTACCTGAGCAAGTATAGATCAAAATCAGCGAGTGCAAGTATCTTTTACCGGGTCTCCTAATCTGGAACGAAGGTTTGTAATAACCTATTAGAATCCTAACGGTCTTTAATTAAGCTAAAGCTTAGACCGGTTAGTTTTAAAGATACGGTTCGTACGCACGATTCAGCGAAGACCGGATAGAATGCGATTTAGACCCGACAAGTTTTAAGACTTGCTTAATATGGTTATATTATACACATTCTGGATTTTGAGATAAAACCAATAAGGTTTGACCCGTTTCGGCCAATTTATGTAAACTAGTTACATAAACCGAACCGAACGCGTATGAAGCGTAACGGGTAACCATGAGAGTCCTAAACAGGTTTCCTAAGTTAACATGCCTTAAATATGTTGTGATATCAGTAGGATACCTTCCGTTATGCCCAAAACGAGTTTAATCTCATATTATGCCCCGTAGGGGTATTTTGGTCATTTTACTGATTAAAAAGGGATTAATTCAACTCCTGTGATTCGGGTCTGAATAAATCAGGAAAATAATTTATTTTAATAGGTTATAACATTTTATGTTAAGTCTTATGAAACAAGATGGTTTTAAACTCAAACTACGCGTATAATACGCGTATAAAGCCGTTTTAAGCGACTTACGGTTTAAAATAGGATTCTGAGTTTTCTGATCAGTTAAACAGGCTCAAAACACTTCATTTATTATTTAAAATCAGTGGTAATTGGATTGGTACCAAAAGGGCTTGTAAAACTCATCTTATACCCGAAAAGGGTAAAATCGGCATTTACCGAATTAGGGCACTAATCCTAGCTTATGATCAGTTTAAAAATAATTAAAAATCTTCAAAAATCCTAAAATATTATGTTACTTCAGTAGGTAAAAGGTTTGGTGTCAAAAATAGGGTATAGATAGGTTTTACGCTAATGACGCCGTTTAATTAATAAAAGTGTTTATAATTACGTCATTAAGCATAACTCCTAATCTAGACTTCCGATTGACGTGAAAATTTACAGACATGTTCAATAATCAGTAACAAAGACTTTTGCACTTTCACATCTTCAAAAATCTTTTTTTATGAACATAAGGGCAATATGGTCAACATTTGGCAATTTAACGGAAACGTCGGATAGTTAAGGATTCGAGTAGTATAAACGCAGAGGATTATACTAACATGTAACTAGGTCCTAATGGAACTTTAAGGCATGTCTAAACCTATCAAAAACGGGTCAGAATCGAGGTCAAAGCAGAAAGTCAAACTATGCGACTTTCGGCTCCGAATCGGTTCAAAACAGAGAGTTGTCGAACCAAACAAGTTTAGACATGTTTTTATACTTATATTCAGGTTATATGAATGTTAAAATAGATTTCACGCCTTCTATAACGCTAATTACATGCTTAACGGTTATGTTGACTTTTTCTGACAAGTTTGACTCGACATACGACCTAGTTAGGATTCGAATCAGTGGATGCCCTTTTAAGGGTTTAAAGTCCACATAAATACCAACTTATGACAACTTTAACTTTTCCTAATCGCTGGACCATTTGTTTTTAAATGATAAGTCAAACCGTAGTTACGTCGGTTTGACTTTTAAGCTAAATACAAAGCAAAACTGAAATAGAGAAGGTCAAGGGTACTTACACTTGTCTAATGGATGATTTGGAATGCTTGGTATCTGCTTGAATGCTCCAGAAATGATCAGGAAGTGAAATGCAAGATGAATGCAAAGAATGTGGGTCTTATATATGAATTCAAACATCTTGGATCATCAACACATAAGTCTAGGAGTGTTACTAAATCACCAACATGTGTCCTACTAGCTAAAAACCACCTTAGGCAGCCCAAGGTATCGAAAAACTTGCATGTAAGACGGTTAGAAGGCTGGAACAGCCACCTGTGAGTTTTTTCTGCATCTGCAGTCCTGATGCGGCCCTCTTTCGATGTTGTCAAGCCCAACGCGGGCCGCCTGGACCCTGTGTTCAGGTTACAATGTTTCCTTTATTTGCATTTTGGTCCTTGGTCCCCCGAAAGGTCGTTTTCTCAAGGTTTTCTTTCATTTTGAGGCTTTAGTATTGACACATAAGGGCTTTGAGACTTATGCCCCATTTTCTAAGTCCTTGGTCACTTGGTTATTTCCCGAAAAGGCGTAAATTCCCATATTGACGCTTCTAACCCTCGCACACGAATTTTATCACAACTTTCTCATATGATAACGAAACTTGGTGAAATTTTTATGGTGCCTTCTAGTGAGCATAATTAATTGTTACAAAGCTTCGGGTTTGCTAAAAGGTCACTCAGAGGTATATCTTAAACATGTTGACACATTTAACCCATGTAGTTTGTAATCTCTCACTTTCTTTCACAATTAGCTTCGTATGATCCAAGATCCATTCGTTTAAGGTTATAAACATCTTGTAGGGTTATTGTAAAGTATATTTATGCATTGTTGACACTTTGAACCCTTATATTTACACAGTTTCATTGTTTGTCAACTTTAGTCCTTCAAGAACATTCTTTCACACGTTCAAACCTATGACACGTGTCAACACGTCGTAGGACGTGAATTTTCGAGGTGTTACAATTCATGAATAGGAACATCTTATGAGGTCATTCAGAGGTACGAGTTTGGCATGTTGACGCTTTTAGTCCTTCCACACATATACTTTCTTTGTTTGTTAACTTTAGTCCCTCGAATTCATTACACGGTTAAGGTTCATGACACGTGTCTTTATTGTATTGGACATGATTTTTGCGAGGTGTTACAAATTTAAAAAATAACATTTTAAATCTTCATGAGATCCGCCACATATCTGACACCACGTACCATAAGAGGAGTGAAAGTAGAAATGATCAGTATCATTCATGTTTGTGTCAGAAATTACCAACCATCGGGATCTTACGATTCTGTTTTTCAGTATCTGAAGCTTGGGCACGGGGGCGTGTTCAGTGGGCATGGCCTCGTGTTTAGCTACTGTCTGACTTATACCAGGATTGCCAGTACCAAAGATTTGGCACGGGGGCGTGTTCAGCGGGCACGGCCCCGTGCTGCAGTCTGCAGAAGCTGAAAAATCTAGAAAAAAATCCTAAAACAAAAAGAAAAATAAGAAAAACGATTAGGCCGTTGATTCCTAATTTTCTTAAAATCCTTGTGTCCCCGGCAACGGCGCCAAAAACTTGATGCATGTGTAGCGTTATATATTTTTATTGATATTTTAAGCCCTTTTTAACACTTTGTCATCTTTTAAATTTATAAAACATGATATTCTACTAACACTAAACACACATATGGGCAAGTGCACCCATCGTGAGCGTAGTATAGCGTTGGTAAGATACCGAGGTCGTCCAAGGACACAAGAGCTTTTAGTACCGGTTTATCCTCAACGTCTAATCAAATTAAAAGTTTTAGAAAAGGTTTTAAACATGAAAATAAAAACTAAAATGCTGAAAAATAAAATAAAATAAAAACAGTTAGACAAGATGAATCACTTGGATCCGACTCGCTTTTAATGTAACCTTTGATGATTTTCGCACTTTTGCACTTTTTAAGAGATTATCTTAATTATAGTAGTAGGCCCCTCTTTTGAAGGTGACGTTACCCTCAACCTAGTGGTTTGAGTCAGCAAGGATACAATCCCAAAGGGTCGGAATATTGAAAGATAATTAATTAAGTTATTAATGCGTATTGTGGTAGGCCCCTCTTTTGAAAGTGACGTTACCCTCGACTAAGTGGTTTGAGTCAGCAAAGATACAATCCCAAGTAGTCGGGTTAATGTTTTAATAGTAGTTTACATATGAGGGGATCAAGCTATTCGCACGCCTGCCATCCAATACCAGTGGGTATTGAAGGAGGTCCTAGTAAGCTTGACCAAGGTCCTTGCAGGATCTATACACTAAACAAGGCAAGAACCTTACCAAACCATTCCCTTATTCTCCAACCAGGTAGCCAACATATCTCTATATAGACCGTAGAGATATGAATGGTGAAAATCTTTTATTTTATATAGACAGTAAAATAACGCCAAGACACCACGGACAAAAGATAAGGAAGTTTCACATTCAACATAAGAAACTAGTTATTAAAGTCATTAATACAAAACCAAATAAAAAGTGCGAAAAAGATTAAAAATCAAAAGTATTACATTAAATGCTTGTCTTCACCAAGTGATGTAAGAGACTTAGGCAAACATGGCCTTTGATTGTCAAGAACTCTTACTATCAATCTTGGATCCCAAGACTACTACACAAACTCTAAGATGGATGATGGATGATGGTGGTGGATGTGGGTGGTGGAGTGGTGGTGAAGTGGGAGAGAGGTGGTTTGCCAAGGGATGCCTTTGAAGTGAACCAAGCACCCCTATTTATAGCCTGCACAGAATCCCGGACACGGCCCCGTGTCCATCCTCTTTCTCTTTCTTCATTAATTGTAATTGTCTATATTAGGCTCCACGCGCCCCCGTGTTCGTTGGGCGCGGCCCCGTGTGCAGAAGCGTATCTGTACTATCAAGATTTGCTAGATTCTGCGAATCTTAGCGTTGACCACGGCTCGTGTTGAGCTGGGCACGCCCCCGTGCTGGGAATAGAAGCTTCTACAACTTTGTCTTTTCTGCAGGCACCTGGCCACGCCCCCGTGTCCGCTAGGCACGGGGCCATGGTCAGCCTTCTATTTCTTTGTTTTTGCTTGGAAAGATGCTGTCGAGGGGTCGGGCATGCCACGTTTATTACTTTTCTTGTATTTATGTTAGTTTTTGCTGCATATTTGTTCCTTTTGTTCAATTGCGCTCATTTAGTCCTGAAAATACAAAAGGAAGACAAAAGCATACTTTTTCCAACATTAGTACTAAAAAAAGGTTAGTTTTATGCCTCATTTGATTTAATTTATATGTTGCATTTTACACACATTTGTGCTCTTAAGGATTTAGCGAAATCGTTCTCGCGTTTAACCTAAGAAGAAGTAGAAGCCTTTTGCTTAGAATGGGGCAATGGGTTGAGATTTAAACCGGTTGCACCGGGGTGTGATATTTCTATCGATCGGTGTCCTCCTGGTTCTGTTGCTTTGTATTGTCGCCATTTTGAATTTTCGAATCTCCGTCATCCTTTTTCGAACTTTGTGTTGAATGTTCTAGAATATTACCATGTTTCGTTTGGCCAGATCCACCCTCAGGGTCTGGCTAGGGTTCTACGTTTTAAGGTTTTATGCCAGGCTTCCGGGTATGACCCTACCCTTTTGTCGTTTCGTCGCTTTTTCCGATTGGCCAAGAATGGTGATTGGTTCACATTCGAAACATCCCAAGTTGACACCTGTTTGGTTTTTTCCATGGTCTCCAGTCTTGGTGTTTGGAAGGACCGGTTTTTCTGGGTTTCAAATGAGATTGTTCCTTTTAAAATGATTTGGAGACATCCAGATGCCGTTCTTAACGAACCTGAACCCTCTGCTCTTGAGATAAATACTCGCTTTCTTGAAACCATTAGGGAGTGCCCTTCGAGGGTTCATCCCTTTCCTGAGCCCTTACTAGTGTTGTTGGGCATTAGTAAGTTGTGGGACAAACCTGATCGAGATCCAGTGCTTATGAGAGATGGGCAGGGTATGCGTTTGTTCTGTTGTGTTATTATGTTCCTACTGCCTGTTTGTTTAAACCCTTTATTTGTGTTTATTTTGTAGTTATGTCTACACTTGACTTTGTGAAGAGCGATGACACTTCTGATGTCGTGTTTGAGGATGTTGCGGTTACACCTGGTGAAGATGCAGTTGCTAGGGGGTCTGAGCATAGGTTCGAAGGGTCTGGTTATGTGAGTGTTCCAAACATTAAGGTTTTCACGAAAGTTCCGGCTTCCAAGGTTTCTACCAGTCGGTCAAACCGTCGTTTAAAAAGTGCTGATCAACCCTCTGTTCAGAGGTTATTGATATTAGTGATGACATTGAAGTATCCGCGGAGCAGGTTTCTGAAGGTGGTGTGGGGAAGGAAAAGGAAAAAGATTTGGTGGTTGCTGGGAAAAATAAAAAATTGGTTAAGAAGGGTGTTGTGCCTACTATCAAGGGTTCATCAGGCAAAAGCGTTGAAGGCTTGGAAGAGCCTGGTGCTGAAGAGGTTTACGTTCCCAACTGGGGTGTGAAAGTTGGGGACAGTTTCAAGGATCCTGCCGTTTGTGCAGATGTGTTGGCCCATTTTACTCCCCCAGGTGTCCGAGATGCTATATCGGAGATGGAGGGTGATCATTTTATTTCAATGTTGATGTTGAGTTCTTGCAACCTTTCTGCCCTGTTGGCTAAGGGTCTTACCCGTTTTACGAAAGGGATGCAGGAATATGAAGAGGTTACGAAAAAGAAGGATAAAATGAAGGCTTCCATGGCTGCGATGAAAAAGGAGGTTGATGGGTTTTCGAAAAAAGAGGAAGCTTGGGTGAAGAAGTTTGGTGAGTTGACCAGGAGGCATGAGGTTGAGATGAATTACTTGAAGAAGAGTTTTGAAGCAGATAAGTTGAAGCTGAAGGCTGATGGGGAGGCTCTAGATGTTTAAAAGAAAGCCTTTGATGAGGAAAAGGAAGGTTTGAAGGCTTCAGTTGTTCAAGCTACTGGTGATAACCAGTGGCTCATTGAGCAAGGCTTTCAACAGGTTGTCACTTATCTCATTCATTCTAATGAATTCAACTCTGCCCTTGGGGAGGTCTACACCAAACTGCTGAACTATGGGAAACATTTGGGCCTTATTGCTTGTTTCAAACTTCACGAGTTTGTTGATGGTTGTTAGCCCTAGTGGCTGTTTGAACAATTTGCATGTTTACAAACCGCTAGGGTTTGGTTGTTGATCGTGACTGTTGAACATTATGTAGGTTTTGGAGGCCTTTAAGGTTTCTTATGTTATGCTATTAACTTTCTACTACTTGCCTTGTGTTGTAATTTTTTATGTTGCTGTATATTTTTGTAAGGCAGCTTGGTTAGATACTTGTAGCTTGAAGCCTTCGAGGCTTCCGGTTGTTGGTTGATGTTTGTGACTTGGTGCTTTGCTGTTTATTTTTGGTTCCAAGTTGCATACAACCTTTTATTGTTGTGTTGTTGTTTTGCCCTTCAGTTGTCTTTATGTTTACGGAATTGTCTTTGTTGGTTTTGTGTTGTCTTTATGTTATTTATACCTTGAAGGGTTCAGTGCTGCAGTCACTCAGCCTTGGTATTTTTAACAAGAAGACATATCACTTATCCTATCTATCATTTTCCTTGGTTTGATCTTGGTTCATAAGCCTGTTGGTTATGATTTGTTTTTTAGAAAGTTTTCTAAGGCTTAAGGAATATTTGGTGAAGGCTGTTCAGACCCGTCTATGAGACAAGTTTATTTTTGAAAATTTTATATGTCTCATGGAGTTGTATTGATTTAGGAACTCACCCATTATATAGGTTCATTCAACCCTTGAACCTACTGAGCGATGTGGCCTGGGAGCTCATCCCCTTACATGACCCTTGTCATGGAGTTTTTTGCTATGTTCTCAACTTGATCATAGGATAAAAGATAAGTTTTAACAAGAACCTAGTTGTTCATTCACCAAAGTGTGCAAATTACAAAGGAACAAAAACAACACTTTGCCAATTTTTCTAACACATGTTTTTCTAAACGTGGAACATTTTAAGGTTTTTGCCGTTCCAATGCCTGGGAAGCTTTTTGCCATTTGAATCAGCTAGTTTGTAGGATCCTCCCTTGTGAGCTTCGAGGATGGCATATGGTCCTTCCCATTTGGGACCAAGTTTTCCTTGGTTTTACTTTTTTGCTTGCCTCATTGTTTCTGAGAACTAGGTCACCAGGCTTGAATCATTCATGCTTAACCCTGGCATTGTAGTAAGATTCCATCTTTTGTTTATACCTTGCTTCTTGAATGGCTGCTTGATCCCGTGCTTCTTCTAGGAGTTCTAAGTTCAACATCCTCTCTTTCTTGATTGCTTCTAGATCAATGTTGAACGTTCTCTTTGTTGTAACTTCTATTTCTGCTGGGATTACAGGTTCGGATCCGAACACCAAGCTATAAGGTGTTTTCTTGTGACTTGTTTTTTCGATGGTTCTTATTGCCCATAACACGTTTGGGAGTTCTTCAAGCCAATTGGTGTCATGTTTTCCCAATCGTATTTTGATGCCCTCAACAATGCTACAATTTGTTCTTTCAACCTGGCCATTGGATTGAGGGTAGGCTACTGAGCTGAAGACTTGTGTTATTCGTAATTCTTTGCACCATGTGCTGAAAGGCTTCTCAGCAAACTGCTTACCATTGTCCGTGACTAATACTCCCGGTAGCCCAAATCTGCAAATGATGATTTCCCATACGAAATCAATTACTTGCTTTCCTGTTATCTTTGCCAGTGACTTCACTTCCGGCCATTTGGTGAAGTAGTCAACCACTACTAGGAGGAATTTGACTCCTCCTTTAGTCGGGGGGAATGGTCCAACGATGTTCATTCCTCATTTGTGGAATGGCCAAGCAGATGAGATGGGAACCAAATCATGCTTTGTGCTTTTTGGCACTGGAGCATGTATTTGACAGACTTCACACTTTTTCAATTGCTCGGTTGCATCTCAATGCATGGTGGGCCAAAAATATCTAAAGTTCATCAATTTTGAAACTACTGACCTTGGGCCGAAATGAGCTCCACAAACTCCTTCATGAACTTCCTTGATCAAGTATTGACTTTGTTTCGGACCGAAACAACGAAGCAATGGTGCAAGATACCCTTTTTGTATAGGATATTTTCGTGCAACACATATTGTCTTGATTTTATTCGAACCCTTTCAGCTTCTACTTGATCCTTTGGTAGTTCACCACTTATGATGAATTTGATCAACGGGGTCATCCAATTTGTGCCTTCTTCGGTGATGACATCTTGTACTCTAGCTCTTGAAGCGATGACTGCTTCAACACTTCAACCAATACCTTTTTTGTGAGATGAGCAAAGGTCAATGAAGCAAGTTTTCTTAAAGAATCAGCCTTTTTGTTTTGTGATCTTGGGACTTGTTTGATTATGCATGCTTCGAATGAATTCATGAGTTCTTTGGCTTTTTCACAGTATCTCTTCATGTTTGGTTCTTTGGCCATGTAGTTGTCACTTACTTGGTTTGAAAAAAAGCAATGAGTCTGTGAAGACTTGAAGCTTTTTGACACCCATTTTTCTTGCAAGCTTGAGCCCAGCAATCAATGCTTCATACTCAGCTTCGTTGTTTGTAGTCTAAAATTCAAGGCGAAGAGCATACGTGAACTACAATTCATTTGGATCAATTAGAACTAGCCCTGCTCCTGACCCTTCAATGCTGGAAGCTCCATCGGTAAAGAGCTTCCAGGTATGGGGGTTGGAGGGTTCAGTGGAGGCTGTATTAACTTCCGTTATTGTTTCTTTGGCTACTTCCAAAATGAAGTCAGCCAAGATTTGTGTAACAACTCTCGCAAAAAGGTCCTAATTATTACTTTAATTGACCAATAGGAAACCCTAATCGAGACACCCAAGTGATTCCGTACAAAACCTAAAATTTCCAGAACAATCGGAATCAGGATCAGGGCCCCTAAAACTTAGGGGGGGTAAACCCTAGTGCACGATTATCCACTTAATTTGCTGTCAACATATGAGAATTCGAAATTTTCAAGTCATCAGGCCTAGTCCCACGCGTGGCAACCCTATAGTGCATTGATGTCCCTTACGGACCGTAACACTCTCAAGCTTACGGTCCGTAAGCAGTCTTACGGACCGCAAAGCTTGAAGTGTTACGGTGCTCAAGCATGTCCAATTTTCAGCTATAAATAGAGGAAAGTGGCATTCGAAGTTTGAAATATCAACGTCAAAAGAATTCACAAAATACACCGAATTACGAACTGTATACTCCTAAATTCACCCCCGGGTCTCGAAATTCTGCCGCAAAACAGGGTATTAGCACGATCGCTGCTACGATTCATTTTCCGATCGATCAATGTACTCAACGGGTGTTTAAGTGCTACCCACATTAGGGTGATGCTTTGTCATTAGTCGTTAATTCGACAGATGTTAAGCATAGCACTTTGTCACTCGTTGTGATGGTTGATCTCGTGAGTTATCGTAAATGCTGTATTGATTACTAACCCCGAATTGTGTGCCTATTTAGGTTAAAAAGGGCTTATCAGTAGGCTAGGCTCTGCTCAAATTAAATCTGCAATGTGAGTCATTCTCTCTTTCTCAACTGTTTTACAATACCTCCAAATATTTTCAAGTGTTATAATTACAGGGACTAAGTCGTGGATATCTTGAATTACTGGTTAGTGGGGTATTGTGCACATTACTAATTTTCTCCCGGTTAAGTTCATTGATCTACCCGGGATAATCACTGTTAGGTTCATTGACCTACAGGGATAATCATCACTATTAGGTTCATTGATCTAATAGTGGTTTGACCATCGTCACCATTGTGACAGAAAGCCATATAAAAATAAGATAGAAGCCATTGTAATCGCTCTTATGCTGTAATTAATAACTATGCATCATTATGCAAAATAGAATGATTCACTCAGTATTTCCCGCTGACAAAACCTTTTTCAAACATGTTTCAGGTGATCTCATATGATCCAGGAAAAGTGCCGTGAAGCACTACAGGCTTACGAAAGTGGCTGAGTATAAAAATAAAGAAACATGTTTTGTAAAATAAAAGATTTCTTCGTGAAATCAAATGATTGTAAATTACCGGGTTTTATCCCGAATTGTGAAATAAAATAATCGGGAAAATTTTAGCTTTAAAAAGATCCTGATGATAACTTCCGCTGTTAAACTCAATTAAATAAAAACCACGGGAATTTCTATCCCGCGGCTCCTGAAACGGGTCAAACCGGGTCGGGGGCCGTGAAAGAAATAAAGGTGGTATTAGAGCCATTAATCGAGCCACTGATTGAGCCACTGATTTAAGCCAATTAAGTATTTAGAAAATACTTAATTTTTATTAATCGCTATTTCATGATTATGTGTTTTATTATCTGACTAATTTTGTACAGTATGGGCAGACTTTTATATGCTAGCCAATGTAGCAATTAATGCAAATCCCTAAATAATTTTACCCAAGTTTAGCACCTTTATTATCTACAGTCTAGAAACCTGATTTAATAAATAAATTTACAAATAAAAACTAGGATGTTTTCATATTTCGGTTGTTTTGTAATTACCCAAATATGAAATAATATTTAAAGTTTTTCTATAAAATTTTGTTATAAATTTTAAAACTTAGTAATTATGTGTATTTTGCTAAACAGTATGAGTGACTTATCGGACGCCCTTCAGAAATTAAATCTCTATCCAGTAAGGATAGAAGTTTCCAGAGATTTCAATAGGTATATACCAGACATAGAAGAGCCTATAGAATTCAACGCTTTACCTCTCGAGAAACCCAAGCCTAAGAAAATGGAAATTGGGGAAAACTCTAGGCAAATTGAGGAGTTACCATCTCAGGAAGAGCTAGATTTTATAATGGCAAGCTATGATATTATTAAATCTGATAATGAAAATGATTTTATTCATTCTCCTGAAACCCAACTACCAATGAACTTAGAACCAGCTATTCCAA
This sequence comes from Helianthus tuberosus, assembly GCA_030545235.1. Lineage (NCBI taxonomy): Eukaryota > Viridiplantae > Streptophyta > Magnoliopsida > Asterales > Asteraceae > Helianthus > Helianthus tuberosus. The sequence goes on along the minus strand of CM060370.1, from coordinate 195,660,401 downwards.
AACCTTCAATCCACTCGCAAATAGACGAATGGTCGATTCATGAAATACAGTTACAAAACTATCCCTATAAGCTTTTTCCTCAGTCCAATTTAGAACCTTTACCAAATCCACCAATGAGTAACGAGAATAGGGCTGAATTCCGTCATTTTGACAAAGAACTAATGGATGCTGGGAATACGATCCAAGAGACTGGGGGACAGACCTCTTGGAAATACAATGAGAAGAAACGTCATTACTAGAATATCATCTGACAAAGGATTATAAAACTTTGTAAGATAATGGTTTGTATTGATGCATACTATTTAGAAATCAAGAAATTGATAGTTTTGGCTATATTAATGTTATGAACTCTGTATAGTTATCTTGTGTAATTGTTATTTATTTGATACTAATAAAATATATATATATTATCAGATGGAAAACTCTAATAATGAACCAGTTAATGAAGTTAATCAATCTGAGCAACAACCGTGGGATCAATATATGACTAGGCAGGATATAGAAAATATCATTGCTCAAGGGATAGCCAACGCTATTCCAGCAATTGTTGCTGCTATTAAAAATCCAATCGAACCACAACAAATCGTTCATAGCAAACGTATTTCTGAAGATAACTTCAGTAATAGCGTAAATGGAGGTAATAATCATGTTAACCATGATAATGAACCACGGCAAGCTCCGCTCCCTAAGAAAATAAAAGCTGCAACGCCTGGTTGCACTTACAAAGAATTTCTTGCTTGTAAACCCACTGAGTTTGCAGGCAATGAAGGAGCGACTGCGGCACTGCGTTGGCTAGAGAAAACCGAGGCAGTAATTGCCATAAGTAAATGTGCTCAGGATGATCAGGTCATGTACGCGTCAAACCTTTTCAAAGAAGGGGCGCTAGAATGGTGGAATACAGTGTTACAAGCAAAAGGAAGAAGGATGGCGTATGCTATGAACTGGGAAGAATTTAAGAGTCTTGTAGAAAGAAAATTATGCCCCGAGTATGAAAAAGAACAAATGACAAATAAGTTTCTAACCCACCGGATGGTGGATATAGATTGTCGAGGGTATACTACGACATTCTTCGAGTATGCTAGAATAGTACCAACCCTGGCTTCGCCAGAGTCGGTACTTATTTCTCGTTATATTTGGGGATTGATTGGCGAAATCCGTAATATCGTCAAAGCTGCAAAACCTCACACGATTGATGATGCGGTGGATTTAGCCAATACTCTAACTGACGAACAAGTACGGACAAGAGAAGAAAATAGAAGGAAGGAAGTAGCCCAAAAGATTACCCAAGGATTCCGTCCGGATAACCATAACAATTTCAAAGAAAGGAGGGAATGGACAATCTTCTATTAGCTCATTTTGCAATTTTTGCAAAAGGAAGCATTTTGGAAGATGCAAAGGATATTGCAATTTTTGCAAAATTCCGGGGCATCAAGAAGAAGACTGCAGGAGGAAGAAATTTTCAGTTTGCTACAACTGCGGAGAAGCTGGACATCTTAGGCCAAATTGTCCAAAACTGAACAAACCATATGACAATAAAGCCAAACCTACAGAAGGAACAAAAAGGAATGTAAGAGCCTTCCAACTGACTGCTCAAGAAGCAGAGCTCATTCCAGATGTGATAGTCGGTACGTTCTTAGTTCACAACGTTTACACAAAAATATTATTTGACTCTGGTGCGAACCAAAGTTTTATGCATACTTCATTCTGCCAAATTCCTAATTTACCTTTGATAGGTATTATGCAAACCTCTACAGTAGAAACGGCAGATAAGAATTCAGTTAAAATAAATAAAGGTTCTGCAAATAATTCAGTTGTATTAGGAATAGATCTATGCTCAAATCCTTTGGGATGAGAATTCCATAAAGATTCAGGCACCCACCAGAAAAGTGATTATGATTACAGGAGATAAACCACGTAAGCCCATGAAGTTCATATCAGCAATAACAGTTGCTAGCTATGAACGAAAGCGAGGAATAGTATATCTGATATTCAGTAATCAATTGTACTAAGGGTAAAGAACTTAAGGATATTCCGGTAGTCTCAGAATAACCAGATGTATTCCCAGAAAAGTTACCAGGATTACCACTAGATATGAAGGTAGAATTTAGAATTCATCTAATTCCAGAAACTATACCAATAAACAAGGCACCTTATTGATTAGCACAGTTTTGTTTGTTAAGAAATTGGATGATTCGATGAGAATGTGTATTGATTATAGGGAATTGAATAAAGTTACAAATAAGAATCGATACCCATTACCTAGAATTGATGATCTATTCGATCAATTCCAGGGAAATAGATATCTTTCTAAGATCGACTTACGTTCCGGATATCATCAAGAGGAAGACATACCTAAAACTGCTTTCAGGACTAGGTATGGTCATTATGAGTTTACAGTCATGCCCTTTGGGTTAACGAATGCACCTGCAGCATTCATGGACATGATGAATAGGATCTGTAAACCATATTTGTATAAATAGTAATTGTCTTCATCGACGATATACTTATTTATTTCACAAGTCAGGACGAACATTGTTAGCACTTGCATGCACTCTTAACATTGTTAAGAAAAGAGAAGCTTTACGCCAAATTCTCGAAGAATGAATTTTGGCTGCCAGAAGTGCAATTTCTAGATCACATGGTGAATCATGAAGGTATTCACGTAGATAGAGGCAGTTATCAATTGGGAAAATTCCGTAATCCGCAATAGAATTTAGGAGTTTTGTAGATTTAGCTAGATATTATAAACGGTTTATTAAGGATTTTTCCAAGATAGTTATACCATTAACTAAAGCAGTTAGGTTTGATTGGGGACATAAACAAGAAGAAGCTTTTAGGATCTTGAAAAAGAAACTAACCAATGTTCCAATCTTAACCTTACTAAAAGGAACTGAAGATTTTGAAGTATACGATGATGCTTCAAAGCTAGGATTTGGATATGTGTTACTGCAACGCAAAAAGGTAATTGCGTATGCATCAAGGCAACTGAACAAGCACAAAGAAAAATATACTACTCATGAATTAGAATTAGGAGCCATAAAATTTTGCCCTTAGAATTTGAAAACATAATCTGTATAAGAAATAAGTGTACTATCTATACGGATCACAAGTATTTAAGGTATATATCTGGGCAAAAAGAATTAAACATGAGGCAAAATAGATAGATGAAAATCCTAAGTGACTACGACCGTGATATTCAGTATCACGAAGGAAAGGCGGAAAACGGCTAGAGATCACCAAAATAGTTATACAGATAACAGACGAAAACTGTTGGAAGTTCGAGTTGGAGACAAAATGTTATTAAAAGTATCTCCTTGGAAAGGAGTTATGAGATTCGGTAAGAAAGGAAAGCTAAGTCCAAGATACATAGGACCATTTCCTGTGATCCAACGTATAGGACCAGTTGCTTATCGATTACAACTACCAGAAGAATTGGCTGGAGTACATGATGTAATTCATGAATCCAATCTCAAGAAATGTCTATCAGACGAATCTTTGGTAATACCTTTCCAAGATATAAAGGAAAACGAATAGTATTAGTAAAGTAGGATTCAAAGATATGATCCTAATACATTTGGAAGATAGAGTCATAAATGAAGTGAAAGTATCTTCAATTATTCCAATAAATCTCGAGGACGAGATTTTTATTAAGGTGGGGAGAATGTAACAACTCTCGCAAAAAGGTCCTAATTATTACTTTAATTGACCAATAGGAAACCCTAATCGAGACACCCAAGTGATTCCGTACAAAACCTAAAATTTCCAGAACAATCAGAATCAGGATCAGGGCCCCTAAAACTTAGGGGGGGTAAACCCTAGTGGACGATTATCCACTTAATTTGCTGTTAACATATGAGAATTCGAAATTTTTAAGTCATCAGGCCTAGTCCCACGCGTGGCAACCCTATAGTACATTGGTGTCCCTTACGGACCGTAACACTCTCAAGCTTACGGTCCGTAAGCAGTCTTACGGACCGCAAAGCTTGAAGTGTTACGGTGCGCAAGCATGTCCAATTTTCAGCTATAAATAGAGGACAGTGGCATTCGAAGTTTGAAATATCAACGTCGAAAGAATTCATAAAATACACCGAATTACGAACTGTATACTCCTAAATTCACCCCCGGGTCTTGAAATTCTGCCACAAAACAGGGTATTAGCACGATCGCTGCTACGATGTGTTTAAGTGCTACCCACATTAGGGTGATGCTTTGTCATTAGTCGTTAATTCGACAGATGTTAAGCATAGCACTTTGTCACTCGTTGTGATGGTTGATCTCGTGAGTTATCGTAAATGCTGTATTGATTACTAACCCCAAATTATGTGCCTATTTAGGTTAAAAAGGGCTTATCAGTAGGCTAGGCTCTGCTCAAATTAAATCTGCAATGTGTGTCATTCTCTTTTTCTCAACTGTTTTACAATACCTCCAAATATTTTCAACTGTTATAATTACAGGGACTAAGTCGTGGATATCTTGAATTACTGGTTAGTGGGGTATTGTGCACATTACTAATTTTCTCCCGGTTAAGTTCATTGACCTACCCGGGATAATCACTGTTAGGTTCATTGACCTACAGGGATAATCATCACTATTAGGTTCATTGATCTAATAGTGGTATGACCATCGTCACCATTGTGACATGTCACCATTGTGACAGAAAGCCAGATAAAAATAAGATAGAAGCCATTGTAATCGCTCTTATGCTGTAATTAATAACTATGCATCATTATGCAAAATAGAATGATTTACTCAGTATTTCCCGCTGACAAAACCTTTTTCAAACATGTTTCAGGTGATCTCATATGATCCAGGAAAAGTGCCGTGAAGCACTACAGGCTTACGAAAGTGGCTTAGTATAAAAATAAAGAAACATGTTTTGTAAAATAAAAGATATCTTCGTGAAATCAAATGATTGTAAATTACCGGGTTTTATCCCGAATTGTGAAATAAAATAATCGGGAAAATTTTAGCTTTAAAAAGATCCTGATGATAACTTCCGCTGTTAAACTCAATTAAATAAAAACCACGGGAATTTATGTCCCGCGGCTCCTGAAACGGGTCAAACCGGGTCGGGGGCCGTGACAATTTGGGCTTTTACAGCTTTTCTTGGGACGTAGGTGATATTATGTTCACCTAGTTCCATAGCCCATTTGGCTAAACCTCCAGAAGTTTTGGGTTTTTCAAGCACATTTTTGATTGGTTGGTCCGTGACCACTTGTATGGGATGTGCTTAGAAGTATCTCCGAAGCCTTCTGCCTGTTTTAACTAGTGCAAAAGCAAGCTTTTCAAGTGGAGGGTACTTGGTTTCTGCCAATTTTAATGTCTTACTGAAGAAGTAAACAAGTACCTGAGCCTTGTTTCTTTCGATGGTCAGGACTGCACTGATTGCTTCTTCAGCGATTGATAGATAGACAGAGATCAACTCCCCCGTTTCAGGTGCTACAATGTTTGGTAGTGAAGCCAGGTGCTGCTTCATTTGGTTGAAGGCTTCCTTCGCTTCTTCTGTCCACTTGAAGTCCCTCTTGTTTGTGCATCCTTGAAGGGTTTTGAAAAAAGGAAGGGACCTTTCTGCCAGCTCGGAGGTAAAACTCTTCAAGGCTGCCAACTTACCGTTCAAGATTTCAACCTCTTTTTTACTTTGTGGGGACCTTGTTTCCAGGATGGCCTTAACCTTGTTGGGATTGGCCTTTATACTTTGTTTGCCAACTATGTGCCCCAGGAACTTGCCTTCTTCGAACCCAAACGAGCATTTTACCGGATTTAGCTTCATGTTTATCTTTCTAAGGTTCTGGAACGTTTCTTGAATGTCGTCAAGCATTTGACCTTCAGTTTTGCTTCTAATTACCAGGTCATCCACATAAGCTTCCATGTTCCTTCCGATTTGCTCAACAAATGCTTTGTCAACCAATCGTTGATAAGTTGCACCTACATTTTTCAGGACAAAAGGCATCTTTTGATAGCAAAAAATACCTTTGTCGGTATGGAAGGCCGTTTTCTCCTCATCCTTTTTTTTCATTTGAATTCGGTGGTAACCTTTATATGCATCAAGGAAGCACTTGAAAAGAAACCCTGTAAGCAAGTCTAACTTGAGATCGATTTCAGGCAGGGGGTAATAATCCTTTGGACAAGCCTTATTCAGGTCTTTGAAATCGATACACATTCTCCACGATCCATCGGGCTTCTTAACCGTGACAGGGTTTGCTATCCAAGAGTGCTACTTAACCTCTCGGATTATGCCAGCTTGTACCAACCCTTTAACCTCTTGGAATGCAGCTTCGCTTCGATCAGGGGCAAGGCTCCTTTTTTGTTGGACAATGGGCTTCATATTTGGTGGAATTTTGAGTTCATGTTCGGCAACATCCCTAGGGATGCCAGCCATGTCAGCAGGTGTAACACCTCGAAAATTCGTGTCCAATAAGATATCAACACGTGTCATGGACTTAAAACGTGTAAAGGATTGATTTGGAAGGACTAAAGTTGACAAACAAGGAATCGATGTGTATAAAAGGATTCAAAGTGTCAACAATGGATAATTATACTCTTCAATAACCCTACACGATGTTTATACCCTTAAACGAGTAAATCGTGGATCATACGAAGCTAAATATGAAAGAAAGTGAGAGATTACAAACTACAGGGGTTAAATGTGTCAACATGTTTAAAGTATACCTCTGAGTGACCTTTTAGAAAACCCGAAGCTTTGTAACGATTAATTATGCTCACTAGAATGTGTGATAAAAATTTCACCAAGTTTCGTTATCGTATGAGAAAGTTATGATAAAATTCGTGTGCGAGGGGTTAAAAGCGTCAATGTTGAAATCTATGACTTTTCGGGTAGTCAAAAGTTAACCAAGGACTTAACAAAGTTGGTATAAGTCTTGAAGCCCTTAGAATTCAATTTAGAAGGCCCAAAGTGCAAGAAATAAAGGTAAAAATCAAGTTTGGAAGTTCAGGGGTCAAAACTGTCAACATTTGAAAAATCCTTTTTGCTGGCCATAGGCTTGCGCACCTCAACACTGTGGTTGTTACGGTGCGCAAGCAGTCCCCAGATGCAGCAACTCGTTTTTCTTGCCTGTTCAGCCCTTTCAAACGTCAAGTATTGCCCTTTTTCACTTCCATGCGCGTCCCCTACTAATTTTAGACCTTAGGGACACTTGTTATTGATCCATGATCATGTATAGCATGATTTGTCATCATCTAATGGATCAAAAATCACTATAAAAGGCCATTGTTTGCAAACCTTTTTGATCATCCATTCCATCTGCAATTGTGGGACTTTCTGGAGCTCAAGAGCAGACACCAAGCATCCTTAATCGTGATTAGGACTTTGGTAAGCACCCTTGACCTTCCTTGATTAAGTTTTGCTTAGTTTATAGCTTAAAAGTCAAACCGTCGTAATTACGGTTTGACTTGATGATTAATCACTTATGGTTCAGTGTTTAGTCGAATCAAAGGTAGTTATAAGTTGGTATTTATGTGGGCGTTAAACCCTTAAAAGGGCACCCTCTGAATTACACTCTAACAAGATCGTTTGTCGGGTCAAAGTTAATCCGAAAAAAGTCAACAGAAGCATAAAACGCATAGTTAACAATCTAGAAGGCGTGCAACCTGTTTGATCATTATTATAACTTGGTAATTAGTGTAAGAACATGTCTAAACATGTTCGACCCGACAATTTCCTGTTTAGACCCGGTTCGGAACCGAAAGTCGCAAAGCTTTGACTTTTGCTTTGACTTCAGTTCTGACCCGCTTTGGTATGTTTTAGAAATGTCTTAGGGCTTCCTTAGGACCAGGTTACATGTTGGTATAACCCTCTGTTCTTGGTTCGTTGATTGCCCCATTCGTTTACGCGTTTTCGTTAACTTGCCTAATGTTGACCAATATGCCCTTTTGTCCATAAAACGAGAATTTTGGGAATATGAAAGGACAATAATCCTTATTACTGATTTATAAAGTTGTCCCTAAAATTTCACATCAGTTGGAGGTCTAGATTAGGAGTCATGCTCATTAGCGTAATTATAAAGTCTTTTAGTAATTAAAAGGCGCAATTAGTATAAAGCCTATCTAAATCCAATTTTTGACATCAAACCTTTTACCCACTGATGTAATATAATATTTTAGGATTTTTTAAGATTTTTAATTATTTTTAAACTGATCATAACCAAAGGTTATCGCCTTGATTCGGTTAATACCGATTATACCCTTTTCATCTTAAAACAAGTTTTACATAACGTTTAGGCATCGAACCTTTGGCTACTGATCATATATGTTAAATGAAGTATTTTGAACTTTAAAACCTGATTAGAAAACTCAGATTTCCGGTATAACCCGGAAATCGCTTAAAATGACTTTCTAAGCGCATTAAACGCATAGTTTGGGTTTGAAACCATTTTGTCACATAAGACTTAGTACCAACTAATATGACCTGATAAATTAAGTTATTTTACTAATGTATTTAGACCCGAATCTCAGAAACTTAAATAATCTCTTTTATAATCTTTAAAATGACCAAAATACCCCTACGGGGCTTAATTGGTGATTAAACTCGTTTTGGGCATAATGGAAGGTATCCTACTGATATCACAACATATTTAAGGCATATTAACTTAGGAAACCTGTTTAGGACTCTTATGGTTACCCGTTACGCTTATTGCGTGTTCGGTTCAGTTTATGTAACTAGTTTGCATAAATTAGCCGAAACGGGTCAAACGTTATCGTTTTTATCTCAAAATCCAGAATGTGTTTAGTTTACCCATATTATACAAGTCTTCAAACTTGTCAGGTCTAGATCACATTCTATTCCGGTCTTCGCTTAATCATGCGTTTGAACCGTATATTTCCTTAAGACTAACCGGTCATTCCAGACTAGAGCCTTTCGGTAAATTGTACCTACGCTTACTTAAGTGAATACGGCTGAGTTATTAAAATTCTTGCTATTTAAGACAGGAGCTAGCTCAGGTAAATACTCTTAACTTATTTTCCCTATTACGGGCTTGGGATACGGTAATATAAATACCGCATGGTCAGGTATGGGATTCAAAGACTAATAAGTCGGGAAATCCAAATAACCTGTTTTTAATTCGTATTGCTTGACTGAAACATTGGGGATTAATGCGACCGTGTCCTGGATATCCTTGACTCATTAAATGCAATGGCCACGACCTAAGCACGGGGTGTAGGCATACACCTGACAGATGCCATATGTTTATTAATTAATTATACCCAATAAGGGATTCCCAATAAGGGAATAGTGGTGTGTCGGTTAATCATGAACCGGCATAGAACCGGGCCCCGTATGTAGAGCAAGTTATGTAAAACTGATAACATGAAATATAGTTTGTCCCAAGTATAAAAGATTAATTTTGCCTTGTGCATTTTAATCAAAGTGTCGAAATATTTTGTGCCTAGTGCATCTAAAGCAATTTTTCTTAAACTCTTTTCAAATGAGTCGGTTGAATGTATTTACCAGTGAAAACTGACATATTTTCAAAAGTCTAAGTGACAGGTACAAGTACATAATAGGCTGGAAGCTGCTCAGGACGTTAATAAGGAATCTTGCAAGTTCTAGGCGTCTAAAGTCTGTTGAACACTGTTTGTGTTTTAAGATCCGCCTGTGGATCCTTTACATTCCGTTGTAATACTGGATATTACTTTATATTCGGATTGTAATATATTTATCTTTTGCTTCCGCTGTGCATTTATATATTGTGTTGTTTGACTATAATGATATCAACTACGTCACGATACTCCCCCACCGGGCCCACCGGTGACACGTGGAAAAATAGGGGTGTGACAGCAGGACACCATGCAAAGATGTCCATGTTATGGACTAGCAATTTCTTGAGGTATGAAAGAGTTTCTTGAGTGAGGTTGGCGTTAACCCTTATCCTTTGTTCATGATACTTAGGGTTAATGGCCCAACGTTGCTCTTCACTTTCGTTTTTTCCTGAGCTTTCTCCTTCAACCATGAAGGCTTCGTAGGTTGGTTGAAGGGTTGCTATTCCCTTTTTGGTGGGGAACTTTACAATGTCTTGGCCGACAGAGACAGCCATGCTAAATTCACTTTGACCTGGCCTTCCTATGATAACGTCATAGGAGGAAGGCATATTGATCACAATGAAGGTGAGTGGCTTAGTTCTTTCCATTTCACCCTCCTTTAAACAAACATCAAGTGTCAGTTGCGCCAAAGGCTTGATGGGGATGTCAGCTATGCCTTTGATGGATGACTCAGCATGTTGAATCCTTGAACGCTACTGGTCACTGAGTCGGTTGAAGTATTTTTCGAACATTATTTTCGTTGCTGCACCTGTGTCAATGTATGCTTTGCTTGTTTTCAATGTCCCCACAGTGGCTTCGACTAACAAAGGGTTTGAATGGAGCCCCTTTTTTGGGGGTAAGAAGCACAAGCATTGAAGCTCCCAAGCTTCCAGGCGTTGCCGCTTGGTAGGAGTTCCTTCGGTGACATTCACCATGTTCACTTCTTTGTTTTTTCCATCACCTATCTTATCTTTTACCCCCTTGACCAGGTGAGCAAGTTCTGCAGACTTGACTGCTTCTTCGATTCTCTTTTTGAGTTGAAAACAATCATTGGTATGATGGCCTTCTCTTCATGGAATTCACAAAATTGGGTGGAATTTTTATTTCTTTTGCTCTTGGGCAGGGGTCTTGGTGGTCGGAAGCTATGCTTGACTTCTTCGTTAGCAAGTATTTCTTGAGGATTCTTGGTCAGTGCTGTGAAGTTTACGGCCTTGTCCCTGCTAGAAGGGTTCCGACCTTCAGACCTTCAAGGGTCTGAGCTTCGAGGGCGCCTATCATAAGAACCGTAGTTGCCTCTTTTTCGGCTGGGGCTATTGTGTCTCCAGCTAGGACCCCTCTTTCTTTGCTCCTTAATATCAACCGCTTCTTCCCCCCTGATATGAGCCTCACCCCTTTCGAGGGCTTATTCCAAGGTTTTGGGTAGGCACTTGTTGAAGTCCCTGGTAAGGTATTTAGAGGTGATTGCATTAATGAAGCCTTCAACCCTCATCTTCTCATCGAATCCCACATATGTTAAACCCTCCTTTTTGTACCTCTCGATGAAATCCCTGAGGCTTTCATCATCTTTTTGTTTGATCTAGAAGATCACAGTGGCATCCTTCAGATATTTCTTTTGTTGTGAGGAATTAGCCAAGAAACCCTTGCTTAGATCATCGGAGGTTCGAATGCTTCGAGCTGGCAAGTCATTGAACCAGATCCTGGCAGACCCAACGAGGGTTTGCATGTGTAACATCCATCAAAATGGATATCAAAAAAATCCGACCCGTTTTAAAATTCGGACCCTAATCTTGAAATTCGAAAGCTTCGCGAGATAAATAATTGTGGAAGGATTTTTATCTTTAATTTAATCGTTTATAAATAAGGTTATTTATTTATTTATTTGGTAAATTAATCCAATTAATATTACAATTAAAATTTTTTAGTTCTTTTTACTTTTATAAAACTAATCTAGTTAGTTTTGGTTAGACTTCAAAGTTAGTTTATGGTAACATAAGTTAACCAAGTTAGTACTTCAGGGACCAAAATAGTCATGTTTGAAACTGTTTTTAACTAAAAAGGACTAACCGGGTTAACTTTGATACAAGGGTTTTCTTACTTAAACACTAACCTAGTTAGTTTATTTAACTAAACTATTACATGGACTAGTTTTGTATATATATAACCACAGGGACCTAAGTGTAAATTATTTAAATAATTCAGGAAATAAAAAAAAAGGGCTTAAATCCCAATCGAACCACCCCAAGTGGGACTCGAAACCGGGCAAACACGGAAACAAACAACCGCAGCAACCGGCTGATCTAGCCAACTATATGTTCTAGATTAGTAGTCGTATTATATATATCATGACGTCAAAACAGATCTGAATACGTGCTTTCAGACCTGCAGTCGCGAAATCTGACCAAAACTCAATTCAAACCGTTTTTCTGTCGGCACAAAAAAGTCATACGAAACCAAAATCGAATTCAATGTAAAAGCTTGATATTTTGGACTTTAACGTACACAATGACGGAAAGTTTAAACGTAAATGTCAAAAGTGGAATAAACCCACTTATTTTTCTTCGATTTGGTGTCGAATTTCAGTATTATTTAAGCTTCTTAGATCACCACTAAGTTTGTACACCCTTCACATATCATTAAAACATTCGAAAACAACCCTCTGTTCGGACCTGCAACCTTGCCGGAATCGGGACTCGCCGGAGTTAGTCGAGCCGCCGTTCAGACCGGTACCGGATCGGTTTTATTTGTCCAATCGGTATGATACTTCTTGTACAATGTTCATGCGAAGTTAATTAAATTATAATCATGTTTTGATCGGGTAATCGGGCGGGTTGACTTCTGTGACTGAAATGGGGAAGAAGATGAACAATACATCTTCTTTATATTATTTTTATAAAAACTGTTAGCTTATTTATTGATATTTTAATCATTTTAATTCACTTTATTTATTTAAAATGATTCCAAGGCCATAATAATTATCGTAAATCAGTAATATTCAAGTTCAATAATTAAAAATGTAAATTTTAATTATTTAGATTTAATATAATTATTTTGATAAATAATTATCATATTAATCCTTTTAAACAAAATATTTATTGTTTATCAAATAATATATATTTTAAACCATCTAAATTAATTTATAATTTTATAAATTAATTATATCACTTGTACAATAATTAATAACGAGTTCGCGATATTTAAATATCTAGGATAAACACCCTCGTTCGTTCTCTTGGAATTTCGTTTACTCATGCACCATCGTCTACCCATATAGGGTGACCGCGGTGTTCCATCCTCCTAATCTCTTAAGCTCGTCAGCACGGGATAATCGGAAAGTATATGCAATATTGTGAGTATACTCGAACCCATTTTACTTTTAAACACTTTGGGTGCAACATGTATTCTATATTCAAACACGTGACACTTGAAACTTATTTGAAACATACTCTATCCATTTAAACATGAAACATGAAACTTGTGATACTTGTGAACTATCTTGTGCTATGTGAACGTTTAATCCCTGTGTGTAGTTCCGCCCTAACAATTGTTAGTATTATGCATATGCTATAGGAGTCGTGCACCTCCCCCATTTGTATTCGAGGGGTATTGTTAGGATGTATCTTTTAAACTCCCGTTAAACTTTGGGAGAGACACTTTAACGCATTGGGAAACTTGGGCTATCACTTGGACTGCGTGAACTAGCATGGCTGAAACTATTTTATTATGTATCATGTTGGATATGAGTACTTTTATTCTATTTATGCTATGTAACAAACTTGTATACTCGCCTTTGCTTTTGCATTGAAACTCTATTTTAATACATGTTGCAGGTTGATAGTGGAAGTATGGATGAATGATGAAACAAGATTAGGGTGGACTAGATACACACCTTTAATCTATATATCTTTTAATGTTATGTTGTTATTTGAGACAATGTTGTTATTTTAAATGTTGTATGACAATTTAGCACTTGCAATGAAATTTGAATTTAATTAAATATTGTCACATAGTGTTATGAAGTCTCGAGCAATCTATACACACTTCGTCTCATCCCGATGTTTCGGTCATCGGTTGGGGTGTGACAGATTGGTATCAGAGCCATAACTATAGGGAATTAGGAAAGTAGGAATGCTTTTACCTAGTCTATAGTTTTAGAGCTTTATTCTTATATTTTACTTGAAACTACTTGCATGTTAGCTTATTTACCTCTTATTTATCCGCTTTTGATCTTTTAGACATATACATCACTTATGTGTTAATACGTGACATGCTATACTTATTGTGAATACCTGTTTTGTTATTTCAATCTTTACATACCATTCTTAATATGCTTCCTTATGTGTTTATACTTGTTTGTGTACTTCTTTGACTTACATTTTTTCCTATGCATTTTACTCGATTATTCTAAATCCAACCACACTCATATTGTACAAACGAGACGAGTTTACCAAAATAGGCGTGAAACCCACAATTTGGTGAACGACTCTCAATCTACCTATTCTTTTGCATGAAACTACACCATTAAGTTAGGAGTGAAATCCACATCTTAATGATAATTTCAATCCCAAATTCTAGTGGACCCTCGTCAAAGCGTCGAAATTAACTTTTGACCCGACGAGTAACAACCACACTTAGGATACTAAATCGCCAAGTTAGGGGTGAAACCCGCACCTTGTCGACTAGTTCCACTCCTCGATCTCTTGTTTTCATAAATCCCGCCAAGTCTCGAGATTTCGATCGATTTGTGACATGTAGTAACCGGAAGGGTAAATACCGTTAACCGACTTGTCGGCAAGAGTATTTCACCTATTAGGCCAAAGCATGCTCCTCAAACTCGAAAGACTTTTCGACCACTTTGGTTAGTCAAAGTTCCGTTTTGGAACCATCCTAAATTTTAAATCAAGCATGTGCTCTACTATTTATTTTATACGACGCAACCGTTCGAATTCGAATTTACTTTCGGCATTTTTTTTCTTCTCACAAACACATCATATTGAACCTTTCCATAAATTTATACATATACAAGATTTCATGTAGTTTAAATTCGTATTCTTTGTAACGACGAGTGAGGATCTATCATCGAAATAGGAGTGATTTCCTTAACTTGACGATTAACTCCACTCCCCTTTTCTTAAAACGACCTCACCAACGAGTTAGGGGTGATTCCCTTACCTAGGTGATCGTTACCAAAACGTCTCTTTTAAATATCTTATTATGCAAACTCGATCATGTTTTATACCTAAATTATTTATCATTATTCAAAATACATACGTATACCATTTCAAAATACATTGTTTTATCAAGCGTACTTTCTATTTTTACTTAACTCATTTACACGAGATTCTTAAACATATCTTAAACGTATTATCACACGATTTAGTTTTATACTTAAATCTTTAGTCATTTTGTCAAATATATATATATATATATATATATATATATATATATATATATATATATATAACGGTTATGTAGCCGTTGCCAAACGGCTATATTTCCCCCTATAAATACCCAATCAACAAATCTCATTTTATTCATAACAAAACACTCTCCCTTCTCACTCTCTTCAAGTTTTTGAAAATAATATTAAGGATGATTCATCCGGCTCTCGTGTTTGCTGGGGTACTGATCGTGATACTGCACTACTCGATTTTTAGCCTTCCATTAGGAGAAATTGGGTCATATTTATTCTTGTAGAGTTTCGTTGTTTTACCATTGTATTTCATTTGTTTAATGATAAGGGTATGAGTTGTCATGTTTATTGTACTCGTTTCAGAAATAAAATTTTAATTGAACCATAGTAGGAATAAAATCATTAAGTTACCCTACCAATGTAATCGGTCCAATGAAACTCTTGCCCATGAACTTCATATTTGACTTAATCACTAAAACACACACTCACGTTATATCACCCTACAAAAGACCTTCATTCTCATATACTTATAAGATTTTATAGATATTCTACGGTCATTTTACCAAAGACGCCTTTCAACATCAACAAATCATTTGTTAAAATATTTTTTCAATCACTACGTCCTTTTTCAAACTTATCGTCGCCGATTTTCTTTCCGGCTCCTGATTTCTCGGTAATTGATTAGAGTCCGCGTTTCCATCTTATCGATCAATGAGAACCTAGACTTTTGGTAGCACCTTTGCGGCTCATCATACAGCCTTTCCAGACTTTACGAGATTGGCAAGAGTTATAAAAACTAAACCATTCTACCTTCTCACATCACCACAACACCTTCTTAAACTCCATATCACTCACACACTCGTCGGAGAAACTCACCACTTAAACCCAATATTCAAATGGCATACTTCCCAGTAGCACATGCTGAATCCTCAAGTGCAGCAGGAACTCATCCATTCCTTCGGTTTGCTGAGCTACCCACTCGTGAGAAGTATCAGAAACTCAAGAATCTTGAAGTTTTTACCATTAGCGGCATTGATTGGCATCGAATAGGAATGGTTGACCCCAGTGGTTCACTGGCAAGATTACTACCACACAATACACCTTGGCGTCGTTTCTTTGACATCTTAGAGCCATCATATGATGAACTGGTATATGAATTCTTGTCCACCTTCTATTACAAATCTAATAAAAGTCTTACCGAAGAATCCATTCATTTTCGGCTTTGTGGACAACATCATAACATGCCATTAACAAAATTCGCAGTTTGTCTGGGTATATATACCAATGAAGAAGTCACACAGCCCGTTTTCACGAGGGCATTAACCACCTATACCTACGCGACAATGAAAAAGTATTGGCAACGCCATGCATCAAAGGCATGGTGCGGCAACAATAATTCTGCAAACTTCAGAGACTCTCGTTATCGGTATATGCACCTTGTTTTGGCCAACACTATCACGGGGCGCGAAATTAATCAACGAAAGGTTAGTACCTCCGAAGTCTTCTATCTACATAGTATTTTCGAGCGAATTCCTTGTAATATTGCCCACGAGCTTGCTGGGTATTTTTCTAGTCAACAAACACACCCCCTGAAAAGTCTCATGGGGGGTTCTTACATCACTAGAATAGCTAAATCATTGGGTGTATTAAGTGACCAGATTATCCAGGAACTATCTCCACCAAAGGCACCTGGGATTGTAAATTGTAACCTCATTAGGCGAACCCCGACTCAACCATCTCAGTCGGGGGGAGCTCCATTTGTCTTAAACAGTACCTCCACACCAAATCTACAACAATCAATGTTGCAATTTCCTCCATCATCTTTTTATCGATTTGAATTGCAACCACCACTGCCATACATACAAGAACATCTTACAACCAACCTATCCCAACCATTAGCACCAAACGTCTTACCAAGCTCCTCACCAATAGTTTTCGAGGAAGATCCAACGATGCAAGAAACTTATGAAAACATGATGCTCCAAGAACAGTTGGCATCGGAATCTTTTTTGCCACAGTCTTTCCAGGCACTATTGAATGAAGTAGAACAGCAACTGCCACCAACTCATATAGCAGGCCCAAGTACGGTGCCTCAAATGGATCTACCTCCAGATCCAATGGCAGTTGAAGTAATTAGGTTAAACAATCAGGTCCAAAATTTGTCTCAGCAAATACAAGAGCTGACTGAAAGAAATCAATGGTTGGAAAGCATGCTAGCTGCTCGTATACAACTGGATCCACTACCTCCACTACCTGATAATTTTGACTCTGAAATTGATCCATTACATGGCTCATTTCAAATGTAAATTGTCCACAGCATAATAGACTGTTAAACAAACAATGCTATCTATGTCTTGATTCAATTAATGTTGTGTGATATTGATGCTTATTTGATTTAAACGATACTTCAACCTTATTTAGAAGATTTATGATTATACTCATGTTTATAACATACTCATACGTCATGTGTTTATACATACATTCGTGTGCGTAATCATAACTTACATTTATACTCATGCTTATGCTCATACTCATGATCCATTCATTCGTACCCATACACGAGCGTAATCCGAGTGATTCGCTTACGTGGGTCCTATACATACTTAAGCATGGACTTGCTTACATATTTTATTCTTATATGCACACATTCTTAATTTTTAAAATTTTGTATACCCTAATTCATGCATAACCAGTACAAGCTATGCAGATCATGCGACGATCAAAATAATCGCGGGTGCACACGGGATTATAGTGATAGGCGTATGAGAACCATAGAGTGTACTACTGTGTATGATAAAACACAGACCTATTTAGACCCGATACAAACCTTAAACAACTCAAAAACGCATTATATCTGATTATCCACGACGAGACTTCATTCTTAACACGCTACTTCTTCTAATCAATACTTATGCCATTCTTATACTTGTATTCACTTAGATTTCGAGGACGAAATCTCCTAAAGTAGGGGAGACTGTAACATCCGTCAAAATGGATATCAAAAAAATCCGACCCGTTTTAAAATTCGGACCCTAACCTTGAAATTCGAAAGCTTCGCGAGATAAATAATTGTGGAAGGATTTTTATCTTTAATTTAATCGTTTATAAATAAGGTTATTTATTTATTTATTTGGTAAATTAATCCAATTAATATTACAATTAAAATTTTTTAGTTCTTTTTACTTTTATAAAACTAATCTAGTTAGTTTTGGTTAGACTTCAAAGTTAGTTTATGGTAACATAAGTTAACCAAGTTAGTACTTCAGGGACCAAAATAGTCATGTTTGAAACTGTTTTTAACTAAAAAGGACTAACCGGGTTAACTTTGATACAAGGGTTTTCTTACTTAAACACTAACCTAGTTAGTTTATTTAACTAAACTATTACATGGACTAGTTTTGTATATATATAACCACAGGGACCTAAGTGTAAATTATTTAATTAATTCAGGAAATAAAAAAAAGGGATTAAATCCCAATCGAACCACCCCAAGCGGGACTCGAACCCGGGCAAACACGGAAACAAACAAGCGCAACAACCGGCTGATCTAGCCAACTATATGTACTAGATTAGTAGTCGTATTATATATATCATGACGTCAAAACAGATCTGAATACGTGCTTTCAGACCTGCAGTCGCGAAATCTGACCAAAACTCAATTCAAACCGTTTTTCTGTCGGCACAAAAAAGTCATACGAAACCAAAATCGAATTCAATGTAAAAGCTTGATATTTTGGACTTTAACGTACACAATGACGGAAAGTTTAAACGTAAATGTCAAAAGTGGAATAAACCCACTTATTTTTCTTCGATTTGGTGTCGAATTTCAGTATTATTTAAGCTTCTTAGATCACCACTAAGTTTGTACACCCTTCACATATCATTAAAACATTCGAAAACAACCCTCTGTTCGGACCTGCAACCTTGCCGGAATTGGGACTCGCCGGAGTTAGTCGAGCCGCCGTTCAGACCGGTACCGGATCGGTTTTATTTGTCCAATCGGTATGATACTTCTTGTACAATGTTCATGCGAAGTTAATTAAATTATAATCATGTTTTGATCGGGTAATCGGGCGGGTTGACTTCTGTGACTGAAATGGGGAAGAAGATGAACAATACATCTTCTTTATATTATTTTTATAAAAACTGTTAGCTTATTTATTGATATTTTAATCATTTTAATTCACTTTATTTATTTAAAATGATTCCAATGCCATAATAATTATCGTAAATCAGTAATATTCAAGTTCAATAATTAAAAATGTAAATTTTAATTATTTAGATTTAATATAATTATTTTGATAAATAATTATCATATTAATCCTTTTAAACAAAATATTTATTGTTTATCAAATAATATATATTTTAAACCATCTAAATTAATTTATAATTTTATAAATTAATTATATCACTTGTACAATAATTAATAACGAGTTCGCGATATTTAAATATCTAGGATAAACACCCTCGTTCGTTCTCTTGGAATTTCGTTTACTCATGCACCATCGTCTACCCATATAGGGTGACCGCGGTGTTCCATCCTCCTAATCTCTTAAGCTCGTCAGCACGGGATAATCGGAAAGTATATGCAATATTGTGAGTATACTCGAACCCATTTTACTTTTAAACACTTTGGGTGCAACATGTATTCTATATTCAAACACGTGACACTTGAAACTTATTTGAAACATACTCTATCCATTTAAACATGAAACATGAAACTTGTGATACTTGTGAACTATCTTGTGCTATGTGAACGTTTAATCCCTGTGTGTAGTTCCGCCCTAACAATTGTTAGTATTATGCATATGCTATAGGAGTCGTGCACCTCCCCCATTTGTATTCGAGGGGTATTGTTAGGATGTATCTTTTAAACTCCCGTTAAACTTTGGGAGAGACACTTTAACGCATTGGGAAACTTGGGCTATCACTTGGACTGCGTGAACTAGCATGGCTGAAACTATTTTATTATGTATCATGTTGGATATGAGTACTTTTATTCTATTTATGCTATGTAACAAACTTGTATACTCGCCTTTGCTTTTGCATTGAAACTCTATTTTAATACATGTTGCAGGTTGATAGTGGAAGTATGGATGAATGATGAAACAAGATTAGGGTGGACTAGATACACACCTTTAATCTATATATCTTTTAATGTTATGTTGTTATTTGAGACAATGTTGTTATTTTAAATGTTGTATGACAATTTAGCACTTGCAATGAAATTTGAATTTAATTAAATATTGTCACATAGTGTTATGAAGTCTCGAGCAATCTATACACACTTCGTCTCATCCCGATGTTTCGGTCATCGGTTGGGGTGTGACAGATTGGTATCAGAGCCATAACTATAGGGAATTAGGAAAGTAGGAATGCTTTTACCTAGTCTATAGTTTTAGAGCTTTATTCTTATATTTTACTTGAAACTACTTGCATGTTAGCTTATTTACCTCTTATTTATCCGCTTTTGATCTTTTAGACATATACATCACTTATGTGTTAATACGTGACATGCTATACTTATTGTGAATACCTGTTTTGTTATTTCAATCTTTACATACCATTCTTAATATGCTTCCTTATGTGTTTATACTTGTTTGTGTACTTCTTTGACTTACATTTTTTCCTATGCATTTTACTCGATTATTCTAAATCCAACCACACTCATATTGTACAAACGAGACGAGTTTACCAAAATAGGCGTGAAACCCACAATTTGGTGAACGACTCTCAATCTACCTATTCTTTTGCATGAAACTACACCATTAAGTTAGGAGTGAAATCCACATCTTAATGATAATTTCAATCCCAAATTCTAGTGGACCCTCGTCAAAGCGTCGAAATTAACTTTTGACCCGACGAGTAACAACCACACTTAGGATACTAAATCGCCAAGTTAGGGGTGAAACCCGCACCTTGTCGACTAGTTCCACTCCTCGATCTCTTGTTTTCATAAATCCCGCCAAGTCTCGAGATTTCGATCGATTTGTGACATGTAGTAACCGGAAGGGTAAATACCGTTAACCGACTTGTCGGCAAGAGTATTTCACCTATTAGGCCAAAGCATGCTCCTCAAACTCGAAAGACTTTTCGACCACTTTGGTTAGTCAAAGTTCCGTTTTGGAACCATCCTAAATTTTAAATCAAGCATGTGCTCTACTATTTATTTTATACGACGCAACCGTTCGAATTCGAATTTACTTTCGGCATTTTTTTTCTTCTCACAAACACATCATATTGAACCTTTCCATAAATTTATACATATACAAGATTTCATGTAGTTTAAATTCGTATTCTTTGTAACGACGAGTGAGGATCTATCATCGAAATAGGAGTGATTTCCTTAACTTGACGATTAACTCCACTCCCCTTTTCTTAAAACGACCTCACCAACGAGTTAGGGGTGATTCCCTTACCTAGGTGATCGTTACCAAAACGTCTCTTTTAAATATCTTATTATGCAAACTCGATCATGTTTTATACCTAAATTATTTATCATTATTCAAAATACATACGTATACCATTTCAAAATACATTGTTTTATCAAGCGTACTTTCTATTTTTACTTAACTCATTTACACGAGATTCTTAAACATATCTTAAACGTATTATCACACGATTTAGTTTTATACTTAAATCTTTAGTCATTTTGTCAAATATATATATATATATATATATATATATATATATATAACGGTTATGTAGCCGTTGCCAAACGGCTATATTTCCCCCTATAAATACCCAATCAACAAATCTCATTTTATTCATAACAAAACACTCTCCCTTCTCACTCTCTTCAAGTTTTTGAAAATAATATTAAGGATGATTCATCCGGCTCTCGTGTTTGCTGGGGTACTGATCGTGATACTGCACTACTCGATTTTTAGCCTTCCATTAGGAGAAATTGGGTCATATTTATTCTTGTAGAGTTTCGTTGTTTTACCATTGTATTTCATTTGTTTAATGATAAGGGTATGAGTTGTCATGTTTATTGTACTCGTTTCAGAAATAAAATTTTAATTGAACCATAGTAGGAATAAAATCATTAAATTACCCTACCAATGTAATCGGTCCAATGAAACTCTTGCCCATGAACTTCATATTTGACTTAATCACTAAAACACACACTCACGTTATATCACCCTACAAAAGACCTTCATTCTCATATACTTATAAGATTTTATAGATATTCTACGGTCATTTTACCAAAGACGCCTTTCAACATCAACAAATCATTTGTTAAAATATTTTTTCAATCACTACGTCCTTTTTCAAACTTATCGTCGCCGATTTTCTTTCCGGCTCCTGATTTCTCGGTAATTGATTAGAGTCCGCGTTTCCATCTTATCGATCAATGAGAACCTAGACTTTTGGTAGCACCTTTGCGGCTCATCATACAGCCTTTCCAGACTTTACGAGATTGGCAAGAGTTATAAAAACTAAACCATTCTACCTTCTCACATCACCACAACACCTTCTTAAACTCCATATCACTCACACACTCGTCGGAGAAACTCACCACTTAAACCCAATATTCAAATGGCATACTTCCCAGTAGCACATGCTGAATCCTCAAGTGCAGCAGGAACTCATCCATTCCTTCGGTTTGCTGAGCTACCCACTCGTGAGAAGTATCAGAAACTCAAGAATCTTGAAGTTTTTACCATTAGCGGCATTGATTGGCATCGAATAGGAATGGTTGACCCCAGTGGTTCACTGGCAAGATTACTACCACACAATACACCTTGGCGTCGTTTCTTTGACATCTTAGAGCCATCATATGATGAACTGGTATATGAATTCTTGTCCACCTTCTATTACAAATCTAATAAAAGTCTTACCGAAGAATCCATTCATTTTCGGCTTTGTGGACAACATCATAACATGCCATTAACAAAATTCGCAGTTTGTCTGGGTATATATACCAATGAAGAAGTCACACAGCCCGTTTTCACGAGGGCATTAACCACCTATACCTACGCGACAATGAAAAAGTATTGGCAACGCCATGCATCAAAGGCATGGTGCGGCAACAATAATTCTGCAAACTTCAGAGACTCTCGTTATCGGTATATGCACCTTGTTTTGGCCAACACTATCACGGGGCGCGAAATTAATCAACGAAAGGTTAGTACCTCCGAAGTCTTCTATCTACATAGTATTTTCGAGCGAATTCCTTGTAATATTGCCCACGAGCTTGCTGGGTATTTTTCTAGTCAACAAACACACCCCCTGAAAAGTCTCATGGGGGGTTCTTACATCACTAGAATAGCTAAATCATTGGGTGTATTAAGTGACCAGATTATCCAGGAACTATCTCCACCAAAGGCACCTGGGATTGTAAATTGTAACCTCATTAGGCGAACCCCGACTCAACCATCTCAGTCGGGGGGAGCTCCATTTGTCTTAAACAGTACCTCCACACCAAATCTACAACAATCAATGTTGCAATTTCCTCCATCATCTTTTTATCGATTTGAATTGCAACCACCACTGCCATACATACAAGAACATCTTACAACCAACCTATCCCAACCATTAGCACCAAACGTCTTACCAAGCTCCTCACCAATAGTTTTCGAGGAAGATCCAACGATGCAAGAAACTTATGAAAACATGATGCTCCAAGAACAGTTGGCATCGGAATCTTTTTTGCCACAGTCTTTCCAGGCACTATTGAATGAAGTAGAACAGCAACTGCCACCAACTCATATAGCAGGCCCAAGTACGGTGCCTCAAATGGATCTACCTCCAGATCCAATGGCAGTTGAAGTAATTAGGTTAAACAATCAGGTCCAAAATTTGTCTCAGCAAATACAAGAGCTGACTGAAAGAAATCAATGGTTGGAAAGCATGCTAGCTGCTCGTATACAACTGGATCCACTACCTCCACTACCTGATAATTTTGACTCTGAAATTGATCCATTACATGGCTCATTTCAAATGTAAATTGTCCACAGCATAATAGACTGTTAAACAAACAATGCTATCTATGTCTTGATTCAATTAATGTTGTGTGATATTGATGCTTATTTGATTTAAACGATACTTCAACCTTATTTAGAAGATTTATGATTATACTCATGTTTATAACATACTCATACGTCATGTGTTTATACATACATTCGTGTGCGTAATCATAACTTACATTTATACTCATGCTTATGCTCATACTCATGATCCATTCATTCGTACCCATACACGAGCGTAATCCGAGTGATTCGCTTACGTGGGTCCTATACATACTTAAGCATGGACTTGCTTACATATTTTATTCTTATATGCACACATTCTTAATTTTTAAAATTTTGTATACCCTAATTCATGCATAACCAGTACAAGCTATGCAGATCATGCGACGATCAAAATAATCGCGGGTGCACACGGGATTATAGTGATAGGCGTATGAGAACCATAGAGTGTACTACTGTGTATGATAAAACACAGACCTATTTAGACCCGATACAAACCTTAAACAACTCAAAAACGCATTATATCTGATTATCCACGACGAGACTTCATTCTTAACACGCTACTTCTTCTAATCAATACTTATGCCATTCTTATACTTGTATTCACTTAGATTTCGAGGACGAAATCTCCTAAAGTAGGGGAGACTGTAACATCCGTCAAAATGGATATCAAAAAAATCCGACCCGTTTTAAAATTCGGACCCTAACCTTGAAATTCGAAAGCTTCGCGAGATAAATAATTGTGGAAGGATTTTTATCTTTAATTTAATCGTTTATAAATAAGGTTATTTATTTATTTATTTGGTAAATTAATCCAATTAATATTACAATTAAAATTTTTTAGTTCTTTTTACTTTTATAAAACTAATCTAGTTAGTTTTGGTTAGACTTCAAAGTTAGTTTATGGTAACATAAGTTAACCAAGTTAGTACTTCAGGGACCAAAATAGTCATGTTTGAAACTGTTTTTAACTAAAAAGGACTAACCGGGTTAACTTTGATACAAGGGTTTTCTTACTTAAACACTAACCTAGTTAGTTTATTTAACTAAACTATTACATGGACTAGTTTTGTATATATATAACCACAGGGACCTAAGTGTAAATTATTTAATTAATTCAGGAAATAAAAAAAAGGGATTAAATCCCAATCGAACCACCCCAAGCGGGACTCGAACCCGGGCAAACACGGAAACAAACAAGCGCAACAACCGGCTGATCTAGCCAACTATATGTACTAGATTAGTAGTCGTATTATATATATCATGACGTCAAAACAGATCTGAATACGTGCTTTCAGACCTGCAGTCGCGAAATCTGACCAAAACTCAATTCAAACCGTTTTTCTGTCGGCACAAAAAAGTCATACGAAACCAAAATCGAATTCAATGTAAAAGCTTGATATTTTGGACTTTAACGTACACAATGACGGAAAGTTTAAACGTAAATGTCAAAAGTGGAATAAACCCACTTATTTTTCTTCGATTTGGTGTCGAATTTCAGTATTATTTAAGCTTCTTAGATCACCACTAAGTTTGTACACCCTTCACATATCATTAAAACATTCGAAAACAACCCTCTGTTCGGACCTGCAACCTTGCCGGAATTGGGACTCGCCGGAGTTAGTCGAGCCGCCGTTCAGACCGGTACCGGATCGGTTTTATTTGTCCAATCGGTATGATACTTCTTGTACAATGTTCATGCGAAGTTAATTAAATTATAATCATGTTTTGATCGGGTAATCGGGCGGGTTGACTTCTGTGACTGAAATGGGGAAGAAGATGAACAATACATCTTCTTTATATTATTTTTATAAAAACTGTTAGCTTATTTATTGATATTTTAATCATTTTAATTCACTTTATTTATTTAAAATGATTCCAATGCCATAATAATTATCGTAAATCAGTAATATTCAAGTTCAATAATTAAAAATGTAAATTTTAATTATTTAGATTTAATATAATTATTTTGATAAATAATTATCATATTAATCCTTTTAAACAAAATATTTATTGTTTATCAAATAATATATATTTTAAACCATCTAAATTAATTTATAATTTTATAAATTAATTATATCACTTGTACAATAATTAATAACGAGTTCGCGATATTTAAATATCTAGGATAAACACCCTCGTTCGTTCTCTTGGAATTTCGTTTACTCATGCACCATCGTCTACCCATATAGGGTGACCGCGGTGTTCCATCCTCCTAATCTCTTAAGCTCGTCAGCACGGGATAATCGGAAAGTATATGCAATATTGTGAGTATACTCGAACCCATTTTACTTTTAAACACTTTGGGTGCAACATGTATTCTATATTCAAACACGTGACACTTGAAACTTATTTGAAACATACTCTATCCATTTAAACATGAAACATGAAACTTGTGATACTTGTGAACTATCTTGTGCTATGTGAACGTTTAATCCCTGTGTGTAGTTCCGCCCTAACAATTGTTAGTATTATGCATAAGCTATAGGAGTCGTGCACCTCCCCCATTTGTATTCGAGGGGTATTGTTAGGATGTATCTTTTAAACTCCCGTTAAACTTTGGGAGAGACACTTTAACGCATTGGGAAACTTGGGCTATCACTTGGACTACGTGAACTAGCATGGCTGAAACTATTTTATTATGTATCATGTTGGATATGAGTACTTTTATTCTATTTATGTTATGTAACAAACTTGTATACTCGCCTTTGCTTTTGCATTGAAACTCTATTTTAATACATGTTGCAGGTTGATAGTGGAAGTATGGATGAATGATGAAACAAGATTAGGGTGGACTAGATACACACCTTTAATCTATATATCTTTTAATGTTATGTTGTTATTTGAGACAATGTTGTTATTTTAAATGTTGTATGACAATTTAGCACTTGCAATGAAATTTGAATTTAATTAAATATTGTCACATAGTGTTATGAAGTCTCGAGCAATCTATACACACTTCGTCTCATCCCGATGTTTCCGCCATCGGTTGGGGTGTGACAGCATGAACATTAAGCAACACTCGGCGTTGGAACATTTCTCTATTCTTGCTGCCCCCGTGAAGATCTAAAGATGATCTTCCGGATCCCCCGTTTCATCGTAAGTTCGTATGTGGGAGGGCATCTTTATCCTGGTTTGGAAGTCATAATCAGCAATTTGCTGAGAAAAGCATGACAAGTTGCTTGGTTTGTATGGTTTGGCCAGATCCTATTCCATCCTTGCACCCGTGTTGTTGTTGGTGTTCCCTTGGGTGGCCAGCACTTGATTAATGAAGTGCTGCCAAGGGAAGCTTGCCATCATTTGAGCCATCATCTGTGGCATGAGTTTGAAGCCTTGAATGCTTACGGGTGCAGCTGTACAGTTTACTCCTAAGGGAGCACTCATGACGGCACTTCGTGCCAAAAGGAGAACGGACAAAGCTTGCTCCCTTGTGGTTGTTACTGGGGGTGGCACGCTTGCAACAGGAGATTGTAACAGCTGATCTAAAGTTAGCTCGTGCCCCAATGGAGCACCGGTTGCAACTGGCTGAGAAGAAAATAGAGGAAAGGATGTTGGGTCTGGCTTTGTGTATGTATACGGACTGGGATTTGGAGGTAGATGGCTGGGACCAGCTTCATTCCTGGACACGGTTGGTTGTGAGCTTGTAAAAGGAAGAACAAGAGGTCCAGGAGATAATGATGGCTCTGGCTCGTCATAATCTAGCCGAATCCTCACTCCTTTGTCTCTTTACCTGCTCACGTATTGGTTAAGGAGAGACCTCAACTCTAAGAAGTTATTAGCGACCCCTTCAGGGGTAAGGTCAATAAGTGAGGGGGTGTTGGAAGCACCGACATTAGAAGATGGAACTCCTAATCGAGACGGGGTCGGTGTTTGGAAGGTGAGAAACTCGGGGTACGTTGCTCCAGTTGGAGTGCTTCCCGGTGTTGAGAAGGAAGTCGGTATAGCCACCAGAGTTTGGCTAGTTTTAGGGGTAGAGGTACGTGGGACTTGGTTTACCTCTCCCGGAGATTCTCCTTCAGACATGACGATTTCTGGAAGAATGGAACGACACTACTGGTCTTCTTCTTAGAGAAATGAGTGGCGTAGCCCCACGGTGGGCGCCAACTTGTTGTTACAACGAGAATGAGACCTGAGGTAGCGATCGGACTAGTTAGGCAAAAGGCTTCAAGGGTTGAAGTTTGCTTAACGCAGGTCGCGGGGTGTCCCCACGTTTGCAAGACGTGGAGAGAGGTTCACTAGTTATGTTTGCTATTTACTTAGGATCCTCGGTTGAAGGATGTTCAGCCTTGGATGCAAGAGCAAGTAAATTGTGTGTGTTGGAATGAAGGAGAGAGACTTGTGTAAAACAAGTTCTTGAGAGACAAGAAGGAAGATCAGAGATCCAAGGAGATCTGAGCTGATCCAGAATGTTTGAAATGTATTCAATGAAGTGTCATTTATAGGGAAAGAGGTTTCTCAAAGGAGAAACCTTTGACTAGTGAATCCGGCTTGCAGTGGGGGACTTACCCTTTTAGGGGTTGAAACGTTTGGACCTGCGGATAAAAGAGGACTCCCTGTGCACATGCTTTGCTTTTGCGGCTGTGGGAGCGTTGTTTAAGCAATCAGTGAAGTGACTGATTACTGTTCACGTTCTTTTTGCTGTTCACCTTAATTCCCGGGTTTTAAACCCTTTAACCTTTTAACCCTTCAAGCTATTATGTATTCTTAGTCATTTTATTAAGGCTTGAGCTACCCCGTCATCATCGTCAAGAGACAATTGAAATATAATGAATGTACGGCAAAAATGAGAATCATCTAAACTGATGGATTTAGCATGTAATTGCTACAGTTTGAATATTATTGTTATTATATTATATATTATATTATATTATTGTTGATATTCCTGTTTTGAAATATAATGAATGTATGGCAAAGATTGAAGGCTTAGATGAAGGTAATTGGGGCAATTTTGATTTCTTGTAATGTAGTGTTGTTTCTTTCTTGTTGGTTGTTTTTAGGTCTTCTAGTTTCTTGCTAGTCGTTCAATGAAATGCCGCCTTAAAAAAAGAAAGCTAATTTAGTTATATATAACAAAATGATTACACTTTGAGAATTTGAGTAGTTAGATACTTTTACAATTAACTTTACAAGTTGGTTTTGTTGAAACAAACACCTCACGTGTCTCTTAAAAGCCATGAAATTTTGAGTACTTGGATACTTTTACAATTAACTTTATAAGTTGGTTTTGGGACCTGATGAATGATGATATATGTATCTGATTCAATTAAGGGTTTGATCAGATTTAAAACTACTATTTGTCTTTCTTAGAAAAGTCAACATGTGGTAAGAATATGGGGTATGGAGCGGGGGTTTGGGCATGGGTTGGGGGAAAACGCCCAAGCCACCACCCCGGGTGGGCATGGGTTTGGGCGTGGCCCCATTGGCGTGGGTTTGAAGCCGGGCGTGGTGCGGGCTAGTAAGTGACATGGCAGGCTCTCAATGGCCAAACCAAATTCATGCCCCCAACCCAAGCCCCACCATACCCTATGGGCGTTGGTTTTGGTGGTGGGGGGCTCCCATTCCACGTGTCAACAAATGCCCCAACCCAAGCCCCCCATACCCCACAGTCTAATGAGCATCAAACCTCCGATGGGCGTCAGTTTTGTCGATTTCAAACATTTTACCAACTAAATACAGTAGAAACTCTATAAAATAATACACTTGGGACCACCAAAATTTATTAATTAAAAGAGTTATTAATTAATCGATAAATTAATAATTATTAATTTATATATTAATTAATATTTTATTAATTTATAGTAGAATACTTAGTTTACAAACACCTTTAAAGCTTCCACTTAATTATTGTATACAATGCATGTATATCAAATGAACGGCCCAATTTGTTGACTGATGAAGAAATTATTGAAAACCTTATTGGAATTAATAAAGATGATATCGATGAAGAAGATGATGAAAGTTCTACAATGGAGCCCCCTTCGCAAAACGAAGCTATTAAAGCGGCAATCACATTGAACAATTTCTTGTTGAGCTATGAGAAAACAACACCATAAGTTCTTACCATGCTAAGGAAAATTAGAGACGAGATTCAAGGGGAAATTGATTTCAACAAAAAACAAAAGACAATTGAGTCATTTTTCAAGAAACCTTCATAAATAATTCATGTAATATGCTATATATAAGGAATTATTAATTTATATTTTATATGGGGTCTAAAGAAATTATCAAAAATGTATTATGTTATAATTTTAGCGAATTATTAATTTAGCACCCTATCCCCGAGTCGGGACCGGCAAAAAATATTATCTTAGAGAGTTTATTAAATAATCGAGTATTAATTTATCGAGTTTCTACTGTAATAACAAAATTTCAAGCATCATACGGATTTAAATCAACAAAACCCACCGTAATTTAAATATAAAAAAAAACTAACCTCAAAATAATCAAAGGTTGCATTCGGTTTGTGAGTCTCAACGCTATGTTGAGGTTAAAATGTTAAATAGGGTGATGAATTTTGATCCAACCATCATTGCTCTTCCCTTTCTTAATTACCACTTACCTGGAAATCATACCCACTAACTTCCAATGCTTATTAAAAAAAACAAGAAAATATTACGTGTAATCTATGTATAATTATTATGAAATATCTTAATAGGGGAAGGATCCACTAACAAGTGAATTTTGCCTAAGTAGCCTGTGGTTTTCAAAAATTTCACACTTGGTCCTAGTGGTTTACTAATTACACCCGTGGTCCCAAAACTTGTCAAAAGTGCACCCTCTTGGTCCCCAGCCCTAACTTCAGTTAACTTTCTCTGTTAAGTCCATGTTAAATGACCTGAATACCCTTGCTTATTAATCCCTACAATCTCACCCACCCCTGATTCCCTCTGCTCTTCTATGACAGCCACACACCCATCTTCAGGTCTCTCTCTTTATCAAACCGGAACCCTGAAACCTGAGCCATTATCCCCGAACTGACCTGAAACGGAGCTGCCATGGCTCCAGCAGCTACTGTTGTCGTCGAGCACCTCCGTCGCAGCCGTCGATTTGACGGTTTGCCGGTCAATCATCATCATCATCGATCACACTGCTGTGCTCAGTCACCATCCGTCGCCGGAATCACCGTCGAGTCGCCGGGAGCATCATCGTCCCTGATTTTTTTTCAAGAAGTGAGGGTTTAGGCGTTGAGTGGAGTGGTTTAAGGTGAAGAGGATGCTGGAGGTGGATGTATGGCCGGAGAAGAAGCCAACCGTCGCCGGAGTTCATGATCTCCGGTGACCGGTGTTTAAAGAAGAGAGGATCACAGAGACACGGCCTGTGTGGATGTGCGCAAGTTTGATGAAGTTAGGGTTTCTTCAACTAAGTAGTGGAAGAGAAGAAGCAGAACTCATGGTGTGCGTGTTTGGTTTGTCTGTGTTTGCAAAATAAGGATAAGGGTGTAGTCACCTCCGCCACCATCTCACCCACCACCACCATCTCACCTTCGCCACTTCTCACCTCCATCCCCACATTGTCAGACTCTGCACCGGAAAAACGCACAAACACCTCCGCCGTGCACAAAAATGACGCCTCAAAGCCTAGGTTAGATCTTAATTGCTAATTTCAGCTCGATTTAGATCGAAGTTGCAGATTGTTGCTTTTTGTTAGATCTTAATTGCTAATTTCAGCTCGATTTTGTGTATTTGTAATGTATATTTTCTGTATTTATGAAAAAATGTTACAAAAATGAGCTCAAATCTGGTGAAATTTGATATTTCAGAGCTGAGATGGTGGTGGTGGGTGAGATGGTTGCGGCTGTGCTTCCGTTTTTGATGGTGGTGGTGGGGATTGATGGTGGTGGTGGTGGATGAGGGCAATTTGGTCATTTAACATGGACTTAACAGAGAAAGTTAACTGAAGTTAGGGCTGGGGACCAAGAGAGTGCACTTTTGGCAAGTTTTGGGACCATGAGTGTAATTAGTAAACCACTAGGACCAAGTGTGAAATTTTTGAAAACCACAGGGACCAACCAAGCATTTAACTCTTAAAAAAAACAAGAAAATATTACGTGTAATCTATGTATTATTATTATAAAATATCTTAATAGGGGAAGGATCCACTAACAAGTGGATTTTGTCTAAGTAGCCTAAGAAGAATTGTGATAATGACATTGACACTCCTAATAAGTAGGAATGAAGGGTATTTTGGTCCATAAATGACATGTGATACCCCTTTTGTTTTTTAAAAATACAACAAAAAAATATAGCCAAAAAAAATCTAGTACAAAAAAATATAGCTCAAAAAAATCTAGTACACAAAAATATAGCACAAAAAAAATTCAGCAAAAAATATAGTACAAAAAAATCCAGCACAAAAAATTGAGAAAAAAAATTATGACAAAAAAATCTAGTACAAAAAATTAAGCACAAAAATATAGTACAAAAATCCAGCTCAAAAAATGTTATACAACATAGAAATACAACACATTTTAGTGGGTTTTTTAGTCTTCATATTTTATATAGCAATATGGTACTCAAATTAAAGATAAAAAGACGCTCGATTTTACGGTAAAATTTTTATGAAAAAATAATGTCGTATAAAAAAGTTATGAACGTTTAAAAAACAGGGTTGGAATATGCATGTGCCTTGGATGTGGAGAGAGAAAGTCCATAAATAGGATTTTCTCAAGATACCCTTGCACTCCTCCTTTCTCCTACACTTTCATCGTAACCATTGATTTAAAAAATGGATTATTAAGATTCCTTCTCATCCTACTTAGGCAAAATAAACTTTTTATTTGATCTTACCACTATCTTAATATACAATACACTTACCACTTTTTTATCATATAACACGAACTTTTTCTTTTATCAACTTTGTATTTTTATGTATCTACTCCATTTTTATATGTTTGTTTTATTTAAAAAAAATGTTAGGTGTATATGTTTCAAGACGAACGTTTTCTTTTATCAAGTTTTTAGTTTTATGTATCTACACCATTTTTGTATGTTTGTTTTATTTAAAAAAATGTTATGTGTATATGTTTCAAGATATTTATAATGATACAGTGGTTGGGTTAAATTTTCTTATGTATTTTATAGCTATACAAGTAAATATTGTTGTAGATGAAATGTTAGGGGCTGTTTGTTTACCTCTTAATGAGGCTCGTAATGGTTCAGACATTTTTACTGGTCTAGCACTTAATGGTTCGTAGTGTTTGTTTCGCGAGCAGATGTCTGAATGGTTCAGACATTTGCCTCTGAATGGTTAACTATTATACTGAGTCTGCATGGTTAAGACCTCTAATCTGAATTGGTCAGACATTTGCCTCTGAACGGTTAAGCATTATTTGGCTATTAATGGTTCAGACTTCTTAGTGGTTTAACACTTAATGGTTCAGAACTCTTACTGATTCAGCACTTAACCATTCAGAAGTTGTCAAACGGCTTCTTACTATATAAACAACAAAAGCATTGTCATTTTCTATCTGCTGTATTCTGATCTATATTGTTGTAGATGAAAGTTACATATAAGGTATTTATTTTGTTTCTATACGGAAATTTTATTGTATGATAATATTTTGAATAAACAATTCACCCTTCATTCACTCAGATATGTCATTCCTTACGCCACATAAACTGATTTTGAAATAACTGGACTATTGCAGCGTTTATAAATGTTGATTTTAATATGTTTGGACTATACATGGAACATTTATACTTGGAGCTTAAACTATCAAGAGATAATTTCCATGAAATAGAAATCAAGAGATGAACTAACAAACAAAGTATTTTAATACCTGCCGTTTGTTTTTATCGGATTTCATTTTATCAAGTTTAGATTTTGTCTCAATATTATAAAGGGTTAACTTATTCTACAAAAACTCCTAATTGTAACAAGTGTAAAAATGATTTATAGAGTGACAAATGTCCAATAAACCTAAAACCTAAACTCACCACATCACCATCCAAAAACTAAACACCCACCCCCACCCCACCACCACCCAAAAACCTAAACCACCCCCCCCCCCCCCAAACAAAAACCTAAAAAACTCAACTCCCCACCCGCAAAAAACCTAACCCCCAAAAACTTGAACACCCACCACCACCCAAAAACCCAAACCCCCAACCAACCCCCCTCGGCCAAAAAAAAAATATTATTTATTTATTTAGTTTTTGGGGGTGGGTGATTGGGGGGTTAGGTTTTTGGGTGGTGGTGGGTGCTTAGGGTTTTTTTTTTGTAGTGGGTTTTTTTTTTGTAGTGAGTTTTTTAGAAGCCTTTGTACCCTTCTTACAATTAGAAGACTTTGTATTTGATCCTAATCCATATTATATTATGAATGAGTGCTTTTGATTATGACTTCTGTCATAGACTATGACTCATAGTGAAATGTCAACCCTAACGATTCATGTTAATGGTGAAAAGTGAAACTTAATGTTTTTGGCATTGTTCAATTAACTTAATCATTTTTTTCATTTTTAGGTAAAGGAGAGACGGAACTCCATAAATTTTATAAATTTAGAATGAACAAAGGATTTAATTACTTGCTTCGGATATCCTGAAGTTAAGTCCAAAACCCAGGTACAATCAACATACGTGGTCGATTGGTCCCATACAAATAGAATAAACCCGGGGCACACAACTAAACCCAATCACATTTTTACATTACTAAATCTCATGCAAATTGGATTTGAATAATCTCATTTTTTTCAATTTGGTCGATAATAATCCCAACTCAGTTATTTGCCGATAATAATCCGAACTGGTCCACTTTTGGCCGATAATAGTCTGCGTTAAAAATAGTCTAACGGAGTTAAATTTTTTCCCGAATTACAAACCGATGTTTTAGGACTTTTGATTAGAACAAGGATACGAGTTGATTGATATAAAATTTACCTCGAAATACTGCCCCAAACGACGAAAACGGTGCTTCAATTCGGGTGTTTAAACTTTCAGTTAACAAAAAATTAGCCGTTTGGAGCACCGTTTCGAGGTAAGTTTTACATAAGTCGACTTGTATCCTCGTTCTGATCAAAATCTCTAAAACATAGGTTTGTAATTCGGAAAAAAAAAAAAAAACTTAACTCCGTTAAGCTATTTTTAACGACGGACTAGTATCTGCCAAAAGTGGTCCAGTTCGGATTATTATCGGCAAATAACTCAGCCAAATTAAGGAAGTTGGGATTATTTAAATGCAATCCGCCTAAAATCAATCAAAGACAATTACAAGTTCTAAAATACACACTAAAGCCCGTCTTTAAATAAGGCAATTGGCCCATTGCATGATAGTAATATATCTCTATAATCCCAATCCATGTGTATGCCTGGGGTACCATATTGGTATTCCAAGTAGAGGTGAGATGCCCATTTCTGTACACCAGTTCCGGGCATTGAATTGTGGGAAAATCGAGTATTGCTATACCCGGGTATTGTTATAGTCCAAAAAACCAGTGTACCCAGTAAGGAACCGGTTCTTCAAAAACTGGGTATTATAACTAGGGGTGCAAACGAGCCGAGCGGCTCACGAGCTACTCGAGATCGGCTCGAGAAAAAGCTCAAAATGAGGTGAGCCTTATCGAGCCCAAGCCGAGCTTGAGCCTAAAACAAAGCTCGTTAGGCTCGTCGAGCCTTATCGAGCCTTGGTGTAAACGAGCCAAGTCGAGCCGAGCTTATTTAAACTTGTTTACAAGCCGACCTTGAACCTAAAAATAAGCTTATTTAATTTAGTAAACGAGCCCAAGCCTGAGCTTCACTTATCGAGCTCGCGAGCCTAAAAAATCTACTATTTATATTATTTTTATTTAATATACTAACTAGTTTTTGCCCCGCCCGCGTTGCGGGGCAATAAGCCGAATATTTCTCTCTCATAACATGTATGTCTGTACAGAGGGCAAAGTCGGAATTATATTTTGAACAGGAGGCGAAATCACGATTTTAAACTGAGAGCAAAATCATAATTTTGAGCTAGGGGGAAAACATATTTTTATTTTGAACTGTGGGCAAAAACATAATTTTGAGCTGAGGGCAGAATCGTAATTTTGAGCTAGAGGAAAAAACAACATATTATTTTTAACTGGGGGCAAAAACGTAATTTTAAACGGAGGGCGAAACCGTAATTTTAAACTGGGA
Organism: Helianthus tuberosus; assembly: GCA_030545235.1. Classification (NCBI taxonomy): domain Eukaryota; kingdom Viridiplantae; phylum Streptophyta; class Magnoliopsida; order Asterales; family Asteraceae; genus Helianthus; species Helianthus tuberosus. The sequence goes on along the minus strand of CM060370.1, from coordinate 195,624,371 downwards.
ACAAAATTAAAAAAAGAGTTTTTGAACCGAGGGCAAAAGCGTATTTTGAGCTAGGGCAAAATTATAATTTTATTTTGAGCTGGGGGCAAAAACGTAATTTTGAACGAAGGACGAAAGCGTAATTTTAAACTGGGAATAAAATTAAATAAAAAATGAGTTGGTCCAATAGGGAAGTGACAGGCAGCTAATAATTTTGAGCTAGGAGAAAACATAATTTTATTTTGAACTGGAGGCAAAAACGTAATTTTGAGCTGAGGGCAGAATCGTAATTTTGAGCTAGAGTGAAAAACAACATTTTATTTTGAACTGGTGGAAAAAACATAACTTTAAACGGAGGGCGAAACCGTAATTTTAAACTGGGAACAAAATTAAAAATGAGTTTTTGAGTCGAGGGCAAAAGCGTAATTTTGAGCTAAGGGCAAAATTATAATTTTATTTTGAGCTGAGGGCGAAAACGTAATTTTAGCTAAGGGCAAAATTATAATTTTATTTTGAACTGTGGGCAAAAACGTAATTTTAAACGAAGGACGAAAACGTAATTTTAAACTACAAATAAAATTAAATTAAAAATGTGTTGGTCCAACAGGAAAGTGCCAGGCAGCGCTGCCTGGCACTATTCCTTTAACTTGGTAAATGTATATGTTTTGCCTGGTACTATTCCTTTAACTTGTATAGTGTATATGTAGGATAATTACTAGATAATAAACGAGCGTAGCCCGAGCCGAACTCGAGCTTGAGAAAATACAAACGAGCCGAGCTCGAGCCCGAGCTCTCATAAGTTAATCGAGCTCGGGCTTGGCTCGGCTTGTTTACACCAACATAACAGTTATCCATCTGATCGGCCCATGTTAAAAGACAATAATCCCAAATAAAAGAAGTCCATTTTGTGTCCCCCCTCCCCCAAACCAGGCCCACCTCTTAATAATAGTCAACTTAGTCGGCCCATATCTATACCATATAAAATCACATCTCAGTGAATTTTTCTTTGGGCCTTTATGGAATCCACAATAGTGGTGCATAAAAAACCCGTACCCGGACCCGAAAAAAAACCCGGAACCGGGTATTATAAAACCCGGGTTTTTTATACCCGAACCCGACCCTACCCGTAGGGTAGGGACCGGGTATGCATATTTGATCTAAAACCCGAACCCGGAACCGGTTTTTTTATACCCGGTTTTATAAATACCCGAACCCGGAACCGGTTTATACCCGAAACCCGGTTTTAAAAAAACCCGATTTTGATGTAATCTTGTTTAATTATGTATGCATTAAGACTTCTAGTTCTTATGATTTTACAAAATTATGTATGCACTTTGATGTAATCTCGTTTAAGTATTAGGTTTCTAGTTCTTATGATAAACAAAATTACGTAATCCACATATTTCTTTTCAAAGCCCAAAAGAACTAAACCAAAACCCCACTAAATCTCGTGACAATGCATGGCTGGTTGTTCTCATTTGATTTTTTTTGGCCCAACATGCAATTGCTTGAGTATATCTTTAATGGCCCAAAAACAAATTGTTTTCAGTGCACAAATCGGGTTTTTGCATAGTTCCGGTCGGGTTTTTTAATACCCGGTGCGGGTTTTTTCCCAACCCGATGCATACCCGAACCCTACCCGATGAATACCCGAACCGAACCCGAACCCGGAAATAGGGTATTATAATACCCGGGTTTTATAAAACCCGACCCGAACCCTACCCGAACCCGGGTATATAGGGTATACATTTTTGGTAGAAAACCCCGACCCGGATCCGACCCGGTTTTTAAAAAAACCCGATTTTTTAAAACCCGATCCTACCCGAATCCGATCCTACCCGAAACCCGGTTTTTAAAAAAACCCGATTTGTGCACCACTAATCCACAACCCATTAGTAATTTTTAAAATCTTTTATGATTTTAGATTGGGCTTTTTTTAAAACATACTTATTTCTGGCCCAATCATCCCAAAACTACTACCCATCCAAACAGGCCCATTGCAGCAAATTCGAATAAATCCAAGACCATCTTTCCGGCGTTGACCACTGTTGGATCGATGAACCACTTTGACCAAAAAAATTCGAATAAGAACCACCTCCCTGAACATAAAATTGTATATACAACAAATATCAAAGTTGGCATCTTCCATTTTACGCTCACAAACTAGGGATGAGCATTTGGTGCCGGGTACCAGTACCGAACTGTACCGGTTCCCATTTTCTTTTGTTTTTTGGTGCCGTATTTATGGGTAAAACACCGGTAAGTACCGGTACCGATACCCAGTGGCGAAGCTTGACCCGAACGACGGGGGGTCGAAAACGATACACAGTGACGAAGCTTGAATTATGAAAGTGTAAACCATGGAATGGAAGTGATACGCTAAAGTTGACAAGCCCGGGGAATTGGTAATTATGTTTAGAAACCAATATTGATGAATTATGCAAAATATGACATCTAACTAAACGGGTCAAATAAATAAAAAGGGGATTTATAGGCTATCAGCTAATAAATCGAATTTTTATGCAAATAGTGATGGTAAACGGGTCCGTATTTAAATTACGGACACGTAGGAAAAGGAATTACGTAAAAATTACGGACAAGTAGAACGAAAGTTATGAATGTTTTAAGTTGGTAATGGTTAAGAATTAGGAGCTGGGCATTTGCAGCATCAAAAACCCAACCTTTCTGTCGAAAACAGAGGGTCGCGTCGCGCGACACCAACTCAGAGACATCGTCGCGTCACGCGACATTGGTCGCGGCCCGCGACAGATTTAAGCGACATTGTTCGCGGCCCGTGAGGGCCCTAATTGCTGCAATTTGTTTGAGTTCTGTTTATTTAACTCATGGGACTTGTTTTAATACATTTTTAAGTTATCAAAACTAATTTTCATGTTGGTTTTGAATTCAGGTGATAGTAGTAAACGCTCGGATGAAGATCAAGCAAGTATCAAGAACCGAACACTCATCTTTTGAAGCTTCCGAAATGAACTATTTTGTTTTAGTTAATGTGAATGTTGTAAATACTTAATACTATATTTTGAATGTTTTAAACTAGTAGGGAAGTTAACTTGAATACATTAATCATTGAAGGGGTATGGTCCCAAAAAAGCCACGCAACCTTTAATCATGTCGCGCGCAGGACCATACTCCTTATTCAACAAAGTTCTTATTGACAGCCTCGCGCGGGATACTTCACCATTCTTTGATCCGGCGCGAGGTCTGAACAATAGGAAGCTCCACTTTCAACACTTAGCATCTGAAAGAGCATTCAGTAACGCATACCTCGCGCAGGGTAGTTATGTGTTCAGCAAGAATCACGCGTGACTACGGCACAAGGCTGTTTCAGATAGTACACAAGGTACAAGTGGCAGAAGAAAAGAGCCAATCCGCGTCCTTCTGGCCCTGCTCAATCGTGCTCCACGATCATCTGACATGCAGGAGACAAAAAGTACTCAAGGACGCCTATGTGGCACCAATCACAGGGCAGAGACATCTGCCCCACGATCTCCACTTACCTACTGATGGCAGAAGGGCGGCCAGGCCGACAACCATGACACGTGGCTCCAATTACTGTGCGCCAGCACCGAGGAACTCCTAGAAGCCACTAACGGTCGACACCAGCGAGAAAAAGAGCATATCCTCTATGTTGTCGCCTTCCGGCCCAAGGCCCATCAGCCCATATCCTCTTACACCTCTCCAGCTATAAATAGAGACCTCAGTCCACAGGTTAAACATTCTATTCCCTCCACTCTCTCTCTTAATCCTTTATTATCTCCACAAAGCAGTCGCTTATTCTCACGCCGGAGCCCGGTTAAGAGGGAAACCCCCATATTCCCCTCTTAACGAGTAACGGTGTTCTGTTTTGCAGGACTAGAAGATCATTACGAAGCTCAGAAAGTCATAAGAAGATTAACCACTATGATAGCAACATAAACCAAACTGATTAACCACATAATTAGTTCTGTGTTTCTTCATTGGCGCCCACCGGTTTTCTACAAATCACTTTCATTTTCTTTTTTCTGAGTTTTCGTTGTTTCTTCCTTCGGTCATGGCTGGCCAAGGAATCGTTCATGAGTTTGGATTTGGAGCAAACTCTAATGCAGTGTTGGGGGAGGACAATCAAAACATCCAAGTCCAACACATAGAAGAAATCGGTGAAATCGAAGTAACCAACACTGGGGGACCTCGCGGGAGCATCACTCGCATCACCCAGACGGCAACTCCAGGAAACAATGGCGCTGGACCTTCAAACCCAGCTCCGCCTCAGAACATTTCGGCGCTATTAGGGCTACCAGAAGGCGAAACTCCAGCCTCTTAGTACGCCAAGCAAATTGCTACCATCAATGCTGCGTATCAGTCTTTGAGCGCGCAGCAAGCAGTTTTAACAGCAGAACCATCCTTGGTTACACATCAGGGACAGAGTCAGGGGGCGCGCTAGATACCCCCACAGCAGAACCAAGGAAGAATCAACAGGCCCCCCCAGAGAAGACCAAGCGTGCATGACACGCGCGACACACAGGGGGAGACAGAAAGCTATTATAACTATCCGTCACATGTCCAAAGAGGTCCAGTTCATAGCCGGCTCACACCGCGCAACATGAACAATGAGTGGGATGATACTGATCCAAATGAACCAACTTGACAAGATGATGAAGGGTCCTCAATCTTCAACCGCTTGCAGTGGAATCACGAATATTACAAACCAAGGCAGCACGTCGGATACAGTGAAGAGGCAGAGCGAGGCTTTCGCCTCGCCTATCGACCAGCTGAAACTGTAGAACATTCAAAATTCATCCCAAAGATCGCCCTTGCGCCGCTTTCAAGAGAAAAGTTGCCTCCCACAGTTGGAAAGTTCAATGGGTTGACTGATCCTGATGATCACGTCAGAGTTTTCACAAGCGTCGGTTGCATGGGAGGATGGAATATGCCCATGTGGTGTCATTTGTTTATCCAGACGTTTACCAGGGCTGCTAGCGCTTGGTTCGACAGCCAACCGCCTGGGAAAATCAGTTCATGGGTTGATTTCAGAACTAAGTTTCTAGACCACTTCAGCCAGCAAAGGCGCTATCAACGAGATACGTCTGAAGTAACGGATATCTGGCGCAGAGAAAATGAAGGCCTAGAAGACTTTATCACTCGCTTTAACAAGGAGTATTTAGAGATCGGTGGTGTAAGTGAACAACTCATGCGCGCTCACTTTAAGAAAGCTATCAGATGTGATAGTCTCATCAGAACCATCACTGGAAAAGATGGTATGCCCAAGGAGTGGAGTAAGCTGATGGAAGCGGCAAAAATAGTAGCGCAAACAGAGGAATCGCTAGCTGGAGCCAAGTCCTCATACACTGACGATCGTTTTTCCAAGAAAAACTCGCGCGACTACGACAAGCGCAACAAAGGCAAAAGTCATGATTGGAAGTCCGGAAAACAAAGGGGCTATGAAGAAAGACCGTTCTACAGAGAGGATGCATGAGAGCCGATCGATAGAATCGGATATCGGAAGGTAGTCAGGGATGATAACCGCGAGAAGCACTGGACTCCGCTCATAAAAACACCAAAAGAGGTGCTAATGACGGAGAATCATGATTTCAAAGCTCCAAGGCCTATGACAAACAAGAAGGGGCAAGACCCCAACCTGTACTACGACTTCCACAAGGATACAGGGCACCTGACAGATGACTGTATCAGCTTACGTCAAGAGATCGAGAAAGCGCTAAAAAGTGAAAGCTGAGCCACCTGGTGAAAAACGTGCGCAAAGAAACTCGACAGATCTAGCGCCATGATGAGCGGAATCACAAGAAAGTCTGGCGCCTAGAAACCCACATGGTCAATGGACCAAGATACAGCGCAAGAGAAAAAGGAAAACGCCCCTACGAACCTTCATGGCAAAAGCAGCAGGTCATTTTCCCGGTAGTACGCGGGGGTCCTTGCGCCACGAGACCCGTCGTCATTACCGGTATTATCGGCCATTATGAAACAGAGTATGTCTTCATTGACCCGGGAAGTACAGCTGATATCATCTATGAGCAATGCTTTAATCAGTTTGACGACGAAGATAAAGCGAGACTCGAGCCGGTTGATTATCCTCTGTCAGGATTTTGCAACGAAATGGTATTCCCACTTGGCCAAATCAGCTTCCCCGTCACGCTCTCGGACGGGAAGCATTCAAGAACAACGAATGTAAACTTCATGGTGATGCCTGTCAAATCGAGGCATGATGTGTTGATTGGGAGAGAAACCAAAGGTGAGCTGAACATGGTAACTTCCACGCCCCACTCAGCGATAGGGTTTCCAACTGAGACGGGGGTGGCAATTATCTATGCCAAGAAAGAAGTAATGTCGACGGAAGAGATGCGCCCAACAAAAGCCGCGAAGGTATCAACCACCGAGCCAGAAAAATGGGTGTTAAACCGCAAATACCCGGAGCAAACGGTGACGATAGGCCATGCAATCTCACCAAACATCAGAACGCATCTCAAACAACTCCTGTTCAGGAATATGGATATCTTCGCCTGGACTCCGGCCGATATGACCGGTGTCCCGCGCGACATTACTGAACATTGTCAAAATACTTATCCCTCTGTTGAACCAAAAGTGCAAAGAAGACGCAGCTTAGGGGCGGATAAGACAAAAGCGATGATTGAGCAGGTATGTGAGCTGCTAAAGGCAGGGATCTTGCGAGAAGTGCGTTATCAAAGTTGGGTGGCGAACCCAGTGATGGTGGAGAAGTCTAGCGGAGGATGGAGAATGTGCGTTGATTATACCGATCTCAATAAGGCATGCCCAAAAGATTGCTACTCTTTGCCTGAGATCGACAAAAAGATAGACTCTCTCGCACCATACAGATGGAAATGCTTCTTAGATTGTTACAAGGGGTACCATCAAGTTCAAATGAAGCTTGAGGACGAAGACAAGACAACTTTTCGGACCGATCTTGGGATCTTTTGCTATACAAAGATGCCATTCGGCCTCAAAAACGCTGGCGCCACATACCAGCACCTGATGGATAAGACCTTCGTGGGAGACATTGGTAAGCATATCGAGGTTTACATCGATGATCTGGTGGTTAAAAGTCCCGAAGAGGACCAAATGTTGAAAGACATCGAAAAAACATTCAACTCATTGAGAAACGTGAATATGGAATTGAATCCAGCCAAATGCTCCTTTGGCATGGAGAAAGGAAAGTTCTTGGGCTTCATAGTCACTAATGGTGGGTTTAAATTCAATCCGGAAAAGGTCCAGGCTATAGAGCGAATGCCGTCACCACGAACGATCAAGGAGATGCAAAGGTTGGCCGGCCGCTTAGCCGCGCTTAACCGTTTTCTATCAAATCACGCTGCGAAGTCATATCCTTTTATCAGCACTCTGCGCAATTGTGTGAAAAAACAAGAATTCAAGTGGACGCCGGAAGCATAGGTTGCTTTTCAACAAATGAAGGAGTGTTTGATCGAGCTCCCTACACTGACTGCGCCGTTCGAAAAGGAGCCGCTCATCTTGTACTTGTCATCATCGGACAAGGCAGTTGGGTCGGTATTATTGGTGGAGAGAAATGGAGTCCAAACTCCAATTTATTACGTCAGTAGGGTGCTCACTGACCCAGAAACGAGATATTCAACAATGGAAAAGTTGGTACTTGCATTGCTAAATGCCTCTAGAAGGCTGCGCAGATACTTTACATGGCACGTGATCACGGTGCTCACCAACTTTCACATCGGCACGATATTGCAAAAACCAGAGACGTCTGGGCGGTTAGCGAAGTGGGCGATCGAGCTGGGGGGCCACAACATCTTGTATAGGCCGCACCCAGCCATCAAGGGTCAAGTTCTAGTGGACTTCATCACAGAAGTCCCAATCGATAAAATCAAAGATTGTGAGCTTGTTGAGACTCCCGTAAAAGACACGTCAAATGAGTTATGGATGCTGTACACTGATGGGGCCTCAAACGAGGATGGCGCGGGAGCTGAATTGCGCCTCGTTAGCCCGGAGAACCATGAATTTACATACGCCATCAGGTTGGATTTCAAGAACACCAATAATGAGGCGGAATACGAGGCATTCTTGGCAGGCTTGCGCCTCGCCATAAAAATGGGAGCTCGAAATGTACAAGCACATGTCGATTCACTTTTGATCGCCAGTCAAATTAACGGAATTTATGATGCAAAGGGCGAAGTTATGGCCTTGTATTTGGACCAGGCGAAAGAATTACTCCAACAATTCGAATCATACAAGGTAGTTCACATCAATCGCTCAGAAAACAAACCAACAGACGCCTGAGTAAACTTGCTTCAACCTCTTTCCAACATCTTGCCAAAGATGTAAGGATCGAAGTACTAAAAAACCCGTCAGTTCTGCTGCGACAAGTGAATGTGATAAAAAAAGGGCAGACATCTTGGATGACCCCTATAATTCAGTATTTGCAAGAAGGGATACTCCCTGAGAGCAAAGCAGAGGCAAGGAAGATTCAGAACAAAGCCTTGCATTATGAGATGAATGGTGGTATCTTATACCGGAAATCCTTCTTGGGGCCACTTCTGCGCTGCGTGGACCCCCAAGATGCGAATTACTTGATCAGGGAGATTCATGAAGGGATCTGTGGCATCCATGCAGGACCACGCATGGTTGTCGCGAAGATTATGAACGTTGGATATTACTGGCCAGGGATGCATGTTGACGCCCTGAAGGAGCTGCGCAAATGCGACTCTTGTCAGCGACATTCTCCAAAAACCCTGCGCCCAAAGAACAATCTTATCCCTGTATCCACTGCTTGGCCTTTTCAGCAGTGGGGGATTGATATGGTGGGACCTTTCCCAGAAGCTCCTGGAGCAGTCAAGTTCATAATCGTGGTCGTCGATCACTTTACGAAATGGGTGGAGTCCAAAGCCCTCGCCTCAACTACTGCAATGATGGTGCGCAAGTTTATTTGGAAACACATCATCTGCAGGTTTGGCCTGCCACTCAAGATTGTGACTGACAATGGCACCAACTTCGCGTCAGACGACCTCCAAAAGTGGATGAAAGAGATGAAAATCGAACACACTTTCTCTTCCGTTGCGCACCCCCAAGGCAACGGCCAACTTGAAAGTGTGAACAAAAGTATCGTCGATGGGTTAAAGGCCCGACTGGGCACAAAGCGAAGAGGCTGGGTGGATGAGCTCCCGAGTATCTTGTGGGCTCACCGAACCATGCCGAAGACAAGTACCGGCGAAACCCCTTTTAGCTTAGTCTATGGCTCAGAGGCGGTTATCCCGGCAGAAATTGGCCTGCCCTCTCCGCGCTTGACAGCAGTCAACACAATCGACAACGAGGCAGAGCGTCGTCTTGACTTAGATTTGCTAGAAGAAAGGCGCGAAATCGCGAGAATTAAAGAAGCCAAGTACAAGACGCAACTGGAAAGGTACTACAATGCTAGAGTACGCATTTGCACCTTCACTCCAGGAGAGTATGTCTTCAGAGACAATGAAGCTTCAAACGCTGAACGCCCCGGAAAACTAGCACCCAAATGGGAAGGCCCATACTTGGTTCATGAAGTGTTAGGAAAAGGGGCATACAAATTGCGCACCCTGGATGGACACATCATCCCGCGCACACGGAATGCGCAACAACTGCGCAAGTGCTATATGTAACTATTCTAGGCCTCGCGCCTTTACTCACTCATGTTGGCCACGCGCCTTTTAATTTCCTATGTTGGCTAAACGCCACTTTTGCTACTTATGCGATGTATGTTGGCCTAAGCGCCTGTTTCCCAATCAATGAAAGCATACGACATGTTTTCTTTTATCATGATGACTCTCACGTTACAAATGCATGTTAAACTTTTGATTAGCACGAAAACACTTCAGTGAATTACGAGCTCTTGAGTTACGCCTCCAAGGTCCTCCGCGAACATAGCGCGAGACCGGGCAGTTACACTCGCACAAGAGCCACACTTACATTTATTCGCGCTAACTTAACCAAAGTTTCTAACAACAGTGCAATAATTGTAACGGAATAGAATAAACATAAACATCATATTTAAACAAGCGCAACCGCGCAACAGTTACATGAAAACCAAATATCATCCAAAACAAGCGCGACCGCGCAACTGCTTACATTCAAAACCTAAAGATACAAAATTACAAGGCACAAAGCCTGTCAACACTTATCTATTCAAAGCCATCACCAGCATCATCATCGTCGTGCTTATCGCCATCACCATCGCCTTCACCATCACCATCATTACCCGCCGTTTCCTCCTCATCAGATAATTCAACAGTTACTGGTGGGTCGAGAATGGTCTTTAGACAGTGGCACCAGTCATCATGCTCTAGAGCCTTTGCGACCAAGTCCATCACGGGCAATGCTAGGTGATCATAAGCATTTTCAGCGCGTGCCAACTCTGCATCAGCTCCGTTCGTCACTGAGCAATGACTCGTGTCAAATTCTTGCCCATAAATCTCTTCAACATACTGCACGCACTCCAGATAACCGCCTCGGTGACCAACCGCGCGAGAAGCATCTATAAGAGTAGCAACAGCTTTATCTAGTTCTCCAGCATTTAAGATGGAGTTGGCCATCTACAACAAACGCAATACATAAAGACACCAGGATTTAATGAATAAAGCCAAAGTTAAGAGGAATCATACCAGGACCAATCCTCTGCCGCGCAACCACTCAGCCTCGGAGACCAAAGTATCAACGATCCCTTGAGCCTCGGAGTAGTTGTTTTGCGCCACGTTGAGAGCAGATGTGCTAATGTCTCGCGCTTCCTTGGCCTTTTGCTTGGCCTCCTCAGCAGAAGCAGCTTTGCCTTTCTCTGCTTCAAGATCGATTTCCAAGGATTCGCTCCTGTCAACTTGCTCTTGAAGGCGACGTTTCAACTCAGCAATCTCGACGTCCTTGGCAGACAAATCCTTGTCTTTACCAGACAGCTGCGCCTTCACCTCAGCCAGTTCAACCTACAAAGGGCAAAAGACTTAGGCAATTATGTAAACAAAGCACGGAGAAAACGGGTAAACGGTTTCCAAACCTCAGCTTGCTCCTTAGCAGCTTGTACATTCTCGACCTTCCCGGTGAGCTCAGCAACTTTGCCCTCAAGCTCAGTGATCTTCTCGCGAGCCGCATACATGCGCTGGTTATCTTTCTCGCATATCTTCTTCCACTCAGCCTTCTCTTTCGCCAGCAGATCCTGAGCGGCACGAAGCTTACCCTTAAGGCCTTCATGGCCCCACTCTTCTGATTTCTTATCAGCCTCAAATTGGGCCTTCTCTTCAACAAAGGCAGCCTTGGCCTTCTCATAATCTTTAACCTGCTTCATCAGGCACTCACGACACCTTTCCCAGTCCGCCCGCTCCTTGACCATTGTGCGCCATTCTCGCACGATCTGGTGATTGGCGGAGCGAGCGTTGGCCTCTCCAACAACGTAGGCCTGGTACAACCCATCATGGGTTCGCGCCCTTTGACGGTTCACCTCACCAGGAGGGAAGGAATTTAAAAACCAATCACGACAGGCCGCAAAGTTCATAAAAGTATCCTTCTGCTTCAGGCCCCAGGGAGCTTGATGTAGAGCATTACCGCGCGCCTCTTCAGTATAAGTCTTGTAATACAAATCTCCCAAAGTATCCTTAGGACCAATGGGAGATTGAGGCACAAACCCTCCGACACCACCTGAACTCGCGCCACCCGCAGCAGTCTGGGTAGTTTGCACGGCCTCAGGCTCCTTCCTTTTCTCATGATGGGGCTGGTCAAGCCCCGTAATTCGAACAACCTCCAGACCCTGCGCCTTGTCGCGAGTAGTTATAGTGGCGACCCCAGTATCCTTCGGCTCACCTCCGACAGGTTTTTCGACAGTTTTATCCTTTTCATTATTTTTCTCTCTCTCCTCTCTTTCAGCAGCTTTCTTCCTCTTCTCTTCCTCAGCAACCCTCTTCTTCTCTTCCGCAGCTTTCTTCTTCTTCTCTTCCTCAGCAGCTTTCGCCTTCTCCCTCTCAGCAGCCTGTCTATCCTTCTCAGACTCTATCCCAACAGTCTTGAAAGGTTTGATGCTAACTTTAGGCCTTTTCTGCACCGGCTCTGAGGGTTCTGTGATGACGACACCCTTCTTTTCAGGGGTCTTTTTCTTAGCCTCTGCAGAAGCTAAGTGTTAAAAAGAGGAAACAACAAAGAGCAAGAAACTAATGAAAACTAACTGGGAGAAAATCTGTAAAGGGAGCGCAAGTTGCTCTTCTTCCCAATCAAGGGAACCGCACCAGCCTGCGGCGCAACAGACCCACCAGTGGTCTCAGTCCTACTTCTTTTCCTGCTTACCAACTTGGCAACAGGCTACTCTTCTTCTTCGTCTTCCTCCTCCTCCTCTTCCTCATGCGCAATGGATGAGGGAGTAGCCCCAGCATCCGGGTTTCGAGAGCCCGCACTACCCGAACCAGCAGCTCCCGTCTTTTTCTCGCCTATACGCGACAAACCTTCAAGTGAGTCACTAATAATAACGTAATCTTCCAAGTTACTCTGACGAAGGCGAAGAGTACCTTTCTCAGCAGCACCAGCAGCTGCGCGGCTACTCCCACCCTTCTTGCTAGTCACCTCCGCATCTAAGTTGATGACCTTCTTCCGCTTGATCGGTTTTTTCTTCTTTTCTTCTGGGTCAATACCCAAGTCGCGCAACACACCTGCAAAGATGTTAGACCACGAACTTAGCTCTCCATTTGACGATCCCACAGACTCCTCGCTGGAAAGATAGACAATCTCTTTCCCAGCTGAAGTCAAAGCGCGCAAGGGACGAGGGTTAGGTATATGCGCACCTTCGGTTGCGGTAGGTAGATCGGCGAAGGCATCAACAACTGGATACATAAAATGACCTTTAATCTGGTCATACCAGTATTCCTCCCCTGCCCTAAGGGGGCGCACGCCCATAGACCCACCAAAGGTGGGGAAGGCAGCTTGGTACAGATGCGCCTCTACACGCGAAAGTACATAGATAAGCACATGTTACAAAACAAGGAGATCAAAGAAATTGAGGAAGTAACTAACCTCTATCATCAAACTTCAATATTGGAATGTCCTTGCTATCCGCCGGCCACTGGTCACTCATTCGCGCCGCCACCAGGACATTCTCACCAAACTCTCGGTTTGGGGTGGCAGTAAGCTTCAAATACCAATTTTCCTGCTTAGGAATCGCCAGATCCTCCTTCAAAATCAGCTCAGACAATGCGCGGAAGGTCATGGCGATCGGTATCACCTCCTCGCGAATATAAAAGAACTTTGGTTTCCAGTGATGGAAACTCTTGGGAGGGTTCAGAAGTATCTTCTTCGCAGCACCTCGACTGGCGAACGAGTAGAAGCCCATATTTCTGATCAGTTGGTAAAAGACCCTGAATTTTTCAACAGTGGGCTCAATACCATGAGATCGGCAGAGGAACTCGAAGTGTCGAACCCTGACCATCTCGGGAGGACTCATTTGTGAGATATGAAACCCATAGAACTGTAAAATATGGGCCATGAAATTCGTCGCCGGCAACCGGAAGTTGCCCTGATGAAAGAAATCTTCAAACAATGTGATATACCCCGGCTGTGCATCGGTGGCCGTTTGATTCTGGCCGGGGTACCGAGCATCCCACTCCAGTGGAAACCGGAAACTCCGTGTAATTTGCTCAAACAATCCTAAGTCCCACTTCAGGACTGGTACAGGACCCTCTTCACCGGGATTCTCTTCTGGATGTTCTTCAGCCATGAACAACAACTATAAACTTCAAAGATTCTGGGTAAAACTTGAAGATGAAACGAAGAGTCTTGAAGATCTGCTATAGATCACTTGAAGATTTGAAGGAGTGAAGAAGAATAATAGAGAGAAAAGATAACAACAGTAGAAGGAAGTAAGGGTTTCTTCCACTTCGTCGAATATTTATACCCATCGCATTTAATGCGATGGGTAAACGTGCAGAATCTGCCGCGCACGTGACCAACTAGAAGACGCCACGTAAGGCGAGAATCCCGGAGTGACGGATACCACGCGCGCGTGGGCCTCACTCTCCTGACGGAAAGTGGAACCGTCAGAGATAACTTGATGACAGCCGTGTCAGCGGTCAACTCAAACGTCACCCTCAGCGAAAATCCTCACCAGACCGTCAGAATTCAAACTTCGAGGATTTTCCTGCCCAAATTTCCAGAAACTTAATGCATGGTTACCCAAGGTATCTGCGAGCTATCAACGCAAAACAGAAAATCATCAGCTGCCAGATATGTAGTCGCGCCGTAACAATTGTTAAAACATTTGGACGCGCATGACTACCAATCAAAAAACAAGCATTTTCGGCAACTTTCTTTTTCTAAGTCCAGAGCTCCAACCACTTGCCTCGCGCATGGTGCAGCACTGGACTGGGGGGACTTGAAGGGTTATGGTCCCAAAAAAGCTGTGCAACCTTTAATCATGTCGCGCGCAGGACCATACTCCTTATTCAACAAAGTTCTTATTGACAGCCTCGCACGGGATACTTCACCATTCTTTGATCCGGCGCGAGGTCTGAACAATAGGAAGCTCCACTTTCAACACTTAGCATTCTGAAAGAGCATTTAGTAACCCATACCCCGCGCAGGGTAGTTATGTGTTCAGCAAGAATCACGCGTGACTACGGCACAAGGCTGTTTCAGATATTACACAAGGTACAAGTGGCAGAAGAAAAGAGCCAATCCGCGTCCTTCTGGCCCTGCTCAATCGTGCTCCACGATCATCTGACATGCAGGAGACAAAAAGTACTCAAGGACGCCTATGTGGCACCAATCACAGGGCAGAGACATCTGCCCCACGATCTCCACTTACCTACTGATGGCAGAAGGGCAGCCAGGCCGACAACCATGACACGTGGCTCCAATCACAGTGCGCCAGCACCGAGGAACTCCTAGAAGCCACTAACGGTCGACACCAGCGAGACAAAGAGCATATCCTCTATGTTGTCGCCTTCCGGCCCATCAGCCCATATCCTCTTACACCTCTCCGGCTATAAATAGAGACCTCAGTCCCAGGTTAAACATTCTATTCCCTCTACTCTCACTCTTAATCCTTCATTATCTCCACAAAGCAGTCGCTTATTCTCACGCCGGAGCCCGGTTAAGAGGGAAACCCCCATATTCCCCTCTTAACGAGTAACGGTGTTCTGTTTTGCAGGACTAGAAGATCATTACGAAGCTCAGAAAGTCATAAGAAGATTAACCACTATGATAGGAACATAAACCAAACTGATTAACCACATAATTAGTTATGTGTTTCTTCAATCATGTATGATCGTTAACTTAACAAAGTTTTTGTAAAGATGCATTTCCATATAAAATGCGTTGTCTAATATTAAAACCTTGATTTATTGAGACGGGTCTTACAAAAACCCTAGCTGCAGCAATTAACAACGTCCCCACCATCGACGATTGCAGACTGCCACTTCCATTACCATTATGCCTAGGGATGAGCATTTGGTACCCTAAACCCTAAACTCTAAATAAAAGAGTAAATTAGACACTTTATTTCATTTGCTAGCTTCTTGTTAGTTATTTATGAAACTTTTTCCTCCTTAAAAAAAGCTTGGGGTGGTAGGTGTGTTTTTAATAGTCTTAAAACATAAGCGAAATAGATTAAAAAAAGTCAAGTTATGAAAATTTAATGAAACCATGACATGACAGCCTTTGGCTTTTAGTTGCCGTAATCATTATAAACATAAGTAACACAAAAATTAAGAAGTTTGTCAAGCTTTAACACAAACTGAAATTGAAATGGTCAAATGATGAATGTTAGTGGATGCGTAAAAGATAATTGTGGTTTCATTTTTTTAAGAACTAAAACCAATAAAATTCAATATAGCCATATAAAACTTTTAAATGAATGGACACAAATAAACATAAATAAACACATTATCGAACGCTCACGAACATAAACAAACGAACGCAACCTCTGTTCATGTTCGTTTTTTAACTTATCGAACGGAATTTCTTGTTCATGTTTGTTTATTTATTTAACAAACGAACTTCCCCCGAACGGTTCACGAACCGTTCGTTGAACGTTCGGTTTGTTTACAACCGTTGGGCTAATTCTTTACCTCCTGTTTCAAAATCGACCGTCTACCGCCTCAACTGAAGGCGCGATCTTCTTTGATTTTTTTATTGTAGTAATAATAAAAAGTCAACTAAGTGGTGGAAGTTTCAATTCATCATTAAGATTTGGGGTTTTGTAGATGATTTAACACACAAATTTGATTACACAAATTTGATTTTTTTTATTGTAGTAATAATTTTATATGCTTTTCGAATCAGTTTATGCTGAATTTATCGTGTATTTTGCAGATCTGTACCGATTTCACATTATAATTTTATACATTTTTTCAAATCAATTCATGCGGATAATGATTATTGATTGTGTATTTTGCAGATCCGTATCGATTCTCAAGCGGCACTGTTGATATTAATCCATGTTCTGTTTCCTCACGAAATTCCGATAAATTTTGATAAAAATTGAACGATTTTGTTATGAGAAATGTCGCTTTTGTCAAAAGGCGATTCGATTCAGATTCGCGAGGTGTGGAATGACAATCTCGAGGAAGAATTTGCGTTGATTCGAGAAATCGTTGATGATTTTCCGTACATCGCAATGGATACCGAGTTTCCTGGAATTGTTCTTCGTCCGGTCGGTAATTTCAAAAACAGTAACGACTATCATTACCAGACGTTGAAGGATAACGTTGATATGCTCAAATTAATTCAATTAGGGCTAACTTTTTCGGATGATCAAGGAAATTTACCGACGTGTGGAACCGAGAAGTTCTGCATCTGGCAGTTCAATTTTCGTGAATTTAACGTGAATGATGATGTTTTCGCTAATGATTCTGTTGAGTTGTTGAAACAGAGTGGTATCGATTTTAAGAAAAATAACGAAAACGGAATCGATGCGCGTAGATTTGGCGAGTTGTTGATATCTTCAGGGATTGTGCTGAATGATAGTGTGTATTGGGTAACATTTCACAGTGGATATGATTTCGGATATTTGTTGAAAGTGTTAACATGTCAGAATCTGCCTGATACACAATCTGGATTTTTTAGTTTGATTAATATGTATTTTCCCACCATTTTCGATATTAAACATCTGATGAAGTTCTGCAACAGTCTTCATGGTGGGTTGAATAAGTTAGCTGAGTTATTGGAAGTCGAACGGATTGGTGTTTGTCATCAAGCGGGTTCGGATAGTCTGCTTACTGCGTGTACTTTCAGGAAGTTGAAGGATAATTTCTTCAGCGGCTCGTTGGAGACGTATGCTGGTGTCTTGTATGGTTTAGGTGTCGATAATTGACGACAATGGTAGAGGAAATAAGCAACGCTTTGTTAAAAAAGATATCGATATGTTGGTTTTGTTTGTTCTTGTTTGCGATATATTCATGGTTTACATTTTTTTATGATTTATAATAAAAAGATGAAGCTGGTATTTGATGTCTATTGGTTTTGTTGGAAAAACGAGTTGAGTTGGCTTGTTGGGATTGGTTGTTTGTGAGGGATGTCGAAAGAAGGACTCATAACACCCTAATGATATGTGTATCTGATTTCAAATGATGTCTTTAATTATTTGATGTTTAATATCTGACATTTCATCAAGGATTTGATGAGATACAAAACCAATATTTGACTTTCTTAGAAAAGTCAAAATGTTGTAATAAACTTCAAACCATTGGGCTTTATTTGATATCAAATCTTAGAAATTGGGTTTAACAGGAGCTTATTCAAATATTCAAGAAAGTTATTTCAGAAATTGTGGTATAACATCTTTACCCGTTAGGTCAAACCCGACTGGCGTTAGTTTTGCCAATTTCAAACATTATATGTAATTTGCCCTGAGGATTGGAATGAAATATTATATCAACTGATTCAATACTAAAATCATGACTCATGATCCAAACTACATAATAACAACATTCTATATCCTTACATTTACAAAGGTGTTGTACAGTAACTTACTTTTTGTTTTTTTTTTGTTTTTTTTGTTTTTGTCTTTTTTGTCTTTTGTCTTTTTGTTTTACCTTTTGATTTTTTTGCCTTTTTTGTTTTTGTTTTTGTATTTTTATATACTTATACCTTTCAATTTTCAGCATTAACACTTACAACCCACTAAATTTTTAAGAACTTTGTAATCGAGTTTTACGTGCTTATTTTGTGTTGGCATAAATTCAAATTAATTTACGTTTAGACATAAATTTTTCTTAGAAATGAGTTATATCAAATATAATATGTTCTTATACTTATTAGTATATACGTTTTTCAGTTGTTCTATGTTTTGACGCAATTTTTTTTCTTCTGAAAATGAGTCGGGTCAAATATAATACATTTTCTTGCTTATTTTTATGTATGTTTTCCGTTATTCTACGTTTTGACGTGAATTTTATTCGGAAACGAGTTGGGTCAAATATAATACGTTTTCATTAGACCGTATAAATTCGAGTCACTTTACGTCCGACACCACGTCGTAAATGTTTTCTTATGTGCTTATTTTTATACACATGTTAGTATAAATTCAAGTTGGTCTACGTATTGACGTACATTACAATTAGCAAGTTGTGTGAATAGTGCTTTCATCCTTTTTTTTTTTTTTGTTCTTTCTTGATTTTTTTCGACTTTATTTTTTTTATTTTTTTTACTTTTCTTTATATTTAGTGTTTTAATTTAAGGTTCCTTTTTCATTAAAGTTATATTTAAGATAGAGTTTATATTAATTAATTTAAATCAATTTGTCTCGCTATTCAATTTAAATTTATTTTTATGTTTTTTGTCGATGTAAGACATGTTTTATATTCTTTTAAGCATATTTGTTTCAGTTTTTATACAGAACCAAAATAGATATCAACTTAAACCCCGCTACGAAGCGCGGGTAATCTTACTAGTTTCATACACCATACAACCTCCATTTGAGGTTTAAATCAACACTACTTCATAAATTTAAGGATTCGAGTTAAAAACTAAACCCAAAATAGTTGTTACCGGAGCCCTTCGGTTTCAACTATCTTTAACTTGTGTTGTGTTTGATCTGCTGTTCTGCTTGTAAGTTTCTTACAAAGGAATTTTTATGCCCAACACGCAAAAACTTCCAAAAGATTAATTGGTTTCACACCTCGTTTTTTAATGCATCTTTTATTCTTTATTTTTAGTAAAATAATAAAATCACCCCTAATGGTCAGGCCGGCCCATGTGTGTAATTAGGTGAAAGTGTGAAAGTGACACGACCCGTCAACCGGACCTGAACCTGACACGAAAAACACAGGTTTGGATCGACTAACATGACCCGTTTAAAAATACGGGTCTGATTCGGTTGACCCACATTAAAAACAAGTTGAGTCCGGGTTGACTCGTATAAAAATGGGTTGACCCATTAACCCATTTAACTATTTAGAATTTTTGTTTATAGTTTTTTTTTTGTTTTTTCTATGTCTATTTTACATAGTTAGTTATAATAATGTTAGTTTTGACACATTATATTATTTATTTGTCACACTCATCATTAAACTTGTTATTGATAACCCGCTTAAAACCCATCAACTCGCTTATAAATCGTCAACTTGTATGACTCATTTAAAAATATGGGTTAAACTGGTCAGGTTGGGATTGACCCGAATTTATATGGATCGGGTTAGGGTTGAAATCTTTGGGTTAAACATCAACCCGACATGATTGACACCCTTAAGTGCCACCAAAATAATAAGGCATCCATTTAAGAAAAAAAAATACACAATATAAATAGTAACTATGAAAATTTTGATTACTAAAGTTTTTTTTTCTCATGCTGCTAAAATCTTTTATTTCTAAAGCATAGATATTTGATATTTTTTTAATAAAATTTGACAGCAAGTTTTATTCCACTTGTTTGTAGTTGGTTTCTATTTCTCATCCGACAGAAATATATTTAATTTAATACCAAATTCTTTGTCTACTAATAAACTAAGAATATTTTTTCATTTTTCTTGTTAATAAATAGAAGTACCATTTAATTTAAGTCAAAATATTAAGTAACATGGTTTTTATTAACAAGAGGACTATTCATTTATGTTGGAACTATATAAGTTTCTTCTTAATAATTTTTATGTCAATTAGAAATCAATATTACTAACTCAATACAAATGAAAAAGCCTCCTAATTTTTACTTCGCTTAGGGCCATCAGAAAGGTTTAAACGGTCCTGATGGTTGCCAAATTTGCTTGTTACACAAAAAAAATCATATGGACACATGACGTTTTGATTTTGTTGTCATTTCATCCAAATCACAAACCCAATTAAAATGTATCGTTACTCGGGGGGCTTTTTGGACATTTCACCCATCTATTTTTATGTTTTCTAGTTTTTTAACCTTTAAATAAAAACAATAAAATTATTTATAATATACACATACACACACACACTCTCTTCTCTCCACCGTTCACCACAATTCGAACCACCAGAACCACTATCATTTACCCACTCAAAAAACCCTAGCCACAACAACCAACAACGTCCCCACCATCCATGGTCGCTGACTGCCACTACCATTATGCATAGGGATGAGCATTTGGTACTGGGTATTGGTGTCGAACCGAACCGGTATATTCGATACCGGTACCCACTTTCCCCTTTTTTCGGTATCATTTACCCACTCAAAAAACCCTAGCCACAACAACCAACAACGTCCCCACCATCCATGGTCTCTGACTGCCACTACCATTATGCATAGGGATGAGCATTTGGTACCGGGTATTGGTACCGAACCGGTATATTCGATACCGGTACCCACTTTCCTCGTTTTTCGGTATCGGTACTGGTACCGGTATGGTATTTACGAGTAAATACCGGTACTGAACTGGTATATTCGGTATCGGTACCCACTTTTTCCATTTTTCGGTACCGAACAGGTACCGTGCTCATCCCTAATTATGCCACCTACTTACACCCAAATTCGAAACCACACCACTCCTCACCATCCACCGGCTACCACCAACCAAAAACCCTAACCATCGCCACCTAAGAAAACCACCACTACAACCGCCATTCCCATCAGCAACCACCTTCACAACCACCCAAGCCCTAAATGCATTGTCATCACACCTGGCTTCTCGTAAATCGACTAAACCATCTTCAACCTACAACAAATGTGCGACTAGGGCTGTAAACAAACCGAACAAGGCCTAGTTCATGTTCGTTCGTTAGGGAATGAACAGTTCATGAACGCTTACCGAATGAGATTTCTTGTTCATGTTCGGTCACTAAGGAAATGAACATATTAATGAACACTTACAACGTAAATGAAAGCAAACAAATGTTTATGAGCATAAATGAATACAAACGCATGTTATATATTTATTTTAAAATAAAAATTTGTATTTTTTTATCAAAAATAATCCACCAAAAATAAATAAGTACTTAACATAACTATCCGAACATAGTAGCCGTAATCATTATAAACATAATTAACAAAAAAATTAAGAAGTTTATCAAGCTTTATCACAACCTGAAATTGAAATGGTGAAATGAAGGATGTTAGCGGATGTGTAAAATATAATTGTGGTTTCGTTTTTTTAAGAACTAAAACCAATAAAATTCAATATAACCATATAAAACCTTTAAACGAAGGGACACAAATAAACATAAATAAACACATTATCGAACACTCACCAACATAAACAAACGAACGCAACCTCTGTTCATGTTCGGTTTTTAACTTATCGAACGAAATTTCTTATTAATGTTTGTTCATTTATTTAACAAACGAACATAAACGAACTTCCCCTGAACGGTTCACGAACCGTTCGTTGAACATTCGGTTTGTTTACAACCGTTCGTCTAATTCTTTACCTCCTGTTTCAAAATCGACCGTCTACCGCCTCAATTGAGGCCGCGATCTTCTTTGATTTTTTTGTTGTAGTAATAATAAAAGGTCAACTGAGTGGTGGAAGTTTCAATTCATCATTAAAGATTTGGGGTTTTGTAGATGATTTGACACACAAATTTGATTACTAAGAAGAATGGTTTGAACAACAATGGTGTAAAAAAAAGTAACCAGAAACTAAACTACGAGTGAAGGCTGTAAAACTGGTTGCAAATCACTACAAATGTCAACAGTTGAATGATTATATGTTTTGAACACGGATTTAAGACTAGTTTCAATATGCCCCTCCAGCTTCCACTTGTTCCCCGCTCTAGTCTTTCACAAAGTTTCATTAGTGATCCTCCATCTTTCGTTCATTTACCTTGTCACCTACAAAACCATAAATATATTTCAAATACCTCTCTCACTAGAATATACGCTATTCAGTGAGTTTATAACATTATATATTTCAACAAAAACCTGCATCGCTTGTTGTTGCTTCAGTATTGGCCCTTCTCCTTTCGGGAGCAAATGGAATATGTTGTTCTTGAAATAGAATTGCATCTGGATCAATCCTTCTTTTGTATCCATAAATGGAAAGATCTTTCAACAAAGAAATGCTATCGGGAAGATGACTTATAGGAGTATCCAACAGATATAAATTTTCCAAACATTCTAAATCTCCTAGGTTCTCTGGTAATTTCTCAAGTCCAGAACAATTAGAAAGTTTAAGATATCTGAGATGCTTTAGCTTACAGATGCTGGATGGAACATCTCTTATCTTGGTTGATGTTAGATCTAGTGTATCCAAACTTTCTAAATCTCCTAGGTTCTCTGGTAATTTCTCAAGTTCAGAACATTCAGAAAGGTTAAGCTGTTTGAGATGCTTTAGCTTACAGATGCTGGATGGAACATCTCTTATCTTGGTTGATCTTAGATCTAATTCTTCCAAACTTTCTAAATCTCCTAGGTTCTCTGGTAGTTTCTCAAGTTCAGAACATTCAAAAAGGTAAAGCTCTTTGAGATGTTTTAGCTTACAGATGCTGGATGGAACATCTCTTATCTTGGTTGATGTTAGAACTAGTCTTTTCAAACTTTCTAAATCTCCTAGGTTCTCTGGTAGTTTCTCAAGTCCAGAACAATTAGAAAGGTAAAGATAATTGAGATGCTTTAGCTTACAGATGCTGGATGGAACATCTCTTATCTTGGTTGATGTTAGATCTAGTGTATCCAAACTTTCTAAATCTCCTAGGTTCTCTGTTAATTTCTCAAGTTCAGAACATTCAAAAAGGTAAAGCTGTTTGAGATGCTTTAGCTTACAGATGCTGGATGGAACATCTCTTATCTTGGTTGATCTTAGATCTAATTCTTCCAAACTTTCTAAATCTCCTAGGTTCTCTGGTAATTTCTCAAGTTCAGAACATTCAGAAAGGTTAAGCTGTTTGAGATGCTTTAGCTTACAGATGCTGGATGGAACATCTCTTATCTTGGTTGATCTTAGATCTAATTCTTCCAAACTTTCTAAATCTCCTAGGTTCTCTGGTAATTTCTCAAGTCCAGAACAATTAGAAAGCTCAAGATATTTGAGATGCTTTAGCTTACAAATGCTATCCGGGAGATATTTAACTTTTGAATATGATAAATTTAGCCATTCTAAACACTCCAACTGGCCAATGTCCACAGGCAATTCCTCTATGCCACTATATCCAAGGTTAAGAACTCTTAAATGTTGTAAACTACAAATGCTTCCCGGAAGACTTTTGAGTTTTTCGCAACAACTGAATGATAGATTAACAAGCTTATGAAGATTTCCAATTGATGAAGGTAGGTTTTCTGTGTCATTCCCGCTGAAATCAAGCTGTTGCAGATTACTGTTGGAGTGGCACAGGATTATATTCTGGAACTCCTTTATATGTAAGCTACTTACATTAAGATTCTCAAGTGATTCCAAATCCTTGATAAACAAAACGGATTTCAACCTCTTACAATCCTCAAGGTTTAGGTACGTAAGCCTTTTTAAACATCCAACTGGCACATGAAGTTCTACCAAATCATCACAAAATGAAAGATCTAACCTCACAAGATTCGGAGTCAACCCAAGGTCAAGGGTCTTCAACTTTGAGTGGGACAGTGTAATGGATTTGAGCTTCTTAAGAACCTAATATCACACCAAAAAGAATGTAATATACTAATAACTGATCATTAAATAAATTAAAATTATTAATCAATCATCCTACCTTTCCCCCCACCCAAAGTTGTTCGATTCTACTGAAAGACAGGTCAAGCTCAACAAGATTATTTGCTTGAAAGGTTTTGGGTAAACACCAATGAGGGTAAAAGTTCCAATTCAAGTATCGTAATGCATTTGGAAAGTATTGACTAACTTCATCAATCTTCACAAGGACATCACGATCCTTATATTCATGATATACAATAAGGCATCTGAGTTTCTTCATGTTTCCAAGAGCTTCCAAAACAATATCAGGGGTGAGCTTTAGACTTATACACCTTGTCGCTTCAGAACCCTGTAATTCAAGAATTGTTCATGTCAAAAGTAAAGCAAACTGTGTTTATCTCATCTCTATGTTACAAGTAAACCTCATTCTTACCAAGTCATTATCCAATACATCTTCAATTTCTTCCTGGATCCATAATCTGCTATGTTTGTAGGGCTCATCTAGGTGCAAACGACGTACGATACTCTTGCCCATTTCTTCAATATGGTCATGCATGCTCACTTGATTAGCAGCATTAAAGGTTATGAGAGATCTCTGCTCAAGAACTCTTAAACCAATTCTAGCATGATATCCACAACTTTCAAGCATGCTTATTGCTTTGCTTTTCTTCCACCACTTGAGTAAGCATGCAACATCTAGGAATATTTCCTTACAGTCATCATCCAGACCAGCATAGCTTAATTCCAACTTTTCAAGAGTTTCCTTCAATGGTATTGATTTGAGTCTTGCTAATGCATCTACCCATTCATCGTTGTCTTTACCACACAGAAATGAACCCAAAACTTTGATTGTCAATGGAAGACCACCAGCATAACGTATAACTCGTAGTGATTGCATTTCGTACTTTTTAACTAGAGTATCTTTCCCAAATGCGTGCCTACTAAAGAGGGTAATCGCTTCCTCATATGATAGCAGATTGACATCACAAATCCTTTCAATTTTATGTGCTATCAACACTTGCTCATCTCTTGTTGTAATGATAATTCTACTTCCAGGCTTGAACCAATGAATATCACCAGCTAATGCATCAAGCTGATTTTGGTGATCCACATCATCTAAAACCATAAGAACCTTTCTACCACGCAACTTTGTTTTCATCAATTTTGTCCCCTCATGGACACTACTTACGTTGTTGCCTTTAGCTAAATCTAAATCTGTAAGGATCTTTTTTTGCAATGACAATAAACCGGACGGCGCTTTTGAAATTTCCCTGACATTCTCAACAAAGGTTTTAGCTTCAAAGTGAATTGATAATCTATCAAAAGTAGCTCCAGCTAAAGTTGTCTTTCCAGCACCTCCCATCCCCTTGATCCCTATCATGCGAACATCTTCTGACCCGATATCTAAAGACGTCTGAAGATGTTGTAGTCGCGGTTCCATGCCTACTAGGTTATGATCAATGTTCACATTAATTGATCGTAACTCGAGTGAAATCTCTTCAACAATTAATTTGATCACTTTGGCTTCATGCCTGTAAATTATAGGAAATTTAATTAGCTTGCTCAAGAACCCATAAGAGTAGTTACTTTTTTAGTGTATAGTATACAAAAGTGTAAGTGAATTAGCGTAATAACATACATACAAATCATGTTGCATATTTTGACAAGACTCGAGCTTTCTTTAAGATAAAAAGCAACTAAAAAGGAACGAATATTGCAGAGAAATGATGAAGGAATTACCCATCAGCAGTGTTCTTCAAATCCCACCCAGACAGATTGGCTGCTTCTGTGAGAGCTTCTCTCCATGGCCCGGTCTCTTTGTTGGTATGCTTGGCAAGCGCTTCTCCAACTGGACCATGTTGTTTGCGAACTTCAGAGGGATCCACATCATAGAAAACAGGGTAAGCAATCTGGTTGTTTGACTTTTGGCACTCTATAATCTTTACGAGTTCGTTTAAGCACCAAGATGAAGATGCATATTTCTTTGAGAAAATTATGATGAAGAACTTGGATTCTTCGATGGATTTCAAAAGCTGGTCGTTGATGCTTTTTCCTTTTCTAAGTCTCTCGTCATCCTTGAAAGTGCGAATACCTTGTTGCTGAAGAGCATTATTAAGGTGATCAACAAAGTTCTTACGTGTGTCTTCACCACTGAAACTCAAAAATACATCATACTGATAGCTCTCCTTATTGAATGATGTTGAAGAAGACGACGCCATTAGAGTTATGTTTTTCGAAGAAGACTGCAAAGAAACAACAGATCACACTTTTAACCCACAAGAATGTATCTTATGATAAGGATCAAGCTGGTTATCACACCTTAGAGCTTAATTACCAAGGTTAATAAAGGGCTATAAATGTCAACACTGAGTCACAAGCATTTCATTATAACTTATGGCCTAGATGATATTAAATAGTTCTATGATGTCAGCTTAAGGAACTGGTAATTTCCAGTTAAAAGAATATTTTAGGAATCCCGAATTTATAAGGGGTTTTTATATATTCCTTCTTAAAAAGATTATTAGTTTATTACACTAAGCTAACTGAGGTGAGTTAGATACTTTTACAGTTAACTTTATAAGTTGCTTTTGTTGCAATAAACACCTCACATGTCTCTAATAACTAATAAGTTATGCAAAAGTTTGACTTTCTCAAAGTCAAACCACTGCACTTTAGTTTTACACTTAGAATGGTGTGTCTTGGGAGCTAATGATACCCAAATGATGTCTTTGACCGTTTGATGTTTGATATACGACAATATTGTTGGTTCAGGCCCCACTCCAAACACACACCACTCACGTATGTATGTATAATAAGTGTAGGAACAATATAAATGCAGAAGAGTGAAAGCTACTGTATACGATAAAAGCAAAAGGTTGTTTTTTATTCCTTAAACAAAATGGCTTTAAATAGCCTACAAGAGCAACGGAAATAAACAAAACCACCTAAAAACTAGCCAGTAAACAACATTATTCGGTCAAACATACAGACCCATATTGGCATATTCTATCTCCATTTTATTTGGTCAAACTATAATACTTATTCTAAATAATAAACTATTAAATAAGAAATAACATATAAAAATATAAATACTTCTAGTAATGTAACATGTGCTATCCAAGGTACACCTCCAAATTACTTGCTCAACCTTGACCATTTCTTAATGACGTGCAGATTTGAGATCATGGGTATAATTCCATTATTCTAATAAGATTCTGTCAAACAACTCTTGACCCGTTTGACCTGTAAACGAACTGTGACCCGTGAACCAAACCCGATTAACCCAACAAATATAATATTCAATCAAGGGTTTGATAAGATTTAAAACCAAGATTTGACTTTCTTAGACAAGTCAAAATATAGTAATAAACTTTAAACCATGGGGCTTTGATTTCAACTCTTAGACAAACAATGCATCTTATGACTATTTATAAAAAATTGGAACTAAAGTTGACAATTTAACAAATTCTGGTATAACATCTTCTTTACCCGTTAGATCAAACCCGATCAACTTCCATTATAGCGATTTGACACTAAAATAAAGATACGAACTAGATAATAAAAATAAATTGGTGATGTTTGAACCACCATCATCCAAAGTGTGACGATCGATGGACTTAAAATACACATAAACCACCACTGCTTGAATAATTTAAAGATAAAAAAATAAACTAACCTTAACATGGTCATTGGAGTAAGCTTTACGGGTTCTACAACTTAATCAAATCTTTTCTTGGAAGATGACTCCAAAGAAACAACGGATCACGCTTGTAACCCATAAGAGTGTATTTTATTATATGTAATAATCTGGTAATCACACCTTACAGCATAATTACCAGGGTTAATAAGATATGTGTATCTGATTTCAAATGCAAAAGTTTGACTTTGTCAAAGTCGAACAATTGAACCAAGTTATAGAATGGTGATCTTGGGACCTAACGATATGTGTATCTGATTTCAAGATTCAGTTACGGATTTGATCAGATTTAAAACCAGAATTTGACTTTCTTAGAAAAGTCAAACACCATCAGCTTCAGTTTTGCCGATTTCAAACATTTTACCAACCGATCTAACACTAAAATCACTATCCGAACAAAATCATAAATAACAAGCTTTCAAACATCATACCACTTTTAATCAAGAAAACCATCACTACTTCATAAATTTAAAGAATCGAGTGAAGAAATAACCTCAAAATAGTTGATCGAAACAGCAACCAAATACTCCAACGCTATGAATTTTTGCCGTTGACTTGATCTTGTTATGATCTGCTGTTATGTTTCTCACAAGAAAATTATATCCCCAACACGCAACAACTTCCGACTTTGACTTTTAACATTCATTGACTTTAATATCTAGAAAAGAGTAAAATGTCAAAATGGTCCCTGAGGTTTCGTCACTTTTGTCACTTTAGTCCAAAATTTAAACCTTTTGAATTTGGGTCTCCGTGGTTTCAGTTTTGTTGCCATTTTCATCCAAAATCAAAATCTGGTCAGATTTTTCAGCTAACATCCAGTTTTTTGTCTTTTTCCTCCCTTCTAATGAAGGGCAAAATGGTCTTTTAAAAATTTATTTCAACAAATAAAAAAAATCTAATCATTTTGCCCTTCATTAAAAAAGATGAAAGAGACAAAAAAGTTGGATGTTAACTGAAAAATCTGACCAGAGTAAAAAAATATGAGATTGTTAGGGGTTTAGTAGTTTTAATTGTAAATGAGGTCTATAATTATCTCTTCCTGATCAAACTAATAGTTATGTATTTAAATGTTTCTTAATTATCACTCATATATTAAAATTACTATACAAAATCTTATAAAAATACATGTTTGATAATGAAGATACCTATTCGGGTTTTTAAACGATAGAATATCATTGTATTGAGTATTAATAAGCACTTTGTGAGATTTTATCATTTTACAATCTTTAAATCTAAATACTTTCGATTATTTGTGGTGGTAATGGAAACGTTGAATTAAGTTCTTGTATATATGTTTAAAAATCATAAAAAGACGACTTAACACACGCATTTAACAACTGCCCAAAATCTTGTGTTTTTTAACATGATGACATAGATCTAGCAAGAGTCGTAACTCGTAAGGATGCATTTATATACAGCTTGACCTAAAACAATCAGAAAGTGAGCTTATATTTCTTATGTAACAATGGGTAGTCCTATTCCTATAACCACTTGTATATAACCATATAAAAGTGTTATGCGCCCGTATTCATTTTGTATACACTCGTATACATAGGGGGTACAACATACACAGAGAGGTACATTTTTCCGAAGCCATTGAGAAATTATGTGAAAAGTTGTCTCCACAAACCTTCTCAGTTGGTGTATCATCTTCCTCTGTCTTGACCATTTTTTAACCAATCTGCAATCAAACAAAACAACAATTACTAGTAAAATATAAACACTTGGACCCATATCTAATTCTAGGGATGAGCTCGGTACGAAAGTACCGGTACCGAAAATCACCAAATATGGGTACCGGTATTGTTACCGAAAATGCTCGGTACAATATGGTACACTACCTGGACATGACCGGTATTTGAAGGTAAAATTCGGTTAAATACCGATAACCATTATTAAACTCTAAACCCCTAAAGGTTAAATACCGATAACCATTATTAAACTCTAAACCCCTAAAAGTTAAAACCTAAAGTCAAACATCTAAAAGCTAACGTAGGGTCTGAGGAGGGTAAGACGTAGACAGCCTTACCTCTACCCCGTAGGAATAGAGAAGCTGCTTCCAGTGAGACCCTCGGCTCGATAGTAGTTTTGCATCAAGTCTTGCACATAAGGCACATAACACTCAACAATTAAGACAAAGGCCGATTAGTGCATGTACTCCCTTGTCTTTCGGCTATCAACGCCACCACATGATGCATGATTAACCACCCCCCTCTTTTAACGTTATTTTCACGAAATTAGTAAAATAATGTTAAAATTAGTGCACTTTCACTTTTGCCCCCCGAGTGTCCACAAATATATACATTATATGCGCATACCGCAAGCGGGGCGTAAGCTAAAAACTAAATGATAAAGCTAAACCCTAAACTTTAAAAAATAAGCCCTAAAAAAACGGGTGTACCTATTTGCACACTCATTTGCCTATTGGCACACCAAAAAGATGTTTTTTGTCATATATGCACACCCTGCAGTGTCGAGCTGTGGTCAAAACGCGGCGTTTTGGTCCGGTCAACCAGACAAAGACTGACGGGTGTCTGACGGGTCTGTTGACCGGACCAAAACGCCGAGCTTTGGACGCATTTTGGTCTTGTTAACCAGACAAAAGACTGACACCCGGTCTGGTTGACAGGACCAAAACGCGGCCAAAGCTCGGCGTTTTGGTCCGGTCAACAGACCCGTCAGACACCCGTCAGTCTTTGTCTGGTTGACCGGACCAAAACGCCGCGCTTTTGCCACAGCTCGACACTGTAGGGTATGCACATAGAACAAAAAAACACCTTTTTGGGTTGGCTATCTACACACTTGGTGTAGAGATATAGATAGTTTGAGCCAAAACTAAACCTCGAAAAAAAAGGAAACACAAATATAAATAGTTAGATGGAGTTTTTTTTTGAACGGCAAATTTGGATCACTGACGGACCACTAGAGTATCATCGTGCCCCAGCGGAACCACCCGATCATATCCATCTCCACTAGGCATAATGCCTATACACCAATTCAGGAGGAAACCCATTAAATATGGTAAAACCCCCTTGTGAGAATTGAACCCAAGACCTATTGGTCTTAAAGCCTTATCCCACCCCCAAGATACCACTAGACTATAAATAGTTAGATGGAGTTCTCACAAGGTTTGTCAAACACTAAAAATACAACAAGTCAATAAGTCATGAAAAAAACTAAAAAGAAGTACAGATGTGCTTGAAGGTGAGTGTGTGTTTGTTGCTCGCATCACCAAAACAAACTAAAAGTACACCAAAAATAAACATACAAAATGTTTATAGAAATTAACATAAATACAGAATGTTTGTATCAACTTTCCGATTATTAGCATATATGAATTCACAAAACGTTGAGTAAAACGCTATTAACGGAAGGATTAAGAAACAAAATGTAAGTAGGTAACAGAATAATAACAAAATGTAACCTGAATAATAGGAAATAGAAGACGAGTGTTGACAAGAGATAACACCACAGCAGCAGCAAAGTTCCATCAAAAGGCATCGATTCATCTTCTGGAGCTTTCATCGGTATCTGCGCTCCGGAGACGGCTCCGTTCAATAAAAAAAAAGTAACTTAAGCCGCGTTAATAACCGGAGACGGCTCCGTTCAATGAAAAAGTAACTTAAGCTGCGTTAGTAATAATAATTCCCATGTATAAAACAGATATGAGATTAGGTGATACCTAAGGCCATCTGATATACTCTAACACTCATAGGTGTTAATTCTAGTTGGCATTTTAAACCGCTCCTCAAGGGTGTTAAAAGAGATTAAAAGTTTCAAATGTTAAAAGTTAGAGTAAACTGCCATTTTGGTCCCTGTGGTTTGGGCGCTTTTGCCATTTTAGCCTAAATCTCAAACTTTTTAAATCTGGGTCCCTGTGGTTTCACTTTTGTTGCCATTTTAGTCCAAAATTTAAAAACCCTCATTTTTTACTGTTCCAACATGCCTATTTTGTCTTTTTGTGCTGGGGCATTTTGTTCATTTGGAATTACTATACAATTATTATAATACATAAAAGACCATCATCTTCTTCAGACCAACTTCTTCTTCACACATAGTTCACCGCAGACCATCATCTTCTCCACCCCCACTGCACCACCACCATCCCCACCGCACCACCACTACACCAAAACTCCGATGACGCCCAAGGAACAGCGGCGGCACCTGCAACCACCCGTCACAACCTAACCATCTGCAATGACCCGTCACACCCAACGACACCTTTGAGTGACCATCAGACTAAGAGAGAGAATCAATTTGTGAGTGAATCGGTAGTTCAGATCTACGGTGTGGGCTACAATCGGAGATGCTTTGTGATTTCTTGAGTCCTCACAGAGTGAAAACTACTACAACAAACTCGAAAACACACCGGAAACATATGATTTTGCATCAAAACAACCGCGTCCGATACAAAAACTGTCAAATCCGCCATTCGTTTCAACTTTCAGCACTTGACAGGAACATATATCTCAGATTTGACACCAACACCTCCGCCGCCGTCACTGTTAAGTTGGGGGTTAGGGTTAGGGTTAAGGTTTCGATGCGAAATTGGGGGTTAGGGTTAGGGTTTCGACGCCGGTGATGAGGATGATGCCGATGATGAGGATGATGCCGATGATGACGCCGGTTTGATTGAATTCGTGTGAATCCTCATTGTTGATTGAATCAGGTTTGTGTCATAAGTTACCTCATTGTTGATTGAATCAGGTTTGATTGAATTGGTGTGATTCGGATCGGAATCGGTTGGGCGAAATGGAGCCGGAGATGGTTAAGAAGAAGTTTGAGCAGGTGGTGGTGCTGGTGCGAGAGGGTGGTGGCAGGTGGTGGTGGGGGTGGTGGTGCGAGAGGGGTGTGGCGGGTGGTGTTCATCGGAGAAATCTCTGGTTTTGGCAAGATGATGATCTGAACAAAAATGGATTACTTAAACTTAATATTAATTTAGTTTATTAATTGTTAATATGTTATATTAAAATCATAATGACTAAAATGCCCATGCACAAAAAGACAAAATAGGCATCTTGGAACACTAAAAAATGAGGGTTTTTGAATTTTTGACTAAAATGGCAATAAAAGTGAAATCACAGGGACCCAGATTTAAAAAGTTTGAGATTTGGACTAAA
This sequence comes from Helianthus tuberosus, assembly GCA_030545235.1. Classification (NCBI taxonomy): domain Eukaryota; kingdom Viridiplantae; phylum Streptophyta; class Magnoliopsida; order Asterales; family Asteraceae; genus Helianthus; species Helianthus tuberosus. Next base: position 195,591,579 of record CM060370.1, on the reverse strand, counting down.
ATGGCAAAAGTGCCTAAACCACAGGGACCAAAATGGCAGTTAACTCTAAAAGTTAACTAGGAGAGAGAGGGAGGGAATCATGCATTGCAAAATTTGCGCACACACACAACAACAACATGCTATATATATATATATATATATGTATTTTAATTAATTTTAAGGGGTGTTAATGAGGTTAAATCATTTCCTTGGTGTGCGGTGAAGTGAAAGAGGGTCAAGTAGGTGATTTGGTGCCTACGTGTAGTTAAGGGGCATGAAAGTATACCACATAGCCTAACATGATTACCCGAAACTATATATAGTATATACTAGGGATGAGCATATCGGTATCCGATACCGAACCGATACCGATACCGCCTAATACCGATCCCGAATTTCACCCAAACTAGGTACCGATACCGATACCAAAACATGTCGGTTAGGTATCGGTACGGTATCGGTATTATACCGTATTTTGAGGGTCGGTATCGGTATAATACCGATACCGTACCGTACCGATACCGAAAACGCCAAAAAGTGGATACCGATCGGGATCGGTACGGGATCGGTATGGGATCGGTATTCGGTGGCATGTGCTCATCCCTAGTATATACCCACTTACCTAAACCATATACTCACTCGAAACCCGGAAAACCTTTTAACTTTTATCTTCAATTTCCTTTTAACTTTTACTAGTTCATTACTTGAAAACAAAACTTTAATTGGGGCATATATTTTGATGATATTATTTATATCTATATGCAACAGAATTAGAAAGTTATTTTCTGAGATTAATATTATAGTATATGTACATAGGGCTGCAAACGAACCAAATGTTCGGCGAACAGTTCGTGAACTGTTTGGCGGGAAGTTCGTTTGTGTTCGTTTGTTTATTAAACAAACGAACACAAACAAGAAATTTCGTTCGTTTATTTAAATGAACAAACATGAACGGAGGGCGCGTTCGTTTATTTATGTTCGTGAACGTTCGGTAACGTGTTCGTTTGTGTTCAATAGTTCATTAGTTTTTTAGCTTTTACATTTTATTTATATACTTCAAAATTCTGACAAATAAAATATTTAATAAGTGTCAATGTATTATATATTTTGTTCATGAACGTTTGTTTGTGTTCGTTTGTTAGTATTTGTGTTCATAAACATTAGTTTGTGCTCATTTGTGTTCATTATCGTTCATTTTCATTCGTTGTCTAAAATTAACAAACAAACACAAACGAACATGAACAAGCTCATTTCCTTAACAAACAAACACAAACATAAAATCTTGTTCGGTAAGCGTTCATGAACAGTTCGTAAATACATATATTTCTTAACAAACGAACACGAACAAAGACTTGTTCGTGTTTGTTCGGTTCGTTTGCAGCCCTACATGTACATTTTTAAATACTATTGCGGGATTTAAAACTCGCTTGGGATGTCCTGAAGTTAAATCCAAAACTCAGGTACAATCAACATACAGGGTCGACTGGTCCTATACAAATAGAATAAACCCGGGGCACACAACTAAGCCCAATCACATTTTTACATTACGAAATCGCATGAAACAGTCTAAAATACACACTAAAGCCCGTCTTTAAATAAGACAATCGGCCCATTGCATGATAGTGATATATCTTTGTAATCCAATCCACATGCGGGCCTAGCGTACAATATCGGTATTCCAAGTAGAGGTGAGATACACATATCAGTATTTTCAATACCCGGTTCCCGGCATGGCATTGATGGGAAAGTCGGGTATTGCTACACCCGGGTACGATTCCAGTTGCGGTTATAGTCCAAAAAACCAAACCCTGTGTACCCAGTTCCAGGCTGGGTAAGGAATAGGTTCTTCAAAAACCGTCCAGAAACCTGATTTTGTGTATTCTGGGGGCTGTAACTTTTTTTGTTCCAAGTCTATTTTTTTTTGCAACAAAACGATAAAAAAATATGATAACAAATAAACATAAAAGTTCACACAGAGTAGAAACTTAAAGTATTACAAAGATATAAAATTAAAAAAAAACATAAAAGCATAGATTTATATATTGGGCATTTTAATACTTGGTTTGGGTATTGAAAAAAATCGGGTTCGGGTATAGAACTAGTTCTAGTTTTGGGATAAAGTGGGACTAGTCCTGGTTCCGGGTATGGAGGTCCTAATGTATACTCTATGTGTACCCTACGGGTAGGGTTGCTTCTAGAACTAGGTACAGAATACCTGGTATAATAAATTCCAGTTCGGATATTTGGGCCAGGTAGAGGTCCAATGCTTGTTTTTTTGTGCACCTTTAATTCTAATCCCAAGTAAGCCAACATTTATTGTCCTTGTGACACCTGACCCGACCCAACCCAACCCAACCCTTACAAGGCTTTAGAAGCTTGTAAATCTCACACCCACTTCGAAGGCATGGGCTAACTCACAGCAACATAACAATGATCCATCAGATCGGCCCATAGTTATACCACATAAAATCACATTTCCGAGAAGTATTTTCTTTGGGCCTTTGTGCAATCCACAACCCATTAGTTATTTTTAAAATCTTATATGATTTTAGATTGGGCCTATTTTTAAACATACTTATTTCTGGCCCAATCATCCCAAAACTTGTGAGTACCCATCCAAACAGGCCCATTGCAGCAAATTCGAATAAATCCAATACCATCTTTCCAGCGTTGACCACTGTTGGCTCGATGAACCACATTGACAAAAAAAAAAAAAAAAAAAAAAAATCGAATAAGAACCTCCCGGAAAATAAAATTGTATATACAACAAATATCAAAGTTGGCACCTTCCATTTTACGCTCACAAACTAGGAATGAGCATTTGGTACCGGGTATATTCGGTACCGGTTCCCATTTTCTTCGTTTTTCGGTACCGGTACGGGACCGGTATTTACGGGTAAAACACCGATAAGTACTGGTACTTAAAACCCAGTGGCGAAGCTTGATCCGAATGAGGGGTTGAAAACATATATACCTAAAAATTTCTATAGAACCGAGGAGTCGAAAACGTATATACACAAAAATTTCTATACGAAAACTACACATTTAACACTACTGAGCGAACCCCCCACCCCCCTTTATACTTCGCCCCTGCGGATACTGAACCGGTGTATTCGATACCGGTACCACTTTTCCCCATTTTTCGGTACCATGCTCATCCCTATCACAAACTAGGGGTGTGCATGGGTCGGTTTTAACCAAAAACCATAACCATAACCAATCGATTATGGTGGTTATGGTTATTCGGTTTTGATGGTTATAGCGGGTCGGTTATGGGTGGTTAACCGTGTATTTAGCTTAGCTAAAAATAGCTTAATTTTTTTTTAACATGGAATAAATTGTTATTGCATAATTGTATATATTAGCATATTACATAGTATTAAAAAATACATATAATCTATAATATTAATACCAATTATTATCGAATATTCAAATAAAGTGATATGATACATTCCATAAATTCAAATAAACATTCAACCAAAACCACAAAATAATATGAAAAACCGATAAATACTAAAAAATCTTTAGTCAAAAACATCAAATATTAAAAATATGGTGAAGAGTCCTAAATCCTACAAGGATTTATTACATGTCGGTTCGGTTATGGTGGGTATGGAAAAAATGATAACCATAACCGACCCGCTACTTTCGGTTTTCAAAAAAACCATTAACCGACCCACCGGTTTTTTATTTGGTTCGTTTTTTCGGTTCGATTTTGTCGGTTATGGTTCGGTTAATTCGGTTTTTTGCACACCCCTATCACAAACTACTCTTTAGAGAATAGTAGTTTTTGTTTTTAAATTTTTATATTTATTATACCAAATGCCAAAGATATTTTTTTATAAAAGTCCTTTTAAGTATCAAATATTCACATGTTTTTGCCAAACAAACACATGGATTTGGAATTAATGGCATTTATTTTAGATGTTTTGTGCAGTTTCTTATATATTGTGTCTTAAATAAAATAACTAGCGTGTTAACTATGATGAAAAGAGAAGATTAACACTACAAAAAGCAACATATTTGGATAAACTCATGAGCTTTTCTCTGCTCTACAGAATCCTTAGGCATATGTCATGAAGCCTCATATCAATCAGCATTTCAAACTCAAGAAATAATATTACACAGGATTCCAAAACACAGATCCTCATGTGTATCTAAAGCCCAACAGATTAGTTATCATGTACTGACTTCAAACCCTCATGAATCTAATCCGGTTAATAATGGAGAAGCACACACTAAAAAAGTGTAGGTTTGACCTCATAAATAAATATTTTTCATAAAAACCCCCCTCTTAAGTATCAAATATTCAAATATTATGCCAAACAAACACATGTATTTGGAACAAATGGCATGTGCCAAACACACAGTAAAATTTTGCTTAGTTTTACTTGAGCAAAACTTGGGTTAATACTTTCTTTGAGTTTGAAAGCCCCCCGTTCTCTCTCTATGATTCAAGATCCAGTCATTTTGGCGGGTCAACTGTCAAAACACATTCCCATCAAACGGGTAACATTTTTGTGCTTGTTGAAGAGGCCAGAGGGTTAGATTGACCCAAAACACTCATGTGTCTTACTATATTAATAATATTATAACGGAAACATAACAACCAGTATATATATCAACTTATACAACAAAGAAGGTCATCACAGACTTAAGATTAAATACATTATGGCCATCCAGCTTTCACCTGTTCCAGCTTTAGTCCTTCACAAAGTATCACTTCCGATAATCCAGCTTTCATTCTTTAACCTTGTTACCTACAAAACAATATATATATATATATATATATATATATATATATATATATATAGGGGATGGTTCAAATGAAAACCACTTTTATTGTGAAAACTCGAAAACTAACTAAAAAAAGCCTAAAAAACACATAAATTTTTTTTTTCAATTTTTTTTATAAAAGTTGCTGGTTTTTATATATGAAAAAAAAAACGTTTTTTCAAAAAAAAAAAAAAAAATTGTAGTGCACATGTGTAATAATACACATGTGTAGTATTACACATGTGCACTATACAAAAAAATATTATTATTATTTTTTTTTTGAATTTTTTTTTATATAAAAAAACCTGCGAAAATTATTATGCAAAAAAAAAAAATTTTTGGTATGTTTTTTTTGGCTTTTTTAATTAGTTTTCACAATAACTAGTGGTTTTCATTTGAACCTTCCCCTATATATATATATATATATATATATAGGGTAAGGTTCATGCGAGAACCACCCTTATTGCGAGAACCGCGAGAACCAATGCGAACACAACCTAAAATAGCTAAAAAAAAGGCTCATTCTATTCCCACCCCCCCTATTTACTAATTACACCCCCCTATCAAAAACATCACATCCATCAATCATTTGATTTTTGTTTTTAGCCTGTTTTGTCTTTTTGTTGTCTTTTTTTTATTCATTTATTTAATTATTAGTTATTTAGTATTTGTTTATTATTTAGTTAGTTATTATTATTATTATTATATTTTTTATTATTATATTTATTATTATTAGTAGTAGTAATGATATAGTATTTATTATTAGTTTTTATTGTTATAATTTATCAAATTATATTTATAGCTGTAACAAAAGCTATATAAAAATAAGTACTTTTTTACAAAATTATTATCATTTAATAATTTACATACCGAGGTTTAATCTATACACCCCCCAAATGTAGCAGGCTGTGCTATCCAAGACTTATACATATTTTGACGTGATTCAAATATATTCTCCCAGCCAGCTGCATCATTTTCTCTCATTAATTTCCAGAGGTTGTTTGTGCTGGCAATTGGATACTCTCCTTGCAATTCTACCATTATAAAATGGTTACCATTCACGTGTGCAATTGTAATTATTATTTTTTTTGGGAACTCGTGAGGGCCTCTCCAAAGCGAAAAACAAGTAGAACTGTTTCTTTGTTCTTGAGATAAAAAATGAACGATCACATTAAACTTGTTCGCAATCAAGAATCCTGCCTCTGGCATAATCATCCAGTGTTTTTCAGGTGCAAACCCCGATCCTGACCAAGCCAAGGACGTGAACACATCTTTGAATGAGCCTAAGAAAGCCTTAGTGTACTTATTTCTAAACTCGAGTAGCCCTTCCATCAGTGATCTCCGGATAAATAACCATTCATCTTCACCGTACCCGAGAGCAGAAGCTGTCGCCCAAAACCCACAATTTCCATCACCTAACACGTTATGTATGCGTGTAACATACGCATGGAAGATTTTTGGAATTAGATGAATATAGTTGTGTATCACCTGTGATGCTTGATCTTGGTTCAACACCATGAAGTCATAGCCTGGCGCAGTTGTAGAGTTGGCGAAAGAACTTTGTCCGACAATATCTTGGTTCAACCCCATGAAATCATATCCCGGTGTGTTTAAAGGTTGGTAAAAAAAGCTTGTCCGTCTGTATCTTGTGTCATGAACGGACTTGGTTCACCAGGATCGTCATTGAATGGTTTTTTTCCGTAAATATCTTGATTTATGAACGGACTTGTTTCACCAGGCACTTGATAGTTCACGTCTGGACTGATGTAACCAACATAATCATCAGTCTCTAGATACCCGAATGAACTATGTCTCCAAGGCTCTTGAGTGTAATCATGATCTTGGGAGTTCACAAATGAACTATGCCTTGCAGGTTCTTGAGTGTAATCCTGCTCTTGATAGTTCCTAAATGAACTATGCCTTGCAGGCTCTTGAGTGTAATCATGATCTTGGAATTCCCAAACGGACTGTGCCTTGGAGGCTTCTGAGAGTAGCTTCGTTGAAGGGGCGGTTTAGCAATTGCAGGGTTCGGTATTGTTTGTTGTTTGGATTTTGTAGTTGGTCGTCCACGAGTATTTTTTTTAACATCAGGTTCTTCAACAAAAGGTATACTTGGATTGGTTAATGCTTTTAACTTTTGTAGTAAACTTTTCTTTCCAGGCTTGGATCGATTATCGAAGGCTTGTTTAAAACTTTCCAACTCGACGTCACAAGTAATATCCTCACAATATTCGGAAAAACTTTTTCGCATGCATTCATCAGAGCTAACTCCCTGTCCGTAACTATAACACGTGGTTGTTGCATGCTCCATATATTCTCCGGGTGGATGATTATGCTCACCAGGTTTTACTTTTAACGTCTAAGAACCATTCTTTTTTGAAAATTTCCCTACCATTTCAAACGGGCAATTTATCTTTCTAGTGCCGGTCTCTCTACTTGAATCTTTATCTGATTTATACACACCACCACGATCACACATAAGTACAACTTTAGACACGTAGCCATTTTTAGCTATCGATCTTTTAGTCACAATAGCGTAACCAAGACTACGTCCGGTGTTTCTAACCCATTCCATCAACTCTTCACGAGACTTGAACACCTAAAAGTGAACTAATATTAGTTACAAAATATTAGGTGAACAAGCTTGAGTAGTTACAAAATATATATTATCCAAACAAACTCATTTAAACTAAAACAAGACCCTTAACCTAGCTAGATTATATAACTAAGTTGAAACTTGAAACATGGGAATTAAAAACTATACCTGATCTGTTGAAAATCCAGACATCTCTTTAACTGTAGAGAGCGAAGGCTACTACCGAAGCTCCTCTTTTAAAGGGTCATAAAGCTTAAAGAAAAGTAGGATCTCCTCCTTAGTTTTCACAGGTGGGGGAACTGGCTGTGAATTCTACATCAAAAAAGAAGTAAGTGAAACTAATAGCATAATTTTTTTATATAACAATGTAATAAGGAGTTAAAGGTGCACGACTATACATGAATGCATATCAACTGAATATTACCTGCCCCATTTGTACCAATAATTTGAGGCACCAATAATATGAGGCACCAATAATATGATCATTTTACACGTTTTTTTTTCAATTTTAATAATAATAATAATAATAATAATAATATTTTACACGTTTTTTTTTCAATTTTAATAATAATAATAATAATAATTCATTACTAATAGTAAATAATAATAATAACAAAAAGACACTAAAATATAACAAAAAGACAACAAAAAGACAAAAAAAACTAAAAACAAAAAGCAAAGGATTGATGGATGGATTGATGGATGTGATGTTTTTATAGGGGGGTGTAATTAGTAAATAGGGGGGGTGTGTATAGTATCACCCAAAAAAAAACCTAAACCCCACCCCCCAAGCTAAATGCTAAAAACTAAACCCCCCAAAAAACCTAAAAAAGACCTAAACCCCCCTTCCCCACCCCCCAAACCACCCCCCCTCAAGCTAAAATGCTAAAAACTAAACCCCCAAAAAACCTTAAAAAATCTAAAAAAAATCTTAAAAAATCTAAATTTTTTTTTATATTTTTTATGTTAAAATCGCTACTTTTAGTAGCAAAAAAAAAAAAATTAATTTTTTTTTTGCTTCGAAAAGTAGCGATTTTTTTATAAAAAATATTAAAAAAAAAATTGTGTGATTTTTAGCTATTTTTAGGCATTTTTGGTTGTGTTCACATTGGTTCTCGCGGTTCTCGCAATAAGAGGTGGTTTCTAACGGATCTTTGTCCTATATATATATAGGGAAATGTTAACATACAAAAAGCCTTATCGTACATTATGTACGCTACGCGCGTAACCGTCCGATCAGGGGAATAATCACGCTTTGGACATGTAATCACGCTTTGGACATGTAATCACGCATGGGGGTTAGTTTTTTTGGGAAAATCACGCATGGAACCAAAAATAACGCACGTTATTTTGATCAAAAATGTAATTACGCATGTTATATCCTTTGTCGCGTACGATAATGTAGGATAAGGCCTTTTGTACATTATACTTTACTAGCTTACAACCCCGTGTATTACACGGGTTAATATCAAAAAAATGTAAATTATAAATTTATATATAATCATTATCAGTAAAATGACTTATTACATAAAATAGTGAAATAAAATGAAAAATTACATTTTCAACTAACCAAATATAATTTTCTGATTTTTCTTTTTTGTCTTGAGTCACTATAATCCTTATTATTTTATACAAATGTAAAATAGTTACTCCAAAAAATAAAAATATTAATGATAAAACTGCAAGTGTTTTAAAAAATAAATGGTAAGTTAAGAGACTTTGAGTCCCTAAGGGACAGCCTAGTGTTTAAGTGGTGTGTTCCCTAACCGAATGGTTATGTGTTCAAATCTTGGTAGGTATGAAGTGATTTTAGCTATTCAAAAAATAAGTTACCAAACTTTGACAAACAAAATTGTGATTAAAATATACTATGTATATTATTGATATCATAAATACTTTAATATAACTACTAATGGGACGAAGAACATATTCATAGTATGGAAAATATTATATATTTAAAAGAAAACATATTATAAATAAAATTGTGTTTAAAAAAATTAAAACTAAAAATTTTAAAACTATAATTTTGAGTGTGAAAACAACCTCTTTAATTTTTTATTATATAATTTATTTATATATTGCAATAGTCTTGTGTGTTGCACGGTTTGAGTAAATGTTAATAACAAAAAGGTTATGTATTTAAAAAACTTATGTAGTACTCGGGTTGAATAAATACGTGTATCACACCAGCATGGCTATCGAATAATAACCCGCATACTTTTATTACATTTTGAGTATTTTTATTAATTATGTAAATGTAAATTTCATCATTCATAAACTTTTTTTAAATTTTTTATTATTGAAATTTTTATCACTAAATATATTTATTTATTATGTTGATAGTGCTGCATTGTTTTAATTGATATTAACAAATAACACTATCAACATAAAACGTTTAAAAGTGTGTGGTTGTAATTTATAAGAATTTCTTTTATCAACTATCAACTTTATATCAGATTATGAAAACGTTTAAAAGTGTGGTTGTATTATATAAGAATTTCTTTTATCCGTATAAGAAATCGACTATTAAATTAAATTCAGATTTTAATTAAATTAATTTCAAATTATGAAAACAAAAGAGATAAATAGATTTAGTTAAATTGATGTTTATTATTATATTAAGATTATTATTATTTAATAGAAGAGAGAAATAGAAAAATAAGAGTGAGAAATCACCAGAGGATGACACATGTCCAAAAAGAATTTTTATTTATTAGTATAGTAAGATTTATATTATTTGTAGATAATTATTAATTAAATTTGAATTTATACGTTTATCTCTAACTATATTAATTAATATTATACTATATTATATTATTATTAAAAGTGAGGATGCACCAGAAAGTGACACGTATACAAAAAGATTTTTGTTTATTAGTATAGGAAGATATATATATATATATATATATATATATATATATATATATATATATATATATATATATTTCAAGCACATGATCTACTAAGAAAAATATTATTCAAACCCAACGCTTACTTGAGAATATGATGATAAGAGAGTACTATCAACCTACCTACAAGCGGTTCCTTGCGTGCTGACCTGGAGCCTAACACTTCTGCGGCATTTTCTGTCACAAAGTGTAATTTTATTATAAATTGAACCAAATATACAGAACAATCAAAAAAGAAAACCTCAAATCAAAGATTTGAGAGTCTAGACAAATAATCGGTTATAGTAAGAACCGATGATCATAAAAATTAGAAGACCATAATGCAATTGTAAGACTGCTAGACTCAAATTGATTGTTTGAATTATTGCACACGTTGTAGCGGCAGCCATTAGCGGACATATATCTATGCGAAAGACGACAAGTCGACAACGATTCAAAAACATGGCAATCAACCAAGGCAAAAGAACACACCAAAGGAAAGGCGCCGTAGGCGACTTCCTGATGAACCGTAATCAGCGGCGAGAAGACCAGCAAAACTCTAGACCTGATTTGCCAAATACCAAAAAGATACAGACACAAGCAAAGCCAACAAAGCCCATGAACCTGTTGACAAGCAGTCTACCCACATGCAAAAAAAGAAGATAAAAAATAGAGTAAAAATATGGATTATGAAATCGGGCTTATGAATTTTAACATATATCATAAGTGATTGCTTCTTTTAGCACCTGCATGATGTGTCATGGAAGCCTGATCCACCATCTGTTCATTCAAATCCAATGGTTGACACTCATTCATAAGAGCGCCAGATGTTGTTGCTTCAATATTGGTGTTTTTCCTTTTAGGAACAATACTTTTTTCATATCCAAAAATTTTAAGACCTTTCAACAAAGAAATGCTATCGGGAAGATGACTTATAGGAGTATCTCTTATATATAACTCTTTCAAACATTCTAAATCTCCTAGGTTCTCAGGTAATTTCTCAAGTTCATAACATGCAGAAAGGTCAAGCACTTTGAGATGTTTTAACTTACATATGCAGGATGGAACATCTCTTATCTTGGTACGTCTTACATTTAGTCTAATCAAACTTTCCAAATCTCCTAGGTTCTCAGGTAATTTCTTAAAGTTAGAACAACTAGAAAGGTTAAGTGATTTGAGATGTTTTAACTTACAAATGCTGGGTGGAATATCTGTTATATTGCTAAGTCCTAAATCTAGTCTATTCAATGAATCTATTTGACCTAAATCCTCGGGTAACTTACAAACTTTACAATTTTCTAAGATGAGAGTGTTAAGACGTTTCAACTTACAAATGCTATCCGGTAGATGTTTAACTTCTGAATCCGAAAAACTTAGCCATTCTAAACACTCCAATTGGCCAATGTCCTCAGGAAGTTCCTCTATGTAAGAATCTACAAGGTTAAGAACTCTTAAATGTTGTAAACTACAAATGCTTCTTGGAAGACTTTTGAGTTTGTTGCACCAACTCAAGGATAGATTAACAAGCTTGTGAAGATTTCCAAATGATGAAAGTAGCTTTTCTATATCATTTCCATCAAAATCAAGCTGTTGCAGAGTATTGTTGGAGTGGCTCAGGATTAAATCCTTGAGCTCATTTAAATGTAAGCCACTTACATCAAGAACTTCAAGTGATTCCAAATCCTTGATAAACAAAATAGATTTCAACCTCTTACATTCCCGGAGGTTTAGGTGTTAAACCTGATAGTCAGAGAAGACAAGAGAGAGTTGAAAGTGTTTTGTAATCAAATTGTATATCTCAAATACATCGGATGTTGGTTTATATAACCAGTACAAGGAATGGGAAAATATAAAAAATACAAACAGTGGGAATATTTGGCTGTCCACTACAAACGGTTTTGTTGGAAACATTTGCTGTCTTCAGTTGAGGTTGGTAGATCTAATATAGGAAGTGATGAAAAAGCTGATCCTGGATATTTTATATTTCAACATTCCCCCTCAAGTTGAGTGGTGGGATTTCCGATACTCAAATTGCTATGACAATGATTGAAGATTCTTTCACTGACCGCCTTTGTAAGGATATCTGCGAGTTGGTTTTCTGAACCAACGAAAGGCAGTTCAATTATTCCTGCCTCGAGCTTTTCTTTAATGAAATGTCGATCCACTTCAACGTGTTTTGTACGATCATGTTGAACTGGATTTTCGGATATTTGAATTGCTGCTTTGTTATCACACAACACTTTACTGGATTGGTTTTGAGGATATCCTATTTCTGTTAAGAGTTTTCGTACCCACAGAATTTCTGCTAGGCCACGTGCTATACCTCGAAACTCTGCCTCAGCGCTAGATAAGGCTACCACCTTCTATTTCTTGCTTCTCCATGTGACTAGATTTCCGCCGACTAGAGTGAAATAACCAGATGTTGATCTTCGATTACCTTTGTCTCCAGCCCAGTCTGCATCGGTATATATGTGAGTTTCAAGATGCCCATTTGTCTTGAAGAGAACTCCATGACCAGGTGTCCCTTTGAGATATCTGATAATTCTCCACACGGCTTCCATATGGGTAACTTGAGGTTGATGCATAAATTGGCTCACAACTCCGACCGCATAGGCAATGTCGGGTCTAGTATGTGAGAGGTAGATTAATTTTCCCACGATTTTCTGATATTCTCCTTTGTCAGCCAGCTTAGCGTTTTCTTCCATCCAAAGTTTCTGATTTACCATCATAGGTGTATTCACCGGTTTGCAATCAATCATTCCTGTTTCAGCCAACAAATCAAGAATATATTTCTTTTGACATATGAAAATCCCCTGTTTTGACCTCATAACTTCGATTCCAAGAAAGTATTTGAGTTTTCCCAAATCTTTCATTTCAAATTCTTTGAATAAATTTACCTTCAACCTTGACATCTCCTCTTCATCATCTCCTGTAATTATCATATCATCAACATATATAATTAGGCACGTTACAAGTTTATTCCTTCGTTTAAGGAATAAAGTGTGATCAGAATTGCTCTGTTTAAAACCATATTTCTTCATGGCTATGGTAAATCTTCCAAACCATGCACGAGGAGACTGCTTTAACCCATATAAGGACTTCTTCAATCGACATACTTCTCTAGTATTGGAATCTTTCGTGAGTCCAGGAGGGACCTCCATATAAACTTCTTCCTTGAGTTCTCCGTGTAAGAAAGCATTCTTTACGTCAAATTGAAGTAGGGGCCATTCTTTGTTGGCAGCTACTGAAAAAAGAACCCTAATCGTATCGATCTTGGCCACTGGTGAAAAAGTTTCAGAATAATCAATTCCGTATGTTTGAGTGTACCCTTTAGCCACTAGTCGAGCTTTGTATCTTTCAATAGTTCCACCAGGTTTGTATTTTATAGTGAAGACCCATCGACATCCTACTGGTTTCTTTCCAGGGGGAAGAGTACACCTTTCCCACGTATCATTGTTATTCAGAGCGTTCATTTCTACTTCAATTGCTTCTTTCCATTCTTCCGATTCAAGAGCTTGCTCTACTGTAGTTGGAATTTCTTCAGAACATAGAGATGTGACAAATGCTTTGGCTTCTGGAGATAGATTTCCAGCTGCCACATTTGCCATTGGATATCGAGAGCTTCGAATTTCCTTTTCTGGGGAGTACCTTTTTGGAGGAACTCCTCTGTTGGATCTTGGGGGAAGAATGTATCTTTCAGTTTGTGGTGCTTCCTGTTCTGACTCAAGGGTTTGACCAGACTCAAGTTCTTCATGATTAGTAAACAAATCAGTTGAATTACAATATTCTTGAGTTCCAGAATTACTTACCTCGGACGCCAGGTTGGTGAGATCATTGTTTGTGGTACTAACTTCAGGGCTATTGGAATGTGACACGTATTGAGCTTCCTGGTTAACTCTTTCTTCCGAGGGTGACATCCACTGTATCCAACTCAATGTGTCACTAGTTGCTTTTTCCCCCTGACCATTGTGTTGGATAGTGTAAAAGTATTCGGTTTCAAGGAAGTTACAGTTCATTGTAGTATACATATGTCGTGTTTTGGGGTTGTAGCATCGATAGCCGTGTTGATTGACCCCATAACCAACAAACACACATTTCTCGGAACATGCGTCTAGTTTGGAATGATCTGTTTTTGGTAGGTGAACAAAAACAGAGCACCCAAAAATTCGTGGTTTAAGAGTAAGGTTGGATGGAGGTTTGTGGAACTGTGAAAGAGTTTGAAGAGGGGTATTGAAGTCAAGAGCTTTTGTGGGAAGACAATTCATAAGGTAGTTTGCGGTGACAAGAGCTTCGGGCCAGAATGATTTTGGAACTTGGGATTCAATCATGAGTGCCCAAGTTATTTCTAAAAGGAAACGGTTTTTTCGTTCAGACACCCCATTTTGTTCGGGCGTATGGGCACATGATGTCTGATGAAGTATTCCCTTTTCTTGGCAGAATTGTTTCATCTGGGTGTTAACAAATTCCCCCCCATTGTCGGATCGAAGAATTCGAATATTACTCGTGAATTGAGTTTTTATCATCGTATGAAACCATGTGAATTTTGAAAAAACTTCGGACTTATTTTTTAATAGATAAATCCAAGTCATGCGAGTGCAGTCATCAATAAATGTTACAAAGTATCGAAAATTTTTTCCCCCCATAACCTTTGCCGGTCCCCACACATCCGAATGAATCAATAAAAAAGGAGAATCCACCTTGGTATTGTTTGATTTGAAAGTGTGTCGATGACTTTTAGCAAGAAAACATGTTTCACAATTCAAGACGTTATTTATTGGAAATAATTTTGGAAATAAACGATGCAAATAACCATTAGATGAGTGACCCAATCTTCGATGCCATAACCATGCTTCTCTATCTGTTGACCCATGTGCTAACATTGCCGTGCCTTGTCGAGTCACTTCGTCCACATAGTATAGCCCTTGTCGTTCAGTACCACGCCCAATGATCTTCCCCGTCCTGATGTCCAGTAAGATACAAAAAGTGGGGTGCATTAGAACAACACAGTTTAGTTCTTTTGTGACGTGGCTGATTGATAGTAATTTGTGAGACAGCGATGGAACGTAGAGACAATTTGATAGTTTCATATTCTCCGATATTTGGATTGCCCCCCCTCCTTTTACACGAAGAACTTCACCGTTCGCCGTGTGGATTTCAATTTTTTTCGGTTTTGATATTGAACATATATCGGACTTTTCATAGGTCATTGTATCAGTTGCACCACAATCAAATATCCATGAATTTTTTTCTTGGTTATTTTTCGTTGCCATATTAACTTTCCCGGTATTCAAATGCATTTTTGACTCTAATTTAGGATTGTGGAGGGCATTATCGTTACTCTCCAATACTTGTGTTTTATTTACCAACTCAAGTATTTGAGAATTAAAAAACCGAGGGTTTAAATGTACTTTGTTTAAAATTTTGGGTTTAAATATGTAAGGTATAGAAGAGGAGGGGTTTGAAGATGAAACTTCAAACCCTATACCTTGTGTCTTCTCCCCTTCTTCCTCGTTCGCCGCCGCACACCACCCCCCTGTTCCCTGATGATCACCGATTGCAGATATTGTTTCATTGTTGCAGTCGCTGTTCGTTGTTCTTACGAGACAACACCTTCCTCCGGTGCGGTGATTACCACCGCTGTTTTGATGAGTACCCGTGGTATTCGAATGATTTTCACTACCGCCGCCGCTGCTGGTGGTCTCCGGACTCCCCACGGCGGCCGCTGCCTTACCACTTCTTCCCTTTTTATGCCCATCGGTCCACCAGTCTGGATACCCAACGATTTTGAAGCACTGATCCTTGGTATGTTTAGTCATACCGCAGTGCTCACACTTCAGGTGGCTCTTATCAACCCGGGATGATGAACGTTGGTTTAACCGGAACTGTTCTGACCGGTGACCCCTTGTTGCGAGACCTAGCCCGATTGGGTCTTCGGTGGGATTTGATTCAGCCGTCCCGTTGTTGCCATGTGATAAGTTTCCGAAGATGTTTTGATGTGCAGCTTCTTTTCGGACAGCCGCATAGGCAGCTTCGGCTGACGGTAGAGGGTTCCACCGGAGCATTTCCCTCTTTAGGGAATCATATTTCCTGTCAAGTGCATTAAGAAATTGAAACAATTTGGTTTCTGACCTGATTTTGTTATATGTGGTGATGTCGGCTGAACAAATCATTGGGTTTGGATCTTGTCTTTCAATCTGTCCCCAGATACCCTGCATCGCAATCCAGAACTCTTCTAACGGTAAACCGGTTTGTTTAAATTCATTTGCTTTAACATGGAGATCGAAAGTTTGTAGCTTGTCTTTTCCACTACTATACGTTACAGAGAGTGCATCCCATAAGGTTTTAGAAGTTGGGAACTCTGTAAGGTTACTAGCGAGGTTTGGTTCAATATTTTGGATCAACCAAGAAAAGACGATTAAATCATCTTGTTCCCATTGATCGTTCATCGGTTCTGGTGGGTTCTGTATAAGGTGATTTAGTAAGGCTTTCGATTTCCCCCCTATGGCGACTCGTATCATACGAGCCCATAGCGGGTAGTTTTGGCTGGTGAGGTTTAAGTTAATTTTGAGGTTGTCGGATGGATTTGGTTTTGGGTTCTGGGTTTGGGTTGGAACTCCATTTTTCAGGAGATTGGCTAACTGAATAGCTAAGTTGTTGTTGTCTTCATCTGACATTGTAAATGATGAGCTAATTTGGGTTTATGGATCATAAGCCATGCTCTGATACCATGTTAAACCTGATAGTCAGAGAAGACAAGAGAGAGTTGAAAGTGTTTTGTAATCAAATTGTATATCTCAAATACATCGGATGTTGGTTTATATAACCAGTACAAGGAATGGGAAAATATAAAAAATACAAACAGTGGGAATATTTGGCAGTCCACTACAAACGGTTTTGTTGGAAACATTTGCTGTCTTCAGTTGAGGTTGGTAGATCTAATATAGGAAGTGATGAAAAAGCTGATCCTGGATATTTTATATTTCAACATTAGGTACGTAAGCCTTTTTAAACATCCAACTGGCACATAGAGTTCTACCAAATCATCACAAAATTGAAGATCTAACCTAACAAGATTTGGAGTCAACCCAAGGTCAAGGGTCCTTACCTTTGAGGAGTAGAGTACAATGGATTTGAGCTTTGTAAGAACCTGATGTCACACCAAAAAGAAGGTAATATACTAATAATTGATGAACAAATAAGTCAAAATTATTAATCAGTCATCCTACCTTTCCCCCCACCCAAAGTTGCGTGATTCTGCTGTGAGACATATGAAGCTCAACAAGATTATTTGCTTGAAAGGTTTTGGGTAAACACCAGTAAGGGTAATTGGGCCAATCCAAGTATCGTAATGAATTTGGAAGGTATTGACTAACTTCATCAATCTTCACAAGGTCACCACGATCCTTATAGTTCTCTCTATAAACAATAAGGCATCTAAGTTTCTTCATGTTTCCAAGACCTTCCAAAACAATATCAGGGGTGAGCTTTAGATGAATACACCTTGTCACTTCAGAACCCTGTTTTCCAAGAAAATTTCATGTCATAGTAAAGAAACATGTTTTGTTTGATTTGATCTATATGCTAGAAGTAAACTTGATTCTTACCAAGTCATTATCTAACACATCTTTTATTTCTTCCTGAATCCATAATCTGCTATGTTTGTTGGGCTCGTCTGGGTGCAAACGGCGTATGATATTCTTGCCCATTTCTACAATATGGTCATGCATGATCACTAGATTACTCTCATTAAAAGTTATTAGAGATCTCTGCTCAAGAATTCTTAAACCAATTCTGGCATGAAATCCACAGCTTTCAAGCATACTTATTGCTTCGTTTTTCCCCCACCTCTTGAGTGAGCATGCAACATCTAAGAATATTTCTTTACAATCATCATCCAGACCTTCATAGCTTAATTCCAACTTTTCAAGAGTTTCCTTCAATGGTATTGTTTTGAGCCTTGCTAATGCATGTATCCATTCATGCTTGTCTTTACCACACAAAAATGAACCCAAAACTTTGACTGTTAAGGGAAGACCAGCAGCATAACGCACAACTTGTAGCGATTGCTTTTCATACTCTTGAATTGGAAGATCTTCCTCAAATGCATGTCTGCTAAAGAGGCGAAGTGATTCCTCATTAGATAATAGATTGGCAGCATGAATCCATTTCATTCTATGTGCTATCAACACTTGTTCATCTCTTGTTGTAATGATAATTCGGCTCCCAGGCATTAAGATCACCAGCTAATGCCTCAAGCTGGTCTTTATGATCCACGTCATCTAAAACCAGAAGAACCTTTCTACCACATAGATTTGTTTTCATCATGTTCGTCCCCTCATGGACACTACTGATATTGTTTCGTTGACCAATTAGCAAATCCAAAAGGATCTTTTTCTGCAATTCCAACAAACCAGAAAACGATGCTTTTGAAACTTCCCTGACAGTCTCAACAAAGCTTTTAGCTTCAAAGTGAACCGATATTTTGTCATAGGCAGCTTTGGCTAGTGTAGTCTTACCAGCACCTCCCATCCCCTTGATCCCTATCATGCGAACCTCGTTAGACGCGATATCTAAAGACTTCTCAAGGTCTTGTAGCCGGGGTTCCATGCCTACTAATTTATCATCAAGGTTAACATTATTGGATCGTAACTCCAATGAGACTCTCTCAATTATTAACTTGATGACTTTGGCTTCATGCCTGTGAATTATAGAAGATTCAATTACCTAACTCAAAAACCCACACAAAGAGTTATATTTTCAGGTCAATATGCAAAAGTGTAAGACTTAATAACATTCAATGGTAACAATGCTCGGGCTTTCCTCAAGATAAGAAAGAAACTAAAAAGGAATTAATATTTCCAGAGAAATGATGAAAGAAATTACCCATCAACAATGTTCCTTAAATCCCAACCAGATAGATTGGCTGCTTCAGTCAGAGCTTCTCTCCATTTCCCGATATCTTTATTGGCATGTTTGGCAAGGGCTTCTCCAACTGGTCCACGTTGTTTGCGAACTTCAAAGGGATCCACATCATAAAAAACAGGGTAAGCAATCTGGTTGTTTGACTTTTGGCACTCCATAATCTTTACAAGTTCGTTTAAGCACCAAGACGAAGATGCATATTTCTTTGAGAAAACTATAATGAATAATTTGGACTCTTCAATAGATTTCAAAAGCTGGTTATTGATGTTTTTCCCTTGTTTGAGTATCTCGTCGTCCTTGAAAGTGTGAATACCATGTTGCTCAAGAGCAACATAAAGGTGATCCACAAAGTTCTTACGTGTGTCTTCACCACAGAAACTCAAAAACACATCATACTGATAGCTCGCATTATAAATGAAGTTGAAGACGATGCCATTAAGGTGATGCTTTATGGGTCCTACAGCTTAATCAACTTTTTTCTTTGGAAAATGCTTTTTGAAAATGCCTGCAAAGAAATGAAGGATCATAGTATAACCTTCGGGAGCGCATTTTATGATAAGGATTAGGCTGTTAACAGCTTGATTGCCAGTGTTATTAATGTCACAAACGTTTGATTATAAGTATAAAATGAGCCTAGATGCGTGTAAAATATTAAATGTCTATGATGTAAACATAAGGAACTAGTATGGTCGACTTAAAAGTAATTATAATTTAAATCCACAATTTACAAGGTGTCTATATATGTCTATCCAAATTGATTATTACACTAGATGATTTAGTTACAACAGAATGATGATAGTTTGAGCAGTTAGGTATTGTGGCTCTGTTTTAGGGTAAGAGTTGTTTGTATTAGAGTCAAAGAACAACAAAATACAACCTTTCTCTCTCGATGCACAGTTCTTGATTGCTTAGTAGGTCTGTTATCTTAGCCGATAATATTATGTAGATATTTATTTAAAACAGATTTGTAGCTATCTTGTAATTGGGAATGTTATCATCTCCTAAAATAGGGATTAGGGTTTCATTGTATTTCATCCCTATATATAGGGCTCCCTGTATTATTGTTTCATTCAATTAAATAAAGACAGAATTGCATACGCGCCTTTATGGTATCAGAGCCTTGCTCTGCATACTCATCCCACCATCTCTAAACTCTCCAGCACCCTTTGGGTTTCGATCCAAATCAGCCAGCCGGCCTTCATCTTCTTCTTCTCCTTTTTTTTCTGTCTTCTTGTTTACCCTAGCCCTCATCGATGGGAGACAACATCAAACCCGATGACCAGACCCCACCGCACACCTCTGAAATCAAAACTCACTCCCTCCACCCTGCGTACTCTGTTACCAACATCCAAACCAAGGTTCGAATTCTTGATGGAATCAAGGTCACCTATACATCATGGGTGAAACTCTTTAAACTTCACACCATGGCATATAAGGTTCTTGACCACATCGATGACACACCTGCTCCTGACTCTGCCGATCCGCAATATCCGTCTTGGAAAGAATTGGACGCGTTGGTTTCTCAATGGATTTACATCACAATCTCGGACGAACTCCTCACGCGTGTTCTTGACACCGATGCTACGGCTCGAACCACCTGGTTGAAGTTAGAAAAAATATTCCTCAGCAACAAGCAAGCTAAGGCCGTTGCCCTTGAATCACGGTTTGTTAACCTCACTCTTGAACAGTGCAATTCTGTCGATGATTACTGTCAGCAATTAAAGAGCTTAGCTGATCAACTTCAAGATGTTGATCAGCCGGTTACCGAGTCCCGGCTCGTACTCAAATTGGTCCGTGGCTTATCATCTGAATTTGACACCACAGCAGCCTTGATTAATAATCAAAAGGCTGATTGGGATTTGGCTCGATCAATGCTTCATGATGAAGTTATACGTCAGGAAGCCCGCACTCAGAAGACATCCTCCGTCTTGGCCGCACCTGCTGCTCCGAACGCGAACTCCTCCGCGACAGCGACCCCTCAACAATCTGATACATCTCAGCAAAACAACTATCGCAGTCAATCGTATCGTGGGCGAGGTGGCCGATCCCAATCCTACAGAGGCAGCGGTGGTCGCGGCCGCGGAAACAGACCACCCGGACCCAACAGCAACCATTGGGCTTTTCAACAGAACTCTTACCCACAATGGGCCTGGTGGACCACACCACCATGTCCATACCCGACACAGTCACAATGGAGGCCCAACACCGCTGCGACACAACCGGCTCCTGCGGCCCACTTCGCCGGGTACAGCCAGCCACAGCCTCCAATGGGCTACGGCCCATTCGGCCCAATGCAGCACGGGTTTGATGCTCTCAATCCATCTGATTTAAGTGCAGCCTACAACACGTCCCAGCTTGCCTATACGGACCCGTCATCTTATTTTGACACAGGAGCTGAGCGGACCGTCTCCAACACCAAAGGTATGATCACTCACCATGATTCTTGTCCTGTTTCCACTAAAATTTTGGTAGGTAATGGCAATGTTTTACCAATCGAGGGCTCGGGCACCGGTTTTCTCCCTATCCATAACCGCACCTATATCCTACCCAATATCCTGTTTAGCCCTCAAATTATTAAAAACTTAATATCTGTTCGACGGTTCACACGTGATAATCATGTTTCAATTGAATTTGATCCTTTTGGTTTTTCTTTGAAGGACCTCAAGACGGACCGCCTCCTGTCACGCCACAATAGCACGGGCGATCTCTATCCTATCACCCCACCAACACTACCGCCTCAAGCTTGCTCCCTTTCAACAACATCTCTTCCCTGGCATGATAGACTTGGACATCCTGGATCTCAAGTCTTAGATATTCTTAGGCGTAATTCTGGTTTTTTATGTAATAAGCAAACTTCTAGTTTTTGCAATTCTTGTCATTTATCTAATAGCAAACGTCTTCCTTTTTATGAATCTAGTTCGTTTACTTTTTCACCTTTTGATATCATACACTGTGATTTGTGGACCTCCCCAATAACTAGTAAAACCGGTTACAAATATTACATGGTCCTAATTGATAACTTCTCACACTTTATTTGGGTATACCCTCTTAAATATAAATCAGAAACCTACCCAACTTTTGTCAAATTTCACAACCTTATCACTACCCAGTTTCAACGCAAAATCAAAACCTTTCAGTGTGATTTGGGTGGCGAATTCGACAATAATGCTTTTAAAACCTTCGCCACCCAACAGGGCCTCTTGTTCCGTTTTTCTTGTCCACAAACTTCATCACAAAATGGTCGTGCGGAAAGAATGATTCGTCGCTTAAACGATATCATTCGTGCCCTACTTATCCATGCCCAACTCCCACCCACCTTTTGGGTTGAGGCTCTACACACAGCCACCTACCTCCACAACATCCTTCCTACCAAACGCTTAAATTTCTTCACTCCTACCTTTGCCCTCTACCTTCGCCACCCCACATACGACCACCTTCGTGTGTTCGGCTGTGCTTGCTATCCAAACCATTCCGCCACCCAGCCTCATAAACTACACAGTCGGTCAGTCCGGTGCATTTTTCTTGGATATCCACCGGATTTTCGTGGTTATCGGTGTTTCGATCCGACAACTGGGAAGGTTCACATTTCCCGTCATGTAACCTTTGATGAACATACTTTTCCATATACCATTCCCACCACACCTAATGCCTATACCTTCCTCGATGACACCACCCCCCCCCCCCCCGGGGTTCTCTTTCACTCGTCCACCACATACCTTGGCCCCTCCTACACCCGCTACCAATACCAGCCCCTCCTACCATTCGGTAACACCATTCCCTCTAACCTATTCTCGTCGCCCAAGACAACCACCTACAGCCCCCCCCCCCCCACCACCCGCCCAAACCCAACCCAACTACACGGCCCTACCATCCCACACACATACCTCGGCCCAATCTGACCAACCACCACCCTCGGCCACGGCCCAACCCGCTACTAACACCCACCCCATGACCACCCGTTCAAAAGCCAAAATCTTACACACCTCTACTACCCTCTCGCCGATTCCAAATACCTATGCCAAAGCCTTTGCCGACCCTCATTGGTTGCATGCCATGCAAACCGAATTTAGTGCGTTACAGGAAAACGAAACATGGGAACTCGTTCCCCGTCCTCATGATCGTCCAGTTATCAGGTGTATGGCTATTCCGACATAAATTTAAATCGGGCGGTTCTCTTGAACGATACAAAGCCCGGTTGGTCGTAAATGGTAAATCGCAGACTGTTGGTATAGATTGTGAAGATACTTTTAGCCCGGTTGTTAAACCGGCAACCATCAGGACGGTACTTTCCATTGCTGTCTCTCGTTCATGGCCGATTCATCAGTTAGATGTCAAGAATGCCTTTTTACACGGCCACTTGAACGAGACAGTCTTCATCCATCAGCCGCCCGGGTTTGTTGATAGGCGGTATCCTAACTATGTTTGCAGATTGAAGAAGTCCCTTTATGGTCTTAAACAGGCACCGAGAGCATGGTATATGCGGTTTGCAAATTTTCTTCTAGCTCATGGTTTTCATAGTAGTACATGCGATAATTCGCTTTTCATTTACAAAGACGGGGATCAAACATGTTACTTGCTTTTATATGTGGATGACATTGTTCTTACGGCATCCTCTACGTCGTTACTCAACCATATTATTTCCACACTTTCCCGGGAATTTGCAATGACTGACCTGGGTCAGCTACATCATTTTTTGGGCATCAAGGTTACTCGGGATGATAGAGGTTTATTTTTGGATCAGGCTCAGTACGCCAAGGATATTATCTCGCGATCTCATATGACGGAATGTAAACCATGTTCTACACCGGTTGATCTTTCGTCAAAACTAAGTGCATCTGATGGTCCATTATTTCATGATCCTACGTTGTATCGTAGCCTTGCCGGTGCTCTTCAGTATCTCACTTTTACTCGCCCCGATATTTCATATGCGGTTCAACAAGTTTGTCTTTTTATGCACGAACCACGGGATCCCCATTATGCTTTCTTAAAACGCATCCTCCAATACTTACAAGGGACGGTTACTTATGGGATTCGGCTAACTAAGTCCACATCGCATTCTTTCGTCGCGTATTCTGATGCAGATTGGGGCGGGTGTCCTGACTCACGACGGTCTACAAGTGGGTACTGTGTGTTCCTTGGTGATAATTTGGTTTCTTGGTCGTCTAAACGTCAACCCACTATTTCGCGTTCTAGTGCTGAGGCTGAGTACCGTGGCGTTGCAAATGCTGTAGCTGAAGCTACTTGGATTCGTAATTTACTTCTGGAGTTGCATCTTCCACTTCGGCATGCCTCGGTAGTTTACTGTGACAATGTGTCCGCTGTTTATCTTTCAGATAACCCCGTCCAACATCAACGAACGAAGCATATTGAGATCGACATACATTTTGTACGCGAAAAAGTTCGGGTTGGCCAAATACGGGTACTTCATGTCCCATCTTCATTGCAATACGCTGATATTTTTACTAAAGGGATTTCACGGCAGCTGTTTCAATCTTTTCGTTCCAGTTTGAGCGTCTGTCCTACGCCCGCTCGAACTGCGGGGGAGTCTTTGCCGATAATATTATGTAGATATTTATTTAAAACAGATTTGTAGCTATCATGTAATTGGGAATGTTATCATCTCCTAAAATAGGGATTAGGGTTTCATTGTATTTCATCCCTATATATAGGGCTCCCTGTATTATTGTTTCATTCAATTAAATAAAGACAGAATTGCATACGTGCCTTTATGTTATTGATCGCGGCTATCTTGCATAGCTCAGCTAGATCGATACGAATCCTATTAACCTTTTAAAGATCGGTGTTTTTCGGAGGGATTGGTCCATGGATATTATGGGAGAAAGTAGCGGTGATGTGGTTAAGTTCTTTGTCTCCAATCTGCTAGAAAGGTCCAGTTCGAAGGAAATCGGGGATGTGTTCAGTGCTTTTGGGGAAGTAGTGGGAGTTTATGTGGCCAGGAAGAGAGAAAAGCTAGGGAATAGATTCGGTTTCATCACGTTTTCAGGAGTTAAGGACATGAAGGGAATGGACGAAAGTTTGAAAAATGTGAAGATGGGCAGTTTCAAACTTAGGGTTAATGTTGCCAGATTCGCGGTGGAGAATAATCGGCATTCTGGTCCGGCGAAGAAGTTCATTAGCAATCAAAATGGGACCGCAGGCAAAGTATTCGGTGGTCATAAGGTTCAGTATTTTGGAACCTTCATCCCCAACCCTTTGAGGAAGTCTTACAGGGACTGTTTGGTGGGTAACTTCAAAGGAGATTTACAGGATGATAAGGTGGTGGAGGTTTCCAGCTTTGTGAAGCCGTTCGAGGAATGGATGAATAAAAGTCTCATCGTTAGAGTTACCGACCTTACGACAATGGTTAAATTGGATAAGCTTTTCTCGTTGTTTGACGGTCCTAAGGTTGAACTCAAATATGTCGGAGGTTTATACATGCTGGTGTTGTTCGAGAGCACGGAGGATATGTTTTTATTTAAAGACTTCAATTCGAACGCTAAGGTGTGGTTCTCTTGGATGGAGGTATGGGTAGGTCAATCACTACCTTTCGAAAGAATCGCCTGGCTCACCGGTGTCCCTATTCATTTACTAGATGCGAAAGTATTTGATTCCGTTGGTAGATCCTTTGGTAAAGTGGTCCACGTTTCATCTATTTCTCATGAGTCTTCCGACCTGACTTTTGACCTTGTCGGTGTCCTGGTAGGGGAGGGTGTTAGAATTTGCGAATCAGTTTCCCTTAGATGGAAGGACAGGAAGTTCAAGGTGTGGGTGACGAAGGAGCAGGGAGCTTGGGTGCCGGATTGCGTCTGCTCGTCGGACGGTTGGGAAGAGAAGTCGGTTAATGACGAAGATACGATATCACCTATCTCGCCGGAAGAGGAGGGTAGTTGACCGGAGAGTACGACGGTTACGCAGGAAGTCCGATCGGATGGTAAACAGGCAGAAGTCCAAGAGGCGGAAGTTGCAGAAGACGAAGGGTTGGATATTAATGTAAATGCATGCATGGGTATTGAAAATAGGGAGAGAGAGACGGTTAATCTTTCGAGAGGTGATGGAGGGGGGCCCGAGGTTCTAGAAGATGGGGAAATACCAGTTAATGTTAATAAGGGTGAGAATGTGAGTAATTTGTGTAAGGTGTCTGGGCTCTTTAGATTGTCTAAGGCCCATAGCAAGCAGCCCAAGAAATTGAAGCAAAACCATGACAATTTATTTAGATTTTCGGGTGAGCCCACTTCAAAAAAAGAGGAGGGTTGATGACACTATTGACTTTAATGACCCGATTACCGATAAAGTAGGAAGGGATATTGATAATAACACTGTGAAGGAGAATTCTTTTCATTTGTTTTTAAATGTGAGCGTAAATGAGGATCTTTCCATTCTTAATTCTAAAGGCACACGGGCGGGGGAAGATAAGGAGATCATTGACTCCACATCTGCGATACCGAAGAAGCACCTGGGTTAGGGGTCAGACGCCTTGGTGGAGAAGGTGGGATTGGAAACAGAATGTACTATTCCAGTGGGTTACGAGTTAGGAGCAGATTTGGGTCCCCATCGGAGTCTGATTGAGGAGTTGGTCATGGAAGAAGGAATTCAATCTGTGAAATTATGAATTTCATGTCAATCAAAATTAGAGGCTTGGGGTCTGAGGCTAAAGCGGGTTGGATCAAGAGATTAAGACAGTGGCACAAGATCAATTACATCGCGATCCAAGAGATTCAAACTGACAAGGTAAGTACAAGTATTATCGCTAAAATTTGGGGGGATTCCAATTTTCTGATGGAATGTGTTGGAGCTACTGGAGATCTGGGGGGTTGCTTTGCATTTGGGACCCGCAAGTTTTCTGTGTGCATGGGTTGTCCAAATAGAGGCATTATTTACATATCAATGGGAAGTTGTCAGGGAGCAATCAGTTTATAAACATCATTAACGTGTATGCTCCTCAGAGGGTAGCGAGAAAAAAGTGGTCTGGAACAGTTTGACAGGTATCATTAAATCAGGAACTAGGCAGTGGGTTGTGTTAGGTGATTTTAATGATGTTAGATTCACCGAAGAAAGGAAGAACTCTGTTTTCAATAGGCAATGTGCTAAGAATTTCAACGATTTCATTGAAGATTGTGGGTTGGTTGAGTATAGTATGAAGGGTAGAAGATTTACATTCTTGGCTCTAAATTCAAACAAACTCAGCAAAATTGATAGGGTGCTGGTTTGTAAGGATTTTTTTAACGCTTGGCCCGAAGCTTGTCTTGGGGCGCTCCCTAGGCTCCACTCCGACCATTGCCCTGTGATTCTCGAGACCAAGCGACTCAATTTTGGTGGCAAGCCTTTCAGATGCTTTAATCGTGGCTTGAAATAGAGGGGTTCGATTCTGTTGTGGCCAGCTCTGTGGATTCTAATAATAAAGTTGGGGTTCGTCCTAACGAGGTTCTCGTCAATAAATTTAAGCATATCAGATCCATAATTAAAACATGGAGGGATGAACTGTGTTCCAAAGAGAAAGAGGATGCGGCTAAAGATGTAGAAGAGTTGGAATTTTTGAATAGCTTGGCCGAAGAGAGGGATCTTTCGGAAGAAGAGATGTGGATTAAGACGGAATGCCTTAAAAACATTTGCGAGAGGGAGCGTTTGCATGCTTTGGATTTGAAACAGAAATCCCGATGTCGATGGGCGATTGAGGGGGATGAGAACACCGCTTTTTTTTTCATAGACTCATTAATAATAGGAAAAGCAAAAATGGTATTCCCGGGCTGTATATTGACGGTGTTTGGGTTGAGAAACCGAAGTTAATTAAGAAAGAATTTTTTTCGTTTTTTCAAGAACCTCTTTGTTGAGAAAGTGGGGTCTAGACCGGGTCTGAGTTGCCCTGGAGTTTTTTGTCTTTCGGAGATGGAAGCTAACAGTTTATCGGAGCATTTCACGGCCAAGGAGATTAAGGATGCTGTTTTTGAATGTGGGGCAGATAAGACTCCAGGGCCCGATGGTTTTAATTTTAGACTTCTGAAGCATTTTTGGAGTTTGTTTGAGGAAGATTTCAAAGTCTTATTGGATCACTTTTAAGAAATCGGGTGCTTTGGAGAGGAGTAGTAGCACTTCGTTTATTTCGCTAATTCCTAAGATCAAAGACCCAACTGGATTAAAAGATTACCGCCCGATTAATCTTCTTGGGGTCATTAGTAAAGTTATATCTAAGGTCTTAGCGAATTGGATGAAGAAGGTGATCGGCAGCGTCGTTTCTGTGTCTCAGTCGGCTTTTGTCAAAAACAGATTAATTTTGGACAGCCCTATGATCCTTAGCGAAGTATGGTCGTGGCTCAAAAAAACAAAGAAAAAAGCCTTCATTTTCAAAAAGTGATTTCAAGAAGGCGTACGACAATGTCAATTGGGGATTCTTGGTTGATATGTTGCCTCAAATGGGTTTCCCTCCTTGTTGGTGCAAATGGCTGAAAGGGGTTCTTGTTTCCGCGAGATCGACTGTTTTGGTTTAACGGTTCACCTACATTTGAATTTTAGTGTCAGAAAGGTTTACGTCAAGGTGACCCCCTATCCCCCTTTTTATTTCTTATTGTTATGAAAGCTTTATCGTGTATTATCCATAAAGCTTGTGATTCGGGCAGACTTAAAGGGATAAAACTTCCTAATGGGGGTCCGGTGGTTTCGCACTTATTCTATGCCGATGATGCCTTGATTATAGGGGAATGGGAGGAGGAGAATATTCTTATGGTGGCAAGAATTCTGAGAGTGTTTTATGCGTGTTCGGGCCTAAAGATCAACATTCACAAATCGAATCTCTTTAGGGTGGGAGTAGGGGAGAACGATATTGGTAGCATGGCATCGGTCGTGGGTTGTAGAAAAGGGGATTTTCCCTTTAAGTACTTGGGAATTCCGTTAGGTGCTAACATGAACCGGGTGAATAATTGGGAGCCCGTCGTTTCGATTTTTAAAAAATCGCCTTGATTCGTGGAAAGCTCATAGTTTATCAATTGGGGGTCGGTTGGTTCTTGTCAAAGCGGTTCTTGAGAACATCCCAATGTATTATCTTTCCATTCTTAAAGCGCCGGTGAAAGTTATTGATAAATTGGAATCCATTATGAGGAATTTCTTGTGGGGTGGATCGGATAACGTGAGGAAAATGCATTAGGCTGCGTGGGATAAAGTCGCTCGTCCAAAAAAGTTAGGAGGGCATGGTCTTTGCAGACTAAACCTTATTAATGATGCCTTGCTTGCGAAGTGGGTTTGGAGATTTCGGGTTGAAGATAATAGCCTATGGAGAAAAGTCATTGTGGACTGTCATGGTAACTCGAGAAAGTGGTCGACTTTACCTTCCAGTGCGGCGATTTCGGGAGTTTGGAAAAATATTGTTAGAATGGAAGCTAAAGCCCGTTTTAATGGTAAAAAGATTCTTAGCTTTATCATAGGGGTGGTGGGGGACGGGAGCATCATCCGTTTCTAGAGAGATCACTGGACCGGTGATTCTCCTTTAATGAACAGGTGGCCTAAGTTATTCGCATTGGAAAAAAATAAATGATGTTGGGTTTGTGACCGTGTTCCGGTAGATGGTAATAATGGCTCGTTGTTATGGGATTCGAGTAGATTTCCGGCGTCTGCGGAGGAAGTCGCAGAGCTGGAGTCCTGCTCTGCGGAGTTATCCGAGGTTCGAAGATCCACCGAAAGGGACAGGTGGCGGTGGACTCCTTCAGCGTCGGGTCAGTTTTCGACATCGTCGGTGAAAGACTTGGCGATAGGGGATGAGAACCAGGAGGGTGTTTTCTCGGTCAACGGATGCAGGTGAATACCCACAAAATGTAACATTTTCATCTGGAGATCGGCTCTCGATCGTATTCCTACGAAGGAAGCTTTGGTTAGAAGAAATATTCCGGTGGACTCGGATACTTGCAGTCTTTGTGGGGATGCGGTAGAATCAGTCGATCACCTATCACCTTTTTACTGCCTGCCTTATCGCTCACCGGGTTTGGATTCGGGTTTGTGAGTGGATCAAGATGCCGCATTTTTTTGCTTTTTCATTTAAAGATCTTCTGGGCATTCACAAAAGCGTGGTCGGTGATTCGAAATCGAAGGATATTGTCTGCGGGCTTGTGTTCGTGACATGTTGGTGTATATGGAAAGCTAGGAATGCGAAGATTTTTTTCTAATGATAAAGGCGATAGTGGGGAGATCTTCGGGGAAGTTAAATCTTTGGGCTTTTGTGGTTAAAAAGCAGGTCCAAGTTTTGTAACTTAGGTGTTGTTTGTTTTTTCAGAGGTAAAACGTATGCAGTCTGCGGACCACATCTGCAGACATCTGTAGCTAAAGAGGTGGACTAAACCTCTGCAGTCTGCAAGAAGAAGACTGCTTGTTTTTTTTTAACTTCTGCTAGCTACTGAAATAAACTAAAATATAAATAAACTGATTTTATTTAATTTATTACCAGTTAAGGACATGAAATTAGCTTAAATTCAAGCCTATCTTAGATAATTCTTCGTTGAAAACATGAATCTTCTTCAAATTAAGCTTCTGAGTACAGCAATAGACAACAAATTAGCAAATAAATCTACTTCACGCTGATAATTCTCGGTTAAAAACACAATAATCCTCTTCAAATTAAGCTCAACCGAGTACAAATTTCGTAAACGAATTACAAAATCGAAAAACTACATCGAATCAAATCAAATTAAAAGCAAAATCTACACTAATTAAAGTAAGAACAAACAAGAAAAGGAGCAATTTTGACAAAAGATTAACAACATACCTGTGTCTCGAGAGGTGGAGCAGGCTGATGGAGGTCGTCGAGAGGTGGAGGTCGCCGAGAGGTGTCGGTCGTCGAGAGGTGGGGGCGGCGCCGGAGGAGGAGCAGCGATGGCAGACGTTGAGAGGGTTGGAGAGGAGCTGTGGGTGCGGCTGTGAAAGATTAGGGTTTAATTTTTCTGAAGGAGAAGTTTTGAGAAGAGGCAAGAAGTCTTATGACCACATCTCTGTGAAACAGAGGTGAGGAAAAGACCCTGGCTTGTGACTTTTTGAAAATAAGTTAAAAAAAAATGTTTAGATTAACTTATAAGGTGAGAAAAGACAAGAAGTCAATAAGTTGTTTTTAAAAAGTATTTAACTTAGCTTATTGATGAAAAATGACTAAAAGTTATCCTAATTTCTCAAAAACGACTTTTTTTCCTATAAAAAATCATTTTAAAAAGTGATTTTAGGTTCACCAAACACAAAATATCCTTATTAGCTTTATAAGTCAATAAGTTGAGTCAATAAAACCAACCTCTGTTTCGGGTTTCCACCAAACCACCACTACTTCAATAATTTAAAATGTAAAATAGAGGGGAAAAAAAGAAAGAAACTAACCTGATAATAGATACTCAGACTGGAGCCTTCGGTTTGTGAGTGTGAGTCAACTGTGTCGAGGTTAAATAGAGTGATGAATTTGGATCCTGCCATCACTTTTCTCTTCTCTTTCTTGCTACTTACCCCCCACCAGATTCCGACAAATCTTATTTCTTAACCTTATTATATTAAAAATATATTATTAAATAGATAGAAAATGACAACAAATTATATTACATATTTCGGTTATTAAATAGATAGAAAATGACAACATATTTTCAACATATACATTTTCAAGTTGGTTACGTCATCTTGAAATAGTATTGTTAAGTGGTTGGCATTTTGGCGGCCATTTTGACTTTTGTTTTTTTTTCTTTTTCATATAACTAGGTTTTAATGCTGCGCGCCGTGTTGCGGCGCGACAAAACTAAGTCATTGTAAAACTATTTATTGCGACTAAATACTTGGTTGTTATTAAAGTTGTGCTATTTAGTGTCTTATTTTTAAGTTGACAAGTGGAGTTTTCATACAACAGAGCCGTTGGTAGCAAGCGAGTTAGTAACTCCTGGCGATGGCGACTATTGCGATGTCTAAGCATCCACTAACCCAACAAATAAGGAATAAGAATTGTATAAATACAATCAGAAAAACGTATGAAAGAGGAGAAAAATTATGTAAGCATAAAATGGAAAAAAAAAAAAGACCCCATGATTTGAACTTGAGTCTCTTTAAAACACATACAACCACAAAACCACTCCACCATGATGAATAATCTAACTAACTTTGAAGAAAATTGATATATATACACACTTAAAAAGGGTATAGGGAAAAAAAGTCAATAAAAGATGGTGTGGAAGTTATGTATATTTACTATTCATAAGCTTTGTTTTTTAATATATAGGATAATAGTTATTTATAAGTGATGCCAAATTACAATTTTATCCCAGGTGTAAAATTATGATTTCGCCCTCGATTCAAAATAAAATTTTGCTTTTGCCCCTTGCTTAAATTTACGATTTTGCCCTCAGTTAAAAAATACAATTTTGCCCCCAGTTCAAAATATGGTTTTGCCCTCAGCTAGAATCCTGCCAAATTAATATTTGGTTCCTAGTTTAAAATTACGATTTTGCCCCAACTAAAAATTACGATTTTGCCCGCAGCTAAAATATTACGATTTTGCCCCCATTTCAAAATAAAAAAATGGTTTTGCCCTCAATTCAAAATATTATTTTACCTCCATTTTAAAATTACGATTTTACCTCCGCTAAAAATTGCAATCTTGCCATCGTTTTTTTTCCTTTGGCAAAATCATGGTAGTGTTTTATTTTTCTTTGTTGACTTAATTTTGTTTTTTTCATACCAAACAGCTGCCTAGCACTCGCTGATTGGTCTTGACAAATTATTGTTTTGCCCCCAACTCTAAGTTACACGCTTGTCATCGTTTTAGTTAAAAAAAAATTAATCATAACTATGGTACTGTTTTTCTTTAATTGGTTAACTTGATGTGTCTTTTTTGATATCGTGTTATAGGTGACATGTATAACTAACCGACATAAAGGCGTACATGTTATTAACCTAAGAAATACTCGGTTTAGCGCCCCGCAACGCGGGCGGCACATAACTCTAGCTGCCTAACACTGGCTCATTTGTCCTGAAAAATTACAGTTTTGCCCTGAGCCAAAAACTACGGTCTTATCATCGTTTTTTTTCATAGCAAAATTATAGTAGTCTTTTTTTAATTGATTGAGAATTATTCGGCCGTTACCCCGCAACGCGGGCGGGGCATCTACTAGTTATATTACATATTTCGGAACCCGCCGGCCGGGGTGGCTGCCAAATCAGCCCCACCAACCGATGTTTACATTTTTTAAGGTGTGAATTATTCACGAATGTCAGAAGGTTTAGCATACGTTGTTTTAATCGGGTTCGCGCTAGAGAGTCCCTCACACAATAGATCCACAATTTATACCCCTCAATGAGAAACCCCTATCATCCAGACTCGAACTTGAGACGTGGAGGAGAAAACTCATCCGGGCCTACCATAGGTGAAACTTAAATACCATGGCCACCACTAAAGCACTAGTGATGGTTGTTTACATTTTATATAAGGCCATAAGGTGTGGATGAGTCTCATCCTTTTTTACATTCTTCCAAATTCTTTCTTTTCCTTCGTTAAACGAAACTATAGGCGTCAACGTCATCTATGTAACCCAAATTCTTTGTTTTCCTTCGTTAAACGAAACTATAGGTCTTCACGTAGGCGTCCACATCATCTATGTAACAACGTATTTATTTATGTACGCTTCGTTGTGTAAAACCAAACCAAACATCATTTTGTATATTTGTTTTATTTTAGAAAACGTTGTGTGTGTATGTATCTTTCAAGATATTTAGAATGATATGTAAACATAAAGTGGTTTGGTTAAATTTGCTTTTGTATTTTATTGCTTATACAAGTTAGATATTGTTGTAGACGAAGATCGTTGTCTAAATAGACACAAATGTCGTCAATTATCTATACACTATATTTTGATCTATTTAGTTTTAAAACATTTTGGATGAAACTGTTTCTAACTTTACCCGGTTTGCATTAAACGCATGTATGTTTTAGAGGGTGTGCACCATGTGGCACCGAACAAGACCTAAAAGTTTTGAGCACCCAATTTTTTTCTTCCGTTATTTTAATATATAAAATATTTACAATCCCAAATGAAAATTTAGCATTGCTGTAGCCCTAAGACCACAAGGTGTGAGCGTGGAGGCCAGTCCACGCCCACCAAACCACCCCGCGCTTGGCGTTGTTTAGGACGTTGTTCGCGGGGGGGGGGGGGGGGGGGAGGGGGGACAGGATTTCCATCGGCGTAAAAGGCAAATGAGGAGACAATGTTGGCACATTTGTGTTGTTTAGTTTAAACTAGCCGTTGAACAGCTAGTTTAATTAAAAAACATTTTTTTATACAAAAACCCCTATATATAATCACATCTTTCACCCCATTTTTTTAAAAACACATACCCAATTACATTTCTCTCTTCCCAATTACATATTCACTCCCATTTTTAACATAATTTTTAAAAGACGGAAAGCTCAAGCTCCTCATGTTCTTCTTTTTCATCGTCTTTTGAGCTTGAGAACTATCTTTTACTCTCGTCAGATAACGAGGGACCAACACTCATAATTACAGCGGTTCAAAAGGTGGTTGAAACTATAATGGAAGATGAAGGGTGCTCCTTAGAACCCAAGAGAGGGAAATACATAGTACGCATCCGAATCACCGCACATAATTTATTGGTAAGTGGTTGTTTTTCACCCAACCCGACTTATGATGATAGTACTTTTAGTCATCGATTTTGTATGATTCGTCAATTATTTCTTATAATATCAAGTGATTTATCAAGTAAATATGAATTTTTTTGATAAAGAAAGGATCCGTGTAGTTGTCTAAGATTTAGCACGTTGCAAAAAGTCACGGCCACGCTTAGATAATTGGCTTATGGGACAACTTCCTACATTATGGATAGTATATAAAAATGTCAGAACGTACCACGAGGGGAAGCCTCCATTATTTTCGTGAGTATATCGTAGCACTGTATTCAAAAATATTTGAGAAAACTTACATTTGGTGACATACTACAACTTTTGGAGGCTCATGAAACGGGACATAGTTTCTCTGGGATGATCGATAGTTTAGATTGTATGGAATGTGAATGGGAAAACTGCCCAACTGCGTGGCGCGAAAAGACGTCGAACGTTTGGTCTTTTGTGGAAAACATGACACATTTTGAAGATGTCGTGCAGGACTATGGAAAAACCTGGAATTTGAAATATTATGTACGTGTGCGTTATTTTACATAACATACTTGTAAGGACCTGCACAAAAATATCGTAAAATGCTTCGTAAGTGAAAACCCGAACCTCTAAAACCCTAATTTTTATGAAAAAATCAAGAAAAACAAATTTTGCTACTCGGTCGCGGGCCGCGAAGGAGTCAAGTGAGGTCTTCGCGGGGCGAGACAGCTCTGAAGTCTCCGGATAACGATCAAGGCCACGTGTCGCACACGTGGCAGGTCTAGGGTGTGACACGGCAGCCCTAGCCTGTCACACCCCAACCGATGGCGGAATCATCGGGGCGCGGCACTAGGCGAATCAGATTGCTCAAGAGAATCCATAACAACTATATCGCGATAATATTTAATACATTCGTTATCCCATACTAACAAATAATACAATCACATAAGTTATCACAGATTTCTTGTCCTCCCGAACAATACAAATCCGACAACCTAGATTTTAGTTGAGTTTTCTAGACTTCCTAGCTTGATTTGATAAGGTCTGCGATCTAACCTGCAACATACGTTAAAATATTTATCAATACAAAAGTATTGGCGAGTATACAGGTTTGATAAGTATAGCATAATAGATTAAAAGCGCTGCGAACTTCCACATGCATAAACGTAATACTCGACATATATACTCACAAAACTGATACTACCAACTAAGTCCTCGATGCTCGAATGTACGATGGCATAACTAGACCCCGTCGGGCGCAATAGTACTATACTAGTCGTGGTGGGACGTCGCGAGTATAAGCCCTAGCACATATGCAACTAGCATCACGTATATCTATGCATAACAGTTATTCGCAAGTGATAATTCGATTGATTGAATAGTTCGTTGATAAGTTCGATTTGTTAGAAACGTATGTTACACCCAAAATTCGATTAACAAGGGGTCAAGTATACTCACAGTGCGTATTTAGCATAAATACAACTTGTTTGAGTCGGTTGCGAGTATGTCTGTTTTGATCCTTGAAGAATAGAGTAAACGATATACGGTTAAGCGAGATTAGCCTTGAAAAGTTACCCATTAGTCGAATGGTTCTCATCCATGCGGATTGACATGTTATCCGTCCGGATGACAAGTCATCCGTCCGGATGACATGTTATCCGTCCGGATAACAGGTGATCCGTGCGGATGGTGTGTCATCCGTGCGGTTAATGGGTCGTCCGTGCGTATAAGTGGTCATCCGTGCGGATGAGTGGTCATCCGTGCGGGTGAGTGGTGGTAGGTGCGGATGAGTGGTGCGTGCGGGTTGACATGATCCGTGCGGATGACTGTTGTGCGTGCGGATGACATGATCCGTGCGGATGACAGTTGTGCGTGCGGATGACATGTGTCATCCGTGTGGACATGTGTCATCCGTGCGGACTGACATGTGTCATCCGTGCGGACTGACATGTCTGTTTCGCACTCTGAACACTGTTTCCGAGTGTTTAACGGAAGGAATGCGTTCGTTTTTACTAGGGTAGTGTAATTTCGCACTAACACTTGAAGTTCCGTCAATTCCGACTC
Source organism: Helianthus tuberosus (assembly GCA_030545235.1). Lineage (NCBI taxonomy): Eukaryota > Viridiplantae > Streptophyta > Magnoliopsida > Asterales > Asteraceae > Helianthus > Helianthus tuberosus. The sequence goes on along the minus strand of CM060370.1, from coordinate 195,554,750 downwards.
GTTCTAACGGCCGGGAATCACCCCGTTCCATCAGATCTGGCCGTTCGTGATGGTTCTTCATGGTTAACTCGAAATCGCATGGATTTAGGTGAGATTTGTCATTAAAACATGTGGAAATCACCCGGATCGGAGTCGTTTATAGTGAAATGAGACCCCAACTTGAAGTTCATAAGAACTCTTGGTGACATCACCTCAAAACGCCTCAAATCCGCAGATTTCACGGTTAAAATTTGAGTTTTGAAAGATAGAATGATGTAGAATCGAGTGTAGATTGTAGAAGTACAAGCTTTTGGTTGAAATCTTACCGGAATCGCGAGGAAATCGAGAGAAAAGGGTCTTGGAGCGTGTTTGGTTGAATAGGAGCTGTCACATCACTGTTCAAGTGATGTGACATGGTATTTATAGGCAACAGAGGAGGGGAAATGAGTTCTGGCCCGGACAGCCCATCCGTGCGGATGGCCCATGCGTGCGGAGTCCGGATGGCCCATCCGTCCGGATAGCTATCCTGACGCGTTGGACTTCTCCGTTTTGATCGTTTTGATAGTTTTCGAAGCGCGTACTTTCCATTATTAATTTATATTATCATTATATTATTATTATTATTATATTTATAAATATCACTAGGGGTCGTATTTACGTATCCATAATCCAAAGTTTCGGTAATTAACAATCGGGTTCTGATTCGAGTATGCGATTATTAGCGACGTTTCACGACCATCAATGAGGGTAGTATAGGTCCTTCCTTGATGTCATCGTGAACGTTATTTCCTGTAGTGCCACAAAGACTGACGGGGTACCGTTTACTCGTATTGTCATCATCGTCATGGCGACTGGAGCTACAGCACTCACCCGAGAGTCCTTGTTAGCGTTAATTGTTTACGTTCGACACATCACGGCCACTGAGGAGGGTAGAATAGGTCCTCACTCAATGCCTCCGTGAGCGTTAGAGTGATAATAGTGTAGTATAGCAATACTGTAGCTTGAAAATATGCGATTATCCTTCGAATAGCGATATATACGATATAGTTACATTATGATCCGAATCTCTGGTGCTAGGCGTAACGAGTATTACGAGTAGTAACAACGCACAAAAGTGCGGGTTGTTACAGTCTCCCCAACTTTAGGAAATTTCGTCCCGAAATTAATCCAGTAGGTAGACTACTAAGAGTTGATCTTGTATGAGTAGCGATACAGCGAGTGATTTGACCGAGAGTTGACAAACAAGAGCGTTTCGAATAAGAGAGATCGATTGCGATAGCGGGAAAGTGACGTAAAGACGAAAGTAATATCCCACGAGTTGGCGTTCCAAAGTACCTTGTCTTGCGTAAAATTCGTTAGTTCGATGCGATTGCAATTTTTAAAAGGGCTTGAAAAAGGTTTCTCATGACGTTGAATTAACTGAGTCGATCGTTAACCAACGTTACAAGAAACATTCGTTTTAGATGTTTTAAAGGAATTTAGGATGAAAATCTTTGAAAATTTTCCTTTTTAACATGGGGTCAACGGAGTCGATGTTAACCGATGTTGCAAGGAAGTTTAAGTTTCTAAACATTTCAGGGAATTCGAAGGTGAAAACAAGGGAAAAACTCTCCTATGACATGGGTTCAAGCTGAACTCGATGTCGAACCAGTATCTTAAGAAGGATTTTATTTTGGACGCTGTAAAAGTTTAAGGAAAACTGGGCTTATGAAACTTTTCTTGGACATGGAGTTAAGCTGATTCGATGTTAACCCCACGTCGTGAGAGAATTTCACTTGCCCACCGGTTTTAAATCAAAAATTTTTATAAAAAGATGTTTTAATCAGTACAAAAGGTTGTTAATTACCGAGCCCCACTTGGCACTTTCCCACGAAAGTTTGTTAATATGTTTAAAACACTTATATATAGGAAGTACCAGCGGCGTATCCACCATGCTTTGCCCATATTATTTCCGTTTCGTGAGGCAGTGTCAGGTGTGCTGATATGACACGGATAGAATTGCGCTTACTTGGCCCAATCGGTAGTAAGTCGGACCAAGCATAAGATAGAATCGAATAGATTAATCCGGCGAGTTGATAAGCGAGAAGCGAATAGCGCGTTTTCGATTAGATTCCACATTAAACCCACATGGCACGTTTCCACGAGAGTTTGCTAACATGGCGAAACACCATGCTTAACCAGGTTAGTTCCGTCTCGTGAAGCGGTGTCATCTGTACTAATAGCACATAGACTGTAATGAATACAAAGTGAGCGATAAGCGGTACGCGAATAAGCGGTAGACTAAACACGATATGCGATAAGCGATTAGATGATTAAGCAGATCACATAACACAATACTAGTAACGACGGTGACGATAAACGAATTACGATAAGCGGCAGTTGTTGCGTTGCAGGCAATGGAAGTATGCGGTTTGAATTTGATTGATTAACACCACAGAGTTTAACTAACATTAGACCCCACATGGCCTTTTTCCACGAAAGGTTGCTGATATGACTATAACACCCTGTTTTAACCATATGAGCTTCCTCTCGTGAAGCGAGGTCATGTGTGCTAACTTAACACGAATATCACAGCTAACGGTATGGCGATAGATTGATACACAGCAAGCGATATAGATCCACATAATAAGCGATAGAGATTGCGAGATACACATGATAAATGGTTGCGATTTGTCGAGTTTGTTTCGTTACGTTGCGACGCATCACGGTTATCGAGGAGGGTAGAATAGGTCCTCACCCGTTAATATCGTGAGCGTTAGTGTGTTTGATGAGATTGATCGCTATGGACTTACGACTAGTCTTGCGTTGATGCAATTGTCCTGCGAGGTAGACTCTCCAGAGTCCATCGATGAGGCGTTTGCATTGCGTTTGCAGACTTACGACAAGTCTCGCGATGACACGGTTTGTTACGCCTTGTGATTGAGTGTAGTGTGTTGAAAATAATCACAATAGTAAAATAGGTCTAATAACGTTCAACTCCACGTGGCACTTTCTTCACGGAACTTCGGTAGTACGATAAAGCACACCTTGCTTGACCCCTACTACTTTTATCCCGCGATTTGGTGTCACCTTTTGTCGAAACGCTATGGCACTTTTAGAATTCACTACGATCTCCGTGCACTGACCCAAATAATCCCGTGTGCACCCGTGATTATTCGTTCCTTGCACGTTTATCGTACCTCGTTCTAAGAGTGTAGTGAGGGTAAAACACATTATTTCGTGATATAGTATATAGTATGTGTGTGAATCTAGTCTAAGTGCGACGATTAGAGAGTGAGAGAGAAAACGAAAACGAGAGTTAATGTTACGCATAGGGGCAACATCGAGTAATAGAATAGGTTCAAACTTAGAAATTAACGTTGAAAATCGTATCGTTACAACTTTATCCTACGCTTGCTAGATAGTTGATGCTGAAGGCTTTTGCTGGAGCTGTTGTTGTTGTACTTCAAGTTCACGGTTCGATGCGGCAGTTGCGGGTGAAGTGACCGTAACGGTTGCAGTTATTGCAATAGCGACAGTCAGCCCCAACTGGATGATGATAGGTACATGAGTAACACTGGGGATGAGCTCCAGTGTAGGCTCGTTTTGGAAACATCGGAACTGTTCGAAGAGGTTCCGGTTGCAGCAGTTCGGTTGTTGATGAGCTCGGGCTCGAAGTCTTTCGTTTGCGGCTGGGTTCGTCGGTGTTTTGCGAAGAGATATCGTCGTTGGAGGATTCGTCCGAAGACTCGCTTGCAGAGTCTTTGGCTGGTTTGTCGGAAGATCCATCGGCAGATTTGTCAGAAGAATCGGCAGCAGATCCGTCCGAAGAATCGTCAGCAGATTCGTCAGGAGAATCGTTAGCAGATTTGTCAGAAGATTCGTCAGTAGATTCATCAGAAGATTCGTCAACATGTTCGCCTGAAGGATTACTGGTGATTGCTTGATGAGCTTGCTTGACAGGATTCTTGGAGAAGAACCCTTCCACGAGTCGCTTGTTGTTGATTTCCGCGGCTAAGCGATAGGCTTCTTCGATGGTAGCAGGTCTTGCAGCTTCGACAAAATCACCCACACACTCAGGCAAGCCACAAATGTACTTCGCGATGGCTTTCCCTGAAGTGTTGACTTGACTCGGGCAGATTATGCTAAGCTGTTTGAACCTTGCGGTGTAGCCAACATTGTCACCTTCGGTTTGCTTGATTTCCCAAAATTCGTTTTCTAGCTTCTGGATCTCGTGAGGAGGACAGTACTCTTTCTTCATGAGCTCCTTCAGCTCATCCCAAGAGAGAGCGTAAGCTGCGGAGATTCCGCGTTTGTTACGTTCGGCGGTCCACCAGTCGAGTACTCGCGATTGGAATACTCCGGTAGCGCAAGTAGTACGGAAACTATCGGGACACCCACTTTGACGAAGGGTAACTTCGATAGAATCGAACCACTGGAGTAGTTGAGATACACCTCCTTCACCCGTGAACTCCATTGGTTCACAGGCTTTGAAGTGTTTGTAGAGAAAAGCAGATTGCGGCGCTTCCGTCTTGGAGTCTTCCGAGGCTCGAGAGTTGCTGAGAGAGTGCACTTGAGCGGCAATTCGAGGAATAAGCTTACTCACTTCCTTAGTCACAAGTGATGCGATCCTCTTATTGACACTTCGTTTGGCTCTTCTCCTAGCTACTCGTCTCGAGGTAGAGTTGTTGGAAGGCATCTAGACAGGAAGAGACTTGGAGTGAGATTCGATCATAATGATTTTGTTTTTGAGTTGTGCGATGCGATTGAGCGCGTTCAAAACTTGATGCGGTAGCATAGTAGTAGTACGAATCACATAGGAGCCACATAGGAGACACGAAATTCCTAAGTTCTCACACAATGACTTACTTGTTTATACGTATATATACATATATTTATATAGATGTAATTTGTAATCATGCACATACCGGTCGATTTAGAATAAGCGAGGTCGCGTTGAAGTGAGAAAACGAGAGCGAATGCGATAGATTAGGCATTAGTTTTGTTACGAACATTCGGATTTCGTTTTAGATTGCGATGGCTGTGCGAATCGTGCGTTTATAAAGTAGGGAGTGAAAATCGTTAAATCGAGAAATCGATAACGCGTAAAGTTTCAAAACGTAAATAAGTTCCAGCCAGTTGTAAAATTGGCTGTTCGTATGATAGAGTGCCTCGGGTGTTTAGGCGTCGACTACCCCAGGTAACCCAACTACATCTAACAAGTTCGAGCTTGCGCGTTGACCTAGAGGACTTCGTGCTTCCACTGGGATGCAGCTCGTGGCATTCGTCTTCCTAGTCATCGCGTAGCTCGAGTTATCGTGATAGTCGAGTTCTTGGTGAGAGATTTTGAAAACCAGTTTATAGAGAGTGGAACGACTCACTAAGGTACGGGTTTCACCCCTGTCTTAACAGTTTCGTTCCTAATTGTGGTTATGCTCTTCGAATAAATTCGTGAGTTCCACTAGATCTTGAAATGGAGACTTTCGTCGAGATGTGGATGTCACTCCTAACTCGATGAAAGGTTCTCGTGCTAGAAATTGCGCTGAGTGAACAATCCTATCAAGAGTTATTGGTTTTCACACCTGATCTTGACTGGATCGCTCGGTTTCGTTATGCGAGTATTTTCGAAAACATGTGTATTGTGTCGGCCTTAGGAAAGGCTAAGTAGTATTTCAGCCTTAGGAAAGGCTTCTTCGTGTGAAGTTGTAGTACGCGGTATTCACACAAAGTTGTAGCTTTTAGCGATTTCGATCGAGAGTATCAAGTAAGCCCAGTACAAACCCCACCGGGTTTGTATGAGTCGGCCTGTTGGTACGTAGACTATAGACTAGGTCAATTTCTAAGACGTCGACCCGGACTAGGTCGAGTCTGACCTAATTCCCTATAGTTATGGCTCTGATACCAATCTGTCACACCCCAACCGATGGCGGAATCATCGGGGCGCGGCACTAGACGAATCAGATTGCTCAAGAGAATCCATAACAACTATATCGCGATAATATTTAATACATTCGTTATCCCATACTAACAAATAATACAATCACATAAGTTATCACAGATTTCTTGTCCTCCCGAACAATACAAATCCGACAACCTAGATTTTAGTTGAGTTTTCTAGACTTCCTAGCTTGATTTGATAAGGTCTGCGATCTAACCTGCAACATACGTTAAAATATTTATCAATACAAAAGTATTGGCGAGTATACAGGTTTGATAAGTATAGCATAATAGATTAAAAGCGCTGCAAACTTCCACATGCATAAACGTAATACTCGACATATATACTCACAAAACTGATACTACCAACTAAGTCCTCGATGCTCGAATGTACGATGGCATAACTAGACCCCGTCGGGCGCAATAGTACTATACTAGTCGTGGTGGGACGTCGTGAGTATAAGCCCTAGCACATATGCAACTAGCATCACGTATATCTATGCATAACAGTTATTCGCAAGTGATAATTCGATTGATTGAATAGTTCGTTGATAAGTTCGATTTGTTAGAAACGTATGTTACACCCAAAATTCGATTAAAAAGGGGTCAAGTATACTCACAGTGCGTATTTAGCGGAAATACAACTTGTTTGAGTCGGTTGCGAGTATGTCTGTTTTGATCCTTGAAGAATAGAGTAAACGATATACGGTTAAGCGAGATTAGCCTTGAAAAGTTACCCATTAGTCGAATGGTTCTCATCCGTCCGGATGACAAGTCATCCGTCCGGATGACATGTTATCCGTCCGGATAACAGGTGATCCGTGCGGATGGTGTGTCATCCGTGCGGTTAATGGATCGTCCGTGCGTATAAGTGGTCATCCGTGCGGATGAGTGGTCATCCGTGCGGGTGAGTGGTGGTACGTGCGGATGAGTGGTGCGTGCGGGTTGACATGATCCGTGCGGATGACTGTTGTGCGTGCGGATCACATGATCCGTGCGGATGATAGTTGTGCGTGCGGACATGTGTCATCCGTGCGGACTGACATGTGTCATCCGTGCGGACTGACATGTCTGTTTCGCACTCTGAACACTGTTTCCGAGTGTTTAACGGAAGGAATGCGTTCGTTTTTACTAGGGTAGTGTAATTTCGCACTAACACTTGAAGTTCCGTCAATTCTGACTCGTTCTAACGGCCGGGAATCACCCCGTTCCATCAGATCTGGCCGTTCGTGATGGTTCTTCATGGTTAACTCGAAATCGCATGGATTTAAGTGAGATTTGTCATTAAAACATGTGGAAATCAACCGGATCGGAGTCGTTTATAGTGAAATGAGACCCCAACTTGAAGTTCATAAGAACTCTTGGTGACATCACCTCAAAACGCCTCAAATCCGCAGATTTCACGGTTAAAATTTGAGTTTTGAAAGATAGAATGATGTAGAATCGAGTGTAGATTGTAGAAGTACAAGCTTTTGGTTGAAATCTTACCGGAATCGCGAGGAAATTGAGAGAAAAGGGTCTTGGAGCGTGTTTGGTTGAATAGGAGCTGTCACATCACTGTTCAAGTGATGTGACATGGTATTTATAGGCAACAGAGGAGGGGAAAGGAGTTCTGGCCCGGACAGCCCATCCGTGCGGATGGCCCATGCGTGCGGATGGCCCATCCGTGCGCATGCCCATCCGTCCGGATGGCCCATCCGTCCGGATAGCTATCCTGACGCGTTGGACTTCTCCGTTTTGATCGTTTTGATAGTTTTCGAAGCGCGTACTTTCCATTATTAATTTATTATATCATTATATTATTATTATTATTATTATATTTATAAATATCACTAGGGGTCGTATTTACGTATCCATAATCCAAAGTTTCGGTAATTAACAATCGGGTTCTGATTCGAGTATGAGATTATTAGCGACGTTTCACGGCCATCAATGAGGGTAGTATAGGTCCTTCCTTGATGTCATCGTGAACGTTATTTCGTGTAGTGCCACAAAGACTGACGGGGTACCGTTTACTCGTATTGTCATCATCGTCATGGCGACTGGAGCTACAGCACTCACCCGAGAGTCCTTGTTAGCGTTAATTGTTTACGTTCGACACATCACGGCCACTGAGGAGGGTAGAATAGGTCCTCACTCAATGCCTCCGTGAGCGTTAGAGTGATAATAGTGTAGTATAGCAATACTGTAGCTTGAAAATATGCGATTATCCTTCGAATAGCGATATATACGATATAGTTACATTATGATCCGAATCTCTGGTGCTAGGCGTAACGAGTATTACGAGTAGTAACAACGCACAAAAGTGCGGGTTGTTACATAGCCGTAGTTAGGGTGGCCCTCGCTGGCCGCGAAGGATTCCCCTTCAAGTTGTCGCGGGCCGCGAGAGACCTAATTCTCAGCTACTGTCAAAATTTTTCATAAAATCTGCTTTCTTTCTGTTCGAAATCACAATTTAGAATATAGAGACACTGCTACGATAACAGGGTAATAACTCGATCACTGTTACGATACAATGTCCGATCGATTAAAACCGATCTGATAGATGTTTAAGTGCTGCCTGAATTCGGGCTATACTTTGTCATTCGTCGGGAGGGTTTCGATCTGGTGAAGTTATCGTAAATGTTGTATTAAGTTACTAACCTTGTTTCGTTTGCATTATTTAACTAGGTTACCGGCTTAATCAGTAGGCAGACTCTATCCGTTTAAACTTGCAATGTGAGTCATTCTCTTTTTATTAAACTGTTTTATAAAACCTCAAATTATTTTTAGTTATATTTTACAGGGATTAAGTCTTTGCAAATCTTTAATTACTGGCAGTAAGTGGGGTATTGTGTACATTATTGCTGTTTTATCACTCTTAGGTGGGCGAGCCTAATTAGTGATATACGTCACTATTGGGTGACATGACCCAATAGTGATATGACCACAGTCATAGATCCAGTCGAGTGACAACTGGACCAGATAATTATAAGATAGTGGCAATTGTAATCGCTCTTAATACTGTAAATTATGACAATGTGTCGTTTTGTACAAATTGAATGACTCGCCAGTATTTCCCACTGATCAAATCTTTTTAAAACATGTTTCAGGTGATTTACTGTGAACAAGCAAAAGTGTCGCGTAGCACTGCAGCTTGAATAAAGTGGCTCGGTAAATAAATAACATGTTTTATGTAAACAAGGGATTTTCATTAAAATTCCTTTATTGTAAATTACGGGGTTTGTCGCGAAACTTATAATAAAATAATTGGGTGTTTTCAGTTTAAACGATCCAGTTAAAATTTCCGCTGCCAAATTACCCACCAATACCACGAGTTTCTGTCTTGCGGCTTCCGGACCATGTAAACGGGTCGGGGGCCGTGACAAAAAAGGTGATATCAGAGCCACTGATTTAAGCCAATTAAGTATCTGAAAAATACTTAAACTTTAATTTGCAATTTTGTGATTATGTGAAAATTAAATAATTAAAATTTAATTTGGACTTTTGTGTTTCCTTATGTGTGACTAACAACATGAATGAACTATCGGAAGCCCTTCGAAATTTCACAGTCCATACTACTGATATGGAGACTACCGGAACCCAGTCCGGTTATCAGGCTGACACTGAGGAGCCCATGGTGTTTCAATCCCAGGAGAAACCCAAGCCCAAAAAGAGAAGAAGGCTTCTAGATTGGAAACGAGGGAGGAAAAAGAAACCCGCTGCCCAAAGGGTGAAAAAGACGGTGGATCCAAAAGGAAAAGGGAAAGAAGTAGGAGAGAGCTCTGGTCAAGCCCAGGAATTGCCACCCTGGGAGGAACTCGACAGAAAACTGGCAAACTGCGATCTCCTTGGACCCACTGATGAAACCCTTCTGAATTTTCCCGCTCAGTCAGAACTTCCTATCAATCTGGAACCTGCCATTCCGGACCCAATTGTTAACCCTCAACCTCTTTTGGACCAAATGAAAGAATGGTGGACCAGTGACTGGCACTTCCAGAACATAATGCACAATCCAAATCCTTACTACCCGTAGTATGAACCACTCCCTGCTACTTTCCCACTTATGAACCCGGAGAACGTGGCGGAACTACGTCGTTATGGTGAAAAATTGGTGGATATGGGGACCTGGATCTGGACTGTGGGAGAGAATATTACCGGGAATTATGATGAGAGGGAGTTCCACTACTAAAGGCGGCGGATAACAGTAGTTAGATGTTTTGTATAATAATAATATTTGGAAAAAAAAATAAAAAAATAAAATAAATAATAATATAATAATAATAATAATAATAACAACATAATGTATAATATTGTATAATAATACTAAAATAAAACATCCGTAAAATACATGGCTTGTACGGACGCATAGATAATATAAAAATATAAATGTCGCAATGTCGACGATTTTGGTTACATGTGCTGACTTAATTGTGTCTGTGATTGCCTTATTGTGTTTAGTTGCTATCCATTTTTGTGACAATAATATATATATATATATATATATATATATAATTATTCAGGTGGCAAACGTAGTAAACCAACCGGCAAATGAAGTTGACCAATCGGAACAAAATAATGAAGAACATTTTCTCAATAGACAAGATATTGAAAATATAGTTGCTCAGTGTATAGCCAATGCTATCCCAGCAATCGTCGCCGCTGTTAGAAATCCCGTTGAACCTTCCCAAGCCAACCATAGCAAACGCACCCGTGACGATAACTTCAGTCATAGTGTGAATGGGGCGATAATAATAATAATGTAATTCAAGCCACATTATATAAGAAAATGAAGGTGATGACAACTGGGTGCACTTACAAAGAATTTCTAGCCTGTAAGCCAGTCGAATTTGCAGGCAATGAAGGGGCAACTGTCGCACTACGTTGGTTAGAAAAGACCGAAGCTGTAATCAAAATAAGTAAGTGCGCAGAAGAAGACAGAGTAATGTATGCATCCCACATTTTCAAAGAAGAGGCGTTAGAATGGTGGAACACGATGCTACAAGCTAAGGGAAGTGACATGGCTTATGCCATGAGTTGGAAGGAATTTAAGGAATTGGTAGAAAGAAAGTTTTGTCCCTCCTACGAAAAGGAACGGATGATAAGTTCCTGAACCACCGGATGGTAGACGTTGATTGTCGGGGGTATACTTCGAAATTTTTTGAGTATGCTAGAATTGTACCGACTCTGGCCTCGCCAGAACCGGTGCTTATCACTCGCTTCATTTGGGGACTAATTAGCGAGATTCGCGACATAGTCAAGGCTGTGAGACCCCAGACAATTGACGATGCGGTCGAATTGGCCAACACCTTGACCGACGGATTGGTGTGTACGAGAGAAGAAAATAGGAAAAAAGAACTGGCGCAAAGTACCGGGGCACCGAGAGGAGGAGTGCAGGAAGAAATCAATGATCTGCTACAACTGCGGAGAAGCCGGGCATTTTAAGCCAAATTGCCCTAAATTGGTCAAGCCAGCGGACAACAAGGCCAAAACTGCCGAAGGAACTAATAAGAAAAATGCAAGAGCCTTTCAGCTGACAACGCAAGAGGCAGATCTGATTCCGGACGTGATAGCTGGTACGTTTCTTGTACATGACGTTTATGCAAAAGTATTATTTGACTCTGGTGCAAACCAAAGTTTTATAAATACTTCATTCTGCCAAGCTCTTAAGCAACCCTTAACCAAACTTAGGCAAATTTATACGGTAGAAACGGCAGAAGGAAACTCTGTTAATAGAGATAAGATACCCCAAGAAGGAAAAATAGAACTCTCAGGCCATAAATTTTCTGCAAACCTTCTACCTATGAACTTTAGCATGATTCGATGTCGTGTTAGGAATGGATTGGTTAGTCGCCAACCATGCTCGAATCCTATGTGATCAAAATTCCATAGAAATTCATACGCCAGCAGGAGAAGTAATTTTGGTTACAGGAGATAAGCCATGTAAACCAATGAAGTTCATTTCGGTAATGAAAGTTGCTAGTTATGAACGAAAACAAGGAATAGTGTATATGATTTCAGTAATCGTTAACACTAAGAGCAAGGAACTTAAAGAAATCCTAGTAGTATCAGAATACCCTGATGTATTCCCAGAAGAGCTACCTGGATTACCACCGGATAGGGAAGTAGAGTTTAGAATTCATCTAATTCTTGGAACTGCACCAATAGCTAAGGCACCTTATCGGTTAGCACCCACAGAAATGTTAGAACTGAAAAAGCAGTTAGATGAATTGTTAAGCAAAAGATTCATACAACCTAGTTCATCCCGTTGGGGAGCACCTGTGTTGTTCGTGAAAAAAAGGATGGTTCGATGCAGATGTGTATTGATTATAGGGAGTTAAATAATGTTACCATTAAGAATCAATACCCATTACTGAGGATTGATGATCTTTTCGATCAACTTCAGGGGGCTAGGTACTTCTCTAAGATAGATTTGCGCTCCGGATACCATCAGTTGAAGGTACAAGAAGAAGACATACCTAAAACTGCTTTCAGGACTAGGTATGGTCACTACGAGTTTACAGTCATGCCCTTTGGATTAACAAATGCTCCTGCAGCATTTATGGACATGATGAATAGAATCTGTAAGCCGTATCTGGATAAATTTGCAATTGTCTTCATCGACGATATACTTATTTATTCCAAAAGCCAGGACGAACATTGTGAGCACCTGCATGCACTCTTAACCCTGTTAAGAAAGGAAAAGTTGTATGCCAAATTTTCGAAGTGTGAATTTTGGCTACAAGAGGTGCAATTTTTAGGACACATGGTGAATCACGAAGGCATTCACGTAGATCCCTCCAAGATAGAAGCAATCACAAATTGGAAGGTCCCGCAATTAGCTAACGAAGTTAGAAGTTTTCTAGGAGTAGCTGGATATTATAGGCACTTCATTAGAGACTTTTCTAAGATTAGGTTGTGTTTGAATGGGGACCCAAGCAAGAGGAAGCCTTTAGGATTCTAAAGCAAAGGTTAACAAATGCCCCAATTCTTGCCTTACCAGAAGGGGCAGAAGATTTTGAAGTCTACTATGATGCTTCTAAGCTAGGATTAGGTTGTGTGCTAATGCAACGCAAAAAGGTAATTGCGTATGCGTCAAGACAATTGAAAAAGCACGAGGAAAATTATACGACTCATGACCTAGAATTAGGAGCAATAATTTTTGCCCTTAAGATGTGGAGACATTATCTGTATGGAAGTAAGTTTACTGTCTACACAGATCATAAAAGTTTAAGGTACATATTTGGGCAAAAAGAACTAAACATGAGGCAAAGAAGATGGATGGAAATTTTAAGCGACTACGACTGTGATATCCTATATCACAAAGGAAAGTCAAATGTAGTAGCAGATGCCCTAAGTCGTAAGTACCATGAGAAGCAAAGACGAGTTCGTGCTCTTAGATTAAATCTACAATTGGATTTAATGGAACAATTGAAAAATGTTCAAGAGAGCAATCCTGGATAATGCTGAAGGAATGAAAGGACGGATAAAGGAATTAGAGCAAAGGACTGATGGAATTTGGAGATTCCATAAGAGAAGGATTTGGGTACCTAGATAAGGAAACTTACGAGATAAGATATTAGAGGAAGCTCATAAATCTAGGTATACGATGCATCCTGGTAATAACAAAATGTATCAAGATTTAAAGAATAACTTCTGGTGGATAGGAATGAAAAAGGACATAGCTAGATACGTTTCTAAGTGTTTAACTTGTTCGCAAGTTAAGGCAGAACACTAGAAACCTTCAGGGTTACTTCAATAGTTAGAAATGCCTGTATGAAAATGGGAACTAATAACAATGGACTTTGTTACTAAGCTACCCAAAACCAGGAAAGGTAACGATGCAATCTGGCTAATTGTAGATCGACTAACCAAATCAGCTCATTTCCTACCAATGAAGGAAACCTTTAGCATGGAAAGATTAGCTAAGTTATACGTAGACGAGGTAGTATCACTACATGGAGTTCCACTCTCCATTGTGTCAGATAGGGATAGTCGTTTCACTTCGCATTTCTGGACAAGTTTCCAAGAAGCAATGGGGACATGATTAAATTTAAGTACTGCATACCATCCCCAAACAAATGGACAAAGTGAAAGGACGATCCAAACCCTAGAAGACATGCTCAGGGCATGTGTAATAGACTTCGGTGGAAATTGGGATGACTATTTACCAATAATAGAATTCTCCTATAACAATAGTTATCATACAAGCATCAATGTTGCCCCATTCGAAGCACTTTATGGACGAAAGTGTCGAACTCCAGTATGTTGGGCAGTAATAGGAGAAAGTTAATTATCAGGTCCTGAGATTGTGCAGGAAACCACCAACAAAATAACTCAAATCAAGGAAAGACTGAAGACAGCTCGAGACCGCCAGAAAAGTTACCCTGATAATCGACGCAAGCCGTTAGAATTTCAAATCGGAAATAAGGTACTGTTGAAAGTTTCTCCTTGGAAAGGAGTAGTTCGATTCGGTAAGAAAGGAAAACTGAGTCCAAGGTATGTAGGACCATTTACAGTTACCCAACGAATAGGACCAGTTGTCTATCAGTTACAACTACCAAAAGAGCTAGCCGGGGCACATGATGTATTTTATATATCTAATCTTAAGAAGTAAGAAGTGCTTATCTGATGAATCACTGGTAGTACCTTTTCAAGATATAGAGGTAAATGAAAAATTAAAGTTTGTTGAGAAACCGCTCCAAATAGCAGACAGAAAGGTCAAGCACCTCAAACACAAGAGATTGGTGCTGGTCAAAGTAAAGTGAGATTCGAAAAGAGGACCAGAATATACATGAGAACTAGAATCCGAAATGAAGCGAAAATACCCTTACTTTTTCCAATAAATCTCGAGGACGAGATTTTAAATAAGGTGGGGAGGATGAAAGGACCTGCACAAAGATATCATAAAACACTCCGTAAGTGAAAACCCGAACCTTTAAAACCCTAATTTTTATGAAAAATCAAGAAAAACAATTTTTGTCACTCGGTCGCGGGCCGCGAAGGAGTCAAGTGTGGTCTTCGCGGGGCGCGACAGCTCTGAAGTCTCCGGATAATGATCAAAGCCACGTATCGCACATGTGACAGGTCTAGGGTGTGACACGGCAGCCCTAGCCATAGCTAGGGTGGCCCTCACGGGCCGTGAAGGATTCCCCTTCAAGTTTTCGCGGGCCGCGAGAGACTTAAGTCTCAGCTATAAAAGGGACGTGCATGGGCAGTTCAAAACTGTCGAAAATTTTCATAAAATATGCTTTCTTTCTGTTCGAAATCACAATTTAGAATATCGAGATGTTGCTATGATAACAGGGTAATAACTCGATCACTACTACGATACAATGTCTGATCGATTAAAACCGATCTGATGGATGTTTAAGTGCTGCCTGAATTCGGGCTATACTATGTCATTTGTCGTGAGGGTTTCGATCTTGTGAAGTTATCGTAAATGTTGTATTAAGTTACTAACCTAGTTTCGTTTGCATTATTTAACTAGGTTACCGGCTTAATCAGTAGGCAGACTCTGTCTGTTTAAACTTGCAATGTAAGTCATTCTCTCTTTTATTAAACTGTTTTATAAAACCTCAAATTATTTTTAGTTATATTTTACAGAGATTAAGTCTTTGCAAATCTTTAATTACTGGCAGTAAATGGGGTATTGTGCACATTACTGTTGTTTTATCACTCTTAGGTAGGCGAGCCTAATTAGTGATATACGTCACTATTGGGTGACAGGACCCAATAGTGATATGACCACAGTCATAGATCCGGTCGAGTGACAATTGGACCAGATAATTATAAGATAGTGGCAATTGTAATCGCTCTTAATACTATAAATTGTGACAATGTGTCGTTTTGTACAAATTGAATGACACGCCAGTATTTCCCGCTGATCAAATCTTTTTAAAACATGTTTCAGGTGATTTATTGTGAACAAGGAAAAGTGTCGGGTAGCACTCCAGCTTGAATAAAGTGGCTCAGTAAATAAATAAACATGTTTTATGTAAACAAGGGATTTTCAGTAAAATTCCTTTATTGTAAATTACGGGGGTTGTCCCGAAACTTATAATAAAATAATTGGGTGTTTTCAGTTTAAACGATCCTGTTAAAATTTCCGCTGCCAAATTACCCACCGATACCACGGGTTTCTGTCCCGTGGCTTCCAGACCATGTAAACGGGTCAGTGGCCGTGACAATACTTTTGGAGGATGACGGACGCGCAATTTACGAGTACCACAAGGAGGAGACTCAACCAAATACCACAAAAATAACTAATAAAGAGAAAGAAGCAAACTTAAAAGAAATTTATGACAATCTAACACATCACAACTTTCGAGTGGATTTGATTAAATACGTTTGGAGCATTCCAAGAAACGACCCTGACGAAGATGAAGACGATGATTAAAGGTTTATGTAAAAAAAATAGGTTTAAGTATTTTTAAATTGAAGTTTATGTAATTTTAATTTAAACTTTATATAATAT
This sequence comes from Helianthus tuberosus, assembly GCA_030545235.1. Taxonomy (NCBI): domain Eukaryota; kingdom Viridiplantae; phylum Streptophyta; class Magnoliopsida; order Asterales; family Asteraceae; genus Helianthus; species Helianthus tuberosus. The sequence continues at coordinate 195,538,399 of CM060370.1, read as the reverse complement.
TTTTAATTTTAATTTATATTATTTCTTTTAATGTTTTGTATTTAAATTGAAGAGTTTTTATATAATTTTGAAATAAAAATAATAATAAAAAGTGTGTGCCACGTGTCAAATAATGTCATCTTTCGCGCTCCCCCTCTAACTTACCTTCTAGCCCCTAAACTTCCAAAAACATGCACAATACCCTCCCCCCTGCCTAGGTTGACCCCTTAAGTGGCCCCACATCCTTCTCCATTGACCAAACCATTGTTTGGTCAAAGATGCTTAGACATATGACCCTAAGGTTAATGAGTTGTTGGAAGATTATAAGAATGACCTAAGGGTGATAAACCTTATCATTTCCTCATTCAAAATTTTCATGTTTTTCTCTCCTTCTCCCCTTCTACTCTCGGCCTCAAGAACACACACATACATCCATATTTTTCTTTCAATTTCAAGAAGATCCAAGGTTATACAAAGGTGTATGAAGATGTTCTAAGAAGGTTTCAAGTAAAGGAAGTTGAAGGACCATCACTTGGAGCTTTTAACCACCTTGTTTGCATCATTTTCATCTTCATCTTGTCTTGCCACTTTCCTAGCCACAAGAGCTAGTGGTAAACCTCATACACTCACTTTTACTTCATGTTAATGTTATGTACAAGTTACACCATCTAAACGCAACTCTATCACAAAGTCCCCACTTTCTATACCGATTAGTCGTCGGGGCCTAGCAAACGGGTTATTAGTTGATAGCGCTATTAGGTTTCACCAACCTCACACCGTGCCTGTATAGGATCGGGCGTATTTAAAACTATAAAAGTAAGCGAGTTGACTCAAACTTTTAAGAATTGAGTTTGATTGTTCAGTCTCAACATTTTAACTCATTAAGATAAACAAACCAGTCGAGCCCAACTTACTCGTCTTGTTTACAAGGCTACCTCAGTTGGATTACTTGTATAATATGGTTGTACTAAACCAACGTACCATTGGTATGGTTATCTCCATTTGTATACAATAAGGTTGTGAACTAGTCAAGGTCGCGTTGGGCTTAGCTCGTATAAAAATCAATACGTCAAGCCGGCTAGTTTATCTTAACGAGCTCAAATTTTGGGCTCGGGCTCGGCTAGTCAAAAGCTTGGGCCAGCTCGTGACACGTCAAGCCAGCTTGTTTATTCAAAAAAGTTTATATTTATGATATTTTTTACTCATAATGATAAACATAAAACCAGAAAGCAATAAATAAAACGTTATTTAGGCTAATAGAACACTGATTTTCGGCAAACTATAAAAATGAACAAGAGAAGAAAGCAGGTTACCTTAGTGTATATCTTTTTAAATCAATATTACTATTACTAATTAAAACTATAGCTTAACAATCTATTTCTTTTGACAAAAAAACGCATTACTAACTAAACACCATTGCTTAAAATATATTAGCGTTTTAGGTTGTAATCTTTTTATACACACACACACACACATATATATAAGGGTCAGGATTTAGGGAAAACGGTGAAAATTGTGAGAACGGTGAGAACGATTTTGGTGTTGACATGCGGCACTGATGCTAAATTACACTAAGGGGTAATATTGTCAAAAAACCCACTCAGATAAACTGGGTGTTCAAATAAAACGCCATAAAAACACCCAATTCAGAAAAACGCCATAAAAATACTCAGTTAAAAACGCCATAAAACACTCAGTTCAGAAAAACACCATGAAAATACCTAAACGCCATGAAAATACCGAGTTAAAACGCCATAAAACACATAGTCCAGAAAATCGCCACAAAAATACCTAGTCTAAAACGCTATAAAACTCTCAGTTCAGAAAAACGCCATAAAATCCAGTTCATTTTTTTTCAAAAAATATATCAATAGTATACTCGTTGGAAAGATAAAAAAACGCTGAGTTTTATGGTGTAATTTTTTTAGAAAAATAATCATGTATAAAAAAGTTATTGGCGTTTAAATATGATGGGGGAAAATGGCATGTGCACCTTTGTTTGGATCTTCCAATTTTACCCTTCTGGTAGTTATAAGGTCCCATTATTTACAAAAATGCCGCCACATCATCTTAGCCACAAACCACAAAGATCCTATGACTGAAAATCGTTCTCACTGTTCTCACACTTCAAATCGTTTTCTCCTGATCTTATTCCTATATATATATATATATATATATATATATATATATATATATATATATAGAAGAAGTGTAGGATACAAATCCCCTAATCGTACCTTACGTACACGATTCCCACAGCCATACACGTGTCCCTGATTCATTTTTATTAGATAAGGGTATATCAGACATTCTGTTCAATCATCCGAGGGCTAATTATGGAATTCCGTCAACAAGCAAGCAGATCACGAGTTCGTTACACAACCATCTATCTAATTATGATTCGTATCAATTTGATTTCTAGGTTTTTGATTGATTCGTATACCGAACACAATTGGCGATACTGAAAATGCTGAATTCGTCATTTAGGATGTTTTTTTTTTTTGTTTTTCATCAGAGGGTTAAGGTTGAGGTATGAGTTTTATTTGATTTGAAGGAGTTTTCATGTTATTAGATTGTAACGAGATTGAAGATAAGATGTTTCAGGTTTTATTTGGTGATTGTAACATATCGCATGTGTTGTTTTTAACATATCACATGTGTTGTTTTTAACATATCGCATGTATTAAAGTCTGAATAATTTCGCATGTTTAAGTTGGATATTTTGCACAAAATAAAGTCTGAATATGTAATTTCGCATGTTTGAGTTGGACATTTCGCACACTATAAAGTTTTAACATGTTGAGCTCAATATTTTCACGCTTTAAAAGTAATGATATGTAATTTCGCATAGTGTATTTTATAATTCAGTTCAATAATTCAAATCAAATAATTCAGTTCGATAATTGATATCAATCATTCATATCAATAATTTTACAGTGCTTTTTCTTTTATTATAAAGTTTATCTTTTTATCACAATTTCAAACCACTTATATCTTATCTTATAAAAAAATGGCAAACCTCCCAACATCCTCTTCTGAATCAAGTATCAAACAGGCTTTGAGAAAAAAGATTCAGGAACAAATTCAAGAGGATCGATCATGTCAAGAGATGCTGGAAACCAACATTTCTCATGTAACAGAAAACATGAAGAGAAGATAAGAAATTGTGAACTTGCTATCTCAGATGCATGTGAGTAGTCTTCAAGAAATTGCTGTTATGTTCATGGTTGATCTGGGTGAGAGGGATGAGAAGCAGTTGAAAGAGTTGGCAGATGCAATAACTATCTTAATATACTCGATGGAGATGAAAATGAAGTTCCTTTCATCTTTTGAATGAACTTGTTTATTTTGTGTCTTAGTAGTTTTCTGTTTTAGTGCTTTATTTAATAAAAATGCAAGTTTTATATGTTCCATATAATTCGCATGTTGTGTTATGGCATGGGATTTAATTTCGCATGTTTATTTTCCATATTTTGCATATTATAAGCAATTCAATGTCAAACATGCGATTTTATACATAAAACATGCGAAATTAAAAACATTAATGTAATCTAACAAGTCTAAATATGCAACATAAATTCAACATCAAACAAGTATATTCGTCCTTTCCAAGAAATGCTTTCAACCTATCTGTGATTACTTTGTCCAAATCTTTGATATACTTTTCTTTGTCTGGCCTTTTATCGAAAGCATTTGTCTCTTTAATTATTCGTTGATGCTCCAAATTATATTCTGATAGAATGATCTTATATATCTGTGTCTCAGGAGATGAAGTTGTGAATTCTGTCTATTGTTTACTTCATCTTCTATCACAGACCCAGTCAACCATGGTGTCCCCCCTTGTATGTTTCCATATGACGCATCGTAAACACTCCACAGTCTATACCGTTAGTAAGCGTCCTCCATTCCATCTCTTTTCTTTCTATCATCAATGTTTCAAGTGCTTTTATAGCTGGTGTTGGTTTTAAGACCTTTTGTAGGTATAAAACCAGTACCCTTCTCTGTAATATAGCAACATTGTGTCAGTAGCTTTACATAAATATAACATGTATATGAAGAATTTTTTGTATTACCAGTGTGTCTGGAAGCCCCATGTATCTTTCCTCAAAATCTTGTTTAGCTGCTGAATTGTCAATCAGCTCAATTTTGCCGGTTTTCAAGTGGAAGCACAAGACATAGAAGTGGTCACCTTGAAGTACCGGAATAAACACGAAGTCAATCGACTCAAGTTTTTTTACATCATGTTTCAGTAATATGTCTTCAAAATTTGAGGCAAATACATTTAGACGTTGGTTGCCTGTGTAAGTCTCCTTGTACATGATATCCGCTGTATGTTATGTAATTAGAATCAATGTTAAGTAATGTATTACAAGGTATTTATACATGCGAAATTAGTACATGCAAAATAATGTGTGAAAATTTTTCACATGCGAATTGCTTATATACTGTATGCGAAATCTCTATAGTATGCGAAATGTTGAATATGCATTTTCTGTTTAGACAAACAGACCATCATTGTGCTAAACAAGAAGAGTCTGTATGGTGATGATTTTCTATCCCTCTTCTTCTCTTCAAGGTTGAGAACATCCACAAATGCATCGATTCCGTTTGATACTACGTACTGACCACTGAAGAAGCTTTCGAAGATACCTTTGAATGTGCAAACCCCAGTTTTTTATTGGTAAAATACAGCCCTGCCAGGCAAAAATTAAATAATTAAATATTTTGAGTGTATATATATATAGATGTTTTTTAGTTGATATAATTGTTTTACTTACTCTATATTTGCAAATGTAGCAAATGTGCATCGGATCGCACTCAATTCTTGATTTAAGAGTACTTCGTGTATGTTTACCACTCTGTTGCAGAAAGGGGAACAAAATGCTTCTCCAAGGTCTGCACATCTTTTCTCGTTTCGAAGCTTGGCGGCTTCTATTGTCTTATAAAGGAGTTCATTTAACCCCTTTGGTACAATTTCTTTACTAGCCTTTTGTTTTGCAGCTTGAGTTGGTTTTGAGTTTTTTCTCCCCCTTCCTAGGGTCTTTCCCTTTTTTACAACCAGGGTGGGTGCCAGGCTTGAAAGCGACTCAACTGATTGCAATTCCTCAGCCGTCACCTGAGGGCATACCACTTCTGGTTCCTTCTCAACTTCGATACCTGAATCGGTTTGTTGGGGGTCCTTCTGTGTAGTTTCTCCTAAAGAAACTGCTTCCACTTCTTGTTCCTTTTCTTGAACTTTTTCTGGAATTTTTGTGTAGATTCGGCTACGTTCACTGTTCCTTCTATCCCAGTTTCGGTTTCACCACTTTCTGCAGGCCAGATTAAGTTAAAAAATATAATATTTTGTTCTTTTATTTTTTCTGATATAAAGTGTTTTTTACATTGGACATGTGGTTTGTAAGCGTATACACCCGTTTCCACAGTTTGAATGTTTGCCAATAAGGGTGTCTGTTACTCCATCATCTGTATTTGTCAATCCTTCATCATCTGGTTGTAGTACCTATAGACACAAATTATTGAATTTTAATACCTCGTAATCAAAAGTGCATGCTATACATGACATGAGAAATCAAATATCAATTGTATGCATGAAATCACATGTGTATTTTAAGAAATCGCATGTGTATAGGAAATACAATGTTTATATAAATTCGCACGTGTTAATTTGAAATCGTATGTTTACCTTCTGATTCCATTTGTTTGACACTGTCCAAAACATTGGATATTACTTGTTGAGCTTCTTCATTATGTCTACATTCTTCATTTGTTTTATCTTTTTGATGAACATCAGAAGGTGCATTTGCAGGCTGTTGATGATGAACATCAGAAGGTGCAGTTCCAAGCTCTTGATCAATATCAGACGGTGCAGTTCCAGGCTTTTGAACCGAATCAGGCGGCACACAAATGAGATTATTCCGAAGTGTCTCATCCCACTGCTTACAGGTCTCCATAATCTCCGGATCCCAAAAACACTTGGTTTTTGCATCTGAAACTAAGTTGTTCGTCCCTTGAACAATTTGAAGCATTTCAATATATTTTTTTGACATTGGTTTTCATTTTTTTTCAACAGGTTCTGTAATATTTTTTGAGTTAAAATACTATCAATCTAGATGTTAGAATAAATAGATTAAGTGAAATTAATATTTGTTGGGCTTACTTTTTTGTTGATGTTCAAAGCCTCTCGATTTCATTGATGGGCTGAATCGTAGACTACCATTGGTGAAAGTGGAACAAGAGTGTTGCAATAGTCCATCATTTTGTGTGTCTTTGTCCCAACTCCCATCACAAGGTTCAACTGAGACATTTCATGGAGGTCAAAACTGAAATCCATCATATCATCAATGTTCTCGTTAAGGTCTTCCTCGGTTTCTATGTTTTCTACTGCACGTGCAATCCTTCTTCTGTAGCTTTTTGTGGTGTCAATGGGTCGTATTGTATACTCCTCCGTTGAACAACCCTGTTCATTTTCATTTTCACTCTCATTTGTCCACAGAGGTCCGTTATCCGAAATATGCTCCTCGACTTTATCAATCTCCATAGATGTGATATAACGAATATCCGGTATATCCACGACTTTCTCGAACAGTTGAAGCCTCTTGTTGTACTCATGCGTGTATAGAAGCTGTATAAATATAAAAAGGAGTTGATTTTTAATTAAAATATGTATTTTTATTTTATCTTCAAAGTCATCATCTGACTCTATTTTCTACAAAATCGCATGCTATCAGACAAAAACCTTATAAAAGCGCATGTATTCTTTAACCATTTACCAAAACTCACTAATCTGATAAAATCGCATGAATGAGTTATGAATTCGCATGTATTAGTTAACCATTACCAAAAATATCTAATCTTATAAATCGCATGCTTCAGACAAAAAACATTTATAAACTCTCATGTTTTATTTAATCATATAACAAAACTAACTAATCTTGTAAATATGATATCAAATGTAGTAAAGCATACCGTAAGAAAGGCAACAGGTCCCACGAACTGTATTTTTGTGTTCTTCCAGCCCGCTCTTGTACGACGCAAAGTGTCCAGTAGATATGAGCACCAATCTAGATGTGGTATATCCTCAACTGCCTCTACACCAAGCAAACATATATCATTTGCAGTTGTGGCCTTTGTAATCTCCGCAAAAAAATGTCATCCAGTACACCAGGAAATTTATTCTAAATAGGCTCTCCCCATCTCTTTGATTATCTATTGCATTTGCAATTAAGCAATAGGTAATTCTCGCGTTTTCCCCCATTGACTGATGAATGTATCCATAACAGTATTTCCAATTTTGGGTTCTTTACTCTTTTCAATCTTTTCAACCTTTTTAACTTTTTCTTTTATCAACTATTATTCAACTGGCTTTGGTCCCTTTGGTATTCCAAATACCTCATAAACTGTGTCCGATGTAATCTTTATTTGGTGTTTACCTACGTTTAGCGTATCAAACATCTCGTCAAAGTTTCTGGCTAGCCAATATCCCAAACGTGTCGAAATATGGTTGATATTCATATCTAGAATAGCCCCAAAGCCCATATTCTTCACCTCATCAACCTGTTCTTTTGAAATTTTTTCCACAGTTTCCATATATGATGTAGGTTGACATCTCAACAGTATTGCTTCGTTGCTGTATTCAATGAAAGTCCTAGGTTCTGTTCTAGGTGGTTCCGGCTGGCTTGGTTTTTTTCCCTGTTCAACTTTTTTTGAAGGTTTTTTTGTTTGTATTTTAGATCTCTTGTCATCTTTTTTTTTTTTGGTAGTGGCTCAACAAAGTCATTGATGGATGGGTTTAGGAATGTGATTTATATGTGTTTAATGTCTAACCTTATGCATATTTGATCGTTTATACGTGTGGTATTGAATAACTACGAGAAAATTGTGTTTTTTAGGTTAAACACGAAGATTGGACGTATTTTGAGGAAAACAAATGGAGTGGAATTAAGGTTCTTAAGAGATAAAATGATAGAGGGCGGAATTACGAAGACGTAGGCGAAAACGGTGCGTAAAACAAAGCTAAAACGAAAAAGTTATGAAGAAAACAGTTTTTGAAGGGATCTGCCGAGTGACCAGAAAGTCTGGACCATAGCTTACGGTCCAGGACCGCAGCTCACGGTCCATTTTGATGTCTGTCGTTAAGGACATGCAAAAACCAAAATTAACTAGGTAGCTAGAGTAAGCCAGGTATCAAACCAGAGGAGTATTGTGGAAAGTGTTGTGGATTAAATACTATTAAACTAAATGCAAAAATATAAAACTTGTTTATTTGGGGGTTTGATTAAACTATGAATTACTAAAACGAGGTTGTGATCAATAGGAGAAACAATGGTTCCTCCGGATTTTAGATTCAAAGCCAATTCAATTACGTATTTGATTGTTTACAATTACATATAAATAATTGTATAACCTGATTAATTGATTGTATAAAAGAGGACTAAGTACTCTGATTGATTAACAACTAGAGGTTATCACACGATTATCAATTGAAGATTACCAAACCCAATCCCTATCTAATATATCCCAATTACTAGAACTCTTGGGAATTGAAAGAATCAAAACTAGGTTTAAAGCAAAATCAACCGTTTACAAATCAATCAAGTCAAATCAACCGGTAACAAGCATCAAATGCTTAGATTACCAGATTTAAACAATAATCCAAACACATAAATCAAGTTGCTTACAAGAATCCTCCACCCGGAGGAAACCACTAAGGTTCTGGCCGCTCATCTCAGTTGTATGATCTTCACACGTGATGTGCGCTAGGTGTGATATATATTTAAGTATATTTTAAGCCCTTTTTAACACTTTATTCAAGTTTTAAATTTATAAAACACTATATTTACTAACACAAACACACATATGGGCAAGTGCACCCATCGTGAGTGTAGTAGTGTTGGTAAGATACCGAGGTCGTCCAAGGACACAAGAGCTTTTAGTACCGGGGTATCCTCAACGTCTAATCAAATCAAAAATTTAGAAAAAGGTTTTAAAACAAGAAAATAAAACTAACTAAAAATGCTGAAAATAAAAATTAAAAATAAAAACAGATAGACAAGATGAATCACTTGGATCCAACTCGCCTTTAGTGTAACCTTTGATTATCCGTACTTTTGCACTTTTTAAGAGATTATCTTAGTTATAGTAGTAGGCCCCTATTTTGAAGGTGACGTTACCCTCAACCCAGTAGTTTGAGTCAGCAAGGATACAATCCTAAAGGGTTGGATTATTGAACGATAATTAATTAAGTTATTAATGCGTAATGTGGTGGCCCCTATTTTGAAGGTGACGTTACCCTCGGCTAAGTAGTTTGAGTCAGCAGGGATACAATCCTAAGTAGCCGGGTTAATGTTTTAATAGTAGTTTACATATGAGGTGTAACACCTCGAAAATTTACGTCCTATAATGTGTTGACACGTGTCATAAGTTTGAACGTGTGTAAGAATGTTCTTGAAGGACTAAAGTTGACAAACAATGAAACTATGTAAATATAAGGGTTCAAAGTGTCAACAATGAATAAATATACTTTACAGTAACCCTACATGATGTTTATAACCTTAAACGAATGGATCATGGATCATACGAAGCGAATTGTGAAAGAAAGTGAGAGATTACAAACTACAGGGGTTAAATGTGTCAACATGTTAAGTTATACCTCTGAGTGACCTTTTAGCAAACCCGAAGCCTTGTAACGATTAATTATGCTCACTAGAATGCACCATAAAAATTTCACCAAGTTTCGTTACCGTATGAGAAAGTTATGATAAAATTCGTGTGTGAGGGTTAGAATCGTCAACTTTGAAAATTAGGGCTTTTCGGGTGATCACAAAGTTACCCGAGGACTTTACAAAGTGGGTATAAGTCTTAAAGCCCCCATATGTCAATATTATAGGATAAGAATTCAGGAAAACATGTGAAAACGATGTTTCGGGGGACCAAGGACCAAAATGCAATAAAAGAAAACGTAGTTACCTGATCACAAGTCTCAGGCGGCCCGCCTGAGATTTAACAACATCTAAAGCGGGCCGCATCAGGACCCCAGATGCAGAAAAAACCCACAGGTGGCTGTATCAGCCTTCTAACCGACTTACATGCAAGTTTTTCGATACCTTGGGCTGCCTAAGGTGGTTTTTAGCTTGTAGGACACATGTTGGTGACTTGGTAACACTCCTAGACTTATGTGTTGATGATCCAAGATGTTTGAATTCATATAAAAGACCCACATTATTTTCATTCATCTTGCATTCACTTCCTGATCATTTCTGGAGCATTCAAGCAGATCCCAAGCATTCCAAATCATCCATTAGACAAGTGTAAATACCCTTGACCTTCTCTATTTCAGTTCTGCTTTGTATTTAGCTTAAAAGTCAAACCGACGTAACTACGGTTTGACTTATCGTTTAAGCACAAATGGTCCAGCGATTAGGCTAAGTTAAAGTTGTCATAAGTTGGTATTTATGTGGACTTTAAACCCTTGAAAGGGCATCCACAGATTCGAATCCTAACTAGGTCGTATGTCGAGTCAAACTTGTCCGAAAAAGTCAACAGAATCGTTTAACGCATAATTAACAATATGAAAGGCGTATAATCTGTTTTATCAGTCATATAATTTGATAATAAGTATAAAAACTTGTCTACGCTTGTTTGATTCGACAACTTCCCGTTTTGAACCGATTCGGAGCCGAAAGTCGCTTAGTTTGACTTTCTGCTTTGACTTCGATTCTGACCCGTTTTTGATAGGTTTAGACATGCCTTAAAGTTCCATTAGGACCTAGTTACATGTTGGTATAACCCTCTGCGTTTATACCACTTGAAACCTCGATTGTCCGACGGTTCCGTTAATTGCCTAAATAATGACCATAATACCCTTATAGCCATAAAACGAGATTTTTAGAAATATGAAAGTACAATAATCGTAGTTACTGATTATTGAACATGTCTACAAAATTTCACGTCAATCGGAAGTCTAGATTAGGAGTTATGCTTAATGACGTAATTATAACGTTTATTAGCAATTAAACGGCGTCATTAGCGTAAAACCTATCTAAACCCAATTTTTAACACCAAACCTTTTACCCACTGATGTTAAATAATATTTTAAGATTTTTGAAGATTTTTAATTATTTTTAAACTGATCATAAGCTAGGATTAGCGCATTGATTCGGTAAATACCGAATATACCCTTTTCAGCCATAAAATGAGTTTTACAAATCCTTTTGATGCCAATCCAATTGCTACTGATTTTAAATATTAAATGGAGTGTTTTGAACCTGTTTAACTGATCAGAAAAACTTAGAATACTATTTTAACCCGTACGTCGCTTAAAACGGCTTTATACGCGTATTATACGCATAGTTAGGGTTTAAAACTATTTTGGCATATAAGACTTATAACCAAATGTTATAACCTTTTAAAATAAACCATTTTACTGATTTAATCGGACCCGGATCACAAAAGATAAATTAATTCCTTTTATAATCTTTAAAATGACCAAAATACCCCTACGGGGCTTAATATGAGATTAAACTCGTTTTGGGCATAACGGAAGGTATCCTACTGATATCACAACATATTTAAGGCATGTTAACTTAGGAAACCTGTTTAGGACTCTTATGGTTACCCGTTACGCTTCATACGCGTTCGGTTCGGTTTATGTAACTAGTTTACATAAATTAGCCGAAACGGGTCAAACCTTATCGATTTTATCTCAAAATCCAGAATGTGTACAATATACCCATATTAAGCAAGTCTTCAAACTTTTCGGGTCTAAAACACATTCTATCCGGTCTTCGCTTAATCGTGCGTACGAACCGTATCTTTAAAACTAACCGGTCTAAGCTTAAGCTTAACTAAAGACCGTTAGGATTCTAATAGGTTATTATAAACCTTCGTTCCAGATTAGGAGAACCGGTAAAAGATACTTGCACTCGCTGATTTTGATTTATACTTGCTCAGGTAAATACTTTAACTTATTTCCCTATACGGGCTTGGGGTACGGTATATAAAATACTGTCACACCCCCAAAATCCACATGCGGGGTATCACCGCTTGGAGGCGTGACTGACCAGGATCAAGCCACCAATCATATTGAACCATGTTATTAATAAATTTAATTCAACCAAACAATATGAAAGGTGTTCGAAAACCAAAGTATAGTATCAATGTTTAGCGGAAGCATAAATGTAAAACCCAACATAAGTATAAGTATGAAATGTTATAATGGTAAACAAAGCATTCACGATCCATGTCCACAACGACCATGCCTCCCGTGCAAGCTCCGTGTGAACCTATGGTCCTGCAAGGCATGTAACAGAGAGTCAACAACTAGTTGAGCGAGTTCACAGTTGGTTGTTCAGTTATAGTAATTGTATTGTAAACCGTATGTTCGTTTAGTAACCCATATATCGTATGTACTTGAATCGCATTCTCCCAGACATGTGTGCGAAGAATGTGGGGGGTTTCCCATGTTTTCTAGACTAGGTATATTTGTATCGCAGCCCACCCGGCATGTGTGCGAAGTTCAAAGTATGGTTCGCAGCCATCCCAGGCATGTGTGCGAAGATCAGTCATATTATCGCAGCCAACCCCGGCGTGTGTGCGAAGATTAGTCATATTATCGCAGCCAACCCCGGCGTGTGTGCGAAGATCAGTTCTATAAGTATCACTAGTCTAGTCATATCTTATCAATAACCCTTCCTCACCCGAGGATCATATAACTAAGTTCCATAAGCTAGGTAAGTACAAGTAAATAATCCAAGCTCATTCCCACCCTGGGAATCCCATGCCTTGGTAAGAGTGTGAACTCACCTTGGTTTGCTCGGTATGCTAAGTATGTGCTCACAGTAAATCAATCACGTCCTAAAGTATGCACGTATACATAATCAGTTTGTATTTACGAAGTTGGCACGTAAGTATAATCATAGCAGACGGCACATCAAACAATCACCAAGTAACACATTGCATGCATCCATGATCGTACTAGTCATGCGTATCATTTAACATCAGTTAGTTAGCCCAGTTAACTTTTAACAGAAAGAAATCAAGTTAGTGTGCCGATTACCCATTTGACGAAACACCCTTGTTTCGCCATGAACCCCTTCGACGAAACCCATCCCTTTCGTCGTTATCTCCCTTGACGAATCACATTGTGTTTCGTCATATCTGTTTCGCAGAGATATCAGTTACGTCGCATTATCTAACAGTTACACGATCATCACAGGAAACCCTAATATTCTCTATCAACCACATGCCCAATCATCACGAGATCATTCATAAATAAAATGACTCAACAATGGCCGACAAGTATTAGTTGTTTTCCTGCTGTTAATTGACCATTATATTACATCACTGATCAAGACTTATCAACATGCACACACTCCCATAGGCACATGTGATGGCAGACTAGTCAGATCACAACCCATAGAGAAATCATATATCATTTGCAAGTTAACATGAGTCATGTAGCACGCAAGCAGATTTCAATTGTTCATCAGACCCCATGCTTTTGTTTGTTCCAAGTTGTCGGCCACTACATCATATATTATCTAATCATCATTGCTATTCAACATCTAGCATGCACCCTATTTTGTATATTCATGAAACCCTAATAAATTCAACATATAGTCGTGATTTCTATAACCAACCCTATGTCCACAGAATGTTTCATCAATCAAAAACATATATGTAAACATGTATCTATCAGTTCAAGAATCATGGAATCATTTAAACAAAAGTGTGGCTAACCGAGATAGAATGAATAAAGGATTGATCGCTAAGAAGGGCTTCGAGAACTCAATGTTGCCGTCATACAGAAGAGGGGCTCTAGGGTTTCTAATTGTTAAACGTATGACGAATGGAACAGTATTACTCAAATAATATACGCGTAATTGTACTGGGCCGTTACTGGGCCTCGGCGAATCGTTGGGCCGGCGAAACACTTGTTTCGTCGTGATAAAGATGGCGAAACACCTCACTGTTTCGTCGAGATGTTATTGGCGAAACACATCTTTTGTTTCGTCGAGTACTTCGTGGTTTAATCAGTCTAAGTGTTTTGTAATAATTCCCATGTTATATCATCAATCACATACATGCAACGATCACAATACGTTTCATTATAACACTACATGTACAGTTACAAATCAAACAGTCAAGCAATTGAACAATCAACGTGCAATTAATGCAAAAGTGGAATGTCGGAAACTCGAGTTGTCACATTATCCCCAACTTGAAAGAAATTTCGTCCTGAAATTTAGCATGCGGTTACTGAAGAAGCTAATTGTGTGACGTTGTTTACTTGTTTCGTATCGCGGCTCCCCGAGCAGGTTTGCGAAGATTACTGGTTTTCCTGGGGTGTCACATCATCCCCCCGTTGATTTGGAATTTCGTCCCGAAATTCTGTAGTAGCTTCGGCCTCAGTAGTGGTTGCTTGGTTTCCGAATAACTGGGGATACTTGAGTTTCATTTGATCTTCACGCTCCCAGGTGAACTCTGGGCCGCGACGGGAGTTCCAACGAACTCGTACAAGAGGGATTCTCGTGTTCTTGAGGACCTTAACATCCCGGTCCGTGATTTCAACTGGTTCCTCGACGAAGTGTAACTGTTCGTCGATAGTGAGTTCCTTCAAAGGAACTATGAGGGTCTCATCTGACAGACACTTCTTCAGATTCGACACGTGAAAGACGTTGTGAACTGCACTGAGTTCAACTGGTAAGTTCAGTCTGTAGGCCACTTTGCCTATTTTCTCTATGACTTCGAAAGGTCCAACGTATCGTGGATTGAGCTTGCCTCGTTTGCCAAAACGAACAACACCCTTCCAGGGTGAAACAAAGAGGTGATCGGCATTTACGCCCGTACAATGCCTCAAATGGAGCAGCTTTAATGCTGGTGTGGTAGCTGTTGTTATATGAGAACTCCACTAACGGGAGATGTTTTTCCCAGCCGTTGCCGAAATCGATTACACACGCACGAAGCATGTCTTCTAGAGTTTGAATAGTACGTTCAGACTGCCCATCCGTCTGAGGGTGATAAGCTGTGCTCATGTCTAAACGAGAGCCAAAAGATTTGTGCATGGCTTGCCACAGTTCTGAAGTAAAACGTGCATCACGATCAGAGATAATGGAGGTTGGCACCCCGTGCCTTGAAACCACTTCCTTAAGGTATACGTCTGCTAGAGTGGAGAACTTGTCCGTTTCCTTGATAGCCAAGAAGTGAGCATACTTTGTGAGTCGATCCACGATCACCCAAATAGTATCATTTCCGCGCTGAGATATAGGTAGGCCAGTAACAAAATCCATGGAAATTTGTTCCCATTTCCATTGTGGTATCTCATGTTGTTGGAGTGGGCCTGATGGTTTCTGATATTCCGCTTTAACTCTCGCACAAGTCAAGCACTTGCTAACGTAAGTGGCTATGTGAGCTTTCATGCTAGGCCACCAATATGTAGTTCTGAGGTCGTGGTACATCTTATCCGAACCAGGATGTACTGAGTAGCGAGACTTATGAGCTTCATCCATTACAAGCTCGCGTAAGTTGCCATAGAGTGGGACCCAGATGCGTCCTGTTACATAGTAGGCTCCGTCTGCCTTTTGTTCTAACCGTTGCCTTGAACCGCGTAGGGCTTCAGCCCTGACGTTTTCTGGTTTCAATGCTCCTACCTGAGCATCTCGTATCTGTGAAGGAAGGCTAGACTGAATAGTGAGTTGCAATGCTCGTACACGCCTAGGTGTAGTATCCTTTCGACTGAGGGCGTCGGCCACCACATTGTCTTTGCCCGGATGGTACTTTATAGCACATTCGTAATCGTTCAGTAGTTCGACCCATCTACGTTGTCGCATGTTCAATTCTTTCTGCTTGCATATATGCTCGAGACTCCTGTGATCGGTGTAGATGGTGCACTTAGTGCCATACAGGTAATGTCGCCATATCTTGAGCGCAAAGACAACAGCTCCCAGCTCTAAATCATGTGTTGTGTAATATCTTAATTTGGCGCGAAGCATAAGCAATGACTTTATCTCGTTGCATCAACACACATCCAAGTCCTTGGATAGACGCGTCACAGTAGACTACAAAATCGTCCGTGCCTTCAGGCAATGAGAGGATAGGTGCGCTACAGAGTCTATTCTTTAAGTGCTGAAACGATGTTTCCTGTGTATTACCCCAACGGTAAGCAACACCTTTCTGTGTCAGTAGTGTAAGCGGCTGCAATCTCTGAGAAATCTTTGATGAACCTTCTATAATAACCCGCCAAACCCAAGAATTGGCGTATTTCGGTTGGTGTGCGAGGTGCAGGCCAGTTCTTGATCGAATCTACCTTGGATGGATCGACATGAATCCCATCCTTGTTTACCACGTGGCCTAGGAAGTGGACTTCACGAAGCCAGAAGTCGCATTTTGAAAACTTGGCGTACAACTGTTCTGCTCGAAGGAGTTCTAAAATAAGTCGTAGATGTTGCTCGTGTTCCTCCTGACTCTTCGAATAGATCAGGATGTCGTCAATGAAAACAATAACGAACTTTTCCAAGTAAGGCTTGCACACTCTGTTCATAAGATCCATGAAGACTGCCGGTGCGTTTGTTAATCCGAATGGCATGACCAGAAACTCGTAATGGCCGTAGCGTGTTCTGAATGCTGTTTTGGAGACGTCCTCATCCCGGACTCTCAGTTGATGGTAACCTGACCTCAGATCAATCTTCGAGTAATAGCTCGACCCCTGCAACTGGTCGAATAAGTCATCGATGCGTGGAAGAGGATAGCGATTCTTCACAGTCACCTTGTTCAGTTCGCGGTAGTCTATACACATGCGGAAGGTACCGTCTTTCTTCTTTACAAATAGTACTGGAGCTCCCCAGGGCGAAGAGCTAGGACGTATGAAACCCTTTTCCAAGAGTTCTTGCAGTTGCTTGGAAAGTTCTTCCAGTTCAGTTGGAACTAAGCGATAAGGTGCTCGAGCTATGGGTGCTGCTCCTGGAGCTAGCTCGATCTGAAATTCGACCTGACGATGAGGCGGTAACCCAGGTAACTCCTCAGGAAACACTTGAGGAAAATCGTGTACCACTGGAATATCCTCTAACTTCTTCTCTTTCGTCGATGTATCTGTAACGAGTGCTAAAATAGCTGTGTGGCCCTTTCGCAAGCACTTCTGTGCCTTCAAGAAGGAGATGATGCCACTCACGACACCACTCTTGTCGCCTTGAACTTCGAGAGGTTCTTTTCCAGTACGGGGAATGCGAATGATCTTCTCCTTGCATAGGATCTCTGCTTGTTGTTGGGATAACCAATCCATACCAATGACGATGTCGAAACTACTCAGAGTTATAGGAATGAGATCGATAGAGAAAGTCTGACCAGCGAGGATAAGATTACAACCCTGAACTATTCGTGTGGCCTCTAGACTCTTGCCATAAGCTAATTTTACAACATGTTTAGTGCTTAAGGGAGTTGGTGCACGTTTTAACATTTGGCTAACTTTTAGAGACATATAACTGGTATCCGCACCCGAATCAAACAATACAGTAACATAAAAGTCGTCAAGAAGAAACTTACCCATAACTACGTTGGGATCATTCCTTGCGTCACCCAGACCAATCACGTTCACGCGGCCCCGGCATCATTGTTTCCATTGTTTGCCCCAATGCTATCCCCATGGTCGTCCCTGTCTCCATGGTCGTGGTTCTGAGTCTGGTCCTGGTTTATTTGCGAACAATGTCTCTTGCAGTGATCTTTAGCATCACACTGAAAACATCCCTTAAAACTCTGTTGTTGCTGCTGATTCTGTGGAGATTGAGGCGGTCGTTGCTGTTCTTGAGTTACAGGACGTGAGTTTCGACAATCCTTAGCTTCATGACCTATCTTGAGACACCTCTGACAATGACCCTTGTTGCACTGACCGCTGTGGTGCCTATTGCATTTGTTACACTTTGGATGATTTCCTCGATATCCACTCTGCCCACGACTACCAGAAAATTGCTGACTGGGACTCTGGTAGTCACCTATCTTTTGCTGCTGCGCCAGAGGCTGAACCGGAATTAATCCCTTGCTCAGGTTTCCATCCCACTTGCGTTTGTTGTCACTAGAAGCACATGTAGTAGCAGCTTTAACACGTTTCGGTAGTTTGTTTTGTTCTACTGCCTGGTCTGTGAGACGATGAGCAAGCCGAGTGACTTGTTGGATAGTGCCAAGATTAGCTGCGATCACATGACTCTGAATTTCTGGCACCAGACCCTTGAGATACAGCTCGATATGTTTAGTGGGAGGGTCTACCATAGTGGGACACAATGTGGCTAATTCATTCGATCTCTTCTTATAAACCTCAATTTCAGACCCCGTCATCTGTAAGTTGAGGAACTCCACCTCTAGTTTGTGGATGTCTTCCCGACTGCAAAACTCTTCCTTAACTAGGTCCTTGAACTCGTTCCAGGGGGTGGCATTAGCTGCTGCCAGCCCTAACATTTGAACCTGTGCTTCCCACCAGGTTAATGCAGCACCTTCGAGTGTTCCAGTAGCAAACTTTACTCTACGAGACTCAGGGCAATCACGCACCTCAAAGTCAGTTTCGAGCCTTTCGAACCAATGGAGGAGGCCTACAACTCCCTCAGTACCACTGAAGGTAATAGGTCGGCAATCCTTGAGATTTTTGAAGGTGCAAACAGGTGGCTGTGCGTGTTGACCCCCTGCTTGTATGGCTGCAAGTGCCGCAGCAACTTGTTCGTTAATGAGAGCCGTTAACTGGGCTTGAGTCAAGTTGATACGTCCGGCCATGATCTTCATAGCAAATGTAACGTAAGTGAGAGAGGTTCGCAAATAGTGCGATGACAGAAGAGAGTAAGCACACAAGTGTTCTCAAGCAATAACGAATTAGTAGACAATGTAATGTAAACATACCACGAGCAAAGTTCTATGTAATTCTAGCATGTAGGCAATAAACTTAAACCTTATTTCCTAGAATGTTGAGTCTTGCACGTGGAGCGAGGCGTCGTTGTGGATCGTTGAGCACTGTTCTGGTTATAGTCTGGTTTTAATAAAAACGTTTTCCCCTTATTAAAACCGAGTTCTCTATAACCAATGGCTCTGATACCAATCTGTCACACCCCCAAAATCCACATGCGGGGTATCACCGCTTGGAGGCGTGACTGACCAGGATCAAGCCACCAATCATATTGAACCATGTTATTAATAAATGTAATTCAACCAAACAATATGAAAGGTGTTCGAAAACCAAAGTATAGTATCAATGTTTAGCGGAAGCATAAATGTAAAACCCAACATAAGTATAAGTATGAAATGTTATAATGGTAAACAAAGCATTCACGATCCATGTCCACAACGACCATGCCTCCCGTGCAAGCTCCGTGTGAACCTATGGTCCTGCAAGGCATGTAACAGAGAGTCAACAACTAGTTGAGCGAGTTCACAGTTGGTTGTTCAGTTATAGTAATTGTATTGTAAACCGTATGTTCGTTTAGTAACCCATATATCGTATGTACTTGAATCGCATTCTCCCAGACATGTGTGCGAAGAATGTGGGGGGTTTCCCATGTTTTCTAGACTAGGTATATTTGTATCGCAGCCCACCCGGCATGTGTGCGAAGTTCAAAGTATGGTTCGCAGCCATCCCAGGCATGTGTGCGAAGATCAGTCATATTATCGCAGCCAACCCCGGCGTGTGTGCGAAGATCAGTCATATTATCGCAGCCAACCCCGGCGTGTGTGCGAAGATCAGTTCTATAAGTATCACTAGTCTAGTCGTATCTTATCAATAACCCTTCCTCACCCGAGGACCATATAACTAAGTTCCATAAGCTAGGTAAGTCCAAGTAAATAATCCAAACCCATTTCCACCCTAGGAATCCCATGCCTTGGTAAGAGTGTGAACTCACCTTGGTTTGCTCGGTATGCTAAGTATGTGCTCACAGTAAATCAATCACGTCCTAAAGTATGCACATATACATAATCAGTTTGTATTTACGAAGTTGGCACGTAAGTATAATCATAGCAGACGGCACATCAAACAATCACCAAGTAACACATTGCATGCATCCATGATCGTACTAGTCATGCGTATCATTTAACATCAGTTAGTTAGCCCAGTTAACTTTTAACAGAAAGAAATCAAGTTACTGTGCCGATTACCCATTTGGCGAAACACCCTTGTTTCGCCATGAACCCCTTCGACGAAACCCATCCCTTTCGTCGTTATCTCCCTCGACGAATCACATTGTGTTTCGTCATATCTGTTTCGCAGAGATATCAGTTACGTCGCATTATCCAACAGTTACACGATCATCACAGGAAACCCTAATATTCACTATCAACCACATGCCCAATCATCACGAGATCATTCATAAATAAAATGACTCCACAATGGCCGACAAGTATTAGTTGTTTTCCTGCTGTTAATTGACCATTATATTACATTACTGATCAAGACTTATCAACATGCACACACTCCCATAGGCACATGTGATGGCAGACTAGTCAGATCACAACCCATAGAGAAATCATATATCATTTGCAAGTTAACATGAGTTATGTAGCACGCAAGCAGATTTCAATTGTTCATCAGACCCCATGCTTTTGTTTGTTCCAAGTTGTCGGCCACTACATCATATATTATCTAATCATCATTGCTATTCAACATCTAGCATGCACCCTATTTTGTATATTCATGAAACCCTAATAAATTCAACATATAGTCGTGATTTCTATAACCAACCCTATGTCCACAGAATGTTTCATCAATCAAAAACATATATGTAAACATGTATCTATCAGTTCAAGAATCATGGAATCATTTAAACAAAAGTGTGGCTAACCGAGATAGAATGAATAAAGGATTGATCGCTAAGAAGGGCTTCGAGAACTCAATGTTGCCGTCACACAGAAGAGGGGCTCTAGGGTTTCCAATTTACCAGTGTAAACTGACGTATTTTCTTAAAAAGGTTAAGTGCAGGTACTACGCGTAATAGACTGGCTTGTCTCCTAGCATCCACAATAAGTCTCGCAAGCTTGGATGTCATAGACTGTTGAACACTGTTTCCTTTTATTTTGTTCTACCTGTGGATTTATATTCAACTACTTGTGTTACTTAATATTACAATATCGTTTGGTTGAAATGAATCTATATTTTGCTTCCGCTGTGCATTTAAATATTGTGTTGTTTGACTATTATGTTGCCAACCACGTCACGATACTCCCCTACCGGGCCCACCGGTAATACGTGGTAATTCGGGGTGTGACAGGTTGGTATCAGAGCCAACACTGAGTGAATTAAACACTAGCCTTTTTGTGTTTAATCTCAGTTACACAATTGCACATTCCTAAATCTTCGAGTCTAGACAAAGAACTTAGGAATAATCCAAAATGTTTATTCTTTTTATTATTTAATTTTTGTCCATTATTTTTCCTTGTTATTACCTTGTTTATATTAACAGGTTTAGCTATGCCGCCAAGATTCAGGCGAGGAAGTCGAGGGAAGGAGCCAATGAGCGCCCCTAACGACCACGAGGCCGGGCCTTCAGGCCGGCGAACTCCTTCTGCTACAAGGAGTATAGATCCACGAGAACCTTGGAGGATCTATGAGGAGCCTGCCAGACAATCCACGTCACATATCTCAACGCCTCCATATCATCACTCCTTTGGGCCTCTGTCCGAGAATGAGCCCAACAACCCGCAACCTTCCTACATACCGTTACAGCGATCCTCATCGCAAGATTCTTTCCGCGACCCTACTCCTATCTTTCAGGGCCAGTTTAACCCAGCGGAGTACCTAC
The DNA here is from genome assembly GCA_030545235.1 of Helianthus tuberosus. NCBI lineage: Eukaryota > Viridiplantae > Streptophyta > Magnoliopsida > Asterales > Asteraceae > Helianthus > Helianthus tuberosus. The sequence continues at coordinate 195,516,659 of CM060370.1, read as the reverse complement.
CAGAACAAGTAGGTTTTAACCCACTAGGACCGGAGGATCACTTTTCTGGTGATCAAGATATGGACGAGGACACAGATCCCGTCGATGCTTCAACCGGATCCCTGAACCATCCTTTTGTGATCTCAGACGGTTCGTCTTTTCACGGAACACCATACCAAGGTCCGGATAGTCACATGGCACGGTTCGAACGATGTGAGTGGTACTATACACCATCTGAACACTCATCACCTCACCAGCAGCAGCAGCAGCAAGATCCCTCTGGGGATCCACGTTTCGAGGCAGTCACGCCACCGCCTCCACCGCCGCCAGTTCATCTAGAGCCTCCAGAACCACCAAGACGTAGGAGGACTGGCGCACGGATGTCAACACGAGGAGGGGAGTTTCATTTCAGTACCCCTCAACACTCTAGCGGCAGCCACTACCCGCCTATATATGAAGGCCCACAGATGGGTGGACCTTCAGTTCCAGTTTCAGAGGTGAATTCGGCACCTATTGCACCGCCATCACCGGGTTTTGGCCACCCTATCCCTGCTTATACTACTCCGGCAGCTTACAACCCATACGTACCGCCAGCATACCATAACTATAACTATGCCGAGGCTGACCCATACTTAGTGGCAGCAAACTACCTTGCCCAAAATCCTGAAGGACCATATGGAACCCCTTGGGGAATGGGACATCCAGCTCGTGGGTATCAAGTACCTGCTCAGCCGCCGCCACAGTACCAGCCACCATGGTTTTCTCCACCAGAGCAGGAGGATCTCCGTCAAAGACTGGGCAGGGTTGAGCGAGACCTCCAGAGAAAGCGTAAGAAGAATGAGGGATTCATGAGTGGTTTGGCAAATTTGCTGAAAGGAAAGAAGAAACGGGATCGTTAAATCCCAATATGTATTATTGTATTTCCTTGTTTAAATCAAGTCCCTACGTGGACATTTATTTATGTGTGTATGTAGTCCCTGCGTGGACATCTATCTTTGTACTTAGTCCCTACGAGGACTTGTCTTTATTAGTCCCTGCGTGGACACTTATTTTAGCAAACAGTCCCTGCGAGGACTTGTATTGCCAGTATAGCTCCTGCGTGGGCAAGTGTTTCTGTGAAAAGTCCCGTTTAGGGCAAAATGTACTACTTTTAGTTTTAATGGAATGTAAGTTTATAAATTTCATCTTTGCTATGTTATGCATAATTGAATTATATATGAAATAAATAAATCAGAATCATTCCTTTTAAAATCTATCTGCCTATGTTATTTTTAATTAAGGATCTTAAAAGTATAACCTAGCCTGCATGTCATTTTAAGACCTGGCCCAGATGGTAAAACTCGTTAAAAAGATTCAAATCCCTGTTAACATCTGAAAACATGTTAACACTCCTGGCAGACATGATTCGATAAAAACACACGTGTTATTATTATATAAGGATCTTTTCAAAGATTCCAAACCCAACTAAATGATCTCTGAATCATGGGTTAAATCATTAATATATATGATCAGTTCTTTTTACCATCCATTGGTAATGGAATGCCTACGGGCCCTTCTCATTTTAATATGAGACAAAAGACAGTATTAGTCTGTGACCCTGTCTGATAAAGGTAATGAACTTTGTTCAAACCTTCATGCTTTGATTCTCTGAAATCGTAGCTTATGATCTAAATTGTCCCTGTGACTAAGCCTTATGTGCTAATAAAACTGTTATTGTTTTATAATTAGGATAAAATATATTAGAAATCCTAAATATTGTGAGTAATAAATTAACCATATATGGTCTATGTTTACCACGGTTAATAAATTTGCCATAAAAGACAATTCTATAATAAACTCACCAATAAATTGATGTCGATATGTAACAGTTCAAGCTACATGGCAGACTCAAATGAGGTCAACAGTCACCCAGGGAGAGAGAATGATAATGCCCGAGTAAATGTAGCGGGTGCAGAATTACAGGCAATGATATATAATGCCGTTAATCGAGCTATGGATAGACAGCTCCATGAATCAGGTGGTACCCATGCAAGGACCCAATCTGCACCACACTCTAGAACACCCTCCAGAACTCACACTGCCCACAACAGTAATTCTCACCACTCATCAAACCAGAGGAGTGCTCCATCCCAAAGAGTCATACGGAATCAAGAACCCCGTAATAAGGGTTGCTCCTATAAGTACTTCGTTTCGTGCAAACCCAGGGATTTTAATGGGGAAAAAGGAGCGGTAGATTGCATGACTTGGATGGACGAAATGGATACGGTTGTGGATATTAGTGGTTGTGATAATAGGGACATTGTGAAATTCGTGTCTCAGTCTTTTAAGGGGGAAGCATTAGCTTGGTGGAGATCTTTGATCCAAGCTACGGGGAAAGTCCCGTTGTACAATATGACCTGGGAACAGTTCATGGCACTAATCAAGGAAAATTTTTGCCCTCAACATGAGGTTGAGAAAATTGAATCTGACTTCTTGTCGCTGGTCATGAGAAACCTAGACTGTCAGGCCTACCTTACCAGTTTCAACACTTTGTCAAGGTTGGTTCCATATTTGGTAACTCCGGAACCTAAACGTATAGCTCGATTCATTGGGGGTTTGGCCCTGGAGATCAAAGCAAGTGTGAAGGCTTCCAGACCAACTACTTTTCTGTCCGTAACGGCCATATCATTGTCTCTTACCTTGGATGCGGTCAGGCTGAGATCGCAGAGGAACACTGATACCAAAAAGAGGAAGCGTGAGGATGACAACTCACGACGTTCAGACAAGAAGCAGAAGGGAAACAATGACCATAAGAAGGGGTCAGGATTTAGGAAGGATGGTCAGCAGTCGGGTGAAAAACCCAAATGCAAAATCTGCAAGAGACAGCACTTTGGAAAGTGCAGGTATGAATCAAACTCGAATTCACAATCGAAATCTTTTGCATGTGGCTTGTGCAAGTCCAAGGAACACAAAACCTTGGATTGCAAAAAGATAAAGGATGCGACCTGCTACGGTTGCAATGAAAAGGGGCACATCAAGAGCAATTGCCCAAAATACGCCAAGAAGCCCGAAGAGACTAAGAAGACCAATGCTAGGGTCTTCAGGATGGATGCTAAGGAAGCCGTCAAGGACGACAATGTGATAACAGGTACCTTTCTAGTAAATGATGTTTATGCGAGAGTGTTATTTGATTCAGGCGCTGATAAGTCGTTCGTAGACAATAAGTTTTGTGAATTGTTGAAATTACCTGTTAAGACTTTAAGTGTGAAGTATGAGGTGGAACTAGCAGATGGCACTTTAAAAACCGCTTCAACCTTATTAGATGGATGTTTCATATCCATTAAGAACCACTCTTTTCCTTTGTCCCTACTTCCTTTGAAACTAGCTGGTTTTGACATAGTTTTGGGTATGGACTGGTTATCTAATAACCAGGCCCAGATTATTTGCAATAAGAAGCAAGTGATGATCAAGACTCTGTCTGGTGAATCACTTACTGTCCAGGGAGATACCCAGTATGGGCTACCCGAGAAAATGTCAATACTCAAAGACTCTAAGTGTTTGAAGAAAGGTTGTGTCATCTACATGGCACAAGTGATTATTGATGAGCCGAAGCCCAAGATTGGGGATATCCCCGTCGTTTCTGAATACCCTGGTGTTTTTCCTGAAGAACTACCTGGTTTGCCACCAGATAGACAAGTAGAATTCAGAATTGACATTATTCCTGGATCAGCACCGGTAGCAAGGGCGCCTTATAGGTTGGCACCAACAGAGATGAAGGAATTGAGAACGCAGCTAGATGATTTACTAGCCAAAGGTTTCATCAAACCTAGTTCGTCTCCTTGGGGAGCACCAGTTTTATTTGTCAAGAAGAAGGATGGATCGATGCGTCTGTGCATCGATTACCGCGAGCTTAATAAGGTCACGATCAAGAATAGGTATCCTTTGCCCAGAATCGACGATTTGTTCGATCAGCTTCAAGGGGCAAGTTACTTCTCGAAGATTGATTTGAGGTCAGGCTACCATCAATTGAAGGTCAAAGATGAAGACGTGCACAAGACTGCATTTAGGACTCGTTACGGTCACTACGAGTTCCTAGTGATGCCTTTTGGGCTCACTAATGCACCGGCCGCGTTCATGGATCTCATGAATCGCGTTTGCAAGCCGCACTTAGATAAATTCGTCATCGTTTTCATCGACGACATTCTCATTTACTCAAAGAACCAAGCTGACCACGAGAAGCATCTTCACTGCATTTTGGAACTACTTCAAAAAGAAAAGCTCTATGCCAAGTTCTCGAAGTGTGAATTCTGGCTTCGAGCAGTCCAATTTCTTGGGCATGTTGTTAGTGAGCATGGTATCCAAGTAGATCCTGCTAAAGTTGAAGCTGTCATGAATTGGCACGAGCCAAAGACGCCTACAGAAATTCGTAGCTTCCTAGGTTTGGCAGGATACTATAGACGATTCATTGAAAACTTCTCAAGGATTGCTGCACCCCTGACTTCGCTGACACGTAAGAAGATTAAGTTTGACTGGGGTCCTAAGCAGCAGGAATCCTTTGATATTTTGAAACAAAAGTTGAGCAATGCTCCGGTACTGACATTGCCTGATGGAATAGAGGAGTTTGTAGTTTATTGTGATGCATCACACACCGGGATGGGTTGTGTGCTTATGTAGAAAGGCAAAGTCATTGCTTATGCTTCACGCCAGTTAAAAGTGCACGAAAAGAATTACACCACCCATGACTTGGAATTGGGTGCCGTTGTATTCGCACTAAAACTGTGGAGGCACTACTTATATGGAATCAAATGTGTGATCTATTCTGATCACAAGAGCCTTCAACATCTGTTCAACCAGAAGGACTTGAACATGAGGCAACGCCGTTGGATGGAAACTCTTAATGATTACGATTGTGAAATAAGATACCATCCCGGCAAGGCGAATGTAGTCGCCGATGCCTTGAGTCGGAAGGAGAAGGTGAAACCCATCCGAATCAATGCCAAGCGCATGGAAATAAAGAACAATTTGATTGAAAGGTTGTTAGCTGCACAGAAGGAAGCTGTGTTGGAAGCTAACTATCCTAACGAAAAGCTAGGGGTAACTGAGGAGCAGTTAACACTTAGCAAGGATGGAATTCTTAGATTAAATGGACGAATATGGGTTCCAATTTATGGAGGACTCCGAGATGTTATTCTCCAGGAAGCCCATAGTTCTAAATATTCCATTCATCCTGGAGCTGATAAAATGTACCAGGATCTAAGGGCAAATTATTGGTGGATAGGCTTGAAGAAGTCTGTGGCCACCCATGTAGCTAAATGCTTGACATGTGTGCAAGTCAAAGCCGAGCATCAAAAACCATCAGGTTTGCTACAACAGCCTGAACTTCCTACGTGGAAGTGGGAAATGGTGACGATGGATTTTATCACCAAGTTGCCAAAGACAAGGAAAGGCAATGATACAATATGGGTTATAGTTGATAGACTGACTAAGTCAGCACATTTCTTACCCATCAAGGAGACTTATAGCTCCGACATGTTAGCCCAGTTATACGTTGATAAGATTGTAGCCTTACATGGCATACCTGTGGCTATTATCTCTGACCGAGATACTAGATACACGTCACATTTTTGGAAGAGTTTCCAACAATCTTTGGGCACACGTTTGAATTTTAGTACGGCTTACCATCCTCAGACAGACGGTCAGAGTGAGCGTACTATTCAAACGTTGGAAGACATGCTACGTGCATGTGCGATCGATTTGGGAGGTAGTTGGGATAAGAACCTACCGTTGATCGAATTCTCCTACAACAATAGCTACCATACCAGCATTAAGGCTGCGCCTTTTGAGGCATTATACGGTAGAAAGTGTAGATCGCCTATATGCTGGGCGGAAGTTGGAGATGTCCAGTTACCAGGACCAGAGATCGTGTTCGAAACGACGGACAAGATTGTCCAGATTCGAGACTGTCTCAAAGCTGCCCGGGATAGGCAGAAGAGTTACGCTGATCCCAAGCGTAAGGATTTTAACTTCGAAGTAGGCGATAAGGTGTTGCTTAAAGTATCACCCTGGAAAGGAGTGATGTGATTTGGTAAGAAAGGCAAGCTAAGCCCGAGATACATAGGACCTTTTGAGGTTATCGAACGTGTCGGGTCAGTTGCCTATAAGTTAAACTTACCAGAAGAGCTCAGTAGTATACACAATGTGTTCCACATCTGCAATCTGAAAAAGTGTTTCGCTGACGAATCACTGGTTATACCACATACAGATGCGCATATAGATAAGAGCTTGAAATTTGTGGAAAAACCATTGTCGATCGAGGATCGACAGGTTAAGAAGCTTCGAAGGAAGCATGTACCGATCGTGAAAGTCAAATGGGATGCCCGTAGAGGTCCCGAATATACGTGGGAGGTTGAGTCCACAATGAAAGAGAAATACCCTCATTTGTTTCAGTAAATCTCGGGGTCGAGATTTATATTAAGGGGGTGAGGATGTAACACCTCGAAAATTTACGTCCTATAATGTGTTGACACGTGTCATAAGTTTGAACGTGTGTAAGAATGTTCTTGAAGGACTAAAGTTGACAAACAATGAATCTATGTAAATATAAGGGTTCTAAGTGTCAACAATGAATAAATATACTTTACAGTAACCCTACATGATGTTTATAACCTTAAACGAATGGATCATGGATCATACGAAGCGAATTGTGAAAAAAAGTGAGAGATTACAAACTACAGGGGTTAAATGTGTCAACATGTTAAGTTATACCTCTGAGTGACCTTTTAGCAAACCCGAAGCCTTGTAACGATTAATTATGCTCACTAGAATGCACCATAAAAATTTCACCAAGTTTCGTTACCGTATGAGAAAGTTATGATAAAATTTGTGTGTGAGGGTTAGAATCGTCAACTTTGAAAATTAGGGCTTTTCGGGTGATCACAAAGTTACCCGAGGACTTTACAAAGTGGGTATAAGTCTTAAAGCCCTCATATGTCAATATTATAGGACAAGAATTCAGGAAAACATGTGAAAACGATGTTTCGGGGGACCAAGGACCAAAATGCAATAAAAGAAAACGTAGTTACCTGATCACAAGTCTCAGGCGGCCCGCCTGAGATTTGACAACATCTAAAGCGGGCCGCATCAGGACCCCGGATGCAGAAAAAACCCACAGGTGGCTGTATCAGCCTTCTAACCGACTTACATGCAAGTTTTTCGATACCTTGGGCTGCCTAAGGTGGTTTTTAGCTTGTAGGACACATGTTGGTGACTTGGTAACACTCCTAGACTTATGTGTTGATGATCCAAGATGTTTGAATTCATATAAAAGACCCACATTATTTGCATTCATCTTGCATTCACTTCCTGATCATTTCTGGAGCATTCAAGCAGATCCCAAGCATTCCAAATCATCCATTAGACAAGTGTAAGTACCCTTGACCTTTTCTATTTCAGTTTTGCTTTGTATTTAGCTTAAAAGTCAAACCGACGTAACTACGGTTTGACTTATCGTTTAAGCACAAATGGTCCAGCGATTAGGCTAAGTTAAAGTTGTCATAAGTTGGTATTTATGTGGACTTTAAACCCTTAAAAGGGCATCCACAGATTCGAATCCTAACTAGGTCGTATGTCGAGTCAAACTTATCCGAAAAAGTCAACAGAATCGTTTAACGCATAATTAACAATATGAAAGGCGTATAATCTGTTTTATCAGTCATATAATTTGATAATAAGTATAAAAACTTGTCTACGCTTGTTTGATTCGACAACTTCCCGTTTTGAACCGATTCGGAGCCGAAAGTCGCTTAGTTTGACTTTCTGCTTTGACTTCGATTCTGACCCATTTTTGATAGGTTTAGACATGCCTTAAAGTTCCATTAGGACCTAGTTACATGTTGGTATAACCCTCTGCATTTATACCACTTGAAACCTCGATTGTCCGACGGTTCCGTTAATTGCCTAAATAATGACCATAATACCCTTATAGCCATAAAACGAGATTTTTAGAAATATGAAAGTACAATAATCTTAGTTACTAATTATTGAACATGTCTGCAAAATTTCACGTCAATCGGAAGTCTAGATTAGGAGTTATGCTTAATGACGTAATTATAACGTTTATTAGTAATTAAACGGCGTCATTAGCGTAAAACCTATCTAAACCCAATTTTTAACACCAAACCTTTTACCCACTGATGTTAAATAATATTTTGAGATTTTTGAAGATTTTTAATTATTTTTAAACTGATCATAAGCTAGGATTAGCGCCTTGATTCGGTAAATACCGAATATACCCTTTTCAGCCATAAAATGAGTTTTACAAATCCTTTTGATGCCAATCCAATTGCTACTGATTTTAAATATTAAATGGAGTGTTTTGAACCTGTTTAAATGATCAAGAAACTCAGAATACTATTTTAACCCGTACGTCGCTTAAAACGGCTTTATACGCGTATTATACGCATAGTTAGGGTTTAAAACTATTTTGGCATATAAGACTTATAACCAAATGTTATAACCTGTTAAAATAAACCATTTAACTGATTTAATCGGACCCGGATCACAGAAGATAAATTAATTCCTTTTATAATCTTTAAAATGACCAAAATACCCCTACGGGGCTTAATATGAGATTAAACTCGTTTTGGGCATAACGGAAGGTATCCTACTGATATCACAACATATTTAAGGCATGTTAACTTAGGAAACCTGTTTAGGACTCTTATGGTTACCCGTTACGCTTCATACGCGTTCGGTTCGGTTTATGTAACTAGTTTACATAAATTAGCCGAAACGGGTCAAACCTTATCTCAAAATCCAGAATGTGTATAATATACCCATATTAAGCAAGTCTTCAAACTTGTCGGGTCTAAAACACATTCTATCCGGTCTTCGCTTAATCGTGCGTACGAACCGTATCTTTAAAACTAACCGGTCTAAGCTTAAGCTTAACTAAAGACCGTTAGGATTCTAATAGGTTATTATAAACCTTCGTTCCAGATTAGGAGAACCGGTAAAAGATACTTGCACTCGCTGATTTTGATTTATACTTGCTCAGGTAAATACTTTTAACTTATTTCCCTATACGGGCTTGGGGTACAGTATATAAAATACCGCTTGGTCGGACATTGAATCTTTAATTGTATGATGGTTAAAGTATTGAGATGTTTCGTTTAAATTTTTTTGTTTGCTTAAAGCCTTTGGGGGTTAATGACCGTGTCCCGGATATCCCTGGCATCATTTTACGAAATGGCCACGACCTTAGCACTCAGGTGTAGGCGTACACCTGTCAGTGTCTCATAAATAAAGTGGTGTGTCCATTGATCTTTAACCCGGCTCGATCCGGGCTACTGAACGCATAAGGAACATGTAAATCCTTTACAAGTTTATATATTTAAATAAGTAACCCAAGTTATAAAATATTATTTGTGCCTTGTGCCTTAAATGCATTTTCTTAAACTCTTTTCAAAATGAGTCGGTTGATTGTATTTACCAGTGTAAACTGACGTATTTTCTTAAAAAGGTTAAGTGCAGGTACTACGCGTAATAGACTGGCTTGTCTCCTAGCATCCACAATAAGTCTCGCAAGCTTGGATGTCATAGACTGTTGAACACTGTTTCCTTTTATTTTGTTCTACCTGTGGATTTATATTTAACTACTTGTGATACTTAATATTACAATATCGTTTGGTTGAAATGAATCTATATTTTGCTTCCGCTGTGCATTTAAATATTGTGTTGTTTGACTATTATGTTGCCAACCACGTCACGATACTCCCCTACCGGGCCCACCGGTAATACGTGGTAATTCGGGGTGTGACATGAGGGGATCAAGGAGTTCGGACCCCCGCCATCCAATACCAGTGGGTATTGAAGGAGGTCCTACTAAACTTGACCTAGGTCCTTGCAGGATCTATACACTGAACAAGGCAAGACGCTTACCAAACCATTCCCTTAACCCCCGACCAGGTAGCCAACATATCTCCATATAGACCGTGGAGATATGAATGGTGAAAATCTTTTAATTTATATAGACAGTAAAATAATGCCAAGACACCACGAACAAATGATAAGGAAGATTCACCTTCAACATAAGAAACTAGTTATTAAAGTCATTGATACATAACCAAATAAAAAATGCGAAAAGATTAAAAATAAAAAGTGTTACACTAAATGCTTGTCTTCACCAAGTGATGTAAGAGACTTAGGCAAACATGGCCTTTGATTGTCAAGAACTCTTACGATCAATCTTGGATCCCGAGACTACTCACACACTCTATGATGGATTATGGATGATGGTGGTGGATGTGGGTTGTGATGGTGGTGGTGGGTGGGTGAAGTGTGAGAGAGGTGGTTTGCCAAGTGATGATTTGCAAGTGAGCCAAACACCCCTATTTATAGCCTGCACAGAAGCCCGGACACGACCCCGTGTCTATTGGGCATGGCCCCGTGTCCACCCATCTTCTCTTTCTTCATTAATTGCAGTTTGTCTGCATTAGTTGACCACGCCCCCGTGTCCGCTGGGCACGACCCCGTGTGCAGAAGCGTATCTGTACTATCATGATTTTCCTAGATTCTGCGAATCTTAGCATTGACCACGGCCCCGTGTCCGCTAGCCACGCCCCCGTGTTTGGAAATAGAAGCTTCTACAGCTTTGTCTTTTCTGCAGACACTTGGGCACGCCCCCGTGTTCATTGAGCACGGGGCGTGTTCAGCCTTCTGATGTCTTGTTTTTACTTAGGAAGATGCTGTCGAGGGGTCGGGCATGCCACGTTTATTCTTTTTCTTGTATTATTGTTAGATTTGGCTGCATTTTTGCTTCTTTTGTTCATTTAAGCTCATTTAACCCTGAAAATACAAAATGAAGACAAAAACACACTTTTTTCAACATTAGTACTAAAAAAGGGTTAGTTTTATGCCTCATTTGATGTAATTTATTTGTTGCATTTTGCACACATCAAATACCCCCACACTTGAATCTTTGCTTGTCCTCAAGCAAAACTCTTTATTTTGTGGCTTACACACCCAAATGGAACGGGTAGAAGAGAAGGTTTTGGGCTTGTCATAGAGTGTCGGGATTCCAAGATTCTTTATTGGGTTTTATTTTTACTTTATTTACAATCCTATTCGTTATGATTTATTTAGAACATTACATAAGAGAAATTATTTATTTGGGCATAACATGCCTCTTTAAAATTCCATTTATATACAAGTTCACATACCTCATGGGGGATCACTCAACACTCCGCCGAAGATGTATTTTTTGTGAAACACTCGAGAGCGGCATGGAACTTACTTCTACCATATGCTTGCCAAGCAATCAATCCTCCTTTTTAACTATAAACCTTTGTAAATATCAAGAGGACTTTGGGGAAGGGTTAGGCTTGGGTTAAAGGTAGGTGGTTGGGTTAGTGGTTAGTAGAAAAGGGCGAAAGGCGTAAAAAGCGTCGGTTTTCGTAAAACATTTTGTTTTTTGTGACTTTTTATTTCAATGAAGCATTATTCAAACAAGCCTTCTTTTGATGAGCTTTGTTTGTTTATTGCTAACTTCATTTTTCTTTTCTTCTCTTTTTTTTTTTGATAAGGAAGTCACAAGAAAACCGAGCTTTGTTACTAAAATAAAAGGGTTTAAAATGAAAAAGGGTTTTGGTGGGTAAAAGGGTGTTTGTTTTGGGTTTAGAAATGAAAAGGTTTAGGCTCAAAGGGGTTAACTAGGGGGATTTTGGGTAGGTGGTAAAAATAAAAATAAAACAATGGTGTTGAAATAAAAAGGTTAGTCCTAATGCCTCCATCATTTACTTACTTGGGTTTAAGTTGGTAAGGACCGGGAATGTATCGTCGTGGCAAGTTGTAGAGTCGTAAGAAGCCAAGCGGCTATTCACACAAGAAACGAAAAATGAGCATTTAGTTTAAAGATGTGTATTTGTATGCTCAATAAAGGCTCAAAACTCACTTTCTTGTGGGAATAGGTTCTTATGTGATCAAGTATATATAATCAAATTTTAACTAGATTTGTCATGCCATTTCATAATTTTCTCATGTTGGTTCTTTTTATCACGACGCTATCGGTTGTAAATTTGTAAAAATATAACCTTTTTAGGACTTTGTTATTCCCAAATTAAACCAAGACAAGTAGAAAATGAAAAAAAATTTGAAAAAATTTGGGGTGTTTAGCGGTTCCAATAGAGTTTTGTGTAAGGCTTGTAATTAGGACTTGCAAAATTCAAGGTTTTAGCATCCCCCCTCACTTAAATTACACATTGTCCTCAATGTGTCCCAAAAATAAGTTTTTAGGTTGATTAAATGTGTAAAAGGTGTGTTAAAAACAAAATTTTATGTTACTGGGCATCTGGACACGGCCCCGTGTCGGATGAACACGACCCCGTGTATAGAGTGCCAGTAACAAGAACTTACAGAAGGTGGACACGGGGGCGTGCTAGATGAACACGACCCTGTGTCTGGCGAAAGTCTGCATAAATAAAACAAACAGCAGGTCTGGGCGATGGGCACGGGGGCGTGTCGGCTGAGCACGTCCCCGTGTAGACAAACTGCAAAAGTGTAAAACAGGTTTCTGGCTTCGGTTTTGCTGTCTCGGCTTTAGTAGCACTAATATTTAGTGATCTAAACCTCGTATGTACCTATTTAACCAATAAATACCACACCAAACAATAACAAACATCCTAATTTACCAACGTTAATCATCCATACCACAAGTTAAAAAGAAAAAGAAATGCAGAAATTAAAAAGTGTTAGAGAAAGTAAACTGTTCAACAAGCAGCACGCAGGCCGGAAATTGTTCATAAGATAAGGGGGGTTAACCTGTGAGACCTTCAACCATGAACCGGTACCTCCATTCCTCCCGCTCAATCCATATCCTCGTTTTCATCATCATCACCTCCTCCTCCTCCGTGGCCCGCCATATACTCCCGGATGTTTCCAATGTCATCCTGCATGTCGGAGATGTTTCTCTCTATTGCTCCGACCCGGGCGTAGGTGTTGCTGGCCATATTGTAGGTATTCCTGGTGCACATAAGGTTCTCCTACAATAAGTCATGTAAGCTTTGAAAGTTAGGAAAACCGCCTCCTTGAGAGGAGGATTGACCTGGATCACCCTGGTGCTGGTAGTGGTACTGAGGAGGAGGACGGATATGTGGAGCGTGTAAGACGAGTGCTTCTTGTGGGTTCCATGCATGCCCTTGAACTCTTTGAAAACTGACCGTCCCATCTTCCGCTTCATAAATCAAGTTCATGGAGCGGCAAATGACCTTGTCTACTCTCCCCGATCATGGCCCCTTGCGGAAGGACCTTGGCATGTTCACGAAGTGCTTGAAGAGGCGATATATCCACCCTCCAAAGAAGATAGGAGTCAGGGGAGGCGATATGCAATGAAGGACTAGTAGATCCCGCAAACCTACAACACCGCTACTGTCGTACCTTTGGCTAAGAGAGTAGGTGAGGACCCTGTGGATGTAGTGGTAAAGAGGGTCTCTCAACTGGGTACTCTTAGTTAGGATCGGGTTGTAGTTGCCTTCTCCTATTTGAGCCCAAGCAGCTTGGCAGTCACTTTCCCTGATCTCGCGTAGACCGCCGGTGTTTTCCTCATCCCCAACATCTTCTTCCGAGTACAACCCCGCCAGAGCCCCAAATTGAGCAATTGAGATACGGCATGTGGTTCCTCCACAGCGAAACTCCAACCCTTCATTGTCAAACGACTCAGCTCTTGTGTTGAAAACGAGCGTGCTGTAGAATTCCATGTTGTATTCATGCACAGAGTGAAGCCGAGTGCAAAGGGCAGCTCGTAGTGGGCCGGTGACGATGTTGTTGAATCGGTCCAATTGGTTCACTACCTCAAGAGTGTTTATGTACACTTGTCTGGGGTTCTCCTCGGGCGTAGTCCTTAACACATCATAACGAGCTTGAGCCGCCAACTCATTAGCATTATACCGAGTGAATTTCTTGGCCATCTGAAAGAAAACAGCAAACAATTAGTGTGAAACAGTGAAACATTTCGAAGAAAACTGAAAACAGTCGGCTGAACACGCCCCGAGTTCATCTGGATTTGGCTGGACACGCCCCCATGCTCAGCGAGCACGACCCCGTGTCCAGGTGGTTGTTTCCCAAAAATCCCATTTTTCGACCTGGTCCTGAAAACTTGAAATTTTTTGGTCCAGTAGGGGTGGTTTTCCCCGAAAATGAAACCCCAAGTGCCGTTTTTCCCAAAACAAACCGTTTATGTCACACCCCAACCGATGGTGGAAACATCAGGGCATGGCACTGAGCGAAACAGATTGTCCAGAAGTTTCCATAACAATTATCATTACCAATTAATTTAAAGTAACACGTCCCATACCATGTCTCAAAAGGTAAACAAATTATTACAGACAAATCTAGTCAAATTGTTCTGTTTTGACAACTCAGATTTCTTTTGCAGACAATTGTTTATTGTTGGTTTCTAGACTTGTCCTAGCCTCAATTTCATCACCGCAAAGTAAAGCAATTAAGCATCCTAAGCACCTGTCACATACGTTAAAGTAAAAGTCAATACACATAGTGTAAAGGTGAGCATACAAGTTTGATAATAGCATATAGAGTTCGAAAGCGTTACGCATAACCAGCACGTACACAGAGTGAAATGAGGCATGTTAGTTATCGACATGAACCTATCGATACCAATGACTGCGGGTTGACTGCCCAAGGCAGTTCGCGATACATACTCACCACTATGAGCCATGTAGGTAATTGTCCTTAACAACCCCCGTGTGAACGGGTGCTGAGTCCAAACTAATAGTACTATCATTGCTAAGACAGGTAGACAGCATTCCATGTGTAAACATAACAAACAAGCATTAATTAAGTCACGTATACATGTAATAACGGTTAGCGTTTAAAGTATTGCGTAGTGTGTTCGATGTGATTTAGTATAAGTAACGTATGTAACACCCAAAAGTGCATAAAGAAAAAAGGGATCGAGTATACTCACAGCGGTTGATGGATTGAAGGGAGCGCTAGAGAGTAGGGTTAGCCTGAACAGATTGATAGCATAACGATAAGCGACGCATAAAACGATGCAAGGTACAAGTGAGTCGGACAGAGGTTCGATCGGATGGTAGTCCGATCGGACGGTTGGTCGTACGAGTGACAGTCCGTTCGGTCGGTCATCCAGTCGGATGGCCGTTCGAGTGGATTGTTTCTTCCTTTGAGAAGGACGTGTTTGTGTATGATGGCTTGACTTTTGAAGTTTTCGTTGTAGTATTTTAAAACATTGAAGTATCTCTACCCTTCAGGTCGATCGATCGAACGACTGTTCGATCGAGCGACAATCCGATAGGTTGGACACTTCAGCGAGAACAAGTTCACAGCAGGTTGTTACTCGATCGGACGGTTGTTCGATCGGGTGACATCCCATGTGCATTGAACATGTTGAAAATTGTTTAAGTGTTGAAGTTTCGAAACATAACATAGTCGGATGGTCGGTCGATCGAGTGGTAACTCGATCGGACTGCAATCCGTTCGGTGTTCCAAAACTCTTGAAGCTTGATTTGAAAACTAAAAGTGGGGCCAAGGTGCAACCCGTACGGGTGGCCGGTCGTTCGGTTGGCTGTCCATTCAGACAGCAGTCCGATCGGACGGCACTCCATCCTGGTCGACCTGTTTGTCTTACACTTGGTGGTTTTGATTGTTTGTCATTTTATCGAGACGTTTTGATATCGTACAGACAGCACCCCATCCTAAGCTCTAGTGACCCGATTGAATAGGAATCACCCAAGTTCAGTCAGTCCACCGGTTCAAGACGTTGGTTCTTGGTTAACCCAAAATCAGTAGTCTCATGGACAGAATACGGATCTTGAACCAACACAACCACAATAATGAGTAGTAAGCCGGCACAAGCTCCGATTCTATCGGTTTTGAGTGCATTGAGTGTAAAAGAGTTGAAAGAAAGTTGGAAAACCTTCTCTCAGTCCTTTTCACCGTGAATATGTTTAGATCTATGAAAGATCTTTGTTTGTTTATGTGGAAATCGGTTAGATCTAAGTTGTTCTTGGTGGATTGAGGCCAAAACATCTTCAAGAACACATGATGACGTCATCCTAGAACACCTTGAATCTTGATGATTTCACGGTTAAAAGTTAAGATTCAAAAGATAGAAAGGTGTAGGAGTGCGTGTAGATTAAGGAAGTACAAGATTTAGGACGAAATCTTACCGGGATTACGAGAAATCGGAGAAAAAGCGAGGTTAGAGCACTGGTCGGACGTCACTTGCCAAAAGTCGAAAGTTTGAAAGTGACAAGGGGTATTTATAGGGTTACCCAAAGTGGAAAGGGATGGAGAGGGGCTGTTCGAACGGTTAGGCAGTCCGATCGGACAGCTGGCTGATCGAGCGGCTGCTCGGTCGATCGGCTGGTCGCCTGGTCGATCAGTAACCTTGTTCGGGTGTTCGGTGCGACGAGTTTTGCTGTTTCGATTGCGATTACGAGCGTTTCGATGCGATAAAGTTTCCTAGTCAAATTAATTTTAATCCCAACTACTATATCAACATACAAGCATCCTTATTTCGTATTCGATTAGCGTTTGCAAAGCATCACAATAGACAATGAAGTCGTCGTTTCCGTCGGGTAGAGTGAGAACAGGAGCATTGCAAAGCATGTGATTGAGGGTTTGGAAAGCAGACTCTTGTTCAGTTCCCCAAACAAAAGGCTTGTCTTTATGCGTAAGAGCGGTAAGCGGCACAGCGATCTTTGAGAATCCTTCGATAAATCGTCGATAGTAGCCGGCTAGTCTGAGAAAAGAACGGACTTCAGACGGGTTCTTAGGTGTAATCCAACTCTTAACGGCTTCAATCTTCGCGGGATCGACGTGAATACCCTGACTATTGACAATGTGACCCAGAAACTGAATCTCTTCCAGCCAAAATTCACACTTAGAGAACTTGGCATAGAGTTGATTCCCCTGGAGTAGCTCGAGAACCAAACGTAGATGTTGCGCGTGTTCGGCTTCCGATTTGGAATAGATAAAGACATCGTCGATGAACACGTTGGTTAAACCAAAAGGCATAACAACGAGTTCATAATCGCCATAACGGGTGCGAAACACGGTTTTGGGTATATCCTCTTCTTGAATGGGTAGTTGGTGATAGCCTGAGCGTAGATCGATCTTCGAGAAACACGTAGCACCTTGTAGCTGATCAAACAAATCATCGATGCGAGGCAGGGGATAGCGATTCTCGATAGTTAACTTATTCAATTCCCGATAGTCGATGCACATCCTGAACGACCCATCCTTCTTTTTAACGAAAAGGACTGGCGCGCCCCAAGGAGAGGTGCTCGGGCGAATGAAGCCTTTCTCAAGTAATTCCTGGAGCTGATTCGAGAGTTCACGCATTTCGGACGGTGCGAGTCGGTAAAGGGCTTTGGCAACGGGGTTGGCTCCAGGAATGACGTCGATACGAAAGTCGATATCACGACTTGGCGGAAGACCGAGAAGATTGTCAGGGAACACATTAGGAAATTAACGAACCACAGGGACGTCTTTCACTTCTGTCTTTCCTTTCTTTTCCTTCTCCACTACTACAATGTTAGCCAAGAAAGCTCTGTATTCCTTGCGGAGACACCTACTAGCTTGGACACATGACATGAGTTTGAGACCTTTCAAAGCAGTTTCACCATAGACACACAATAAATCACCATTCGTGAGCGAGAATCGAATCATCTTATCGAAGCACACAACTTCAGCATGGTTTTCGCGAAGAAAGTCCATGCCTACTATGACATCAAAACTTCCGAGTTGCATCGGAATGAGGTCGATTGGGTAAATGTGATTGCTGAGCTCGAGAGTACAATCACGAAGAATAGAATTAATGGCGACAGTTTTTTGGTGGCGACTTCAACATCGAACGTCGAGGGGAGATGGGAGCGCTTACGACAAAGGAGCTTCTCGAATTCGAATGACACAAAGCAATTATCGGCTCCAGTATCAAACAAACATGAAGCATAAATACCATTCACAAGGAACGTACCACTGACCACGTTGTTGTCAGCCTAGGCTTGGCGCACATTGATGTTGAAAGTTCCGGGGCGTGCGGCTTGTTGCTGCTGCTGTGGCTGTTGCTGCTGGGGCTCTTGTTTCACAACCCTGTTCGGGCACATGTTCGCGAAGTGGTAGGGATCACCACATGAGAAGCAGACTCGGGCGTTGACCGCGGGTGCCTGAGTCGCTTGTTGGCCTTGCGGGGCTGGGAGCAGAGCTTGATGAGCAGTGGCTTGAGCTGGGGCTTGACGAGGACTAGTACGGCAGTTAGCAGTGAAGTGGTCGTACATATTGTAGTGAGCACAGAAACGACAGGCGAGACCCACCGGGTGATGATAAGAGCATGTCGGGCAAGCCGGGTGGGGGCCTGTGTATGCACGCTTTGCAGGCAGTGCATAGGTAACTGGTGCTGGTCGGTGATGAGACTGTGGCTGAGCCGGTACAGCTTGAAGTGGAGCAGCAGTGGTGGTGACAGCACAGTTCTTGTTGCTGGAGCTACTGTTGTTCTTCTTCTTCTTACGGCGTGAGGACTTTGATGGTTGAGCGGTGGCGGTTTCAGCGGTTGGTGCCGCGGTGACTTGATGCAGGTTCTTCAAAGTTTTGTCCCAAAAACCAGCTTTTACCCGCTTGTCGTTGATTTCGGCGGCAAGCAAGTAGGTTTCTTCGATCGTTGCGGTCTTTGCGGCATGCACAAAATCCGCAACACAGTTGGGTAGAGCTCGGATGTACTTCTTGATTGCCATGTCGGGCGTCTTCACTTGATCGGGATAGATGATGCTGAGCTACTTAAAGCAAGCAGTCAGGGCAGCGTTGTCACCTTCCTTCTGCTTAATGTTCCAGAATTCGTCCTCCAGCTTTTGGCGTTCATGAGGAGGACATAATTCGTCAATCATGATGGCCTTCAACTCCTCCCATGTTGTAGGATCGTTTTGCGACCTATATGAGTCATTCAGAGTCAAAACTAAGCTGTTTGAAAGGCGGAAACAGTCAAACAACTGAGAATCAGTGATAGAACGGTGTAGAAACAAAGAATTATACTTAAAACAGGTTTTTCATTGATATTCAACTTGATTACATGGTGAAAATTGGGCAGCACTTCGTTACACGTTCACCTATTTCGTACCAAATGAAAAACCAAGACTGCCTATATATAGGCAACTGATTTCGCACGAAATAGCCACATGCTATTTCGTACGAAATAGCAAACTTTGATTTCGTACGAAATGACTTCTAACAAACATAAAATTACATTTTTGACATATTTAGCCCTATTACAAGCTACCGACATGACCTAGACTGTTGACGTAGGCTATAGACATTATGCACCAACAAACTCCCCCTTGGATATTGCCGGAGTCTTCAGTCAGGTCTTCAGCACAATCTTCACAGGGACTTAAACTTTTCTTCCCTTGGCTTAGGCTTCTTCAGTAACAGCTTCCTAAGCTTTTCATTCTCTTCAGCAGCTTTCTGTCTTTCTTCAGCTTGTTCTTTCATGAATTTACCTCTTTTCGCTTCAAGTTTCTTCTTTTCTTTCTCAGCATTCAACGCTTCCTCTTTCTCAATCTCTCTCCACTTTGTCGACCATTTATTCTCAGCATTAATTCCTTTCTAGAAACAAATAGATACAACTTTCGGAAACTGCATTGCCTGTTCTTTGTCTTCAGCTTTGTAGCAGATCTTGTTTACAAACAAACATTCAATGTCTTTTGTAGAACAGTTGATAATCCATATTGGATCATACAAGTGGATATGTCTAACTTCATTTTCCACCTTGTATGTGATTATAGCTTCGGTCGACAAGCAGTTGTACACCCAACAAACAAATCCTTTGTAAAACTCTTGCTCCATCTTTGGCAAAGGAATGTTCTTGATCACTCTGGGTTTCTTTATCTGCAAGATGGTTTCTTCATTGCCAGTCACTGGATTTATCTACCTCACTTTCTTTGGATAATGAGGCTTCCAGTGTTTGAATTCTTTGTAAGCTTCAAACTTGATTAATCCCCAAACAGGCACATCATGCTTTCTGATAGGATAATCCAAAGTTCTGACTTTTGCAAGCTCTTCAACATCCCACCATGGTAACGACATGATATCCTGAATGTATTCAAAATACTGAACACCATATTCTCGACGAATAGCATACACATTCACTTGTGGCAAGAATCCCCAGCTGATAATGTCACCAAGTGATACTTCTCTATCTCTCTTATAAAACTTCAGTGGACGTTTGAATTTTATTTCAGTACTCTTTCTAAACCATTTCTTCCCCTCTTCCCGTTGTTCATCTTTCAGTGTACCATCAAAGTTTTTATCTTTCAAACATTCTTCAACTTTTCTTCTCAATTCATCAATGTTTGCTTGACTGAAAAATTCAACAAGCGTTGGAAAATCAGAAGTATCAACATTCCCACTTTCTTCATCACTGCAATCTTCAACCTCAACCCTATCATAGTTATCAGCTTCCTCCACATACTTGTACTGATAATCTGGCTGTTGGTTGATATCAAACTGGTTCAATTCTTCTTCAAAGTCAAACTTGAAGTTAACATCATCAATATGCGTTATCTTGATAATATCATCCATGGTATAAGTATGCCTGATTTCCCCTTCCTCTACATTAGGTTCTAGACGCAGAATCAACTTTTCACTTTCATTAACATTTTGATCATCAACATTCTCCCCCTCTCCATCAGCATTCTCTGGCTCCTCATTTGCATCGTCATGAAGATAATCGTCAACATTCCCTTCATTCGACGCTTCTGTAACTTTAATACCTGAAATACCCTGATCATCTTCATCTCCATCATCATCACTATGACTACTCGCAGAAAATACATCATCTGCATCATCTTTTTCAATGTCATCATCTTCCTCAACTTCATCATCTTCTTCAACATCTTCCTCATCATCAATAACATCATCAATTAACACATCTTCTTCAAATATACCAGAAACAGCAGAAATAGGACGAGGATTTTGGATAGGTGATTCAGATACAGTTGATGTAACAATTGCCCTCTCAGTGACTTCAGAAACACCTTCAATACTTTTACCCTTATTCTTCATATCAGCTTCAATCTCAGCTTGACGTTTTGCTCTAACCTCCTCAATCTTTATTTCTTCGAATTTCTGTTCAACAGTCTTGCCAAGCAATTCTTCTATCACTTTCTTTAGCATATAATCCTCATGCTCTCTTCTTGCATTGTTGGCCTCCAACTCTTTGTTCTTTAGCTCATAATACTTGTTCTGTTCATCTCTTCTCGATTTTTCTTTTTCCAACTCTGCTACTTTAACTTTCAAAATATCAATTTCAGCTTGATCGGATTCAACTTTCTTCAATAGAGATGAATTCTCAGCTTCAACTGTTTTTACACGTTTTTCTAGCTTCTTTTCACGATCTAACAACTTTTTATTCTCAACTGCCACTTCTTCCACCTTCTTTTGTAGCTTCTTCACAAGTTCATCATTCACAAAACTGAAATCTCCAATATCATCAAGAGCAATATTCTCAGGAAACTTTGGAAAATCTTTAAAACCTGAAGAACCTGGAGTGGTTTGTACTTGTGGTTGGGTAGATGGTGGTGTTTGAAGTATATGTGGTGAAGTGATAATAGGTTGTTCATGTGGTGGTGATAGTTGTGGTGGTGGTGATGGTGATGGTGGTTGTGGTGGTGATGAATGAATTGGTGGTTGATGTGGTGATTTAGGTGGTGATGGTTCAGGTGGTGGTGATGGTGGTTGAATTGGTTCTTGGATTGGTTTCTTCTTTAGCAAGACTTTCAACCTCTTTGCTACCTTCGGAGTTACAACATGTTTTCTAGCAGATTGCTTCTTCCTACCACCAGATGATGGTGGTGTTTGAGATTCTTAAACGTGATCTGGAGATGGAATGTACAAATCATCATCTTTATCCTCTCTCCTTTTTCTCTTTAACTTTTTCTCCTTCTCTATTTCAGCCCGAATTCTTTTTGCACGTTCAGTTTCATTAATTTCTTCTTCAGATGAGCTTGATGAACTATCCTCTACATCGTCACCTTTATTGTCACCCACATTTTTTCCAGCTGCTTTAGCTGCTTCATCAGCTTTAAGACTTTTGTTAAGAGCTTTCAATAAACGGTCAGATTCTGGAGATAAACGAACTTGATAGTAATCTTATTGAGTTCACGATAGTCAATGCGAGGAAGACGGTATCGGTTCTTGATAGTAATCTTATTGAGTTCACGATAGTCAATACACATATGGAATGACCCATCTTTCTTTTTGACAAACAAAACGGGAGCGCCCCAAGGAGAAGTACTAGGGCGTATAAAGCCTTTATCAAGAAGCTCTTGAAGTTGGCTCGAGAGCTCTTGCATCTCAGAGGGTGCTAAACTGTAAGGAGACTTAGCGACAGGCGTAGAGCCAGGCACTAAATCGATGCGAAAATCGACAGAACGAGCAGGAGGCGGACCAGGAAGGTCATTAGGAAATACATCGGGGAAATCACGTACGACGGGAATGTCACTTATGCTTGGGCTTTTGTCCTTCTTTTCCACAATATGGGCGAGAAAGGCGAAAGTACCCTTGCGTAAGCATTTGTTCGCTTGGATATCGTACAGACAGCACCCCATCCTAAGCTCTAGTGACCGATTGAACAGGAATCACCCAAGTTCAGTCAGACCACCGGTTCGAGACGTTGGTTCTTGGTTAACCCGAAATCGGTAGTCTCGTGGACAGAATACGGATCTTGAACCAACACAACCACAATAATGAGTAGTAAGCCGGCACAAGCTCCGATTCTATCGGTTTTGAGTGCATTGAGTGTAAAAGAGTTGAAAGAAAGTTGGAAAACCTTCTCTCAGTCCTTTTCACCGTGAATATGTTTAGATCTATGAAAGATCTTTGTTTGTTTATGTGGAAATCGGTTAGATCTAAGTTGTTCTTGGTGGATTGAGGCCAAAACATGAAGTTCTTCAAGAACACATGATGACGTCATCCTAGAACACCTTGAATCTTCATGATTTCATGGTTAAAAGTTAAGATTCAAAAGATAGAAAGGTGTAGGAGTGTGTGTAGATTAAGGAAGTACAAGATTTAGGAAGAAATCTTACCGGGATTACGAGAAATCGGAGAAAAAGCGAGGTTAGAGCACTGGTCGGACGTCACTTGCCAAAAGTAGAAAGCTTGAAAGTGACAAGAGGTATTTATAGGGTTACCAAAAGTAGAAAGGGGTGGAGAGGGGCTGGTCGAACGGTTAGGCAGTCCGATCGGACAGCTGTCCAATAGAGCAGCTGCTCGGTCGATCGGCTGGCCGATCGACTGGTCGCCTGGTCGATCAGTCACCTTGTTCGGGTGTTCGGTGCGACGAGTTTTGTTGTTTCGATTGCGATTGCAAGAGTTTCGATGCGATAGAGTTTCCTAGTCAAATTACTTTTAAGCCCAACTACTATATCAACATACAAGCATCCTTATTTCGTATTCGATTAGCGTTTGCGATTCGATTGCGATTGAGTTCGATTGTGATGCGATTGATTACCACCACATATATAAATAAACATGCACAAGTAACACATAAGGCACACACACACTTATAACAGTAACCAATTTGCGTAATTCAAGTTGCGAGTGCGGTTACGATAGCGATAAGTCGATTAAACATGCGATAAATAGCGATTATTAATAGATACTCCACATAATACAACTAAAGCGAAAATAAAAATAG
Source organism: Helianthus tuberosus (assembly GCA_030545235.1). NCBI lineage: Eukaryota > Viridiplantae > Streptophyta > Magnoliopsida > Asterales > Asteraceae > Helianthus > Helianthus tuberosus. The sequence goes on along the minus strand of CM060370.1, from coordinate 195,492,979 downwards.
ATTAATTACAAGTCAAAGAAGTCAAAACAGGATTTGAGCAAGGAGAGACAGATCGCAATTAGCAATATTTTCTTCCTTTGACTTCAATCTTGACTTTGACTTTCGAAACACGGGGTGTTACAGTTTACCCCTTCAATTTTATCTTTTTCAGTTCAAAAACAAGGGTTTTGGGTTTTTGTGAGAAATCGGGCAAATCTACAAACAATACAAGTTGGTTTACTTCCTATAACATGAATCTACACTAATGCTAACAGATTTATGCAAAAATTTGAGGTTCGATCCGGTTCAAGTTGAAGAACCCTAAATTTTCCCCAAATTTTTGGTGTTTAAACTACATGCAAGTGCTTAATCTAACTACTAATGATGGTAGAATCATACCTTGATGCTGTTAGAAGTAGGGGAGACGTCGAAATCTTGCAAAAAAATCGCCAGAACCAGAGAGTTATTTGGGGAAACGGGGCGTGTGGAATGAAGAAAATGTTTGGAAAAAGGGTTTTTATCCCGCCAGTTGCGCGGACACGGCCCCGTGGGCGGGCAAGTTTGAACTTTTTTTAGTGCTCGTGTGAGTGCCCTGTTTCCCAAAACTTGGTTTAGAGATCTTACCGATTCAGATGTTTTCCTGATTTTTCGTAACTTACCCGGTATGATGTTGATGCTTGAACCTTTGTGTCATTCTTTGACCGTTTGAAGCGGTATTTCTTCCTCCTCATCCTCAATGAATCCTTGATAAAGCTTCAGCCGTTGGCCATTGACTTTGAACGGAATTCCATTCCGAGATTTAATATCTACTGCACCGTGTGGGAAAATATGGGTGATGGAAAAAGGTCCTGACCACCTAGACTTTAATTTACCAGGAAATAATCAAAGTCGTGAATTAAACAATAGAACCTGATCTCCTACTCGAAATTCATTAGGTTTAATATGTTTATCTTGCAAATTTTTCATTCTTTCCTTATAAATTTCGGAGTTAGAGTATGCATAATTCCTTAATTCGTCTAATTCATTTAGTTGGCAAAATCGATTTTTACCGGCAACTTCTAAGTCTGAGTTTACATTTTTAATTGCCCAGTAGGCCTTGTGAGCTATTTCTACTGGCAAGTGACAACTTTTTCCATAGACGAGCTTATATGGGGTTGTACCTATTGTTGTTTTATAAGCAGTTCGAAAAGCCCATAAAGCATCGTCTAACTTATCGGCCCATTCTTTTTTATTCAACCCTACGGTTTTTTCGAGTATTCTTTTTAAACCTCTATTAGTCACTTCGGCTTGTCCGTTTGTTTGAGGGTGATATGCCGTTGAAACCCGATGATAGACCCCATACCTTGTTAAGATTTTTTCAAGTTGATGGTTACAAAAATGGGTACCTCTATCACTTATTAAATCCTTTGGTGTTCCAAAACGAGAGAATAACCTTTTCAGAAATCTTACCACGACTCTTCCATCGTTGGTTGGAAGTGCCTCGGCCTCGGCCCATTTGGACAAGTAATCTACCACCACAAGTATATATTTGTTTCCTTTTGATGGTGGGAAAGGTCCCATAAAGTCGAGTCCTCACACATAAAAGATTTCACAAACAAGAATGCCATTTTGTGGCATTTCGTTTTTGGAAGAAATATTACCTGTTCTTTGGCAAGCGTCACATGCCTTGACAAGACTTTGGGCGTCTTTGTAAATGGTTGGCCAGTAAAATCCTGAATCAAATACCTTTCGTGCGGTACTTGCGGCACCATGATGTCCTCCATATGGACCTTCATGACAATGGCGGAGAATTCTCCTTGCTTCACTACCATGTACGCATCGTCGGATGAGTTGGTCGGCACACATTTTGAAAAGATAAAGGTCTTCCCAAAAGTAATGCTTTACATCAGCAAAGAATTTTTTTCTTTGATGATGTGGCCAACCTTTTACGACTATACCGCTAGCTAAATAGTTAGCATAGTCGGCGTACCATGGCTCTTCTCGGTATTCCACCATTTCCAAGGACTCTGTTGGAAATTTTTCATTGATTTGCTCGTCCCTAGTTGCCTCCAAAGCTGGGTCTTCTAAGGGAGAAAGATGATCTGCTGCGGTGTTTTCTGCTCCTCTTTTGTCTTTTATTTCAATGTTAAACTCTTGGAGGAGTAGAATCCACCGAATTAAACGTGGTTTAGCATCCTGCTTCTTGAAGAGATATCGAATGGCTGCATGATCTGTATAGACTATTGCTTTAGAAAGAACAAGATAAGAACGAAATTTATCAAAAGCAAATACCACGGCTAGTAATTCCTTTTCTGTTGTTGTGTAATTTTCTTGTGCATAGTTAAGTGTTTTACTAGCATAATAAATTGGGTGAAAATGCTTATCTTTTCTTTGTCCCAAGACTGCTCCAACTGCAAAGTCACTTGCATCACACATGATTTCGAAAGGTAATTTCCAATCAGGCGCTATCATGATAGGTGCATTGACTAGCATTTCCTTTAGGGTTAGAAATGCTTGATTGCAATCCTTGTCAAAGATAAAGGGGCATCTTTTTCAAGTAATTTTGTTAGAGTGAGATTTTAGAAAAGTCCTTGATAAATCGTCTATAAAATCCGGCATGCCCTAGGAAACTTCTGATAGCTCTAACGGAGGATGGGGGTGGTAATCGAGAAATAGTGTTTATTTTGGCTCGATCTACCTCCATTCCCTCGCTTGAGATCTTGTGACCGAGTACTATTCCCTCCGTTACCATGAAATGGCATTTTTCCCAGTTAAGGGCGAGGTTAGTTTCCTCACATCGGGATAGCATTCGCTCAAGATTATTGAGGCATTGGTCGTATGAATCTCCAAAGATAGAAAAGTCGTCCATGAAGACTTCCATTGTCTTTTCTATCATGTCATGGAAGATGGCTACCATGCAACGCTGAAAGGTTTCGGGGGCATTACATAGACCAAAGGGCATGCGTCGATAAGCAAAAGTTCCGTAGGGACATGTAAATGTTGTCTTTTCTTGGTTTTCGGGTGCTATCGGAATTTAAAAGTAACCTGAAAAACCATCTAAGAAACAATAAAATTTGTGACCGGATAATCTTTCTAACATTTGATCAATAAAAGGTCAAGGAAAGTGATCTTTCCTTGTTGCCTCATTTAATCGACGATAATCTATACATACCCTCCATCCTGAGACGGTTCTCGTTGGTATTAATTCATTCTTTTCATTAGTTATTACCGTCATACCTTCTTTCTTTGGAACTACTTGGACGGCACTTACCCACGGACTATCGGAGATAGGGTAAATAAGTCCGGCGTCAAGTAATTAGATGACTTCGTTTTTAACCACTTCTTGGACATTTGGATTTACTCTACGTTGTGGTTGTATTACTGATTTATAGTCATCGTTCATTAAAATTTTGTGCGTGCACATGGAAGGACTTATGCCTTTAATATCTACAAGCTTCCAAGCGATCGCATTTTTGTGTTTTTTCAAAAGTGAAATTAATTTTTCTTTTTCTAAACTAGTAAATTTAGACGAAATAATTACAGGTGATTTACCATCTTTGTCGAGAAAAGCATATTCCAAACCTTTTGGGAGTTCTTTGAGAGGTGGGTCTTTAGGAGACTCCTTATTTGGTTGCTCATTTTGATCAAGAACCACAAAAGTTTGTTCTATGGCGACCTCTTCTTCAACAAAGTGGTCAATTTCTTCTCTTGTATCGGGTGGTTCATCTTCATCTTCAATTAGGGGGTCATTATTGCCGAATGGATATTTCATTAAACGCTCAAGATCGACACTCTTTTTAAATGCCCCTAATTGAATAGATAGATTGTTGTGCTTCCGGTTTTTCAAAGCTTCGTGGGTTTTTACAAAGGGTCGTCCCAACACTAGAGGAGCGTCATCAAGGATGACAAAGTCGGTTGGGATTACCATTTGGTTGGTTTGGACCAAGACATCCTCAACTATCCCTTTTGATTTTATTACTTTCCGGTTGGATAGAAAAATGGGTATTTGAAGCGGAGAAAAATCACTAATACTTAATTTTTTGAAAATGTAGTTTGGCATTATATTAACACAAAGATCTTTATCAATTGTGATATTACTAAAAAATGAATTTTGAAAAAAACATGGAACCTGTTTAATGTTAATTTCAAATGGGTCTTCTTTTATTAGCGAAGTTTGATAATTTGTTAACTTAATGCTTACCGTTTCGTCAATTTTAGTGTTAGTGTTTAACTCTTTTAAAAACTTAGCATGAGTGGGAACTAAACAATGATTTTCGAAAGAAGGTGACAAGAGATTAATTTCTTCAAAATTAGACTCTTCTTGAATTTTAAAGTTGTCGGACTCACCTTTTTCGTTGTTTAACTCATGTGTCGGTTTTTCACTTACTTGTTCTTCCATTTTTACATTTTCAACTATCTTTTTTTATTTAATTCTTCTCTTACGCGGGACTCCTCTTCCCGTGCGCGAGATTCTTTTATGCATCGTTTGATAGTTTTAATTTTTTCTATTATCCTATCGGCTATGTCGGTGATAGAGTAAGGATCGGGATCCTCAAAGCTTGAATCCGGATGTTCGATCCTTTGTTCCTCATAATACTCATAAGAAGTAGATGGTTCACACCATTGTTCTTCATTGTAAGTATATGATGGATAAGGGTCGTAACTTTGTTCTTCATAATACTCATATGAGGTGGGTTGTTCACGCCATGGTTCCTCATAATAAGCATATAGGAGTGGTGGCTCATATCTTAGTTTCTCAAAGTATGAGTATGAAGGCTCATACCTTGGTTCTTTAAAATATGAGTATGAGGGAGGAGGTTCATACCTTGGGTCTTCATAGGATGTGTATGAAGTTGATGGCTCGTACCTGGGCTCCTCATAGTAGGTGTATGAAGTGGATGGTTGAAATAAGTCACAATATTGTACCGAGTGAGTGTTACAGCAATTCGTGCAATAATTTTCCCTACAATCATCCTCCTCATAGGTGTAGTTGTAACCTCCTGAGTATCGATCCATAAGAATCAGCAGATCACAACAGAGTCTCGAGACCAGAAAACAAAAATAAAAACGGAAACAGAGGCTGGACACGGCCCCGTGTTCAGAATCTGTATCTGGGCGTTTTAATAAAAGTTACTGGTTTTGTGGGGCACGGGGCGTGTTCAGTGAGCACGGCCCCGTGTTCAGGCTACTGTAAATGCAAAAACTAACTAAAATGCAGAAAAATGCGTGCGTTTTAAAAAGGTTTTGAAAAACTGATTAGGCTGTCGATTTTAAGCTTTCTTAAAATCCTTGTGTCCCCGGCAGCGGCGCCAAAAACTTGATGTGCGTTAGGTGTGATATATTTAAGTATATTTTAAGCCCTTTTTAACACTTTATTGAAGTTTTAAATTTATAAAACACGATATTTACTAACACTAACACACATATGGGCAAGTGCATCCATCGTGAGCGTAGTATAGTGTTGGTAAGATACCGAGGTCTTCCAAGGACACAAGAGCTTTTAGTACCGGTTTATCCTCAACGTCTAATCAAATAAAAAATTTAGAAAAATGTTTTAAAACAAGAAAATAAAACTAACTAAAAATGCTGAAAATAAAAAATAAAAATAAAAACAGATAGACAAGATGAATCACTTGGATCCGACTCGCCTTTAGTTTAACCTTTGATTATCCGCACTTTTGCACTTTTTAAGAGATTATCTTAGTTATAGTAGTAGGCCCCTCTTTTGAAGGTGACGTTACCCTCAACCCAGTAGTTTGAGTCAGCAAGGATACAATCCTAAAGGGTTGGATTATTGAAAGATAATTAATTAAGTTATTAATGCGTAATGTGGTAGGCCCCTATTTTGAAGGTGACGTTACCCTCGGTTAAGTAGTTTGAGTCAGCAGGGATACAATCCTAAGTAGCCGGGTTAATGTTTTAATAGTAGTTTACATATGAGGGGATCAAGGAGTTCGGACCCCCGCCATCCAATACCAGTGGGTATTGAAGGAGGTCTTACTAAACTTGACCTAGGTCCTTGCAGGATCTATACACTGAACAAGGCAAGACGCTTACCAAACCATTCCCTTAACCCCCGACCAGGTAGCCAACATATCTCCATATAGACCGTGGAGATATGAATGGTGAAAATCTTTTAATTTATATAGACAGTAAAATAATGCCAAGACACCACAGACAAATGATAAGGAAGATTCACTTTCAACATAAGAAACTAGTTATTAAAGTCATTGATACATAACCAAATAAAAAGTGCGAAAAAATTAAAAATAAAAAGTGTTACACTAAATGCTTGTCTTCCCCAAGTGATGTAAGAGACTTAGGCAAACATGGCCTTTGATTGTCAAGAACTCTTACGATCAATCTTGGATCCCGAGACTACTCACACACTCTATGATGGATGATGGATGATGGTGGTGGATGTGGGTTATGATGGTGGTGGTGGGTAGGTGAAGTGTGAGAGAGGTGGTTTGCCAAGGGATGATTTGCAAGTGAGCGAAGCACCCCTATTTATAGCCTGCACAGAAGCCCGGACACGGCCCCGTGTCCACCCATCTTCTCTTTCTTCATTAATTGCAGTTTGTCTGCATTAGTTGACCACGCCCCCGTGTCCGCTGGGCACGACCCCGTGTGCAGAAGCGTATCTGTACTATCAAGATTTGCCTAAATTCTGTGAATCTTAGCGTTGACCACAGCCCCGTGTCCGCTGGCTACGCCCCCGTGTTGGGAAATAGAAGCTTCTACAGCTTTGTCTTTTTTGTAGACACTTGGGCACGCCCCCGCGTTCATTGAGCACGGGGCGTGTTCAGCCTTCTGATGTCTTGTTTTTACTTGGGAAGATGCTGTCGAGGGGTTGGGCATGCCACGTTTATTCCTTTTCTTGTATTATTGTTAGATTTGGCTGTATTTTTACTTCTTTTGTTCATTTAAGCACATTTAACCCTAAAAATACAAAAGGAAGACAAAAACACACTTTTTCCAACATTAGTACTAAAAAAGGGTTAGTTTTATGCCTCATTTGATGTAATTTATATGTTGCATTTTGCACACATCAACACGCTTGAAAGATGATTGAAACCATGATCTTGATCTTTGATTTGGTGATAGGAATGATGATGATGTTGAAAGAATGCTCCAAAAAGTGTGCTTTGATCCCCTAAAATCGTCCCCAAAAGTGTTAGATATGAATTAGGGTTTTTAGAAATCTTTAAAATACCCCAACACACCAAAATTCTCGTTTTTCCAGCTTACGGACCGTAAGCTACAGTCCTGGACCGTAAGCTATGGTCCAGACTTTGTGGTCACTCGGCAGATCCCTTCAAACAAATTGTTTTCTTCATAACTTTTTCGTTTTAGCTCCGTTTTACGCACCGTTTTCGCCCACGTCTTCGTAATTCCGCCCTCTATCATTTTATCTCTTTAAGATCTTTAACTCCACTCCATTTGTTTTCCTCAAAACACGTCCAATCTTTGTGTTTAACCTACAAAACACCATTTTCTCGTAGTTATTCAATTCCACACGTATAAACGATCAAATATGCATAAGGTTAGACATTAAACACATATAAATCACATTCCGAAACCCATCCATCAGTCATCATCCTCAGAACTTTCTTCCACAACCCTTATTTTTCTGTTTTTGTTCACGTTTTTCAATGTTGATATGGGATCTTCAAAGTCATCATCAGACTCTATTTCTACAAAATCGCATGCTATCAGACAAAAACCTTATAAAATCGCATGTATTAGATAACCATTTACCAAAACACACTAATCTGATAAAATCGCATGAATGAGTTATGAATTCGCATGTATCAGTTAACCCTTACCAAAACTAACTAATCTTATAAATCGCATGCTTCAGACTAAAAACATTTACAAAATCGCATGTATCATTTAATCATATAACAAAACTAACTAATCTTATAAAATCGCATCAATGATTTATAAATTCGCATGTAACAGCTAACCACTACCAAAACTAAATAAACATATAAAATCGCATGCCTTACACAAAAAAAAAACTTTATAAAATCGCATGCCTCAAACAAAAAACCTTAACAAACAAAGCTAATCATATAAAATCGCATATGTCATACAAAACCCTCTATAATATCGCACATGTATCAGCTAACCACTGCCAAAACTACCCAATCATACAAAATCTCATAAAAAAACCATACCAGACAAAAATCCTAACAAAATCACAGTTAACAACAATACCTAATCTTATAAAATCATATGTTTCAGACAAAAACCTTACTAAACAAAGCTAACTATACAAAATCGCATACGTCATTCAAACCACTTAAACCCCATCATAAAATCGCATATGTCATTCAATACCTGGATTCATCTTCTTTGACTGTGGTCTATCGTTGTTGGCCTTGCTCTTTTTCTCAAAACTCATCAATCCTCGTTGAATCGCACCGGTAAGTAGAACGGAACTTGGTGGAAGAAGGATGCAATGTTTTGATTTTTTTGGTTTACGGTATGATTGTGAGTTTTCTTTACTGATTATTAGGGTTTGTGATTTCGCAATGGACGATTTTAACCTTGGTGGTTTCATATATATATATATATATTTTGATTTGATTAATTTAATGACGTAAATTAGTTAAGCACGTGGTTTAAATGAGATGATCTGACGGTTGTGGTTATAGCATACATAATGTACGATTAGGCCTATTGTACGATAACCGGCCTCTCTCTCTCTCTATATATATATATGTAGGGGACCGCTAAAATAAGAACCACCTCCAGTTGTAAGAACCGTGAGAACTACACCGTACGGGGCTAGGTGGACCAAATTTTTTTTTTATAAACGTAGATGCATGTATTATAAACACATTTGTAAAAAAAATTAAAAAAAATGTCGTGTGTGTAGTTTTGAGCACCACAAGTTTGTGTTTACGGGTACCGTAAAAAATAAAAAAAATGTCGTGTGTGTAATTTTGAGCACCACAAGTTTGTGTTTACAGGTACCGTAAATTTTAAAATTTACGGTACCCGTAAACACAAACTTGTGGTGCTCAAAACTACACACACGCCATTTTTTTTTTTGAATTTTTTTTACAAATGTGTTTATAATACAAGCATCTACGTTTATGAAAAAAAAATTGGTCCAACTCGCCCCGGATCAAAAAGTTCTCACGGTTCTTACAACTGGAGGTGGTTCTCATTTTAGCGGTCCCCTATATATGTATATATATATATATATATATATATATATATACATAATGTAAGTATCTATAGAAAACCCACTTTAATTTAGAAAACCCGGGAAACTCTAACCTCCCGAATTTTTTTTAAAAAAAAAAAAAATATACACATGTTATATACATGTTTTTAAGGTATTTGGGCAAAAAAAATCAAAAAACCGCCGAGTAGATATTTTTTAAAAAAATAAACAAGTTTTGGTGTAACACGTGTTACAAATATGTCAGATGAATGTAACACGTGTTACACCAAAACTTGTTTATTTTTTTAAAAAATATCTACTCGGCGCTTTTTTGATTTTTTTTGCCCAAATACCTTAAAAACATGTATATAACATGTGTATATTTTTTTTTTTAAAAAACATCGGGAGGTTAGAGTTTCCCGGGTTTTTTAAATTAAAGTGGGTTTTCTATACATCCTTGCCCTATATACATATACATATATATATATATATATATATATATATATATATATATATATATATATATAGGGAGCCGCTAGAATGAGAACCACCACGAGTTATGAGAACCACGAGAACCGCGCCCCGCGGGTGGCCGTCGGCGACGAAATTTTTTTTACACCTAGATCCGTATATTTTAGTGGGGGGTTTAAATTTTCGGTTCAAACGGCGTGCCCGAGGGGGTAGTTTTTTACGCCCAAAGTTTGGTAAAAAAAAAAAGAAAAATTAAAAAAACCCAAACTTTGGGCGTAAAAAACTACCCCCTCGGGCGCGCCGTTTGAACCGAAAATTTAAACCCCCCGCTAAAATATACGGATCTAGGTGTAAAAAAAATTTCGTCGCCGACGGCCACCCGCGGGGCGCGGTTCTCGTGGTTCTCATAACTCGTGGTGGTTCTCATTCTAGCGATCCCCTATATATATATATATATTTGGGGTTTCATTTAAACGAGTCAAACTAGTGTGCTAACGAGCCAAGTAACGAACGAACCACGAACCAAACCTATCTTGGCTAGGGCTCAACTCGTTTATAAACCGAGCTTATTTCAAGTGAACTTCTAGTGAGCCGCTTAGCTTGACTCGTTTAAAACCGAGCTTATTTCAAGTGAACTTTGAATGAGCCGCGAACTTTTTGGCCAACTCTAATAAACAAATAGTTTTGTATCGGGATGGAATGGTAAATACAAGTTAGAGAAAACTTAAAACAATTATTCTTATTAAAAGTGTGTATATATAATGTATTTATTTTGTTTCTATACAGAAATTTTATTGCATGATAATATTTTGAATAAACAATTCACCCTTTACCTAACATGGTTTATTTATTCACTCAAATATGTCATTCCTTACGCCGCATAAATTGATTTTGAAATTTCCTTCCTTGAACATTTATAAATTTTCAATCCTAACCTATTACTCAAACATGTCCAATCCACCCATTTTAGTATTTTACCATTCCTATATATGATTTTGGACTATACATGGAACATTTATACTTGGAGCTTAAACTACACTCCTATTTCATCTTGTAAACTATAAGATTTAGGATCAAATACAAAGGCTCATAAAAAAACCTTAAATATCCATCACCACCTAAAAACCTAAACCCCCACCCACCCCCTCCCCTATCACCCACCTTTTTTTTTTTTTGCCGAGGGGGTGGGGGTTTAGGTTTTTGGGTGGTGGTGGATGTTTAAGGTTTTTTTTTTTTTTTTTTTTGGGGGGGGGGGGGGGGGGGTTAGGTTTTTTGGGGGGTTTTTTGGTGAGGTATAGTTTTTTTTTTTTTTTTTTTTTTTTTTGCCGGGGGTGGGGGGTTTAGGTTTATGGTTGGTGGTGGGGAAGGGTGGGGTGGGGGTAGGTGTTTAGGTTTTGGGTGGTGATGTAGTGGGTTTAATTTTAGGTTATTGGACATTTGTTACTATGTAAATCCTTCTTATATTTCTTACAATTAGGAGTCTTTGTAGAATAACTTGACTCGTAAACTATAATCAAGAGATAATTTCCATGAAATAGAAATCAAGAGATTGAACTAACAAACAAAGTATTTTAATACCTGCCGTTTGTTTTTATCGGATTTCATTTTATCAAGTTTAGATTTTGTCTCAATGTTATAAGTGAGTGCTTTTGATTTTGACTTCTGTCATAGACTACGACTCATAGCCCTAACGATTTTTGTTAATGGTGAAATGTAAACCTTAATGTGTTCTAATCATTTTTTTTTTTTTCATTTTTGGGTAAAGGAGACGGAACTCCATAAATTTTATTAATTTAGAAGGAACAAAGGATTTAATTACTTGCTTGGGATGTCCTGAAGTTAAGTCCAAAACCCAGGTACAATCAACATACATGGTCGATTGGTCCCATACAAATAGAATAAACCGGGGCACACAACTAAGCCCAATCACATTTTTACATTACTAAATCTCATGGAAATTGAATAATCTCATCTTTCTCAATTTAGCCGATAATAATACCAACTCATTTGCCGATAATAATCTGAACTGGTCCACTTTTGGCCGATAATAGTCTGCGTTAAAAATAGTCTAACGGAGTTAAGTTTTTTTCCGAATTACAAACCGTTGTTTTAGGGCTTTTGATTAGAACGAGGATACAAGTTGATTGATATAAAATTTACCTCAAAATACTGCCCAAACGACAAAAACGGTGTTTCAATTCGGGTGTTTAAACTTCCAATTAACAAAAAACTAGCCGTTTGGAGCACCGTTTCGAGGTAAGTTTTACATAAGTCGACTCGTATTCTCGTTCTTATCAAAATCCCTAAAACATCGGTTTGTAATTCGAAAAAAAAAACTTAACTCCGGTAAGCTATTTTTAACGGCGGACTATTATCGGCCAAAAGTGGTCCAGTTCAGATTATTATCAGCAAATAACTCAGCCAAATTGAAAAAGTTGAGATTTTTTAAATGCAATTTGCCTAAAATCAATCAAAGACAATTACAAGTAGGGCTGTTCACGAGCCGAACCAAACCGATCGGACCTTTGCTCGTACTCGGTTCGTTTACAAACCGAACCGAACCGAGCGTTTTTTCAACCGAGCCAAAGTCGAACGAGCGCGTTTCGATCCGAGTATTTTTCGAGCGAACGTCGAGCGAGTATCGAGCGTCACATAACAAATCGAAAAATGACGATGGAGTTGTTAGTTTTTAGAGTAAAGTGCAGTTTTCGTCCCTAAGTTTCGTCCAATTAGAACACACGTATAAATTTACGAAATAACAAGGAATAGAAAAAAAAACTCAACTGGTTCTACTGAGATCATATGAGCGGAAAGATAAATCGTTGATCGATTGAAGCAGACCTTTGTTCTATGAGAAGTTTAAAATCGAATGAACCGATTGAAGCAAAACCATAGGGAGTTGGCGTCTTGGCGACAAATAATTTGAATAATGATGGTTTATGCAGGGTTTTAATTAAGGTTATGTACTTCTGAATTGAATGGTGAGTTGACACTTGAGTATCGATCGACGTTTCACATTTCGGTATTTTGACATTTTGACTCAATTACTCTGTATTATTAGACAATGGACTATTGGTATCAGCCTTCAATTCTATAATTAAATGAGCTCTAGTTGGATCTTGGACCAAACATTGTTACTATGCGCATCTAGTTATTAAATAATACATACATATATGATATATATATATATATATAGAAAATAATTCGAGCCAACCGAGTCGAACCGAACTGAGCGGACCTTTGCTTATGCTCGGTTCGTTTCAAACCGAACCGATCCGAACCGAGCGCCTTTTTCAATCGAGCGGAATCGAACGAGCAAATTCCGAACATTTTTCGATCGAGCATCGAACGAGTCTCGAGCGTCGAGCAATTTGAACAGCCCTAATTACAAGTACTAAAATACACACTAAAGCCCGTCTTTAACTGGTGTACAGCCCTAATTACAAGTACTAAAATACACACTAATATATCTCTATAATCCAAATCCATGTGTAGGCCTAGGGTACCATATTGGTATTCCAAGTAGAGGTGAGGTGCACATTTATGTACACCAGTTCTGGGCATTGAATTGTGGGAAAATGGAGTATTGTTATACTCGGGTATTGTTATAGTCCAAAAAACTAGTGTACCCAGTTTCAGGCTGGGTAAGGAACCGGTTCTTCAAAAACCGGGTATTATAACTAGGGGTGCAAACGAGCCGAGCGGCTCGCGAGCTACTCGAGCTCGGCTCGAAATGAGCCGATCCTTATCGAGCCCGAGCCGAGCTTGAGCCTAAAACAAAGCTCGTTTGTTTATCGAGCCCGAGCTCGAGCCCGAGCCTCAGATGTGAAGCTTGTTAGACTCGTCGAGCCTTATCGAGCCTTAGTGTAAACGAGCCGAGTCGAGCCGAACTTATTTAAACTTGTTTACAAGCCGATCTCGAACCTAAAAATAAGCTTATTTAGTAAACGAGCCCGAGCTTCACTTATCGAGCTCGCGAGCCTAAAGTCTATTATTTATATTATTTTTATTTAATATACTAATTAGTAGATAATAAACGAGCCGAGCTCGAGCTTTGAAAGCAAAGCTCGAATCGAGCGAGGCTCGAGCCCGAGCTCTCATAAGTTAATCGAGTTCGGGCTCGGCTTGGCTCGTTTACACCAACATAACAATTATCCATCTGATCGGCCCATGTTAAAAGGTAATCCCAAATAAAAGAAGTCCATTTTGTGTCCCACCCAAACCAGGCCCACCTCTGAATAATAGTCAACTTAGTCAGCCCATATCTATACCATATAAAATCACATCTCAGTGAAGTATTTTCTTTGGGCCTTTGTGCAATCCACAACCCATTAGTAATTTTTAAAATCTTGAGTAAATTGCCATTTTAGTCTCTGAGTTTTGTCCAAATTTGTCATTTTAGTCCAAATAGTTTTTTTTCGCCTCTGGGTCCCTGACTTTTCCATTTTATTGCCGTTTTGATCACATACACTAACTCCATCCAAAAACTCCATCTTTAACTGTTTTCAATTGCCATTTTGATCCAATTCCAAAAAATCAAAAAAATTCCAAAAAATCATAAAAATTATAAAAAATCATAAAAATTCTAAAAAATCCAAAAAATTCCGTTTCGGCGCGAACCGTTTCGACCTGAACCGTTTCTACGCGAACCGTTTCGACCCGTACCGTTTCGAAGCCGAATCGTTCCGACCCGTACCGTTTCGACGTGAACCGTTTTGAAGCCGAACCGTTTCGAACCGAACCGTTTCGAACCGTGCCGTATCGAACCGTGCCGTTTCGACCCGTACCGTTTCGACCCGTTCCGTTTCAAACCGACCCGTTTCTACCCGTACCGGTTCGGTTTGAAACGGTACGGGTCGAAACGGTTCGGTTCGATACGGCACGGTTTGAAACGGTTCGGTTCGATACGGCACGGATTTGAGCAATTTGTCCGTCTCATCCCGATGTTTCCGCCATCGGTTGGGGTGTGACAGTTTCGACGCGAAACGGTTCGGGTCGAAACGGTTCGCGTCAAAACGGTACGGGTTGAAACGGTTCCACGGGTCGAAACGGCACGGTTCGATACGGCACGGTTCGAAACGGTTCGCGTCGAAACGTTTCGACGCGAAACGGTTCGCGTCAAAACGGTACGGGTTGAAACGGTTCGGTTTGAAACGGTCGAAACGGTATGGGTCGAAACGGTTCGGTTTGAAACGGTTCGTGTCGAAACGGTCGAAACGGTTCGCCTTCGAAACGGTATGGGTCGAAACGGTTCGCGTCGAAACGGTTCGGGTCGAAACGGTTCGGGTCGTAACGGTACGGTTCGAAACGGTACGGGTCGAAACGGTTCGTGTTGAAACGGTTCAGCTCGAAACGGTTCGGGTTCGAAACGGTTCGCGCCGAAACGAATTTTTTGGATTTTTTAGAATTTTTTGGCTCTTTTAGAATTTTTATGGTTTTTTAGAATTTCTATGATTTTTTAGAATTTTTTGGAATTTTTTTGAGTTTTTGGAATTGGATCAAAATGGCAAGTTGAAAAGTTTAAATTGAAAATCCCCCAAATACCCCTGGTTTAAACTGAGTTTTTGGATGGAGTTAGTGTATGTGATCAAAACGGCAATAAAATGGAAAAGTCAGGGACCCAGAGGCGAAAAAAAAACTATTTGGACTAAAATGGCAAATTTGGACAAAACTCAGGGACTAAAATGGCAATTTACTCTAAAATCTTTTATTATTTTAGATTGGGCCTATTTTTTAAACATACTTATTTCTGGCCCAATCATCCCAAAACTTGTGACTACCCATCCAAACAGGCCCATTGCAGCACATTCGAATAAATCCAAGACCATCTTTCCGGTGTTGACCACTATTGGCTCGATGAACCACTTTGACCCAAAAAATTCGAATAAGAACCTCCCTGAACATAAAATTGTATATACAACAAATATCAAAGTTGGCACCTTCCATTTTACGCTCACAAACTAGGGATAAGCATTTGATGCCGGATACCGGTACCAAACCACCGGTTCCCATTTTCTTCGTTTTTCGGTACCGGTATTTACAGGTAAAACACCGGTAAGTACCGGTACCGATACCCAGTGGCGAAGCTTGACCCGAATGATGGGGGGTCGAAAACGTATGTACCCAAAAATTTCTATAGAACCAGGGAGTCAAAAACGTATATAACCGGGGAGTCAAAAACGTATATACCCAAAAATTTCTATACGAAAACTACACATTAAGACATGGTTTTGGAATTAATGGCATTTATTTTCAGATGTTTTGTCCGGTTATATTTTTTTATTAAATTAAATAACTATCAGGTTAATTATGATTAAAAGAAAAGATTAACACTACAAAAAAAAAGCATCATATTTGGATAAACTCATCAGCTTTTCTCTGCTATACAGGATCCATATGCAGAGACCTATATATTAGGGTAAATTACACTTTTCGTCCTTTATGTTTATAGCGGGTTGCAATGGATAATCTTTAACTTCAATAATTACAGTCATAATCCTTTATTTAGAAAACTTATTACACATTCAATAAACAAGTTTAAATTTCCAGTTATGTCTATTTACTTAAGGGCGTTCTGATTATTTCATGCCTTTATTTTAATGTTCCTTAAAAAATAAAACAAAAAAGTTAACATATATACAACATCATCTTCCCTAATTCTCTAACCGTAGAACAACATCATCCTACCACCATGAACCACCACCCCACCACCAATTCCTAAATTCCACTAGCAATGAATACATACAGGGTAGATAGACTGGGGGTAATCTATCTTCTTGTCCGAACAATCAATCCACTCACCAACACATTCATGATTTCTCTCCCTCATCTCCAAACACAAACCATGGCATGTTGGCGCAGCAGATTGCTGGACTGAGGTGCCCCTCTCTCTCCTGCACACGCCTCTCAATAACCCCCTCCTTCAACAACCACAACCTGAAGAGAGTCTTCACAACCAAGGCTGTTGTTGCTGTCTCAAACGCATAGACCAGAGATCGAATGAAACTCAAAGAGATGTTAGAAGAGGCTTACGAGCGCTGCTGCACCTCTACGAAGACGTTTCTTTCACCGTTGAAGACTTTCACGTTGCCATCGAAAAGTATGAGTACAATTCAGAAATCGGCACCAATGTACCCCTTCCCCCCTTCCCTTCCCTTCCTTAGGTTAAGGGGTGGTTATCAATATTTATGGTGTTTTATTAGGGTTAGGGAATTGGGGAAATAATTGAATTGGGGAAGATGGTGTTATATATATGTCAATTTTTGGTTTTATTTATTAATGGACATTTTAAATAAAAACATGAAATGACCAGAATACCCTTAAGTGGATAGACATAACTGAAAATTTTAACTTGGTTAGTGCTAAAGGACGATAAGTGTAATGCGTTTTTCAAATAAAGGACTGTGACTGTAATTATTGAAGTTAAAGGCTATCCATTGCAACCCGCTACAAACATAAAGGACGAAAAATATAATTTACCCTATATATTATTATGCATATGTCATGAAGCCCCATATCAATCAACATTTAAAACTCAAGAAATAATATTACACATGATTCCAAAACACAGATCCTAATGTGTATCTAAAGAGCAACAGATTAGTTATTATCATGTACTGACTTCAAACCCTCATGAATCTAATCCGGTTAATAATGGAGAAGCACACACTAAGAAAGTGTAGGTTTTACCTCAAAGAGTCAAAAGTCTAACCTACAAGCCAAACTCTAAGTTTGACTTCGGAAGTCAAATTCGTTTGTTTCTGATTCAAAGCACCAATGAGGATGCATTGCTTCATTCGTCTTTGCTTCCAGCTCATCATTCATCCGTTTTATCTGCTGTGAAGCTCAGTATCTTCATCACCCATATGTTTCATCACCTGCAGTTTCCCTTTTAATTTCTCAGGGCTTCCATATGTAGTTGCTATAAGGCATCTAGCTGTCCCATTAAATCGTGCACATATTTAAAAACCGCCTCCTTCTCTGGAATTCTGGATCCAGTCAACATAAGTTAGCAAAACACAATGTCCTAATCATTATAACTTCTATAAATAAACAATTAGTGTGTTCAATATGACACACAGGGGCAGACCCACATAGGGTCCAGATGGTTGATTTAGCCGATGAAGCGTCAAAATGGATCATGTGAATGCATATTAGTGTGATTAATAAAATAAAACAAGAGCCACTTAAGTGAACATAAAACCTGGTCAGAGCTAGGGATGAGCTCGGTACCGGTCCGGTACCGAAAGTACCGGTACCGAAAAACGTTGAAAAGTGGTACCGGTACCGAATATATCGGTTCGGTACCGGTACTTTCGGTACCTTACTTGTGTTTTACCCAAAAATACCGGTACCGGTACCGAAAAACGAGTAAAATAGGAACCGGTACCGGTACCGAAAAACGAGTAAAATAGGAACCGGTACCGGTACCGAATATACCCGGTACCGGTTCGGTACGGTACCGGTTCGGTACCGGTACCAGGTACTTAATGCTCATCCCTAGTCAGAGCCTACTGATAAGTGGACTCTGGGTACAAATAGCCTATTTCGAAAACTAGATACACATTATTGGCATTTTTAAAAGATGTATACAAGTAACCCTCAAAATCATTTGATGGATCAAGTGACAGAAATGAACATACATAAGAATAATATGTAGTCAGGCTGTATCTACAACATAATCAGATAGTTGTTGCTTAACTTTACTTGAGCAAAACTTGGGTTAACTTAAAAAAAGTTTAAAGAGCTAATAACAAAATTTATTAGATTTACTAGCAAAAACCTTAAAATTCATTACCCGCAAGACTTTGAAAAATAACCTCCATATCATCCGGTTCCTTCATCTTTGCTTCCAGCTCATCGATCATCTTTTTAATCTGATTTTGAAGCGCAGTATCATCTTCATCGCCCAAATGTTTCATCACCACCAGTTTCCCTTTTAAAACCTCAATTTCCAACACTAGTTTCTGTTTGGCATCTAGTTGTCTCTCTAACACAAGTACTTTCTTCAAAAGCTACTTGTTCTCTCTCTCTCTGTGATTCAAGATCCAGTCAAAATGGTGGGTCGAGTGACGGGTCAAATGTCAAAACACATTCTCAAACAGGTAACTTTTTGTGCTGGTGTGGATCCAAACACGAAATCATTCCATTTCTGTGGCATTTTCTGTCACAAAGTGTAATTTCATTATAAACTGAACTAAAAGATACAGAACAATCAAAAACGAAAACCATAAATCAAAGATTTGAAAGACTAGACAAATAATCGGTTGTCGTAAGATCCGATGATCATAAAGTAGAAGACAAGAATGCAATTGTAAGACTGCTAGACTTAAATGGATTGTTTGAATTATTGCACACATTGTGGCGGCAGCCATTAGCGGACATATATCAATTCGATAAGACAACAACGATTCAGAAAACATGGCAATCAACCAAGGCAATGGATCAAACAGATTGGAGATGAACGAGAGCCAGCTAGAGATGGAACGCACCAAAGGAAAGGCGACTTCCTGACGAACCGCAATCAGCGGCGAGAGACCACAAAAACTCTAGACACGATTTGCCAAATACCAAAAAGATACAGCCACAAGCAAAGCCAGCAAAGCCCATGAGCCTGTTGACAAGCAGCCTAGCCCACATGCATAAAAGAAGAAAAAAATATACAGTAAAAATATGGATTATGAAATTGGACTTATGAATTTTAACATATTCCTTAAGCGATTACTTCTTTTAGCACCTGTGTGACATGTCATGGAAGTCTGATCCACCACCTGCTCATTCAAATCCAATGGTTGACACTCATTCAAAAGAGCGTCAGCTGTTGTTGGTTCAATATTGGTGTTTTTCCTTTTAGGAGTGTCTGTAATACGTTGTTGTTCTTGAGATTGAAGTGCATCAGGATCAATACTTTTTTCATATCCAATAATTTTAAGACCTTTCAACAAAGAAATGCTATGGGGAAGATGACTTATAGAAGTATCTGTTAAATCTAACTCTTCCAAACATTCTAAATCTCCCAGGTTCTCCGGTAAATTCTCAAGTTCATAACATTCAGAAAGGTTAAGCTCTCTGAGATGTTTTAACTTACAGATGCTGGATGGAACATCTCTTATCTTGGCATGTGTTACCCATAGTTTATTCAAACTATCTAAATCTCCTAGGTTCTCTGGTAATTTCTCAAGTTCAGAACAACCAAAAAGGTCAAGCGTTTTGAGATGTTTTAACTTACAAATGCTGGATGGAACCTCTCTTATCTTGGCATAAATTACAATTAGTGTATTCAAACATTCCCAATCTCCTAGGTTCTCGGGTAATTTCTCAAGTTCAGAACAACCAGAAAGGTCAAGCTCTTTGAGATGTTTTAACTTGCAAATGCTGGGTGGAATATCTCTTATCTTGCAAAATCTTAGATCTAGAGTTTTAAGATGTTTTAACTTACAAATGCTATCCGGGAGATGTTCAACTTTTGAGCTTGATAAATCTAGCAATTCTAAACACTCCAATAGGCCAATGTCCTCGGGCAATTCCTTTATGCCACACCTTGAGAGGTAAAGAAATCTTAAATGTTTTAAGCTACAAATGCTTCCTGGAAGACTTTTGAGTTTGCTACACACACGGAATGATAGACTAACAAGCTTATGAAGATTTCCAATGGATGAAGGTATTTCTATATCATTGCCATCAAAATCAAGTTGTTGCAGATTACTGTTGGAATGGCTCGGGATTATATCCTGGAACTCCTTTAGATGTAAGCCACTTACATCAAGAACCTTAAGTGATTCCAAATCCTTGATAAATGAAACAGATTTCAACCTCACACATCCCCAGAGGTTTAGGTACGTAAGCCTTTTTAAACATCCAACTGGCACATGAAGTTCTACCAGATCACGACAAAATCGAAGATCTAACGTCACAAGATTTGGAGTCAACCCAACTTCAAGGGTCCTCAACTTTGAGTGGCCGAGTCTAATGGATTTGAGCTTCTTAAGAACCTGATGTCACATCAAAAAGAAGGTAATATACTAATTAATTACTGACCAATAATAAATCAAATTATTAATCAATCATCCTACCTTTCCCCCAACCCCAATTTGTTCAATTCTGCTTTCAGACATGTCAAGCTCAACAAGATTAATTGCTTGAAAGGTTTTGGGTAAACACCAATGAGGGTAATGCTGCCATTTCAAGTATCGTAATGCCTTTGGAAAGAATTGACTAACTTCATCAATCTTCACAAGGACATTCTCATATTTATTGTTATCTACAATAAGGCATCTAAGTTTCTTCATGTTTCCAAGACCTTCCAAAACAATATCAGGGGTGATCTTTAGACGTACACACCTTGTCGCTTCAGAACCCTGTTTTTCAAGAATATTTTATGTCATAAGTAAAGGAAATTGTGTTTGTCTCATCTCTATGTTACAAGTAAAGTAAACTTGATTCTTACCAAGTCATTGTCTAATACATCTTCAATTTCTTCCTGGATCCATAATCTGCTATGTTTGTTGGGCTCATCTGGGTGCAAACGACGTACGATATTTTTGCCCATTTCTTCAATATGGTCATGCATGCTCAGGTAAAGATCATTATCATCATCATCATCACGAAAAGTTATTAGAGATCTCTGTTCAAGAACTCTTAAACCAATTATAGCCTGAAATCCACAACTTTCAAGCATACTTATTGCTTTGTTTTTCTCCCACCCCTTCAATATGCATGCAACATCTAGGAATATTTCCTTGTAATCATCCTCTAGACTTTCATAGCTTAATTCCAATTTTTCAAGAGTCTCTTTCAACGGAATTCTTTTGAGTCTTGCTAATGCGTCTATCCATTCATGCTTGTCTTTACCACACAAAAACGAACCCAAAACTTTGATTGTCAAGGGAAGACCAGCAGCATAACGTACAACTTGTAGTGATTCTGTTTCATACTCTTGAATTGGAAGTTCTTTCCCAAATGTGTGCCTACTAAACAATTCAATCGCTTCCTCATCTGATAATAGAGTGACATCACAAATCCATTTCACTCCGTGTGCTATCAACACTTGCTCATCTCTTATTGTAATGATAATTCTACTTCCAGGCTTGAACCAGTTAAGATCACCAGCTAATGCCTCAAGCTGCTCTTGATGATCCACATCATCTAAAATCACCAAAACCTTTCTGCCTCGCAGCTTTGTTTTCATCATGTTTATCCCATCATGAACACTACTTACGTTGTTGCCTTGATCATTTAGCAAATCTGAAAGGATCTTTCTTTGCAATGACAACAAACTGAACAACGATTCTTTTGAAACTTCCTTAACGTTCTCAACAAAGCTTTTACCTTCAAAGTGAACTGATACTCTATCAAACACAACTCTGGCTAGCGTAGTCTTACCAGCACCTCCCATCCCTTTGATTCCTATCATGCGAACCTCGTTCAAAGCAATATCTAAAGACTTCTCAAGGTCCTGTAGCCGGGGTTCCATGCCTACTAATTTATCATCAAAGTTCACATTAATGGGTCGTAACTCAAGTGAGATCCGCTCAATTATTAACTTGATGACTTTGGCTTCATGCCTGTGAATTATAGAAGATTCAGTTAGCTCACTCAAGAACCCACACAAAAAGTTATATTTCGAGTCAATATACAAAAGTGTAAGACATACTAACATATCAATAGTAACAATGCTCGAGCTTTCCTCAAAATAAGAAAGAAACTAAAAAAGAATAAATAGTTTCATAGAGAAATGATGAAAGAAATTACCCATCAGCAGTGTTCCTTAAATCCCAACCGGAAAGATTGGCTGCTTTTGTTAGAGCTTCTTTCCATTTCACGATTTCTATATTGGTATGTTTGGCAAGGGCTTCTCCAACCGGCCCACGTTGTTTGCGAACTTCAGAGGGATCCACATCGTAAAAGACAGGGTAAGCAATTTGCTCATTCGACTTTTGGCATTCCATAATCTTTACAAGTTCGTTTAAGCACCAAGACGAAGATGCATATTTCTTTGAGAAAATTATGATGAAGAACTTCGACTCCTCAATGGATTTCAAAAGCTGGTCGTTGATGCTTTTTCCTTTTCTAAGTCTCTCATCGTCCCTGAAAGTGTGAATATTATGTCGCTGAAGAGCATCATAAAGGTGATCCACAAAGTTCTTACGCGTGTCTTCACCACGGAAACTTAAAAACACATCATACTGATAGGTTGCCTTAATAAATGAAGTTGAAGACGACGCCATTGAAGGTATGCTTTATGGGTCCTTGAGCTTAATCAAATCTTTTCCTGGCAAACAATTTCGAAAATGACTGAAAGAAACAACAGATCACACTTTTAACCCTCATGAACGTATTTTATGTTAAGGATTAAGCTGTTAAACACACATATTTCACTATAATTTGCAAGCACAAAATGGGCCTAGATGAATATCAAATATTTCTATGATGTCAACATATGGAACATAAAAGCATGTTTTAGGAATCCACCGGTTACAAGGGGTTATTATATATTCCTTATCAGAACGATTATTACACTGAAGAAAATTAGCTATAACAAAACAAATATATTTCGAGTAGTTAGACACTTTGTCAGTTAACTTCATAAGGCTGTGGGGGTGTGGAGGGGTTTGAGTTGGGGGCATTGCTCGACACGTGGCAAAGGGTGGGATCCACAAGCTTACGGTGAAAAAATGAGAGGTGTGATGTGGCGTGGCCAACCATGTGATTTCTTTAGTTAAAATAGCCAACCAAAGCCAGCCAACTCACCTGACCCCGTCCCACGCCAGGCTGAATACCCACGCCAAAGGGGCAACGCCATGGCCAACGCCAACCCAGGGTGGAGCAGCTTGCGTTGCAACAAACACCTCTCTAAAAAGCTATGAATTTGTGTAATAAGAAAGCACATGAGAAATGCAGAAGTTTGACTGTCTTAGAAAAGTCAAACCATCGCGCATACTTACAGAGTGTTGATCGTGGGACCTAATGATATGTGTATCTGATTTCAAATGACAATCAAGGGTTTGATCAGATATAAAACCAAGATTTGACTTTCTTAGTCAAAAAGTCGAACCATGGCATAACAACGATTTCATACATCATATGCGTTGAATTAAGGAACCCAAACCACCGTAACAAGAGGGGTGGTCGAAATAATCCAAAAACTGTCGATCAATCGACTAAAAATACAGATAAACCATCACTGCTTCTAAATTTAAAGAATCGAGTTAAAAACTAACCTCAAGTTAGTTGCTCAAAACCGCACCCAAATACTTCAACTCAAGCCTTCCGTTCACTTAAAAGGCTACGCCCAGGATAATAAATTAATATATTTACATTTTAACTTTATCCGATACATGTTTTATACTTTACAATATATATTATGATATATCTACTATAATAAAAGAAACCAACTTTGGTATCCTCAAATCTATATTTATTTTATATTAACTAAATAAATAAATAATAATTATTTATATCTATTAATTCATAACGATATGAGCAACAATAACTTTTTTTTTGTTTTATCTTTTATGGGTTTTTCATTTCCTTTTTTATCATATATAATAAATTTTAAGATTTTTTATTTTTTTAATGAAACTTGGTTTTGTTATAACTTTGCGACAACACTTAAATGAGTTTTTGTTTTACGTTTTTTTCGGGTTTCGTCATTGTTTGGTTATTACTTAGCATAGTGTTTGGTTGTCGCATTTAGTCCCTCGCATTTTTTACCCCCTTAAACTTTTAACACACCTTGGTATACAACTCGGTATATGTTTTACTTCACGTGACTCACTCGGGTTTAAAAATTTGTGATTTTGTTATACGCTTTTTTCCAGTTTCGGTCGTTCTTTGGTTGCTACTTAGCACGATTTTACGTCTCCTGCCCTGCTACCCCCCGCGTGGTGGCTAAGACTAATTAATATTAAATCTTATCATACTTTAATAAAATATTATCCTCAAATCTAAATTGTTAATTTAATATATTTTTAAAACAAATACCCCACTTTCCTACTTATCTTATATTAAATAGGGGTTTTTACATATTTCCCCCTCCTAAGCCTCCTTATTACGTATTTCCCCAAACCATAAAATCAATTACATATTTCCCCTCCCTAACTCATATATATTACATATTTCCCCTTTTCATTTAAATGACTCTTATTTATGACTATTTTACCCTTAATAAACTATTTAATGAATATTTACACATTTCCCCATTCTAACATGTAAAATCAATTACATATTTACCCAGATTATGTAGTATCGCCCCAATTTCTACTTGTTACTCTTGTCAAACAATACACACAAAACCATAATACTCATAATAAAAACATAAATTCCGTTCACAAAACATAAATCCCGTTCATAATAGATTCCGTTCAAGAGCATTTCCTTTTAGAATCCGCTTCGGGCCTAAAAGGAAAACGTTAAGTCGACCCTACAAGTAAGCATCGAGCCAATTTATCTAACAGTGACATTTCATCGAACAGTTGGAGTGCATTCTAATGTGCATATAAAACCAGAAGCTTAAACCAAGGCAAGTAGCAACCACATAAAACCAGAAGCGTAAATGGATTATGCATCTGTTAAATGAATATTATAGAAACACATATACAAGTTCCAGGAAGTTGATTTAAGGCATAAAATAATTTATCTTAATATAAAAATAACGCAGAAAGAAAACAACATTAAATCACTAAGTTGACAATTCAACAAAAAAAAAAAAAAAGCAAACCTAACCATTAGAAAAACATCAAGCATATACCTACGTTTGTTTAATACCATCCCACATCAAACCGATCTCAGAAAAGAACAATCGATTTCGAAACCCCAGATGGAAACTGGGGGTTTGAGATGGAACCCACGAGTGTTAGCGCCAGAGAGCCAAGGGTTTGGAACGCTTTGAAGATCCAAGGGGTCCTGAAGAGCAGGAGTTATGGGGTTTGTTTGGATTGATATCCCATGGCCATTTTAGACAGAATAAGGGTTGTTTTGGAGGAGTGTTGTTACCCATTGAGTTTGATTATTGAACTTGTGATGATTTTAGGAAACCCTAACTTGTGAAGATTGTTTGAATTGAATTGATTTGAGTTCGGATTGCGAAAGATGGCAGCGGTTGAGCAGAATCGGGGTGAAAGAAACCAGTGGATTTGAGAAAACTTGGAGAAATTTCTTGTTTCCACACCTGTGTAGGGTTTGGATGATTATAAGAATGGGGATATACACGTAGGAGTTATTCAAGGGTAGTTATGTAATTTCTTAAAAAAAAAGGGAAATATGTAATTGATTTTATGGTTTGGGGAAATACGTAATAAGAAGGCTTAGGAGGGGGAAATATGTAAAAATCCCTATTAAATATATAAATAATCAATTATTATTAAATGTTATCCTAATTTGTTAAAAATATAACTTTTTTTATTATTTGGTTTACAAAATTATATTTATTCAACTCGTGTAAAATGCAAAGTTTTGAAAAAAATAATTTTTTTATTATTTACTATACAAAGTTACATTTATATAACCCGTGTAAAACACAAAGTTTTTAAAGATATAACTTTTTTTATCATTTGCTAAGTAAAATTAGATTTATTCAACACGTGTAATACACGGGGTTTTTAAGGATATAATTTTAACAATTATTTGGTAGATTTTTCAACCCGACTATATACGGGCGTTTTAAAGATACGACATTTTTAGTATTTAATATACAAAATTACATTTATTTAATATGTGTAATACACATAGTTTTTAAAGATATAACTCTTTTTTAGATCTATTCAACACGTGTAACATACGGGGTTTTTAAGGATGTAATTTTTTTATTATTTGGTAGATTCATTCAACCCGATTATACACGGGTTTTTTTAAAGATACGACGTTTTTAGTATTCAGTATACAAAATTACATTTATTTAATCTGTGTAATACACATGGTTTTTAAAAATATAACTTTTTTTTATTATTTAATATATAAAATTACATTTGTTTAACCCATACAATATACGAGGTTCATAAAAATATAACTTTTATTATTTAATATATAAAATTACATTTATTCAACCCGTGTAATACACGGGATTCTAACCTAGTATTATGATATATGATATGATGATTATACAAAAGCGTGTGGGGGAATAGTGAAGGAATAATAGATTTTAATAATCTAAATATTAGTCGTTGGCCGGTAACGATTCCAACTTCAAAAATAACTATTGGTTGTCTCACCTTTTCACATATCGTAAATCAGTGGACCTTTACTAAACCGAAAAATATAAGAGGACAAAAAGAAATTAAGGTTTTGTTTATAAAATTCCATTGGTTTACAATATGTGAAAAGGTGGGACCACCATTGTTTATTTTTTAAGTTGGGAACGTTGCCAGCCAACGGCTAATAGTTGGGATTATTAAAAAACAAATACTATTTTACCCCGTTAAAAATTACAGGCTTGTCATCGTTTGTGTTAGGCAGCTGCCTGGCATTTCCTCGAGTTCAGTGGCGGAACTAGAAAAAAAATTCATGTGTATCCCAATTTTTTATCGTATATTCATACAATGTAATTTTTTTATTGTACATTCATAGAATTAAATACACAATAACAACTAAAATTAGTAACTAAACCCTAACCTAAAATCCAATTTCGTTCCTTTTGTGCTATAATACTTTTGCTCAGGCAGTAACAGAACCAGAAACTTTTAACCAGCGGTCCTAACATAACTTTAATATTAAACGTTAACAAAATAAAATCTTAGATACAAATTCTAAGAGATATATATATATATATATATATATATATTAAGAAAATAGAATAAAAGATATTTAATATTTAGCATTAACAAAATAAAACTTTAACATATAGATAACTAGGTTATTACCCGGGATTGCTTCCCGGGCTAAAGAAAGTTACTTATATTATTATTAATTTTGTTCATGCATAAAGGTTTGACAAAAACTAAAAATAAACTATATGCTAACGAAGACAACAATGGTATGCTTGAACCACTGTTTGACCAAAGTCAAACCACAGTTTGCAAAAATATGATTCTTAGTGGTTCAAAAGTCTGTTTGACCAAAGTTAAAACGCTGTTTGACCAAAGTCTGTTTGTCCAAAGTCAAACTACTATTTAGAAAAAAAGAACCACTGTTTTCTCCACAAAACACTGTTTTAACCCAACAGTGTTTTGAAACCACTGTTTAACCTAACAGTCGTTTCAAAACACAGTTTTAACCCAACAGTGGTTTTAACCCAACAGTCATTTCAAATGAGCTTAGGGTGTGAAGATCACTCGAATATATAACTTCGGTCAAAGAATATTACTAATACATTTGAAAGTCAAAGATGCAATTTTACTTATGTTTCTGTTGACACTAAGCATAACCAAAGTAGCTTCATTAACATCCATTAAAAACTGATCTATGTCCCAACCTATTTTAAACAAAATAAAAAACATTGATCAAAGTTCAACTAACCACACAAACATATGAATAATCAAAGCAAAGAATCCTAATATATTAATATTTTGAAACATTAGCCAATGTATCCAACTTAGAACGCACCTTGCTATGCTTGTTTCCCATGTAAAGTGCTCCCATCAACTGAAGTGGAGGAATCTCTAGAGGGAAATTAAATGGGGTAATCACTGCCACCTGATTAAAAAAATGTTTGCATGATTAGAGGTAATATTACATAATTAAGTATGCTTTAAGGTGAAAAAAAATCAAAGCTAATCATGCACAGATAACACTGAAGCAAGGACCCTACCTTGATATGCTTATATAATTAATTAATTATATACATTCAAAAATGTGAACTACTAAATAACAGCGTATAAGATTTGGATAAAAAAAACCATCGATAGCTTACGCTTGTATGATGAGGATTAGGATCAAATACAAGGGGCCAAATAAATAAGAAGGGTAAGAAGGATTTTAGGCTATTGATCTTTAGATTGGGGAAGGGCATAAAGGGACCTATACCTCACCTATACTATACGTCTATACTACATTGTACATGGTAATGAAACAGTCAGGTAATATATTTACAAACAAAGGTATACAACTAAATCTACCTGTGTGACATTTGTATGGTCTAAGCAGCAGCCAACATAAATAGTTCTCACGATTCCAGCTTGTCCTTCAAGTTTCCATCTTTTCCACTAAATAAATAGTACCTACCATTTCAAAAACATTAAAAAAATTCTTTAAACCAAAGAATGAAAGTTTATTATAGTATCAGGCTAAAAAATTCTTTAAACAAATGTATAAGAGTAACTCGTTCAGCAGAGAACTTTAGACCATTTTGCATGCTCCACATCATCGTTGGATACTTCAAATAAAAGTAAAACAACACGCCCACTCCGAGCACATAACTGGTAGTGGAAAACACCACTTAACCACCAGGTTGTCCGTAACTGAAAACTTGATCACTCTTTAGTAGTTTTCCAATATAAAAATGTACATCATAATTCGCAAATTATTTATCCAATTAGATAATAGATTAACCACTTGATAATAAAAGTATTATCACAAATTATCAATCAACAGCATCAACGTCAAACAATTTAATAAGAGACTTTGCCCATTAGACAGGCTTCTTTTCCGCCCATACATTTTTTACTTGACCCATTTAAGATACCACACAACTCGAATTGACCCGGGTATAAGTAAATTGGTCTAAATTAAGTACATTGGTGCCAAATTTTAATTGGCCAGCTGGACGGATGGAAACATTAAGATCACAACAAAGCGATTCTTCTTGCATATTTCCATTAGTAACTCCCAAATATCTTAGCACCATTCGCAACTCTACAACATATTCTGCAGCTTCAATGTCTATTCTCATATCAGGTTCAGGATTATTTCAAGCAAAGGTGTCACACCCCCAAATTACCACATGCGGAAACACCGCGGGACGTGTGACGTATCAGGATCCAAGCCACCAATCACATTGAACTATAATAAATATTTAAACAAAACATTCCATTTATTTCATAATAAAATTCCAAGTCATAAGTTAAAACCAAAGTAAACATTCAGCGGAAGCATAATGTAAATTGTTAATCAACTGTTTCAAAACAAGTATTCAAAACAAACGAAACAAGTATCCAAGAGTCTCGACCCATGACCACTCCAACACTCCCAGATAGCAAGTCCATAACCAAGAACCTAACGACCTGCAAGCATGCAGACAAGTGTGTCAGACGACGCTGGTGAGTTCAAAGTTTGTTAACACGTTTTAGTTACCAGATATGAGTATAAAACATTTCAGAGATTTGATGTTGTTATTAACTCGATTACCGCAGATGGCTCCAGATTATTTGCCCAAACCCCAATGCTCTATCATACATTGGTCAAGTGGTTAAGGTAATTAGTTCACGACCGTCCTCCCCGGTACGGTGTGAGGGTGCCAAACCTAATAGCGCTATTAACTAATAACCCCGTTGCCTCCCCGGCAACCAATCGGTATATGATGGGACTTAATGATAGAAATGAGTGTAATAACCAACATCCCAATAACCCGACATTCCTCCCCAGAACGTTACACGATATCCCTCCCCGGGATGCATGCTTAAAAAGGCAGTGAACTCACCTTAGTTTGCTCGGTTTGTTAAGTTACCCGTTTCCAAATTAATCAACCAATCCTACCGTGGTTACCAATATTATCAGTTTCACAATTAAACAAGTCATTATTTTCACACAGATTGCATCTCTCACAAGATCACAGTATATCAGGCAGCCAATAAACCTTTCTAATGCAAGTTCACATCTCATGTGATTGTCACATGTAACACATAACATAACAGGTGGGTTTGTTATACCAACTAATCGAACCAAGTTTCTTATTATCATTGACATGTAAAATAAATCGTGTACACACACAAGTATCTATCATCATTAACATCACAGGCACCTACTGTTCAATCCAGTGACTTACACGGCGAAACACCCCTTGTGACGAAAGATCATCTTTTGTCGGGACGCTTGTCGACGAAGGACCCTATGTTTCGTCGAAATACTTGTCGACGAACAACCCATGTTTCGTCGATATGAGGTGTGACGAAAAGCCATATCTTTCGTCGGGCAAATAGTTACAGATCCAATCGGTTACAATTCTACATGTTCTAGAACCCTAATCATCATCAATAGTTACATCATGATCATCGATCAATCATCCAGTTCCCAATTATCATTAGCATGCAACAAGGGCCTTAACAATATACATATCATCATTTTAACATTCTGACTGAATCGTTTACATCATGACTACAACTTTAATCATGCGAACCCTAACTTCTTATGCAGTATCAACACCTTGGCAACTTGTTTATATCCAAAAGCTATAAAGGGTTATCAGATAAACAACACTAGATCATTACAAAACATATCAGATCACATACACATACATATGTTTCGAGACATGTATTTTAGGGTTTCAGGGAATCGTTTTAAATAGCGTTTTAGGGTTTTAGGGTTTCGAGACATGTATCAACACCTTGGCAACTTGTTTCGAGAGAGAGAATAGTGTTTTAGGTTTCAGGGAATCGTTTTAAATAGCGTGAACAGGCCGGGCCACAACTGGGCCGAACCTCCTTTGGACGAAAGACATGTTTCGTCGTGAAGATGGGTGACGAAATCCATTTTTCGTCGAGCCCAATGCTCATTTTTCGTCGGGCCCAATGTTTTGTCACAAAAGGTTTTTATTTAAATGTTCAAACATTAAACCACCATATAAATAACATATACAAAATCATTCTAAAATAATATACAGTAGGATTGTAAAATAGGTGACGCGAAAAGGAAAGGTCTTGAGATCTCGGGTTGTCACATCATCCCCAACTTGAAAGAAATTTCGTCCCGAATTTTGACAAGTAATCCAATACGGCAAGGTGTTAGATCAAGTTGACTGTGGATTTTCCGCAGGTGCCACATCATCCCCAACTTGAATGGGAATTTTGTCCCTAAATTCACTAGTTGCATCCGGTTTAGATTTGTCAGCTGGGAATAAGTGAGGGTACTTGAGCTTCATCTGATCCTCGCGCTCCCATGTGAACTCCGGTCCACGTCTTGAGTTCCAACGAACCCTCACGATCGGAATTCGACTATGCTTACGGACCTTGTCCTCCCGGTCCATAATTTCTATTGGTTCTTCGACAAACTGCAACTTGTCGTCAATCTTTAACTCTTGAAACGGTACCACAAGTGTTTCATCGGACAAACACTTCTTTAGTTGCGACACGTGGAAAACATCATGAACGTTACCCAACTCAGCAGGTAACTCTAGCTTGTAGACCACTTTAACGATTCGTTCTAGAATTTTGAATGGCCCTACATAACGAGGGTTAAGCTTGCCACGTTTTCCAAAACGCACCACACCCTTCCAGGGTGAGACCTTCAACATAACACGATCACAACTGCGAACTCCAAAGGTTTCCTACGCTTATCAGCGTAGCTTTTCTGACGGTCGCGCGCTGCTGCCATACGATTCCTGATCTGAACAATCTTTTCTGAAGTTTCCAACACTAGTTCAGGGCCTGTGACCTAGCTGTCACCTACCTCAGCCCAACAGAGAGGTGAACGACATTTCCGTCCGTACAATGCTTCGAATGGAGCTGCCTGGATGCTGGTATGGTAGCTATTCTTATAAGAAAACTCTATCAAGGGAAAGTGTTTCTCCCAACCCTTGCCAAAATCAATCACACACGCACACAGCATGTCTTCAAGTGTCTGGATGGTTCGTTCACTTTGACCATCCGTCTGTGGGTGATAAGCAGTGCTCATGTCAAGTCGTGAGCCAAATGATTTGTGCATTGACTGCCACAAATCTGAAATGAAACGTGGGTCACGATCAGAGATGATAGAGGTCGGCACCCCATACCTAGAAACCACTACCCTCAGATAGACAGCTGCAAGTTGTGAGAACTTATCCGTTTCCTTGATTGCTAGAAAATGTGCTGACTTCGTGAGATGATCAACGATCACCCTGATGGTATCGTTCCCGTTTTGAGTTTTCGGCAAACCCGTGACAAAATCCATTGCGATTCCACATGGGTATTTCTGGTTGCTGGAGCAATCCAGACGGTTTCTGGTATTCCACCTTGACCTTTGAACATGTCAAGCATTTACAAACATACGTCGCGATGTGAGCTTTCATCTTCGACCACCAATACATGACTTTGAGGTCCTGATACATTTTATCCGACCCCGGGTGAACAGAGTATCGAGACTTGTGCGCTTCGTCCATCACAAGTTCTCTAAGATTACCAAACAAAGGGACCCATACACGATCCATGAAATAAAGTATACCATCAGATCTCTCTATAAACCGCTTTTCCATGCCCCTTATGTATTCTGCTTCAATGTTTTCCTCTTTTAACGCTTCTCTTTGTGCAGAACGGATCTGGTCAGGCAAATTAGAATGGATGGTGACCACTCCAGCACTCCCAGATAGCAAGTCCATAACCAAGAACCTAACGACTTGCAAGCATGCAGACAAGTGTGTCAGACGACGCTGGTGAGTTCAAAGTTTGTTAACATGTTTTAGTTACCAGATATGAGTATAAAACATTTCAGAGATTTGATGTTGTTATTAACTCGATTACCACAGATGGCTCCAGATTATTTGCCCAAACCCCAATGCTCTATCATACATTTGTCAAGTGGTTAAGGTAATTAGTTCACGACTTTCCTCCTCGGTACGGTGTGAGGGTGCCAAACCTAATAGCGCTATTAACTAATAACCCTGTTGCCTCCCCGGCAACCAATCGGTATATGATGGGACTTAATGATAGAAATGAGTGTAATAACCAACATCCCAATAACCCGACATTCCTCCCCGGAACGTTACCCGATATCCTTCCCCGGGATGCATGCTTAAAAAGGCAGTGAACTCACCTTGGTTTGCTCGGTTTGTTAAGTTACCCGTTTCCAAATTAATCAACCAATCCTACCGTGGTTACCAATGATTATCAGTTTCACAATTAAACAAGTCATTATTTTCACACAGATTGCATCTCTCACAAGATCACAGTATATCAGGCAGCCAATAAACCTTTCTAATGCAAGTTCACATCTCATGTGATTGTCACATGTAACACATAACATAACAGGTGGGTTTGTTATACCAACTAATCGAACCAAGTTTCTTATTATCATTGACATGTAACATAAATCATGTACACACACAAGTATCTATCATCATTAACATCACAGGCACCTACTGTTCAATCCAGTGACTTACACGGCGAAACACCCCTTGTGACGAAAGATCATCTTTCGTCGGGACGATTGTCGACGAAGGACCCTATGTTTCATCGGAATACTTGTCGACGAACAACCCATGTTTTGTCGATATGAGGTATGACGAAAAGCCATATGTTTCGTCGGGCAAACAGTTACAGATCCAATCGGTTACAATTCTACATGTTCTAGAACCCTAATCATCATTGTCACACCCCAACCGATGGCGGAATCATCGGGGCATGGCACTGAGCGAAACAGATTGTCCAGAAGTTTCCATAACAATTATCAATACTATTCAATTAAATAATACGTCCCATACCGTATCTCAAACAGCAAAATAATTATTACAGACATAATTCCAGGCAAATATTCTGTTCCGACAACTCAGATTTAAATAGACAGCAATTGTTTATCTGCTTCTAGAGACCCTTAGTTTGACCACTACAGACAACTATTTGTTGGGCTCTAAAGCTTTATTCTACTTCAAATTCCTACCACATATGCCTCCTAAGCACCTGTCACATACGTTAAAATAAAGTCAATACATAAAATGTAAAGGTGAGCATACAAGTTTGATAATAGCATATAGAGTTCGAATTCGTTTACGCATAACCAGCACATACACATAGTGAAATGAAGCGTGTGAGTTATCGACATAGATCCATCGATACCAATGACTGCGGGTTGACTGCCTGGGGCAGTTCGCAATACATGATTACCACCGTAATCCATGCAAGTAATTGTCCTTAACAACCCCCGTGTGAACGGGTGCTGAGTCCAAACTATAGTACTATCGTTGCTAAGGCAGGTAGACAGCATTCCATGTGTAAACATAACAAACAAGCATTCATAAGCCACGTATAACATGCATTAACGGTTAGCGTTCAAATAGTATTGAGTAGTGTGATTTTTGTAGTTTGAATATTCGTAACGTATGTAACACCCAAAAGTGTGTAAAGCAAAAAGGGATCGAGTATACTCACAGCGATTAATGGATTGAAGGGAGTGCTTAGCGAGTAAGGTTAGCCTGAATAGATTCGATAGCATGACGATAAGTAATGCGAAAAACGTTACAAAGTGTGAAAGGGTCGGATGGTGGTTCGATCGGATGGTAATCCGATCGGACAGCAATCCGTGCAGATGGCAATCCGTTCGGGTGGTCATCCGGTCGGACAGTGGTCCGTTCGGATGGCGATTCGAGTAGATTGTTTCTTCCTATAAGAAGAATGTGTTTGTGTATGATGGCTTGTCCTTTGAAGTTTTCGTTGTAGCATTTTAAAAACACTGAAGTAACTCTATCCTTCATGTCAGTCGATCGGATGACTAGTCGTGTGGATGGCAATCCGTGCGGATGGTCATCCGGTCGGACGGTGATCCGGTCGGGCGGCGACTTAGTGATGAGGTTACTTATTGATGACAAGTTCACAACAGAAGTGTCATTCGATCGGATGGCAACCTTGTCATGGAAATGTTAAAAATTGTTTAAGTCTTTAAAGCCTTAGTATCTCATGATCCAAAGAGTAATCCATTCAGATGGTCGTCCGATCGGATTGCAATTCGTTCAATACTCAGACTTTAGATAAGATTGTTTTTTTAAAAGTGGGACCCAAGTGTGATCCGTTCGGATGCCAATCCGTGCGGATGACCTATCCGATCGGATAGCAATCAGTTCGGACGGTAATCCGTTTCGATTGTCCCGTTCGTCCTACACTTAGTCGTTTTGATGGTTTGTCGTTATGTCGAGACACTTTGACAACGTGTTAACCAACAGAACTCCCATTTTGGCCCAGGTGACTGAACCGACCAGGAATCACCCTAGCTCGGTTAGTTACCGGCTCTAGATGGTTGTTTTGGTTTAACCCGAAATCGGTGGTCTCGTGGGTAGGATCGGGATCTTGAGCTAGTACAACACTATGATAGAGTAAAAGACTAGATCAGAACCCGGTTCTATCGGTTTTTGGAGTGTTTTGAGTGTAAAAGAGTTGAAAGAAGGTTGGAAACCATCTTTCAATCCTCTTTCACCCCACTTGTGTCGAGATCTTTACAAGATCTTTGTGGAAATTGGTTAGATCTAAGTTGTTCTTGGTGGATTAAGGCCAAAACATGAAGTTCTTGAAGAACTCATGATGACGTCACCCTAGAACACCCGAAATCTAGTGATTTCACGGTTAAAAGTTAAGATTTGAAAGGTAGAAAGCTGTAGAAATACGTGTAGATCAAGAAAGTACAAGATTTAGGGCGAGATCTTACCGGAATCGAGAGAAATCGGAGAAAAGGTGAGGAAAGCGTGCTGTTCGGACGTCACTTGCCAAAAGTAGTAAGTGTGGAGAGTGACAGGGGTATTTATAGGATTCCAAAAGAGGAAAGGATGATCCGATCGGATGACACTCCGCTCGGATGACGATCCGGCCGGATGACATTCCGGTCGGATGACACCTGTTTAAGACTTAGGGGCTATCCGGTCGGATGACTATCCGGTCGGATGGCTATCCGGCTGGATGGCGCTTGGTTGAAGTGTTTGACGCGGCGATTTCCGTTAGATCGATTTCGATTGCGAGCGGTTCGATTCGATAGGGTTTCCTAGTCAAATTACTTTTAGTCCCAACTACTTTACATCTTGCATAATCTCTACTCCACCAATTACCATAGTTCGATTGAGTTTCAAGTTCGATTGTATTCGATTGCATTCGAGTTTCGATTGAGTTCGCTTGATTACCACAATATAACATAAATAAACATGCACAAGTAACACATAAGGTACACACACATATAGTAATAACTAAACTACGTAGCTCGACTTGCGATTCGTTGTCGATTTGATTAGCATAGCTTGATTATCCGTTGGTTAACTTTATCGCATTGTTAATGCCTATTGTTCACAGTCGCATGTCGCTTGAATAATACGTCGATTGTTTGCAATTAACAACACTTACTCCACATAATACAAATTAAACAAGGAGATTTCTACAAGTCAAGTTGCGCGAAATCGGTCGTTGACTTTGACCTTGACTTTGACTTTGACTTGTGAAAACACGGGGTGTTACAGCCTCCCCTAGTTTAGGGAATTTCGTCCCGAAATTAAGCTGGAAGCTGCAAAACACCGTGAATTACGTTTGAAAATTTTCTGTTCGGGCCGGTTTTGACTCCAAAATGATTGTGAACCAAACGTGTGACGTGCGGAATCCGTACACGAACGTGACCAAACACACAAGAACGTACTATAATCGGTGATTCTATTGATTGATATGAAATCGTACAAGAACTAGAATCACAATGTCTACTTTCTCTCTCTAGCTTCACTCTTTAAACAACTGCGGGTACTTAGCCTTCATGTCGCTTTCGAGTTCCCAAGTGAACTCGGCGCCTCGTTTGCCTTCCCATTGGACTTTCACAATCGGAATGCGCGAGCGCCTGAGCTGCTTGGTTTGGCGATCCATGATTTCGACAGGCTTTTCCACGAAGTGTAATGTTTCGTTCACTTGCAGATCTTCGAGAGGAACGTGTAAATCGTGGTTGGCTAGGCACTTTCGGTGGTTTGACACGTGGAAAGTCGGGTGGACATTACTAAGTTCCTCCGGTAGTTCGAGTCTGTAGGCGACTTTTCCGATCCTTTCCAGAATCTTAAAAGGTCCAACATATCGAGGCGCGAGTTTTCCCTTTTTTTCCGAATCGGACTACACCCTTCCAAGGTGATACCTTTAGGAGTACGTAGTCCCCAACGTCAAATTCACGGGGCTTGCGCTTCTTATCGGCGTAACTTTTCTGTCGATCCCGAGCTTTCACCAGGTTGTCTCGAATTTGGAAAATTTTGTCTGTCGTTTCTTGTAATAGCTCAGGACCGGTTAATTGCGAATGACCGATCTCGTGCCACACAATAGGCGATCGACATCTTCTCCCGTATAATGCCTCGAATGGTGCCATTTGGATACTAGAATGGTAGCTGTTGTTATACGAGAATTCGACTAACGGCATGTATTTATCCCAATTACCACCGAAGTCTAAGACACACGAACGGAGCATGTCTTCAAGAGTACGAATCGTTCTTTCAGTCTGACCGTCGGTTTGAGGGTGGAAAGCGGTACTTAGATTGAGCGATGTACCAAGTGCCGTTTGAAACGTTTCCCACAGTCGCAAGGTAAACCGAGCATCACGATCAGAGATGATGTCACGAGGCGTCCCATGGTTACAAATGATCTCGTCGGTGTAGATTCGGGCTAATCGTTCTACCTTGTAGTCTTCCCGTATTGGCAGAAAGTGAGCTGATTTTGTCAAACGGTCGACCACAACCCAAATGATGTCGTGACCTGATGACGTGTGTGGTAGCTTGGTTATAAAATCCATGGCTATACTTTCCCACTTCCACATGGGAATAGGTGGTTGTTCGAGTAAGCCAGAGGGTCTTTGATGTTCAGCCTTGACTCTAGCACAAGTTAGGCATTTTCCGACGTAGAGAGCGATATCCCTTTTCATACCCGGCCACCAGTACTTATAACGAAGATCCTGGTACATTTTGTCAGCACCGGGATGAATAGAATACCGGGATTTGTGGGCTTCGTCCATCAAGATCTGTCGCAAATTGGTTCGTTTGGGAATCCAAATTCGGTCCAGAAAGTGGAATATCCCGTTCGATTTGCTCACAAGTTGGGCTCCATCGTGGTAGATTCTTTCTTTCTTCAGGGTGCGTTCGTTAAAACATGCATGCTGAGCGTCGCAGATGAGGGCTTCGAGATCGTGTTGGGCTTGAACATTATGAGTGCTAAGCAGATAGCTCCGTCTGCTAAGTGCGTCGGCAACAACATTTGCTTTGCCTGGGTGATAACGGATCTCACAGTCGTAATCGTTGAGAAGTTCTACCCATCGGCGTTGACGCATATTAAGTTCCTTCTGATTAAAGATATGTTGCAGGCTCCTATGATCGGTGAAGATCGTACACTTGGTACCATACAGGTAGTGTCGCCAAATCTTTAATGCAAAAACAACTGCGCCTAGCTCGAGACCATGGGTTGTATAGTTCTTCTCGTGGATCTTCAGCTGACGAGATGCGTAAGCTATGACCTTGTCCCATTGCATGAGAACACAACCAAGACCAAGGTTGGAAGCATCACAATAGACAATGGAATCGTTGGTTCCGTCGGACAACGTGAGAACAGGAGCGTTGCAAAGCATGTGCTTGAGAGTTCGAAAGGCAGACTCTTGTTTAGTTCCCCAAACAAAAGGCTTGTCTTTATGCGTGAGAGAGGTAAGCGGCACAGCGATCTTTGAGAATCCTTCGATAAATCGTCGATAATAGCCCGCTAGTCCGAGAAAAGAGCGAACTTCGGACGGGTTCTTAGGCGTAACCCAGCTCTTGACAGCTTCAACCTTCGCAGGATCGACGTGAATGCCCTGACTATTAACAATGTGACCCAGAAACTGAACTTCCTCCAGCCAAAATTCACACTTTGAGAACTTGACATAGAGTTGGTTCCCCTGGAGTAACTCGAGAACCAAACGTAGATGTTGCGCGTGTTCGGTCTTCGATTTGGAATAGATCAAGACGTCGTCGATGAATACGATGACAAAACGGTCGAGATATGGTTTACACACGCGATTCATCAGATCCATGAAAACCGCTGGTGCGTTGGTTAGACCAAAAGGCATGACAACGAATTCGTAATGGCCGTATTGTGTGCGAAACGCGGTTTTGGGTATATCCTCCTCTTGTATACGTAGTTGATGATAGCGTGAACGTAGATCGATCTTCGAAAAACACGTAGCGCCTTGTAGTTGATCAAACAAATCGTCGATGCGAGGTAGGGGATAGCGGTTCTTGATAATTAACTTATTCAATTCCCGATAGTCGATGCACATCCTGAACGACCCATCCTTCTTTTTGACGAAAAGGACTGGCGCGCCCCAAGGAGAGGTGCTCGGGCGAATGAAGCCTTTCTCAAGTAATTCCTGGAGTTGGGTTGAGAGTTCATGCATTTCGGACAGTGCAAGTCGGTAAGGAGCTTTGGCAATAGGGTTGGCTCCAGGAATGAGGTCGATGCGAAAGTCGATATCGCGACTTGGCGGTAGTCCGGGAAGATCCTCTGGGAAAACGTTAGGAAATTCTCGAACCACAGGAACGTCTTTTACTTCCTTCTTTTCTTTCTTTTCCTTCTCCGCTACTACGATGTTAGCCAAGAAAGCTCTGTATTCCTTGCGGAGATACTTGCTAGCTTGGACACACGACATGAGCTTGAGACCCTTCAAAGCAGTATCGCCGTAAACACATAAATAGTCACCATTCGCGAGCGAAAATCGAATCATCTTGTCGAAGCACACAACTTCAGCATGGTTTTCTCGAAGAAAGTCCATGCCTACTATGACGTCAAAACTTCCGAGTTGCATCGGAATAAGGTCGATTGGGAAGAGGTGATTGTTGAGCTCATGAGTACAATCACGGATAACGGAATTAACAGTGACGGTTCTTCCGGTAGCGACTTCAACATCGAACGTCGAGGAGAGTTGGGATCGTTTACGACTAAGGAGTTTCTCGAATTCGAACGACACAAAGCAATTATCCGCTCCAGTATCAAACAAACAGGAAGCATAAATACCATTCACAAGGAACGTACCATTGACCACGTTGTTGTCGGCCTGGGCTTGACGCACGTTGAGGTTGAAAGTTCTGGCGCGTGCGGCCTGTTGTTGTTGCTGCTGCTGTTGTTGCTGCTGTTGATGAGGCTCTTGTTTCACGACCCTGTTTAGGCACATGTTGGCGAAATGATTCGGGTCGCCACATACGAAGCAGGCTCTGGCTTTGATCGCGGGTGCCGGAGGAGCTTGTTGACCCTGAGGGGCAGTGAGTAGAGCTTGATTGGCAGGGGCTTGACGGATACGGCAGTTGGCTGTAGAGTGGCCATATACATTGCAATGAGCACAGAAACGGCAAGCAATGGTTGTTGGGTGGTGGTAGGTGCAAGTAGGGCAGAGCGGGTGTGGCCCAGTGTATGCACGCTTTGCAGGTGGTGCATTAGCCACGGGAGCCGCTACTTGACGCTGTTGGGCTGGTACAGCTTGAATTGGTGCAGCAGTGATCGCACAGTTCTTGTTGCTGGAGCTGTTCTTTCTCTTATTCTTTCTCTTGTTGCTCGATGAGGTGGGTTCAGTAGTTGGTGCGGTGGCGGTAGCTTGATGCAGATGCTTCGGAGTTTTATCCCATACACCAGCCTTAACCCTCTTGTCGTTGATTTCGGCGGCCAGTAGGTAAGTTTCTTCGATCGTCTTAGTCTTAGCCGCTTGCACGAAATCTGCGATGCAGTTGGGCAAAGCTCGGATGTACTTCTTGATGGTGATCTCCGGAGTCTTGACTTAATCGGGACAGATGATGCTGAGTTGTTTGAAACGAGCAGTGAGAGCAGCATTGTCGCCTTCATGCTGGTGTATGTGCCAAAATTCATCTTCAAGCTTTTGACGTTCGTGAAGAGGGCAGAATTCCTCTAGCATAACTTCCTTGAGCTCGTCCCACGACAGACCGTAGGCTGCATCGTTCCCTCGCTTGTTCCTCTCGGCCGTCCACCAGTCTAATGCACGGGACTGGAAAACGCCGGTAGCATTCAGAGTTCGAAGGTCATCAGGGCAACCACTTTGTCGCAGAGTGACCTCAATGGAATCAAACCATTGGAATAGTGCAGTAGGACCTCCTTCGCCAGTGAATTCCTTTGGCCCACACGACTTGAATTGCTTGAAATTGAAGGGCCTTGCGGCAGCTTTAGGAGCTTCAGTCCTTGATTCCTCAGACGATTTGCTTGCATTCTCGTAAACATCACTCACAGCCTTTGCCACACTTTTCGCGATAATGGAAGCAAGGCGTTTGTCCCTCTTTTCTTGACGAGAGAGTGCATGACGGGATCCAGACGACATTGTCTGCATTAGACAGCGTCACAGGACTCAACACGTTGTATTCTAATCTCACCTCACGCGTCTACTACTACTAAAGCTCAGTAACACGTACCGCGTAATCACATAGACATGTACCCATGTAGGACACAGAACCATATAATCACTTAATCACATAAACACGTAATCACAGTTTCACATAGGCACAGAAGCACATAAGCACCTAGAACACAGAATCACAGAAACAAGGAAACGCATACGCATGTAATCACTAGAGGCAAATAGGAGCATATAGAGACACGTAGAGCATTCTAACTGCCTCCGAATACAGAAACCTGTCAATCATAGTTGCGAGTGTTCGGGTATAGCGATCGCGTTTTAGTATATCTAATAGTGTAGTATAAGCGTTCATCGTAGCATAAGGTTGTCCAAAACTCGGCGATTTATTAGCGATTTGATATAGAAAAGCAGTGCGATTCATGCGTGTCAATCGATGTGAAAGCAAAAATCGAGTAAATCTCCAAAATGTAAACACATAAACAGGTAAACACATTTATAAGCATATCAAATCGGAAAATTCAAGATGTAGATTGTCTGCGGCTAGTAGACTTCGACTACCCAAAGCGGTTCGACTATTCACAAGGATCCTGTTTCGCACAATTAGCCTTCAGAACTATGCCTTTGCCTCGATTCTTGGGCGTTTGGCACTCATTCCATTGGTCATATGGTGGCTTCAGGTCATTGGAGTCCGTCGAGACTTTGGTGAGAGTTTGTAGAATGAACGGAACAAGTAGTCAAGGTTAGGGTTTCACCCCTGGCTTAACAATCTTGTCCCTGTTTTAAATAAAATAGAGGAGATTATTCATCAAAATATGGATTTCACTCCTGATTTGGCATAATTCTCCTTGTTTGTAGATAAAATGAGGGTTGATTGAGCAACTTTAGTTGAGAGTTTGCGGTTGTCACCCCTATTCTCGGCTTAACTGCTCATTCATAGTTGAAAATTCGAGTGTAGCGTGCGCGAGAAATAGAGGAAATAGCAGTAAACTTATGCAAATTCTCTAACGATCCTACATAAGTCAGTCTGTTGGTTCCTAACTATAGACTAGGTATCTAAGACATCGACCCGAACTAGGTCGAGTCTCGCCTAATTCCCAATAGTTATGGCTCTGATACCAATCTGTCAAACCCCAACCGATGGCGGAATCATCGGGGCATGGCACTGAGCGAAACACATTGTCCAAAAGTTTCCATAACAATTATCAATACTATTCAATTAAATAATACGTCCCATACCGTATCTCAAACAGCAAAATAATTATTACAGACATAATTCCAGGCAAATATTCTATTCCAACAACTCAGATTTAAATAGACAACAATTGTTTATCTGCTTCTAGAGACCCTTAGTTTGACCACTACAGACAACTATTTCTTGGGCTCTAAAGCTTTATTCTAGCTTCAAATTCCTACCACATATGCCTCCTAAGCACCTGTCACATACGTTAAAATAAAGTCAATACATAAAATGTAAAGGTGAGCATACAAGTTTGATAATAGCATATAGAGTTCGAATTCGTTTACGCATAACCAGCACATACACATAGTGAAATGAAGCGCGTGAGTTATCGACATAGATCCATCGATACCAATGACTGTGGGTTGACTGCCCGGGGCAGTTCGCAATACATGATTACCACCGTAATCCATGCAAGTAATTGTCCTTAACAACCCCCGTGTGAACGGGTGCTGAGTCCAAACTATAGTACTATCGTTGCTAAGGCAGGTAGACAGCATTCCATGTGTAAACATAACAAACAAGCATTTATAAGCCACGTATAACATGCATTAACGGTTAGCGTTCAAATAGTATTGAGTAGTGTGATTTTTGTAGTTTGAATATTCGTAACGTATGTAACACCCAAAAGTGTGTAAAGCAAAAAGGGATCGAGTATACTCACAGCGATTAATGGATTGAAGGGAGCGCTTAGCGAGTAAGGTTAGCCTGAATAGATTAGATAGCATGACGATAAGTAATGCGAAAAACGTTACAAAGTGTGAAAGGGTCGGATGGTGGTTCGATCGGATGGTAATCCGATCGGACAACAATCCGTGCGGATGGCAATCCGTTCGGGTGGTCATCCGGTCGGACAGTGGTCCGTTCGGATGGCGATTCGAGTGGATTGTTTCTTCCTATAAGAAGAATGTGTTTGTGTATGATGGATTGTCCTTTGAAGTTTTCGTTGTAGCATTTTAAAAACATTGAAGTAACTCTATCCTTCATGTCAGTCGATCGGATGACTAGTCGTGCGGATGGCAATCCGTGCGGATGGTCATCCGGTCGGACGGTGATCCGGTCGGGCGGCGACTTAGCGATGAGGTTACTTATTGATGACAAGTTCCCAACAGAAGTGTCATTCGATCGGATGGCAATCCGATCGGATGGCAACCTTGTCATGGAAATGTTGAAAATTGTTTAAGTCTTTAAAGCCTTAGTATCTCATTATCCGAAGAGTAATCCATTCAGATGGTCGTCCGATCGGATTGCAATTCGTTTAAT
Source organism: Helianthus tuberosus (assembly GCA_030545235.1). Lineage (NCBI taxonomy): Eukaryota > Viridiplantae > Streptophyta > Magnoliopsida > Asterales > Asteraceae > Helianthus > Helianthus tuberosus. The sequence continues at coordinate 195,448,724 of CM060370.1, read as the reverse complement.
ACTCAGACTTTAGATAAGATTGTTTTTTAAAAGTGGGACCCAAGTGTGATCCGTTCAGATGGCAATCCGTGCGGATGACCTATCCGATCGGATAGCAATCAGTTACCGGCTCTAGATGGTTGTTTTGGTTTAACCCGAAATCGGTGGTCTCGTGGGTAGGATCGGGATCTTGAGCTAGTACAACACTATGATAGAGTATAAGACTAGATCAGAACCCGGTTCTATCGGTTTTTGGAGTGTTTTGAGTGTAAAAGAGTTGAAAGAAGGTTGGAAACCATCTTTCAATCCTCTTTCACCCCACTTGTGTCGAGATCTTTACAAGATCTTTGTGGAAATTGGTTAGATCTAAGTTGTTCTTGGTGGATTGAGGCCAAAACATGAAGTTCTTGAAGAACTCATGATGACGTCACCCTAGAACACCCGAAATCTAGTGATTTCACGGTTAAAAGTTAAGATTTGAAAGGTAGAAAGGTGTAGAAATGCGTGTAGATCAAGAAAGTACAAGATTTAGGGCGAGATCTTACCGGAATCGAGAGAAATCGAAGAAAAGGTGAGGAAAGCGTGTTGTTCGGACGTCACTTGCCAAAAGTAGTAAGTGTGGAGAGTGACAGGGGTATTTATAGGATTCCAAAAGAGGAAAGGATGATCCGATCGGATGACACTCCGCTCGGATGACGATCCGGCTGGATGACATTCCGGTCGGATGACACCTGTTTAAGACTTAGGGGCTATCCGGCCGGATGGCGCTTGGTTGAAGTGTTTGACGTGGAGATTTCCGTTAGATCGATTTCGATTGCGAGCGGTTCTATTCGATAGGGTTTCCTAGTCAAATTACTTTTAGTCCCAACTACTTCACATCTTGCATAATCTCTTCTCCACCAATTACCATAGTTCGATTGAGTTTCGAGTTCAATTGTATTCGATTGCATTCGAGTTTCGATTGAGTTCGCTTGATTACCACAATATAACATAAATAAACATGCACAAGTAACACATAAGGTACACACACATATAGTAATAACTAAACTACGTAGCTCGACTTGCGATTCGTTGTCGATTCGATTAGCATAGCTTGATTATCCGTTGGTTAACTTTATCGCATTGTTACTGCCTATTGTTCACAGTCGCAGGTCGCTTGAATAATACGTCGATTGTTTGCAATTAACAACACTTACTCCACATAATACAAATTAAACAAGGAGATTTCTACAAGTCAAGTTGCGCGAAATCGGTCGTTGACTTTGACCTTGACTTTGACTTTGACTTTGACTTGTGAAAACACGGGGTGTTACAATCATCAACAGTTACATCATGATCATCGATCAATGATCCAGTTCCCAATTATCATTAGCATGCAACAAGGGCCTTAACAATATACATATCATCATTTTAACATTCTGACTAAATCGTTTACATCATGACTACAACTTTAATCATGCAAACCCTAACTTCTTATGCAGTATCAACACCTTGGCAACTTGTTTATATCCAAAAGCTATAAAGGGTTCTCATATAAACAACACTAGATCATTACAAAACATATCAGATCACATACACATACATGTCCATGACCAATCTAGTTTGCACACAAAATCAAATCATAACCTAAGGGAATCAAGAATCACGCATCGACACAAGGGTAAACTTACTAACCGAAACAACTGTGTGTACCCAAGGGTATGCTAAGACGCACGAGAGCAAAAGCTTCACAAAGACTGCCGTAGGTTTCGAGAGAGAGAATAGTGTTTTAGGGTTTCAGGGAATCGTTTTAAATAACGTGAACAGACCGGGCCACAACTGGGCCGAACCTCCTTTAGACGAAAGACATGTTTTGTCGTGAAGATGGGTGACGAAATCCATTTTTCGTCGAGCCCAATGCTCATTTTTCGTCGGGCCCAATGTTTTATCACAAAAGGTTTTTATTTAAATGCTCAAACATTAAACCACCATATAAATAACATATACAAAATCATTCTAAAATAATATATAGTAGGATTGTAAAATAGGTGACGCGAAAAGGAAAGGTCTTGAGATCTCGGGTTGTCACAAAAGGCACACCAGCTCTGTTCAAATCAACATGTTACAAAAAAATATATATTTTTTACCTCCAAATAACATAAACAACATGGTACATTTTCAATAGGAGGATGATATCTAGTCTAAGAGAAAGAGAATTTACAAGGATTCTGGCAGCCATCCCCATTAGCTTCATGTGAGACCGAATGGCCGGAGATACTTGGTATGATCTTCCCCAATCACATCAACCTGTAGAGCAAAGATTATCTTTTTAGAGATTTAAGATTACATCTCTGTTGAATATATTTGTTTTTTAAAATATATCAGCCACTCACCAGTAATGCTAAATTACCCAGCCTACATATAACCACAAGCAAATCAGAATTCTTGAAGATGAAGACAAACCTGCACTGGTGGTTCAGCCCCCGATGGCTTTCCTTTCGTCGGAACCCTAGGCTCATCTACCGGAACTCTGGTGTCGGAATCACTGTCATTAAAATAGGTAATGGTCACAATAGTTATTACACGAACCGATCTAAACCGATGCAACTTGCAATTAGAGGAAGACTTACCGGAGTTTCGTCGGAGTCTTCGCGGGAATCATAGCCTCCATCGCCGTATAGAAGTTTATGTGGCTCTTAAGGACCTCTAGTGTCACCGCCGTATAGAAGTTTGTAACCAAATCATCACCACCGTCACTCTCTTTCGTCCCCCAAACTCAATGAGTTTGTCAGATCTAACCCTAAACTACATGTGTTTCTTCAAGAGTATGAAATTCTAGGGAAGAAAGAGAGAGGAAGAAGATGAGGGTTTGAAAAGAAGCATGAGAAAGAAAAAAGAGGAGTACAGGAGAAGTGAAGTGAAGGAGAAGATTTTAGGGTTTTTTAGGGGAGTGGTACTGTTGGGCGGGAAAAGGCAAAAAGTGATGCCCTAATCTACTGACACGTGGCCCAAATAATAGACGTAGTAATTATTTTATTCTTTGTAAAACTAACACAAGAACTCATTATAAAAAAGATATATATATATAAAGCATATAAATTTTGCTTTGACTAGCAATGTGTTGTCAGAAACCTTGCTTGTTGTGCATGTACTATTTTTTTTTCTAAAGGCTAAGTCTATACACGCACCCTTATAATCTTATTTTCACATCCCTAGTGTATACATGCCGAATAACTTTATACGGCCCGTATACGATTGTATACGAGCAATATAATGTTATACGGCCAAATGTGTTTATTTTTGTGAGTTTTCATCAGATTTTTGGGTTTTTAAGATCTGTATACGGGCCATGTAATGTTATACGACCCATATATAAGTTTTTTTTTTGTGTAAAACTGCACAACCATTTAATAAATTTTAGTAATGCTTTAGATAGTGTTTTCAGTATCCGGAGTTTGTTGGGTGGCGACGACAGTGGGTGTGTGAGAGAATTGAGAGTATGATTGCTGAAGGTTTTTGGGTTGTTTGTAGCTAGGGTTCAGAATGCTTGAATATGGTGATATTTGTCACACCCAACCGATGGCGAAAACATCGGGATGAGACGAACAAATCGCTCAAAAGCATCATAACACTATTGTGGCAATATAAATTAATCAAATTTCATAAATGACTAAATTCAAATACATTGTTCCAAATAAAGACAAATTGCAACAAGCATGGTTTATTATTAAAATGGGTATCTAGTCCATCCTAACTTGATTCCTTCATCATCTTGACTATCAACCTGCAACATGTATTAAAATAAAATCAACAAAAAAGTTTGCGAGTATACAAGTTTGATACATAGCATAAAGTAGGATAAAAAGTTTAAGTACTCATATCCAACATGAACAACATAATACAAGTTACTAATATGCTGAAACAGTATCACTATATGTTAACCCAAGTTTCCAACGCAAACACCCCAAGACTCAAGGGCAGTGCGTACTCCTATAGCATAGGAGTTTAATAAGTATAAGAAGTCTAACAAGTCTCAGAAGTCTCAGAAGTTTAATAAGTTTAGCCAGGTTAATGAGCATATAGACACGAAAAGTTTACATAGCATACGAGATTAACAAGCATCAAAATGTTTCATGTTTATAAATGGATAGAGTGTGAATAAATAAAGTTTAACGTGTTTGTGAATTTGAATATGAATACAAGTTGCACCCAAAAGTGTTTAAAATGAAAATGGGATCATGTATACTCACATTGATTGCGTTTGTTAAAGCGCACGAGTAAAGGTGGTGAATTCCAAAAGAACGAACGAGATATGTTTATCCTAGATGTTTAGAATATCACATAACAAACTCGTTATTATTTATAAGTAAAAATATAATTCCTAATATTTAGGGTTCACGAATCGATTAATTAAATACTATAATTTATCTCATTAATAACTTTGGTAGTTATTTAATTTTAGAGTTTAATATAAAAGAGAAAAAAAACATATATAAAAAGAATTTAGTTATAAACTGTTTAAAAAATAAATTTTAAAAATAAGGTCCTAAAAAGAAGTTTAGGATCCAATGGATTTATTAACAAAAATACATTCTAAAATTATGATGGTAATATATGAAATACATAGCCTTTTAACCACTAAAATATTTAAAATAAAATAAAAAGTTTATCTTTATGCATGTTTCAAAACCATCATATAAACCAATTTCTTATTTACATAGAAGCCACAAATTTTACTTTAAAAATTATTTATATAAGTTGCAAACTATCTTAAATCACCATATAGATTTAAGGCTACTGTAGTTAAATTTTGGTGTGCATAAATAAGAAAATAAGAGTTTATGTATTAATCCCCTAGACTTGGCTTCTTCAAATTACAAATTACCAAAAGAAGTATTAATGGACTATATTGATACGATGCTACTGCCAAAAAAAAAACTAATGGATTTCAAGTATTCATAATCAAATTATTAAACTAATCATAATGTAGTTTCAATATAAAGATTATATCTTATGATATATATGTTTCTTAGTTGTCTTCTTCTTTACAAAAACAAAACATGAAAGTAACTGTTATGTGGTTTCTAGGCTTTTTAATTCATTTGGAAATGATTCATAACAGAAAGTTAACAAACAAAACAAAAGAATTAGAATTGTATACCGAAACGAAAGGAACGAAGGTCCGACATAAAGATTCCGACTCCGACGACGTATGTAGTTGAAGTGGAGAAAAATCACTAATACTTAATTTTTCGAAAAATCACTAATACTTAATTTTTCGAAAATGTAGTTGGGCATTATGTTAACGCAAAGATCTTTATCAATTGTGACATTACTAATAAATGAATTTTGAAAAAAAACATGGAACCGGTGTAATGTTGATTTCAAATGAGTCTTCTTTTATTAGCGAAGTTTTATCATTTGTTAACTTAATGCTTACCGTTTCGTCAATTTTAGTGTTAGTGTTTAACTCTTTTAAAAACTTAGCATGAGTGGGTACTAAACAATGATTTTCAAAGGAAGGTGACAAGAGATTAATTTCTTCAAAATTAGACTCTTCTTGAATTTTAACATGGCCGGACTCACCATTTTCGTTGTTTAACTCATGTGTCGGTTTTTCACTTATTTGTTCTTCCATTTTTACATTTTCAACTATCTCTTTTTTATTTAATTCCTCTCTTGCGCGGGACTCCTCTTCCCTTGCGCGAGATTCCTTTATATAACGTTCGATAGTTTTAATGTGTTCTAATATCCTATCGGTCAGTTCGGCGATAGAGTAAGGATCGGGATTTTCAAAGCTTGAATCCGGATGTTTGATCATTTGTTCCTCATAAGACCCATATGAAGTAGATGGTTCACACCATTGTTCTTCATTGTAAGTATATGATGGATAAGGGTCGTAATTTTGTTCTTCATAATACTCATATGAGGTGGGTTGTTCACGCCATGGTTCCTCATAATAAGCATACGAAGGTGGTGGCTCATATCTTGGTTCTTCAAAATATGAGTATGAAGGCTCATACCTGGATTCATCAAAATATGAGTATGAGGGAGAAGGTTCATACCTTTGGTCTTCATAGGGTGTGTATGAAGTTGATGGATCGTACCTGGGCTCCTCATAGTAGGTGTATGAAGTGGATGGTTTAAATAAGACACAATATTGTACCGAGTGAGTGTTACCGCAATTGGTGCAATAATCTTCCCTATAATCATCCTCCTCATAGGTGTAGTTGTAGCCTCCTGAGTATTGATCCATAAGAATCACTCAGCAGACCACAACAGAGTCTCGAGACCAAAAAACAAAAATAAAGACGGAAACAGAGGCTGGACACGGCCCCGTGTTCAGGATCTGTATCTGGGCGTTTGAATTAAAGTTACTGGTTTCGTTGAGCACAGGGCGTGTTCAGTGAGCACGGCCCCGTGTTCAGGCTCTGTATCTGGGTGTTTTATAAAAAATATGCAGCACGGCCCGTGTTCAGTGAGCACGGCCCGTGTTCAATCTACTGTAAATGCAAAACTAAACTAAAATGCAGAAAAATATGCGCGCGTTTTGAAAAAGTTTTGAAAAACTGATTAGGCCGTCGATTTTAAGCTTTCTTAAAATCCTTGTGTCCCCAGCAGCGGCGCCAAAAACTTGATATGCGTGAGTGTCGTAGGTTTTTTAATGTATATTTTAAGCCCTTTTACACTTTTTAGTCAAGTTTTAAATTTATAAAACACGATATTTACTATCACTAAACACACATATGGGCAAGTGCACCCATCGTGAGCGTAGTATAGTATTGGTAAGATACCGAGGTCGTCCAAGGACACAAGAGCTTTTAGTACCGGTTTATCCTCAACGTCTAATCAAATCAAAAGTTAGAAAAAGGTTTTAAACTAGAAAAATAAAAACTAACTAAAATGCTGAAAAATAAAATAAAAGTAAAACAGATAGACAAGATGAATCGCTTGGATCCGACTCGTGTGTAGTGTAACCTTTGATTATTTTCGCACTTTTGCACTTTTTAAGAGATTATCTTAGTTATTGTAGTAGGCCCCTCTTTTGAAGGTGACGTTACCCTCAACCCAGTAGTTTGAGTCAGCAAGGATACAATCCTAAAGGGTCGGATTATTGAAAGATAATTAATTAAGTTATTAATGCATAATGTGGTAGGCCCCTCTTTTGAAGGTGACGTTACCCTCGGCTAAGTAGTCTGAGTCAGTAGGGATACAGTCCTAAGTAGCCGGGTTAAAGTTTTAATAGTAGCTTACATATGAGGGGATCAAAGAGTTTGGACCCCCGCCATCCAATACCGGTGGGTATTGAAGGAGGTCCTACTTAATTTGACCCAGATCCTTGCAGGATCTATACACTGAACAAGGCAAGACTCTTACCAAACTGTTCCCTTAACCCCCGACCAGGTAGCCAACATACCTCCATATAGACCGTGGAGATATGAATGGTGAAAATCTTTTATTTTATATAGACAGTAAAATAATGCCAAGACACCACGGACAAATGATAAGGAAGAATCACCTTCAACATAAGAAACTAGTTATTAAAGTCATTAATACATAACCAAATAAAAAGTGTGAAAAGATTAAAAATAAACACTAGACACTTGTCTTCACCAAGTGATGTAAGAGACTTAGGTAAACATGGCCTTTGATTGTCAAGAACTCTTACGATCAATCTTGGATCCCGAGATGACTCACACACTCTATGATGAATGATGGATGATGGTGGTGGATGATGGTATTGTGATGGTGGTGGGTGAAGTATGAGAGAGGTGGTGTGCCAAGGGATGGTTTGCAAATGAGCCAAGCACCCCTATTTATAGCCTGAACAGCAACTCGGGCACGGCCCCGTGTCCATTGGGCACGGCCCCGTGTCCATCCTTCTTCTCTGTCTTCATTAATTGCAGTTTGTCTGCATTAGTTGACCACGCCCCCGTGTTCGCTGGGCAAATCTATGAACAATACAAGTGGATTTACTTCCTATAACATGAATCTAAACTAATGCTAACAATTTTAAGCAAAAATTTGAGGTTCGATCCGGATGAAGTTCAAGAACCCTAGATTTTCCCCAAATTTTTGATGTTTTAACTACATGCAAATGCTTAATCTAACTACTAATGATGATAGAATCATACCTTGATGTTGTTAGAAGTAGAGGAGACGTCGAAATCTTGCAGAAAAATCGCCTGAACCAGAGCGTTTTCGAGGAAACGGGGCGTGTGGAAATGAAGAAACTGTGTTGAAAAGGGGTTTTATCCCGACAGTTGCGCGGACACGGCCCCGTGCTGAGAAAAGTTTAAAAAAAAAATGTTAGTGCTCGTGTGAGTGACCTTGTTTCCCAAAAACTCGGTTAGAAGACTTACCGATTTAGAAGTCAACCCGTTTGTTCGTAACTTACCAGGTATGATGTTGATGCCTTTACTCTTCGACCGTTTTAAGCGAGATTTCTTCCTCCTCATCCTCAACGAATCCTTGATAGAGCTTCAGCCGTTGGCCATTGACTTTGAATGAAATGCCATTCCGAGATTTAATTTCTACTGCACCGTGTGGGAAAATATGGGTGATGGAAAAAGGTCCTGACCACCTAGACTTTAATTTACCAGGAAACAATCGAAGTCGTGAATTAAACAATAGAACTTGATCTCCTACTCGAAATTCATTTGGTCTTATGTGTCTGTCGTGCAAATTTTTCATTCTTTCCTTATAAATTTCCGAGTTTGAGTATGCATAATTCCTTAATTCGTCTAATTCATTTAATTGACAAAGTCGATTTTTACCGGCAAATTCTAAATCAAGGTTTACATTTTTAATTGCCCAGTAGGCCTTGTAAGCTATTTCTACTGGCAAATGACAACTTTTTCCATAGACAAGCTTATATGGGGTTGTACCTATTGTTGTTTTATAAGCAGTTCGAAAAGCCCATAAAGCATCATCTAATTTATCGGCCATTCCTTTTTATTTAACCCTACGGTTTTTTCAAGTATTCGTTTTAAACCTCTATTAGTCACTTCAGCTTGTCCGTTTGTTTGAGGGTGATATGCTGTTGAGACCCGGTGATAGACCCCATATCTTGTTAAAAAAATTTCAAGTTGATGGTTACAAAAATGGGTACCTCTATCACTTATTAATGCTTTAGGTGTTCCAAAACAAGAGAATAGTTTTTTCAGAAATCTTACCATGACTCTTCCATCATTTGTTGGAAGTGCCTCGGCCTCGGCCCATTTAGACAAGTAATCTACTGCCACAAGTATATATTTGTTTCCTTTTGACGGTGGGAAGGGTCCCATAAAGTCGAGTCCCCACACATCAAAGATTTCACAAACAAGAATGCCATTTTGTGGCATTTCATTTTTGGAAGAAATATTACCTGTTCTTTGGCAAGCGTCACATGTCTTGACAAGACTTTGGGCGTCTTTGTAAATGGTTGGCCAATAAAATCCTGAATCAAATACCTTTCGTGCGGTACTAGCGGCACCATGATGTCCTCCGTATGAACCTTCATGACAATGGCGGAGAATTCTTCGTGCTTCGCGACCATGTACGCATCGTCGGATGAGTTGGTCGGCACACATTTTGAAAAGATAAGGATCTTCCCAAAAATAATGCCTTACATTAGCAAAGAATTTCTTTCTTTGATGATGTGGCCAACCTTTTGCGACTACACCGCTAGCTAGGTAGTTAGCATAGTCGGCGTACCATGGCTCTTCTCTGTATTCCACCATTTCTAGGGACTCCGTTGGAAATTTTTCGTTGATTTGTTCGTCCCTGGTTGCCTCCAAAGCTGGGTCTTCTAAGCGTGAAAGATGATCCGCTGCAGTGTTTTCTGCTCCTCTTTTGTCTTTGATTTCAATATCAAATTCTTGGAGGAGTAGAATCCACCGAATCAAACGTGGTTTAGCATCCTGTTTCTTGAAGAGATATCGAATGGCTGCATGATCTGTATAGACTATTGTTTTAGAAAGAACAAGATAAGAACGGAATTTATCAAAATCAAATACCACCGCTAGTAATTCTTTTTCAGTTGTTGTGTAATTTTCTTGTGCATCGTTAAGTGTTTTACTAGCATAATAAATTGGGTGAAAATGCTTCTCTTTTCTTTGTCCCAAGACAGCTCCAACTGCAAAGTCACTAGCATCACACATGATTTCGAAAGGAAATTTCCAATCAGGCGCTATCATGATAGGTGCATTGACTAGCATTTCCTTTAAGGTTAGGAATGCTTGATTGCAATCCTTGTCAAAGATGAAAGGTGCATCTTTTTCAAGTAATTTTGTTAGGGGCCTTGAGATTTTTGAAAAGTCTTTGATAAACCGCCTATAAAATCCGGCATGCCCTAAGAAACTTCTGATAGCTCTAACGGAGGATGGGGGTGGTAATCGAGAAATAGTGTCTATTTTGGCTCGATCAACCTCAATTCCTTCGCTCGAGATTTTGTGACCGAGTACTATTCCCTCTGTTACCATGAAATGGCATTGTTCCCAGTTAAGGGCGAGGTTAGTTTCCTCACATCGGGATAGCATTCGTTCAAGGTTATCGAGGCATTAGTCGTATGAATCCCCAAAGATAGAAAAGTCGTCCATGAAGACTTCTATTGTCTTTTATATCATGTCATGGAAGATGGCCACCATGCAACGTTGAAATGTTGCGGGGGCATTACATAGACCAAATGGCATGCGTCGATAAGCAAAAGTTCCATAGGGACATGTGAAGGTTGTCTTTTCATGGTCTTCGGGTGCTATCGGGATTTGAAAGTAACCTGAAAAACCATCCAAGAAACAATAAAATTTATGACCGGATAATCTTTCTAACATTTGATCAATGAAGGGCAAAGGAAAGTGATCTTTCCTTGTTGCTTCATTTAGTCGCTTATAATCTATACATACTCTCCATCCTGTGACGGTTCTCGTTGGTATTAATTCATTCTTTTCGTTAGTTATTACTGTCATACTTCCTTTCTTTGGAACTACCTGGACGGGACTTACCCAAGGACTATCGGAGATATGATAAATAAGTCTGGCGTCAAGTAGTTTGATGACTTCGTTTTTAACCACTTCTTGAACATTTGGATTTACTCGACGTTGTGGTTGTATTACCGACTTGTAGTCATCGTTCATTAAAATTTGGTGCGTGCACATGGAAGGATTTATTCCTTTAATGTCTACCAGCTTCTAAGCGATCGCATTTTTGTGTTTTTTCAAAAGTTTAATTAGTTTTTCTTTTTCTAAACTACCTAATTTAGATGAAATAATTACAGGTGATTTACCATCTTTGTCTAGAAAAGCATATTCCAAACCTTTCGGAAGTTCTTTGAGCTCAAGCGGTGGGTCTTTATGAGACTCCTTATTTGGTTGCTCATTTTGATCAAGAACTTTGAAAGTTTGTTCCATGGCGACCTCTTCTTCAACAAAGTGGTCAATCTTTTCACTTGTATCGGGTGGTTCATCTTCATCTTCAATTAGGGGGTCATTATTGCCGAAAGGATATTTCATTGAATGCTCAAGATCGATGCTTCTTTTAAATGCCCCTAATTGAATTGATAGATTGTTGTTCTTTCGGTTTTTCAAAGCTTCGTGGGTTTTTACAAAAGGTCGTCCCAACACTAGAGGAGCGTCATCGAGGATGAAAAATTCGGTTGGGATTGCCATTTGATTTGTTTGAACCAAGACATCCTCAAGTACACCGATTGATTTTATTACTTTCCGATTGGATAGAAAAATGGGTATTTGAAGTGGAGAAAAATCACTAATACTTAATTTTTCGAAAATGTAGTTGGGCATTATGTTAACGCAAAGATCTTTATCAATTGTGACATTACTAATAAATGAATTTTGAAAAAAACATGGAACCGGTGTAATGTTGATTTCAAATGGGTCTTCTTTTACTAGCGAAGTTTGATCATTTGTTAACTTAATGCTTATCGTTTCGTCAATTTTAGTGTTAGTGTTTAACTCTTTTAAAAACTTAGCATGAGTGGGTACTAAACAATGATTTTCAAAGGAAGGTGACAAGAGATTAATTTCTTCAAAATTAGACTCTTCTTAAATTTTAACGTTGTCGGACTCACCTTTTTCGTTGTTTAACTCATGTGTCGGTTTTTCACTTATTTGTTCTTCCATTTTTACATTTTCAACTATCTCTTTTTTATTTAATTCCTCTCTTGCGCGGGACTCCTCTTCCCTTGCGTGAGATTCCTTTATATAACGTTCGATAGTTTTAATGTGTTCTAATATCCTATCGGCCACTTCGGCGATAGAGTAAGGATCGGGATTTTCAAAGCTTGAATCCGGATGTTCGATCCTTTGTTCTTCATAAGACCCATATGAAGTAGATGGTTCACACCATTGTTCTTCATTGTAAGTATATGATGGATAAGGGTCGTAATTTTGTTCTTCATAATACTCATATGAGGTGGGTTGTTCACGCCATGGTTCCTCATAATAAGCATACGAAGGTGGTGGCTCATATCTTGGTTCTTCAAAGTATGAGTATGAAGGCTCATACCTTGGTTCATCAAAATATGAGTATGAGGGAGAAGGTTCATACCTTTGGTCTTCATAGGGTGTGTATGAAGTTGATGGCTCGTACCTGGGCTCCTCATAGTAGGTGTATGAAGTGGATGGTTGAAATAAGTCACAATATTGTACCGAGTGAGTGTTACCGCAATTGGTGATATAATCTTCCCTATAATCATCCTCCTCATAGGTGTAGTTGTAGCCTCCTGAGTATTGATCCATAAGAATCACTCAGCAGACCACAACAGAGTCTCGAGACCAGAAAACAAAAATAAAGACGAAAACAGAGGCTGGACACGGCCCCGTGTTCAGGATCTGTATCTGGGCGTTTGAATTAAACTTACTGGTTTCGTTGAGCACGGGGCGTGTTCAGTGAGCACGGCCCCGTGTTCAGGCTCTGTATCTGGGTGTTTTATAAAAAATATGCAGCACGGCCCGTGTTCAGTGAGCACGGCCCGTGTTCAATCTACTGTAAATGCAAAACTAAACTAAAATGCAGAAAAATATGCGCGCGTTTTGAAAAACTGATTAGGCCGTTGATTTTAAGCTTTCTTAAAATCCTTGTGTCCCCGGCAGCGGCGCCAAAAACTTGATGTGCATGAGTGTCGTAGGTTTTTTAATGTATATTTTTAGCCCTTTTACGCTTTTTAGTCAAGTTTTAAATTTATAAAATACGATATTTACTAACACTAAACACACATATGGGCAAGTGCACCCATCGTGAGCGTAGTATAGTGTTGGTAAGATACCGGGGTCGTCCAAGGAAACAAGAGCTTTTAGTACCGGTTTATCCTTAACGTTTAATCAAATCAAAAGTTAGAAAAAGGTTTTAAACTAGAAAAATAAAAACTAACTAAAATGCTAAAAAATAAAATAAAAGTAAAACAGATAGACAAGATGAATCACTTGGATCCGACTCGTGTGTAGTGTAACCTTTGATTATTTCCGCACTTTTGCACTTTTTAAGAGATTATCTTAGTTATTGTAGTAGGCCCCTCTTTTGAAGGTGACGTTACCCTCAACCCAGTAGTTTGAGTCAGCAAGGTTACAATCCTAAAGGGTCGGATTATTGAAAGATAATTAATTAAGTTATTAATGCATAATGTGGTAGGCCCCTCTTTTGAAGGTGACGTTACCCTCGGCTAAGTAGTCTGAGTCAGCAGGGATACAGTCCTAAGTAGCCGGGTTAAAGTTTTAATAGTAGCTTACATATGAGGGGATCAAAGAGTTTGGACCCCCGCCATCCAATACCGGTGGGTATTGAAAGAGGTCCTACTAAATTTGACCCAGGTCCTTGCAGGATCTATACACTGAACAAGGCAAGACTCTTACCAAACCATTCCCTTAACCCCCGACCAGGTAGCCAACATACCTCCATATAGACCGTGGAGATATGAATGGTGAAAATCTTTTATTTTATATAGACAGTAAAATAATGCCAAGACACCACGGACAAATGATAAGGAAGAATCACCTTCAACATAAGAAACTAGTTATTAAATTCATTAATACATAACCAAATAAAAAATGCGAAAAGATTAAAAATAAAAAGTATTACACTATACACTTGTCTTCACCAAGTGATGTAAGAGACTTAGGCAAACATGGCCTTTGATTGTCAAGAACTCTTACGATCAATCTTGGATCCCGAGACGACTCACACATTCTATGATGGATGATGGTGTTGTGATGGTGGTGGGTGGTGGGTGAAGTGTGAGAGAGGTGGTGTGCCAAGGGATGGTTTTCAAATGAGCCAAGCACCCCTATTTATAGCCTGAACAGCAGCTCGGGTACGGCCCCGTGTCCATCCTTCTTCTCTGTCTTCATTAATTGCAGTTTGTCTGCATTAGTTGACCACGCCCCCATGTCCGCTGGGCACGACCCCGTGTGCAGAAGCGTATCTGTACTATCAAGATTTCCCCAGATTCTGCGAATCTTAGAGTTGACCACGGCCCCGTGTCCGCTGGGCACGCCCCCGGGGTGGGTGATAGAAGCTTCTACAACTTTGTCTTTTCTGCAGACACTTGGGCACGCCCCCGTGCTCATTGAGCACGGGGCGTGTTCAGCTTTCTGTTCTCTTGTTTTTGCTTGGGAAGATGCTGTCGGGGGGTCGGGCATGCCACATTTGTTCCTTTTCTTGTATTTATGTTCGATTTAGCTGCCTTTTTGCTTCATTTATTCATTTGAGCTCATTTAATCCTGAAAATACAAAAGGAAGACAAAAACACACTTTTCCCAACATTAGTACTAAAAAAGGGTTAGTTTTATGCCACAATTGATGTAATTTATATGTTGCATTTTGCACACATCAAGGAGTATGTCTTCTAAGCACTATTTATTGTTGATTAGATGATGTAGATTATTTTGGCTTTCAATCATCTGTTCTTTTGGCGGGGTCCACATGATTCAACAGGAAAGATGACCGAATAAAGATCATAGCCAACCTAAATTCACGAATTCTTGCATCTTGTATTTATCAACGATGTTCTGATATGGAGTTATACGTTCCTTGTAAAAGTTTTCCCAGCTCGCTACCGATGTATGCCGTGTGGGTTGTCGCCAGAACCCTGGCAATGTTCGTCTGTCAACTATCAGATGGAGTACTTTCGTGAACCTAAAAAAGCTTGTTGCTGGTGATTACATAATGTTCATGCGAGCAGATAACGGTGAACTTTACGTCGGAATTAGACGTGCTAATAGAGTGGGAATCGGTATATAATGACCTAATTACCCTTACACTAAACTGCAAAAAAGTAACCAAGTTAGTGTCAGGGGCCAAAACCATTATAAAATGCAACCTCAGGGTCTGATATGTTAAAAGATTTCTTTTTGGGCTGAACTGGTTAAACTACAGGGGCCAAAACAGTAATTTACTCATTACCTAATTACCATTACACTTAAATGCAAAAGAGTAACAAAGTTAGTGTTAGGGGCCAAAGCCGTTACAAAATGCAACCTCAGGGTCTGATATATTAAAATATACCTTTTTGGCCTGAAAGGATTAAACTGACTAAACCACAGAGGCCAAAACAGTAATTTACTCTTATTTTTTAGTAAAATAATAAAATCACCCCTGATGGTCAGGGCCGGGCCATGTGTGTAATTAGGTGAAAGTGTGAAACATTGGCCTAGTGCCGGCGATAATTCTTGACATGATCCGCCAACCGGACCTGAACCCGACACGAAAAACACAGGTTTGGATCAACTAACGTGACCCGTTTAAAAATATGGGTTGGGTTCGGGTTGACCCACATTAAAAATGGGTTGAGTTCGGGTTGACCCGTATAAAAATGGGTTGACCCCTTAACCCGTTTAACTATTTAGAATTTTTGTTTATATTTTTATTTATGTTTTTTTCGTTTCTATTTTACATAGTTAGTTATAATAATGTTAGTTTTGACACATTATATTATTTATTTGTCGCACTCATACTCATCATTAAACTTGTTATTGATAACCCACTTAAAACCCATCAACTCGCTTATAAATCGTCAACTTGTATGACTCATTTAAAAATACGAGTTAAACGGGTCGGGTTGGGGTTGACCTGAATTTATATGGGTTGGGTTAGGGTTGAAATCTTTAACCCGAATAATAATATGGGTCGGCTTCGGGCTAAATATTTTAACCCGCAAACCCATCAACCCGACACGATTGACACCCCTAAACGCCACCAAAATAATAAGGACTCCATTTAAGAAAAAAGAATACACAATATAAATAGTAACTTTGAAAAATTTGATTACCAAAGTTTTATTTTTTCATGCTGCTAAAATCTTTTATTTATCTAGCTGCTAAAATCTTTTATTTATCTAGTATCAAAGGAGTTTAATTTGCAAAGTTATAAAGCATAGATATTTGATAATTTTTTTAATAAAATTTGAAAGGAAGTTTCATTCCACTTTTTTGTTGTTAGTTTCTATTTCTCATCCTACAGAAATATTTAATTTAATTCCAAATTATTTGTCTGCTTTTTTTTTAACAGTAAACTTTATAAGAAAACCGGCAAGCCCTCGAAGCAAGGACCGCCAAAAAAACCACTTACATCATATACAGAGGATTACGAACCCAATCCTTCCACACTAAATTGAAAAATTTAGATCTACCTTTCAACCACAAAAAAGACCAAGACTTAACTAAACCAACCGCCTCTACAACCTTCGGACTCGAGCCTTGAAAAACTTTTCATGTTAAAAAAAAAATTTTATTTGCCTACTAATAAACTAAGAATATTTTTTTATGTTTTCTTGTTAATTGTTAATAAATAGAAGTACCATTTAAGTCAAAATACTAAGTAACATGGTTTTTATTAACAAGAGAAGTATTCATTTATGTTGTGTAACAACTCTCATCAAAAGTCATAATTATTAAATTAATTTGACCAATAGGAAACCCTAATTGAGACACCCAAGTGATTCTGTGCAAACCCTAAGATTTTCATAATTTTCAGAATCAGGATTAGGGCCCCTAAAACTCAGGGGGGGGGGGGGGGTAAACCCTAGTGGATGATTATCCACTTAAATTGCTGTCAACATATGAGAATTCGATTTTGTCAAGTCATCCGGCCTAGTCCCACACGTGGCTACTCTATAACCGACTTTCAACCCATACGATGCGTAGAGAAGTATGGCATACGGTGCGTATGCTTACCATACGATGCGTAGGGCATGTTAGGCCTACGATGCGTATGGTTGATCAAATTTCACCTATAAATAGAGGACATTGGCATTTGCTTTCTGGACACTTTACGTCGAAAGAATTCTCGATTATACACCGAGTTTTCTGATGTATACTTCAATTAAACACACATGCACTAAATTGAAGCTGCAATCAGGGTATTAGCACAATCGCTGCTACGATTCATTGTCCGATTGATCTAAATATCCAATAAATGTTTAAGTGCCGCCCACATTAGGGTTATACTTTATCGTTCGTCATTAATTTGACGGATCATCGTTAATTCGATGGGTAAAGTATTATACTTTGTCGTTCATTGTTAATTCAACAGATCATCGTTAATTCGATGGATGAAGTATTGCACTTTGTCGTTCATTGTGAGAATTTGATCTCGTGAGTTATCGTAAATGCTGGATTGATTACTAATTCCAAATTGTGTGCTTGTTATTGAAATTAGGATAAAAGGCTAATCAGTAGGCTAGGCTCTGCCCGTATAAATCTGCAATGTGAGTCATTATCCTTTTCTCACAGTTTGTGAGTCATTATCTTTCTATCAAATATTTTACAATACCTCAAAATTATTTTCAAGGTTATAATTACAGGGACTAAGTCGTGGATATCTTGAATTACTGGTTAGTGGGGTATTGTGCACATTACTAATTTCTCCCAGTTAGGTTCATTGACCTACTCGGGATAATCACTGTTGGGTTCATTGACCTACAGCGATAATCGTCACTATTTAGGTTCATTGATCTAAATAGTGGTATGACCATCGTCACCATTGTGACATGTCACCATTGTGACAGAATGCCAGATAAAAATAAGATAGAAGCCATTGTAATCGCTCTTATGCTGAAATTGATAACTATGCATCATTATGCAAAATAGAATGATTCACTCAGTATTTCCCGCTGACAAAACCTTTTTCAAACATGTTTCAGGTGATCACATATGATCTAGGAAAAGTGCCATATAGCACTATAAAGCTCAAGGAAGTGGCTCAGTATAAAATAAAGAAACATGTTTTGTAAAAATAAAAGATTTCTTTGTGAAATCAAACTATTGTAAATTACCGGGTTTTATCCCGAGTTGTGAAATCAAATAATCGGGAAATATTTACAATTTTAAAAAGATCCTGATGAAAACTTCCGCTGTAAAACTAATAAATAAATACCGCAGTATTTTCTGCCGCGGCTCCTGAAACGGGTCAAACCGGGTCGTGGGCCGTGACAGAAAAAGGTGGTATCAGAGCCATTTATTGAGCCACTTATCGAGCCACCGATTTAAGCCAATTAAGTATTTAGAAAATACTTAATAATTTTTATTAATTGCTATTTTGTGATTATATGTTTATTATCTGACTAATTTTTAATAGTATGGGCAGATTTTTATATGTTAACAATATTGTAATATTTATTACTTTATCATCGTTAATCGAAAAACATTATATAAATGGAATTACCTAAATATAGTATTACTATATTGTGGTAAAGAAATTATATTTTTATATTTGAAGTATACTCTTATTTTTTTTTTAAAGTTATTTATTATTAATAATTTTATTATTAATAATAATATATTAATATTAGTAGTATTAAGATTATTTTTAAATACTAGGGTTATTATCAAAGGCAGATATTGGATAAACCTAGCCTTAGTTAGGCATGGACTGATCACCTATGCTTAAACAAGGCAGCACTAACCAATATTCACCATGATAATGACTAGTTAATATATATAAATTAAGTCATCATACTTATTTAGTATATAGATTTTTATATGTTGATTACTGTAAATAGTAAATATAAATCTTTAAATATTCTGATTTAAAGTTTAGTATTTTTATTATCTGCAGTCAAGAAAATTTATAGTATGTTTAAATTTTTAGTTGTTTTGGTAATATGAAATACTATTTAAAAAGTTGTTATATAAAATTTTAGTATGATTTAATAATTATATGTATTTTATTAAATAGCATGAGTGATCTGTCGGAAGCCCTTCAGAATTTAAATCTCTATCCAGTAAGAATAGAAGTTTCCAGAGATTTTAATAGGTATATTCCAGACATAGAAGAACCTATAGAATTTAACGCTTTACCTCTCGAGAAACCTAAGCCTAAGAAAATGGAAATTGGGGAAAGTTCTAGGCAAATGGAGGGATTACCATCTCAAGAAGAACTAGATTTTATAATGGCAACCGATGATACTATTGAGCCTGTTAATGAAAATAATTTTATGAACTTAGAACCATCTATTCCAAACTCTTCTAATCACTGGAATATATACGAATGGTTAGATAATGAAATACTGTTACAAAACCATCCCTATAGGCTTTTTCCTAAATTCAATCCAGAACCTTTACCAAATTTACCAGTAAGTAACAAAAATAGGACTGAACTCCATCATTTTGACAACATGGATGCTGGGAATAGGATCCAAGAGACTTTGGGACAGATCTCCTGGAAATACGACGAGAAGAAACGCCGTTACTAGAACATCATCTGACAAAGGATAGGGGATTATGAAACTGTGGTTGTATAATAGTAACAGTAAAATCAGTATGTGTAAAATAAATAAATAAAACGGGTATATATAGAAACATGATATAAGGAAATATTAGAAAAGTTACAATTTTGTTTGTATATTCGTTTATGTGATTATGTACAACTAAATTGTGACATTGAATTATTTTCTTTATACTAATTATGTATCTATAAAGTAGATATCAGATGGAAAACGCTAATAATGAACCAGTTAATGAGGGTAATCAATCTGAGCAACAATCGGGGAACCAATATGTGACTAGGCAAGATATAGAAAATATCATTGCTCAAGAGATAGCCAACACTATTCCAGGAATAGTTGCTCAAGGGATAGCCAATGCTATTCCAGCAATCATTGCTGCTGTTAAAAATCCAATCGAACCGCAACAAGTTGTTCCTAGTAAACGCATTTCTGAAGATAATTTCAGTAATAGCGTAAATGGAGGTAGTAATCATGTTAATCATGATAATGAACCACGGCAAGCTCCGCTCCCTAAGAAAAGGAAAGTTGCAACGCCTGGTTGCACTTATAAAGAATTTCTTGCTTGTAAACCCACTGAGTTTGCAGGCAATGAAGGAGCGACTGCGGCACTGCGTTGGTTAGAGAAAACCGAGGCAGTAATTGCCATAAGTAAATGTGCTCAGGATGATCAGGTCATGTACGCATCAAACCTTTTCAAAGAAGTAGCGCTAGAATGGTGGAATACGATGTTACAAGCAAAAGGAAGAAGGATGGCGTATGCTATGAACTGGGAAGAATTTAAGAGTTTTGTAGAAAGAAAATTCTGTCCCGAGTATGAAAAAGATCAAATGGCAAATAAGTTTCTAACCCATCGGATGGTGGATGTAGATTGTCGAGGGTATACTACGACATTTTTCGAGTATGCTCGAGTGGTACCAACCCTGGCTTCGCCAGAGCCGGTACTTATTTCTCGTTATATTTGGGGATTAATTTCCGAAATCCGTAATATCGTCAAGGCTGCGAAACCTCGCACGATTGATGATGCAGTAGAATTAGCCAATACTATGACTGATGAGCTAATACGGACAAGAGAAGAAAATAGAAGGAAGGACGTAGCCCAAAAGATTACCCAAGAATTCAGTTCGGGTAACCATAACCATTTCAAGAAAGGAGGGAATGGGCAATATTCTACTAGTCCATTTTGCAATTTTTGCAAAAGGAAGCATTTTGGAAGATGCAAAGGATATTGCAATTTTTGCAAGATTCCAGGGCATTAAGAAGAAGACTGTAGGAGGAAGAAATTTTCAGTTTGCTACAACTGTAGAGAAACTGGACATCTTAGGCCAGATTGTCCAAAACTGAATAAATCAATTGACAATCAAGTCAAACCAGCAGAAGGAGCAAAAAGGAATGCGAGAACCTTTCAGCTGACTACTCAGGAAGCCGAGATGATTCCAGATGTGATAGCCGGTATGTTCTTAGCTTACAATGTTTACATAAAAGTATTATTTGACTCTGGTGCAAACCAAAGTTCTATAAATACTTTACTCTGCCAAACTCTTAACTTTGTTAAGAAAAGAAAAGCTTTACGCCAAATTTTCGAAGAATGAATTTTGGCTGTTAGAAGTACAATTCTAGGTCATATGGTGAATCATGAAGGTATTCACTTAGATCTTGCTAAGATAGCAGTAATTACCAAATGGAAGATTCTGCAAACCGCAATGGAAATTAGGATATTAAAACATAAATCCTAGTTTTACCAGAAGGAACAGAAGATTTTGAAGTATATGGTAATGCTTCAAAGCTAGGATTTGGATATTCCTTAATGCAACGCAAAAAGGAAATTGCGTATGCCTCAAGACAATTGAAAAAGGTACGAAGGAACTATACCACTCATGAGTTAGAATTAGAACCATAATTTTGCCCTTAAGATTTGGAGATATTATCTGTATGGAAGTAAGGATACTATCTATACAGATTATAAGAAGTTAAGATATATATATATATATTTAGGCAAAAAGAATTTGAGGCAAAAGAGATGAATGAAAATCCTAAGTAACTATGACTGTGATATTCAGTATCACGAAGAAAAGCTGAAAACGATAAGAGATAGTCATAAGGATTATACTGATAATAGATAAAAGCCGTTGGAGTTCGAGTTGGAGACAAAATACTATTAAAAGTATCTCCTTGTAAAGGAGTTGTTAGATTCGGTAAGAAAGGAAAGCTAAGACCAAAGTATATAGGATCATTTCTAGTAATTCAACATATTGGACTAGTTACTTACAACTACCAGGAAGGTTAGTTGAAATACATGATATATTTTATATATCCAATCTCAAGAAATGTCTATCAGACGAATCTTTGGTAGTACCTTTCCAAGATATAAAGTAACCAATAATGTTAAGTAAAGTAGGATTCAAAGACAGGATCCTAATATACTTGGGAACTGGAAAAAAAAAAAGAAAGAAAGAGAAAGTATTCTCAAATTATTCCAGTAAATCTCGAGGACGAGATTTTTATTAAGTTGGGGAGAATGTAACAACTCTCATCAAAAGTCATAATTATTAAATTAATTTGACCAATAGGAAACCCTAATTGAGACACCCAAGTGATTCTGTGCAAACCCTAAGATTTTCATAATTTTCAGAATCAGGATTAGGGCCCCTAAAACTCAGGGGGGGGGGGGTAAACCCTAGTGGATGATTATCCACTTAAATTGCTGTCAACATATGAGAATTTGATTTTGTCAAGTCATCCGGCCTAGTCCCACACGTGGCTACTCTATAACCGACTTTCAACCCATACGATGCGTAGAGAAGTATGGCATACGGTGCGTATGCTTACCATACGATGCGTAGGGCATGTTAGGCCTACGATGCGTATGGTTGATCAAATTTCACCTATAAATAGAGGACATTGGCATTTGCTTTCTGGACACTTTACGTCGAAAGAATTCTCGATTATACACCGAGTTTTCTGCTGTATACTTCAATTAAACACACATGCACTAAATTGAAGCTGCAATCAGGGTATTAGCACAATCGCTGCTACGATTCATTGTCCGATTGATCTAAATATCCAATAAATGTTTAAGTGCCGCCCACATTAGGGTTATACTTTATCGTTCGTCATTAATTTGATGGATCATCGTTAATTCGATGGGTAAAGTATTATACTTTGTCGTTCGTTGTTAATTCAACGGATCATCGTTAATTCGATGGATGAAGTATTGCACTTTGTCGTTCATTGTGAGAATTTGATCTCGTGAGTTATCGTAAATGCTGGATTGATTACTAATTACAAATTGTGTGCTTGTTATTGAAATTAGGATAAAAGGCTAATCAGTAGGCTAGGCTCTGCCCGTATAAATCTGCAATGTGAGTCATTCTCCTTTTCTCACAGTTTGTGAGTCATTATCTTTCTATCAAATATTTTACAATACCTCAAAATTATTTTCAAGGTTATAATTACAGGGACTAAGTCGTGGATATCTTGAATTACTGGTTAGTGGGGTATTGTGCACATTACTAATTTCTCCCAGTTAGGTTCATTGACCTACTCGGGATAATCACTGTTGGGTTCATTGACCTACAGCGATAATCGTCACTATTTAGGTTCATTGATCTAAATAGTGGTATGACCATCGTCACCATTGTGACATGTCACCATTGTGACAGAATGCCAGATAAAAATAAGATAGAAGCCATTGTAATCGCTCTTATGCTGAAATTGATAACTATGCATCATTATGCAAAATAGAATGATTCACTCAGTATTTCCCGCTGACAAAACCTTTTTCAAACATGTTTCAGGTGATCACATATGATCTAGGAAAAGTGCCATATAGCACTATAAAGCTCAAGGAAGTGGCTCAGTATAAAATAAAGAAACATGTTTTGTAAAAATAAAAGATTTCTTTGTGAAATCAAACTATTGTAAATTACCGGGTTTTATCCCGAGTTGTGAAATCAAATAATCGGGAAATATTTACAATTTTAAAAAGATCCTAATGAAAACTTCCGCTGTAAAACTAATAAATAAATACCGCAGTATTTTCTGCCGCGGCTCCTGAAACGGGTCAAACCGGGTCGTGGGCCGTGACAGAAAAAGGTGGTATCAGAGCCATTTATTGAGCCACTTATCGAGCCACCGATTTAAGCCAATTAAGTATTTAGAAAATACTTAATAATTTTTATTAATTGCTATTTTGTGATTATATGTTTATTATCTGACTAATTTTTAATAGTATGGGCAGATTTTTATATGTTAACAATATTGTAATATTTATTACTTTATCATCGTTAATCGAAAAACATTATATAAATGGAATTACCTAAATATAGTATTACTATATTGTGGTAAAGAAATTATATTTTTATATTTGAAGTATACTCTTATTTTTTTTTTAAGTTATTTATTATTAATAATTTTATTATTAATAATAATATATTAATATTAGTAGTATTAAGATTATTTTTAAATACTAGGGTTATTATCAAAGGCAGATATTGGATAAACCTAGCCTTAGTTAGGCATGGACTGATCACCTATGCTTAAACAAGGCAGCACTAACCAATATCCACCATGATAATGACTAGTTAATATATATAAATTAAGTCATCATACTTATTTAGTATATAGATTTTTATATGTTGATTACTGTAAATAGTAAATATAAATCTTTAAATATTCTGATTTAAAGTTTAGTATTTTTATTATCTGCAGTCAAGAAAATTTATAGTATGTTTAAATTTTTAGTTGTTTTGGTAATATGAAATACTATTTAAAAAGTTGTTATATAAAATTTTAGTATGATTTAATAATTATGTGTATTTTATTAAATAGCATGAGTGATCTGTCGGAAGCCCTTCAGAATTTAAATCTCTATCCAGTAAGAATAGAAGTTTCCAGAGATTTTAATAGGTATATTCCAGACATAGAAGAACCTATAGAATTTAACGCTTTACCTCTCGAGAAACCTAAGCCTAAGAAAATGGAAATTGGGGAAAGTTCTAGGCAAATGGAGGGATTACCATCTCAAGAAGAACTAGATTTTATAATGGCAACCGATGATACTATTGAGCCTGTTAATGAAAATAATTTTATGAACTTAGAACCATCTATTCCAAACTCTTCTAATCACTGGAATATAGACGAATGGTTAGATAATGAAATACTGTTACAAAACCATCCCTATAGGCTTTTTCCTAAATTCAATCCAGAACCTTTACCAAATTTACCAGTAAGTAACAAAAATAGGACTGAACTCCATCATTTTGACAACATGGATGCTGGGAATAGGATCCAAGAGACTTTGGTGTCACACCCTGGCTTTGCGGAAGCGTGGTGAACAGAATTCAGTCTCCAACCTTTGAATTTCTGCGCGTGAACAGTACTTCTGCGCATTAGTTCTTTCAATTCGGCCCAAGTCAGGGCGTAGGCGGCAGCTTCGCCTAAGGTCTGGACTTGTAAGTTCCACCAAGATAGGGCTCCGTCGAGAAACAGCCCTGAAATGTATGTGACTTGTTGATCCTCAGCACACTTGCTCATGCGTAAGACAGAATCGGTTTTCTCAGCCCAGCGGGTAAAGGCAACTGCACCTCCTGTGCCATCGAAGTTAACTGGTTTGCAGTCTAAGAACTGCTTGTAGGTGCATCCTGCACGTATGTTAAAACATGTGTTTGGCATTAGCATCACCGCTAAAATCTCCAACTAGTTCATGGTAGGTTCGAATGGCGTGGTATTACCGTGAGGTGGATTGTTATTGCCTTGGTTAACACTTCCGCTTGCTCCTGGCTGAGATGCTGCGTACTGTGCTATGGCAGCGGCAATGATTTGTTGCAGTTCTGCCTCGTTAGTTGGCATGTTTGGTTCGCGTCTTGGCGGCATCTTCTAAAAGATGGTTTAAGTTGGTTAGGCCATAGTAAGGCTCCGTTGTTATAGTTCGTAAATCAGTTCGTAATATAGTGTACGTATATAACGGTAGTAATAGTATAATCACATAACATCTCATGTTATCACACATCACAAATATCAATCAAACATCATCCCATGTCACAAAATATAAACAAGTAATCAAGCGAATCTAAATATGGTGAGAAAACTGCGATTGCCATATAAATGAGACCACATCGTAAGTGTATACATACAATCATCAATCACTAGGGGCTACATAACCCCTGTCAAAAGCTACATCAGTATCAATACAACATCAAGTACATAACAAAAGTCAAGTCATAACGTAGTCTCCCCAAAAAGCTGTGCAGTCAAAAAGCAATCGCCGCCTTATCACCTCGCCTACCCAAGTGGCACCGATGAGCTCTAAGCAGATGGTGGTGGAGGAGGAAAATGGGTATAAAACAAACGGCGCAACTGTAACCAGTCCGCCTCCATCGCCTGCTGTGTGCGAATAATGGAAGCAATCTGCTGCTCCAAAGTAGTAAGACGAGCAGCATAGTCAGGGGGTAATGGTCGAAACGGCTGTAACGGAGAGGGTACCCGGCCATGGCACTGACATGGCTGCAGATGGGCTCTCTCCAACTCCTGTAGTCGCTGCTCATGCGACTCATGCTGGTGTACAAACGACATCAATACATCCTCAATGGTATGGCCCACATGGAACCTGTGGTATGGATCAGTGGGTGGCATAGGGGAAAATGGTGACCACAGCAGTGGCTCACGTGTGGGGTCAAAGGGTGCCACCCCAAAAGGAGCTGTAGTGGGTGGAACAAAAGGAATCTGAGGCATGAAAGGCATGGGCATCGGTACATGCCCATCAGGGTGTGCTGAAGAGCCCTCTCCAGGCCCTGCTGGAGGTATAAACATAGGAACCTGAAACGAAAAGTCAGTATGTGGTGCAACAGGAATCCGTGGAGGGAATGGGGGAACGTCCTCGTCTGCCGGTATCCAGCCATGCTGTGCAGACTCATCCGGTGGATCCATACGTGCCGCGAACAGTGCATGTCCGGGCTCTAGGGAACGGGATCAAATAAGGGAGCAACAACAGGGTGAACGGGTGCCAAGTGCTCTATAGGGTGGTCAGCAGGTACAGCAACAATGGGTAAAGGACCAATGGGATCAACAGGAACATCTATGTGGTGATCATCAGCAATGGGCTCAAAAGGTACATCAGCATGCACAGGGTCATGCTCTGGTAAAGGGTCAAGGGCAGCTGCCTGCTCAGGTGCAATGGCAGGCTCAAGATCATCAAACGCCATGTCAAAATCAAAATCGGGATCAATCGGATCAAAAGGGTCAATAGGATCTGCTGGATCCTCCATCAACTCGTCCATCGGGACAAACTCTAAATCACGGTCAGGATCAAATCCTGGTGGAAACATAGGATCTGAATCCCCCTCGTCGTCATGGTCAAAAACAAGTCCAGGTATGGAAGCAACAGAAAAAGCCTGGTCAGAATCGGACCCATGAGAGAAGTGCTGCGCACTATGAGCATGTGTGGGTACAGAAGCCACAGACTCAAAGGAGTCCGCGACTGGGGAACGTGCAGGTGACTCCGCAGCCGGAGCATCTGCGATCAGTAAGGGAGCAACAGCAGGTAGGGCCTCGCCCTGAGCATCCTCCGAAGGCTCCTCCTCAAACATATCGACGTCGTCCTCCTCGTCGTCGATGGGTAAAACAGGGTATGATGCAAGGGGTACTGGAGCAGGGATCACAACGAGTGGTAGATCCCCTGCTGGAAGATCAACTGGGAGCTCATCAACGCCGTCGGGTAAGGCGAATGGCTGAAAGTCATCATCATCCGTGCTGGTGAAGTCTGACGTATAAACCTCGTGCTCCGATGACTCAATGTCGTCTGAAACGATAGGCCTCGGGCCTGTGGTGCCTGAACCACCAGTGTCTGCAGAATCCATGTGTCTGTAACATATACACAAATATGCACAAGTAGTCAATCATAAATCAAGTAATCACATAAGTCATCAAGTAAGGCATCACATAATCCTCCTAGTCTTACTAGCCAATACCATCCAGTCTACAAGACTGCTCTATCCTTCACTTAAACCAAACCTCGATCCTCCAGATCGATCCTATAACAAACCAACGTGCTCGACTACCTCGATCCTCCAGATCGATCCTATAACAAACCAACGTGCTCAACTACCTTGACCATCTCGATCCTCCAGATCGATCCTCAGCCCTCCAAGCTGAGCCTATAAATAAATAAAATGTGCTCAACATTTGTTTGTAAAAAGTTGTGGATCTGGACTTAAGTGGTATGCAGAAAAATGTTTTCGTGAGAGCCCTAGTGATCATAGTCTAGACTCGAGACAGAATCCTAGTTCGCTATGATCAGAGCTCTGATACCAAGCTGTCACACCCTGGCTTTGCGGAAGCGTGGTTAATTTTGGTGTGACTTCTTAATACCATAGCTTAACCATAACAAGCTATATGAATTTAAAAACCATGCAAGTCATCCATTAAGTTTTGAAAATCAAAATACAGTACCATTGTTTTAACCAACAACCGTAACCTTGTTCAACAACATTACAAACTAAAACATAACATAAACGTGGTTTAAGGACTGTGTCTTGTCCAGGAAAGAGACACATCCCCTAAACCCTGATGACTCCATGACAAGTGCAGCGGAAAACGTTCCATACCGTGCCAGATCCGTTTAATTTCCTGAAATACATGTGAGTTGAAAAATCAACAATAATGTTGAGCGAGTTCATGTGCAAGTGAGTAAGTAAAACACTTGTAAGTATAAAAGTTTCCTGGTATGTAGCAGTGTAAGAGGACTTGTGATCACCAATGGTTTGCAAGGCCATTAGCATGTTGTGAAATGCAAGTAAGAAAGACACACCCTAGCCGATTTTGCGTTGGGTACCAAGTCACTCCAGGTCCGTTCTGTTAGTCCTCCGAGAGGCCTGTTCTGTTGGGCCGGGAGCTGGGCTCGCTACACCCAGATAGATCTACCGCTCGAGTCCCTCGGTGTTCTAACTACCCATTCACATGATCTAAACCTCCTTACGTAATTCATACCGTGTATAAAGTACTTGTAAACAAAGTAACATGTATTTCACCCCCGCAGTTAAGAAAACTGAAAACAGTTAGAGAAAAAGGGGGACATGAACTCACAGTGAATGCGCGTCTCTACCAAGTGTCTCCAATACAGTAAGCTGTGCAACGACCTACAAGTGCTAATTCTATTAGACGGACGGCCGTGCTTTAGCTTTATAGTTTATGTCTTTGGGAAATAGTTAGACAACTATTTCGTGTTTATGTTCCGTATACACTTGGTAGTTATTCTTCTTCCCAAGGATGGGGGATACAATACATGTGCGTAAGTTACGTTTTATCAATCTTGTGGTAATGTAATTACCGGTGTAACTTATATATTTGTGGAAGCGTTCGCAAAGTTTTGGAATCATTAACGCTTGCAAATATTATTTTTTACTCTAAAATAATATTTATGTATTTTCACAAAATAATCATAAACAGTGTTGTGACAAATATATTTATCACGTTAATCTTTGTGAAAATCCCACCTCCGAATATTTAGTAAAATATAGTGCTGGCGAAATTTATGTTTTGAAAATATGTCCAAAGATAGTTCTAACACTTGTTGTGTAAAAAGTCTAAGTGTTAGGTTTTTAGAAAATTTCGCCAGAGTTTCCTCTGTAACTGGAGGTGGCAACGCTTTCAAGCGTATCATTTTCTTTTAACAAATCAATTCAACAATCTTCTTTATTCGATCAAACAATTTCCGACACATCAAACTAGTCGACAAGTATGTAAATTTGCATAATCGCATGAACTTGCAGTTTTTCCGCATCTTTAATGTAAATCACCTTTATATATGTAGATCTTTATATAAAGTAGCTTTAATCTTGTAAAAACCTCGTGTTTAGAGAAACCCGTCTTTACAACTTCTAGTCACTTTTCCCAAAAATAGTTATTTGTCGGATCTTTTCATTTCACAAGTGTCTACACACTTGTGGTTTATAAAACCATATTTATTAGTGTAAGATCCTTTAAAATTCATGGCTTCTTAAATGTGTGGTTCTTTGAAGATACCACTTGCGGATACGTAGATCCGCTAGTTTTAAACACCATTTTACCGGTTAAATCACTTTTACACAAGTAAAATATTTCTACACAAGTTCATGTATCTTGTGTGGTAGAGTTTCACCTTTAACCCTTGTATTTAGTCAAAAACGAGCTTATGTGAAGATACATGATTTTACAAAGTCGGGTTAAACGGAGATCCGAGCTACCACATCATAGATCGGGTCTAAATAATCATACATTTTGAATACTACAACATTTACACAACTTATGAGTTATTAACCACCATTTTTAGTGTTTTAGTAGACTTTTGTTCATCATCTTTCATTTTAACAAGATTCAACCGACATAACTTCTTTTAACCACTTTAGATATGTGTAAAAACAAGTTTTAAATGATATACCTCTAGCTCAAGGCTAGGGAAGATCTTTGGCGAAAAAGTGGTGGATAAAAGCTAACGGTGGAGGTCCTTCGTGTTCCGCTTGCTCCGAGGCTCCTAATACGTGACTTGTGAAGCTTGTATATGCTTGGAATGAAGAGATCAAGAGCCGAAAATGTGATGGGTGTGGTGAGGAGTTCGGCCGAGAGTGGGAGAGAGCAAGAGAGAAGTGTGAGTTTGTTGATAAGTGAAGTGATTATGCTCATGTGATTAGTGGGTATTTATAGAAAAATCATGTGTTATTACCCATTGGTTAGTATGTCACAAAGATACTAGACAAGGCAGGATTTATCAAGATCACAAGTACAAGGGGTGCCCCCTAGGTAACCGATTCGGTTGGGGGGGGGTCCTTGGTCCGATTTTAAGTAGATAGTTAGTGTTTAGTTATGATAAACCAAGTTAGGTTAAGGGTTAAACTCCGTTAGTTATGTACAACGTGTTATGACGGGTGTTAGGGTAACCAGGGACCCTAACTGGCTCAGAAAAAGAGTAATAATAAAAATAGTAATGTTTTCATGTTCCGGGTAAAGTCCGGGTGTCCGGTTGGATAGAAATCCGTTAAAGTGTTACAAAAGCTTTAAAGTGTCGTTATTACATTTTTAGTGACACAATTTGTTTTCCCGACACTTTAGAAAGTGTCTAGTAATATTTTCTCATTTTCTGGCACTTTACTAGTCAGCTAGAAGCTGGTTTGTGTATTAAAGTGATGTGTTTGGTACTTAAAGTACGTTTTTGGCACATCCGAATCAGTGTATCTTATCCCTAGAGACGCGGTACCACAACCCTTATATCCTACACTCACTACCAGTGTAGCCAAAATATATGAGGCTCTTAACAGGCCTTAGAGGCAGCATTTGCCTGATGCTGGTTATATCAGCATGTTCACTGTGTATCCGTTTAGTGCTACTGTGCTTTTTGTGCATCATGTTTGTCACTAGGGTCCAGTATGTAAATAATGTAGTGACAGCAAATAAAGTATGATGCAAGTAAGTGCATGTATCAGTATGCAGGTAGCAGTTTATCAGCTAGTTCAAACAAGCACAGTAATCAAGTAGTAATTAATCATTAATTAAGTTGTACGGATACCTGGTTTAGTGCGGGTTGTCACATTCTCCCCCCGTTAAATAAATTTCGTCCCGAAATTTAAGTTCTGCTTGTAGATGCAGAGTTCTTAGGAAATAGGTGGGGGTACTTCTCTTTCATCCGGTCCTCACGTTCCCAGGTAAATTCAGGACCATGTCTGGCATTCCAACGTACTTTGACGAGTTTGACACTGCTCCGGCGGGTCTTGTTAACTTTCCAATCCGTGACCTCAACAGGTTCTTCAACGAAGTGGAGCGTGTCGTCAATATGAATCTCGTCGATAGGAATGGCAACGTCAATTTGAGTTGGACTTTTCTTTAAATTGGATACATGAAATGTATCGTGAACACCATTCAGTTCAGCAGGTAGGTCCAACTTGTATGCTACTGTCCCAATTCTTTCCAGAATTCTGAAAGGACCAATGTAGCGCGGATTTAACTTCCCACGCTTTCCAAAGCGCGCCACCCCTTTCCAGGGTGATACCTTCAGTAAAACCATTTCTCCAACTTGAAAATCCACATGCTTCTGGTTTGGATCCGCGTAGGCCTTTTGCCTGTGGTGAGCGGCTTCGATGCGTTTAAGAATTTGCGCGATCTTATCTGTCGTCTCTTGGACGATCTCGGGACCAGCAAGCTGCCTATCACCTGCGTCAGACCAACATAGTGGTGATCGGCACTTGCGTCCGTATAGGGCCTCAAATGGCGCGACACCAATACTGGTGTGGTAGCTGTTGTTGTATGAAAATTCGACCAAAGGTAAGTGTTTATCCCAGCTACCGCCTAAATCCATAACACATGCCCTTAGCATGTCTTCCAACGTTTGTATTGTTCGCTCGCTCTGGCCATCAGTTTGCGGATGGAATGCAGTGCTCAGATTCAATTGTGAGCCAAAAGATTCTTGGAAAGATTGCCATATTCTTGACACAAATCTTCCGTCTCTATCAGAGATGATCGAGAGTGGTACTCCATGACGTGCTACGATCTCTCTCATGTAAATTTCCGCAAGTTTACTAGTACTGTCTTTCTCCTTGATTGGCAGAAAGTGTGCGGATTTTGTTAGGCGGTCAACAATCACCCAAATCATATCATGGCCTCTTGGCGTTCTTGGCAGTTTTGTAACAAAATCCATTGAGATTTGTTCCCATTTCCACTTGGGAATCTCAGGTTGTTGCAGAAGTCCCGAAGGCTTCTGGTATTCCGCCTTGACCTTAGCGCACGTTAAACATTTGCTCACGTAAACAGCAACGTCGCCTTTCATCCTAGGCCACCAATAGTAATCTTTGAGATCCTGGTACATCTTATCCGATCCAGGGTGGATAGAGTACCGTGACTTGTGCGCTTCGTCGAAAATAACTTCCCTTAATCCACCAAACAGAGGAACCCAAATCCTTTTCTCAAAACATAACGTTCCTTCCTCGTTTGGTACCAAAAGCTTCTCCATTCCACGGAGATATTCTTCCTCAAGGTTTCCCTCCTTGAGAGCTTCCTTTTGTGCAGCACGAATGCGCAAGGAAAGATCGGTTCGTATGATCATTTCCAAAGCCCTAACCCTTATGGGCTTGATTCTTTCTTTACGACTTAGGGCATCGGCGACTACATTCGCCTTCCCTGGGTGATACTTTATCTCGCAGTCGTAGTCGTTTAGCAATTCAACCCATCGTCTTTGTCTCATATTCAACTCCTTCTGGTTGAATATATGCTGTAGGCTTTTGTGATCCGTGAAGATTGTGCACTTCGTACCATACAGGTAGTGTCTCCAGATCTTTAGTGCAAAAACCACTGCGCCAAGCTCTAAATCGTGGGTGGTATAGTTCTTTTCGTGCACTTTCAGTTGACGTGATGCGTAAGCAATGACCTTTTGGCGTTGCATCAACACACAACCCAATCCCTGACGCGATGCGTCGCAGTATACCACGAAGTCATCAGTACCTTCTGGTAGAGCTAAGATTGGCGCGTTACAAAGCTTATCCTTCAATATCTGAAACGCTTCGTCCTGTTTGATTCCCCAATCAAACGTCTTGTCCTTCTGCGTGAGGAGCGTCAAAGGTTGGGCGATTTTCGAGAAATCCTCGATGAACCTTCGATAGTAGCCAGCCAAACCCAAGAATTGTCGAATCTCGGTTGGCGTTGTAGGCGTTTCCCAATTCTTGATTGCCTCGATCTTTGTGGGATCAACATGAATTCCATCCCCATTAACCACATGTCCAAGAAACTGGACTTCGCGTAGCCAAAACTCGCACTTGGAGAATTTGGCGTACAACTGTTCCTTCTTTAGCAGCTCCAGTATGGTTCTAAGATGTTGTTCGTGTTCAGCCTTCGTCTTTGAGTAAATCAAGATGTCGTCGATGAATACAATCACGAACTTGTCCAGGTATGGCTTGCAAACCCTATTCATTAGATCCATGAATACCGCAGGCGCGTTTGTCAAACCAAATGGCATAACGAGGAACTCGTTGTGTCCATAACGAGTTCGGAAGGCTGTTTTCGGGATACTTTCCTCCTGTATCCTTAGTTGATGGTATCCAGATCGAAGATCGATCTTAGAGTAACAGCTTGAACCTTGAAGTTGATCGAACAGATCGTCGATTCTAGGCAGAGGATACCTGTTCTTGATCGTCAGCTTGTTCAATTCTCTGTAGTCAATACACATGCGGAAACTTCCGTCCTTCTTCTTGACAAACAAGACCGGAGCTCCCCAAGGTGAGAAGCTTGGTCGGATAAAACCCTTGTCTAACAACTCTTGAAGTTGTGTTGACAATTCCTGCATCTCGGACGGAGCAAGTCTGTATGGTGCCTTAGCCACAGGCGCGGCGCCTGGAACTAAGTCAATGTGAAACTCCACTTGCCTCTGAGGTGGCAGTCCGGGTAAGTCTTCTGGGAAGACTTCGGGATACTCCCTTACGACAGGGATGTCTTCGATCCTTGGCTCGGCAGCCTTCTTGTCTACGATGTGTGCCAGGAAGGCAACACATCCTTTCTGTAAACACTTCCTTGCTTTCAAGCAGCTGATAAATCTTAGCGGTGTGTCACGCTTCTCTCCGTGAACCACAATTGTCTCCCCATTATCGGTTGGGATACGAACAACTTTCTCGTGACATACTATCTCAGCCTTGTTTCCAGATAACCAATCCATTCCTACCACCACGTCGAAGCTTCCCAATTGGACTGGTAGTAGATCCAACGTAAATTCACGTTCTCCCAATTCTATAACACAGCCTCTGATTACTTCGTTGGTTTCAACTAACTTTCCATTAGCTAATTCGATCGAGTAGGGAATATCTAGCTTATTAGCGGCTAACCCAAGCATATTCTTAAATTCTAATGATACGAAGCTATAATCGGCACCAGTATCAAACAAAACGGATGCATAGCGTTGATTGATAGGGAACGTACCCGTAACAACATTTGGATCTTGGCGTGCTTCCCTGGCTTCTAGTTGGAATACTCTACCACGGGCTTGATTCAGTGTTGGGCAGTTCTTCTTAAAATGCCCGATTTCCCCGCAGTTATAGCATCCGAGTCTCTGCCCGTTTCCATCCCCGTTTCCAGCTGGGGTGTTGTTCTGGTTGGCATTGCCAGCCTGATTTGCATTGTTGCCTCGGTATCTGTTTCCTCCAAAATTTCCTTGTAGGCGGTTTCCATTTCCACCACGGTTATCATTCCTATTTCCATATCCTCCCTGTCCTCCGCGACCGGTAGGGACCCAACAAGTATCCTTAGAGTGACCACGTTTCCCACACGCTTCACATACTTTTAGCCCACATTGACCAGAATGGTGACGCTGGCAGGCGTTACACCTGGGATGGGTGCCCATATATCCCCTTCCTCTCCTTCCACTGCCAGTCGTACCCTGAGCTGGCGTGTTTGGTGCTCCTCTCTTACCATCACCGCTAACACTTTGTTTGAAGTTTGAAAACTTTCTTTTGTTGCTTCCTGACGACTCAACATGAGTCTCTTTCTCCTTTGCCTTTACATCACCAAACTTGTTTAAACGAATCCCCTCCTCGGTGAGAGCCACGCTCAGATCGATGGCTTCAGTGATAGTTGCTGGTTTGGAGGAGGTTACCATGCTTATTATTTGGGGAGCCAAACCCCAAATGAAGCGCTCGATTCGCTTGTATTCTGGCGTGACCATATAAGGAACCACTTGAGATAGGTCATGAAACCTCTGAACGTACTCTGCTACCTTCGGTCCATCCATCTTTAAGTGCCAGAATTCAGTCTCCAACCTTTGAATTTCTGCGCGTGAACAGTACTTCTTGCGCATTAGTTCTTTCAATTCGGCCCAAGTCAGGGCGTAGGCGGCAGCTTCGCCTAAGGTCTGGACTTGTAAGTTCCACCAAGATAGGGCTCCGTCGAGAAACAGCCCTGAAATGTATGTGACTTGTTGATCCTCAGCACACTTGCTCATGCGTAAGACAGAATCGGTTTTCTCAGCCCAGCGGGTAAAGGCAACTGCACCTCCTGTGCCATCGAAGTTAACTGGTTTGCAGTCTAAGAACTGCTTGTAGGTGCATCCTGCACGTATGTTAAAACATGTGTTTGGCATTAGCATCACCGCTAAAATCTCCAACTAGTTCATGGTAGGTTCGAATGGCGTGGTATTACCGTGAGGTGGATTGTTATTGCCTTGGTTAACACTTTCGCTTGCTCCTGGCTGAGATGCTGCGTACTGTGCTATGGCAGCGGCAATGATTTGTTGCAGTTCTGCCTCGTTAGTTGGCATGTTTGGTTCGCGTCTTGGCGGCATCTTCTAAAAGATGGTTTAAGTTGGTTAGGCCATAGTAAGGCTCCGTTGTTATAGTTCGTAAATCAGTTCGTAATATAGTGTACGTATATAACGGTAGTAATAGTATAATCACATAACATCTCATGTTATCACACATCACAAATATCAATTAAACATCATCCCATGTCACAAAATATAAACAAGTAATCAAGCGAATCTAAATATGGTGAGAAAACTGCGATTGCCATATAAATGAGACCACATCGTAAGTGTATACATACAATCATCAATCACTAGGGGCTACATAACCCCTGTCAAAAGCTACATCAGTATCAATACAACATCAAGTACATAACAAAAGTCAAGTCATAACGTAGTCTCCCCAAAAAGCTGTGCAGTCAAAAAGCAATCGCCGCCTTATCACCTCGCCTACCCAAGTGGCACCGATGAGCTCTAAGCAGATGGTGGTGGAGGAGGAAAATGGGTATAAAACAAACGGCGCAACTGTAACCAGTCCGCCTCCATCGCCTGCTGTGTGCGAATAATGGAAGCAATCTGCTGCTCCAAAGTAGTAAGACGAGCAGCATAGTCAGGGGGTAATGGTCGAAACGGCTGTAACGGAGAGGGTACCCGGCCATGGCACTGACATGGCTGCAGATGGGCTCTCTCCAACTCCTGTAGTCGCTGCTCATGCGACTCATGCTGGTGTACAAACGACATCAATACATCCTCAATGGTATGGCCCACATGGAACCTGTGGTATGGATCAGTGGGTGGCATAGGGGAAAATGGTGACCACAGCAGTGGCTCACGTGTGGGGTCAAAGGGTGCCACCCCAAAAGGAGCTGTAGTGGGTGGAACAAAAGGAATCTGAGGCATGAAAGGCATGGGCATCGGTACATGCCCATCAGGGTGTGCTGAAGAGCCCTCTCCAGGCCCTGCTGGAGGTATAAACATAGGAACCTGAAACGAAAAGTCAGTATGTGGTGCAACAGGAATCCGTGGAGGGAATGGGGGAACGTCCTCGTCTGCCGGTATCCAGCCATGCTGTGCAGACTCATCCGGTGGATCCATACGTGCCGCGAACAGTGCATGTCCGGGCTCTAGGGGAACGGGATCAAATAAGGGAGCAACAACAGGGTGAACGGGTGCCAAGTGCTCTATAGGGTGGTCAGCAGGTACAGCAACAATGGGTAAAGGACCAATGGGATCAACAGGAACATCTATGTGGTGATCATCAGCAATGGGCTCAAAAGGTACATCAGCATGCACAGGGTCATGCTCTGGTAAAGGGTCAAGGGCAGCTGCCTGCTCAGGTGCAATGGCAGGCTCAAGATCATCAAACGCCATGTCAAAATCAAAATCGGGATCAATCGGATCAAAAGGGTCAATAGGATCTGCTGGATCCTCCATCAACTCGTCCATCGGGACAAACTCTAAATCACGGTCAGGATCAAATCCTGGTGGAAACATAGGATCTGAATCCCCCTCGTCGTCATGGTCAAAAACAAGTCCAGGTATGGAAGCAACAGAAAAAGCCTGGTCAGAATCGGACCCATGAGAGAAGTGCTGCGCACTATGAGCATGTGTGGGTACAGAAGCCACAGACTCAAAGGAGTCCGCGACTGGGGAACGTGCAGGTGACTCCGCAGCCAGAGCATCTGCGATCAGTAAGGGAGCAACAGCAGGTAGGGCCTCGCCCTGAGCATCCTCCGAAGGCTCCTCCTCAAACATATCGACGTCGTCCTCCTCGTCGTCGATGGGTAAAACAGGGTATGATGCAAGGGGTACTGGAGCAGGGATCACAACGAGTGGTAGATCCCCTGCTGGAAGATCAACTGGGAGCTCATCAACGCCGTCGGGTAAGGCGAATGGCTGAAAGTCATCATCATCCGTGCTGGTGAAGTCTGACGTATAAACCTCGTGCTCCGATGACTCAATGTCGTCTGAAACGATAGGCCTCGGGCCTGTGGTGCCTGAACCACCAGTGTCTGCAGAATCCATGTGTCTGTAACATATACACAAATATGCACAAGTAGTCAATCATAAATCAAGTAATCACATAAGTCATCAAGTAAGGCATCACATAATCCTCCTAGTCTTACTAGCCAATACCATCCAGTCTACAAGACTGCTCTATCCTTCACTTAAACCAAACCTCGATCCTCCAGATCGATCCTATAACAAACCAACGTGCTCGACTACCTCGATCCTCCAGATCGATCCTATAACAAACCAACGTGCTCAACTACCTTGACCATCTCGATCCTCCAGATCGATCCTCAGCCCTCTAAGCTGAGCCTATAAATAAATAAAATGTGCTCAACATTTGTTTGTAAAAAGTTGTGGATCTGGACTTAAGTGGTATGCAGAAAAATGTTTTCGTGAGAGCCCTAGTGATCATAGTCTAGACTCGAGACAGAATCCTAGTTCGCTATGATCAGAGCTCTGATACCAAGCTGTCACACCCTGGCTTTGCGGAAGCGTGGTTAATTTTGGTGTGACTTCTTAATACCATAGCTTAACCATAACAAGCTATATGAATTTAAAAACCATGCAAGTCATCCATTAAGTTTTGAAAATCAAAATACAGTACCATTGTTTTAACCAACAACCGTAACCTTGTTCAACAACATTACAAACTAAAACATAACATAAACGTGGTTTAAGGACTGTGTCTTGTCCAGGAAAGAGACACATCCCCTAAACCCTGATGACTCCATGACAAGTGCAGCGGAAAACGTTCCATACCGTGCCAGATCCGTTTAATTTCCTGAAATACATGTGAGTTGAAAAATCAACAATAATGTTGAGCGAGTTCATGTGCAAGTGAGTAAGTAAAACACTTGTAAGTATAAAAGTTTCCTGGTATGTAGCAGTGTAAGAGGACTTGTGATCACCAATGGTTTGCAAGGCCATTAGCATGTTGTGAAATGCAAGTAAGAAAGACACACCCTAGCCGATTTTGCGTTGGGTACCAAGTCACTCCAGGTCCGTTCTGTTAGTCCTCCGAGAGGCCTGTTCTGTTGGGCCGGGAGCTGGGCTCGCTACACCCAGATAGATCTACCGCTCGAGTCCCTCGGTGTTCTAACTACCCATTCACATGATCTAAACCTCCTTACGTAATTCATACCGTGTATAAAGTACTTGTAAACAAAGTAACATGTATTTCACCCCCGCAGTTAAGAAAACTGAAAACAGTTAGAGAAAAAGGGGGACATGAACTCACAGTGAATGCGCGTCTCTACCAAGTGTCTCCAATACAGTAAGCTGTGCAACGACCTACAAGTGCTAATTCTATTAGACGGACGGCCGTGCTTTAGCTTTATAGTTTATGTCTTTGGGAAATAGTTAGACAACTATTTCGTGTTTATGTTCCGTATACACTTGGTAGTTATTCTTCTTCCCAAGGATGGGGGATACAATACATGTGCGTAAGTTACGTTTTATCAATCTTGTGGTAATGTAATTACCGGTGTAACTTATATATTTGTGGAAGCGTTCGCAAAGTTTTGGAATCATTAACGCTTGCAAATATTATTTTTTACTCTAAAATAATATTTATGTATTTTCACAAAATAATCATAAACAGTGTTGTGACAAATATATTTATCACGTTAATCTTTGTGAAAATCCCACCTCCGAATATTTAGTAAAATATAGTGCTGGCGAAATTTATGTTTTGAAAATATGTCCAAAGATAGTTCTAACACTTGTTGTGTAAAAAGTCTAAGTGTTAGGTTTTTAGAAAATTTCGCCAGAGTTTCCTCTGTAACTGGAGGTGGCCACGCTTTCAAGCGTATCATTTTCTTTTAACAAATCAATTCAACAATCTTCTTTATTCGATCAAACAATTTCCGACACATCAAACTAGTCGACAAGTATGTAAATTTGCATAATCGCATGAACTTGCAGTTTTTCCGCATCTTTAATGTAAATCACCTTTATATATGTAGATCTTTATATAAAGTAGCTTTAATCTTGTAAAAACCTCGTGTTTAGAGAAACCCGTCTTTACAACTTCTAGTCACTTTTCCCAAAAATAGTTATTTGTCGGATCTTTTCATTTCACAAGTGTCTACACACTTGTGGTTTATAAAACCATATTTATTAGTGTAAGATCCTTTAAAATTCATGGCTTCTTAAATGTGTGGTTCTTTGAAGATACCACTTGCGGATACGTAGATCCGCTAGTTTTAAACACCATTTTACCGGTTAAATCACTTTTACACAAGTAAAATATTTCTACACAAGTTCATGTATCTTGTGTGGTAGAGTTTCACCTTTAACCCTTGTATTTAGTCAAAAACGAGCTTATGTGAAGATACATGATTTTACAAAGTCGGGTTAAACGGAGATCCGAGCTACCACATCATAGATCGGGTCTAAATAATCATACATTTTGAATACTACAACATTTACACAACTTATGAGTTATTAACCACCATTTTTAGTGTTTTAGTAGACTTTTGTTCATCATCTTTCATTTTAACAAGATTCAACCGACATAACTTCTTTTAACCACTTTAGATATGTGTAAAAACAAGTTTTAAATGATATACCTCTAGCTCAAGGCTAGGGAAGATCTTTGGCGAAAAAGTGGTGGATAAAAGCTAACGGTGGAGGTCCTTCGTGTTCCGCTTGCTCCGAGGCTCCTAATACGTGACTTGTGAAGCTTGTATATGCTTGGAATGAAGAGATCAAGAGCCGAAAATGTGATGGGTGTGGTGAGGAGTTCGGCCGAGAGTGGGAGAGAGCAAGAGAGAAGTGTGAGTTTGTTGATAAGTGAAGTGATTATGCTCATGTGATTAGTGGGTATTTATAGAAAAATCATGTGTTATTACCCATTGGTTAGTATGTCACAAAGATACTAGACAAGGCAGGATTTATCAAGATCACAAGTACAAGGGGTGCCCCCTAGGTAACCGATTCGGTTGGGGGGGGGGGTCCTTGGTCCGATTTTAAGTAGATAGTTAGTGTTTAGTTATGATAAACCAAGTTAGGTTAAGGGTTAAACTCCATTAGTTATGTACAACGTGTTATGACGGGTGTTAGGGTAACCAGGGACCCTAACTGGCTCAGAAAAAGAGTAATAATAAAAATAGTAATGTTTTCATGTTCCGGGTAAAGTCCGGGTGTCCGGTTGGATAGAAATCCGTTAAAGTGTTACAAAAGCTTTAAAGTGTCGTTATTACATTTTTAGTGACACAATTTGTTTTCCCGACACTTTAGAAAGTGTCTAGTAATATTTTCTCATTTTCTGGCACTTTACTAGTCAGCTAGAAGCTGGTTTGTGTATTAAAGTGCTGTGTTTGGTACTTAAAGTACGTTTTTGGCACATCCGAATCAGTGTATCTTATCCCTAGAGACGCGGTACCACAACCCTTATATCCTACACTCACTACCAGTGTAGCCAAAATATATGAGGCTCTTAACAGGCCTTAGAGGCAGCATTTGCCTGATGCTGGTTATATCAGCATGTTCACTGTGTATCCGTTTAGTGCTACTGTGCTTTTTGTGCATCATGTTTGTCACTAGGGTCCAGTATGTAAATAATGTAGTGACAGCAAATAAAGTATGATGCAAGTAAGTGCATGTATCAGTATGCAGGTAGCAGTTTATCAGCTAGTTCAAACAAGCACAGTAATCAAGTAGTAATTAATCATTAATTAAGTTGTACGGATACCTGGTTTAGTGCGGGTTGTCACATTTGGGACAGATCTCCTGGAAATACGACGAGAAGAAACGCCGTTACTAGAACATCATCTGACAAAGGATAGGGGATTATGAAACTGTGGTTGTATAATAGTAACAGTAAAATCAGTATGTGTAAAATAAATAAATAAAACGGGTATATATAGAAACATGATATAAGGAAATATTAGAAAAGTTACAATTTTGTTTGTATATTCGTTTATGTGATTATGTACAACTAAATTGTGACATTGAATTATTTTCTTTATATTAATTATGTATCTATAAAGTAGATATCAGATGGAAAACGCTAATAATGAACCAGTTAATGGGGGTAATCAATCTGAGCAACAATCGGGGAACCAATATATGACTAGGCAAGATATAGAAAATATCATTGCTCAAGAGATAGCCAACACTATTCCAGGAATAGTTGCTCAAGGGATAGCCAATGCTATTCCAGCAATCATTGCTGCTGTTAAAAATCCAATCGAACCGCAACAAGTTGTTCCTAGTAAACGCATTTCTGAAGATAATTTCAGTAATAGCGTAAATGGAGGTAGTAATCATGTTAATCATGATAATGAACCACGGCAAGCTCCGCTCCCTAAGAAAAGGAAAGTTGCAACGCCTGGTTGCACTTACAAAGAATTTCTTGCTTGTAAACCCACTGAGTTTGCAGGCAATGAAGGAGCGACTGCGGCACTGCGTTGGTTAGAGAAAACCGAGGCAGTAATTGCCATAAGTAAATGTGCTCAGGATGATCAGGTCATGTACGCATCAAACCTTTTCAAAGAAGTAGCGCTAGAATGGTGGAATACGATGTTACAAGCAAAAGGAAGAAGGATGGTGTATGCTATGAACTGGGAAGAATTTAAGAGTCTTGTAGAAAGAAAATTCTGTCCCGAGTATGAAAAAGATCAAATGGCAAATAAGTTTCTAACCCATCGGATGGTGGATGTAGATTGTCGAGGGTATACTACGACATTTTTCGAGTATGCTCGAGTGGTACCAACCCTGGCTTCGCCAGAGCCGGTACTTATTTCTCGTTATATTTGGGGATTAATTTCCGAAATCCGTAATATCGTCAAGGCTGCGAAACCTCGCACGATTGATGATGCAGTAGAATTAGCCAATACTATGACTGATGAGCTAATACGGACAAGAGAAGAAAATAGAAGGAAGGAAGTAGCCCAAAAGATTACCCAAGAATTCAGTTCGGGTAACCAAAACCATTTCAAGAAAGGAGGGAATGGGCAATATTCTACTAGTCCATTTTGCAATTTTTGCAAAAGGAAGCATTTTGGAAGATGCAAAGGATATTGCAATTTTTGCAAGATTCCAGGGCATCAAGAAGAAGACTGTAGGAGGAAGAAATTTTCAGTTTGCTACAACTGTAGAGAAACTGGACATCTTAGGCCAGATTGTCCAAAACTGAATAAATCAATTGACAATCAAGTCAAACCAGCAGAAGGAGCAAAAAGGAATGCGAGAACCTTTCAGCTGACTACTCAGGAAGCCGAGATGATTCCAGATGTGATAGCCGGTATGTTCTTAGCTTACAATGTTTACATAAAAGTATTATTTGACTCTGGTGCAAACCAAAGTTCTATAAATACTTTACTCTGCCAAACTCTTAACTTTGTTAAGAAAAGAAAAGCTTTACGCCAAATTTTCGAAGAATGAATTTTGGCTGTTAGAAGTACAATTCTAGGTCATATGGTGAATCATGAAGGTATTCACTTAGATCTTGCTAAGATAGCAGTAATTACCAAATGGAAGATTCTGCAAACCGCAATGGAAATTAGGATATTAAAACATAAATCCTAGTTTTACCAGAAGGAACAGAAGATTTTGAAGTATATGGTAATGCTTCAAAGCTAGGATTTGGATATTCCTTAATGCAACGCAAAAAGGAAATTGCGTATGCCTCAAGACAATTGAAAAAGGTACGAAGGAACTATACCACTCATGAGTTAGAATTAGAACCATAATTTTGCCCTTAAGATTTGAAGATATTATCTGTATGGAAGTAAGGATACTATCTATACGGATTATAAGAAGTTAAGATATATATATATTTAGGCGAAAAGAATTTGAGGCAAAAGAGATGAATGAAAATCCTAAGTAACTATGACTGTGATATTCAGTATCACGAAGAAAAGCTGAAAACGACAAGAGATAGTCATAAGGATTATACAGATAATAGATAAAAGCCGTTGGAGTTCGAGTTGGAGACAAAATACTATTAAAAGTATCTCCTTGGAAAGGAGTTGTTAGATTCGGTAAGAAAGGAAAGCTAAGACCAAAGTATGTAGGATCATTTCCAGTAATTCAACATATTGGACTAGTTACTTACAACTACCAGGAAGGTTAGTTGAAATACATGATATATTTTACATATCCAATCTCAAGAAATGTCTATCAGACGAATCTTTGGTAGTACCTTTCCAAGATATAAAGTAACCAATAATGTTAAGTAAAGTAGGATTCAAAGACAGGATCCTAATATACTTGGGAACTGGAAAAAAAAAAAAGAAAGAGAAAGTATTCTCAAATTATTCCAGTAAATCTCGAGGACGAGATTTTTATTAAGTTGGGGAGAATGTAACAACTCTCATCAAAAGTCATAATTATTAAATTAATTTGACCAATAGGAAACCCTAATTGAGACACCCAAGTGATTCTGTGCAAACCCTAAGATT
The DNA here is from genome assembly GCA_030545235.1 of Helianthus tuberosus. Classification (NCBI taxonomy): domain Eukaryota; kingdom Viridiplantae; phylum Streptophyta; class Magnoliopsida; order Asterales; family Asteraceae; genus Helianthus; species Helianthus tuberosus. The sequence continues at coordinate 195,404,395 of CM060370.1, read as the reverse complement.
TTCATAATTTTCAGAATCAGGATTAGGGCCCCTAAAACTCAGGGGGGGGGGTAAACCCTAGTGGATGATTATCCACTTAAATTGCTGTCAACATATGAGAATTCGATTTTGTCAAGTCATCCGGCCTAGTCCCACACGTGGCTACTCTATAACCGACTTTCAACCCATACGATGCGTAGAGAAGTATGGCATACGGTGCGTATGCTTACCATACGATGCGTAGGGCATGTTAGGCCTACGATGCGTATGGTTGATCAAATTTCACCTATAAATAGAGGACATTGGCATTTGCTTTCTGGACACTTTACGTCGAAAGAATTCTCGATTATACACCGAGTTTTCTGATGTATACTTCAATTAAACACACATGCACTAAATTGAAGCTGCAATCAGGGTATTAGCACAATCGCTGCTACGATTCATTGTCCGATTGATCTAAATATCCAATAAATGTTTAAGTGCAGCCCACATTAGGGTTATACTTTATCGTTCGTCATTAATTTGACGGATCATCGTTAATTCGATGGGTAAAGTATTATACTTTGTCGTTCGTTGTTAATTCAACGGATCATCGTTAATTCGATGGATGAAGTATTGCACTTTGTCGTTCATTGTGAGAATTTGATCTCGTGAGTTATCGTAAATGCTGGATTGATTACTAATTCCAAATTATGTGCTTGTTATTGAAATTAGGATAAAAGGCTAATCAGTAGGCTAGGCTCTGCCCGTATAAATCTGCAATGTGAGTCATTCTCCTTTTCTCACAGTTTGTGAGTCATTATCTTTCTATCAAATATTTTACAATACCACAAAATTATTTTCAAGGTTATAATTACAGGGACTAAGTCGTGGATATCTTGAATTACTGGTTAGTGGGGTATTGTGCACATTACTAATTTCTCCCAGTTAGGTTCATTGACCTACTCGGGATAATCACTGTTGGGTTCATTGACCTACAGCGATAATCGTCACTATTTAGGTTCATTGATCTAAATAGTGGTATGACCATCGTCACCATTGTGACATGTCACCATTGTGACAGAATGCCAGATAAAAATAAGGTAGAAGCCATTGTAATCGCTCTTATGCTGAAATTGATAACTATGCATCATTATGCAAAATAGAATGATTCACTCAGTATTTCCCGCTGACAAAACCTTTTTCAAACATGTTTCAGGTGATCACATATGATCTAGGAAAAGTGCCATATAGCACTATAAAGCTCAAGGAAGTGGCTCAGTATAAAATAAAGAAACATGTTTTGTAAAAATAAAAGATTTCTTTGTGAAATCAAACTATTGTAAATTACCGGGTTTTATCCCGAGTTGTGAAATCAAATAATCGGGAAATATTTACAATTTTAAAAAGATCCTGATGAAAACTTCCGCTGTAAAACTAATAAATAAATACCGCAGTATTTTCTGCCGCGGCTCCTGAAACGGGTCAAACCGGGTCGTGGGCCGTGACATGTTGGAACTATATAAGTTTCTTCTTAATAATTTTTAGAGTTAAATGTCATTTTAGTCCCTCTGGTTTGGACTATTTTGTCAGTTTAGTTTAGATGTTTCATTTTTCACTTGTGGGTCCAAAAAGGTTTCATCATTGTATTTTAGTCCACTGGGTTAAATTCATCCACTTTTTCTGTTAACGAGAAGAACAATTCGGTCATTTGATATGGCTGAATTGCCCTACTAGTTAAAAGAATTACATGAAAAATGACTGAATTACCCTTCTCGTTAACAGAAAAATGGATGAAGTTGACCCAGTGGACTAAAATGGCAACGTGAAACCTTTTTGGACCAACAGGAGAAAAATGAAACATTTGGAATAAATTGGCAAAATGGCCCAAAACACAGAGACTAAAATGGCATTTAACCCTAATTTTTATGTCAAATAGAAATCAATATTAGTAACTCAATACAAATGAAAAAGGGCCTTGATTTTTACTTCGCTTAGGGCCATCAAAAAGGTTTAAACGGTCCTGGGTTGCCAAATTTTCTTGTTACATAAAAAAATCATATGAACACATGACGTTTTGATTTTTTTTTGTCATTTCATCCAAATCACAAACCCAGTTAAAATGTATCGTTACTCAAGCGGCTTTTTGGACATTTTACCCATCTCTTTTTATGTTTTCTAATTTTTTAACTTTAAATAAAAACAATAAAATTATTTATAAAATATACATACACACACATTCTCTCTCTTCTCTCCACCGTTCACCACAAATCGAACCACCAGAACCGCTACCATTTACCCCACTCAAAAAACCCAAGCCGCAGCAACTAACAACGTCCCCACCATCCACGATTAGAGACTGCCACTACCATTATGCCTAGGGGATGAGCATTTGGTATCGGGTACCGGTACCGAACCGGTATATTCGGTACTGGTACCCATTTTCCCATTTTTCGGTACGGGTACTGTAACGCCCTGCTTTTTCGTAACTTTCCTTAATTAGAAAGATTGTCGTGTGTTTCTATTTTTGGAAACTTGTATTCCTTGTAATCGTATCCGAGACTTTGATCGTAATAAAATTAATCTTCTACATTGATACGTGCATTTGTTTGATACATGACTCGTAATTCTGAAAAACATAAGTTTAACTCGTACACGATCATTGTGTATTCGTAATCCTTAAATCTCCATACATTCAAACACTTGGTTATTCGATTATATGACTAAGTTGTATGTTTTTCACTTGATTATACCAAACTATAAACCATACATACTTGTTACATTTCATGTGTTATACACACCTATGTTATCACACTTTTTGCTAATTAAAAGATGTCATTTATGCATTTTGGACCTTGTTACAAGTTACATACATACTAGACAACATGTAACACTTTATTAAACATAAAATATATACTTTCTAATGTTAAAAAATAATAAAATAAAAATTATAGGGCTGTTAACAGCCTTGCATCAGCCCACTTTAGTCTTTTGTTTTGAGTTATTCAGCCCACTAAACACTTCCAAAGCCCAACCCATTGAAACCCTAATCCCTTCCCTATATAATAAACACTTCCCCACTCCTTATTCCACTTTTTCAAGCCTCCAAACACTTCAAAAACTCTCCCAAACTCAGCAGAGTTTCAGCCACGTTTTTTAAAGTTCCAGCCATAAAAAGTGAGTTTTAACTCACTTCCACTTCAATTTTCTTCTTGTTTCTTCTTCTACAACACTCGGATAACCTCTAGGAAGGTTCTCACAAGTTTGCTTGGGCAAACTAAGGTGAAACCTCACCATTTTTGAGGTCCAAAGTGCACCTATAATTCTGCTCTTTTTTATCTTTTTGTTTTGGAAGAAAACTCATGTTTTCTTCATACATTCCTATGTCCTTATGCCACTAATCAAGACTATGATTAAGTGTGCTTAAAAACAAGGTTATGACACTTAAAATCAGAGGTTAAAACCTCATAAACTTTCTGTTTTGGTTAGGGTTTAACCCACAAGTAATGAACAAGCTTCAAGCTTGATGGTTGTGGGATTATAGGACAAGCTTGGGCTATCCTACTAAAAAAAATCTACACATTACTTGATGATTTCTTAGATTAGTTGTAATTATTTCCTTTCTTTTTGTATGTTCATGACCCTCCTTGAATGTTCATAACATCAAGTGTAGTGGTGAACACCTAGAGGTACCTAAATGGAAGACTTGTTCTTCCTACCTCCTACATGACTTCTATAATACAAAGAGGTTCCTAAATGGTGGATTTATCCTCCTATCTCCTACATGACCTATACGATATGATGGACACTATGTAATACAAATATATATTATCCAAATAATCGAACCTTTGATGATGGATTAGTGTTCATTTGTCAAAGTATTAGATTACATCATCTAAGACGTAATAACTTGTTATGATTCTAATGGGTATTTGAACCCATGAAAACATTCTAACCCGTGGGGTTTCATGGTGTCAAACAAGTATTATGTGACTAGGTGATTACTTTTCATATGTTTATTTTCATACCCTCGAACTCCAAATCCTTAAACCATATGTAAACATCTCTTAAACTCCAAATCGAACACATTCAACTTCCTAATCTCTTACACTCGTCAACACTTGGATAATAGGAAGACTTAGCAATTTTGTGAGTATACTTGACCCATTTTACCATTTTCACACTTTTGGGTGTAACATGTTTTTATATACAAAACACACTTAGTATACATATTCTTATGCAAATACATAAACAAACAATCCAATACATGCTTACTATTTGTTATGCATGATTCGTGTTTTCTGGGTGATTCTTATGTGATGAACTTGTCATTAGCTTCGTACAAGCCTCCACTTAACATGTATAGCGCTATAGGAGTAACGCACCGCCCGTGAACGAGAGGTCATGTTAGGTTTATGCATTCATACTTGCGTAAACAGAGGGTTGACTTGTTAATCGCATGCCAGTTTATACGTTAATCTTGATAACTAGGTTTGCCATGTGGATTGTTCCTTATCGTTTTTATACTTATATACTACGCACCAAACTTGTATGCTCGCCAATACTTTTGTATTGAACTACACTTTTAGAACATGTTGCAGGTTTAGCGATGATGTTGGCGATGCATGGAATCTAGTAGGATTCTTAGATACACAGTTTAAACTTGTATTCTTATTGTATCGTCTTTCGTTATTTATGTTGTATTGTTTCAAATCCTTGTAATTGACTCTTTAGAAATGAAATGAAAATTTATTATTTAAATACTTGTCACAAATAGTGTTATGAAGTCTCTTGCAATCTATTTCGTCTCACTCCGATGTTTCCGCCATCGGTTGGGGTGTGACAGATTGGTGTCAGAGCCATAACTATAGGGAATTAAGAAAAGTAGGAATGATTTTACCTAGTCTATTGTTTTAGGGCCTTATTTTTATGTTTTGCTCGAAACTACTTGCATCATACTCTATTGCTTTTTATTCATTCTCTTTTGATCTTTTAACCATATATGCCATTTACACATGCTATTCTTGTGTGTTAATAGTTGCTTTATTATGTGTTAATACTTGTTGTATTGTCCCATTATTTATGTGCTATTATTGATATGTTTTCTTATGTGTTTATACTTGTTTATTTATTCCTTTAACTTACGCCTTTCCTAAGTCATTTTATTCGATTTATACTAAACTCGAAAACACTCCTAATACACAAACGAGACAACTTCACCAAAATAGGCGTGAAACCCACAATTTGGTGAACGACTCCCAATCCACCTATTCTTTTTACACGAAATTCGCCATAAAGTTAGGGGTGAAATCCTCACCTTGATGTAGAATTTCCATTTCGAATTCTAGTGGACCCTCGTCTAAGTGTTGAAATTTAAAATTTTGACCCGACGAGTACTAACCACACTTAGGATACGAAATCGTCAAGTTAGGGGTGAAACCCGCACTTTGTCGACTAGTTCCACTCCTTGATTTTCTCGTAAATCCCGCCAAGTCTCGGAATTTTGATTGATTTGGGACATGTAGTAACCGGAAGGGTAAATACCGTTAACCGACTTTTCGGCGAGAGTATTTCACCTATTAGGCCAAAGCATGCTCCTCAAATTCTTAGTCAACGTTCCGTTTTGGAACCATCCAAGTTTTAATCGAACTTACGTTTTATTGATTTCGATCTTTTATGATACAATCCTCTCTTTTCAATTTCGAACTATTTCTGAGATTTCACTTTTACACATGCATTATACTAATACTTTCCATACGATTATAGGATGTAACGTTATTTATATTCCTTGTAACAAAAATGGAGACATGTCATCAAGATAGGAGTGATTTCCTTACCTTGACGGCTAACTCCGTTTCCTTTTTCATCTTACAACGACCTCACCAACGAGTTAGGGGTGATTCCCTCACTTAGGTGATCGTTACCAATACCTTCTTTTAATAGACTTTATTATGTACACACTATCATATTTATACCCAAATTGATTATTATTAATCAAATTCTTATACATCTCAATATGCATTATTTATTTAAACTTACTTCTTAACCCACAACCTATTTTCACATTCACTCGCTGTGACAACCGGTAATTAACGGCTTCTAATTACGCGATTAACAAACGTTTAAGTCGATAATAAGTAGTGTTTAAGGCGCGAATTAACTTAATTAGGCACTTGGTATGCCTAGGAACACCTATTCGACTTTACAATACGTGAATGTGGATTTACGAGAAGATGACTGAACGTTACGCGGTAACGAACCGACACCGTACGAAATACTGACAGCGCCGACAAATACGAAGTTTATACATATAACTTATAGCTATGAATGTGGTTTTGCAAAATATTACCCTTTTCGATCGACACAAAGCGCAAACGCGAATGAAAAACGCGGAAACAGTAACGCACCGACAATCAACGACGAAACGGAAGCACCAGACTCGAATCTCGTCTTGATAATAATATTTTATGAAATATTTGGCATTGTTTTCAAATTTTAATATTCGTAGTTGGAAAACGGATTGGGAAACGGAATTAAAAACGACGATATACACAGTTTACGCGATTTAACGCGACTGACGAGCATACGCGCCTATTAACGACTTACAGTATAATTTTAAGTGCGTTCGACCTAAGAATTTAATTTACGACATCTTACAACATTCGGGTTTGAAAACAGGTCTCGTAGGAATTATGGGCCGCTTACACACGAGATTGGGCTTGTGGGCCTTGGGCCTTGGGCCTTGGGCCTAAGCCCAAAGCCCACTTGACAAAACCTATGTATAAAAGAGGAAGCAAAACCCTAGCTGCTCATTATCTTCCTGCGCGCACACACAAAATCTGGTCTCTCCATCTTCTACAACTGAACCCTAGACAAACTAACTCAGTCAAGCACCCCCCCCTTTATTATCGGCCGGCCACCACCATCTTTTGGTGGTGGCGGACTACAGCAGCAGCAACAACAACACCACCACAGGCGGCGGCGCTGTGGTGGGTGGTGCCGGGTGATGTTTCAAGCTAGAGAGAGAGATAAGCTGATGAGCGAGACTGTTCGAGAGAGAAGTGACGACATGGAGAGGAAGACACGGGAGCCGACGAAAGAAAAAAGAGCCGACGGTGCCCGGCGATGGTTGCGTCGGCCGTCTGCGGCGGCGGTGGATTCCGGTAAGATCTTGGTTCCCGTTCGCCTGTTTTCTTTTTCTGCTTTTGATGTTGAAGATGATAGTTGATGATTTTGGATCGGGCTTCGCATGGTTAACAGGTCAGCTGGCAAGTCTCGTGAGTCTCGTGTCAGACTCAGTCTCGGTCTGGGTCGGGTCTAGTTTGGTTCAGATTTGAGTTAATTGGTGATGGTTATGGCAGTTGGGTTTTGATCAGACTTGATACAAGTTTGGGCTCGGGTCAGTTAACAAGTCGTCGCGGATCAGATTTGGTTTAGTTCAAATTTCGACTTGGATTTCGTGCTCAGGTTTTGATTTGGTTCGAGAGTTTGGGTCAGGCTAACCCATGTCAGACTTCGGTTCATGTTTGGTGCAAGTAAGGTCTCGGCTCGGGTTCGAGTCAACTCAGTTAACGGGTCAGCCGAGTCCACCCAGTTGACTCGGTCAACACCTGAGTCAACTCGGGTCAACACCAGTCAACAGCGGTCAACAGAAGGCAACGAAAGACCCGGTAAAGTTGTTAGCGTAGCGAGTTAGTCTACGTTAGATTTTATTTAGTTTACGCGACCGAGCTCGACCCTACTCGACTAAGTATTAGTTTGCATTTCGATATACTTGACGAAAACATTATATCGATTGTTTATATTATTGAAAAATTGTTGAATCTTGACAAAATGACAACTTGTCTTGTCGGGATTATTCAAAAAACAGGTGAAACTCTGTCCGTTTTTTTTTTTGTAAAAACCCGACATATGAAACGTACTTTGTTATAAAAACGATGCCTTTCGAAATGCAATGTACTTTATAAAAATAAATATAAGCATATATTTATTTTGGCGACATTTCCTAACTTATAAAACGAGTATTTTTCAACGAATCGACAATTTCGGTATACAAGTCAACGAAAACTCGAAAACTTTTATGAGATAACTATCATTATTTATAATTATTTCAAACACCCAAAACTCGAAAATCTTATATAAATAAAGGTGATGGATTATATTTATTTCAAAAATCTATATTTCGAACAACTTTCAATAATGTTATAAAGTAAATATAATGTTTATAATCATTTCGAACGCTAAGATTTCTGAACACTTTTATACAAAAAGTATAATGTTTATATTTATTTCAGATGATGGGATTCGAAATTTATATTTCAAGTTTCAAGGGTTTCGAATATATATATGTAAATATTTATATATATATATACACACACACCTTATTCACTTACGTCTTACGAAAGCTACGAATAGTTGTACTACTATCCATCTACGCCTTTTATTCGAGACGACTAACGCGGCATTTTATATATATATATATATATATATATATTTGGTTATATATATAAATATATACCTTATAACACTCGAAAATTAAGCTGTTTTCGAGAATTAGTTTTATTCCGATTATGAACAGGATAAAATAACCATTGATCGGTTATTCTAAGTCAAACTAACCACACCTTCGTAGAGTCGATTTATTTACGACTCGGTAGAGCTCGGACACGTAGTTTAGCTACGTTTAAGCTAGAAACTGATAAGTTATTCCCTGTTAGGAATACTATAGATGCATGCTAGCTAATTCACGTTCTTGGAACAACACTTCGGAATCACGCTAAGCTAGCTTTGCACAGGAACATCCAGGTGAGTTCATAACCCCCACTTTTTACTGTTTTACATTTTCATAAATGTTTTCGGGGGTGGAAAGACATGCAAGTTTTGCAAAAACACAATGTTTCGAGAAACAAAAATCATATGTTTTTAAACCATTTCGCAACAGGATTTCAACGAACTCAAATGGTTTACGAAAAGGTTTAAGCTAAACTTACCATTTTTTACAACAATACAAGGTTTTCGAAACATGTATGAGTTTAATGACGTGGGCAAAGTCCCAATGTCACTAGGGCTGGATAGTCCACTAGCGTACGAAAAACAAGACAACCCAGTGAGTTCATGTCCCTCCTTTCACTGTTTTCAATGTTTTGTTTTCAAAAACATCGAGGGGAAATATATGCTAAACTATTGGTATGTTAGTTACGGAGTAGGAGGCATGATTAATGTGCATAAGTAGGGAATCTATATTAATAACCATTAATCACGTAGTGACCAAGGTGCAAAAGGTGTAGATCTATTGGGCTTGAGGCACGCTCCACTCCTAGTTGTTAACCGTGGAGTGCTTTTGTGATCCCAAATGAAAACAAAGTGTTCTCGGTTTGGTTATTTTGCTTATGGTGCATTATGTCAGGGGGCTCGCTACCCACTGATAGATCTTTAACAGACTCCATGATTTAATTCAGAACATACCAGGATTACAAGATAACCGAAAACATTTCAATACCGGTTTACAAGGATAACAAGAATCATTTCAATACCAGTTTACAGATACGACAGAAAACATATCATTACTGGTTTACGAACTCAACAGTTACATATATCGGTTTATAAACATAGCATAAAACATTTCGTTACCGATATACAAAGACGACATTTCAAATGCTTTGAGATATTAAGATCTCACAAACCGGTTTTTCAAATGCAAGATTTCAAGTGTTTTAAAAACGCATTTGATACAAAACAAATTATGAACTCGCTCAACATTATGTTGATTTTTCCGCATGTTCTTTCTCAGGTTGCATGTTACAAGCTATGGAACGGTTGGAATAGGAGAACCCACTGGATTTCGAGTACTTAGCGGTTGTTCAATTTCTAGAAGTCTTAGCTCAAATACTTCCGCTGTGAAATGAAGATACCAGTCCAGTCACGCCAATGCTCTGATATTTCGGGGTGTGACAGATTGGTATCAGAGCTATAGGTTTCAGCGAATTAGGTTTCTGTAGAGATACCTAGGCTTTAACCTCACTATCCTCTGGGGACTTAGATATCAAGAATTGAACACATACAGAACGCCTAGGACTCGAATATGGGTTCCAACCGTTGCCAAGAACTATGAGTCAACTGTTTTGATTTTAAACATGCACAAGAGTTGCGTTTGATACACGATACACGATACACGAAACGATTACACACAGTAAGCAAAACCTTGAGAGTTTTGATAACATGTATCTAGGACCTTTGGAGAATTTATGTCAAAATCCATTAAAGGTCATTACGTAGGAACTGCGACTATTAACTCGGGAAAACGCCATTTTATTATGTCGTCTATGTTATCTTACTTACCCGACCAGGTAACCTACGTGGAACGAAACGTTACTGCACAAGAACACATGAAACACAAATTATACGTCAACGGATGTCGGAGCACATCACATCCTATGCGGAACGACACACTAGTGCACAAGTATACATGAAACTTAAACTATACGTCAGCGGACGTCGAAGTATATCACACACGACTTTCGAGGCAAGGTCTTTGGAAAACATGATTGGGCATGACAACAACGATGCTAATCCCGTCAGCGGGAGAACTACAGATCGAAATGCGGCAAATTGCCACGTGATTCTGCAAACAATACGAATCACGCTGAGGTACGCTTAAACAAGATACCACAACAGTCGATACTTAGTCTAAAGAGACTCACACTTATTGGCGCTGCAAAAGAAGTCACATGTCTTCGCATTCCCCCTACTTCATTCATGGCGATTATGCTACGTACAACATTCTATGGTAATGTCACATAACAACCAATCATCACGTGAACTTCTAGGTAAAGTCCTTAAATTTCTTTTGTTGAAATTTCGACTTCTTGCATATAGTGAGTAGATTTTTGCATTTCTACTCCGTCTAATGGTCATTGCATCACCAAGATTTTATTTCATGATAGCGAACACTCATTGCTTATTTCTTGACAAATTCATCCGCTACACATGCATTGTTTGTTACGCATGTGGTTCACTTCGAATGGTTGTTTTGTCAACATATCATATATTATTTCGCTATACTAAATCTTTGCATTGTGATCTAGATGACCCGCCTTATTGCGAAGTGTTGACTCTTTGACATCGAGTCAACGAACTCGTTGAAACTCATTTCTTTCGAGTTACATTACATGATTTGTTCATTGTAATCATGTCAAATTTCTCTTGTCAACACATGCATTCATTGTTGGAATGTGACTAAACCAAGTTCAATTGTTTGAACTTGCTCGTAATATATATTCGATTCAAGATTCCATATGATGTATTGAGGCCATCATATTCAAAACAATCCCAACAAGCGCTTCATTTGCTTTGAACCATAAAATGCTTGTTTGGTCTTCGACTTCATTAAATCGCTTCTTTGATCACGATCACCTTGTGGTGGCGTTTTTCATAAGTTTGAAGCTTGCGCTAATCTTGTTGCTCACCTCATGTACGGATTTAATTATTTATTTATTTGTTTGTTGATATTAAATCTGCTTTGTTGATTTATCATATTAAAGCAATCTTAACACAATCGTGTGTTAAGATAATGGTACACAAATTTATGTCATATTTCGGTGTACCTTTTAACGGTTCTTTCAGCATCGATCGAACATTTGGTGATATTCATTGCTTTTCATCTTCGATCGAGAACATTATTGGGTTGTTGTTTCAATATCAATTTAAAATCCTATGAGATTTGTTTTTACTTCGTTGAACCTTCATCTGATTTCTTACACGGTGATACTTGTTCGATCACCGCTATTATTGAATTGTTTCATTCAATACGACACCTTGTGGTGTCGGTATAAACTTGTAGTTTGTGCTAATCACGATCAATCGCTTCACGCGAAACTACGTATGCTCTTTGTTTGACACATCATTCAAATAGTCTTAATGTAATTATGTATTAAGACGATGATACACCAGGTTCGGTTGTATTTCATTTCGGTGTATCCTTGCAACTCAACAATGACAACACGTTGATTTTATCTTATTCATTTATTGGGTCAATAGTTGACAAATCATTTCATGATTCTATCCATTTGAGATTATTGATTCTGAGTTTCAACTATCTAACAACCAACGCGAGATTCCGTTGGTAGTAAATTCTGTTCAAAAATTGATCTGCAGTTTGTGAACGTTCATTTGAAGTTTCATTGGTTGAAATTCCTCTTTTGTTGAACCCAGTAAACCTAGTCACATTGGTGATAGTATCACAACATCTCGTTCACTTGACATCGATTTCTAGAACAAACTCAATTAAACTGTTGGGTTCCTATTGATGCAAAATGTTCTTGCAATCACGTAATCTGAACAAGTTTTGGTTTGATTACACGGTTATTCACTTTGGTATTATTCGGACTTACCTAGGAACGTCATAACTCTAAGGAGATAACATAGTCTAAATTTCGAGGACGAAATTTCTGTAACAGGGGGAGAATGTGACATCCGGTAATTAACGGCTTCTAATTACGCGATTAACAAACGTTTAAGTCGATAATAAGTAGTGTTTAAGGCGCGAATTAACTTAATTAGGCACTTGGTATGCCTAGGAACACCTATTCGACTTTACAATACGTGAATGTGGATTTACGAGAAGATGACTGAACGTTACGCGGTAACGAACCGACACCGTACGAAATACTGACAGCGCCGACAAATACGAAGTTTATACATATAACTTATAGCTATGAATGTGGTTTTGCAAAATATTACCCTTTCGATCGACACAAAGCGCAAACGCGAATGAAAAACGCGGAAACAGTAACGCACCGACAATCAACGACGAAACGGAAGCACCAGACTCGAATCTGGTCTTGATAATAATATTTTATGAAATATTTGGCATTGTTTTCAAATTTTAATATTCGTAGTTGGAAAACGGATCGGGAAACGGAATTAAAAACGACGATATACACAGTTTACGCGATTTAACGCGACTGACGAGCATACGCGCCTATTAACGACTTACAGTATAATTTTAAGTGCGTTCGACCTAAGAATTTAATTTACGACATCTTACAACATTCGGGTTTGAAAACAGGTCTCGTAGGAATTATGGGCCGCTTACACACGAGATTGGGCTTGTGGGCCTTGGGCCTAAGCCCAAAGCCCACTTGACAAAACCTATGTATAAAAGAGGAAGCAAAACCCTAGCTGCTCATTATCTTCCTGCGCGCACACACAAAATCTGGTCTCTCCATCTTCTACAACTGAACCCTAGACAAACTAACTCAGTCAAGCACCCCCCCCCCTTTATTATCGGCCGGCCACCACCATCTTTTGGTGGTGGCGGACTACAGCAGCAGCAGCAACAACAACACCACCACAGGCGGCGGCGCTGTGGTGGGTGGTGCCGGGTGATGTTTCAAGCTATAGAGAGAGATAAGCTGATGAGCGAGACTGTTCGAGAGAGAAGTGACGACATGGAGAGGAAGACACGGGAGCCGACGAAAGAAAGAAGAGCCGACGGTGCCCGGCGATGGTTGCGTCGGCCGTCTGCGGCGGCGGTGGATTCCGGTAAGACCTTGGTTCCCGTTCGCCTGTTTTCTTTTTCTGCTTTTGATGTTGAAGATGATAGTTGATGATTTTGGATCGGGCTTCGCATGGTTAACAGGTCAGCTGGCAAGTCTCGTGAGTCTCGTGTCAGACTCAGTCTCGGTATGGGTCGGGTCTAGTTTGGTTCAGATTTGAGTTAATTGGTGATGGTTATGGCAGTTGGGTTTTGATCAGACTTGATACAAGTTTGGGCTCGGGTCAGTTAACAAGTCGTCGCGGATCAGATTTGGTTTAGTTCAAATTTCGACTTGGATTTCGTGCTCAGGTTTTGATTTGGTTCGAGAGTTTGGGTCAGGCTAACCCATGTCAGACTTCGGTTCATGTTTGGTGCAAGTAAGGTCTCGGCTCGGGTTCGAGTCAACTCAGTTAACGGGTCAGCCGAGTCCACCCAGTTGACTCGGTCAACACCTGAGTCAACTCGGGTCAACACCAGTCAACAGCGGTCAACAGAAGGCAACGAAAGACCCGGTAAAGTTGTTAGCGTAGCGAGTTAGTCTACGTTAGATTTTATTTAGTTTACGCGACCGAGCTCGACCCTACTCGACTAAGTATTAGTTTGCATTTCGATATACTTGACGAAAACTTTATATAGATTGTTTATATTATTGAAAAATTGTTGAATCTTGACAAAATGACAACTTGTCTTGTCGGGATTATTCCAAAAACAGGGGAAACTCTGTTTGTTTTTTTTTTTGTAAAAACCCGACATATGAAACGTACTTTGTTATAAAAACGATGCCTTTCGAAATGCAATGTACTTTATAAAAATAAATATAAGCATATATTTATTTTGGCGACATTTCCTAACTTATAAAACGAGTATTTTTCAACGAATCGACAATTTCGGTATACAAGTCAACGAAAACTCGAAAACTTTTATGAGATAACTATCATTATTTATAATTATTTCAAACACCCAAAACTCGAAAATCTTATATAAATAAAGGTGATGGATTATATTTATTTCAAAAATCTATATTTCGAACAACTTTGAATACTGTTATAAAGTAAATATAATGTTTATAATCATTTCGAACGCTAAGATTTCTGAACACTTTTATACAAAAAGTATAATGTTTATATTTATTTCAGATGATCATCATCATCATCATCATCATCATCATACTCAGTATATCCCACCAATAGCAAAGCTAAGGTAGGGTCTGAGGAGGGTGAGATGTAGACAGCCTTACCTCTACCCCGTAGGAATAGAGAGGCTGCTTTCAATGAGACCCCCGGCTCGAAATTTATTTCAGATGATGGGATTCGAAATTTATATTTCAAGTTTCAAGGGTTTCGAATATATATATGTAAATATTTATATATATATACACACACACCTTATTCACTTACGTCTTACGAAAGCTACGAATAGTTGTACTACTATCCATCTACGCCTTTTATTCGAGACGACTAACGCGGCATTTTATATATATATATATATATTTGGTTATATATATAAATATATACCTTTTAACACTCGAAAATTAAGCTGTTTTCGAGAATTAGTTTTATTTCGATTATGAACAGGATCAAATAACCGTTGATCGGTTATTCTAAGTCAAACTAACCACACCTTCGTAGAGTCGATTTATTTACGACTCGGTAGAGCTCGGACACGTAGTTTAGCTACGTTTAAGCTAGAAACTGATAAGTTATTCCCTGTTAGGAATACTATAGATGCATGCTAGCTAATTCACGTTCTTGGAACAACACTTCGGAATCACGCTAAGCTAGCTTTGCACAGGAACATCCAGGTGAGTTCATTACCCCCACTTTTTACTGTTTTACATTTTCATAAATGTTTTCGGGGGTGGAAAGACATGCAAGTTTTGCAAAAACACAATGTTTCGAGAAACAAAAATCATATGTTTTTAAACCATTTCGCAACAGGATTTCAACGAACTCAAATGGTTTACGAAAAGGTTTAAGCTAAACTTACCGGTTCTTACAACAATACAAGGTTTTCGAAACATGTATGAGTTTAATGACGTGGGCAAAGTCCCAATGTCACTAGGGCTGGATAGTCCACTAGCGTACGAAAAACAAGACAACCCAGTGAGTTCATGTCCCTCCTTTCACTGTTTTCAATGTTTTGTTTTCAAAAACATCGAGGGGAAATATATGCTAAACTATTGGTATGTTAGTTACGGAGCAGGAGGCATGATCAATGTGCATAAGTAGGGAATCTACATTAATAACCATTAATCACGTAGTGACCAAGGTGCAAAAGGTGTAGATCTATTGGGCTTGAGGCACGCCCCACTCCTAGTTGTTAACCGTGGAGTGCTTTTGTGATCCCAAATGAAAACAAAGTGTTCTCGGTTTGGTTATTTTGCTTATGGTGCATTATGTCAGGGGGCTCGCTACCCACTGATAGATCTTTAACAGACTCCATGATTTAATTCAGAACATACCAGGATTACAAGATAACCGAAAACATTTCAATACCGGTTTACAAGGATAACAAGAATCATTTCAATACCAGTTTACAGATACGACAGAAAACATATCATTACTGGTTTACGAACTCAACAGTTACATATATCGGTTTATAAACATAGCATAAAACATTTCGTTACCGATATACAAAGACGACATTTCAAATGCTTTGAGATATTAAGATCTCACAAACCGGTTTTTCAAATGCAAGATTTCAAGTGTTTTAAAAACGCATTTGATACAAAACAAATTATGAACTCGCTCAACATTATGTTGATTTTTCCGCATGTTCTTTCTCAGGTTGCATGTTACAAGCTATGGAACGGTTGGAATAGGAGAACCCACTGGATTTCGAGTACTTAGCGGTTCAATTTCTAGAAGTCTTAGCTCAAATACTTCCGCTGTGAAATGAAGATACCAGTCCAGTCACGCGAATGCTCTGATATTTCGGGGTGTGACACTCGCATCCACGAGATTCTTAATATTACCGTAAACTCTCATTTCTTGATTTTCAAAATTTCCCGAAATGCTACTTATCAATTTAGCCGGCCTAATAAACTCATTGCCCACAAAATTTCTTATTCCACGTAATTACTAAAACTCATCTCGCATCATTAAACTAAAGATCGTTATTTTTCAATTGAGAGTCAAACCAACCTTCCATACAAAATATTACAAATATTATTCGATCGTTTACCAAAACTCTTTTTCAAAATCAACAAAGTATTTTATTAAGAACACTTTTCACGATCACTAAGCTCATATACCAAATTCCTTTTCTAAGGATAAACGTTTTCATAAGAACCTCCAAAATTCAAAGTTCTTGTTTTGAAACAAACCCATTATTTTCGAAAACCTTTCATACAATTCGTCATTCAAATTTCAAAACACGTGGGCAAGAAGACTTCATGGGGACCGACGATCTTCAACTTAAGTAAATTTTTCTTTTTAAACAAAAGTAGCATTTCCATTCATTACAAAATACGTTATGCATAACCAATAAGTACTTTACATTCTCTTACATTTACAAACTACATTCTACCTTCCAAATCAAACTCAATCTATTTTCGATTTCGATAAACTCAACATTTCGCTTGAACAACTATACATGTATATCATCATACACGTTTTAGTCAATATCTCGCGACAATTTCTTTATATCGTTCGTATTTACATACTCAACCTTTTAAACGCTTTTATACGCTTAAATCCGTTATGTTCCAACATATACTACATACATAATCCTTATTATTCGTACTTGCACTCATACACATACCCATGACAATACGTTTTATGCTTATACTTATACCCATACTCCTACTACTCATACGTTTTATGTTTATACTCATACTTACATGCATATTCATACTTAAACTTATACTTATGCTCATACTTTCATTCATACTCATACATTCGTACCCGTACGCGAGTGAAATCCGAGGGATTCGCATACATACTTAAGCATGGACTTGCTTATATACTACATTCGTATACGAACTCATACTTATTTTCAAATACCTTAATTCATATGCAACTAGTACAAGCTATGCGGATCATGCGACGATCGGTATAATCGCGGGTGCACACGGGATTATAGTGATAGGCGTATGAAAACCATAGAGTGTACTACTGTGTATGGTAAGACACAGAACGTAACATGACGAGAATAACGAAACGGACGTAACGTGGTCAAAACATGGTGGATACACCGCTGGTACTTCTTATATATAAGTGTTTTCACCTCGTTACCAAACTTTCGTAAAACATGCCATGAGAAATTCGGTGTTTTACAGACCTTTTTGGACCTAATACAAACTTCAAACAACTCACAAACGCATTATATCCGATTATCCACGATGAGACTTCATTCTTAGCAAGCTACTTTCGTCTATCCAATACTTATTCCAATCTTATACTTGCATTCATTAAGAGTAAATCGTTCACTTTATACTCTCATTATTCTTCATTATTCCTTGTCCTCTTACACGAACCTCGTTCACAATCACATCGGTTTAAAACATCGAACCCTAACTTATCTCTTCACCTTTAAAAACGTCTTCTATTCTTTATTCTTGTGTAAACATACTTAGTAGACGGTTATCACTTTATTTACCAAACCTTCTCGTTTCTCTCAATAAACGATTTTCTACAAATGTGTGATTTAACACTATCCTTAAACTTTCCATGCAAACTACCATGTGACCACGCCTTTCATCAAAATACATACCACTTTATATGAAAACTTTCTTTGTAAGTATTATACTTTAAAATACCTCTCGAATTATTCAAATTTGTTTAAACTCATTTTGCCTACACACATATGCACGCTTTGCTTATGCCCAATGCTTCAAATCATTTTAATCAAACGAACTCTATTTACAAACCCATCTTTTCGTTCCTCAAAATTTCATACTTTTCAAATATTTCAAAAACTTCCAAGTCTCGAATTTTGATGATCATTATTTTAGCCAAAACGCCATTCAAAGTCTTATTCTTGAATAAATTTCGGGACGAAATTTCCTAAAGGATGGGAGACTGTAACGCCCTGCTTTTTCGTAACTTTCCTTAATTAGAAAGCTTGCCGTGCGTTTCTATTTTTGGAAACTTGTATTCCTTGTAATCGTATCCGAGACTTTGATCGTAATAAAATTAATCTTCTACATTGATACGTGCATTCGTTTGATACATGACTCGTAATTCTGAAAAACATAAGTTTAACTCGTACACGATCATTGTGTATTCGTAATCCTTAAATCTCCATACATTCAAATACTTGGTTATTCGATTATATGACTAAGTTGTATGTTTTTCACTTGGTTATACCAAACTATAAACCATACATACTTGTTACATTTCATGTGTTATACACACCTATGTTATCACACTTTTTGCTAATTAAAAGATGTCATTTATGCATTTTGGACATTGTTACAAGTTACACACATACTAGACAATATGTAACACTTTATTAAACATAAAATATATACTTTCTAATGTTAAAAAAAATAATAAAATAAAAATTATAGGGCTGTTAACAGCCTTGCATCAACCCACTTAAGTCTTTTGTTTTGAGTTATTCAGCCCACTAAACACTTCCAAAGCCCAACCCATTGAAACCCTAATCCCTTCCCTATATAATAAACACTTCCCCACTCCTTATTCCACTTTTTCAAGCCTCCAAACACTTCAAAAATTCTCCCAAACTCAGCTGAGTTTCAGCCACGTTTTTTTAAAGTTCCAGCCATAAAAAGTGAGTTTTAACTCACTTCCACTTCAATTTTCTTCTTGTTTCTTCTTCTACAACACTTGGATAACCTTTAGGAAGGTTCTCACAAGTTTGCTTGGGCAAACTAAGGTGAAACCTCACCATTTTTTAGGTCCAAAGTGCACCTATAATTCTGCTCATTTTTATCTTTTTGTTTTGGAAGAAAACTCATGTTTTTTTCATACATTCCTATGTCCTTATGCCACTAATCAAGACTATGATTAAGTGTGCTTAAAAACAAGGTTGTGACACTTAAAATCAGAGGTTAAAACCTCATAAACTTTCTGTTTTGGTTAGGGTTTAACCCACAAGTAATGAACAAGCTTCAAGCTTGATGGTTGTGGGATTATAGGACAAGCTTGGGCTATCCTACTAAAAAAAATCTACACATTACTTGATGATTTCTTAGATTAGTTGTAATTATTTCCTTTCTTTTTGTATGTTCATGACCCTCCTTGAATGTTCATAACATCAAGTGTAGTGGTGAACACCTAGAGGTACCTAAATGGAAGACTTGTTCTTCCTACCTCCTACATGACTTCTATAATACAAAGAGGTTCCTAAATGGTGGATTTATCCTCCTACCTCCTACATGATCTATACGATATGATGGACACTATGTAATACAAATATATATTATCTAAATAATCGAACCTTTGATGATGGATTAGTGTTCATTTGTCAAAGTATTAGATTACATCATCTAAGACGTAATAACTTGTTATGATTCTAATGGGTATTTGAACCCATGAAAACATTCTAACCCGTGGGGTTTCATGGTGTCAAACAAGTATTATGTGACTAGGTGATTACTTTTCATATGTTTATTTTCATACCCTCGAACTCCAAATCCTTAAACCATATGTAAACATCTCTTAAACTCCAAATCGAACACATTCAACTTCCTAATCTCTTACACTCGTCAACACTTGGATAATCGGAAGACTTAGCAATTTTGTGAGTGTACTTGACCCATTTTACCATTTTCACACTTTTGGGTGTAACATGTTTTTATATACAAAACACACTTAGTATACATATTCTTATGCAAATACATAAACAAACAATCCAATACATGCTTACTATTTGTTATGCATGATTCGTGTTTTCTGGGTGATTCTTATGTGATGAACTTGTCATTAGCTTCGTACAAGCCTCCACTTAACATGTATAGCGCTATAGGAGTAACGCACCGCCCGTGAACGAGATGTCATGTTAGGTTTATGCATTCATACTTGCGTAAACAGAGGGTTGACTTGTTAATCGCATGCCAGTTTATACGTTAATCTTGATAACTAGGTTTGCCATGTGGATTGTTCCTTATCGTTTTTATACTTATATACTACGCACCAAACTTGTATGCTCGCCAATACTTTTGTATTGAACTACACTTTTAGAACATGTTGCAGGTTTAGCGATGATGTTGGCGATGCATGGAATCTAGTAGGATTCTTAGATACACAGTTTAAACTTGTATTCTTATTGTATCGTCTTTCGTTATTTATGTTGTATTGTTTCAAATCCTTGTAATTGACTCTTTAGAAATGAAATGAAAATTTATTATTTAAATACTTGTCACAAATAGTGTTATGAAGTCTCTTGCAATCTATTTCGTCTCACTCCGATGTTTCCGCCATCGGTTGGGGTGTGACAGGTACCGTACCGGTATTTACGGGTAAAACACTGGTAAATACCGGTAACGAACCGGTATATTCGGTACCGGTACCCACTTTTCCTGTTTTTCGGTACCGAACGGATACGGTGCTCACACCCAAATTCGAAACCACACCACTCCTCACCATCCACCAGCTACCACCAACCAAAAACCCTAACCATCGCCACCTAAGAAAACGACCACTATCACCGCCATTCCCATCAGCAACCACTGTCCACAACCACCCAAGCCCTAAATGCATTGTCATCACACATGCCTTTTCGTAAATCGACTAAATCATCTTCAACCTCCAACAAATGTGCGGCTAGGGTTGTAAACAAACCGAACAAGGCCTAGTTCGTGTTCGTTCATTAGGGAATGAACGGTTCATGAACGCTTACCGAATGAGTTTTTTTGTTCATGTCCGTTCACTAAGGAAATGAACATGTTAATGAACAATTACAACTTAAATGAACGCAAACAAATGTTTATGAGCATAAATGAATACAGACGAATGTTGTATATTTACTTTAAAATAAAAATATGTATTTTTTTATCAGAAATAGTCGAGTTTTTTCCCATAGTGGTGTTGAGGAAAAAACTATTTACCATTTTGGTGTTCTTTAAAAACTATTTACCAAAATAGTGTTTTCATTACTTTTTATTAATCTTTTCATCGTCTCATTTTTATTGAATTAAAATATAAATAAAACATATTGCCTTCTATGTCTCAGTTGGTTCAAATTTTATACTTTTTATTTAATTAATCATAATCATATTTATATACTATTAATTTTCTTACCAACATATTTATATACTATTAATTTGAAAGATGTTTATGCATAGTGGGTTTGTACATGATGCTTATTGAGTTTTTTGTGCATAGTTGTGTTGTACATGATGCTTAGTGTGTATAATTTTTCCTAATATAAATTTACAACAAGTTGAGGCATGGAGGTGTTGTACCCCATGTTTTAGGGTTTTTTTAAAAACAAAAAAAAATATTGATGTTTCACTTTAAACCCAAAACTACTTGATTTTGTATTTTTAACCCAAAAGTTTTTAGTTTTTCCAATTTAACATCACAACCTTTTTACTTTCAACTTTGATCCCCTATGTTTTTCATATTTTGCAAAATTTTTCGTTTTACGTTTAGATACAAATTTTGCGACTTAACACGGCACAATGTGTGTGTGTGTGTGGTTCAACGATTTTACGTTTTGTTATATGCTTCGTTCTAAATTTTGCGAGTTAACATGGGGCAACATACGTGTGTGGTTCAGTGTGTTTACGTCATCTATTTTTTTCCCGTTTAATAAGTTCGTCACAACATGCGAGTCCTAAATCGAGTTAGTTGTTATTTTTTATTTTTATATGTCGGTCTAATTTTTTCACGTTAAGACGCCTCAACTTCAATGTTGGTGGTCGTTGGCTATAGTGCGCCATTGGTGAATTACTTATTTGTATAAGATAGTAATACAGACTTAACCGACAAAAAACATCTTTAACACATTGTAAATGTGAATCTGATCTGCATGCCAATTTCGTTATCCGCGGCGCAACACGCACGTATCAATCTTCTAGTTGATATTTAATAGGACCTTAGTGTCGAAACAATTTAATTTCCTTATTATTCAAGCAAAAACCCTTTTGTAAAGCAGGTCCAGTAGATTTGGAACTAGTTATATTTCATTTCTCATCAACGAAGTGCTTTTTATCTTTATTTTATTTTCTTAACAATTTTATTGTATTTCATTTTTTCTCGATCGAGATCGATCAATTGATGTCAAATGAAGAAATTATGAATCGAGTTAAATGCCCGGATAGTCCCTGTGGTTTGGTATTTTTTCACCTTTAGTCCCTAACTTTCTAAAATTACAGCTATAGTCCCAAACTTTTTCAATTCCGTTCCAAGATGGTCCCTGACGCGGATGAAGGTTAGTTTTTGGTGTTAAGTGGGTGTGAAATGACCAAAATGCCCTTAATAATAAAAACTGTTAGAGTAAATTGCCATTTTAGTCCCTGAGTTTTGTCCAAATTTGCCAGTTTAGTCCAAATAGATTTTTTTGTGCATCTGGGTCCCTGACTTTAACATTTTGTTGCCATTTTGATCATTTTGTCTAACTCCATCCAAAAACTCAGTTTGTACTTAATCACTAATGTTTTCAGTTGCCATTTTGATCAAATTCCAAAAAATCAAAAAAATTCAAAAAAATCAAAAAAATTCCAAAAAAATCTAAAAAAAAAAAAAAAAAAAATCTAAAAAATCATTAAAATTCTAAAAAATCTAAAAATCAAAAAAATTCTAAAAAATCATAAAAATTCTAAAAAATCAAAAGAATTCTAAAAAATCCAAAAATCATTAAATGTTTCGGCACGAACCGTTTCGACCCGTACCGTATCGAACCGAACCGTTTCGAGCCGAACCGTTTCGAACCCGTACCGTATCGAACCGTACCGTTTTGACCCGTACCGTTTCGAACCCGAACCGTTTCGACGCGAAGCGTTTCGAACCGTACCGTTTCGACCCGTACCGTATCGAACCGAACCGTTTCGACGCGAACCGTTTCGACGCGAACCGTTTCGACGCGAACCGTTTCGAGCCGAACCGTTTCGACACGAACCGTTTCGACCCGTACCGTTTCGAACCCGAACCGTTTCGAGCCGAACCGTTTCGACGCGAACCGTTTCGACGCGAAGCGTTTCGAGCCGAACCGTTTCGACCCGTACCGTTTGATACGGTACGCTACGGTTCGGTTCGATACGGTACGCGTCGAAACGGTTCGGTTCGATACGGTACGCGTCGAAACGGTTCGGTTCGATACGGTACGGGTCGAAACGGTACGGTTCGAAACGGTACGGGTCGATACGGTTCGGTTCGATACGGTATGCGTCGAAACGGTTCGGTTCGATACGGTACGGGTCGAAACGGTACGGTTCGAAACGGTTCGCGTCGAAACGGTTCGGTTCGATACGGTACGGGTCGAAACGGTACGGTTCGAAACGGTTCGTGTCGAAACGGTTCGGTTCGATACGGTACGGGTCGAAACGGTACGGTTCGATACGGTACGGTTCGAAACGGTTCGGTTCGAAACGGTTCGCGTCGAAACGATTCGGTTCGAAACGGTTCGCGTCGAAACGGTTCGTGCCGAAACATTTAATGATTTTTGGATTTTTTAGAATTTTTTTGATTTTTTAGAATTTTTATGATTTTTTAGAATTTTTTGATTTTTTGATTTTTTTGAATTTTTTAGAATTTTTAGAATTTTTTTTATTTTTAGATTTTTTTGGAATTTTTTTGATTTTTTGAAATTTTTTTGATTTTTTTTGATTGGATCAAAATGGCAACTGAAAACATTTTTTAAGGAAATCCCCAAAATACCCCTGTTACAAACTGGGTTTTTGGATGGAGTTAGACAAAATGATCAAAATGGCAAAAAAATGTAAAAGTCAGGGACCCAGATGCACAAAAAAAACTATATGGACTAAACTGGCAAATTTGGACAAAACTCAGGGACTAAAATGGCAATTTACTCAAAATGTTATTAATTATCTATTTACATCCCACCATACACCCACCCCACCCCCACTCCCCTTTTCTCTTTCCTTTGCTTTGTCTGCGACCAGAATCATCAAACACCACCAACTACCCCCAAATACCAACCACCACCACCCTAAATACCACCGCAACCACCTCACCCTCCCACCATCATCTTCATCCTCTCTAAGCCATAAGTTTTTGGATTCAGAATAGAATCAAACGAGCACAATTCACGAGATCGTTTCTTCAAAATCGCATCAGTTAATTCAGACGGAACATACATCGGCATCGGAATCACTCCGTTTGCCATCTGATTCATTCCGTAACCGAATTTCAACTCATTTCCGTACACATTGATGTTTCCGTGATCAATCATCTCCCTACAACATCACGAATTTCAATTTTTTAACAAAAACTAACAAATCTGAAACTAACAGGAACGAATATGATGAAGTTTCAGATGAGTACCTGTTTGATATCATTTTCAGAGTGCGTCCGCCATTAACAAGTGAACTTGATCTCCGTGATTGAGGTTTATAATAAGTTTTTTATTCAAGGTTTGATATTTTTATGTAAAAAATTGAGTATATTGTGGGGTTTTGTGTATTCAAGGTTTGATATTTTTAGTTGAAATTGGGCCACTTGCAGATTTCAATTCTTTAGTCTACTGTTGGAACAACAATTGTGGCAGCAGGATAATGATTGGGAACTTCGTTAAAATTTGGGGACTTTTTGATTCTGAATGGCTTAGAGAGGTTGAAGATGATGGTGGGAGGGTGAGATGGTTGCGGTGGTATTTGGGGTGGTGGTGATTGGTATTTGAGGGTGGTTGGTGGTGTTTGATAATTCTGATCGCAGATAAAGCAAAGAGAAAGGGGGAGTGGGGGTGGGGTGGGTGTATGGTGGGATGTAAATAAATAATTAAGAACATTTTTTTATTTTTAAGGGCAT
This sequence comes from Helianthus tuberosus, assembly GCA_030545235.1. Classification (NCBI taxonomy): domain Eukaryota; kingdom Viridiplantae; phylum Streptophyta; class Magnoliopsida; order Asterales; family Asteraceae; genus Helianthus; species Helianthus tuberosus. The sequence continues at coordinate 195,379,003 of CM060370.1, read as the reverse complement.
TTTGGTCATTTTACACCCACTTAACACCAAAAACTAACTTTCATCCGCGTCAAGGATTATCCGGGAACGAAATTGAAAATGTTAGGGACTATAACCCTAATTTTAAAAAGTTAGGGACTAAAGGTGAAAAATGTCAAACCTAAGGGAATATCGGGGCATTTAACTCTTATGAATCATTATAAGTTTTGTATATCTACCTGCTCTCTCCGTACACTCCTGCTCCCCGCTCCCTTCTGTACGACAACAGTGAAATCAAACGGTAACACCAACTGCCGGAAACGTATCAACGCTGCCATCCGCCGGCCAGCAAAGGTAAACACCTCTCTATCCCGTCTCTACTCTTTCTTTCTCCCTCTCTTGCCAGTCCTCTATTCTCCAGATACACAAACCCCAACCATCTCCCCTCCCTATAACAACCATCTCTTGCCATCGATGACCGGTCGGAAGTGCCGTACCTAAACCTAAATCACCGCCTCCAGCCACTTACATAACAACCAGTCACCGTGCCTGTCCCTAAACCTTCACACTCACACTAAAAACACCTTAAAAACCACCACCGGCCTCACCTCCGTTCCCAACAGTCAACCGCCATCAACATCTCTCACTCTCTCACCCCCCCCCCCCCCCCCCGCCTTCTCTCTCTCGGTCAACAGATTCTTCGGTCCGCGTTGTTTGGAACGTGGTTGCAGGTTCCGATTTATTTCCACCGGTGGCTCAAAGGATTCCGGCGGACTTGACGAGTCCATGTTTCGGATACGTCAGGTATTTTCTTTCCTTAACAAATAATTAGTATATTATTGGTATTATTTGAGTTTCCAAATTCCAAAACCATATACATATCAGCATATCTTAACATAATATATTTGAACATTAACATAATATATATTTTAACATAGTCAGTGTATTTTAACATATTTGTGTGACTTTATATTTTTGGTTTCCAGTAGGGTTTTGTGTGGTTTAATTTAGGTGGTTTCTTGTGGATCGTTTCCATTGTATAATCCCGTTTGATTATTGTCATAAAATATGTTTATTCAATTTGGCTACTTATTGCGTGATCTAACTTGCTCTCAATATATTGTTACTCATTGTGTGTTATTGTTACCCTTTGTTCCTTATATATTGTTACTCATTGTGTGTCATATACAAACAAAGATAATCGAACATTAAAGATGTCATATACAAACGAAAATAAAAATGTCAACTAAAGTCGAGTCATTATGGATCTCAGTGTCAAACAAATTAAAAGAAAACATGTTCAAACAAATTAAAAGAAAACATGTTCAAAATATCGACCAACTTAGTATTCATTATTCATTCTTTTAGAAGTTTTGTCAAACTTTGTGGCAATCTATTCAAAGTAAAAAAATATGAATGTAAAAAATAAAGGCGTTTTGTTAAAAAGGAAAAATCAAACTGTTGTGAAGTAAAAAAGAAAACAATATATCCATGGATTAAAAAAAAGAAAATAGCCATGTGAACAAATCGATGGTAAATACTAAATAGCCATGTCGCAAACATACAAACTATTCAATTGGCTTTAACAAACTATTGTTTGAATCAATCGTGGAGGTGAAATATATGTTTCGCGTTCGAAGTAGATTAGATCGGTAAATTGGCAATGTCGATTCAATGGGATGGCGATTTAGTTTAGCAATAGGGGCAGAGAATCCTTGAGTTTTAACAAAATTATAGATAATTAGTTACACTTTTCCCCCTCCACTATAATTCTTTTATGTATTCTTGTGATATCTTTTAAACTACGATGTTATAAAAACATTCGAAGGTACCGTGATGACCTGCTCATTTTTGTCGACGTTTCGATGGTTGTCTTGGTCAATATTGACGTGCTGATTAAAATGTACAAGTAGATGATGTCTTAGTGTACAAGTAATTAAATCCCGCTAAAAGCACTAACATTTTTAAAAGTAAAAGTATTGTTAAATAATCGATTAAATTTTTCTTTACACTTTAGTCAAGTATCAACAAAACGTCCTACTTTAAAGGTAACAAATTTAAAACTTTTTAAAATTTAAACTCTAAATTATAGTACAATCACTTGAAAAGCTTTATGTACAGTCCATTTATGATGAGATCCTATCACAGTATACATCAGAAAAGGCGGATAACCTAATGCCATTTCAAAATTTAAACGCTTCTTTCCTTCTCTCTCTCTCTCTCAAAATCCCTACTCCCATTTCAAAATTCAGAAAATGATGGCCGGTGTAACCACATATTCGTGAAGATGGCGGTCTCTGTTCAGGTAAGACGACGATGATGGAGATGAAGTCTAGGGTTTGTAGCGGCGCTATAGGCGGTAAAAGTGGTGATTCTGAACCAAAAGTGAAAGTAGAAGATGGTGTACGGACGGAACCAAACACAACCTTCATCTTCCTCTTCATGTACAAAAATCGTCTCTCTTTGTCTTTGGTTTTCCATGAGTCCTTTATGTTTTACATCTCGGGTTAACTCCAATTTTGATGGAGGGATGGTTTGGAGGTGTTTTTGGAACTAATAATTGATGTGCTATTAGTTATTTCTCTTGGTGTTGATATGCAGGGGCGGATCTATGTTAAAAGAACGGGTTCCCAGGAACCCATTCGGTTTATAATTTTTAGTGAAAACCTACATAAAAAAATCAGTAGGAACCCATAAATAAATTGTGAGTGAACCCATATTACAAATGTGTGTAGTGTGAAACTGGTTTGAGGCGCCTTTTTGAAACTTGGAGATCACAAGTTCGATTCCCACATTGCTATATATTGCTTTTTTCTTTCCGTTTTTTAATTGTCAAACCCATATTATGGTTAATTAATAGTTAGTGTGTGGTGTTTAAATGTGTTACAACTTACAATTTTAAGTGAACCCATATAACAATTAACAAAGCACTTGGTTTGAGCTGGCAATGAGCTTATGTTTTGAGGTTAACATGTTGCTAGTTCGAACTTTCATTTTGCCTTTTTGAAAACTTTTTCTTTTTGAAATCGAACAGAAAAACCTATTGGATGAACACTAACATGTATAAAATATCAAATTTCTAATCGAAAGGGTTATTTTAATGTTATTAGTTAATTCATTGTTATAAAATATGAATACTGAATTCATGCAATTTGTCCTAAATTTAGATTTCTAGTACTGTATCGGAGATTATTTAGGGCTATTGTTGTGATTAATTCCTTTTTGTTTCATGGCATGCAACTTAAACAGTTAATGATTATTTGGAACATGGACTGCACAGTAGTAGAAAAGTCAATATCAACATCCAAATAGCTAGTACATAATTTACATAAGATCAACACACAAACTGAAACACAAGCCATTAGTGTTCTTATACTGTACATAATAATAGGATATATGCACTTTTGAAACATAGACTTGAATTTCAACTCAAACACTACGTCTAGTGAAAACAATGAAAGTCTCTATTTTGCACTTTTAGTTATTGAATCAATATGTGACCAACTTTACCCAACCTGATTCAATTGATTGATGTGATCTGACCCGACCCGAAATTTTTGATTGTGAGAAATTTAACCCAAACCGACCCGAAATTTTAACGTTTGATGTTGAGAAATTTGACTACTGAAAAAAGGGAACCCATAGGAAAAAAATCCTGAATCCGCCACTGTTGATATGGCAGCTAAAATTGATTTCTACTAATTTAATGAATATTTCTTGAGTCAGTATTGTAAAACACCAACTTTATTTCATAATTTACACGACAAAATCTTTTCAATAGTTTAATTTGTTGCATTGAACTTGTTTAGCAAGAACGTGTATTTTATTTTATAAATGAACAAAAAAAAATACTGGTGTAACTAGTAGATTTTATGTTAAATAAGAAATTTAATAAAAAGATGAAAATAAAAAAAAATAGATTTATGTTAATTAAGAGATATAATAAAAAGATGAAAATAAAAAATAAATAGATTTTGTAAAATTGATTTAAACTTAAATAAAATCAGGTGCTAGTACCCAAATGTGTTATATTGATAAAATTAAAAAAATGGAAGGATATTTTAGTCATTATATTGATAATTTTGGTGTTAGTACCCAAATGTGTTACAAAATTGAAAGCATAAAACCTAATCCTGTTAAAAAAAAGTTAGTACACAAAGGTGAACCTAGCTATAAACCATAGGGTCCATCTGTGTAATTAACTCTTTTTTTAATAAAAGCTTGTGTAAAAAATAAATGAAAACACTATTTTGGTAAATAGTTTTAAGAGAACACCAAAATGGTAAATAGTTTCTCCCCCAACACCACTATAGGAAAAAACTCAGAAATAATCCATCAAAAATAAATAAGTACTTAACATAACTATCCAAACATAGTCGTCGTAATCATTATAAACATAATTAACACAAAAATTAAGAAGTTTGTCAAGCTTTAACGCAAACTGAAATTGAAATGGTCAAATAAAGGATGTTAGCGGATGCGTAAAATATAATTGTGGTTTCGTTTTTTTAAGAACTAAAACCAATAAAATTCAATATAGCCATATAAAACTTTTAAATGAATGGACACAAATAAACATAAATAAACACATTATCGAACGCTCACGAACATAAACAAACGAACGCAACCTCTATTCATGTTCAGTTTTTAACTTATCGAACGGAATTTCTTGTTCATGTTTGTTCATTTATTTAACAAACGAACATAAACGAACTTCCCCCAAACGGTTCACGAACCGTTCGTTGAACGTTCGGTTTGTTTACAACCGTTGGGCTAATTCTTTACCTCCTGTATCAAAATCGACCGTCTACCGCCTCAATTGAAGGCGCGATCTTCTTTGATTTTTTTTATTGTAGTAATAATAAAAGTCAACTGAGTGGTGGAAGTTTCAATTCATCATTAAGATTTGGGGTTTTGTAGATGATTTGACAAACAAATTTGATTACTAAGAAGAATGGTTTGAACAACAATGGTGTAAAAAAAAAGTAACCAGAAACTAAACTACGAGTGAAGGATGTAAAAAAGTAAAAGTGATGAAATTTGATTAATGCAGCATTTCTAGGAACAAACATAAGTGAGATCAGTGCAACAAGCCACTTACAGAACTTCAAATTCCTAATATTGATAAATGGACTCTAGGTAGAAATGAAAGAAATGATAAATAAATATTTTCATAAAACCCCCCCTTAAGTATTGAATTGCTGACCCCTTGTTTTCATGATTCATGTCTCATTATAAAATGATTCTTTGTTTAATTCATCCTTCAAATCGTTTCCAAAACTGGTTGCAAATCACTACAAATGTCAACAGTAGAATGATTGTTATATGTTTTGAACATGGATTTAAGACTAGTTTCAATATGCCCCTCCAGCTTCCACTTGTTCCCCACTCCAGCCTTTCACAAAGTCTCATTAATGATCCTCCATCTTTAACCTTGTCACCTACAAAACCGTAAATATATTTCAAATACCTCTCTCACTAGAATATATGCTATTTACTGAGTTTATAACATTATATATTTCAACAAAACCTGCATCGCTTGTTGTTGCTTCAGTGTTGGCCCTTCTCCTTTTGGGAGCAGATGTAGTATGTTGTTCTTCTTGAAATAGAATTGCATCTGGATCAATCCTTCTTTCGTATCCAACAATTTTAAGACCTTTCAACAAAGAAATGCTATCGGGAAGATGACTTATAGGAGTATCCGTTAGATCTAATTCTTCCAAACTTTCTAAATCTCCTAGGTTCTCTGGTAGTTTCTCAAGTCCAGAACAATTAGAAAGGTAAAGATAATTGAGATGCTTTAGCTTACAGATGCTGGATGGAACATCTCTTATCTTGGTTGATCTTAGATCTAGTCTATACAAACTTTCTAAATCTCCTAGGTTCTCTGGTAGTTTCTCAAGTCCAGAACAATTAGAAAGGTAAAGATAATTGAGATGCTTTAGCTTACAGATGCTGGATGGAACATCTCTTATCTTGGTTGATGTTACACTTAGTGTATTCAAACTTTCTAAATCTCCCAGGTTCTCTGGTAGTTTCTCAAGTCCAGAACAATTAGAAAGGTTAAGACATTTGAGATGCTTTAGCTTATAGATGCTGGATGGAACATCTCTTATCTTGGTTGATGTTACACTTAGTGTATTCAAACTTTCTAAATCTCCTAGGTTCTCTGGTAGTTTCTCAAGTCCAGAACAATTAGAAAGGTAAAGATAATTGAGATGCTTTAGCTTACAGATGCTGGATGGAACATCTCTTATCTTGGTTAATGTTAGATCTAGTGTATTCAAACTTTCTAAATCTCCTAGGTTCTCTGGTAGTTTCTCAAGTCCAGAACAATTAGAAAGGTTAAGATATTTGAGATGCCTTAGCTTACAGATGCTGGATGGAACATCTCTTATCTTGCAACAACATAGATCTAGTCTATTCAATGAATCTATTTGACCAAAATTCTCGGGTAACTTACAAACTTTACAACTATCTAGAATGAGATTTTTAAGATGTTTCAACTTACAAATGCTATCCGGGAGATGTTTAATTTTTGAACGTGTTAAATCTAGCTTTTGTAAACACTCCAACTGGCCAATGTCCTCAGGTAATTCCTCAATGCCACAATCTACAAGAGAAAGAACTCTTAAATAATGTAAACTACAAATGCTTCCTGGAAGACTTTTGAGTTTGTCGCATCTATTGAAGGATAGCATAACAAGTTTATGTAGATTTCCAATTGATGAAGGCAGGTTTTCTATATCATTGCCATCAAAACGAAGCTCTTGCAGATTACTGTTGGAGTGACACAGGATTATATCCTCAAATTCCTTTTGATGTAAGCCACTTACATGAAGAAACTCAAGTGATTCCAAATCCTTGATAAACAAAACAGATTTCAACCTCGTACAATGATTGAGGTTTAGGTACGTAAGCCTTTTTAAACATCCAACTGGCACATGAAGTTCTACCAAATCACCACAAAATGAAAGATCTAACCTCACAAGATTCGGAGTCAACCCAAGGTCAAGGGTCCTCACCTTTGAGGAGATGAGTATAATGGATTTGAGCTTCGTAAGAACCTGATGTCACACCAAAAAGAATGTAATATACTAATAACTGATCAATAAATAAATTAAAATTATTAATTAATCATCCTACCTTTCTCCCCACCCAAAGTTGTTCGATTTTGCTGCCAGACAGGTCAAGCTCAACAAGATTATTTGCTTGAAAGGTTTTTGGTAAACACCCATGAGGGTAACCGGGCCATTTCAAGTATCGTAACGCATTTGGAAAGTATTGACTAACTTCATCAATCTTCACAAGGTCATCACGATCCTTAACGAAAAAACTACGATCTACAATAAGGCATCTAAGTTTCTTCATGTTTCCAAGACCTTCCAAAACAAGATCAGGGGTGAGCTTTAGACGTATACACCTTGCCGCTTCAGAACCCTGTTTTTCAAGAATATTTCATGTCATAAGAAAAGAAAAAAGTTTTGTCTGATCTCTATGTTACATGTAAACTTGATTTTTACCAAGTCATTATCCAACACATCTTCAATTTCTTTCTGAATCCATAATCTGCTATGTTTGTTGGGCTCATCCGGGTGCAAACGACCTACGATATTCTTACCCATTTCTTCAACATGGTCATGCATGCTCAAGTAAAGATCATTATCATCATCATCATCAGATTCAAGAAAAGTTATTAGAGATCTCTGCTCAAGAACTCTTAAACCAATTCTAGCCTGAAATCCACAACTTTCTAGCATGCTTATTGCTTTGTTTTTCTCCCACCCCTTCAATATGCATGCAACATCGAGGAATATTTCTTTGTAATCATCCTCCAGACTTGCATAGCTTAACTCCAATTTTTCAAGAGTCTCCTTCAATGGTATTGTTTTGAGTCTTTCTAATGCATCCACCCATTCAGGCTTGTCTTTACCACACAGAAATGAACCCAAAACTTTGATTGTCAAGGGAAGGCCAGCAGCATATTGTACAACTTCTTGTGATTCCTTTTGATACTCTTGAATTGGAAGATCGTTCCCAAATGCGTGCCTACTGAAGAGGCCAATCGCTTCCTCATGTGATAATAGACTGACATCACGAATCCATTCCACTCTATGTGCTATCAACACTTGCTCGTCTCTTGTTGTTATGATAATTCTACTTCCAGGCTTGAACCAATTAAGATCACCAGCTAATGCCTCAAGCTGGTCTTTATGATCCACATCATCTAAAATCACCAGAACCTTTCTACCACGCAACTTTGATTTCAACATGTTTGTCCCTTCATGGACACTATCTACATTCTTGCCTTGATCATTCAGCAAATCTTTAAGGATCTTTCTTTGCAATGACGATAAACCAGATAACGAAGTTTTTGAAACTTCCCTGACATTCTCAACAAAGCTTTTAGCTTCAAAGTGAACTGATATTTTATCAAACACAGCTTTGGCTAGTGTAGTCTTACCAGCACCTCCCATCCCCTTGATCCCTATCATGCGAACCTCGTTCGATGCTGCGATATCTAAAGACTTCTCAAGGTCCTGTAGTCGGTGTTCCATGCCTACTAATTTATCATCAAGATTCACATTAATGGATCGTAACTCGAGTGAAATCCGCTCAATTATTAACTTGATCACTTTGGCTTCATGTCTGTGAATTATAGAAGATTCAGTTAGCTAACTCAAGAACCCACACAAAAAGTTATATTTCAGGTCAATATATGAAGTGAAAGACATAATAACATATCAATAGCAACAATGCTTGAGCTTTCCTCAAAATAAGATAGAAACTAAAAAAGAATGAATATTTCCAGAGAACTGATGAAAGAAATTACCCATTAGCAGTGTTCCTCATATCCCACCCAGACAGATTGGCTGCTTCTGTGAGAGCTTTTCTCCATTTCCCGGTCTCTTTGTTGGTATGCTTGGCAAGCGCTTCTCCAACTTGACCATGTTGTTTGCGAACTTCAGAGGGATCCACATCGTAAAAAACAGGGTAAGCAATCTGGTTGTTTGACCTTTGGCACTCTATAATCTTTACAAGTTCGTTTAAGCACCAAGATGAAGATGCATATTTCTTTGAGAAAACTATGATGAACAACTTCGACTCTTCAATAGATTTCAAAAGCTGATCATTGATGTTTTCTCCTTGTTTGAGTCGCTCGTCGTCCTTGAAAGTGTGAATACCGTGTTGCTGAAGAGCAACATAAAGGTGATCCACAAAGTTCTTACGAGTGTCTTCTCCACTAAAACTCAAAAACACATCATACTAAAAATTCTCCTTAACAAATGATGCTGAAGAAGACGCCGCTATTGAGTTATGCTTTACGGGTTCTACAACTTAATCAAATCTTTTCTTGGAAGATGACTGCAAAGAAACAACAGATCACGCTTTTAACCCATAAGAGTGTATTTTATTTATTATACGGAATAAGCTGGTAATCACAGCTTACAACTTAATTAGCAGGGTTAATAAGATATGTGTATCTGATTTCAAATGCAAAAGTTTGACTTTGTCAAAGTCAAACAATTGAACCAAGTTATAGAATGGTGGTGATCTTGGGACCTAATGAATAACGGTATGTGTATCTGATTTCAAGTGATCTGTTTGACCGTTTGATAAACAAGATTCAGTTACGGATTTGATCAGATTTAAAACCAGAATTTGACTATCTTAGAAAAGTCAAACAGCATCAGCTTCAGTTTTGCCGATTTCAAACATTTTACCAACCGATCTAACACTAAAATCACTATCCGAACTAAATAATAACAAGCTTCCAAACATCATACGACTTTTAATCAAGAAAACCACCACATATAAACCATCACTACTTCATAAATTTAAAGAATCGAGTGAAAAAATAACCTCAAAATAGTTGATCGAAACAGCAACCAAATACTCCAACGCTATGAATTTTAGCCGTTGACTTGTTCTTGTTTTGATCTGCTGTTATGTTTCTCACAAGAAAATTATATCCCCAACACGCAACAACTTCCGACTTTGACGAAAATATTTAGAAAAGAGTAAACTGTAAAAATGGTCCTTAAGGTTTTGTTACTTTAGTCATTTTAGTCCAAAACTCAAACCTTTTGAATCTGGGTCTCTGGGGTTCAAGTTTTGTTGCCATTTTCGTCCAAAATCAAAATCTGGTCAAATTTCCCTTTTAATGAAGAGCAAAATAGTCTTTTAACGTTTTATTTCAACAAATTAAAATAATCTGACCATTTTTCCCTTCATTAAAAGGGAGGAAAAAGACAAAAAAATTGAATGTTAACTGAAAAATTTGACCAGATTTTGCTTTTAAATGAAAATGACAACAAAATTGAAACCACAGGGACCTAGATTCAAAAGGTTTGAATTTTGGACTAAAGTAGCAAAAGTGACCAAACTTCGGAGACCATTTTGGCAGTTTACTCTTTAGAAAATAATGATTAGTTTTTGTAGGTCCCTCGGAGGTTGAGGTTAAACCTATTCCTTGTTATATCTAACACACTAGCAAGTGCGGAATCCAAGCTAGCATGCAAACCGAGATAGAACACGACAATGATAAACACACAAGACTCAACGATTAACACCTCTTGTATTAATACGTATGAAAGGTTCGGTTACAAGCTCAATGTTTACAAATGTATTTTGCAAACTCTCTAAAACACTCGTGTGTGTGTTCTCTCAACAGAATGCTCTCACACTTTCACCTCTCTATTCTGTCTGTCTATTTTTCTGTCTAAAAAAGAAGTGAACACATTGCATGGGTATATATACCCAAACACAGCATGTCTAGTCGAAGGATCAGATAGACTGATCGAAGGATCATCTATCGACCTGAAACACATCGAAGGATTCACATATACTTCGAAGGATGATATCCTTCGAAGTCCATCAACATCCATCGAAGGTTATCTTTCGAGCTCATCGAAGGATATAAACAATCCTTCGATGACACATCCTTCGACCCAAACATCTTACAAACATGTGTCAACTGTTTGGTCAAGTCAAACCAGGAGGATGGTTGACTTGGTCAAACTTACATCAACCTTACATTAAAGACATCGTTTTGTATCATGACGAAATACAGACAAACTACAGACACAAGTGCACCAACAAACTCCCCCTTGGCTGTAGCTTTGTCTCGATCTTCGTGTCTTCAAGTCTTTGACGTCCTTTCAAGTCTTCAATGTCGGAGGATCTTTAAAGTCTTCACGTCTTGAAAGCAGAAAGTGTACCAACAAACTCCCCGTTTCATGTAGGAAATGTGTTGACAAACTCCCCCTTAACATAAGCTCCCCCTTGAGTTATGCTCGTGAAATACTTATGCTTTATGAATTGAGATCCTTGTGGTGTTGATGATGGTCAGCGGCAACTCGATCATCTTCATCACTTGAGCGCCTTCACGTCGTGTCTTCATTCCGAAGCTTGTCATCGACCATGTTCTCCTTGCCTTTATAATCTGCACATGCAAGAAATCTGAACGCGTAATGAGAACAACTGCCTGGAATATCATAAGCAAACGACACACATGTGACCATTGTTCAATCAAACACCGTCCGACAGTTTGAAAGTTTAATAAATTTGTCAATTTTAGTCTTTAACTTTCAAAAACTTGCAAATTTCGACCGTTTATGAAGATTTAGTCGTTTCGGTTTTCAATCAGGTTTCAGGTAACGAAGATTCGAGATCCAACATCGTACGATCGAAAATAAGATAGAAATAAAATCTTTTTGTCTTTTAGAAAGTTTATATTAAAACACACCTAAAATCTTTTTGGAATTTTTGAATATTTCAAAAGTAAAGACTGAAAGCAGTAAATAAATATATACAAAGATGCAGAAACTGAAAGCATTAAATAAATATTTACAGACATTCTTTTTGCGAGTTTCGAGGGTAAGAGAATCATATCAGTGAACGGTCACGCCAAAACACTCTTGTTGTTCAATTAGTTAACATTAAGATAAGCATCCTATAACAATTATCGGTATTGTTGTCCACATAAGCTCAACTTATCATTTGTAATCATGGCGAGGGGATACGTTAAGGTATGATTTATACTTACCGACCGGTGTTCATCCACATCACGACACATTCCCGTATCAAGGTATGCACGAGGGTTCATCTTACCGGTGAGTATACCGATTATCATCTGTTTGACTGTATATGATGTGAGATTCTCACTTATTTTGATTTGAAAACAAGCCCTATGTGATAGAATCACTTATTGATGAGGAACTTGATTTTCGATGCATGAGGGCACAGGAGCAAGTCCGTGAACAGGTCAGTACTTTCGTACAGCAGAGAGACGAACTTGACTCCCGGATAAATGTGATATATTATCACTTATTTTGAGGGACATGTGATTGTTGATCACTTATTGAGGTCGAATGCAATATGTACACGTATGTATGGTATCATGGAAGATCTAGACTTGCGTCCCCGTTATTTTTCGGTAAAAGATACAACCATGATACCCAGATGATAAGCAGCATAAAGACCGAATATCTCAGAACCTCGGCAATCTATCAAACGAAATTTCGGTACTAAGACCATATGCCAATGAATGGTTCCCACCTGGTCTTCAGTCGATTTAAGTTTATATCACCCTGCACACTTTAAAATGATTGTGAGCCTACCGATACATCTTATATAAAGCTGCTTATCGTTTTTCATTTAAGGTTTAAAGAGGTTTATACAGACCACTGATGTACTATCATTTTCTCTTTTGCTCGCCAGGAAACTCATTTTTGTTTTTCTATTGTTTTTGTGTTTTTGAAATTTTTCGATGTTTTTGGATTTTTCAAATTTTTGGATTTACTCCCCCTAAAATCAATAAACTAAGATAAATTTAAAACACAAAGGTATTTACAAAAATGATTTTCCGATGTTGGTTTTACTCTTGCTTGACCTTAATGCCGTTTACCAATAATAAATAGTCAAATCTTGATTTGTCAAATGCTTTGGTAAAAAGGTCGGCACGTTGGTCATCGGTGTGGACGTAAGTAACATCGATTAGCCTTTTCTCAAAGCAATCACGTATGAAGTGATACTTAATTTCGATGTGCTTAGTCTTTGAATGCTGCACAGGATTTCTAGTGATCTGTAAGGCAGCAGAATTATCAACGTAAATAGGAGTAGTTAGGAATTCAAAACCGTAGTCGCGCATTTGTTGTTGGATCCATAGGACTTGGGAGCAACAACTTGAGGCAGCAATGTATTTAGCTTCGCATGTTGATGTAGCGACGCACGTCTGCTTCTTGCACTGCCATGTGACTAGGCGATTTCCCAAAAACTGACATCCAGCCGTTGTGGATTTGCCGTCGATTTTGCATCCGCCAAAATCAGAATCACTGAATGCGATCAAGTCAAAGTTATTATCCCTAGGGTACCATAGACCGGTGTCAGGGTAACCATTCAAATAACGAAAAATCCTTTTTACAGCTGCAAGATGTGAGGCCTTCGGGTTCACTTGATATCTGGCAAGCAGGCACGTTGGGTACATTATATCTGGTCTTGATGCTGTGAGGTACATAAGAGATCCGATCATCGCGCGGTAGTATGAGGGGTTAACAGTTTCACCCTTCAAGTCTGGAGTAATTCCGTGATTTTGCGGCAATGGGGTACCGATGGGCGTTGCATCAGACATCTGGAACCGGCTCAAGATGTCACCAACATATTTAGTCTGATGGATGAATATCCCAGACTCAGTTTGTTGTACTTATAGGCCCAAAAAGAAGGTCATTTCCCCCATAGCACTTATCTCGAATTTATCCTGCATTACACGCTCGAAATCCCTACACAAAACATCATTAGTAGAACCAAAAATAATATCATCAACGTATACCTGTACCAGTAGAAGATCTCCATCTTGTTCTTTGATGAAAAGAGTACAATCGATAAGACCTCTGCGAAATCCATTCTCCAGCAAATAATTAGATAAGGTTGCATACCAAGCTCGCGGTGCTTGATGTAGACCATAGAGAGCTTTGTTGAGCAACCAAACCCGATCGGAATGGATAGGATCTTCAAAACCTGGAGGCTTTTCGACATACACTTCTTCTTCCACCACACCATGTAAGAATGCACTTTTCACGTCCATCTGGTATACCTTGAAACCTTTGAATGAGGCATAAGCCAGAAAGATCCGAATAGCTTCTAGACGTGCAACAGGTGCATACACTTCGTTGTAGTCGATCCCCTCTATCTGACGAAAACCTTGAACGACTAGCCTTGCTTTGTTTCGAATAACGATTCCACGGTCATCCTTTTTGCATTTAAACACCCAACGGGTACCAATCTTCTTGTAACCAGCAGGTTTCTCTACGAGTTTCCAGACACCAAGCTTCTGGAATTGTTGCAGTTCTTCCTGCATCGCTTCAACCCATGAGTTATCTTTCAAAGCTTCTTTCCAAGTTCTTGGTTCTTCCTGTGAGACATAACACGCGAAAGACCAATCATTTTGTTGACCAGATTCTCGGATAGATGCATACAAGCCTGCATTGTTGTTGTTTCGCAACATGTTTCTTGTTTGAACGCCACTTTGTACATTTCCGATGATGTTTTATTGAGGATGGGTATTGTGAATCCTTGTTTCTGGATTATCTTGAACTGGAATTTTTGTACCCAGATTGTTGAGATTGAGATCAACAACCAATTCAATGCCCGGAATTGGCGAAGAGGATGATGCAGTAGCTTCAGCTGTTCTAGGGGCGTCCACTGGAGGAGTACCCTCTGAAGTACCATGAACTGCTGTTGTTGGAGCTTCTTGATCTGCATCTAGAAATTCATCATCCTCTGAAGATTCGTTCAATTCGGTAGCATCGTGAAAATCCTCATTGTCGAGAGCATTATTGTTCACTGAAGATGGTTCTTGATTGACAATAATTGGACGAACCAACGGTGAATCTGTTGCATTGTCACTCTCGAAAAACATCCTTGCTGCAGCATTTTCTTCAACTGCTTCAACATTGATCGAATTGAAAAAGTCATCGTACTCAAACATCCAAGGCTGACCAGGATTTCTAACTGGTAAAGTGTGCCTTTGTACTCTGACTTCAGACCATTCCTCGACCCTTTTAGTCTCTAGATTCCAGATTCTTAAGTTCGGGGTGGAATACCCAAGAAAGTATCCATCAATTGCTCTTGCCCCAAACTTTCCATTTGGATCGATTATTGTGCACGGAGCTCCAAACGGTTCAAGATATGACAAATCTGGTTTCCGTTTGTTAATAAGCTCAAAGCAGGTCTTGTTGTGCCTTTTGACTGTGAGGACTCGGTTCAACGTGTAACATGCAGAGGACACAGCTTCAGTCCAGAATGGAATGGGTAGCTGCGATTCTACCAACATAGTCCTAGCAGTCTCGATCAATGTGCGGTTCTTACGTTCAGCGACGCCATTTTGTTGAGGAGTATAAGCTGCACTAAATTCGTGAAGAATACCTTTTGAAGTGCAAAACTCCGCCACGGCATGATTTTTGAATTCAGTACCATTGTCGCTACGTATCCGCCTAACCTTCAACTTATATAGATTCTCAATCTGAATGATCAAGTTTTTGATAATACCGAAGGTTTCGCTCTTATGTGCCATAAACGCCACCCAAGAAAATCTTGAATAATCATCAGTTATCACGAGGCAATATTGATCATTCCTAATACTTTTGTGCTTGACAGGACCGAACAAATCCATGTGCAAACGTTCAAGAGGAACAGCCACCGTGTTGATTTTCTTTGTAGGATGTCGCTTCTTCGTTTGTTTTCCTTTCTGGCACGAGACACAGACGTCTTGAAGATGGAAGTTTTTAAGAGGAACACCATTCACTAACTCATTTGACACCAAATGATTCATTTTGCGTAAGTGAATGTGACCCATTCGCCTGTGCCAAGAGATTGAGTCTTTTTCTGTGGCTTTGGAAACGAAACAAGTTGCTTGTGCAGACGTTGTGATGGCTTGGCTCATATCAAGGACGTACAAATCATTTATCCTTGGAGCAGATAAGAGAATCCATTCTTTCGGAATTTTGAAGCCGGGTTTCAGCACATAACATCCATTTGCATCAAAGTGTACTGAGAACTGCTTATCACAAATTTGAGAAACACTAAGAAGATTGTGATCAAGTTGTTGTACGAAGTTGATCTTATCAAAGCTAACAACCCCGTTGGAAATCATTCCTTCACCCGTAATATATCCGCCTTTATCTCCAGCAAAAGCAACATAACCTCCTCTAATAGATTTGACGTCGTAGAGAAGCTTCATGTCGCCTGTCATGTGCCTGGATGCCCCACTATCAACAATCCAATGACTACTGATAGTTCCTCCTGGAACATCCTGCACATGAACTCAATTGATTAGTTGGAGATGGGGACCCAAGCCATTGTGGTCTTGGGTCTTCCATTTTCATCAACAACAATAACTTCTATTCTTTGATGATTTGAAAATTGTGATGGTCCCCCTGATTCAATAACAGATTTTGGTTTCCAGGTCTGTTGAGTTTTACCAGTTTGATTGTTTGAAAATTTAACTTCATGATTGTTTGAAGTTTTTGAAAACTTTGAATTTTCTGGTTTAACTGAAACAGATGGTTTGTGAACCACATCAGTTTTAAGTGCCTTCTCAATTACCCTGACCTGTTGGCGTTTCTGTTTCTTTTCCCTTTCTCTTACGAGGCGGGGATCTTGTTTTGCAGAAACAGATCGCTTTTGGTAATTTCGTTCACGGGGATCATCTTCTTTGGCTTTTAATTTATGAAGATACGGACAATTTCGAATAATATGTCCAATTGTACCACATTCAAAACATGATCTTCGTTCAACAAACCCCGAAGTATCATGTGATCGTCTTGCCGATGATGATGAACTTTGTGATCCCGAGGTACTAGGTTTTGAACTATTTGGTTCATTCCTTTTCATCACTGCTGCTTTCTTGACAAAATCTAAGTTAGATTGATTTTCAAATGTTGCAATTTTGTCCGTTCCCTTAGATTTCACAAAGTTCACATTTTTGTTCTTCTTCTGATTCGGCTTCTTTTGACTTTGAGTCGATACTTTTCCTTTTGGTTTGGTATGATTTTGCTGTTTTTGTACTGTTGGTAATTTCTGATTTCCATATTGTTTTCTAACTTCAGCCTTTGGAATAGGAGGGCACTGTGTTACTGTAACACGTGATCCTGTCTTTCCCAAAAACTTACTTGTTGAATTTTCAAAGACTTTACTAATTAATGATTGATTAACATTCTTAATAGGAAAATCTTTGTCTGAATAAACTTTATTATCACCAACAAGAGTGTACAGCAAATCCACACTCTCCGACTCTTGTGCAGACACGGACTAGATTGCAACAGTCTTAGCGGGCTTTGCAGGAGGATCACACAGAATATGATTCTAAAGAGGTATGTCCTCTTCTTTTATCACCGCATCAGACTTTGCTGAATCAGTATCATCAGATTCATCATCAGAAGAATCAGCATCCTCAATCACAACTGGAGGATCCTGATTTTGTTCAGCAGTTACAAATGTATCTGCTGACGCATCTGAATCTGATGATACTTCCTTCTTGTATCCGAGCCCTGTTGCAAATTCCTCAACGTCTAAAGGAACAGATGGTTCAAAGAAAGTTCTATCTTCCTCGTCAGGCATGGCATCATAATTGTGTCTCACAGGTGGTGGACATTTCTTGTAACCTATGCATGTGACATCCCGTTTCTCTTTCTGTACGTCAATGATGTGATCCAACACATAGCTAGAGCTCAAATAACTGTCTAGCTTAAGTTGGATCGCCTCACTTTCAGTTTTCACACAAGCCATTTCCTTTTGCATTACCTCAAGACGAGTTATATACAAATTAATGTCAGTTTGTTTTCTGGAAACCATTTTAGTTAACTCGGTTTTATCTTTCTTTAATTTGTCAATTACCGATTTAAACTCCTTTTCATGGTTTTCATAAAACATGTTGGCTTCAGTGCACTTTGAAAGATCAACGGTCAATTTCTGATTGTGAATGAATGTCACATCATATTTCTCTTGCAAAGCCTCGTGTTTGCTTTGCAATTCACACCACTTATCATTCAATGAAACATGTTTGTCTTGCAAGTCAAACAAACTAGCTTGTAAAGCATCATGTTTGCCTTGCAACTCAGACATGTTTGCCTCTAAATCAGCACATTTAACATTTAAACTATCACAGTTATCACAACTAACAGCAATGGGGTCATCGACACATACCTGACTTGATGAAATGTCGACATTAGCCATAAAGGCTGAATGGAGAGAAGACGAAGAATAAGCAGCTTGATCCACCAAAATAGATCTTCTTTGAATTCCTGCTGCAGCTTCTTCCAATAGCTCATCAATATCTGCATTAACTGATGCACTTGATGTGTCATCCAAATGATCATCGCCTGAACTTGAGGATTCTTCATTCGAACTTCTACTATAACCAGAAGAGTCTTCATCCTCAGAAGATTCACCACCATTGGCGGAAGATTCTCCACCACTGGCGTGATTTAAATCCTTAACCACTTCAGCAAAACATGCTGTTCCATCTGGAGCATCATTTCCCAACTGGATTGACCAATCACAACCTTCATCTACTTGAACCACAAGTGCCTGGTTGGCATTAGATGGTCCTGCTTGACTCTGGTTGTTGACAGGCACCAATGTGCGCTCATTGTTCCTTATTTGGTTCTGATTTGCCCTGTTGCCTTGACCTCTGAAAGGATTTTGGTTTCCATGTTGAGATGGCCTCGTACATTCACGTTTGAAATGACCACGTTCACCACAATTGAAACACTTAACAGCCTGCTTATCAAACCCATACTTGGTGTCTTTCTTGCTTTCCAAGCTGGTTCTGCCGGTTTTTTCCATGAAATCCTTTGCTCGCCTAACAGCACTGGCAAAGGCCCACTTGATGTCCATCATCTCCATCTCCTCTTTATCGATCTGCTGATAGTCTTCTTGTGTCAGATTAATGTTACCAATCTGACCTTCCACTAATCCACAGTATGCGCTCACCAAGGTGTTTAGCAGCTCCATGTGTTCCTTTGCTACTTCCACACTGACTTTAGAAAAGCTTGAGGTGTCGAGCCGTACTGTATTTGGCTTTGATTGTTGACCAGCAGATGATGTGCTTCCATAACACGCTTGCTGTTGAGGAGGAAGTGGATTCCCATACATGTCTGTTGTTCCGGGAGATCGAACAGGTAATGGATTTCCGAACATATCAGTTGCTCTTGGTTGTTGTGGTACTGGTTGAGAAACTGGTTCAAGCGGATTTCCATACATGTCTGTTGGAGGAGGCTTGACTGGAACTTGGATAGTATTGCCATACATGTCAGTACTAGACACAAACGCTGTTTGAATTGGAGCGTGTGAAGAAGGTTTTGTAGAAGTGCTAGAAGTTCCATAATACATTTCAGGATTTTGTGGCTCGTGAACTCTTTTTGCCTTGAGAGTTTCTTCCTGATTCTTGTTTTCTAGGAGTTGAACAAAGTCATTGAAGTTTGTTGTAGCTAAAGTGCCATTGTACTTCATGATTTCCAAGAAAGTATTCCATTGAGGTGGCAACGCATCTGCAAACTTTTTCACAATCTCTGCTGGAGTTGTAACAACCTCAAAATTTGCCAATTCAGTCAGCAAATGATTAAATCGACTTGTCAAATCTCCTAAAGATTCATTCTCCATACAAGTAAAACCATCAAACTCTTTCTTTAGCAACTCACGTCTCAATTGACGTGTCGCTTCATTTCCTACGCCCCTTGTCTTCAATGCGTCCCACAACCTCTTCGTT
Organism: Helianthus tuberosus; assembly: GCA_030545235.1. Lineage (NCBI taxonomy): Eukaryota > Viridiplantae > Streptophyta > Magnoliopsida > Asterales > Asteraceae > Helianthus > Helianthus tuberosus. The sequence goes on along the minus strand of CM060370.1, from coordinate 195,359,277 downwards.
GTCTTGTAACTGACAAATTGATGATAAATATCTTTACTTAACGCCTGAGTAAGAATGGCATATGCCTTCTTTTCCAAATCATAGACCTTATTCTGATCTTCAGTAAGATCTGCAAACGTAGCAGCAGATGATGCGGCAACCTCTATTGTTTGATCGAAATCTGTGATGAACCGCAACCACAATTCTGTATTTTGACCAAGGACGTATGTATGAAATCTGTCAATCCATCCTGGATATTCGTATAAGTGCATCAACTTTGGAGGATCAAGACTTGTTCGAAGTGATCAAGAATAATAAAACCTGAAAATCACAAACTTGTTAAACATAAACAGACTGAGGTCGAAGGATCAAGACTTGTTCGAAGGATCAACAGTGTTCGAAAGATCACTGTTGAGTTTCGAACAATGATTTCGAAAGATTATCCAAACGAAGGATCCTTATCTTTCGAAAAAGAACAGTAGACCGAAAGATGTATGCTTCGAAAAGATTCCTTGGATCGAAGGATAAGTCACAGACTTTGAAGGATGATTATCTATCGAACCTCCTATGATCGAAAGATGATCTTTCGACTTCGAAGGATATCCTTCGATCTGATCTGACACAGTTGACAAAAGTGACAGGTTGGTGAAAAAGTTGATGGGTTGGTAGAAACTTTCGGCAGAAGGTATGTTCAGACCATACTTTCTGCCAAAACAGATTTGAACAACAGAAAAATAATACCAAAACAGAAGGTTCTTATCCAGAAAACCGGTCACCGGAGTAAGCCGGAATTTGGCCGGAAATTACCAAATTTCTTAAAAACAAGTTTTTAAGTTACCCAACCCTTCTTTTAACACACCAAGCTAGTTTAGAACACGTTTTAACGTCAAGAAAGGCGAGAAAAACACTGAAAAACGGCTGCTAAACCAGTGAGTTTTATCCAAACACTCCAAAGTCTTGCAAAAACTCGGTTTTTCAACAAGGAAAAGAGCCACGGCTCTGATACCACTTGTAGGTCCCTCGGAGGTTGAGGTTAAACCTATTCCTTGTTATATCTAACACACTAGCAAGTGCGGAATCCAAGCTAGCATGCAAACCGAGATAGAACACGACAATGATAAACACACAAGACTCAACGATTAACACCTCTTGTATTAATACGTATGAAAGGTTCGGTTACAAGCTCAATGTTTACAAATGTATTTTGCAAACTCTCTAAAACACTCGTGTGTGTGTTCTCTCAACAGAATGCTCTCACACTTTCACCTCTCTATTCTATCTGTCTATTTTTCTGTCTAAAAAAGAAGTGAACACATTGCATGGGTATATATACCCAAACACAGCATGTCTGGTCGAAGGATCAGATAGACTGATCGAAGGATCATCTATCGACCTGAAACACATCGAAGGATTCACATATACTTCGAAGGATGATATCCTTCGAAGTCCATCAACATCCATCGAAGGTTATCTTTCGAGCTCATCGAAGGATATAAACAATCCTTCGATGACACATCCTTCGACCCAAACATCTTACAAACATGTGTCAACTGTTTGGTCAAGTCAAACCAGGAGGATGGTTGACTTGGTCAAACTTACATCAACCTTACATTAAAGACATCGTTTTGTATCATGACGAAATACAGACAAACTACAGACACAAGTGCACCAACAGTTTTCAAATTTATTTATATTTTTATTAATATTGATGATATTATGCTTAAATCGTGAAAACCAAACCGTTAGTAGTAGTTCAGTTTTAAAATTCAACGATTCGGTTTTTGGTTTTTGAAACTGTTAGTAACAGTATTCTCACAATTTAATATAAAATTCGTCAAAACCGAATCGTGAACACTTTTACCACCCACACGTCAATTTGTCATGGACTCGGATATTCTACCCCTTTGAGCTCAGGGTACCCCGGTTACATCCTGGCACCTAGTTATATTATCCATGCACAATTCATGACTAACATGTTATATGCTTAGAATTTGGGTTTTGAACCTTGATTTCAATAGTTACAAACAATGTTTGAAATACCGGTATGAACCGGTTGGTAATACCGAATACCGGACACATGCCTGGTATGTAGTAGCGGTAAATCTATTTCTACCGGTTCAAACCGTTGAACTGGCTTGCGTTATCTTAAATTTGATTTTTAAGTTTTAGTAAAGTACGATATTAAGGTAATACTGACCTTCTATATTTCTGGTAATTAACCTAGTGTCTTCCATTCTAATATTTCATCGTTATCTGACGCTCAAGTCAGTATAGTATTCATTTCAATAGTTACAAACAATGTTATATATAGATTTAGGAATTATTAATTTTGTTCTTAAATATTAAGCATTAATAATAAAAACATTAACATTTTTTACTAATTTTTGAAATGATTATTTATTGCCTACAAGAAATAACAAAAATGTATCAAGGAACTATTAATTTTATTCTTAAATATTAAGCATCAATAATAAGAACATTTACTTTTTTACTTATTTTTTAAATGATAATTCATTGCCTACAAGAAATAATAAAATTTATTATAGAAAAATAAATGAATTTCAAAGTACTGTAAAATAAAATGTCTTTATAAATACTTTTAAGAAACATAAAATAGTTTAGAAGATTAGATTATTATGAACAATACTAATTCAAAATATTAAATATATTAACATAAATTTAAACATCTAAGAAGGATTTTTAAATTTTGTATTATATTTTTTTTTATCTTAAAACATTTTGTAAGATTAAACTAAAGCTTTTGTGGATCCATATCATTGGGCCCAAACATATTGCCTCAGGCCCAATTAGCGGTTACCTCTTCAACGCGTATGGAACAGTGACTCAATTACCGGACAAATATCTTCAGATTTTTTTAATTTTTTTTAATGATCTAGTATTCATTACTCGTGACGACGAGGCCCACTTATTGCTCAGTGGTCTCGTCTTGGGCTCCCTTTTTAGTTGGGCTTGCCTACAGGCCCAAATCTGGTTTTATCTCTTAAAAGAGACTGTGAGATGTGGCGGGAAAAAAGGATGTGATATCTCTGAGATATCATTAATTGCTCAAAATGAAAGGAAGAGTGTATCGCCGGAAACAGTACTTCACCAGCACCTGACATCATTAATGAGTGAATCATCTAGCCGTTGGGGCTCAGACACGTGTCTGAGTTCCCCAAAGGCCTGATCTAACTGTTAGATGGGATGGGCGGTATCTCCCAAGAAGAGAAGTGAAGCTCTTTATATAAGCAGAAGAGGAACATCATTTGGGGTATGCATTCAATCCTTCCTCTCATTAAATACTCACATTACATTTACTCCGAACATTCCTTCGGATCACATTAAAGGCATACTGCCTAGAATTCACACCATTGGGGATATTCCGGCGATCACATACTCGTCGGAATAAGCTCCTCATTCTCCGGCAATGTTACTTATTCTCACGCCGGAGCTTGGTCACGGATTCCCCCTCCAGGGTCCTCTGTGGCGAGGCAAACAGTGTTCTTTTTTGTAGGAAGACGACGCCGATCCTTTGCAACGTTGACGAGCTTCGTTGACTGCCCACCGGGACTCGAGGACTCGACAACTCGATTTAATATACTAGAGTAAAAAAATATGGGATTGTCAGGGGTTTAGTAGTTTTAATTGTAAATGAGGTCTATAATTATTTCTTCCTGGATCAAACTAATAGTTATTTATTTAAATGTTTCTTAATTATCACTCATATATTAAAATTAGAGTTAATTGCACGGATAGTCCCTGTGGTTTGTCATTTTTTCACGTTTAGTCCCCAACTTTTCAAAATAGCATGTTTGCTCCCTGTGGTTTAACAAATTATTACTCGGATAGTCCCTACACTAAATGGGGGTTAACTTTTGGTGTTAAGTGAGTGTGAAATGACCAAAATGCCCTTACTAATAAATAAAACATAAAAAAAAGAAAAAAAAAAAAAAACAAACCCACCCCCACCCCCTTATCTCTAGTCAACCTTCCAAATCCAACAACATATTCATCCACAAATGGATCCACGATTCGGTAGCTCAATCAACAGAAATGGAACTCAACTCAACAATCAAAGTATTCACATGTTACCAGACCAAAAACCCATTAACAATTACTCGTTTTTGGTTTACGATCCAGTGAATATGTACCGAAACTCTCACAACTTTCGAGGCCTACAGTTTGACCCTCCGACTACTTCTTCATCGCCGATTGTTAGTTCGAGTACAGAGAACGAGCTTCACGAAGATTATGATCTTTCAGATGCGATTTTGGGGTATATTAGTCAGGTGCTTATGGAAGAAGATATGGAGGATAAATCCTGTGTGGTGTATGAGTCTTTGGATCTTCAAGCTGCTGAGAAATCATTTTATGATGTTCTTGGTCAAAAGTATCCTTCATCACCATCTTATGATGAAGGTTTGTTCTCCATTGACCAGTTTATTCAAAGCCCACATGATATTTCTTCATTAGATAATAACAATAATAATGATAATGCATATGCTGATGAATCTGAAACCTCAAATGGTATGTCGGTCAGTTCGACAAGCAAATCGAATAATCTTCAAGCTACCGAATCGTGGATCCATTTGTGGATGAATATGTTGTTGGATTTGGAAGGTTGACCAGAGAGAAAGAAAGAGAGAAGGGGGTGGGGGTGGGGGTGAGTTTGTTTTTTTTTTATGTTTTATTTATTAGTAAGGGTATTTTGGTCATTTCACACCCACTTAACACCAAAAGTTAACCCACATCTAGTGTAGGGACTATCCGAGTAATAATTTGTTAAACCACAGGGAGCAAACATGCTATTTTGAAAAGTTGGGGACTAAACGTGAAAAAATGACAAACCACAGGGACTATCCGTGCAATTAACTCTTAAAATTACTATACAAAATCTTATAATAAAACATGTTTGATAATGAAGATACCTATTGAGGTTTCTAAACGATAGAATATCATTGTATTGAGTATTAATAAGCAACTTAGTGAGATTTTATCATTTTACAATCTTTAAATCTAAAAACTTTCAATTATTTGCGGTGATAATGGAAACATTGCATTAAGTTCCACCTACCGGCCTACATATTATTCTTTACGGCATAATGTGTATTAATGTGTTGTTCCCAAGGATGGACCTATGTTGATGGGTAGGTGGGCGGGAGCACCCCTTGAAAAAAATAATTTTTAGTGTATTTTTTAGGCAAAAACCTTGATCGCACCTCTTGAAAATACGGTTGAACCCCTCATCCGCACCCTTAAAAAATAAATCTTGAATCCACCGGTGGTTGTTCCAAACCTTAAACTTAAGACTCGTTGTATTATGCCCCTCACAGCTTCCACTTGTTCTAAACCTTCGTCACAAATGGCTTATTGTTAATTAAAACCATGGTTGTAAAACAAGGTTTCCAAGGCCGAGTACTCTCCGAGTAGTCGCTACAAGGCAGGCTGCCGAGGCGACTTTCTTTGACTCCGCCTAGTTACTCGGAGTCGGTCAAACGCGGTCAACCTCGTCCAGAATTGGATCTAGTAGGTTAATTAGGGCCTAGTTTGACTTAAATAATAATATAACATAATTTCTATGCCTATCATATTAAAGAATGAATATCATTTTCACGTATTTTGTTATAAATATTAGTAAATTTGTGTTATTTGACATATATTTAATCTCCAAAAAGTAATGTCTTTATAATTTAACATGTCCGAGTACTCTCCGCGTAAACCGAGTACTCTCAACTCCCCAATCGACCGACTAGGGAGCGCCTATCGACTTTTGCAACCATGATTAAAACACTTAAAAAGATCTTTTTTTTTTAAGTTGTCATGTAATTAGGATAATAAGTTTTTGTTTAACTTCACCATGTTTAATACTTGGTTCCATTTAATGATCATGAGGAAATCTTAAATGGCCATAAACTATGTCCATGTGATGATATTGCCTTACCCGACCCGAACCTGTCAAACCGACCCAGAAACTTTTATACCTGGTTCTATGACTCTTGACTTTTATACAAGATGTTTAATCAACTTGAACAAGTAATTAATTGACACGTATATGAATTAACAAAACGGTTAGCAAAACGCAATCAAATCGATTAATTTTAATGCATATCCAATAATGGTGGCACGAGTTGCTTGTGAATATATCAAACTATGGCGTCGAAACCCATACACAATGATTAACAAACAATATACAAAGATATGAAACGTCTAAATGAGCACGTTTAACTTGTGTAGATTGATGTTAGTGTCATACAAAACTCCCAAGTAGCTTCTTTATTTTTATTGTTGGTGACCATTAGTATACTGAATTTGTAGTGATGCCTGATAACAGTGTTTACTAGTTTGACAATAAAGAAATCTCTATCTTTGCAATAAGCTAAGACCAGTGGCGGATCCAGGGTCGGATTCCACTGGGTTCCTTTTGGTAGTTTTTCACTAGTTTTCATTATTTTTTCCCAAATCATACAAGATTTACACTAATTTTTTTCATTTTCTTCGAATCGAATGGGTTCCTGGGAACCCATAGAACCATGCTAAATCCGCCCCTGGCTAAGACTTGTTATATCAAGAGAAAACTGCCTGTAAAAGAAAACATCTAAGGATTGTACTATACATTAAAATAATAAACCCGAAACGCTCTATAAATATTTTCCAAAATGAGCAGGAGAAAAGGGTGTTTCAAGTACAACAGTTTTACTAGAGTTGTGCCTTCTACACCTTTGATTCGAGATAATATAAGTTTTTTTTCAGGCAATATTGTAACTATTACACATCCTAGCATGATCTAGTTAGCCTATAAAACTGGTTGTCTTGCCATTGAGTCTACATTACCTTTGGATTCCAAGATCCTGTCCTTTAGATTATTTTTAACAAGATGGAGTACTCTCACACATCTTTCAGCCTCTTCAAACCGTTCTTGCGCAGCCATGAGCTCTACACATCTCTCTCGCAGATCCATTTGGGCGGCTTTTTCAACCACAACGGTGTTCACTCTCAATTCCATAAGCAAACTGCACTTCTTGCTGGCCTCCTTCCTTTTGCGGATGACATCCAAGTGAGCTCGAAGCCATGACACATTAATGTTGGCTGCCTCTGTAGCTACCACTTGCTGTTCTATTTCTTCCATGTTGTCAATATCATCATTGGTTTGAATTCGACTGACAACATCACAAACGATCTCAAGAAAAGATGATCTCACAGAGACGGGTTTGAATACACAATCTGCTGCAATGTCACCGTGTTTCTTGAAAATGTTCTCAAGAACCGGTGCAACACTTTGCTTCACTTTGTACCCTTGGACACAAATTATGTCGGATTGAGATGAAATCTTTCCTTCCTGTTCAGTAAAAGGATTAGATGTGGCAAAAAGACCGGGTGGTCTAATAGGTCAAAAGAATTGGGTGGTTCAAATATCACTCGAAAATAGCCGGAAAAAAGCTTGCTCGAAAATAAACAAGCTGAGCTGAGCTGGCTCGTTTAATCTTCGATCTAAGTTCGAGTCAAGGTAAGCTAGCTTGTTTGACTCACTCATATGTGCAAAAATAAATAAGATGACTCGAGCTTTATCCGAGCCGAGCTTGAGCAAAATTTCAGCTCGTTAAAAGTTTTCGAGCCAAGCCGCTCGTTTAACCTCGAGTCCAAGCTTAAGCTGGTTTAGCTCGACTTCTCATTAAGTGCTCTAGTTGACACAAAGCTTACAACTTTGAGATGAAAAACTTCCTGTGTATAGTATGACGATACATATTTGAAGCTGAAAAACAAGTGAGGGGGGTTGATTTAGGTAACGGGTCAAACAGGTTTGGTTGGCATTATATAGATTTCGATGAATTACAACACGATCCTCTACGATGTGGTCAAATGAACCAAAGTACCAAACAAGTTTGACGCCGCTGGCATCTCTATCTTTACACAATCATCGCTCATGCGTAATAGATAAATATTATAAGATTTTTAAGTGATTATAAAGAAAGAGTTTAGGATACTTACATCAACATGTGTGTCTAGACTAGTGAGGCGTGTCCACCCGGTATTTTGATTACTAGTTGTGTTGTTAGAGCTCGACATGGTGTTGGTCCTGGCAATGTCATCAACGAGCATGGTGGCGCTCTCAGTATTGTCCTCAACGAACATAGTAGTGTTGTCAGAATTGTCCTCTACAAGCATAGTAGTCGTGTTGCTAATGTCGCCTACCAGCTAATCACGGACCATAACCGACGGCTGAGGTACCGATGATAATCGTGCCTTCTTCAACAACGGTGACAAATCATTAGCATAGCCGTCAAAAAATTGACAGCTAGCGCACCACCAATCAGTGGCACACTCTGCAGGAGTTGGTGTCAACACTGGTAGTGGCTCAAATCCAGGCTGAAAATTAATGGCACGCTTAACTAAGTAATACTAGTTACTAATAAACTAATTGAAATGATAAGAAAAACTAATGTACATACTACATACAACATACTATTGTGGCATCCATGACAAATGGTAGTGCAAGCTTCCACGTTATGCATTGGTTCTTGCCCCAGCTAATGGCCCTCGGAATCCCATTATGCTTGATAGCAAACTTCTTAGAGTATGGGAAAACCTCGAAGATCCATATCTAGAAAATCACAATATAATAAACTTCAGACAAGTAAATTACAATAAAAATTTGTCTTAAACAAAATAGCATAACCTTAAAGGCCCAAATAAATCCCTCTAGCGAATAATTAAGTGGCGAAAAAGCGCGTCGCGCAGAACGTTTTGGCAGCGCATTATGTAGCTGCCTGTACACAACCTTCCAGACATATGAACCCCATGGAAATGTGTTCCATGAGTCCAGATCCTCAACTAGTTCTAGAGCGTCCGAGTCAACCAAATGATGAGACTGACAGCCCATGAATCCGACCTCAAGCAACATCAGCAGACAAAGTCGTACGGCATCAGGGTCCGATAACTGATCAAGAGAGCTATAAAAGACGTTTTTGAGATCCGAAACCTTTACCCTAGCTTGTACATGACCAAATACCCTCCCCCTGAATGTCGTATCTGGCCCCACGTGCATCCGATGTTGTCTCCAAAGTTGAGGCGGACCAAATCGCAGTCCTGTAATGAGACAAAACTCTTGAGGTCCAAACCGCAACTCCTGACCTCCAACATGAAAAAATAATGCATCTTGATGCACGACCGGGGTCGGGGTATATTCAGTCTGTAGTATCAGATGGAGTAAACTCGAGTCGATAGATGTAGATCGTACATCTAGCCATGGTCCAAAACACGTTCCCCGAAATAACTCCGACCTAGCAGAGCCTGGTCTCAACCTAACCCGGATTTCTGTCGCTACTTCTATGCGGCATCGAATCTTCACTTCAGCCCGAAAATACAACTCCTGAAGAAACAACAGTATACAATGTATATCATCATGCAAATTAAAAGAGACTGTAATAATCTTTTTACTTTGAAATTCATATATCAAAAAACTGTCAATCATGTATTTGAACGTAATTAGGCATGGCATAAATGTGTAAAAATCATAAAAAGACGACTTAACACAAAAAGGACCTCGTCATACACACGCATTTAACAAATGCCAAAAATCTTGTGTTTTTTTAACGTGATGACATAGATCTAGCGAGAGTCGTAACTCGTAAGGATGCATTTATATACAGCTTGACCTAAAACAATCAGAAAGTGAGCTTATATTTCTTATGCAACAATGGGTAGTCCTATTCCTATAACCCCTTGTATACAACCATATAAAAGTGTTATACGCCCGTATTCATTTTGTATACACTCGTATACATAGGGGCCAGGGGGTACAACATACACAGAGAAGTACATTTTTTCCGAAGCCATTGAGAAATTATGTGAAAAGTTGTCTCCACAAACCTTCTCAGTTGGTGTATCTGAGGCATCTTCCTCTGTCCTGACCATTTTTTAACCAATCTGCAATCAAACAAAACAACAATTACTAGTAAAATATAAACACTTGGACCCATATCTAAGTCTAGGGATTAGCTCGGTACGAAAGTACCGGTACCAAAAATCGCCAAATATGGGTACCGGTATTGGTATAAAAAATGCTCGGTACAATATGGTACACTACCCGGACAGGACCGGTATTTGAAGGTAAAATTCGGTTAAATACCGATAACCATTTTTAAACTCTAAACCCCTAAAAGTTAAAACCTAAAGTCAAACATCTAAAAACTAAAAGCTAAAAACCAAATCATCATCATCATCATACTTAGTAAATCCCACCAATAGCAAAGCTAACGTAGGGTCAGAGGAGGGTAAGATGTAGACAGCCTTTCCTCTACCCCATAGGAATAGAGAGGCTGCTTCCGGTGAGACCCTCGGCTCAATAGTAGTTTTGCATCAAGCTTTGGAGATAAGGCACATAACACTCAACAGCAATTAAGATAAAGGCCGATTAGTGCATGTACTCCCTTGTCTTTCGACTATCAACGCCACCACATGATGCATGATTAACCATCCCCTCTTTTAACGAAATAACGTTAAAATTAGTGCACTTTCACTTTTGCCCCACAAATATATACATTATATGTGCATACCGCAAGCGGGGCGTAAGCTTAAAACTAAATGATAAAGCTAAACCCTAAACTTTAAAAAATAAACCCTAAAAAACTAAACCTCGAAAAAAAAAAGGAAACACAAATATCAATAGTTAGATGGAGTTCTCACAAGGTTTCTCAAACACTAAAAATACAACAAGTCAATAAGCCATGAAATAAACTAAAAAGAAGTACAGATGTGATTGAAGGTGAGTGTGTGTTTGTTGCTCGTATCACCAAAACAAACTAAAAGTACACCAAAAATATACAAATACAAAATGTTTATAGAAATTAACATAAATACAGAATGTTTGTATCAACTTTCCGATTATTAGCATATATGGATTCACAAAACGCTATTAAGGGAATGATAAAGAAACAAAATGTAAGTAGGTAACAGAATAATAAGAAAATGTAACCTGAATAATAGGAAATATATAGAGAAGGAATAAGACGAAGAGATAACACCACAGCAGCAGCAGCAAAGTTCCATCGATTCATCTTCTTGAGCTTTCATCGGTATCTGCGCTCCGGAGACGGCTTAAACGTCTAGAGCCGCTTCATTTTTTTTTTTTGAAAAATTAAAAGTTTTATCCTTTATCTTAATACCACTTATAAGATAGTGTCCCTTTTAACGAATTTTAACAAGTTTTGCCCTTTACAAAGAATTTTGTTGCACGTTTTGTCCTTTAGGCTTAACTCAGTTAGATTTTCTTGTTAAATCTTATCACCCATGGGTATTTTAATCTTTTTACCCATTTATTTAATATTATTTAAAAAAATATAATAAAATGACTCTTGAAATAAATGGGTAAAAAGATTAAAATATCATTAGGTGACAAGATTTAACAAGAAAATCTAACTGGGTTAAGCCTAAAGGACAAAACGTGCAACAAAATTCCTTGTAAAGGGCAAAACTTGTCAAAATTCGTTAAAAAGGACACCGCCTGATAAGTGATATTAAGATAAAGCGCAAAACTTGTAATTTTTCCTTTTTTTTCTTTTTTTTAAGAGTTAATTACGTTTTTCGTCCATGTCGTTTGTCAAAAATCACCATTTCAGTCCATTAGTTTAAATATTGCGAAAACAGTCCTTGTGGTTTCACTTTCATAACTATTACAGTCCACCTCCGTTAACTCCATCTATTTGTGTTGTAATCAAAAGTTTAAAGCTGATAATACCAATCGAAATTACCGTCAAATCTATATCGTGTACATTTTCCTTATCGCAAATTATGAATTCAGAGAATAAGTTGAAAGTTGGGAGTGCTGGTGTATAAATCGAAAGTTTGAAGTGTTATCAGCCAATGGGTGAAAGTTTGGGTTATTTAAATCCAATATCCCTTTCATAAAGGACCTACAACTATAAAATATATTTATTATAATCATGTAACTTTTATTTTAGTTAAAATCTTGTATTTTAAAAGTTAAAATAAAATAATATTTAAGTTTTGGAGAAAATTGGGGAAATATGGGAAGACAGCACGTACCTGGAGGAAAACTTGAAAAAGTTGATGTGACGATAATGTGTCACACGAGGAAAACGGGGGAAAATGGGACAACACCCTCCACCCTTACCAGGTTCAAACTGGCGAAAAGCATAGGGTTATAACTTACAAGGTTGGTGGTGTTGTTTTGTAACCGGTTCTTCCCAACCCGACTCCGTTTCGGTTTCGGTTTCGGTTACGGGTTACAAATAACTGAATAAGTACCTGTTTTTTGTGCACCTCTACTTTAATGGTACGACTAATGGGAAGCTGACGGTGAAATTGGAAGCTAGTATTGTTCTAATAAAAAAATAGTAATGAAATATTAATGTGTTGATATCAGTTAAAAAATTGTGTTTATGGTTTCTACTAATATTATACAACCTATCAGTATTTAAATTATACAACGATTCAATCTAGATCACTGTTAGGCCATCCGTAGTCATAAGGCCTTTTTGGGGGCGTTATGCGACATGTGGCATGCCACGTCACCAAGGGGCTTTATGGGGCGTTATGCAAGTTGAGGTCGTAGTCATAAAGCCCCTTTGTCATCATTACTCAATTAATTTAATTTTCATTTTTTAATTAATTTCTAAGTTTTATAAAATTAAAATTCATTTCATTAAATAAAAAACAATACATTAAAATAAAAAAAAAAACGTTAAAGAAAAAAAAAACTTTACACCTAAAAAAATATATTTATTCTTCGGCTTCATTTTCGTTCTCTCCTTCTTCCTCTTCGTCTTCTCCAGCATCCAAACCTACGTCTTCAAAGTTCCCGTCTTCGAATTCCTCAACCTCTTCTTCCTCGGAATCTTCTTCGTCGTCACTGTTGTATCGAATTGGGCGAATCGCCCAAGCATGCTCAACCAAATCCGTCTTCAACGTGTTATGTATTTCCTTAGATCGCAATAGTTGAGCATTTGCGAGTCTCTCTTCCATTGTTGCTTGGGTTCATTCGACTAAATCTTCCGGAATATAGTTTTGGCATATCGCTCTTCCATCATCCTCAATGATCATATTATGCAAAATGATGCAAGCATACATGGTCATTCGTATTCTATCCTTATGCCACATGCAACAAGGATTTCTGATAAAATGTCATCGTTATTGTAGAACCCCAAAACACCTCTCGATATCCTTTCTCGAAGACTCTTGTAATTTTTTAAAATACTTTCTTTTCTCATCGAACGTTTCAGAAAACGTTTTAACAATAATCGAATACTCCGGGTATATACCATCGCCCAAATAGTAGCCATGCTCGTAGTCGTTCCTGTTCGCATGAAAACCGGCCTTTGGTATAGTTCCAGAAATGTAGCTCTCTAATAATGGTGAAGCCTCTAACGTATTAATATCGTTAAAACACCCGGCTACACCAAAGAAGGCCGACCAAACCCAAAGGTCATATGACGCAACAACTTGTAATACCAAAGTTGGCCCTTTTTGATCACCCCGTGTATGTTGACCTCGCCATGCGGTTGGACAATTATACCAACGCCATTGACGACTATCCAAGCTACCAATCATCCCGGGTATTCCATGCTTTTCTAGATGCATCTCATATATTTGTTTTGTTGAAGGTCGTTCCAAGTGGGATTTCTCAAATAACGTTTTCCATATAACTGGCATATACCTAAAATATAATTTAATATATAAAAGTTTTACTAGTAAGCTACTAAAAAATTAATATATAAAAGTAAATAAATAAAAGTCAATAAAAATACCATAGCAAAAATGTTCCAAGCAATCTCGGGTTGTTTTCTCCGCCATCTTCAAGTACTCGTCGTTGATGTCGTACGTGTTTCCGTATGATAATATGCGTAAGGCGGATGTGACCTTTTGAATTGAGGTGAAGCCTAAATATCCTCGCGCGTCCATTCTTTGCTTAAAGAAATCATACTTATTTTCCAAATCATTATTAATGCGCAAAAATAACCTTTGGCTCATCCGAAAACGCCGTCTAAAAACATTGGGTCCGTGAACCGGTGTCGCATCAAAATAGTCTTTCATCAAACGCTCGTTCGCGGCTTCACGATCTCGCAAGATATAGGTGCGCCGCAAGATGGGTCGTGGAGGGGGACTAGGCCGAACGTGCTCAAATGCTTGTATCACAAAAGTACATGCACGCGTAACCGCTTCTTCCTCCTCCGCGTCTTCTTCGGGTGAAAAAAATCTTCGGTAAATATCGGTGAAGGAGTCTTCCGACGGGGAACCCATTTTTTTTAATAGGGTGGAAGTAGCTTCAACACTTTTTAAAAAAATATATAGAGAAGGAGAGAATAGTTGAGTATGAATTGTAAAAAAAAAATGGAAGAGTTGGGAGTTATTTATAGAGTGAAATTAAAAAAATTGATTTTTTTCTTTTAAGAATATGACCGTTTTTTAACGGTCAAATATTAAATAATCCCCATTTTCACGCCGCTATAGATCTCGCGCCACACCCCCAATTTTCCTTCATAGCGCCCCACGTTTTGGTGTTCCCGGAGTTTTTCCGGCGCCATGATCGGGCAAAGCGCCCCACTACGGATCACCTTAGGATATGCCAATTTAAAATGGGTCCAAATGGGTAATCACCACTGAAGGGGTATGGTCTCAAATACCGCACATGCCATGCACACGCATGACCATACCCATGCTTAGTTTCCAAAACACTAAGCAGGTTTGTGAGAATATAAGAAGGCAGGGGAATTGACATGTAGGCATCATGTTTTGAACTTAAACATGATGTTTTGACAAGAAACGTACCAAACATAATGATTTAACACACAATTCAATGATTTCTAAGCTTGAAACTTAAAAATTCATGCCAAGAACGTTAAGTAGTGTGTTTTAAGTGTTAAGCAGTGTGTTTTAGTTGTTTTTTAACTTACATACCTATAATACGTTGCATTGTGTTATAAAGTGTTATGTTTGGTGTATTTCTTGTCAAAACAACCCAAAATATCATATCTAAGTCCAAAACATGATGTCTACATGTCAATTCTTATGCATTCTCACACTTCTTACGAAAAATGTATTTTTTTACAAAGCCTGACCCTCAATCCAACATTCTAAAGTCTAAACTCAAGAGATAATGTTACACATGATTCCAAAACACGGATCCTCATGTTTCATCATGAATAGACTTCAAACCCTCATGAATTTAATCCGGTATTCACATCAAATTATTAGTAGAACTAAACAAAATTAACCAGAAACTACGACCTCATTATGTTCAAGAGCCGAACCAAGCGAAGCCATGGCTAGCTCGGGCTCAGCTCAAATTTAACCGAGCTGGCTCTGCTCGACTCAAATTTGAAAACGAGCTAAAAATTTGAGCTCGAGCCCAGCTCAGATCATTTTGGCTTAGGTTTTGAAAAGGAAAATTAATGCACACATTTCAACATAATACATAACTAGTCCAAATCAAGTCCAACCAATTTTTTTTTTAAAAGTTCATTATCACCCAAAATGTAAAAATAATTCGAGCCGGAACCGAGCTGGCTCGTTCACAAACTAAGCCAGATCAGCTCGGTTCGAATGAGTTTTTTCGAGCGAGGTTTTCGTAAACCCTACTTACTAAGCATAAAGTAAAGTAAAGTAAAATCACTGATGACAAATTAGACCAATTTTACAATTTTCGAAATGCAATAAAATTAAAGCAATCTGAACAAGCTCAACTGAAATGAAACTGGTAATTTCAATTATTAACAATTGACGATGAACTTACATTCGATCGATCGGATGAAATGCAGTAAAAGTGATGAAGAAGAAATTAGGGTAAATAATAATTTGAGTGTGGTAACTTCGGACGACACAAGTGGGCCGTCATTGATATTGGGCCGAGCAATTGGACTCGTTGTTTAACAAATAAACATGCTTTTGTTGATTTTATAATTTTTATTATTATAAACCAGGTGTTTTCCTAGTTCGTGTTGCCGCATCATTTTTACATGTATTGTAACACCCCGTGTTTCGAAAGTTAAAGTCAAAGTACAAGTCAAAGTCAAAGGGAGAAAAGATTGCTAATTGTGATCTGTCACTCCTTGCTCAATTACTGTTTTGACTTCTTTGACTTATAGATAATCTATTTATTTTATCGTATTAGCTGTATTATGTGGAGCACTTGCAATAATCGAGGTTTAATCGCATATTAATCATTAATCGACTTAATCAACTTGATCAATCGCGCTCGCAAATCCAATTTATGATTAATGTTTATACATGTGTGTGCCTATTATGTGTTACTTATACATGTTTATTTATGTTTTTTTGTGGTGATTAATCGAAACGCAATCGCAACTCAATCGCAATCGAATCGCAAACGCTAAATGCAAGAGTAATCATCCTAGTTATCTTGATGATTGTATGTTAGATATAGTAATTGGGATTAAAAGTAATTTAACGAGAAACTCTATCGCATCGCAACGCTCAACACGCGAATCGAAACCGCAAAACTCTTTGCGCCAAAACTCCAATCGAGTGGCCAACCTACCAAGGTGCCACCCGATCGGCCTGCCGTCCGATCGGCCAGCCACTCTCCTCACCCACTTTCTTTTTTGGGAAAGCCTATAAATACCCCACTTGTCACATCATTTGATGTTGACAGCTCTCTCTCCCTCCCTACTCGACCCAGCCGCTATTTCTTCAGATTTCTCGCGATTCTTGTAAGTTTTCAACCTAAATCTTGTACTTTCTTGATCTACACGCACTCCTACACCTTTCTATCTTTCGAATCTTAACTTTTAACCGTGAAATCACTAGATTCAAGGTGTTCTAGGATGATGTCATCATGGTGTTCTTAGGAACTTCGTGTTTTGGCTTCAATCCACCGAGAACAACTTAGATCTGAATGATTTTCACATGAATAAACAAAGATCTTGCACAGATCTGAACATATTCAAGGTGAAAAGGGTTAAAAGATGGTTTTCAAGCTTTCTTTCAACTCTTTTCACTCATTACACATAAAACCGATAGAATCAGAGCTCGTTCTAACCTTCTACTCCTTCTTAGTGTGGTGTTGGTTCAAGATCTGGATTCTATCCAAGAGATTACCGATTTCGGGTTAAACATAACACACCGTCTCGAACCGTAACTGGTCAGATTTGGGTGATTCCTATCCGGTCGGGTCACTGAGCCTTGACGAAAGTTTTGTTGTTTGACACGTTATCGTACCGTCTCGAGAAAATCACAAAACTATAAAAAACAACCAAGTAACAAGACGATCAGGCCACCAGGATGGACGGCTGCCGCCCGATCGGACTGCTGCCCGATCAGACTGCTTGTGTCTTGGTCCCACACTTAACAACTTTCAATATCATTTTAAAGCAAACTGTCACCTGATCGGAGTGCAATCCGAACGAGTGACAAGTTGCTGTGAACCTAACCACACCGAGGTGTCCTACTAATCGTATCGTCACCCGATCGGACTGCCGTCTGATCGACCGACCTGAAAGGTAGATATATTTCTCTGTTTTCAAAATACTACAACGAAAACTTCAAAAGTCAAACCATCATACACAAACACATCCATCCCAAACGAGGTAACAATCAAACCAACTGGTCACCCGATCGGACTTCAATCCGAACGGATTGTCACCCGATCGACCGGCCACTCGAACGGATTGTCACCCGATCGACCGGCCACTCGAACGAATTGTCACCGATCGACCGGCCACCCGATCGGATTGTCACCCGATCGAAGTGCCGTCCGATCCAATGATACTTCACACCGTTTTACACGTCGCTTATCGTTTATGCTATCATAACTGTTCAGGCTAATTCTCGCTCTAAGCGCTCCCTTCAATCCATCATCGTTGTGAGTATACTCGAACCCTTTTTGCTTATCGCACTTTTGGGTGTTACATACGTTACCTATTCTAAATCACATCGAACACACTACATAATATTTTAACGCTAACCGTTACTGCATGTTATATGTGACTCGATGATTGCTTGTCTGTTATGTTTACACTTAGATTGTTGTCTACCTGCCTTAGCAACGATAGTACTATAGTTGGACTCAGCACCTGTTTACTCAGGGGTTGTTAAGGACCATTTCACTCGCATGTTTACAGTGGTGAACATGTGTTGCGAACTGCTCTGCAGTCAACCCGTAGTCATTGGTATTGATAGGATCTTGGTCGATAACATACTTGCATCACACTATGTGTAGTACATGCTGGTTATGCGTAAACAATTTCGAACTCTATTATGATATATCAAACTTGTATGCTCACCTTTACACTATGTGAATTGACTTTTATTTTAACGTATGTGACAGGTGTTTAGGATGCTCTGCTTGTCTGCTAACTTTTGTGGAATCACGTTAGGAAAGAGTCTAGAAACCAAGACGTTTTATTTTATTTTAGTTGAAATCTGAGTTGTCGGAACATGCTTTTGTTTGAAGAATGTCTATGTCTGTAATAACTAAATTATCTTATGGGTCATGGTATGGGACATGATATTTAAACTATTTGTTAATATTAGTCGTTATGGAATTTCTTTGAACAATCTGTTTCGCTCAGTGCTGCGCCCCGATGTTTCCGCCATCGGTTAGGGTGTGACAGATTGGTAACAGAGCCATAAATATAGGGAATTAGGCAAGACTCGACCTAGTCCGGGTCGATGTCTTAGAAATGACCTAGACTATAGTTAAGAACCCGTAGACCGACTTGTGCATAACCCTTAGAGGGTTTTGTACGAGCTTACTTGCTATTACTCGCTATTTCTCGCTTACGCTACACTATCACTGCACTTTAATCTTTCGAAAATGAGCAAGTGACTAAGCCAAGAATAGGTGTGAGAACCGCAAACTCTCGACTGAATCGCTTGTTCAACCCACATTTTACCTATCAATAGGGAATTGCGTTAAATCAGGAGTGAAATCCATACTTTGACATATAATCCTTCTCTATTTTATCAAAAACAGGAACAAAGTTGTTAAGTCAGGAGTGAAACCCGAACCTTGACGACTTATTCCGCCTTATTTGGTTTTACAAAGCTCTCACCAAGGTCCCGACAGACTCCAGCAAGCAACTGGAAGTCACGCTGTAACCGGAAGTATGCGTGCCATTCGCCCAAATTCGAGGCAAGAGCATAGATCTGAAGGCCAAAGTATGTACCGAATGTCCTTGCGAATAGTCGAATCACCTTGGATAGTCAACGTCTAACAAGCCGCAGACAATCTATCCTCGATTTTTATATATTTTGATTATTGCATTTACGTGGATTTTAGGTGTTTTATGTGGTTTTATATGCTTTATATGACTCGATTTTTGGTGATGTACTCGTTTTTTTCGCTTTCGCTTCGATCAACACACACGAACCGTACCACACATCTATCTCGAAACGCTGAAGAATCGCTAATGTTATACTACTCGCTGCGTGTATGCTAATCGCAATCGCTATTTTCGATACTCGCGGACTTTGAATGATAGGTTTCTGACTGCCTCTTGTGTTCTATGTTTTCTGTGACTTACGTGCTTATGTGCTTATGTGAATCTGTGATTATGTGCCTATGTGTTTATGAGATTACGTGAACGTGTTCCTGAGCTTTAGTAACATTAGGCGTGTGAGGTGAGATTCGATTATATTGTGTCTGAGTCCTAGGACGATGTCTGTTGCAGACAATGTCGTCATCTGGATTCCGTCACTCGCGCGCTGCTCGCCAGCACCAGAAAGACAAACGCCTTGCTGCTATCATCACGAAACAAATGGTGAAGGCTGTTCCTCAGATCGTGAGTGAGCTCTACGAGAACATGAGCAAATTGTCCGAAGAATCCAGGACTGAAACACCTAAAGCTGTTTTCAGCTTCAAACAGTTTAAAGCTTGCGGACCGAAAGAATTCACTGGCGAAGATGGTCCTACGACCTTATTTCAATGGCTTGATTCGATCGAGGTCACCCTGCATCAGAGGGGATGTCCTGACAATCTCCACACTCTAAATGCTACCGGCGTCTTCCACTCCCGCGCTTTAGACTGGTGGACGGCCGAGAGGAACAAACGCGGAAATGATGCAGCTTATGGTCTGATATGGGAAGAGCTGAAGGACGTCATGTTGGAAGAGTTCTGCCCTCCCTATGAGCGCCAAAAGTTGGAGGAAGAATTCTGGCATCTAAAGCAGAAGGAAGGTGACAACGCTGCTTTAACTGCACGCTTCAAGCAGCTCAGTATAATCTGTCCTGATCAAGTCAAGAATGCTGAGATGACGATCAAGAAATATATCCGAGCTCTGCCGGATTGTGTTGCGGATTTTGTGCATGCTTCAAAGCCAGCAACAATCGAAGAAGCCTACTTACTTGCCGCTGAAATAAACGACAAGCGAGTCAAGGCTGGTGTCTGGGACAAAGTCTCGAAGAATCTACATCAAGCTACCACCGCACCAACTGCTGAAACCGCTACCGCATCGAGCAACAAAAGGAAGAAAAAGAGGAAGAACAACAGCAACTCCAGCAACAAGAACTGTGCTGTCACTACTGCTGCCCCGCTTCAAGCTGTATCGCATCGCAACACTTGACACGCGAATCAAAACCGCAAAACTCGTCGCGCCAAAACTCCAATCGAGTGGCCAACCTACCAAGGTGCCTCCCGATCGGGCAGCCACCCGATCGAGGTGCCACCCGATCGGGCTGCCACCCGATCGGCCAGCCACTCTCCTCACCCACTTTCCTTTTTGGGAAAGCTTATAAATACCCCACTTGTCACATCATTTGAGGTTGACAGCTTTCTCTCCCTCCCTACTCGACCCAGCCGCTATTTCTTCATATTTCTCGCGATTCTTGTAAGTTTTCAACCTAAATCTTGTACTTTCTTGATCTACACGCACTCCTACACCTTTCTATCCTTCGAATCTTAACTTTTAACCGTGAAATCACTAGATTCAAGGTGTTCTAGGATAAAAAAATGGTGTTCTTAGGAACTTCGTGTTTTGGCTTCAATCCACCGAGAACAACTTAGATCTGAATGATTTCCACATGAATAAACAAAGATCTTGCACAGATCTGAACATATTCAAGGTGAAAAGGGTTAAAAGATGGTTTTTGTGACACCTAAAAAATTCACGTCCTATAATGTGTTGACACGTGTCATAAGTTTTGAACGTGTGAAAGAATGTTCTAGAAGGACTAAAGTTGACAAACAGGAAAAGTATGTGAATGTAAGGGTTCAAAATGCCAACAATGGATATATATACTTTACAATAACCCTACATGATGTTTATACCCTTAAACGAATGAATCATGGATCATACGAAGCTAACTATGAAAGAAAGTGAGAGAATACAAACTACAGGGGTCAAATGTGTCAACATGTTTAAGTTATACCTCTGAGTGACCTTTTAGCAAACCCGAAGCTTTGTAACGATTAATTATGCTCACTAGAATGCACAATAAAAATTTCACCAAGTTTCATTATCGTATGAGAAAGTTATGATAAAATTCGCACACGAGGGGTTAAAAGCGTCAACGATAAAGTTATGACTTTTCGGGTGATAAAAAAGTTAAACAAGGGCTTCACAAGGATTGGTTATAACTTGGAGTCCTTGGAAATCAATTTAGGGGGCTCATAATGCAAGAAATAATTGTCGAAACAACTTTTTATGGACCAGGGACCAAAACATAAAAATCTGAAAATAGATATGAATAAGAGGGGGCGTCGTGCGACGCGCAGGACCCCTAGGGGACCTACGCGTGACGCGAGGGGCCTTCTGATTCCGAAAACTTTGGCTAGTGTCTGCTATGTCCATTGTAACCGACTTAGAAAGATATTTTTACACTCCATGGGCGACCCCTACATGCTTTTAGGCCTTAGGGACACTTGTGGATGATCCATGATCAGTTGTAGCATGATTTGTCATGATCACAAGCCCTCAAATTCACTATAAAAAGGCCCTCATGTTACAACTTTGTGATCATGCTTTCCATCTGCATTTGTGGAACTTCCTGGAGCATAAGATCAGTCCCCAAGCATCTCTAATCGTGCATTAGACCTTGGTAAGTATCCTTGACCCTCCTTAATTGAGTTTTACTTAGTTATTAACTTAAAAGTCAAACCGTCGTAATTAACGTTTGACTTAGCGATTAATCATTAATGGTCCAGTGATTAGTCGAAGTGAAGGTAGTTATAAGTTGGTAATTATGTGGGCAATAAACCCTTAAAAGGGCACCCTCTGATTCCCGCTCTAACTAGATCAAATGTCGGGTCAAAGTTGTTTATAAAAAGTCAACAGAAACTTAATTTGCTAATTAACATGTAATTAGCAATGTAGAAGGCATGTAACCTATTTTATCACTCATATAACTTGGTAATAAGTATAAGAACTGGTCTAAGCTTGTTTGATTCGACAATTTTCTGTTTAGACCCGGTTCGGAACCGAAAGTCGGAAAACTTTGACTTTTGCTTTGACTTCAGTTCTGACCCATATAGGTATGATTTGGAAATGCCTTAGAGCTTCCTTAGGACCAGGTTACATGATGGTATAACCCTCTGTGGTTGGTTCGTTGATTGTCCGATTCGTTTACACGTTTCCATTAATTGCTTAATGTTGACCATAATGCCCTTTTGACCATAAAACGAGAATTTTGGAAATGTGAAAGGACAATAATCTTTATTACTGATTTATAAACATGTACCTAAATTTTCACATCAGTTGGAGGTCTAGATTAGGATTTATGCTCAATGACGTAATTAGAACGTTTTTTAGTAATAAAACGGCGTCATTAGCATAAAGCCTATCTAAACCCAATTTTTGACACCAAACCTTTTACCCACTGATGTAATATAATATTTCAGGATTTTTGAAGATTTTTAATTATTTTTAACCTGCTCATAACCTAAGGTTATGGCCTTGATTCGGTAAATACCGATTATACCCTTTTTGTGTATAAAATGAGTCTTACATAATATTTTGAGACCAATCCAATTGCTACTGATTTTATATAATAAATGAAGTATTTTGAACTTTATAACCTGATCAGAAAACACAGATTTCCTGTATAACCCGGAAATCGCTTAAAATGGTTTTTTACGCGTATTAAACACCTAGTATGGGTTTAAAGCCATTTTGTCATATAAGACTTATTACCAACTGATAAGACCTATTAAAATAAGTTATTTTACTGATGTATTCGGACCCGAATCTCAGAATTTCATTTAATCCCTTTTATAACCTTTAAAATGACCAAAATACCCCTACGGGGCTTAATTTGAGATTAAACTCGTTTTGGGCATAATGGAAGGTATCCTACTGATATCACAACCTAATTAAGGAGGAAACCTGTAAATGACTCTCATGATTAACTGTTACGCCTCTTGCGCGTTCGGTTCGGTTTGTGTAACTAGTTTGCATAAATTAGCCGAAACGGGTCGAACCTTATCGTTTTTATCTCAAAATCCAGAATGTGTTTAGATTACCCATATAATACAAGTCTTCAAACTTGTCGGGTCTAAATCACATTCTATTCCGGTCTTTGCTTAATCGTGCGTTTGAACCGTATCTTTCCTTAAAACTAACTTGTCTAAGTTTAGACTAAATTAAAGACCCGTTAGGATTCTAATAGGTTATCATAAACCTTCGTTCCAGAATAGGAGACCCGGTAAAAGCTACATGCACTTGCTATTTGTGATTGATACTTGCAAAGGTAAATAATTTTAACTTATTTTCCCTATACGGGCTTGGGGTATGGTATATAAAATACCGCTTGGTCGGGCATTGAATCTTTAATCGAATAGAGGTTAAACCATTGATATGCTCCGTTTTGAAATGTTTTGTTTGCTTAAAGCCTTTGGGGGGTTGATGACCATGTCCCGGATATCCTTGGCATCATCTTACGAGATGGCCACGACCTGAGCACGAGGTGTAGGCGTACACCCGTCAGTGCATAAATAAATAATGTGGTGTGTCTATTGATCTTTAACCCGGTCTACGGATCGGGCTACTGAACGCATAAGGAACATGTAATTCTTTTACAAGATTATATTCAAATAATTATCCCAAGTTATAAAAAAGTTTGTGCCACGTGCATTCAAATCAATTTTATTAAACCTTTACAAAATGAGTCAGTTAATTGTATTTACCAGTGTAAACTGACGTATTTTCCCAAAAAGATTAAGTGCAGGTACTACGCGAACTAGGCTGGCTTTCTCCTAGCGTCCACAATAAGTCTCGCAAGCTTGGATGTCAAAACTGTTGAACAATGTTTCCTATTTATTTTTGATCCACCTGTGGATTATTTTCAACTGTTTGTGATACTTGATATTACAATTATATTCGGTTGAAATATATCTATCTTTTGCTTCCGCTGTTCATATTAAATATTGTGTTGTTTGACTGTAATGTTACCAACTACGTCACGATACTCCCCACCGGGCCCACCGGTAATACGTGAAAATATCGGGGTGTGACAGGTTGGTATCAGAGCCAACATTGAGTGAATTAAACACTAGCCTTTTATGTTTAATCTCAATGACAGAATTGCACATTCCTAAATTTTCGAGTCTAGACAAAGAACATAGGAATAATCCAAATTTGTTTTTAATTTTAACTTTGTTTTATATATATTCTCATTGTTATCTTTGTTTATATTGACAGGTTTAACAATGCCGCCAAGATTCCGAAGAGGAGGAAGAGGTAAAGGGCCAATCAGTGCCCCCAACGATCACGAAGCCGGGCCTTCTCACCGGCGAGCTCCTTCTACCACTATGAGTGCCGATCCTCAGGGAAACTGGAGGAACCATTTGGAGCCCGCTAGACGGTCAGTCTCGCACAACTCAACACCTCCCTATCATCATTCCTTTGGGCCGCATTTGGAAAACGAGCCCGATAACCCACAACCTTCATATATACCTCTCCAGTGATCCCTTTCGCACCATTCCTTTGGCGACCCTACTCCTGTCTTTCAGGGCCGGTTCAACCTGGCAAACTATATTAAAAAACCAGTGGGTTTTAACCCATTGGGACCAGAGGATCACTTTTCCGGCGACCAAGCAATGGACATGGACGAGGACACGGATCCCGTCGAGCCTGCAACCGGGACTCCCAACCATCCTATTGAAGTCTCTGATGGATCATCTTTCCATGGATCACCTTACCGTGGTCCAGACAGTTACCAAGCAAGGTTCAACCAGCATGAATGGTATTTTACACCCTCTCACCATTTATCGCCTCACCAGCCGCAGCAGCAGCAGGATCCCTCCGAGGATTCGCGATTCGTGGCAGTCACGCCACCGTCACCACCGCCGCCAGTTCATCAAGCGCCTCCAGAACCACCAAGGCGTAGGAGAACAGGCGCACGAATATCCGCGCGAGGAGGGGATTTTCACTTTAGCACCCCTCGACACTCCAGTGGCAGTCACTATCCGCCACTGCATGAAGACCCGCAAATGGGTGGGTCTTCAAACCCAATTCCAGAGGTGAATTCTGCACCAGTTGCACCACCACCACCACCGATGGGTTTTGATAACCCGATTCCTGCATACGCCGGTTCAATGGCGTACAATCCGTTTGAGCAGCCGGCTCACACTCATTATAACTATGCGGAAGCCGACCCGTACCTGGTCGCGGCAAACTATAACGCCCTACATCTGGAAGGACCGTATGGAGCTCCTTGGGGAGTGGGATATCCAACTCATGGATATCAGTTACCTGCTCGACCACCGATTCGACAGCAGTCGCAGCCACCACGATTTTCCCCACCGGAACAGGAGGAAATCCTCCAAAGACTAAGTCAGGTGGAGCATGAGTTTCAGGAAGAACGTAGGAACAACAGGGGATTCCTCAAAGGCCTGGCAAGCTTGCTAAAGGGGAAGAAGAAGAGGGATCATTAAATCCCTACATGTACTGTTGTATTTTCTATTTCAATCAAGTCCCTACGTGGACATTTATCTGTGTATTTAGTCCCTGCATGGACTTGTTTTTTTTGTCCCTGCGTGGACATCTATTCTAGTATTTGGTCCCCGCGTGGACTTGTATTTCAGTTTAACCCCTGCGTGGGTAATTTGTCTATTAAAAGTCTCGTTTAGGGCAATGTGTACTCTTTTAATGTTAATGGAATGTTAAATTTATAAATTTCACTTTTGTCATTATATGCATAAATATATGAAATAAATAAATCAAAATCATTCCTTTTATAATTAATCTGCCTATTAAATATTAAATAAGAATCTTAAAGGTATAACCTAGCCCGCATGTCATTATAAGACTTGGCCAAGATGGTAAGACCTGTTTAAAAGATTCGGATCCCAGTTAACATCTGAAAACATGTTAACGCTCCTGGCAGACGCGATTCATTAAAAATCACACACGTCATTCTTATATAAGGATTCTTCAAAAGATTCCTAACCTAACTTAATGATCTATAAATCATGGGTTTAAATCATCAATTAAGATGATCATATGTTGACCATACATTGGTAATATAGTGCCTACGGGCCATACTCATTGTCATATAAGACAAAAGACAGTAGTAGTCTACGACTCTCTGTCAGAAAAAGGTAAAGAACTATGTTCAAACCTTCATGCCTTGATTCTCTGAAATCATGGCTTATAATTTAAAAATGTCCCTGTGACTAGGCCTTTTGTGCTAATAATACTGTTATTGTTTTATAATTAGGATAAATTATAATAAAAATCCTAAATAAATAAGATTAACAAATTAACCAAATATGGCCTGTGTTTACCATGGTTAATGAATTGCCATAAAAGACAATTCCATAATAAACTCCCAAATAAATTATTGTCAATATCTTATGTAACAGTTCAAGATACATGGCGGACTCGGATGAAATCAATAGTCGGCCAAAGGAGAATCCTGACGCCACCAGGTTCAATGTGACTGGCGCAGAACTCCAAGCATTAATCGACAATGCTGTTACAAAAGCCTTGGATAGGCAGTATAGTGAGGCAAGCGGTACTCAGAGTAGGACCCTATCCATACCGCATTCCAAGCCTAAGACTCATTCTGAGGCTCACAGCAAGCCACCCTCCAAGAAGGAAGAACCAAAGAAAGACGATGACGATCGTCACTCTTCAAATCAGCAAAGTGTCCCATCTAAAAGGATCGTTCTGAATCAAGGACCCCGTGATAAGGGTTGCTCCTACAAATACTTTGTTTCATGCAAACCCAGGGATTTCACTGGGGAAAAAGGGGCTATAGACTGCATGACATGGTTGGATGAGATGGACACCGTGGTTGATATCAGCCCGTGCAGATAGCTTTTACTGGGCTCCTAAATCTGGAACGAAGGTTTTTATAACCTATTAGATTCCTAACGGGTCTTACTTAAGTTTAAACTTAGACCGGTTAGTTTTAAACGGAGATATACGGTTCAAAACGCATGATTAAGCGAAGACCGGAATAGAATGTGTTTTAGACCCGATAAGATTGAAGACTTGTTTAATATGGGTAAACTAAACACCTTCTGGATTTTGAGATAAAAATGATAAGGTTTGACCCGTTTCGGTCAATTTATGTAAACTAGTTACATAAACCGAACGCGAAAAATGCATAACGGGTAACCAAATGAGTCATGAACAGGTTTCCTAAGTTAATATGCCTTAAATATGTTGTGATATCAATAGGATACCTTCCATTATGCCCAAAACGAATTTAAACTCAAACTATGCCCCGTAGGGGTATTTTGGTCATTTTAAAGTTTGTAAGAGAGTTTAAATATTAATCTGAGTTTCAGGTCTGATATAATCAGTAAAAATATTAATTTTTATAAATCATAACAGTAAGGTATTGCATATATGTGAAATTTATCTTTTATAACCAAACTATGCACCGTATGGCCATTTTGGTAATTTCACATAAGCTTTAAAGGTCAAATATGGAAATCTGGGTTTAAAATTTTTGCTTACTATTAAAGTATAAAAATTTACTAAAAACATCAGTAGGTATTAAGTCTTATATGTTAAAAATGGTTTTAATACATACTATGCGCTTCAAACGCGTAAAAGTCGGTTTTAAGCGATTTTCGGGTTAAAACAGGAAATATGAGTTTTTGGTCAGTTTTTAAAGTTCAAAATATTTTATTTATCATATAAAATCAGTAGCAAAAAGTTTGGTATCAAAATGTTATGTAAAACTCATTTTATAAGCTAAAAGGGCATAACCGACAATTACCGAACCAAGGTGGTAATCCTAGGTTATGACCAGTTTAAAAATTATTAAAAATCTTCAAAAATCTTAAAATATTATATTACATCGGTAGGTAAAAAGTTTGGTGTCAAAAATTGGGTCTAGATAGGCTTTATGCTAATTACGCCGTTAAATTAATAAAAAGCTTTTCAATTACGATATTGAGCATAACTCTTAATCTAGACCTCAATCTGATGTGAAAATTTAAGGACATGTTTATAATTCAGTAGCAAAGATATTTGTCCACTCAAATTTCCAAAAATCTCGTGTTTAGGTCAAAAGGGCATTATGGTCAACATTTAAGCAATTAACGGAAACATGCAAATGAATCGGATAATTAAGGACCTATGTTGTATAATCTCAGGGGGTTATACTAACATGTAATATGGTCCTAAAGGAACCTTAAGGCATATCTAAAACATGCTAATTCGGGTCAGAACTGAAAGTCAAAGCAAAAGTCAACTTTTGCGACTTTCGGTTGCGAACCGAGCCTATAATCAAAATTGTCGGGTGGAACATGTTTAGACATGTTCTTACATTAATTACCAAGTTATATAAGTGATAAAACAGGTTTCATGGCTTCTACATTGCTAATTATGGATTTATTTGCAAAATAGCTTCCTGTTGACTTTTTTATGATTAGGTTTGACCTGACATTTGACCAAGTTAGGGTGATAATCAGAGGGTGCCCTTTTAAGGGTTTATTACCCACATAATTACCAACTCATAGCTACTTTTAATTTGACTAATCACTGGACCATTAGTGATTAATCACTAAGTCAAACCTTAATTATGAAGGTTTTGACTTTAGGCTATTAAACTAATAAAAGACAATTAAGAAAGGTTAAGGACACTTACAAAGGTCCTTAGCACGAAGTTAGAACTTAAGGAAGCTTGCTTGCTGATCAGAAAGCTCCAGAGAATTGTTTGAAGTGCAAATGAAATGAGCAAGGACAATGGTTGCAACAAGAAGCTCTTATATAGGGACTTAGAATGCATGAGATCACTCCAACTAAGTCTAGGATTGATCCCAGATGTGTACAAGTGCCCCCTATACATGAAATACCATTGGAGCAGCCCTGGTATCGAAAACAAGGCTTCTATGGCGGTGCAACGCGCTGATACAGGCAACTGTCCAAAAATCTGGTCGCTGGCAGTTTTAGGCGGGCTGCGTAAAGGTTGACTTGCCTTTACGCGGGCCGCGTGAAGGCTGATCTCCGGTCACATCTTTCCCATATTTGCATTTTAGGTCCCTGGTCCTTCCAATCTTTATTTTAACTTGTTTTTATTACATTTTCACCCGCAAACTTGACCTTTAAGGACTCCAAGTCATAAATAAACTTCGTTAAGTCCCCGGCTAGTTATACAATCACCGAAAAGTCTTAAATTGTAACGTTGACGCTTTTAACCCCTTACTTACGAATGTTAGCGTATCTTTCTCATACGTTATCGAAACCTTGTGAAATTTTTATCACTCCTTCTTGGGAGCATAATTAATCGTTACAAAGCTTCGGGTTCGATAAATGATCACTCAGAGGTATAAATTAAACATGTTGACACATTTAACCCTTGTAGTTTGTAATCTTTCACTTTCTTCCACAAACGGTTTCATATGATTTATAATTCATTCGTTCTAGGGTATAAACGTCATGTAGGGTTGTTGAAAGGCATAATTATCAATCATTGACACTTTGAATCCTTTTACACACATACTTTCTTTGTTTGTCAACTTCAGTCCTTCTAACATAATTCTTTACACGTTTAAAGTCCGTGACACGTGTCGATATTATATTGGACATGAATTTACGAGGTGTTACATCCTCACCCCCTTAAAAGAAATCTCGACCTCGAGATTTACTGAAATAAATGAGGGTACTTTTCTTTCATTGTGGACTCTACCTCCCACGTGTACTCGTGACCTCTACGGGCATCCCATTTAATCTTTACAATCAGTACATGCTTCTTTCGAAGCTTCTTAACCTGTCGATCCTCGATCGACAAAGGTTTCTCAACAAACTTTAAGCTCTCATCTATATGCACATCTGTATGTGACATGACTAGTGATTCATCAGCTAGACATTTCTTCAAATTGCAGATGTGAAACACATTATGAATTCCACTGAGCTCTTCAGGCAGGTTTACTTTGTAAGCCACAGTTCCGACACATTCGATGATCTTGAATGGTCCTATGTATCATGGGCTTAACTTACCTTTATTGCCAAAATATCACACCCTGATATTTCCACGTATTACCGGTGGGCCCGGTGGGGGAGTATCGTGACGTAGTTGATATCATTATAGTCAAACAACACAATATTTAAATGCACAGCGGAAGCAAAAGATAGATTCATTTCAACCGAATAAAATTGTAATATTAAGTATCACAAAATAGTTGAAAATAATCCACAGGTGGATCAAATAAAAAGAAACATTGTTCAACAGACTGAAATGCATCCAAGCTTGCGAGACTCTTATTGATGCTAAGGAGAAAGCCAGCCTATTTCGAGTAGTACCTGCACTTAATCTTTTTGGGAAATACGTCAGTTTACACTGGTAAATACAATCAACTGACTCATTTGAAAAGGTTTAGAAAGTTGATTTAAATGCATGAGGCACAAACATTTTATAACTTGGGATAATTATTTGAATAAAATCTTGTAAAAGAATTACATGTTTCTTATGCGTTCAGTAGCCCGGGTTGACACCGGGTTAGAGCTTAATAGACACACCACATGATATAGTCCCGCGGTGGTTTATTTTCGAAACCGGCGGTTATACCTTATTATTTATTAATGCACCGTCGGGTGTACGCCTACACCTCGTGCTTAGGTCGTGGCCATTTCGTAAAATGATGCCAAGGATATCCGGGACATGGTCATTAACCCCCCAAAGGCTTTAAGCAACAAAACAATTTAAACGGGTCATTTCAATGAATTAACCTCCATTCGATTAAAGATTCAATGCCCGACCAAGCGGTATTTTATATACCATACCCCAAGCCCGTATAGGGAAAATAAGTTAAAAGTATTTACCTTTGCAAGTAATAATTCACAACAAGCAAGTGCACGTAGCTTTTACCGGGTCTCCTATTCTGGAACAAAGGTTTATAATAACCTATTAGAATCCTAACGGGTCTTTAATTAAGCCTAAACTTAGACCGGTTAGTTTTAAAGGAAGATACGGTTCGAACGCATGATTAAGCGAAGACCGGAATAGAATGTGATTTAGACCCGACAAGTTTGAAGACTTGTATAATATGGGTAAACTATACACATTCTATATTTTGAGATAAAAATGATAAGGTTCGACCCGTTTCGGCTAATTTATGCAAACTAGTTACATAAACCGAACCGAACGCGAATAACGCATAACGGGTAACCGAAAGAGTCACGGACAGGTTTCCTAAGTTAATATGCTTTAAATATGTTGTGATATCAGTAGGATACCTTCCATTATGCCCAAAACAAGTTTAATCTCAATTTAAGCCCCGTAGGGGTATTTTGATCATTTTAAAGATTTATAAAAGAGATTAATTATAATTCTGAGACTCGGGTCTGAAATAATTAGTAAAACAACTTAATTTAATAGGTTATATCAGTTGGTGATAAGTCTTATATGACAAAATGGTTTTAAAACCCATACTATGCGTTTTAAACGCGTAAAAAACCGTTTTAAGCGATTTCCGGGTTTAACAGGAAATCTGAGTTTTCTGATCAGGTTATAAAGTTCAAAATACTTCATTTATCATATAAAATCAGTGGTAAAATATTTGGTATCAAAATGTCGTGTAAAACTCATTTTATAAACGAAAAGGGTATAATCGGTATTTACCGAATCAAAGCAATAACCTTAGGTTATGATTAGTCTAAAAATAATTAAAAATCTTCAACAATCCGAAAATATTATATTACATCAGTGGGTAAAAGGTTTGGTGTCAAAAATTGGGTTTAGATAGGCTTTACGCTAATGACGCCGTTTAATTAATAAAAAGCGTTCTAATTACGCCATTGAGCATAACTCCTAATCTAGACCTCCAAAATTAATAAATCATTAACAAAGATTATTGTCCTCTCACATTTCCAAAATTCTCGTTTTAAGGTTAAATGGGCATATTGGTCAACATTAGGTATTTAACGGAAACACTGGACAATCAACGAGTTGAGTAGTATAAACGCAGAGGGTTATACTATCATACAAGCTGGTCCTAACGGAGCTCTAAGGCATTTCTAATTCTATCTAAATCGGGTCAGAACTGAAGTCAGAACAAAAGTCAAAGTTTTGCGACTTTCGGTTCCGAACCGAGCCTAAACAGAAAATTGTCGGATCAAACAAGCTTAGACCAGTTCTTATGCTAATTACCAAGTTATATGAGTGATAAAATAGGTTACACGTCTTCTACATTGCTATTTATGTGTTAATTCGAAAATTAAGTTTCTGTTGACTTTTTATAACAAACTTTGACCCGACAAATGATCTAGTTAGAGCGGGAATCAGAGGGTGCCCTTTTAAGGGTTTAATGCCCACATAATTACCAACTTATAACTATCTTTACTTTGACTAATCGCTGGACCATTAGCGATTAATCGTTAAGTCAAACCTTAATTACGACGGTTTGACTTTTAAGCTATAAACTAAGCAAAACACGATTAGGGAAGGTTAAGGAAGCTTACCAAGGTCCAATGCACGATTAATGATGCTTAGGGAGTGGCCTTGAGCTCCAGAAATGATCAAAAGTTGAGTTTGGGATGAATGATCAAAAGTTGCAAAATGAGACCTTTATATAGTGGGTTTAATCCTACTAGATCATGCCATGCAAGTCTACCAATGATCATTGATGCATCCCAAGTGTCCCTATACTCTAAAAACCAGTTGGGCCTGCACATGGTATGTCAAAACAAGGTTTAAAGTCGGTTACATGGGCTGAACAGCCACCTGTGGGTTTTCTGCTTCTGGGCATGGCTTATGGACCGTAAGGGTCCAGCCATACGGTCCGTAAGGACCTGGTGTCAGGTTAACAAGTTTCAATTAATTGCAGTTTTGGTCCTCGGTCCTTCTAAAAGTTGTTTTACCTTTATTTCTTGCATTATGAGCCCTCTAAATTGACTTATAAGGACTTCAAGACTTATACCAACTTTGTTAAGTCCTTGGTTATCTATTTATCACTCAAAAAGTCATAAATTTCAACGTTGACGCTTTTAACCCCTCGTATACGAATTTTATCATAACTTTCTCATACGATAACGCAACTTGGTGAAATTTTTATCATGCATTCTAGTGAGCATAATTAATCGTTACAAAGCTTCGGGTTTGCTAAAAGGTCACTCAGAGGTACACTTTAAACATGTTGACACATTTAACCCCTGTAGTTTGTAATCTCTCACTTTCTTTCACAATTAGCTTCGTATGATCCGTGATTCATTCGTTTAAGGGTATAAACATCATGTAGGGTTATCGTAAAGTATATTTATCCATTGTTGACATTTTGAGTCCTTATATTCACATACTTTCCTTGTTTGTCAACTTTAGTCCTTCTAAGGAATTCCTTTACACGTTTAAAGTTCGTGACACGTGTCAATATAATATTGGACATGAAATTACGAGGTGTTACATCCTCACCCCCTTAAAAGAAATCTCAACCTCGAGATTTACTGAAATAAGTGAGGGTATTTCTCTTTCTTTGTGGATTCTACCTCCCATGTGTACTCGGGGCCTCTACGGGCATCCCATTTAACCTTTACAATAGGTACATGCTTCCTTCGAAGCTTCTTAACCCGTCGATCCTCAATCGACACAGGTTTTTCAACAAACTTTAAGCTCTCGTCAATGTGCACATCTGTATGTGGTATGACTAGTGATTTATCAGCTAGACATTTCTTCAGATTACAGATGTGGAATACGTTATGAATACTACTGAGCTCTTCAGGAAAATTTAGCTTATACGCCACTGATCCGACACATTCGATGATCTCGAATGGTCCTATGTATCTGGGGCTTAACTTGCCTTTCTTACCAAATCGCATTACCCCTTTCCAGGGTGATACCTTAAGTAGTACTTTATCACCAACCTCAAACTTTAGAGGTTTACGCCTTAAGTCCGCGTAGCTTTTCTGCCTATCCCTGGTAGCTTTGAGACGATCGCGTATTTGTACAATCTTATCTGTCGTCTCCAGGACTATATCAGGTCCTGACAATTGAGCTTCCCCTACTTCTGCCCAACAAACAGGCGTTCTACACTTTCTACCATATAATGTCTCAAAAGGCGCAACCTTAATGCTTGTATGGTAGCTATTGTTATAGGAGAACTCGGTCAATGGCAGGTGCTTATCCCAACTACCACCTAGATCAATTACACATGCACGTAGCATGTCTTC
Organism: Helianthus tuberosus; assembly: GCA_030545235.1. Lineage (NCBI taxonomy): Eukaryota > Viridiplantae > Streptophyta > Magnoliopsida > Asterales > Asteraceae > Helianthus > Helianthus tuberosus. Next base: position 195,324,769 of record CM060370.1, on the reverse strand, counting down.
CAAAGTTTGGATCGTACGCTCACTTTGCCCGTCCGTCTGAGGATGGTAAGCCGTACTAAAATTTAAGCACGTGCCCAAGGATTGTTGGAAACTTTTCCAAAAATGTGACGTGTATCTAGTATCTCTGTCAGAGATAATAGACACTGGTACGCCATGCAGAGATACAATCTTATCTACGTACAATTGGGCTAACATGTCGGAGCTAAAAGTCTCCTTAATGGGTAGGAAATGCGCTGACTTAGTCAATCTGTCAACTATTACCCATATAGTATCATTTCCTTTCTTTGTCTTTGGCAACTTGGTGATGAAATCCATTGTCACCATCTCCCACTTCCATGTGGGAAGTTCAGGCTGTTGTAGCAAACCTGACAGCTTCTGATGTTCGGCTTTGACTTGCGCACACGTCAAACATTTAGCTACATAGGTAGCTATAGACTTCTTCAAGCCTATCCACCAGAAATTTGCTTTCAGATCCTGGTACATCTTGTCAGCTCCAGGATGAATGGAGTATTTAGAGCTGTGGGCTTCCTGGAGGATAACATCTCGAAGTCCTCCATAAACTGGAACCCATATTCGTCCATTTAACCTTAAAATTCCGTCCTTGCCACAGGATAACTGTTCTTCGGTTACTCCTAGCTTTTCATTAGGATAGTTAGCTTCCAATACAGCTTCCTTCTGTGCAGCTAACAACCTTTCATTCAAACTATTCTTTATCTCAATGCTCTTGGCATTGATTCTTTTAGGCTTCACTCTTTCCTTTCTACTCAAGGCATCGGCGACTACATTCGCCTTGCTGGGATGGTATCTTATCTCACAGTCATAATCATTCAAAGTTTCCATCCAACGTCGTTGCCTCATGTTCAAGTCCTTTTGGTTAAACAGGTGCTGGAGGCTCTTGTGATCAGAATAGATCACACACTTGATACCATATAAATAGTGCCTCCATAGCTTCAGTGCAAATACAACGGCACCCAACTCCAAGTCATGGGTGGTGTAATTCTTTTCATGCACCTTTAACTGACGTGAAGCATAGGCAATAACTTTGCCTTTCTGCATAAGCACACATCCCATCCCGGTGTGTGATGCATCACAATATACCATAAACTCTTCTATTCCATCAGGCAATGTCAACACAGGTGCATTGCTTAGATTCTGCTTAAGGATATCAAAGGATTCTTGTTGCTTTGGTCCCCGGTCGAACTTAATATTCTTCCTAGTCAAAGAAGTCAGGGGTGCAGCAATCCTTGAAAAATTTCTCAATAAAATTCCTGTAATATCCTGCCAATCCCAAGAAACTGCGAATCTCTGTGGGCGTCTTCGGCTCTTGCCAATTCCTGACAGCTTCAACCTTAGTGGGATCTACCTGGATTCCACGTTCACTAACCACATGCCCAAGAAATTGGACTTCACGAAGCCAAAATTCGCACTTAGAGAATTTGGCGTAGAGCTTTTCTCGATGAAGCAGTTTCAGAATGCAATGGAGGTGCTTCTCATGGTCTGCTTTACTCTTTGAGTAAATAAGAATATCATCGATGAAGACGATGACAAATTTATCCATGTAGGGCTTGCAGACGCGGTTCATGAGATCCATGAATGCGGATGGTGCATTAGTGAGTCCAAAAGGCATCACTAAGAACTCGTAATGACCATAACGAGTCCTAAATGCAGTCTTATGTACATCTTCATCCTTGACCTTTAGTTGATGATATCCTGACCTTAAGTCGATCTTGGAAAAGTAACTCGCTCCTTGAAGTTGATCGAACAAGTCGTCGATCCTGGGCAATGGATATCGATTCTTAATTGTAACTTTGTTAAGTTCTCGATAATCGATGCACAGACGCATCGACCCATCCTTTTTCTTCATAAACAGGATTGGTGCTCCCCAAGGAGACGAGCTAGGTCTAATAAATCCTTTGCTTAACAAATCATCCAGTTGAGTTCTCAACTCTTTCATCTCCGTTGGTGCCAATCTGTAAGGCGCTCTTGCAACAGGTGCTGCTCCAGGAATAATGTCAATCCTGAACTCCACTTGCCTATCTGGGGGTAAACCAGGTAGTTCTTCAGGGAATACGTCTGGATATTCAGAGATAATGGGTATGTCTTCGATCTTAGGCTTTGGTTCATCAAGGGTTACTTGTGCCATGTAGATAACATAACCCTTTGTCAAACACCTTGATGCCTTGAGCATGGACACTTGCTCAGGCATTCCGTACTTAGTATCTCCTTGGATTGTCAAAGGCTCGCCATGAGGAGCTCTGACAACCACTTGCTTCCTAGCATAAATGATCTGGGCTTGGTTACGAGACAACCAATCCATGCCTATTACTATATTGAAACCGGCTAATTTCAAAGGAAGTAAGGACAATGGAAAAGAGTGGTTCCTAATGGATATAACACATCCATCTAACACGGTTGACGTTGTTTCTATGGTTCCATCGGCTAATTCCACCTCATATTTCACACTTAGGATTTTAACAGGTAAATTCAGTAACTTACAAAACTTATTATCTACAAATGATTTATCAGCTCCTGAATCGAATAGCACTCTTGCATAAACATCATTTATGAGGAAGGTACCTGTGATCACATTGTCGTCCTGAATAGCTTCCTTTGCATCCATCCGGAAGACCCTTGCATTGGTCTTTTTCCCATCCTCAGTCTTCTTTGCAAGCTTTGGGCAGTTGGACTTGATATGCCCTTTTTCATTGCAGCTATAGCACGTAGCATCCTTGATTTTCTTACAGTCTAGGGTCTTGTGCTCAGAAGACTTGCAAATCCCACATGCCCTTGGCTGTGATTGGGATTTCGACTCATATATGCACTTCCCGAAGTGCTGTTTCTTACAGATCTTACAATTGGGTTTATCACCCGATTGACGACCATCTTTCTTAGATCCAGAACCCTTCTTGTGGTCATTGTTTCCCTTATGTCTCTTATCCGATCGTCGTGAGCTATCATCCTCACGCTTCCTTTTCTCAGCATCAGTGTTTCTCAGCGAACTTTGCCTGACCGCGTCCAGAGTAAGAGATAATGCTATATCAGCCGCAGACCAAAAGGTAGCTGGTCTAGAGGCTTTCACACTGGCCTTAACTTCTGGGGCTAAACCCCCGATGAATCGAGCTATCCTCTTGGGTTTCGGTGTCACAAGATAAGGAACCAACCTTGACATGGTGTTGAAGCTTGTAAGGTAGGCTTGACAATCCAGGTTTTTCATAACCAGAGACAAGAAATCAGCTTCAATCTTCTCAACCTCATGCTGAGGGCAGTAGTTCTCCTTGATCAATGACACAAACTGTTCCCAAGTCATATTGTACAATGGGATTTTCCCTGTAGGTTGGATCAAAGACCTCCACCAAGCTAATGCCTCACCCTTGAAAGACTGAGACACGAATTTCACCACATCCTTATTAGCGCAACCACTGATATCCACCACAGTGTCCATCTCATCCAACCATGTCATGCAGTCTATAGCTCCTTTTTCCCCAGTGAAATCCCTGGGTTTGCATGAAACAAAATACTTATAGGAGCAACCCTTATCTCGGGGTTCCTGATTCGGTACGATCCTTTGAGATGGAACACTCCTTTGGTTTGATGAGTGATGGGAATTACTGTTGTGATCAGTGTGAGTTTTAGATGGTGATTTAGAGTGTGGTGCAGATTGGGTCCTCTCATGGGTACCACTGGATTCATGGAACTGTCTATCCAAAGCTCGAGTAATGGCATTGTCTATCATTGCCTGCAGTTCTGCACCCGCTACGTTAATTCGGGTATTATCATGATTCTCCCTTGGGTGACTGTTGATCTCATCCGAGTCAGCCATGTAGTTTGAACTGTTACATAAGATATTGACAATAATTTATTTGGGAGTTTATTATGGAATTGTCTTTTATGGCAATTCATTAACCATGGTAAACATAGACCATATTTGGTTAATTTGTTAATCATATTTATTTAGGATTTTTATTATAACTTATCCTAATTATAAAACAACAACAGTATTATTAGTGGCACAAAAGGCCTAGTCACAGGGACATTCTAAATCATAAGCCATGATTTCAGAGAATCAAGGCATTAAGGTTTGAACATAGTTCTTTACCTTTTTCTGACAGGGAGTCGTAGACTACTACTGTCTTTTGTCTTATATGATGATGAGTATGGCCCGTAGGCACTACATTACCCATGGATGTTTAACATATAATCATCTTAATGGATTGTTTAGACCCATGATTTATAGATCATCAGGTTAGGATAGGAATCTTTTGAAGAATCCTATTATAAGAATGACGTGTGTGATTTTAACGAATCACGTCTGCCAGGAGCGTTAACATGTTTTCAGATGTTAACAGGGATTTGAATCTTTTTAAACAGGTCTTACTATTTTGGCCAAGTCTTTTAATGACATGCAGGCTATGTTACACCTTTAAGATTCTTATTCAATATTTAATAGGCATATTATTTTTTAAAAGGAATGGTTTTTAATTTATTTATTTCATGTATAATATATTTATGCATAAAATGACAAAAATGAAATTTTTAAATTTAACATTCCATTACACATAAAAAGGAGTACATAGTGCCCTAAACGGGACTTTTAACAGAAATAACTCGCCCACGCAGGGGCTAAACTGAACAAACAAGTCCTCGCAGGGACTGATTTCTAAGAGAGATGTCCACGCAGGGACTAAAAAGACAAGTCCTCGCAGGGACTAAGGAAAGACAAGTCCACGCAGGGACTAAGTACATAGATAAATGTCCACGCAGGGACTTGATTGAAATAAGTAAATACAACAATACATATAGGGATTCAATGATCCCTCTTCTTCTTTCCTTTTAACAAGCTTGCTAGGCCTTTGAGGAATCCCCGGTTGTTCCTACGTTCTTCTTGAAATTCTTGCTCCACCCTGTTTAGCCTGTGGAGGATTTCCTCCTGTTCCGGTGGGGAAAACCGTGGTGGCTGCGGCTGGTGCTGAATCGGAGGTCGAGCAGGTATTTGATACCCATGAGTTGGGTATCCTACTCCCCAAGGGGCTCCATATGGTCCTTCAGGATGAAGGGCGTTGTAGTTTGCTGCTACACGGTATGGGTCGGCTTCAGCATAGTTGTAATGAGTGTGAGCCGGCTGCTCAAATGGATCGTACGCCGTTGAACCGGCGTATGTAGGAATCGGAGTACCAAATCCCAATGGTGGTGGTGGTGGTGGTGTAACTGGTGCAGAATTCACTTCTGAAACTGGATTTGAAGGCCCACCCAATTGTGGGTCTTCATGCAGTGGCGGATAGTGACTGCCACGTGAGTGATGGGGGGTGCTAAAGTGAAAACCCCCTTCTCGCGTGGATATTCGTGCGCCTGTTCTTCTACGCCTTGGTCGTTCTAGAGGTGCTTGATGAACTGGCGGTGGTGGTGGCGGTGGCGTGACTGCCACGAAACGCGAATCCTCGGAGGGATCCTGCTGGTGTTGCTGCTGGTGAGGCGATGAATGGTGAGAGGGTGTAAAATACCACTCATACTGGTTGAACCTTGCTTGGTAACTGTCTGGACCACGGTAAGGTGATCCATGGAAAGATGATCCATCAGAGACTTCAATAGGGCGCGTGGGGGTTCCAGTCGGTGGTTCAACAGGGTCTGTGTCCTCATCCATATCCATGGCGTGATTGCCGGAAAAATGATCCTCTGGTCCCAATGGGTTAAAACCCATTGGTTCTTGAATATAGTTTGCAGGGTTAAAACGGCCCTGAAAGACAGGAGTGGGGTCGCCAAAGGAATGGTGCGAAAGGGATCGCTGCAATGGCAAGAAGGAGTGACTTGAGTCATCGGGCTCGTATTCTGATTGCGGCCCAAAGGAGTGACGATAAGGAGGCGTTGAGTTAAATGAAGTAGATCGCCTAGCGGGCTCTGAATGGATCCTCCAGTCTCCTTGAGGACCGACACTCATAGTTGCAGAAGGAGTTCGCCGGTGTGAAGGCCCGGCCTCGTGATCGTTGGGGGCGTGGATTGGCCCCTTGCCTCGTCCTCCTCTCCGGAATCTCGGTGGCATATTTCCTGTCAAACAAATAAAAGATACAACAAGAAATATAAAGGACAAAGTTAGAATTAAAAACAATTTGGATTAGTCCTAAGTTCTTTGTCTAGACTCGAAAATTTAGGAATGTGCAATTGTGTAACTGAGATTAAACACAAAAGGCTAGTGTTTAATTCACTCAGTGTTGGCTCTGATACCAACCTGTCACACCCCGATATTTCCACGTATTACCGGTGGGCCCGGTGGGGGAGTATCGTGACGTAGTTGATATCATTATAGTCAAACAACACAATATTTAAATGCACAGCGGAAGCAAAAGATAGATTCATTTCAACCGAATAAAATTGTAATATTAAGTATCACAAAATAGTTGAAAATAATCCACAGGTGGATCAAATAAAAAGAAACATTGTTCAACAGACTGAAATGCATCCAAGCTTGCGAGACTCTTATTGATGCTAAGGAGAAAGCCAGCCTATTTCGAGTAGTACCTGCACTTAATCTTTTTGGGAAATACGTCAGTTTACACTGGTAAATACAATCAACTGACTCATTTGAAAAGGTTTAGAAAGTTGATTTAAATGCACGAGGCACAAACATTTTATAAATTGGGATAATTATTTGAATAAAATCTTGTAAAAGAATTACATGTTTCTTATGCGTTCAGTAGCCCGGGTTGACACCGGGTTAGAGCTTAATAGACACACCACATGATATAGTCCCGCGGTGGTTTATTTCCGAAACCGGCGGTTATACCTTATTATTTATTTATGCACCGTCGGGTGTACGCCTAATCCTCGTGCTTAGGTCGTGGCCATTTCGTAAAATGATGCCAAGGATATCCGGGACATGGTCATTAACCCCCCAAAGGCTTTAAGCAACAAAACAATTTAAACGGGTCATTTCAATGAATTAACCTCCATTCGATTAAAGATTCAATGCCCGACCAAGTGGTATTTTATATACCATACCCCAAGCCCGTATAGGGAAAATAAGTTAAAAGTATTTACCTTTGCAAGTAATAATTCACAAAAAGGAAGTGCACATAGCTTTTACCGGGTCTCCTATTCTGGAACGAAGGTTTATAATAACCTATTAGAATCCTAACGGGTCTTTAATTAAGCCTAAACTTAGACCGGTTAGTTTTAAAGGAAGATACGGTTCGAACGCATGATTAAGCGAAGACCGGAATAGAATGTGATTTAGACCCGACAAGTTTGAAGACTTGTATAATATGGGTAAACTATACGCATTCTATATTTTGAGATAAAAATGATAAGGTTCGACCCGTTTCAGCTAATTTATGCAAACTAGTTACATAAACCGAACCGAACGCGAATAACGCATAACGGGTAACCGAAAGAGTCACGAACAGGTTTCCTAAGTTAATATGCTTTAAATATGTTGTGATATCAGTAGGATACCTTCCATTATGCCCAAAACGAGTTTAATCTCAATTTAAGCCCCGAAGGGGTATTTTGGTCATTTTAAAGATTTATAAAAGAGATTAATTATAATTCTGAGACTCGGGACTGAAATAATTAGTAAAACAACTTAATTTAATAGGTTATATCAGTTGGTGATAAGTCTTATATGACAAAATGGTTTTGAACCCATACTATGTGTTTTAAACGCGTAAAAAACCGTTTTAAGCGATTTCCGGGTTTAACAGGAAATCTGAGTTTTCTGATCAGGTTATAAAGTTCAAAATACTTCATTTATCATATAAAATCAGTGGCAAAAGATTTGGTATCAAAATGTCGTGTAAAACTCATTTTATAAACGAAAAGGGTATAATCGGTATTTACCGAATCAAAGCAATAACCTTAGGTTATGATTAGTCTAAAAATAATTAAAAATCTTCAACAATCTGAAAATATTATATTACATCAGTGGGTAAAATGTTTGGTGTCAAAAATTGGGTTTAGATAGGCTTTACGCTAATGACGCCGTTTAATTAATAAAAAGCGTTCTAATTACGCCATTGAGCATAACTCCTAATCTAGACCTCCAACTGATGTGAAATTTTAGGGACATGTTTATAAATCATTAACAAATATTATTGTCCTCTCACATTTCCAAAATTCTCGTTTTAAGGTCAAATGGGCATATTGGTCAACATTAGGTATTTAACGGAAACACTGGACAATCAACGAGTTGAGTAGTATAAACGCAGAGGGTTATACTATCATACAAGCTGGTCCTAACGGAGCTCTAAGGCATTTATAATTCTATCTAAATCGGGTCAGAACTGAAGTCAGAACAAAAGTCAAAGTTTTGGGACTTTCGGTTCCGAACCGAGCCTAAACAGAAAATTGTCGGATCAAACAAGCTTAGACCAGTTCTTATGCTAATTACCAAGTTATATGAGTGATAAAATAGGTTACACGTCTTCTACATTGCTAATTATGTGTTAATTCGAAATTAAGTTTCTGTTGACTTTTTATAACAAACTTTGACCCGACAAATGATCTAGTTAGAGCGGGAATCAGAGGGTGCCCTTTTAAGGGTTTAATGCCCACATAATTACCAACTTATAACTATCTTTACTTTGACTAATCGCTGGGACATTAGCTATTAATCGTTAAGTCAAACCTTAATTACGACGGTTTGACTTTTAAGCTATAAACTAAGCAAAACACGATTAGGGAAGGTTAAGGAAGCTTACGAAGGTCCAATGCACGATTAGTGATGCTTAGGGAGTGGCCTTGAGCTCCAGAAATGATCAGAAGTTGAGTTTGGGATGAATGATCAAAATTTGCAAAATGAGGCCTTTATATAGTGGGTTTAATCCCACTAGATCATGCCATGCAAGTCTACCAATGATCATTGATGCATCCCAAGTGTCCCTATACTCTAAAAACCAGTTGGGGCTGCACATGGTATGTCAAAACAAGGTTTAAAGTCGGTTACATGGACTGAACAGCCACCTGTGGGTTTTCTGCTTCTGGGCATGGCTTACGGACCGTAAGGGTCCAACCATACGGTCCGTAAGGACCTGGTGTCAGGTTAACGAGTTTCAATTAATTGCAGTTTTGGTCCTCGGTCCTTCTAAAAGTTGTTTTACCTTTATTTCTTGCATTATGAGCCCTCTAAATTGACTTATAAGGACTTCAAGACTTATACCAACTTTGTTAAGTCCTTGGTTATCTATTTATCACTCAAAAAGTCATAAATTTCAACGTTGACGCTTTTAACCCCTCGTATACGAATTTTATCATAACTTTCTCATACGATAACGAAACTTGGTGAAATTTTTATCATGCATTGTAGTGAGCATAATTAATCGTTACAAAGCTTCGGGTTTGATAAAAGGTCACTCAGAGGTATACTTTAAACATGTTGACACATTTAACCCCTGTAGTTTGTAATCTCTCACTTTCTTTCACAATTAGCTTCGTATGATCTGTGATTCATTCGTTTAAGGGTATAAACATCATGTAGGGTTATCGTAAAGTATATTTATCCATTGTTGACATTTTGAGCCCTTGTATTCACATACTTTCCTTGTTTGTCAACTTTAGTGCTTCTAAGGAATTCCTTTACACGTTTAAAGTTTGTGACACGTGTCAATATAATATTGGACATGAAATCACGAGGTGTTACTCAAAATGCATCACACCCTTCCAGGGTGATACTTCTAGTAAGACTTTGTCGCCTACCTCAAACTTTTAGAGGTTTTTGCTTCTTATCAGCATAACTTTTCTGCCTATCCCTGGCAGCTTTCAGGCGATCACAAATTTGGACAACCCTGTCCGTTGTTTTAAGGACTATATCAGGTCCTGATAACTGAGCTTCTCCTATTTCCGCCCAACAAACATGCGTTCTGCATTTCTTTCCATACAATGCCTCGAAAAGGCGCAGCTTGAAAGCTAGTATGGTATTTATTTTTATAGGAGAACTCGATCAATGGTAGGTGGTCATCCCAGCTACCTCCCAAAACAATAACATGCTTGAAGCATGTCTTCCAAAGTTTGAATTGTACGTTCATTTTGGCCCATCTGCCTGATGATGGTAAGTAGTACTAAAATTCAAACGAGTGCCTGATGATTGTTGGAAACTTTTCCAAAAGTAAGAAGTGTATCTAGTATCCCTATCCGAGATAATAGATACTGGCACTCCGTGGAGTGATACAATCTCATCCACATATAATTGTGCTAGCTTATCTGAGCTGTGGGTTTATTTAATTGGTAAGAAATGGGCTGATTTGGTTAATCTATCAACTATGACCCATATAGTATCGTTCCCACGCTTTGTCTTCGGTAACTTGGTGATAAAATCCATAGTCACCAAAAACCACTTCCAGGTGGGAAGTTCGGGTTGTTGCAGCAAACCTGACGGTTTCTGGTGCTTAGCTTTAACTTGCCGCTCACGTCAGACATTTAGCTACATAGGTGGCTATAGATTTCTTCAAACATATCCACCAATAGTGTGCCTTCAAATCCTGGTACATCTTATCACATCCAGGATGTACCAAATACTTGGAGCTGTGAGCTTCTTGAAGTATCACTTCTCGAAGTCCTCCATAGATCGGAACCCATATTCTTCCATTCAGTCTGAGGATCCCATCCTTGCCAGTAGTTAACTGTTCAGCAATTACACTTAACTTTTCATTTGGAAGGTTAGTTTCCGAAACCGCTTCCTTTTGTGCAGCTAACAGTCTTTCATTCAGGCTATTCTTAAGCTCTATGCTCTTGGCATTTATCCTTTAAGGCTTGACTCTTTCCTTTCGGCTTAGAGCATCTGTAACTACATTTGCTTTACCAAGATGGTAGCGAATCTCACAATCGTAATCATTTAGTGTCTCCATCCAACGGCGTTGTCTCATATTGAGCTCCTTTTGATTGAATAAATGTTGAAGGCTTTTGTGATCCGAATAGATCACACACTTCGTCCCATACAGGTAATGTCTCCATAGCTTTAGTGCAAATACAACGGCACCCAATTCCAGATCATGGGTGGTTTAGTTCTTTTCATGCACTTTCAATTGTCGTGAAGCATAGGCGATAACTTTGCCCTTTTGCATTAGTACACATCCCATCCCAGTATGTGATGTATCGCAGTAAACTATGAACTCTTCAATTCCGTCTGGTAAAGTTAACACAGGAGCGTTGCTTAACTTCTGCTTAAGTATATCAAAAGATTCTTGCTGCTTGGGACCCCAGTCAAACTTGACATTCTTGCGGGTCAATGAGGTTAAGGGTGCAGCAATCCTTGAGAAATTTTCGATAAAACGCCTGTAATATCCTGCCAGGCCCAAGAAGCTACGAATCTCTGTGGGCGTCTTCGGCTCTTGCCAATTCATGACTGCTTCCACCTTAGCGGGATCTACTTGAATCCCGTGCTCACTCACTACATGTCCAAGAAATTGGACTTCTCGAAGCCAAAATTCACACTTAGAGAATTTGGCATAGAGTCTCTCTTGCTGCAGGAGCTTTAGGATACAATGGAGATGCTTCTCATGGTCATCCTGATTCTTTGCATAAATAAGAATGTCATCAATGAAGACAATGACAAACTTGTCTAAGTAGGGTTTGCAAACACGATTCATGAAATCCATGAATGCTGTTGGTGCATTAGTGAGTCCGAAAGGCATCACTAAGAATTTATAATGTCCATGCCTCGTTCTAAACACTGTCTTAGGTACATCTTCAGTTCTAACCTTGAGTTGATGATACCTTGTTCTCAAATCGATTTTTGAGAGAAGCTTGCCCTTTGGAGTTGGTCGAATAAGTTGTCGATCCTTATTGGATACTGGTTTCTCATGAAACCATAAATTTTCATTAATCTGCCTATCATTATGTGATAACGTGTCTCGACTTATCGGCGAAACATATCCTTAAATCACTAGTGTGGGTCACATTGCGAGCTCCACTAAGCTCCTTAAATAGGTTTTAGCTTATAAGCTATTGACCTTTGATGTATTCGATTTCCTCGAATGATCCTATATATCCAGAGTTTAACTAGCCTGTTGTATAAAAATTTTAGCACTCCCTTCTTAGGGCGATACATTCAATTGAACCTTATTCCTTATTAAGGACTTAAGAGGGTTGTGACTATCATCAATCCGAAATTTTTCCGCCGATTACTGGCAACTTTCAGATGATTATGGATTTGTATGATCTTATTCGTTGTTTCCAAGGCAACTTTCAGATCCTGATAATTGGACTTACCAATCTTCTGTCTAACAATAGATGTTTAACTTTCCATTTATACAAGGTTTCCAAAGGAGCAACCTTGATACTTACATAATGCTATTGGTTATAGGAGAACTTAATTTGGGTGAGATGATGATTTCAATTACTATCTAAATCAATCTTAAGGAATTGACTACCCTTATGGTTAGTTGAACAAATCGACGATCCTGGGCAGCTAATAACGATTCTTAATCGTTTCCTAATTAGGTTGCAGTCATCAATGCACAAGCATATTGCATCGGGATTTTCTTTATCAATAACAATCGGAGTTCCTATGATGATCGAGGCTGTACCAACCTTTCCCCATAAATTAATCTGGTCAGCTTTCAGTTCTTTCATTTCCGTTGATGCTAACTGATCTAGAGCTTCTGTAACAGATACAGCTCCTAATAGGATATCAATCCTAATTCCACCTTGCCTCTCAAGAAGTAAAACATGGTAGTCTACTGAGAAGAAAACAAGTTATCCAAATATGATAGAGGTAGCTCAATCTTTGACCTTGGTTCACCTACCGTCGTTTGTGCCATGCAAATGACACATCTAATTTACGAGTGCACGGATGCCTTAAGTAGAGACGCCTACTTAGGCATTTCTATTATGGATATCTTCTTTGAATACCACTGGCTGACTTTAGTACAACATGACCATTGGAATATCTTAGTGGTTCCATGCATTAAACCTCCATACTGATCAGGCATAGAAGCAATCTATGGACACACTAGGTTACGCCAATCCTCATATGGCGCTTTTATCAAACATAGTTGGCACTCGCAGTTGATAGAAATCAATGAGGAAATAATTAAAATAACATATATTGTCGTACTCTATTCAAAGAAAGAGTACTTTCAGATTTTTCGGAAGGATTATCTTTGAGAATAAAAAGGGACGGTCTCCATGGTTTCATTGGTAGGTCCTACCTTACTTAGTATCTAGAGTACTTACGAGTATCATTAAAAGTTTGCTAAGCTTATGGTCTATGTAAGACTGATTATTGCATGTATTAAAAAAAACAGGACACTTAGCAGAAATTATCATTGATATATGATAAGGAATATACCTGATGATATTATTAATATGTACTGTGTGAGTTTCTGGGTTAGGTTCCTCCTTTGATCTTCTTCTCGGGTACGAACTAATTCATCTGTCAAGGTATTTGCTAGTTCTACAGCTTCTTCTATGGTTTGGGGTCTAGCTGCCTTGACTACGTGTCTTATCTCCCCAATTAATCCCCAAATATAACGGGAAATTAACACTGGTTCTGGTGAAGCAAGAGTTGGCACTATTCTAGCATATTCAAAGAATATTTTAGTGTATCCCTTACTGTCCACACCAGTCATCCTAAGATTTAAGAATTTGTTTGCTATCTGTTCCTTCTCATTTGGTGGGCAGAATTTCCTTTCTACCTTGTTCTTAAATTCTTCCCATTCCATATTGTAGGTTCTATCAGTTCCCCTTGATTGGAGGATAGTGTTCCATCATTCTAGTGCTGTATTCTTAAATAGATTAGAAGCAAACAGTATCTTATCTTCTTTAGCACACTTGCTTATCCTTAAGACTGCCTCAGTTTTCTCTATCCAGCGTAGGGTTGCAATGGCCCCTTCATTGCCTGAGAATTCCATTGGTTTACAAGACCAGAATTCTTTATATGAACAACCGTAAGACACGGTTCTTCTTCTTTTGGGAATAGGCAATTGAAGTATTGGTCCATTATTCACGCTGTGTTCTGGTTCACTTGGTCGCTTACTGCTATGTTTACTTTTATTATCAGCATCCTTAACAGTTTGAAGAATAAATGGCATTGCATCTATAATTCCTTGGGATACAATATGTTAGATAGCACTATTATCCACTTGATTATTATTGTTATTGATGCTTGGATTTTCATTAACCACGTTAATGTTACTCTGGTTATCGTTATTCAGATTTCCTTGATTTCCTTCGTCGGCCATCTGAATTTTAAACATTTACCCCATATTAATATCACAAGATAATAGATAATATCGTAATTCACATGACAAGCAATTTAGCCAAAAACGTAGATCATTGCTACTGGTACTCTATTTTCATATACTATGCGTCTATTACACACTAGTACTGAAATAAAGATTACAATACTAACAGAAAAAAATTACACTAATAGTACTATGCATCCGTACACACATAATTTTATTTTTATTTTATTATATTTTATTATTATTACTACCATTTTCTCTATTCTCACATTCACGGATATGGATTTATCCAAAAATCCATATTGCGCTCATCGTATTTCCATACGAGACGCTCTCCCACTTGACGCATTCTCTCAGTGCTTTCTAAAATTTCCTCCCCAAAAGTCCTAAGTTCTTGAACGTTTTCTGCACTCATTGGGGGTGCAGGTTCTCGGACTGGGTTCGGAATATGGGGTGCTGGTTCCTGATATGGGGGTGTAGGTGCCTGAAATTGGTAAGGATCTTCTAAGATCTCCCTAATATAATCATCTTGGTAATAGGGATCTAAAGGGTCCATACCTGGATAGGCTCCTATGTTCTGTATGGTTGTGTCTTCATAGATAGGGTAACGCTGCACAAAGTCCCTATTGTCATCCCACCAAGGGTCGTAATTTGGATCTAGGGGATTTGGTGCAGGTATCCTAGGGATTTCTTCTGGGTTGAAGTCATGCATCTCCACCTGGTTTTCCGGATTTTCTATCTCCATGGGTTGGTCTGGGTTTTGTGGTTGTGGGGCTACTAGTTGTTCCAGACTCGGGTCAGCAGCAGTTGTAGCTAGGATATGGAAACTGGCTAGGCTTCTATTAAGCATATCCTGTGTATGGGCATCTGTCTTTCGCTTAGCAGCTGCTAGAACTCTTTGCTGTTGCAACTTTCGCATTCTCTTCCTACGAGCAAAGGCTTCCTTACTGAACCATCCTCGTTTCTTATGAGGGAATGGCTCTTCTGACTGAGCTCTAAAAGCAAACACTCCTTCTTCCTGATCCGCAGAATACCCAGAAAGGGCAGGCTGTGATGAGGTACCTTCACTCCTAGGGGAATCAGACAATTGACGACTCATGTCTGAGGGTCCTTGATCACTCATACTGTAAACTAACAAAAAGTCAAATAACACATAACAAATAAATACAGTTATGCATATATTTCCATAATTTATTTCCTAACACAAAATATAGAATATAAGTGTCAGCAGAACACTTCTTTGACTCAGACCAGTGGCTAGGCTCTGATACCACCTTCTGTCGCAACCCCCAATCCCTTATCTGTCCCGGGAACGGGCGAACACGAACTCAGAGTTTGGTGGTATCAGTTGTTTAAATCTTGCAGCGGAATTTACATTAGGATCGTAGTTAGGAAATGTTTATCAGAGTAAAACCACCATAATTAATATTAATAAACACATGGGCAAAACCCAAGTTTCTTATTACAATACATTTATAGGGACAGAACCCTATTTTATTGAATTTAAAACATTGTTTATTAGGTAACTTTTATAGCCACTTATTTTCCAAGCCGTCAGTGCTCTCGAGCTGGCTTTTTTTCCCAGTTAGCTTTCACATTGTGTTACCTGAAACATGTTTTAAAAATATTTTGTCAGCGGGAAATACTGGTGAGTGAATCCCAGTTTAATCAAGAAACATTTTATCAATTAACACAGTATTGAGAGCGATCACATTGTTTATTTCTACACAATTACTCATTCAGTACTGTCAATCCTTGACTTGTGGGTCATATTACACATTGGCTAACTCGTTGTCCAATGGTAACGTACTGTCATTCCGACTTATTACTCGCAAGTAATAAATTTTGTATACAAAACCCCATAATACCGGCAGTAATTGAAGAACTACAAAGACTCAATCACCGCTTAATCACATTGTAAACAATTAAGGTTTTGTAAAACATTCCAAAAAGATTAACAAAAAGAGGATAAACTCACATTGCTATCTTAGATTTCACTTAAGGGTTTCCTGGATAAAATCTATAATTTATACAAATGTACATTGGTTAGCATCATAACCCTTTGAAAATATTAATGATACCCTCCCCGAGACGGCATTCCAATAACTACGTCGGGCATAACTACGACAGTTATTACGGAACCCTAAATCAATCGGGCAGCGTAACTATTATGAAACTGGGGTTATAATACTTACAACGGAGCAGAACCTCGCTAATTAGGGGTATAATACCCAACTATAATGCCTCTATTTCAGAAAGTGAGATTGAGAATTTAGAAATGAACGAACTGAATTGAAACCCGAGGCCTCCTTTATATAGTTGCTGATATTGACTCTCACGCGGCCCGCGTAAGCGTAGCCATAGGGCTATGCGGCCCGCGTCAACATATGGTCAACGTATAGCTGATCCGGATCACTACCTAGCTTCGACACGATGATGACACGTGTCATCACCGGGCTGCGCCACATTTTGGGTCTCACGCGGCCCGCGTTAACTTAAACGGGGTCTTACGCGGCTCGCTTGAACTTAAGAAGTCAACGAAGTCAGGTTCTAGCCCTTATACCGCCCGCGTAAGTGGTTAAGGTGGGTCTACGTGGCCCGCCTTAACTTACTGTTTTCAGATTTTATTTATTTTAAATGTTATAACATACTTCGGGCTCGGTTTTCACATATGGAGAGTAATATAAGACATATTGTGACATTATAAAATATATTAGAGTGTTAGACATATTATGAGGGTGTCAGTTTTACCGAGGGTTGTTACAGCAACCATAGCAGGTTGCTTCATTTATGTCTTGGCACTCCAAAGTTTTGTGCCCTTCCTTATTACAAATTCCACAAGGCTTAGCTTGTGAATCTAAAGTGCCTTTCCCTTTAGTCGTCTTCTTTGGGAATCGAGTCTTTATATGTCCTTTCTCGCCACAACCATAGCATGTGGCGTCTTTCAAGTCCTTGCATTCATGAGTCTTGTGATCTGTCTCCTTACAGATGCCACATCCCCTGTTCTGTTCACGGAAACATTTTCCGAAGTGCTACTTCCCGCAGGTTTTACATTTGGGTTTTGCCTCATTTGGCTTGGACTGGTTATAGTTTAAACCGGTCTTACCCTTTTTGTAACCCTTATTTGGGGTATTATTGCACTTTCGCTTATGATCATTTAATACTCGGTCCACGGCTTTGTTTACGACTGTATCTAACATAGACTGTAACTCAGTGCCCGTTAAGTTCAACCTTGCATTATTATTCTGATCAACTGGATGATTGTGGGCTTCATATGAATCAGTCATGGTGAAGTTTTAAAGGCTACAAACCGAGTAATAATAACTTATTTAATTATATAACGAATCGTCGAATTTGATGTTTTAAATAGCCATGGTGTAAATAAATCATACAGGCCGATAGATAGTATAAAATTTATTTTGATTATGTTTTGCCTAGGTTTTTAAATAAACCGTCTTTGGCGTTTAAACGGAATCTAATCCTTTCATTCTTATTAGACAGGGGACATAAGTCACAACTGTCAATGTCGTACAGACATTTTATATAGCGCAAAGGCTTGTCTCAAAGGACTTTTTGGATGGCACAAAAGGCCTTGTCATATAGACAATTTAAAACATAATCAACGATCCTTTGGATCAGAAAAATTTCATAGTTCATTGCCTTTTGGCAGGAAGTTATGAAATAAAACCATCTTTGTCATGAATACATCTTTGCCCGTAGGCTTACATCTCAAATGGATGTTTTGATGTTTACATCATGTTCGACGTTATTAGCCATGATTCATATTGATCATTTAGGCTAAATAAGGGGGTTTGGAAATTCCCCATATAAAGATGACAAGTGTGATTTTATCGCATCACTGTTGTCAGGAGTGTTAACATGTTTTCAGATGTTAACAAGGATCTGAATCTCTTTTAAACAGGTTTTACCATCATAGCTAGGTCTTTAATGACATTCAAGCTAGGTTATACCCTTTAAGATTCTTTTTAACATATATATACTGGCAGATCAATTACAAAAAAGGAATGATATTTTGATTTATTTCATATATTATATTCATATATAATGATAAAAATGAAATTTAGATAAAACATTCCAATGATTTTAAAAGAGGTACAAAATTGCCCTAAACGGGACTTGAAAGAAATAATGTTGTCCGCGAAGGGACTAAAAGATAAATATGTCCTTATAAGGACTACTAAGGAAACGATCATCAGCAAAAGAAGTTTCTTCTTCACTTTATTTCTGAATGTTTTCTCATTAGTTGCACGTTTATCCCAGTCGTGGTATGAAACTTAGCATTTCTTGGCTTCTGACGGGAAGAATCTCCATCCACGGCTTCTTTACTTGACGTCATATTCAAAATATATAAAATTGAAAGAAAAAGTTTTCTGAATAGGGATGAGAGTATTCCTATGTTAAGTCTAGACTCAGAAGGTCAAGGAATGTGCTACTGAGTCATTGAGATTAAACACAAAAGGCTGGTGTTTGATTCACTCAATGTTGGCTCTGATACCAACCTGTCACACCCCGATATTTCCACGTATTACCGGTGGGCCCGATGGGGAGTATCGTGACGTAGTTGATATCATCATAGTCAATAATCACAGTTTAATGCACAGCGGAAGTCTAAAGTAAAATATATTACAAACCGAATGAAAGTATCAAGTATTACAAACGGAAAGTAATAAGATCCACAGGCGGATCAAATAAAGATAATATTGTTCAACAGATTTTCAGGTGACAAAGCTTGCAAGATTTCGTTATTTATTCACCGGGAGTAGCCAGCCTATTTCGTTTAGGTACCTGCACTTAACCTTTTTGGAAAATACGTCAGTTTTCACTGGTAAATACAATTAACCAACTCATTTTGAAAATGGTTTATGTAAATTGATTTAAATGCACAAGGCACAAATAATCTTTTATAACTTGGGATAATTATTTAAATATAAACTTGTAAAAGAATTACATGTTTGTTATACGTTCAGTAGCCCGGGCTGAATACCGGGTTAAAGATTAATAGACACACCATATAATATAATCCCGCGGCGAGTTATTCTCGAACAGGCGGTTATATCTTTTTATGTGCACTGGTAGGTGTATGCCTACACCCCGCGCTTAAGTCGTGGCCATTTCTTTGAATGATGCCAAGGATATCTGGGACATGGTCATTAACCCCCCAAAGGCTTTAATCAAACAAAATAGTTTAAACGGGTCATCTCAATAAATTAACCTTCATATGATTAAAAATTCAATGCCCGACCAAGCGGTATTTTATATACCATACCCCAAGCCCGTATAAGGGAAAATAAGTTAAAAGTATTTACCTGAGCAAATCTATACAATTTATCCCAGCCGTATACAATCAAGCAAATGCAGATAGCTTTTACTGGGCTCCTAAATCTGGAATGAAGGTTTTTATAACCTATTAGATTCCTAACGGGTCTTACTTAAGTTTAAACTTAGACCGGTTAGTTTTAAACGGAGATATACGGTTCAAAACGCATGATTAATCGAAGACCGGAATAGAATGTGTTTTAGACCCGACAAGCTTGAAGACTTGTTTAATATGGGTAAACTAAACACCTTCTGGATTTTGAGATAAAAATGATAAGGTTTGACCCGTTTCGGTCAATTTATGTAAACTAGTTACATAAACCGAACCGAACGCGAAAAATGCATAACGGGTAACCAAATGAGTCATGAACAGGTTTCCTAAGTTAATATGCCTTAAATATGTTGTGATATCAGTAGGATACCTTCCATTATGCCCAAAACGAATTTAAACTCAAACTATGCCCCGTAGGGGTATTTTGGTCATTTTAAAGTTTGTAAGAGAGTTTAAATATTAATCTGAGTTTCAGGTCTGATATAATCAGTAAAAATATTTATTTTTATAAATCATAACAGTAAGGTATTGCATATATGTGAAATTTATCTTTTATAACCAAACTATGCACCGTAGGGGCATTTTGGTAATTTCACATAAGCTTTAAAGCTCAAATCTGGAAATCTGGGTTTAAAACTTTTGCTTACTGTTAAAGTATAAAAATTTACTAAAAACATCAGTAGGTATTAAGTCTTATATGTTAAAAATGGTTTTAATACATACTATGCGCTTAAAACGCGTAAAAGTCGGTTTTAAGCGATTTTCGGGTTAAAACAGGAAATCTGAGTTTTTGGTTAGTTTGTAAAGTTCAAAATATTTTATTTATCATATAAAATCAGTAGCAAAAAGTTTGGTATCAAAATGTTATGTAAAACTCATTTTATAAGCTAAAAGGGCATAACCGACAATTACCGAACCAAGGTGGTAATCCTAGGTTATGACCAGTTTAAAAATTATTAAAAATCTTCAAAAATCTTAAAATATTATATTACATCAGTAGGTAAAAATTTTGGTGTCAAAAATTGGGTCTAGATAGGCTTTATGCTAGTTACGTCGTTAAATTAATAAAAAGCTTTTCAATTACGATATTGAGCATAACTCTTAATCTAGACCTCAATCTGATGTGAAAATTTAAGGACATGTTTATAATTCAGTAGCAAAGATATTTGTCTACTCACATTTCCAAAAATCTCATTTTTAGGTCAAAAGGGCATTATGGTCAACATTTAACAATTAACGGAAACATGCAAATGAATCAGATAATTAAGGACCTATGTTGTATAATCTCAGGGGGTTAAACTAACATGTAATATGGTCCTAAAGGAACCTTAAGGCATATCTAAAACAAGCTGATTCGGGTCAGAACTGAAAGTCAAAGCAAAAGTCAACTTTTGCGACTTTCGGTTGCGAACCGAGCCTATAATCAAAATTGTCAGGTGGAACATGTTTAGACATGTTCTTACATTAATTACAAAGTTATATAAGTGATAAAACAGGTTTCATGGCTTCTACATTGCTAATTATGGATTTATTTGCAAAATAGCTTCCTGTTGACTTTTTTATGATTAGGTTTGACCCGACATTTGACCAAGTTAGGGTGATAATCAGAGGGTGCCCTTTTAAAGGTTTATTACCCACATAATTACCAACTCATAGCTACTTTTAATTTGACTAATCACTGGACCATTAGTGATTAATCACTAAGTCAAACCTTAATTACGACGGTTTTGACTTTAGGCTATTAAACTAATAAAACACAATTAAGAAAGGTTAAGGACACTTACAAAGGTCCTTAGCACGAAGTTAGAACTTAAGGAAGCTTGCTTGCTGATCAGAAAGCTCCAGAGAATTGTTTGAAGTGCAAATGAAATGAGCAAGGACAATGGTTGCAACAAGAAGCTCTTATATAGGGACTTAGAATGCATGAGATCACTCCAACTAAGTCTAGGATTGATCCCAGATCTGTACAAGTGCCACCTATGCATGAAATACCATTGGAGCAGCCCCTGGTATCGAAAACAAGGCTTCTATGGCGGTGCAACAGGCTGATACAGGCAACTGTCCAAAAATCTGGTCGCTGGCACTTTTAGGCGGGCCGCGTAAAGGTTGACTTGCCTTTACGCGGGCCGCGTGAAGGCTGATCTCCGGTCACATCTTTCCCATATTTGCATTTTAGGTCCCTGGTCCTTCCAATCTTTATTTTAACTTGTTTTTATTACATTTTCACCCCCAAACTTGACCTTTAAGGACTCCAAGTCATAAATAAACTTCGTTAAGTCCCCGGCTAGTTATATGATCACCGAAAAGTCTCAAATTGTAACGTTGACGCTTTTAACCCCTTACTTACGAATGTTAGCGTATCTTTCTCATACGTTATCGAAACCTTGTGAAATTTTTATCACTCCTTCTCGGGAGCATAATTAATCGTTACAAAGCTTCGGGTTCGATAAATGATCACTCAGAGGTATAAATTAAACATGTTGACACATTTAACCCTTGTAGTTTGTAATCTTTCACTTTCTTCCACAAACGGTTTCATATGATTT
Organism: Helianthus tuberosus; assembly: GCA_030545235.1. Lineage (NCBI taxonomy): Eukaryota > Viridiplantae > Streptophyta > Magnoliopsida > Asterales > Asteraceae > Helianthus > Helianthus tuberosus. The sequence goes on along the minus strand of CM060370.1, from coordinate 195,302,666 downwards.
ATAATTCATTCGTTCAAGGGTATAAACGTCGTGTAGGGTTGTTGAAAGGCATAATTATCAATCATTGACACTTTGAATCCTTTTACACACATACTTTCTTTGTTTGTCAACATCAGTCCTTCTAACATAATTCTTTACACGTTTAAAGTCCGTGACACGTGTCGATATTATATTGGACATGAATTTACGAGGTGTTACAGATTGTCACCCGATCGACCGGCCACTCGAACGGATTGTCACACGGTCGACCGGCCACTCGAACGAATTGTCACCGATCGATCGGCAACTCGATCGGATTGTCACCCGATCAGAGTGTCGTCCGATCCAATGATACTTCACACCGTTTTACGCGTCGCTTATCGTTTATGCTATCATAACTGTTCAGGCTAATTCTCGCTTTAAGCGCTCCCTTCAATCCATCATCGCTACTGCAATGCGGCATCTAATCTTCACCTTAGCCGAATATAACTCCTGAAGAAACAACATTATACACTGTATATCATCATACAAATTAAAAGAGACTTTAATAAACTTTTTAATTTGTAATTCACATATCGAAAAGCTGTCAATCATGTAATTGAATGTAATTAGGCATAACATATATGTTTAAAAATCATAAAAAGACGACTTAACACAAAAAGGACCTCGTCATACACACACATTTAACAAAATGCCCAAAATCTTGTGTTTTTTAACATGATGACACTGATCTAGCAAGAGTCATAACTCGTAAGGATGCATTTATATACAGCTTGACCTAAAACAATCAGAAAGGGAGCTTATATTTCTTATGTAACAATGGGTAGTCTTATATACCATTTATATAAAACCATAGAGGGTACAACAAGCACAGAGAAGTACATTTTTCCGAAGCCATTAAGAAATTATGTGAAAAGTTGTCTCCACAAACCTTCTCAGTTGGTGTATCTGAGGCATCTTCCTCTGTCTTGACCATTTTTAACCAATCTGTAATCAATCAAACAAAACAACAATTACTAGTAAAATATAAACACTTGGACCCATAGCTAAGTCTAGGGATGAGCTTGGTACGAAAGTACCGGTACCAAAATTACCGATACCGAAAATCGCCAAAAATGGGTACCAGTATCGGTACCGAAAATGCTCGGTACAGTATGTTACGGTACCAGGACGGGACCACTATTTGAAGGTAAAATTCGGTTAAATACCGATAACCATTACTAAACTCTAAATCCCTAAAAAGATAAAACCTAAAGTCAAACATCTAAAAGCTAAAAATTAAATGATAAAGCTAAACCATAAACTTTAAAAATTAAACCCTAAAAACTAAACCTCCAAAAAGAAAAAAAAACACATATCAATAGTTATATTAGACGATATATATTCCTGTATAGGCCCAGCCCTATGATTGTTATAGCCGGCCCTAATGTTGTTACCCTAGTCTATATATATATAGATCATATGTTTCTCCTATGTAATCACAATCATATTAGAATCAATATACAATATTTTACCAAGTCTATCTTGGTATCAGAGCCTAGGGTTTCTCTACCCTACCTCTGCCGCCAGCCCCACAATTTTCTGCAGCCGACAGACACAACCTGTCCAGTTTTTTGTTTTCTGCCATCACTCACAATGGCCAACCAGCTTACAGCCTTCACCAATGCTGAGAAAACCACACATAATTCCCATAAGTTTGGGTTCACTTTATCTCCTACAAACTATGGTCATTGGAAGCTCATAATCCAACCTTTTCTTGTCACACACTCTCTTTACGGGTACGTTGATGGAAGCATCCCCTGCCCTACAGCAACCATATCTTCTCAAGGATCGTCTGGAAAAGACAATGCTATTACTACTACCATCACTCAGCCGAACCCCAATCACCAGATTTGGCTCTGTAATGATGCACACGTACGCATGCTAATTCTTTCAACCATCTCAGAGCAGTTAATTCAACATGTTCAGGGCTCCACCTCGCGTGAACTTTGGCTTGGCCTTGAAAAAGCTTATGCCCCACATACGTCTTCCAGAGAGTTCACTCTAAAAACACAGCTGATGAAGATCCAGATGAAAGGCGATGAGACATCTGCTGCATATCTTGCTAGGGCACAGACGTATGCAAACGCCCTTGCAAATATTGGCCAGCCAATGCCTGAAAAAGATTTGGTTATGTTAGTCGTTGCAGGTCTTCGTGCGGAATACAACAGAGTCAAACAAAGTCTTCTTCACAGCCAATCCACGGCTGTTTTTTCTGAACTTCCTGGTCTCCTTGCAGATCATGAATTTCTTATCCATAAACCAGCCCCCGAACTTGCACCTGCTCATGCCTTTACGGTTGCCACAACATCTAGCCCCACTTCAGTTCCGGATGATACAGTGGCTGCTATTCAGCAGCTTGTTTCCCGTCTTGGTTTTCAGCTACAACCATCTTCTGGTTCATCCCACACAACTACACCTCAAGCCTTTTATACAAACCAGGGTGGACAATCCAATTACTCTCACGACCGTGGCAACCGTGGCGGTCGCGGTGGTCGAAACAACACCTATAATCGGAGCCAGGGAAATCGAAACACAGGTCAGTTTAGTTGGGCTTCTGACCAAACGTTGTGTATGGTACTTGTAACAGGTGTGGAATCGGACATGTTCCCTCCCAATGCCCAAATAGAGATCCATCCACAATCCGCAACAGACAATCAACTGCCAACTATGCGGAATTTCAGTCACAAACCTCCACTACCTATCTTTCGGACACAGGAACCAATGGCCACTCTTCGGTAGATATGTCAGGTTTTGATTCTGCTGAGCCCTACTTTGGTGATGAAAGTCTTCACGTTGGTAATGGTATGGCTTTACCCATTTTACATATTGGTTCCCAAATAATAACCTCTCCAATCAAAACTTTTTATCTAAAAGATATCCTTCATGTTCCCACACTCAAAAGAAATCTTCTGTTTGTACAAAAATTTTGTCAAGATAATAATGTTTACTTTGAATTTCATGCGACCTTTTTTTCTGTGAAGGACAAGTATACACACACTACCCTCCTCACGGGTCCAAGTGAAGGTGGACTCTACGCCATCAAGTTTCCAATCAAACAACCCATTCCTAAGGTCGCTTTTTCAACCACTCGTGCTACAACAACCACATGGCATCAACGATTCGGGCATCCGCACTCTCAGTTGTTCAAGACTATGCTTTCTAAATACCGTCTCCCTGTTTCTGCAAAAACTTTTAATTTTCATTGTTCTTCTTGTTCTGTTGGAAAATCTACCAAACTACATTTATTATTGTCTGAATATAAAAGTACTCATGTTTTGGACCTCGTTTTTTGTGATGTTTGGGGTCCAGCCCCTGTGACTTCGTGTGATGGATATAAGTATTTTTTGCTATGTGTTGATCATTTTTCTAAATTTATGTGGTTGTTCCCCATGAAACAAAAATCTGAGGTGTTTGGAATTTTTAAACAATTTGTCACTATGGTCGAACGTCAATTTTCCACCAAACTTAAAACTATCCAATCCGATTGGGGAGGAGAATTTCGAAGTCTCTCACCTTTACTTAATTCCCTTAGCATTATTCATCGCCTATCTTGTCCCCATACCAGTGAACCGAACGACATCGTTGAACGACGACACCGTCATGTCATTGAAACTGGCCTTACACTCATGGCACAAGCTCATGTCCCTCAACGTTTCTGGTACTATGCCTTCGAAACAGCTGTTTATTTGATCAACCGAATGCCCTCTCGCACACATTCCTCAACCTCTCCCTTTGAATATCTATTCAAACGTCCACCTGATTTCTCCTTCCTGCGTGTCTTCGGTTGTCAATGTTTTCCCCATCTTGGACCCTACAATCCACATAAAATGGATTTTCGTTCCACCCCTTGTATTTTTCTCGGTTACAGTACCTCTCATCATGGTTACCGTTCTTTTGACCCTCTCACCGAGCGCATTTATGTCGCTCGTCATGCTCGGTTTCATGAACACATCTTTCCTTTCACTACTCCCACATCTCACTCAACCACACCTCCTACCCCACTTTCCAACCCCTATGTTTCCTCTTAACCTAATCCGTCCATTCCCATAACCCAAATCAGCCCAGCCCCAGCCCAATCGACATCCCAATCGACACCCCAATCAGACCAGCAACCTTTCACCTCGACACCCTCATCTCCGGTCCACAATGCCTGTCCCGACCCAGACCCAAAACCTGCTCAAACCCAGCCCACAGTACCGGACCAGCCACAAACCCAACCCACTTCTACTACCACCTACTCCCGTCGGCCCCAAACTCATCGCACTACTCTTCAACCAGCATTTGACCGCTACCAAACCACCACTGAAACAACACCTGCTTCAACCGACACATCCGCGGCTGCTACAAATCAGCCACCTCAACCCCGTCCTCGACCACCAAACCTCCGCCAAAATCCAAAACAAACCAACCCTTTTAAACCCACCTCTTTCCATACATCCACTACTACACCCGACCCATTACCTGATTCTGAACCTACCTCCTTTACCATTGCCAATAAAGCATCTCACTGGCGTAAGGCTATGGCAGATGAATACACTGCACTTATTAGAAATGGTACTTGGTCATTGGTTCCTCGTGCTCCTAATACAAATATAGTTGATTGCAAATGGGTGTATAAGGTTAAACGGAATCAACATAGGGCTGTTACACGCCACAAGGCGTGTTTGGTTGCTAAGGGTTTTAATCAGCAGGCGGGCATTGACTATACTGATACATTTAGTCCAGTGGTAAAATCTACTACTATACGGGTTGTTCTTTCATTGGCAGTTACCCGTGGTTGGCCTTTACGTCAGCTGGACGTTCAGAATGCCTTCTTGCACGGTGATTTAAAGGAGACGGTTTATATGAAACAACCACAGGGATTTGTTGATCCTAAAAAACCTGATCACGTGTGTCTTCTACACAAGTCCCTTTATGGCCTCAAACAGGCACCTCGAGCATGGTTTGAAAGACTCTCAGCTGCATTGACTACTCTGGGCTTCAGGTGTAACACCCCGTGTTTCTGAAGTCAAAGTCAAAGTACAAGTCAAAGTCAAAGGGAGAAAATATTTGCTAATTATGATCTGTCACTCCTTGCTCAATTACTATTTTGACTTCTTTGACTTATAGATAATCTATTTTATTTATCGCATTAGCTGTATTATGTGGAGTACTCTAAATAATCGAGGTTTAATCGCATATTAATCATTAATCGACCTAATCAATCGCGCTAGCAAATCGAATTTATGGTATTTGTTTATATGTGTGTGTGCCTTTATGTGTTACTTGTGCATGTTTATTTATGTTTTGTTATGGTGATTAATCGAAGCGCAATCGCAACCCAATCGCAATCAAATCGCAATCGCGGAACGCAAGTGAAATAGAATGATTGTATGTTAGATATAGTAGTTGGGATTAAAAGTAATTTGATTAGGAAACTCTATCATATCGCATCACTCGCAATCGCAATCGAAAACAACGAAACTCGTCACGCCAAACACTTGAACCAGGTGCCAGCCGACCGGACAGTCACCCGAACGAGGTGCCATCCGACCGAGCTGCCACCGGGGCGAGTTACCATCCGAGCGACCAGCCCCATCATCCCCTTTCCTCTTTGGGAAATCCTATAAATACCCCTCACTTTCCACTTTGGGAAAGTATTCAGCTCACCCTTGCTCTCCACTCGTTCCAGTCACCTTTTCTTCGATTTCTCGTGAATTTCGGTAAGATCTCAACCTAAATCTCGTACTTTCTTAATCTACACACAAATCTACACCTTTCTATCTTTTGAATCTTAACTTTTAACCGAGAAATCACTAGATTTGAGGTGTTCTAGGATGATGTCATCATGGTGTTCTTAGGAACTTCATGTTTTGGCCTCAACCCACCAAGAACAACTTAGATCTAAAAGATTTCCACACGAATAAACAAGATCTTGCATAGATCTGAACATATTCACGGTGGAAAAGGATTGAAAGAGGGTTTCTAACTTTCTTTCAACTCTTTTACACTCAATGTGGTCTAAAACCGGTAGAATCAGAGCTTGTTCTAACCTTCTACTCATTCTAATGTGTTGTGTTGGTTCAAGATCTGGATTCCACCCACGAGACCACCTATTTCGGGATAAACAATAACAACCATTTTGAAGCGAGTAACTGGTTGAACTTGGGTGATTCCTGTTCGATCAGGACACTAGGGTCTAGATGGAGATTCTGTTGGTTAACACGTTATCAAACCATCTCGAACAAAACGCAAACACTCAAACAGAAACAAGTGTTAGAACGACCAGACGTCGGGACGGACTACTGTCCGACCGAACTGCTGTCCGGTCGAACATCACTTGGTTCTATTCTTAACCAACTCTCAAAATGATTAAGGATCTAAATGTTGAAACGAACCACCACCCGGTCGAACTACAACACGGTCGAGTGCCTGTTCGGTCGTGTGACATTTGGAGACTTAGCCAATTTGTCAATAACTCGTTCGAACGGATTGCTATCCGGACGGTTCGTCCGATCGAATGACACACTGTGGGAACTTGTTTTCAAATGAGGTACCTTGCCAGTCGGATCGTCGTCCGACCGGACTGCCGTCCGATCGACCGGCCTGAAAGGTAAAGATACTTCATTGTTTTCAAATGCTACAACGAAAACTACAAAAGTCAAGCCATCATACACAAACACGTCCTTCCTAAAGGAAGAAGAAATTCACTTGAAAGGTCACCCGACCGAATGACCATCCAAACGGACTAACGCCCGTTCGATCGACCAGCTGTCCGACCCACTTGCACTATGTATCGTTTTACGCGCTGCTTATCTTTTATGCTATCATTCTGATCAGGCTAACCCTACTCTCTAGCGCTCCCTTCAATCCATTACCTCAATCGCTGTGAGTATACTCGAACCCTTTTTGCTTTACGCACTTTTGGGTGTTACATATGTTACTTATTCTAAATCACATCGACACACTACACAATATTTTAACGCTAACCGTTACTGCATGTTTAACGTGATTCGATGATTGCTTGTTTGTAATGTTAACACTTTGATTGCTGTCTACCTGCCTTAGCAACGATAGTACTATAGTTTGGACTCAGCACCTGTTTTCTCAGGGGTTGTTAAGGACAATTTACTTGCATGAACACAGTGGTGAACATGTATTGTGAACTGCTCTGCGGTCAACCCGCAGTCATTGGTATTGATAGGATCTTGGTTGATAACTTACTTGCATCACACAATACGTAGTACATGCTGGTTATGCGTAAACAATTTCGAACTCTATTATGCTATATCAAACTTGTATGCTCACCTTTACACTATGTGTATTGACATTTACTTTAACGTATGTGACAGGTGTTTAGGATGCTTTGCTTGTTTGCTAGCTTTTGCGGAAATCAAGTTAGGAAAGAGTCTAGAAACAAAGACGCTTATTTTAATTGAATTCTGAATTATCGGAACATGTTTTGTTTGAAGAATACTTTGTCTGTAATAACTAGATTATCTCATGGGTCATGGTATGGGACATGATAATTTAAACTATTTGGTAATATTAGTTGTTATGGAATTTCTTTGAACAATCTGTTTCGCTCAGTGCCGCGCCCCGATGTTTCCGTCATCGGTTGAGGTGTGACAGATTGGTATCAGAGCCATAACTATAGGGAACTAGGCAAGACTCGACCTAGTCCGGGTCGATGTCTTAGAAACGACCTAGTCTATAGCTAGGAACCCACAGACCGATTTGTTCAAATGGGATGGTACGAGCTTACCTACTGTTCCTCACAAATTCTCGCTTACGCTACACTATCACTGCACTCTAGATTCTCAAAAAGGAACATGTGATTTTGTTAAGAATAGGTGTGAAAACCGCAAACTCTTGACTAAATTGCTTGTTCAGCCTTCAATTTTTATCCATAAACGGGAGAAATTTGCGTCAAATCAGGAGTGAAATCCATACTTTGACACATAAAACATCCTTAGTTTTATTTTAAACAGGAACAAAAGTTGTTAAGATAGGGGTGAAATCCGAATCTTGACGACTTATTCCGCCTTATTGGTTTTACAAAAATCTCACCAAAGCCTCGACGGACTCCAACGACTTGAAGTCACACCGGAACTGGAAGGAAGTGTGTCAAAACACCCGGAATTGAGGCAAGAACACAATTCCGAAGGTCAAAATATGTACTAAATGTTCTTGTGAATAGTCGAATCGCTTTGGGAAGTCCATATCTAAACAGCCGTAGACGATCTACTTTCGATTTTTATGTGATTCGATTCTGATCTCGCAATCGCTAATCTTGGTAATTGTTGTATTTATATATAGCATTTATGTGTTTTATGTGGTTTTAACTGTCTATGTGTTGTTTTTGGAAATTTATTCACTTTTCGCTTTAGTCAACACACACAAACCGCACCGCACATCTACCCCAAATGCCGTAAATCGATGATAACTGTGGATAGACACATGCTAAATTATACGCTATACTATACTACTCGCTGTGTATGCGCTAATCGCAATCGCTGTTTTCGAACCTCGCAAACTGTGAATGATAGGTTTCAGTATTCTGACCGCCTCTAATGCTTATATGCTTCGGTGCTTTAGGACTTTGTGCTCTATGTGATTATGTGTTTCTGTGCTTACGTGAATCTATGGTTATGTGCCTAAGTGCTTATGTGATTGTGTGACTTCGATATGTTCCTAAGCTTTAGTAATACTAGGCGTGTGAGGTGAGAATTCGATTTTATTATGTCTGAGTCCTAGGACGATGTCTGTTGCAGACAATGTCGTCATCTGGATCCCGTCATACCCGCGCTGCTCTTCAGCACCAGAAAGACAAACGCCTCGCCGCTATCATCACAAAGGAAATGGAAAAAACCGTACCCCAGATCGTGAGTGAGATCTATGAAAACATGAGCAAGTCGTCAGAGGAATCTCGAGTTGATACCCCAAAGGCTGCGTTCAGTTTCAAGCAGTATAAGGCATGCGGACCGAAAGAGTTTACCGGCGAAGATGGTCCAACGACCTTGTTTCAATGGTTCGACTCAATCGAAGTCACTCTACGACAGAGCGAATGTCCCGACAATCTCCGCACGCTAAATGCTACCGGCGTTTTCCAGTCTCGCGCCTTAGACTGGTGGACGGCCGAAAGAAACAAGCGAGGGAATGATGCAGCTTACGGTTTAACCTGGGAAGAGCTAAAGGAAGTCATCCTGGAGGAATTCTGCCCTCCTCATGAGCGCCAAAAGTTATAAGAGGAATTCTGGCATATGAAGCAAAAAGATGGTGACAACGCTGCCTTGACTGCTCGTTTCAAGCAGCTCAGCATTATTTGTCCCGATCAAGTCAAGAACGCAGAGATGACAATCAAGAAATACATCTGAGCTCTGCCGGATTGTGTTGCAGACTTCGTGCATGCTGCTAAACCTGCCACCATCGAGGAGGCCTACTTTCTTGCCGCTGAAATAAACGACAAGCGAGTTAAGGCCGGTGTCTGGGATAAAGCTCCCAAGAATCTGCACCAAGCTACCACTGCACCAACCACCGAACCCGCTCCCTCTGCAAGCAACAAGAAGAAGAACAAACGAAAGAACAACAACAGCAACTCCAGCAACAAGAACTGTGCTGTCACTACTGCTGCCCCATTCCAAGCTGTAACAGCTCAGCAGCAACCACAGCACCGACAAGCTACAACACCAGTTACTCAAGCACTGCCTGCGAAGCGTGCTTACACTGGTCCTCATCCTGCTTGCCCAACCTGCACCTATCTCCAGCAAGCACTGCCTGCCAATTCTGTGTGCACTGCAACATGTACGGCCATTTCACCACCAACTGCCGAACAGGCCCACGTCCTGCTATCGCTCCAGCTCCTACTCAACAAGCTCTACTTACTGCTCCTCAAGGCCAGCAAGCAGCTCTGGCACCCGCGATCAACGCCAGGGTTTGTTTTGCTTGTGGCGATCCTAATCATTTCGCCAACATGTGCCCTAACAGAGTGGTGAAGTAAGAGCCACAACAGCAGCAGCCGCAGCAGCAACAGCAACAACAAGCAGCACGCGCCCGAACTTTCAACATCAATGCGCGTCAAGCTCAAGCCGACAACAACGTGGTTAATGGTACGTTCCTTGTGAATGGGTTATATGCATCGTGTTTATTTGATACTGGAGCCGATAACTGTTTTGTGTCATTCGAATTCGAGAAACTCCTAAATCGAAAGCACTCCCATCTACCCTCGTCATTTGAAGTCGAAGTCGCTTTCAGGAAGAACTGTCGCAGTCAATTCCGTTCTTCATGATTGTACTCTTGAACTCAACAATCACATCTTTCCAATCGATCTTATTCCGATGCAACTCGGAAGTTTTGATGTCATAGTAGGTATGGACTTCCTACGGGAAAACCATGCTGAAGTCGTATGCTTTGAGAAGATGATTCGATTCTCGCTCGCTAATGGTGATCAATTGTGTGTTTATGGAGAAGTCGCGTCGAAGAAACTCCAACTCATGTCGTGTGTTCAGGCTAGCAAGTATCTCCGCAAGGAATATCAAGCTTTCCTGGCACACATCGTAGTAGCGAAAGAAAAGAAAGGTAGTTCTAGTGTAAACGATATCCCAGTGGTTCGGGAATTTCCTAACGTCTTTCCTGAAGAACTCCCCGGTATACCTCCAAGTCGTGATATCGGCTTTCGTATCGACCTCATTCCTGGAGCAAACCCTGTTGCTAGAGCTCCTTGTCGTCTCGCTCCATCTGAAATGCGCGAACTCTCGAGTCAACTCCAAGAATTGCTTGATAAAGGCTTTATTCACCCTAGCACCTCTCCTTGGGGCGTACCAGTCCTTTTTGTCAAAAAGAAGGATGGGTCGTTCCGGATGTGCATCGACTATAGGGAGTTGAATAAGCTGACCATCAAGAATCGCTATCCCCTGCCTCGAATTGATGATTTGTTTGATCAGCTACAAGGTGCTATGTGTTTTTCGAAGATCAATCTACGTTCAGGCTACCATCAGTTACGCATTCAAGAAGAAGATATCCCCAAAACCGCTTTTCGTACCCGATACGGCCACTATGACTTCGTTGGCATGCCCTTTGGTTTAACCAACGCACCCGTGGTTTTCATGGATCTGATGAATCGGGTGTGTAAACCATTTCTCGACCGCTTCGTCATTGTGTTTATCGATGATATCCTGATCTATTCCAGGTCGAAAGCCGAACACGCGCAACATCTACGTTTGGTTCTCGAGCTACTCCAAGGAAATCGACTCTACGCCAAGTTCTCCAAGTGCGAATTTTGGTTAGAGGAGGTTCAATTCCTCGGTCACATCGTCAATAGTCAAGGTATTCATGTCGATCCCACGAAGATTGAAGCTGTTAAGAGCTGGCTTACACCGAAGAAACCGTCTGAAGTCCGTTCTTTTCTCGGACTAGCGGGCTATTATCGCCGATTTATTAAAGGGTTCTCAAAAATCGCCGTGCCGCTTACCTCTCTCACGCATAAAGACAGATCTTTTGTTTGGGGAACTGAACAAGAAACTGCCTTCCAAACTCTCAAGCATATGCTTTGCAATGCTCCCGTCCTCGCTTTACCCGAAGGAAATGACGATTTCATTGTCTATTGCGATGCCTCGAACCTTGGACTTGGTTGTGTTCTCATGCAACGAGGAAAGGTTATTGCTTACGCATCTCGACAGCTCAAGATCCACGAGAAGAACTATACAACCCATGACCTCGAGCTAGGCGCCGTTGTTTTTGCATTAAAGATTTGGCGACACTACCTTTATGGTACAAAGTGTACGATCTTCACCGATCATAGGAGCCTACAGCACATCTTTGATCAGAAGGAACTTAATATGCGTCAACGCCGATGGGTAGAACTTCTCAACGACTACGACTGTGAGATTCGTTACCACCCAGGAAAAGCAAATGTCGTTGCCGACGCTTTAAGCCGACGAAGTTATCTACATAGCATTCCCAACCTTCATGCTCAACATCACCTCGAGACTCTCATTCGCGAAGCCCAACATGCCTGTTTCAATGAGTGCACCTTGAAGAAGGAAATAATCTACCACGATGGAACTCAGTTAGTGAATAAGTCCAACGGAATATTCCATTATCTGGACCGAATTTGGATCCCCAAACGGACCAATTTATGACAGATTCTAATGGATGAAGCCCATAAATCCTGATATTCTATTCATCCCGGTGCCGACAAGATGTACCAGGACCTGCGCTACAAGTACTGGTGGCCGGGGATGAAAAGAGATATCGCCCTCTATGTTGGAAAGTGCCTGACCTGTTCGAAGGTAAAGGCCGAACATCAAAGGCCCTCTGGCTTGCTTGAACAACCCAGGATCCCTATGTGGAAGTGGGAAAGTATTGCCATGGACTTCATAACGAAACTTCCGTGCACGTCATCAGGTCACGACAGCATTTGGGTTGTGGTTGACCGATTGACCAAATCCGCCCACTTTCTGCCAATACAAGAAGACTATAAGGTCGAAAGATTAGCCCGAATCTACACCAACGAGATCATTTGACGACATGGTATGCCTCGTGACATCATCTTTGATCGTAATGCTCGGTTTACCTCGCGTCTATGGGAGACTTTTCAAGCTGCTCTCGGTACTAAGCTAAACCTAAGTACCGCATTCCATCCCCAAACTGACGGTCAGACTGAGAGAACGATTCGTACTCTTGAAGACATGCTTCGTTCGTGTGTCATAGATTTCGGTGGTAATTGGGACGCATACTTACCTTTGGTCGTGTTCTCGTACAATAACAGCTATCATTCCAGCATTCAAATGGCACCATTTGAGGCCTTATACGGAAGAAGATGTCGATCGCCTATTGTATGGCACGAGATTGGGCACTCATAATTAACCGGTCCTGAGCTATTGCAAGAAACAACTGACAAAATCCTCCAAATAAGAGCCAACCTGCTGAAAGCTCGGAGTCGTCAGAAAAGTTACGCTGATAGACGACGCAAGCCCCTAGAATTTGACGTTGGCGACCATGTACTCCTAAAGGTATCGCCTTGGAAGGGTGCGGTCAGATTCGGCAAGAAAGGGAAACTCGCGCCTCGATATGTTGGACCCTTTAAGATTCTGGAAAGGATCGGAAAAGTGGCTTACAGACTCGAACTACCAGAGGAACTTAATAACGTCCACCCGACTTTCCATGTGTCGAACCTCAGAAAATGCCTGGCTGAAGATAATCTGTATGTACCTCTCGATGACCTCTAAGTGAACGAAATACTACACTTTGTGGAAAAGCCTGTCGAAATCATGGACCGCCAAACCAAGCAACTCAGGCGCTCACGCATTCCAATTGTCAAAGTTCGATGGGAAGGCAAACGAGGCGCAAAGTTCACTTGGGAACTCGAAAGTGACATGAAGGCGAAATATCCGCAATTGTTTGTTACGGCTGAAGCCTAATTTCGGGACAAAATTCCCTTAACAGGGGGAGGCTGTAACACCCCATGTTTCTGAAGTCAAAGTCAAAGTACAAGTCAAAGTCAAAGGGAGAAAAGATTTGCTAATTGTGATCTGTCACTCCTTGCTCAATTACTGTTTTGACTTCTTTGACTTATAGATAATCTATTTTATTTATCGCATTAGCTGTATTATGTGGAGTACTTGAAATAATCGAGGTTTAATCACATATTAATCATTAATCGACTTAATCAATCGCGCTCGCAAATCGAATTTATGGTATTTGTTTATACGTGTGTGTGCCTTTATGTGTTACTTGTGCATGTTTATTTATGTTTTGTTATGGTGATTAATCGAAGCGCAATCGCAACCCAATCGCAATCAAATCGCAATCGCGGAACGCAAGTGAAATAGAATGATTGAATGTTAGATATAGTAGTTGGGATTAAAAGTAATTTTATTAGGAAAATCTATCATATTGCATCGCTCGCAATCGCAATCGAAAACAACGAAACTCGTCGCGCCGAACACTCGAACCAGGTGCCAGCCGACCGGACAGCCACCCGAATGAGATGCCATCCGACCGAGCTGCCACCCGGGCGAGTTACCATCCGAGCGACCAGCCCCATCATCCCCTTTCCTCTTTGGGAAACCCTATAAATACCCCTCACTTTCCACTTTGGGAAAGTATTCAGCTCACCCTTGCTCTCCACTCGTTCCAGTCTCCTTTTCTTCAATTTCTCGCGAATTTCGGTAAGATCTCAACCTAAATCTTGTACTTTCTTAATCTACACACAAATCTACACCTTTCTATCTTTCGAATCTTAACTTTTAACCGAGAAATCACTAGATTTGAGGTGTTCTAGGATGATGTCATCATGGTGTTCTTAGGAACTTCATGTTTTGGCCTCAACCCACCAAGAACAACTTAGATCTAAATGATTTCCACATGAATAAACAAGATCTTGCATAGATCTGAACATATTCACGGTGGAAAAGGATTGAAAGAGGGTTTCTAACTTTCTTTCAACTGTTTTACACTCAATGTTGTCTAAAACCGGTAGAATCAGAGCTTGTTCTAACCTTCTACTCATTCTAATATGTTGTGTTGGTTCAAGATCTGGATTCCACCCACGAGACCACCGATTTCGGGATAAACAATAACAACCGTTTTGAACCGAGTAACTGGTTGAACTTGGGTGATTCCTGTTCGATCAGGACACTAGGGTCTAGATGGAGGTTCTGTTGGTTAACAGGTTATCAAACCGTCTCGAACAAAACGCAAACACTCAAACAGAAACAAGTGTTAGAACGTCCAGACGTCGGGACGGACTACTGTCCGACCGAACTGCTGTCCGGTCGAACAGCACTTGGTTCTATTCTTAACCAACTCTCAAAATGATTAAGGATCTGAATGTTGAAACGAGCCACCACCCGGTCGAACTACAACCCGGTCGAGTGCCTGTTTGGTCGTGTGACATTTGGAGACTTAGCCAATTTGTCAATAACTCATTCGAACGGATTGCCATCCGGTCGGACTACCGTCCTACCGAATGACACACTGTGGGAACTTGTTTTCAAATGAGGTACCTTGCCAGTCGGATCGTCGTCCGACCGGACTGCCGTCCGATCGACCGGCCCGAAAGGTAAAGATACTTCATTGTTTTCAAATGCTACAACAAAAACTACAAAAGTCAAGCCATCATACACAAACACTTCCTTCCTAAAGGAAGAAGCAATTCACTTGAAAGGTCACCCGACCGAATGACCATCCAAACGGACTAACGCCCGTTCGATCGACCAGCTGTCCGACCGGATTGCTGTCCGATCGAACTGCTGTCCGACCCACTTGCACTATGTATCGTTTTATGCACCGTTTATCTTTTATGCTATCATTCTGATCAGGCTAACCCTACTCTCTAGCGCTCCCTTCAATCCATTACCTCAATCGCTGTGAGTATACTCGAACCCTTTGCTTTACGCACTTTTGGGTGTTACATACGTTACTTATTCTAAATCACATTGACACACTACACAATATTTTAACGCTAACCATTACTGCATGTTAAACGTGATTCGATGATTGCTTGTTTGTTATGTTAACACTTGGATTGCTGTCTACCTGCCTTAGCAACGATAGTACTATAGTTTGGACTCAGCACCTGTTTACTCAGGAGTTGTTAAGGACAATTTACTTGCATGAACACAGTGGTGAACATGTATTGCGAACTGCTCTGCAGTCAACCCGCAGTCATTGGTATTGATAGGATCTTGGTCGATAACTTACTTGCATCACACTATACGTAGTACATGCTGGTTATACGTAAACAATTTCGAACTCTATTATGCTATATCAAACTTGTATGCTCACCTTTACACTATGTGTATTAACATTTACTTTAACGTATGTGACAGGTGTTTAGGATGCTTTGCTTGTTTGCTAGCTTTTGCGGAAATCAAGTTAGGAAAGAGTCTAGAAACAAAGACGCTTATTTTAATTGAATTCTGAATTATCGGAACATGTTTTGTTTGAAGAATACTATCTATAATAACTACATTATCTCATGGGTCATGGTATGGGACATGATAATTTAAACTATTTGGTAATATTAGTTGTTATGGAATTTCTTTGAACAATCTGTTTCGCTCAGTGCCGCGCCCCGATGTTTCCGTCATCGGTTGGGGTGTGACATCAGGGGTTCTAAGACGGACCCCTCTCTTTTTATATACTGCCACAATGGAACACTTTTGTATATGCTTGTCTATGTAGATGACATTATTTTGACAGGTAACAACAGCAGTGCAATTGATCATGTTGTTAGGGGTCTCAGTCAATCTTTTGCTATCCAAGACATGGGGTCCCTATCTTATTTTTTGGGGATTGAAGTCGTACGCACCGGGTCTGATGTCCTCCTTTCTCAGAAGAAATACATTGCTGAATTACTTGCTCGTGCGAACTTATCACATTCTAAGCCGGTTCCTTCACCATGTGCCACCAGTGTTACACTTTCTCTTGGTGATAGCCCCCCGTTTACTGATCCAGTTTTGTATAGGCAGATGGTTGGAGCATTACAGTATGTTACCCTATCTCGGCCTGAAATCACTTATGCCGTCAACAAAGTCTGTCAGTTCATGCACTCTCCCATTGAAAATCACTGGTCTGCTGTTAAACGAATTTTACGATACTTGTATGGGACGGCTGATCATGGTCTTCTCATCTCCAGCACTTCCTCTTCTGTCTTGCATGCTTATACTGACGCCCATAAATTAACAGCATTTTCTGATGCAGACTGGGCTGGTTGTCCAGATGACCGTCGATCCACGGGAGGATATGCAATCTATTTAGGGACGAATCTTATCTCATGGTCAGCTAGAAAGCAAACGACTGTCTCTCGGTCATCTACTGAAGCAGAATACAAGGCTTTGGCAAATACAGTCGCTGAATTGACTTGGCTTGAAACATTGTTGGCTGAACTTCGTGTTCCTATGAAGATACCTCCGATTTTATGGTGTGATAATTTGGGTGCTACGTATCTTTCTGCCAATCCAGTCTTCCATGACAGAACCAAACATGTAGAAGTGGACTTCCATTTTGTTCGTGAGAAAGTTGCCAAAAAAAGAAGTTATCTGTGCAGTTTATTTCCACACATGACCAGATTGCTGATGTTTTCACAAAACCTCTATCAACGGATCGTTTCCTTGTCTTGAAATCCAAGCTAAAAGTCCGGTCCCGGCGTTAGCATGAGGGGGAGTATTAGACGATATATATTCATGTATAGGCCCAGCCCTATGATTGTTATAGCCGGCCCTAATGTTGTTACCCTAGTCTATATATATAGATCATATGTTTCTCCTATGTAATCACAATCATATTAGAATCAATATACAATATTTTACCAAGTCTATCTAGTTAGATGGAGTTCTCACAAGTTTTGTCACTAAGGAAGAGTTTGCTCATGATCCTTCCCATACCTAACTAACTAACTAATAGTACAGAACTGTGGGCTTAAACACTAAACCATAGCTAAGTCAATAAGTCATGAAATAAACTAAAAAGAAGTGCAGATGTGCTTGAAGGTGAACATGTGTTTGTTGCTCGTATCACCAAAACTAACTATTAGCAACCAACCGATACACAAATACGTAACCGACTGACTATTAGCATATATGAATTCACAAAACACTATTAACGGAATGATTAAGAAACAAAATGTAAGTAGGTAACAGAATAATAAGAAAATGTAACCTGAATAATAGGAAATAGAGAAGGAAGAAGACGAAGAGATAACACCACAGCAGCAGCAAAGTTCCATCGATTCATCTTCTGGAGCTTTCATCGGTATCTGCGCTCCGGAGACGGCTTCGTTCGATAAAAAAGTAACTTAAGCCGCGTTAATAACCGGAGATGGCTCCGTTCAATGAAAAAGTAACTTAAGCTGCGTTAATAATAATTCCCATGTATAAAACAGATATGAGATTAGGTGAGGAAGGATCCACTAAAAAGTGGATTTTGCTAAGACCGTGGGTATGGTGGGGCGGAGGTCTGGGGTATGAGTTGACACGTGGCTTGGGGGGGGGGGGGGGCTTCGCTGGGCTGACCCATATTGAAGATGGTATGGTGTGGCAGGGGTTTGGGGCATGGCCAACCCAAACGAGTATTTTATATTTTTTAAAACAAAAAATTTAAATTTTTTAATGTTTTTTAAATAAAGAAAGAGTAAAGTCCTTTTTGAGTCCCTGTGGTTTGTGCATTTTAACTATTTGAATTAGGGCTGTAAACGAACCGAACGTTTAGTGAACAGTTCGTGAACCGTTCGGCGGGAAGTTTGTTTATGTTCGTTCGTTTAATAAAAACGAACGAACATGAACAAGAAATTTCGTTCGATTAGTTAAATGAACGAACATGAACAGAGGTCTCGTTCGTTCGATTGTGTTCGTGAACGTTCGGTAAGGTGTTCGTGAACGTGTTCGTGAACATTCGTTGATTTGCGTTTGTTTATTTTTTGTATGTTTGTGTTTTAATTGAAGATCTTTGTACTTTTTTATATTTTATTTATACTTCATATATTATTAAACTTTTATTTGTTTTATTACCCTAACAATTAAACTAGGAAACTCATTTTCATCTTGTTTATGCATCATTTCCCTTTCATTTCTCATTATTTACATCGGCGAATACGATCGACCTCCGTAACACAATAAGGGATTCAAGTTCGAGTGCTACTCTCTGGGCCATCTATCTTTATCCTTCGTCGCATTCGCCAAATTAATTAGGTTTGTTTCTGTTCGTGAACCGTTCGCGAACACTCTCATTTCCTTAATGAACGAACACGAACATAAAATCTCGTTCGGTAAGTGTTCATGAACCGTTCGTGAACACATTTAATTCCTTAATGAACGAACACGAACAAGGCCTTGTTCGTGTTCGTTCGGTTCGTTTACAGCTCTAATTTGAATCCAAAAACTAAACATTTCTTGATTTGTGTCCCTGTGGTTTGTATTTTTAACCCTTTGAATCCAAAACGCAAACCTCATCCAAATCATGGACTAAAAGGGTTGGATTCAAAGGGTTAAAATTACAAACCACTGGGACTCAAAGGGTTGGATGAGGTTTCATTTTGGATTCAAAGGGTTAAAAATACAAACCAGTGGGACTCAAATCAAGACAAGTTTGGTTTTTGGATTCAAATAGTTAAAATGCACAAACCACAGGGACTCAAAAAGGACTTTACTCATAAAGAAAACTACATAAAAAAATTCCTAGTGCTTATATTTTTTCTTTATCTCTTCTCTCTTCTCCAACATTAGTTCCAACTCTTTACCTGATAGGTGATCAATGGGCTGGGCTAGAAATTTCATATTATCTCGTCTTTGTTTCAGAGCATCCCTAGCTTCTTTGCTCTTCCGAATTTCGGCCCATTGTTGTTGGAATACGTTGAATGTATCTAACTTGGTTGCAATGTCTTCCAACTGATCGCTGTATACTCCCCTACGCGAGCCCGAACTCCCAACTGAAGGCGATGCCGTACCCGATCTTGATTTTTGAGCGCGCCTTTTTGCGGCATCTCTTCCGTATACAGGCCGGTTTGGCGAATCATCCAAAAAGTCCTCGAACTCTTGATCTCGTGCATCCGATTGGGCTTGGGACGAGGGTGTCCTTGACCTTTTGGAAGACGTGTTTGTCTCGCTACCACTGGGGATATTCGTCCACTTGGGATGGAACTTACAAATCTCCCAACAATGCATGAAACGGAAGTCGCTCCCCACATTTGTTTTGAATGTAACCAATGCATTTGTCACAAAGTCGGCTTCGGTTTCACCACTTTTTGGGTTTTGCTTTGCTTTATTTAAAAAAAAACACTAAATTTGGTGAGTTGCCCGCTTATCTTGGTCCACTTCGAGTATAAGCTATCGTTCTCACGATAAACCTCCCTTTCCATTTATTCATGGAATGCTTTACTAATCGCTTCTCACTAATGGCTTCTATGATGAGAATTTCCTATTTTAATCAAAACAAAATTTAATATATTACAAAGTTATATAAAAAACCACAAATATTAAAATAAGGGCTACAAAATATTTAAAAATACCTAAAGTTGGATGTTGAGATTGTTGAAGCCAAGCCCTCGCCAATGCAAGCTCTTCATGAACGACCCGTCTTTATTGTTTTCGTTTGGCGGTTTCAAGTGCTTTCTTGGCCTCGGTTTTTTCTTGTGACTTCTCTTTTTGATGGGTTTGGATGCGAAAGGACCATCGATGGGGGGTTGAGTTTCGGGGATGGTTTCGGTTTGGGAAAGGTTGATGGAGGTTGGTGAAAGGTTGATGGGCGTTTGTGAAAACGGGCTAGGTATAGAATCGTCGGTGTGAGGGAAGTTAGTATACACACGATTCGAGATATACGATGCGTAACCCACCATATCGGGCATATTGGAGTGTATTAAAAATGGAGGAGGAATTGGACGATTGGGTGTTGGACGATTGGGTGGTGGGCTAGGATTTTCTTGGAATGCCCACGGGTTGTTCGGGTCATAACCACGATTATGAGGATTCATTTTTCGTATTGTAGAATGAGAATAGAGATGATTATAGAAGAGGTGGAGTGTATTGTAGTTGGATGTGGTAAAAAAATAATAGAAGTGTGAGATTTATAGTGAAAAAATAATTTTTTTTACACATAGCCGTTGGCCAACGGTTAGCCCAACGGCTAGTTTGGTTTGGCCATTGAGAGCCCACCATGTCATATTGATAGACCCGCCCCACGTCCGGCCTTAAACTTCCGCCCCTTAGGCCACGCCCAAACCCAAGCCCACCCGGGGTGGTGGCTTGGGCGTTTTCAGCCAACCCACTCCCCAACCCACGCCCCATACCCCTGCCCCATACCCCATAGTCTAAGTTGTTTTAAAAAGGATTGTGATGATAACATATAACTCTCCAAGTAGGAAAGAACGACATTTTGGTACTAAAATAAACTATTTTAGTCTTTATAGGTAGGAGTGTGAAAATGACATGTGACACATCTTTTGTTTTTCTAAAAAATACAATAAAAAATCTAGTACAAAAAATCTAGCAAAAAAATATAGTACAAAATCTCCGATACAAAAAAATATAGCACAAAAAGTAACTTAAGTTGTGTTAATAATTATTCTCATGTATAACACATGTGTGAGATTAGGTGATACCTAACCTGATTATCCGAAACTATATATACTTATACCCACTTACCTAACCCATATGCTCACTCGAAACCCGGAAAACCTTTTAACTTTTATCTTCAATTTCCTTTTAACTTTTACTAGCTTTTTTTTTAACAGCAAACGACATTTTATTCAACACCTAAAAGTTTTGCTAATACAAAATGGTTAGTAAGCAGCAACTTAACCAACCACCACAAAATTTTAATCATCTATTAACTTTTACTAGCTTCATTACTTGAAAACAAAACTTTAATTGGGGCATAATATTATTTATATTTATATGCAATAGAATTACTTTTACTAGCTTCATTACTTGAAAACAAAACTTTAATTAGGGCATATATTTTGATGATATTATTTATATTTATATGCAATAGAATTTAAAAAGGTATTTTCTGAGATTAGTATTATAGTACATGTACATTTTTAAATACTTTAAATAATTTTGTGATGATTTAAATGTATCTTGTTTCTTGTAATTTAATTTATTGTATAGATTTTGAAAACTATAAAATTATAAAAGAAGGTAAAACATAGAAATACATGAAAGTTTTTTTTTAAATATTAACGGATAATGGGTTGGGCATGGGATTGGGATTGGGATTAGTCGTACCTGACCTATTGCCACCCCTAATTGCTTTGCTTTACTTTTAATTAGGGGTGTTGTTAAGGTTTTCTAATCGAGTTTCAGGTTATTCGAGTTTTTTTGTTATAAGAATCCTACTCGTAACCTACGAATACAGTTCGGGTATATTCAGCTCGGGTTAATTGGTATACGGGTTTCTAAATAAACGTTGCAATGCATACTTTACAAATTAACTTAACATAATTGTTAGTAAACAAAAAACATAAATTGTCAAATAAAAATACTCCCAATATGATATTTCATTCAAACTCATGCATTAAACACATATGTTAGCTAAAAATGTCATTTAAAATAAGCACAAAATGAAATCGTATAAACCAAGAAGAAAAAGTCAAATCGTATCAACCGAACCAAACATTTTTAGTGGAACAAGCAACCAATGTAACAAAACTTATACGAGGAAAACTTGTTGATTATGTATGTAGAAGTATAATTGGCATTTTTTTATGTAAAATCGAGTTAATCATGTAAACTCGAGTTCCATTTTTTTAACCTAATACTACTTTCGGGTCCCATCTTGTTTGGGTTCAGGTAATCGGGTAACAGTGTAACACCATCAGGAAAGTTTTATTCTGGTCGATTTTGAGTTTTGGTTAAAATTTCCACCTGTACTCATTAATAGACACCATATTTATAGTATTGTAATTAGTGTGTCCTTTGTATCAATTATCTCCATAAATAGGAGATTGCGTTGTATCTTTATATAGAGTTTATGGTGAATGAAAGAGATCAAGGAATTATCATTCTCTACATGGTATCACCCTAAAGATCCTCTCCGCTCTCTCTCTCGAAATCTTTCTGTTCTCTCAAACCCTTGTCGCCGCCAACCCTACTTTATCAGCCACCATTCTCAAACCTTCTCCTTCAATGGCCGACAACAAGTTGCACCCTGCTGTCACTGTCAACAATATCCGAACCTCTGTCCCTATCACTTTAGACAACGATGCCGTCAACTATAACACGTGGTCGGAACTCTTTCGAATTCACTGTACGGCGTTCCTTGTGGCTGACCACCTCAAACCTCGTGACCCACCCGCTGCTACCTCTTCGTCCGACAAGGAAAAGCAATCGGCCCCACCTGCTCCCGACTCTTGGGAACGTCTTGACGCCATAGTTCTCCAATGGATTTATGGCACAATCTCTCCCGGACTTCTAAAAACTGTCATAAAAAAGAGCACCACCGCCTATGATGCTTGGAAAGCCATAGAGAACATCTTCCAAGACAATAAAGCCACCCGCGCGCTCTTTCTCAAACAAAAGTTCGCAAACACCCGTCTTGAAAACTTCTCTTCCATGCATGAATACTGCCAAGAAATCAAGAAATCAATATCTTCCAAGACAATAAAGCCACCCGCGCGCTCTTTCTCAAACAAAAGTTCGCAAACACCCGTCTTGAAAACTTCTCTTCTATGCATGAATACTGCCAAGAAATCAAGGTCTTGGCCGATCAGTTGAACAATGTCGATGCCGCGGTTGACGAACAAGATCTTGTGTTGCAAACCATTGCCGAATTAACCGAACAATACGAAACTGTCGGTACCATACTCCAAAACACCAAGCCTTTACCATCTTTCTTCGAGGTTCGTTCTCAGTTGTGCATGAATGAAACCACTAAAGCCAATCAAGCCATTCATTCGGCTCATCAGGCCGCAACAGCCCTTCACACTCAAAGCCAAACACGCTCCTCCTCAGCCACGTCACACACCACCGCCGCCCAGCCCACTTCCGACGCTACTCGCGGTCGTGGTCGCTCCTGTGGACACGATAGGGGATGCTCATATTCCTCCCAGCCGAACCGCTCCTGGGGACAGGCTCCTCAATCGGCCCAATCTCAGCATCCATACATCATATTTCCAAATTCTTGGGCCGCTTCCCAATGGGCCTCCCTCCTAAACAACAATTACGGCCCATCGTTCAACCAACCACCCCCTGCCCTTATCCTTCCACTCCAAGGATGAATAGTTCGCAAGGAATTCTGGGCCCACGGCCGTCACAGGCCCACATGGCTACTTACAGCCCGACGTCGACCGATATTGCACAGGCTCTTATACTCTCTCTATGAGCCAGCCTTCTAATCCAGTTGGTTATATGGATACCGGCGCCACCGGCCACATGGAGCAACCAGGTATGATTTCCCCGTCTATTTTTAACACTTGCACTAAAAAGCAAATAATCGTTGGCAATGGCTCAACCATTCCCGTAATTGGACAAGGCAACAAAACTTTACCTCCACCTTTCCCGCCTTTCAAACTAAACAATATTCTTTTTGCCCCTAACCTCGTCAAAAACCTTATCTCTGTTCGTTGCCTAACGACGGACAATTTACTTTCTATTGAATTTGACCCGTTTGGTTTTCTTGTGAAGGATCTCAAGACCAAGCAACCTATCCTACGATGCAATAGCTCGGGAGACCTCTACCCTCTCACCACCAACTTCATCAAGCCTCCCTCCAACCCTACTGCTTTAGTTGCTGTTACTCAAGACCGTTGGCATCAACGCCTTGGGCACCCGGGCAATTCTTTATTGCAATCGTTAAAGACTACTTCTTTTATTGATTTTATTAAACCCAATAATACACTTTTTCAGTCTTTTGTTTTTGGCAAAAGTGTTAAACTTCCATTTTATGATTCTATGAATAACACTCATTTACCTTTTGATATAATTCACAGTGATTTGTGGACCTCCCCGGTCTTAAGTACCGGAGGTCACCGTTATTATGTATTGTTTCTTGATAACTTCACCGACTTTCTTTGGACTTTTCCTCTAACAAATAAATCTCAAGTTTACACAACCTTTATCAACTTCTATAATCATATTTATACACAGTTTGAACGCAAAATTAAACAATTCCAATGTGACAATGGCACCGAATACACCAACAATAATTTTAAACAGTTTTGTCACACAAATGGAATGCATTTTCGTTTCTCATGTCCCCACACCTCCTCCCAAAATGGCAAAGCCGAGAGAAAAATACGAACCATCAATAATATGATTCGTACTCTTTTAGCACATGCCTCTTTACCACCCTCCTTTTGGCATCATGCCCTCGAAACCGCTACCTACCTTCTCAACATTCTCCCTAAGAAATCTCAAAAAATTTTATCCCCCACTACCCTTCTATACAATGTCCTTCCAACCTACACACATCTTCGCATGTTTGGTTGTCTATGCTATCCCATCACCCCCTCCACCACCATCCATAAACTCACCAACCGCTCCAAACTGTGTGTTTTTCTCGGTTAGCCCTCAAACCATCGCGGATATAAATGTTTTGATATTTCTAATAATCAAATATTTATATCTCGTCATGTTCAGTTTGAGGAAGCCATTTATCCCTTCTCCATACAACACTCCACCACCAATATTGACTATACTTTTCTTTCCCCACCTTTACACCCTCTGTTGCAAGATTATGTCCACTCCACCCAACCCACTGTCACACCCATCAGCCCACCCCTCAATAACCTCGACCCAGCTTCAGCCGGCCCAATCCCCTTACCTCATCTCCAGCCCACAATCCTCCCTTCCTCACCACCCCCTCCTCAATCACCCAGCTCAATTGGGCCGTCTTCAGGCCCGTCCTCAGCCCACACGTTGGACCCAGCACCTATCGCCCACAATTCTCCCTCCTCCTCACATCAGACCACCCCTCCCCCCACTCGATCTCACCACATCCGGTCCCATCACAGCCGTTCTCACCACAGCCGACCCCACCTCACCCCGTCCCACAGCCACCAACCCTTACCATGCGTACTCGAGCAATGGACGGGATCACCAAGCCTAAACAACTTTTCAACCTTAACACCACGTCCATTATCCCGATTCTGAAAACTCCCCACCTTGCCTTGTCCACACCTGAATGGTATGATGCCATGCAAAATGAATTTAGTTCACTTATTAAAAATGAGACTTGGGATCTAGTACCACGTCGCTCGGACATGAATATTATTCGTAGTATGTGGCTTTTTAAACACAAATTTCGTTCTGATGGCTCTCTAGAACGGTACAAAGCAAGGTTGGTATGTGATGGTCGTAGTCAACATGTTGGAATTGATTGTGGTGAAACGTTCAGTCCGGTGGTCAAACCCACCACTATACGGACGGTTCTCACTCTAGCTCTCTCTAAATCTTGGCCGATCCACCAATTGGATGTTACCAATGCATTTCTACATGGCCACTTGCAGGAAACTGTGTACATGCACCAACCAATGGGATTTCGCCTTCGGGACTTCCCCGATCATGTGTGCCGACTAAAGAAATCCCTTTACGGCCTCAAACAGACACCCCGGGCTTGGTATCAACGGTTCACTGATTTTGTTCTTCAGCATGGATTTACTCAGTGCAAGACCGATAATTCTTTATTCATTTATCACCACAGTCATGATGTTGCCTACCTTCTAATCTATGTGGACGATATCATTCTCACCACCTCTTCTGACCAACTACGCCAACGACTCATGACCATTATTGCAGGTGAATTTGCTATGAAAGATTTGGGACCCTTATCTTACTTTTTGGTCATCTCGGTCACTAGAACAGGGGACACTCTTTTCTTATCTCAACATGCATATGCAAAAGACATAATTCATCGGGCAGGTATGGACTCATGCAAACCTGCCGCGACCCCGGCTTATAATGTCGTGTAAAGGTGCACTTTTCGTATTTTCCCCAAACCAATTTCGGATTGGGTCAAAGAAGGTCAAGATGAGCACGGTACCGGTACCGGAACCAAAAATCGTCAAATATGAGTATCGGTACCGATACATAAAATGTTCACGGTACAAATATTTGAAGGTAAATTAAGTAAAATATTGTTATCGTACCGAACCGAAAGTACCGGTACATAAAACTAGGGATGAGCACTCGGTACTTGATACTGAATTTCTCGTACCGACTTTTTCGATAACGAATTGGTAACCACTTTTTGACGTTTTCGATAGCGGTACTTTCGGTTCGGTACCGGTACCCTTATTTGGCGATTTTGGTACCGGTACCGAGCTCATCCTACCGAAAACACCAAAATGTGAGTATTGATTCGGTACCGAAAATATCAGTAAGGAAATTCAGTACCGATACCGGTACCAAGTACCAAATGCTCATCCCTAGTCATAACAAATTCCGAGTTGGATAAAAGAAAGTAAAAGTCGGCTCAGGCTAGGAATATGTCTTTGGAAGGGAAGTGAATGATTTGAACCAGTTTCAAGTTGGTTTATTAGGCTGCTCGGTGTGGGAGCCGGGGAGGGCTCAGTGAAGCCTGATTCCGTCCAGAAACACCAGCCCCTAGTTCGGTAAAGTTTTTTACCCTGGTGAAAGCAGAGCTAGCACCGATTGACAGGGAACTTGGGAGCTTTTTTTTCTTTTCTTTTTTATTTGCTTTGTGTATGTATTTGGAGGTGTGTGTATTTTGTTAGGGTTTAATTTCTTTTCTTTTGCTGGTGACAAGAGGAAGAAGAATGAGCCTTTTCTTTTGTTTGAATTTGAAAAAAAAAAGTCTTTTATGTTAGTTCTAATTTTAAATAATACACATAAAAATTTGGTTTTAATTTTTAATAAACCTTAAAGTGTGGTTTAATTTTAAAAAGGACCTAAAACTATAAAATATATTTATTTTAATTATGTAACTTTTATTTTAGTTAAAATCTTGTATTTTAAAAGTTAAAATTAAATAATATTTAAGTTTTGGGAAAACTAAGGAAATCTTGGACGTCACCGTGCAATATGAGGAAAACTGGAAAAAGCTGATGTGGCGCTGATGTGTCACACGTGGAAAACGGGACAACACCTTCCACCCTTACCAGGTCCAAACCAGTGAAAAGCTTGTGGTTACAACTTGAAGCTCGGTATCATCATCATTACCAATTCTCATCACCGCCAATTTGTTGTCTCTCTAACTCTACTACTTTCTTCGAAAGGTCCTTCTTCTCTCTCTGTGATTCTAGATCCCGTTAACATAAGTTAAAAAAAAACATAAATGTGAATCAGAGTAAGAATACATTGCTATAGGTGGACTTGAGAAATCTTACCATTTGCTCTTCAACCAGCGTTAAAAGCTTTTCATTAGCTTTTCTCTTCTCTATAGAATCCATACTACTACTACTACTACTACTACTACTACTACTACTACGACTACCACCACCACCACCACCACCACCACCACCACTACTCCTCCTGCTGCTGCAGCAGCTTTATCAAAATTGTTTATGTTTATTATTAAAGTTAGCCACATATTAAATCTATTGTATATGACATAAATTTTAAGAAAGATTTTTAAAATTAAAAAGTAACATTATTCTTTTATTTCTTATCATTCTAGATTAAGAAAACTAACATTAAATAAAACTGTGTTTGAATTTGTTTATTAAAAGTTTCCTTATAAAACCTAAGAGTGTCAATTATTTAAAAAAAATTCAAAATTAAAAAGAACAAGGGTCCAACATGCTTCCGTACATTTTTTCCGTTTTGACCAAAATATTGTCGGGTTACACCACGGGTCTTTTTACTAGGTTCTTTCACACCAAACCTAAGAAGCCATAGGTAACTCCCCTTTGGATCCTTCAGCAATATCCAGCACAACCTGGTTTCATTTCCTACCTCCGGTGTAGGGTAAAAAGAGACGGTTTAAGATTGAATATTTCTTCTTTTTAATAGAGAAAAATCTAAAAATTGAAAGAACACTCAAAAAGACTTTATAAGGAAAAGGGAAAGCTTTTTATTTCATGGTGGATGATTTACAATGGATGATATTTAGAAAAGATACAAAAGCTTAAGTAAAATACAACACACTTTTTAGTACATAAAAACTTGTTTAAACACTCGTTGAAGCTTGATGCCTTTTTTTCCTTCTCTCTTCCTCTTTTTATAGCCTCCTTTTCAAGATAAGCTCCAGGTCTTTTCCCTTGTCATCTTCTCTTCACATGCTTTTCTTAAGACATGAGCCTTCCTTGTAACTTTCATTTTGTCAGGAGGTCTTGGAAGTTGGTTCTTTATGAAAGAAAGTCCACTTATGGGAATTTGGACTTCTTTAATCATTACTTCTTCCTTAGCCACGTTCATAATTGTCTTATAAATTTGGTGGGCATGGGGAAGGCAAATTTTGACTTCATGTGAGCCTTAAAGGCTTGTTTATCTTCGTAAGATTTTTATCTAATTGTCAAGTATTTGAAAATCTTTTTTGGAGTAAAGGATTTATAAAATCCTTAATTATCAGATGTTTGACCCTCATTTTGAGAATCAATACTCATATTGTCCTTGTCTTTTTGTTTATAACATATTGGACACATATCTCTTGGATTCATACCTTTTTTATGATCCCTAAAAAAGCAAACCTTTTCTTGAGCCTGCGGACTCGATTTTATTATGCCTTTTTCTAAAAATTAGATTTTATCCTCTAAATATTTTTTGGCTGATGGTGGAGTGTTTTTTGCTGGAGAAATCATGACAGAAGAAAACATATTTTTCCCACCATATGCTCTAAATCCATTTTTAAAGGCAGCTTATAATGCTTGGAGTATAACTTTAATTCCTAATCCTCTTCTGTAATGAACGTCATTTTCATTAAAGTTATGAAAAAAATTTCTTTCAGTATTAACTGAATAAGTAAAGGCTAAATTAACCTTTTCTATCTTAATAAAGTGAAAAGTTGGATAATAAAATTCATTATAAAAATCAGGCCCTGCAGAAAAGAGTTTTAGAGCCATGACATCTTTTGAAGTAATTGTGGGATTATTTAGATAACAATCTCTAACTCCATCTTTAACCCATCTTGGTAAAAAGAAGATTTCAGGAAAATCGGGTAAAGTAAGATATATCTTATTGACTGCTCCAAAATCATACCAGTATCTTATCTCTTCAGCAGAGTTTCCTTGTAGATAATTGATTCTAGGGAAGATCCCTGTAAAATCAATATATCTTATATTTGTATTTTGAAGGCTATATAGTTCCTTCATCTTGAACCATTGTTGCTCAACATAATTTGGTTGAGTTGGCAATTCTTGAAAAATATTTTTAAATATAGAGGTTTTCCCCGTATTAGGGAAAAATGAAAAAGATTTTTCTTTAGGTTCTTCCTGATCAGAGGTAAGATCTATCGTTTGTACTCTAACTGATGAAGTGGAAGGATTATCTCTTTTTTCCCTTTTTTCTTCAGGATAAGTGAAAGAAATATCTATTCTTTCTTTTATGTGATGCTTTACTAGAAGTTTTATCTTCATACTGTCAAACTTATAAAATTATATCTTAGAATTTATGAGAAGGCAATTTCTCTCAATCAAGTCCTTTATATCTGGGATCTTCTCGGGGATTGTTTCGATGATGTTTAACATTTCTCCCATATCTTTTGCAATTTCTTTTATCAAATTTATTTGTTTATCCATATCTTCAATATATTTATCCATCTTTTGGGCTAATTCTTGCTCCTCCATCACTGGTTAAGAAATCTGCTAAAACATTTTTATCAGATTTGATTATTTCTGTTTCAAAATGATACTCAGATAATAGTGTTTGCCACCTAATAAGTCTTTTATATTCTGGTTTAGAAGGCAAGTTATTTTTAATAAAAGCCTTTACCTATGTATTATCTGTCCTTAGCAAAAATTTATTTGGTAATAAAAAATAATAAAGCTTTTGACAACTTTTAATAATAACTAATAATTCTTTTTCATTTATATGATATCTTGTTTCAGTATCACTAAAAGGTCCCGAACAATATCTACAAATACTTTCGCCTATTTTCTCTTTTTCAGAATTATAATCTATTTTCTTAAGTACCCCACTCCAATAGCATTCTGAGGCATCAGTTTCTAAAATAAGATTATCATTTTCTTTAGGAAGTTGTAATTTTGGTAGGTTTTTACAATATTCCTTAATCTTTTAACTTAGTTTTCTAGATTTTTATCAAAAGTGAATATTTTATCTTTTTTAAGTAGATTTTGAAAGGGCTTTCTTAATTCTGCAAGATTTTATTTTTTTATAAAATCTGAAGCATAATTTAATATGCCTAGGAAACTTTGTACCTGTTTTTTATCTACTAACTTATTAGGAAAGGCGGTAATTTTTTCAAGAATGTGGCTTTGGAGCTCTATTCCCTTTCCATCTATTTTCAATCCTAAAAAGTATATTTTCTCTTGTAATAGACTAGTTTTCTTTTCAGATAAGGCTAACCCATGTTTTATACATAAATCTGAGAAAATATCAAGATGTTTTAGATGTAAATTAACATCGTCTGATAAAATTAAGATATCATCTATGTAAACAAAAATAAAATCATAATCTTTGAATATTATATTCATTTTCCTTTGGAATATTCGTGGTGTATTTTTTAATCCAAAAGGCATTACAAGCCATTCATATTGCCCTTGAGGAGTAGAAAATGCTGTGTATCCAACACTATCAGGATGCATTTTTATTTGCCAAAATCCACTTTTACAATCAAACTTAGAAAATATCTTTTTATTTCTCGTCCAATTTATTAGACTTTCTTTATGAGGTAAAAAATATCCATCAAATACAGTATTATCATTTAATTTTTTATAATTTATCACCATTCTAGGCTTACCTCTCTTAATTTCTGCATGTTTTCTTACCATGAATGCAGGAGAACTATGAGGGCTATAACTAGCTTTGATTAGTTTTAAATCCAGGAGCTCTTTTATCTGGGAGCTAAATTCTTTTCGGTCTTCTGGATTATATCTCATAGGCTTTACTCTAATTTCTTTATCTTTGTCTTTCATTTCTAACTTTGCTGTTATTTGATTTTTATTCCAAAATTGTAATGGATTATCTATATAACATTGTTTTAACTTATATTTTATATTTTCTATGTGGTTATCTAAGTTTCTTAGATTTACTTGGTAATCTAGTGGTTCTTCTGGATAATATTCCGGAATTGGTATACCTTTTTCAAGTTTGGGTTTTTGTTTGTATCCTAAATCACCACGTTGGGTTGCGCGTGTTGTAAAATTAATTGGGAATTTTCTCCCATATGCATTTTTTATTCTTTTTACAACTATTAAGTGGTGGCATGGTGTTTTTAGTATTATCTTATATGCTATTATATCCAAGACAAGGATTTTGATAAAACTTTAAGCTTATTACAAGATTTTAAAAGAAAATATTTCTTTAGACAACAAAATAGACCATATTCTATTACATATGCTATATCATATGTTATATCAAATATTCACCATTCTGATTGTTTTAGTATAAAAGATACAATCGATTTTCCTTTTTTATTTAACGAAGTATGCCAAATACAAATACCAACCCTACCTAAAATTGAGGAAATAGATTCAAGACCATTAAGTCTTGATTTACAAGATAAACCAATTCTATTAACCAACCAGATCACCCCTATATTATCTTTTTCAAATAAAGGTGTAGTTAGTCATCCCATTACAAGGTTGTCCAATTCTAGTAGATTTTATAATATCATTAATGCTAAAGAAGATAACGTAAGATATTATAAAATAAAAGGAGAATATTTCAATGGAAAGAAATTCTCTCATATAAATATACTAATAGATACAAGTGCAAATGGAAATTATATAAATCACAAACTGTGTGACCATTTGCAAAAGTATCCGTTAGATGAACCTCACCAATATACTAACTTTAATGGTGGGTTACATGAAATAAATAAAGCCATAGAAACTATAATTAAATTTGGAGAAGAAAAAATTCCATTAAGATTATTAATAGGTAATGAAGACGAAAATGATACATTAGAAATTATGCTAGGATTAACCTTTTTAGAAAATATTAAACCCTATCAAATAACCTCTTATGGGTTAAAAATCACATATAATGATAAGATGATATATATACCAAAATGACAAGTCCTAAAAATATATACATCCCTATAGGAATAACCTATAAAGATTATAAAGCTGAATACTTTGCTGCTTATATAGATAGTGGATCAGGGTTATGCATATGTAAACCGGATTGCTTTCCAAAAGAATATCATGAAGATTTAACACCTTGTAACGGTATTAGTTTTTCAAAAGATATAATCCCTCTGAGAAGAGGAGTAAACAACCCAACAATATTAATAGGATCATATATGGTTAAATGTCCACCATTTTATTTTTATAATTCAGGATCAGATGTATTATCAGGAAATGATTTCCTAGAAAGATTATTATTATTATTATTATTATTATTATTATTATTATTATTAGTGAATATGAGACTGTTACACATATAAGCTTAGATGTAAAACCTATCAAAACTACAGCAATCTGAAGTGAAATAGTACCAATAATTTCAATTTTTAACCATCACTAATGAAATATTCGACCGAACGGAGAAATCAGGAATCGTCGAAGGTGATGGAACCGATGGATGATGCTGTAAAAAAAGTAAAAGTGGAGAGAAATTAGGGGTAAATATATCTGGAGTGTTGTGGGTAACTTCTGCAGAACTGGGCCGAGAGTTATATTGGGCCCAATCTTTACTTGGACACTTGTGTTGGTTGTCATAAAACTGTATATGGATGGATTGTTCAGGTTATAGCCAATGTGCGGTAGTCCATTTGATAGAGGCACATGCCTCACATATGAGAGGTTCTAGGTTCAAACCTCGGCAAGGGGTTATACTTTAGAATTACTGATGCAAAGGGGGGTAACACTAGCCGTTCACAAAAAAGATTTGACTTATAAAACTTGAACTTGTCGTTTAACAAATAAGTGAGCTTTTATTTTTATTGATAAGTCTCAGCTCGTTTACAATTAAGTTTAGGGTCTTAGGGTGTTAGGAGTGGTTAAACACTTGAGAGTGACAAACTAAAAAATCGACCAATCAGAGTGCGCCGCGTCAATCAGTGAAAAGTGTTTAAACTTTGGTGAAAAATGTTGGCAATGGTTTAGACATTTGGTGAAATTGTAAACTTTTTAAATAAAAAAAGGAAAAAGATGTGATTGGTTGAGATTGGAATGGACCCCACCCCACACCCCCCCCCCCCCTCTCTCTCTCCTTCCTCCCTTCCCCGCGTCGGCTTCCCTTCCCCGCTTCACTTGCTTCGCCGCGTCGGCAAAGGCTCAGCGGCGGTGTTTGCCGCGCGGCAAAACCGTTTGCCGCCCTTTGCCGACTACCGCTCCGAACACCCTTATAAAGTAGGCATCAAAAGCCCGACACAAAGTTTCCTAACAACTATGTATGATATAACAGGCCCATTGGTGACCACAAATTAGTGAAATTACAATTCAAGTATACAACTATCTATGATGTGTCTATGCTTCTTTCATTTATGATACATGAAATGAGAACTAATAATGAAATGCACTATGTATCTATGCTTATTCAATTTATGGTATTGTGAAAGATGACCAGCTACCGTATAGTATTGTGTGAGCTGAATTTTGAGCCTATGTGACTTCCTGCAGTAAATGGTTGTTGGCGAGATATCCGACACCATATCCGTGTAGGTCCCACCATAGGACTCGAACGTTGTTTGTTAGCTGTGTTTTTTAGTTTTTCCACAAACAATTTTTTTTTGAACGGCAAATTTTAATCACTGACGGACCACTGGAGTATCATCGTGCCACCAACGGAACCACCCGATCATATCCATTTCCACTAGGCATAATGCCTATATATACATCAATTCAGGAGGAAACTCAATAAATATGGGAAAACCCCATTTGTGGGAATCGAGCTCAAGGCCTATTGGCCCCAAAGTCTTATCCCACCCCCAGATGCCACTAGGCTATAAAGCCATGGGCTTTCCACAAGCAATTTTAATCATATGATATATACCTCAATAAATATTTATCTCCGGGGGCGGACCCACGCCCAGCCCAAGGTGGGCGGGCGCACCCCCGGGGAAGAAAAAATTTAGTGCTAAGTTCCGTCGAAAATCCCGTCCGCACCCCTTGGAATTTTTCGACCGCACCCATTAGGTAAAAAGTGTTATCAATTTATATTTTAATTTTTTTTAGTAAACTCTTATTTAAAAAAAAATACTACCTAAATTATATAACTTTTAATACCAAACCAACTAAACTCAAATACCCATACCTTTACCCACTTATAATTCCTAACTAGCTAGCCCACTAAGGTTCTGTTTGTTTTTTCTGCGGGAAAAGGTCTGCAGTCTGCGGACCACATCGGCAGGCATCTGCAAGAGAAGAGGTGGACCAAATGTCTGCAGTCTGCAAGGAGAAGAGGGTTTGTTTTTTTATATATAAAAACCTCTTCTCAAATTAAACACACACACAACACACAAAACATCTCTCTCTCATCTCTCTCTCCCTGCCTCCCTCTACCACCACAACCACCGTCCACCTCCACCACCACAACCAATCACCACCACTTCAGCCACCACCCACCCCGTCGCAGCCACCACCACCCCGTCGCAACCACCACCACCTAACACTCACCACCACCATCTCACTTCCACCTCCTCCACCGAACACCCACTGCCACCACCGTCAGCGGAAACCCACCAACACCACCACCACCACCACCACCACCACCGTGAAGATGGCTCAGCTTCTCTCTCTCGTTCTTGTCGCCGCTGCCAAACGAAGAGGGGGGTTGCAGGTGACGTCGGGGGTATGGGGGTTTCGTGGGGGGCTCGCCGGAGAAGAAGGGGAGCCGGCAACCGGCTCTGGTCACCGAACAGAGAGAGAAAGGAGGAGAAGCAAGGGGGTGCGGCTGGTTAGGTCTGATTAGGGTTTCCACAAGATGAGGGAGAAGAGGGAAAGATCTGGTGTTGTGGCGGAGCAGGGGTGGGCGGCGGATGAGGTGGTGTCGGGGGTGGAGGTGGTGGCAGATGAGGTGGTGTCGGGGGTGGAGGTGGTGGCGGAGCAGGGGTGGGCGGGTCTGTGTTTTGGCAGAGAGAAGAAGTTGGAAGAGGTTGGGACATGTCTTCTTGGGGAAGAGGTGGGGAAGACCTTTTTGGTGAGAAGTGCTTCCGGAAAACAAACAAGCTGCAGACATCAAACGTCTGCGCGCGTCTGCGCGACGCAGACATAAGTGGCCAGAAGCACTTCTGGCCAAAAAACAAACACCACCTAAGTCTTAGCCCATTAACCAAACCCAACAATATTTCAAACTATAATAAAATAATTAAAGCCCAAAACCTTTAGAAATTATCTCCCGCTCTCTCTCTCTCTCTCTCTCTCTTGCGTCCCTGCACTGCCAACGAACAACATCACCCAGCGACAACAGTCCAGCAGCCGGCGACCACCGTAATCAGCCACCATACCACCGTCGTTCGACACCAAATCTAACCGGAATCCGAACACGGGTAAGTTTCTTTGTTATTTTGATGATTTTGGTTGACATTATAGGAGAAAAAAGGGTAATAAAGTTGTTAAATAGGTTTGAAATTTTGTGTGTTTTGACGTTGTTTATGGTTGTTTAGATGATTTTTAGGGTGATTATGTTGTTTATATATTTTTAGGGTGATTACAACTTACGTTATGATTCCTAGGGCTTGAATAGTTGAAAATTAAAATTGGAACATTATGTTATGGAGCGATGAACTTATGTTATATAGAGAAAGAATTGCTTAAGAAATTAGTTTTAGATGATGTTTTGGATAGATTTCAAAAAATGAAAACCCGTAGGGCGTCGACGTTTTAATTATGTTTGTAACAAGGTTTGACATGTTTTTGATGATTATATAAATTTAGTTGGATGTTCGTTTGTTTTACATGACCCGACCCGATACGAACCGATTTTTTTACTTATATACCTAGGGGTCTAAAATTTTTAAAAATGTTCCGCACCCCATATAAAAATTCCTGGGTCGGCCACTGTTTATCTCCAACCTTTCGCCGTCATGCAACAGTGATAGACTCAGAGAGGCGTTTGACTGTTTCAAAAATGTGACGGACGCCTATGTGCCTAAGAAGGTGGATTCAGCAGGAAACAGGTTTGGATTTCTTTGGCTAGAGAATGCAGCACACTTGTGGGACTGGGTGCTTGAACTGTCAAGGGTAAAGATCGACGGTAAGATTATGGGGGCGAATCTTGCTAGCTTCAACCCCTTGCTTTCATGACTAATGTCTCGTAATAGAATGATTCTTTGTTTAATTCATCCTTCAAATCGTTTCCAAAACTGGTTGCAATCATCCTTTGTTTAAGAACCGATACCATAGATTCTTTGTGTGATGATCACTTGGTAGAACAGAGGATATCAAAACGAACACAAACATGAAACATCAAATCAAGCCCATCTTGCCTTTGTCTTATTTGAATCCACCCCAACATCACCAGAAAGTATCAATTCAAACAACCAACCAAATAAAGCAACTATAATATAATGATTCACATTTCACAACAAACAATTTGTTTCAGGTCCTATCTGCGATCAAACATAAATGCACAACCAACACTACAAACATCAACAGTAGAATGACTGTTATATGTTTTGAACACAGATTTAAGACTAGTTTCATTATGCCCCTCCAGCATCCACTTGTTCCCGCTCTAGTCTTTCACAAAGTTTCACTTCTGATCCTCCATCTTTTGTTCTTTAACCTTGTCACCTACAAAATCATAAATATATTTCAAGTACATCTCTCACTAGAATATATATGTTATTTAGTAAGATTATAACATTATATATTTCACAAAAACCTGCATCGCATGTTGTTGCTTCAATATTGGCCCTTCTCCTTTTGGGAGCAAATGTAATATGTTGTTGTTCTTGAAATAGAAGTGCATCTGGATCAATCCTTCTTTCGTATCCGATAATATCAAGATCTCTTAACAAAGATATGCTATCGGGAAGATGACTTATAGGAGTATTTGTTAAATCTAGGTGTTCCAAACATTCTAAATCTCCTAGGTACTCCGGTAATTTCTTAAGTCCAGGACAATCAGAAAGGTAAAGCTCTTTGAGATATTTTAACTTACAAATACTAGATGGAACATCTCTTATCTTGGTACATGTTACACATAGTGTATTCAAACTTTCCAAATCTCCTAGGTTCTCGGGTAATTTCTCAAGTTCAGAACAATTAGAAAGGTCAAGCTCTTTGAGATGTTTTAACTTACAAATGCTGGATGGAACAACTCTAATCTTGGTATATGTTACCCACAGCGTATCCAAACTTTCTAAATCTCCTAGGTTCTTAGGTAATTTCTCAAGTACACAACATTCAGAAAGGTCGAGCATTTTGAGATGTTTTAACTTACAAATGTTGGATGGAATATTTCTTATCATGGTACGTTTTACACTTAGTGTATTCAAACATTCTAAATCTCCTAGGTTCTCTGGTAATTTCTCGAGTTCATAACATTCAGAAAGATCAAGCTCTTCGAGATGTTTTAACTTACAAATGCTGGATGGAACCTCTATTATCATGGTATCAGTTACACTTGGTGTATTCAAACATTCTAAATCTCCAATGTTCTCCGGTAATTTCTTAAGTTCCTCACATTGAGAAAGGTCAAGCTCTATGAGATGTTTTAACTTACAAAGGCTGGATGGAATGTCTCTTATCTTGCTTCGTTTTAGACTAAGTCTATTCAATGAATCTATTTGACCAAAATCCTCGGGTAAATTACAAACTTCACAACCACGTAGAATGAGAGTTTTAAGATGTTTTAGCTTACAAATGCTATCCGGGAGATGTTTAACTTTTGAATTTGATAAATCTAGCCATTCTAAACACTCCAACTGGCCAATGTCCTCAGGCAATTCCTCTATGCCACAATGTACAAGGTTAAGAACTCTTAAATGTTGTAAACTACAAATGCTTCCTGGAAGACTTTTTAGTTTGTTACACGAACTGAAGGATAGATAAACAAGCTTATGAAGATCTCCAATTGATGAAGGTAGGTTTTCTATATCATTGCCGCCAAAATCAAGCTGTTGCAGATTACTATTGGAGTTGCTCGGGATTATATCCTGGAACTCCTTTAGATGTAAGTCACTTACATCAAGAACCTCAAGTGATTCCAAATCCTTGATAAACGAAAGAGATTTTAACCTCTTACAACGACAGAGGTTTAGGTACGTAAGCCTTTTTAAACATCCAACTGGAACATAAAGTTCTACCAAATCATCACAAAATGCAAGATCTAACGTCACAAGATTTGGAGTCAACCCAAGGTCAAGGGTCCTCAACTTTGAGAAGGAGAGTATAATGGATTTGAGCTTCTTAAGAACCTGGTATTACATAAAAAAGAAGAAAATATACTAATAACTGATCAATAAATAAACCAAAATTATTAATCAATCATCCTACCTTTCCCCCCACCCAAAGTTGTACGATTCTGCTGTTAGACAGGTGAAGCTCAACAAGATTATTTGCTTGAAAGGTTTTGGGTAAACACCAATGAGGGTAATTGTGCCATTTCAAGTATTGTAATGCATTTGGAAAGTATTGACTAACTTCATCTATCTTCACAAAGTCATCACGATCGAAAGGCGTATGATCTACAATAAGGCATCTAAGTTTCTTCATGTTTCCAAGACCTTCCAAAACAATATCAGGGGTGAGCTTTAGACGTATACACCTTGTCACTTCATAACCCTATAATTCAAGAATAGTTCATATCATAAGAAAGAAAATTGTGTTTGTCTCATCTCTATGTTACAAGTAAACCTGATTCTTACCAAGTCATTATCCAATGCATCTTCAATTTCTTCCTGAATCCATAATCTGCTATGTTTGTACGGCTCATCTGGGTGCAAACGACGTACAATATTCTTGCCCATTTCTTCGATATGGTCATGCATGCTCAAGTAAAGACCAAAATATCTCTGAAATTCAAAACTTTCAAGCATAATTGAACCAATTCTAGATTGAGGTCTCTGAAAAGTTATTAGAGATCTCTGCTCAAGAACTCTTAAACCAATTCTAGCCTGAAATCCACAACTTTCAAGCATACTTATTGCTTCGTTTTTCTCCCACCCCTTGAGTAAGCATGCAACATCTAGGAATATTTCCTTGTAATCATCCTCTAGACTTTCATAGCTTAATTCCAGTTTTTCAAGAGTCTCTTTCAACAGAATTTTTCTTAGTCTTGCTAATGCGTCTCTCCATTCATGCTTGTCTTTACCACACAAAAACGAACCCAAAACTTTGTTTGTTAAGGGAAGGCCAGCAGCATATTGTACAACTTGTAGTGATTCCTTTTCATACTCTTCAATTGGAAGATCTTTCCCAAATGCGTGCTTACAAAAGAGGCAAATCGCTTCCTCATTTGATAATAAAGTGACATCACGAATCCTTTTCACTTT
This sequence comes from Helianthus tuberosus, assembly GCA_030545235.1. Taxonomy (NCBI): domain Eukaryota; kingdom Viridiplantae; phylum Streptophyta; class Magnoliopsida; order Asterales; family Asteraceae; genus Helianthus; species Helianthus tuberosus. Next base: position 195,262,706 of record CM060370.1, on the reverse strand, counting down.
TTGTGCTATCAACACTTGCTCATCTCTTGTTGTAATGATAATTCTACTTCAAGGCTTGAACCAATTAAGATCACCAGCCAATGCCTCAAGATGGTCTTTATGATCCACATCATCTAAAACCAAAAGAACCTTTCTACCACGCAACTTTGTTTTCAATAAGTTTGTCCCGTCATGAACACAACTTACGTTGTTGCCTTGATCATTTAGCAAATCTGAAAGGATCTTTCTTTGCAATGACAACAAACCGTACAACGACGCTTTTGAAACTTCCCTAACATTCTCAACAAAGCTTTTAGCTTCAAAGTGAACTGAAAATCTATCAAACACAGCTCTGGCTAGTGTAGTTTTACCAGCACCTCCCATCCCCTTGATCCCTATCATGCGTACCTCGTTCGACGCAATATCTAAAGACTTCTCAAGGTCCTTTAGCCGGGGTTCCATGCCTACTAATTTATCATCAAGGTTCACATTAATGGGTCGTAACTCAAGTGAGATCCGCTCAATTATTAGCTTGATCACTTTGGCCTCATGCCTATGAATTATAGAGGATTCAGTTAGCCAACTCACGAACCCACACAGAAAGGTATGTTTCAAGTCAATAGTAACAATGCTCGAGCTTTCCTCAAAATAAGAAAGAAACTGAAAAAGAATGAATAATTTCATAGAGAAACGATGAAAGAAATTACCCATCAGCAGTGTTCCTTAAATCCCAACCGGACAGATTGGCTGCTTCTTTTAAAGCTTCTGTCCATTTCCCGATCTCTATATTGGTATGTTTGGCAAGGGCTTCTCCAACTGGCCCACATTGTTTACGAACTTCAGAAGGATCCACATCGTAAAAAACAGGGTAAGCAATCTGCTCGTTCGAGTTTTGGCACTCCATAATCTTTACAAGTTCGTTTAAGCACCAAGACGAAGATGCATATTTCTTTGAGAAAACTATGATGAACAACTTTGACTCTTCAATAGATTTCAAAAGCTGGTTATTGATGCTTTTTCCTTGTTTGAGTCTCTTGTCGTCCTTGAAAGTGTGAATACCATGTTGCTCAAGAGCAGCATAAAGGTGATCAACAAAGTTCTTACGTGTGTCTTCACCACTGAAACTCAAAAACACATCATACGGATAGCTCTCCTTAACGAATGATGCTGAAGAAGACGCTGCCATTGGAGTTATGCTTTAGGGGTCCTAGAGCTTAATCAAATCTTTTCTTGGCAGATGTTTTTGGAAGACGACTGCAAAGAAACAACGGATCACACCTTACAGATTAATTATCAGGATTAATAAGATATGTGTATCTGATTTCAAATGCAAAAGTTTGACTTTGTCAAAGTCAAACAATTGAACCAAGTTATAGAATGGTGATCTTGGATTGGGACCTAATGAATAACGATATGTGTATCTGATTTCAAATGATCTCTTCAACCGTTTGATAAACAAGCTTCAATTACGGATTTGATCAGATCCAAAACCAAGATTTGACTTTCATAGAAGTCAAAATGTGGTAACATCTTCTACACCTGATTGGTCAAACCCCATTGGCTTCAGTTTTGCCGATATCAAACATTTTACCAACCGATCTAACACTAAAATCACTATCCGAACTAAATAAAAACAAGCTTTCAAACATCATACCACTTTTAATCAAGATAACCACCACAAATAAACCATCATTACTTCATAAATTTAAAGATTCGAGTAAAAAATTACCTGAAAATAGTTGATCGAAACAGCACCCAAATACTCCAAGGAAATTATAGTTGATCGAAAACCATCACTATTGAATTTAAGCCGTTGACTTGATCTTGTTTTGATCTGCTGTTCTGTTTCTCACAAGAAAATTATATCCCCAACACTCAACAACTTCCGACTTTGACTTTTAACATTCATAAAGAAAATAAGATGGGGAGAATATTTAGAAAATAATGTTTATTTTTTCAAATACATTCATATTTTTATGAGTTAATTGCCCATATGGTGCATGTGGTTTCACGTTTTTTCATATTTAGTCCCCACCTTATGAAAATAGCAGATATGCTCCCTATGGTTTGTTATTTTGTTACTCGGATAGTCCCCTGAGTAAATATCAGAGGACTATCTGAGTAACAAAATGACAAACCATAGGGAGCATACCTGCTATTTTCAAAAGGTGGGGACTAAACGTGAAAAAACGTGAAACCACAAGGACCATCCGGGCAATTAACTCTATTTTTATTGATATTGACGATATTATGCCTAGATCGTGAAAACCACCTTTAGTAATAGTTCACTTTTAAAACCCAACAATTCGGTTTTTGGTTTTTGGTTTTTGAAACTGTTAGTGACGGTACATTTAACCTGAAAACCGTCAAAATTAGATCATGAACACCTCTACCACCTACACGTCAATTGTCACGGACTCAGACATTCTACCCCTTTAAGCTCAGGGAACCCCGATTACATCCTGGCAACCTATTCCGGCAAGTTCTCTGAGAATCCAGGTTACAACACCTATTTATATTATCCACACATAGTTCATGACTAACATGTTATATGCTTCGAACCTGGGTTGTAAACCTCAATTTCATTATGAAAAAAAAAAAAAAAAAAAAAAAAAACCGAGCAAGAATAATCCAAATTTTCATTTCTTAATGTTTGTTATATATTGATTTAGGAATAATTAATTTTCTTCTTGAATGTTAAGCATCAATAATAACAACATTAACATTTTTATGTATTTTTGAAATGATTATTCATTCATCGTCATCATCATACTTAGTAAATCCCACCAATAACAAAGCTAAGATAGGGCCTGAGAAGGGTAAGATGTAAACAGCCTACCCCGTAGGAATAGAGAGACTGCTTCCAGTGAGACCCCGGCTCGATAGTAGTTTTGCATCAAACCTTGGACATAAGACACATAACACTCAGCAAGTAAGACAAAGGCCAATTAGTGCATGTACTCCCTTGTCTTTCGGCTATCAACGCCATCGCATGATGCATGATTAACCATCCCCTCTTTTAACATTATTTTCACGAAATTAGTAAAATAACGTTAAAATTAGTGCACTTTCACATGATGAAATGATTATTCATTGTGTACAAGAAATAACAAAATATGTCATAGAAAAATAAAAGATTTTCAAAGTATTATAAAATAAAATATCTTTATAAATACTTTGGAGAAACATAAAATTAGTTTAGAAGGTTATTTTTAAACTTACAAAATTTTGTAAGATTAAAGCTTTTCGGATCCATATCTTTGAGCCCAAACATATTTTCCCAGGCCCAGTTAGCGGTTACCTTTTCAACTCTTATGGAACGGTGACTCAATTACCGGACAAATGTCTTCAGACTTTTTTACTTTTGTTTAAGAGTTATCTAGTATTAATTACTCGATTTTAATATACTAGAGTGACCTCGATGGCTGGATTCGCACTTCGCAGGAATGACGCTAGTAGAAAATATGGGATTGTCAAGAGTGGTTTTTGTGGGTAATTTATATAATATTAAAACAAAAGGTCGGTGGCCACAACCATCGCCTTTGTTTATATATAATTGATCTTTATGTAAACAAAAACAAAGTGGCAATCTGCTTTGTTGGTTTGTGTGTCACATTATAAAGATGATACTTTCTTTTAACTATAATCTTTTTCTCGAGATAATACTCATATTTGACTTGCTAAAACTAATTAGTTACACATAATTATAAATAAATTTATTTATTTAATATGTCATAAAAACAAAGGTTGGTCTCTACATTTTCTAAATTGAAACCTACACCCGTTATTCTCTAGGTAAGTTACATCATCTTTAACTTGACAATGCAATGTCCGAAGGATTATTATCCTTTTTTTTATTTATGTCTAACCACGTTAATGTCTAAATTACTTTTAAAACTTTACATCGCTATCTAAATTACTTTCACGACTCTACAACGAAACATACTCTTTTTATCTATGTCTGATTACGTTAATGTCACAAACGTAACGAGGGTGACAAAGTCAAAAACGCGTAATGTAACGTGCAAACACCACACATTAATGTCATCATCGTACACCATAGCCGCAAATGCCCGCAATGCTTATATAGGTTACACTGAGTTAGATCGGAAACATCGAAACGCCTTATATGGTTAATGCATCACATAACATGTCGCCATCTATAAACAACTAAGATGCCGCCGCCGCAACGCGCGGCTATGGCAACAATCTAGTAATTACTAAATCGGATGAAGCAACTCGCACACGGGTATATTGTTACCAACTCGGTAACGACTGTTTTATTGTTTATTAATGAGAACCCAAATACCACACCACAAACTAACTTAATTGACTCAAAACAAACTTCTAATGACTAAATAAACATACACACCAAGACTCAATTATCTCTAGCTAGCAACCATTCGGCTTACTCGATAACCCAAAGACTTCAACCATCTTTATCCGACCCGTTTCACATGTGAACTAAATGAGGATCAACTCCATCAGTTTTCAGAGACTTTAGGTGTGCAGTTTTCAGAAAAGAATGCTGCAAAATCGCCATGGTCAACAAGGTCTTTGAGTTTGATCTTTGATGTGCAAATAAGTCAACTACAACATCCAGTCAAAGTTCTTCTATTCCAGTCAATGATGAAGTTTTTCACTTCCATTCAGTTCAGAAGCAAAAGTCAGCTGAATTAACAAAACTGAATTCAGTATCAAACTGACAAAAGATACGGAATGTTAGTTTTCTGGGCGGTAACTCTTGACACGACCCGCCAACCCGACCTGAACCCGACACGAAAAAAACAGGTTTGGGTCGACTAACACGACCAGTTTAAAAAACGGGTCGGGTTCTGACCCGTATAAAAAACAGGTTGACCCATTAACCCATTTAACTATTTAGAAAAAAAAAACTTTTATATATTTGTTTTTGTTTTTTCCGTTTCTATTTTACATAGTTAGTCATAATAATGTTAGTTTTCACTTTTGACACATTATATCATTAAACACATTATCGATAACCCGCTTAAAACCCAACAACTCGCTTATAAATCATCAACTTGTATGAGTCATTTAAAAATAGTGGTTAACTGGGTCGGGTTCGGGTTGACCCGAATTTATATGGGTTGGGTTATGGTTGAAATATTTGACCCGAATAATAATATGGGTCGGGTTGAACATTTCAATCCACCAACCCGCAACCCGACACGATTGACACCCTAGTTTTCTGTTGTTACATCCAACTGTATGTGCAAAAAATACAAAATTTGAAAAACAGTCGAGCTGGCTCGAGCATTATCCGAGCCAAACTTGAGCCCAAATTTCTCAGCCCATTAAGAGTTTTGGAGCGGAGTCAAGCTGGCATGTTTAACTTCAAGTCCGAGCTCAAGCTGAAGCTGGCTCCGCTCGGCTTGCTCGTGAAGCATCCTAGATGACACAAAACTTACCACTTTGAAATGAACCTTTTCCAGTTGTATAATAAATGATACATACTGGAAAACAGACAAAGGAGTAGGGCAGTGTTAAGACACTGGTTAACACCGAAGGTTAACTAGCCGGATTGTCTCCTACGTGGGTTCAATCTCCTCTTCTACTCGCTAATAGCTGGGATCCTGCAAAACAGCAAACCGTTAGCTCGTTAAGAGGGGAATATGGGGGTTTCCCTCTTAACCGGGCTCCGGCGTGAGAATAAGTACTGTTCTGAGGAATAAAGAGTGTGTGTTAATGGTGAAAATGCAAGGAGAACAGAATGGATAACCTGAATGATGAAGGGTCCTATTTATAGCCGGAGGGTGAAGGAGGGAGGAGCAACCTAGCCAGCTGTTATCGGGCGCCAGCTGTCCGACCAAGGGGAATATCCTCTTGGTCTCCTCTGTCACGTCCAGGATAGTGGTCCACGTGGCGCGCCGATATTTGTCCATGCTGGAGGAATTGTACTGCTGTTGTCGGTCTGCTCCCAGATTTGTTGCAGGTCTACATGGCGCTTGGTGACTGGTGACACGTGTTGTCCTTTCTGTCGGAAGGAGCATCTTTGGTGCCACCTTGGAGTATTCCAGAAGCTTCTCTGGATTTGTTTGCTGATGTAGGCGCCATGTATGATGGAAAGTGGTGTGGTCCTTGCCATGTAATCAAGGAATTGGGACCATACCTCTTCAAGTCCCCCCCAGTCCAGTGTGCCTTCTAGTTGAGTTGATCGTCTAGGAGGGATTCTGGACTTATAAGGATAGTGGTTGTTGTTTAATGCGTGTTGGTTATCTTGCGCGGTTGAGCCAAGTGGACGCACGGCGCATGGCGTGCAATGGTGATTCTGCAAATTTGAGCCGGGTGGACGCATGGCGCATGGCGTGCAATGGTGGTTCTGCAAAGTTGAGCCAAATGGACGAATGGCGCATGGCGTGCAATGGTGGTTCTGCAAAGTTGAGCCAAATGGACGCATGGCGCATGGTGTGTTGGTAACTTTACAAAGTTGAGTCGACTGGACGCATGGCGCATGGTGTGTAGGGCTGTTCACGAGCCGAGCCGAACCGAGCGGACCTTTGCTCGTGCTTGGCTCGTTTACAAACCGAACTGAGCGGAGCGGCTCATTTAAAACCGAGCATCAAATCAAGCGAACATTTTTCGAGCAGTAAAAATTCCAAGCGAGCGTCGAGCGAAGTTCGAGCGATTTGGACAACCATGTTGCCCAATTTAAATTTGCTGAGAGAGATAGTGAAAATGTTGAGTCTCAAATTTTTATGTGTTTAAAAACATGCACATTTCATGGCAGAATATTTTTTCTTATGAATAACAATGTTGTGGCTGACGAGGCGATGATCATATTGCACGAACAATGACGTTGAGAGCAGGAGACGATCGACTTAGGGTAACGACATGAAACATTGAGGCGATGAACAGACTGTCGTTTATCGGTTTAGGGTTTAACTTTTAGTTTTGATTTTAATTTTTTATTGACGTGGTTGGGCTAGTACGTATAGATATAGTTGTAAATTTGTATATGGTTGACCAAAATCTAATAGATTGGTACATATAAAACTATAAATTTAATTTATATTTAAGTATAAATGTATATTTATATTTAAGTATATATGTATAAGTGTGTGTATATATATAGGTGTATGTGTGTATATATATGTATATTTATATTTATGTATATAGAGAAAGTATAATGTACAATACTGCTTATCATACATTATCGTACGCGACCAAAATAGAACTTGCGTGATTATCTTCCATGCGTGATTATCACCAACTTTTGATCAACTGAACTTGCGTAATAATGTTCCCATGCGTGATTATCTTTCAAAATCTGATCCCATGCGTGATTAGGGCTCCCATGCGTGATTACATCCAGATCTGATGGTTCACGGCGTCGCGTACGTTTTGTAGGATAAACCCTTTTGTATGTTAACCGCTCTCTATGTATATATATGTGTATATACATGTTTATATATGTATGTGTATATGTATATGTATATATACACTAATTGTTCCTATATATTAATTTCAAACATGACGAGGAACAGTGACTCACGGTAACGGCGTCAGTCAGTTTACTAAATTACAATTCTACCCTTGGTAGCCACCGATATTACAATCTAACCCTCAGCTCCATATTGCACATGCTGTGGAGTAACGAAAGCGTGGTCGGTGGGTCATCCGGTTCAACTGCCGATATGAGTACAAGTAAGCAAAGCATAAGGTACAAGTCCCACTGCAAACACAACTGCCGCTCACGCCGGAAGCACTACGACCTTTGCATTCCTTCACAAAGACTCTTATTTCCTCTTTCTTAATCGTCCATGGTTATGTATCAAGACGAACCTTCTGACGAATATGACAATTACGACGAGGGTGGCTTTAGGAAATGCACGACCACCTGCGATAGCAGGTTGTTTTGGGTTCTTTGTGACCGACAATCGTCTGGTCACTCATCGGTTCTTTCCGTAGGGGTAGCATAAATGGTTCCGTGTGGTCGATGTTGACTCAGCGGCGGCAGAAGGGTGTGGCAGTGGCGGAGAAGGTGGTTGTACTGGAGGTGGCGGGGTATAAATGTGGTGAAAGTGGTGGTTTATCACCGTTGACTTGTGAAACTAACGTCCCCAAGTGCTTCTCTTGCTCACTTTTGAGTGCTTCTCTTGCTCACTTTTGAGCATATTGGAGGAAAATAAGAAGTTATTTCTGAAATGGTTTTCAAAACAGGCACATGGTTTTTGAATTGTAGGTTAAAGTGGGTTATTACCTGTAACTCATTTCTTCTTACACCTGTCCAACTTCTTTTTACATTTTTTTCTTCATTTTAGTTAAGTAAGAGCACTCACATTCAATCCATCAAATAATGAGAGGAGAGGTTTTTATATTATAAAGGGTATAAAAAGTGGTTGTGAGTGGAGGAGAGAGAAAATGTTACTGTTCATCTGTATATTTGGGGGGACACTGTTCATCCAGTATAATTTTTTTAATATATATTGAAAGTGGTTGTGAGTGAAGGAGAGAGAAAAATGTAATGATAATATTATTTAATTGAAAGGAGAGAGAAAAGGTATTTGTTTTTAGTGAAAATATATTGATATAGGAGTTGTTTTTTAGTGGAATGTATGTATAATTTGATGGATTGAATGTGAATGCTCTAAAAACATTGAAGTACGTATATGACAAACCATATTTTTTCAAACTAGATTAACCTAAAATTATTACATGCGTTATAATATCATTTATTTATGTTTTAAGCAATATCTATACTATTATAAAAAGGAGAAGTGATGGACATGATAGTAATTTTATTTGCGTATAAATTTTGAAGCCTTATGTACAATAGTGAGAAGCCATTTTATAGGGGCTAAAGTTGCAACTTTTTTAAAATTTTAAGACGCTGGTGGGGGCAAATTAGGGTTTTCACCCATTGAGTGAATGCGTTCGTCTCTTCACCTTCATCACCCTTGCCCAGTTACATCGATTCATGTTCAGAATTCCAAAGATCTTCGTCTTTGTTTTTATCTTCTCAAAACCACCCATTGCCTCCATACACCTTCTGATTCCCCTCCGCCTTCATCGCCCCCTCCCACCCACCCGGTTTTTTATTTAAAAACGAAGACAAAACCTATCAATTTCGTACTAATCAGTTGTCGATGATGATGATGATGATGATGATGGCAGAAGAAGGTAGAGGCAGCGGATTTTCGGAATTAAAAGGCTACTGCTTACAACTTGTAGAAGCTAAACCCTAACAACAAAGCTAGCACCTCCGCACTCTCTCATCTTCTTCAATTCATCACTCGTTCTTCTCCTCATGCTCTTTAACCCTTCTTCGAGTATGCTGCTTTCATCATATAATTGATATTATTGGCTGAAAATTATAATTGTTTTACGAAACCTATATCAATTTTGCATTTCATAACTGATGACCTAATAATTGTGGTGCGATTTGTATACTAATTAGTATCAGCTGGATATTTTTCTGCTTTATTTAGAGATGAGTCATCATTTAGATGTAGCTTGTAACATGTTATTTGTTCATTTACTTTCATAATTTGAGCAATGTCTCACACTTTTAACATGTTATTGGAGTGAGTAGAGGCACTGTTTCTCTATACTCAGGATCAATAATATGGTAGTAACCTGCATCTGTTATGATCAGAAGATGATATCTGTATCTTGTGGCATAGAACCTTCAACAGTTAGAAGTTAAAACCTCATTTTTAACATATGCGTTTCTTAACGATGTAGATATCCTCTTTCTTAAACAGGATGAAAAATCAGAACCCAGTTGAAGAACAACAAATTGATTGGTGATTTGTAGATTGGTAATTGTATGCTTTACTTAATAATTTTACAAACCTGTTCACTTGGTGGTCCGATGAGTAACGGTCCGCCAGCGTTTGGACCGCCACGTGGTGTGCAAGGTGGTCCTCAATATCCTTCAGGTGGAGTTATGCCAAGACCGTCGACTGGACCTCCACCTCCGACACAAACCATGGCGTCGTTTCTTGGAGGTCTTTCTGATAATCAGCCAAGAGGGCCTACACAAGTGGCGCCACCCCTGTTTTCAGCACCTCCGAGAGGTGGCATGCAGCCGCCTTCAGGGCCGCCATCGTTTTCGGCTCTGGGACAAGGTATACCGCAACCGTCTTCAGGGCCACCGATGTTTTCAGCTCCGGGACAGGGTTTACCGCAACCATCTGGTCCGCAATTTGGGGCTCAACCGTGGCAAATGCAACCAAGACAAGTAAGTTTTAAATTGATTTTCGAACTGTTAATGGGTAGTTGGATGTGTAACATTGGTAATGTCTTGCAGACTGTACCACCTCTTCCAATTTATGGTTCTGCACAACCACCGAGAATGTATAGCATGGCTCCGCTTCTTTCTAATCAACAAGCTATGGCTACAATTTCACCTGCAGTAGGCCCCATTGGAAATGCGGTTTCAGGACCATCAAAAATCGATCCAAACCAAATTCCACGACCCGTTCCAAGTTCTTCAGTCCTTCTACATGAAACTCGCCAGGGTAACCAGGCCAATCCTCCACCAGTATTTTTCTTTATTTCTACTATTTCTTTATTATTCACAGTTTTCCATATGTGTGTTTATACTGTCTTATGACATGTTATGATGTGAAGCCTGCTACAAGCGAATTTATTGTACGGGATACCGAAAATTGCAGTCGTCGCTACATGAGGAGCACCATTAATCAGGTAACGCGTGTTTCTTTTCGTATATACTTTTTTTTACAAAAATGTTTATTTTGCTTACGCTAGGTGTATAATCATTCTGTTTTCTTTTTTAACCAGACCCCTTGCACTTCTGATCTTTTGAACACATCTGGCATGCAACTGGCTCTGTTGGTCCAGCCCTCAGCCCTACCTCATCCGTCTGAAGAGCCTATCCAAGTAACACTTGAAAATTGGAATTCTTGATTTTTTTCGAAATTTAGCAAACCCTATAAAAGCTTATGTAGTGTAAACAAATTAATTATGAAATGGATACTTTTGATTTTTTTTCAGATAGTTGATTTTGGTGAAGGAGGTCCCGTTCGTTGTTCATGTTACAAAGGCTACATCAATCCGTTTATGAAGTTTGTTGATCAAGGAAGACGTTTTATCTGTAATTTCTGTGGCAAACTGGTGTAACCGCAGGAGCATGCAGTGCTATTAGCCGAGTTATTGCTGATCTTCCAGTAACTTAATGTTTAGCGACATTTTGAAAATGATACGGTGATATTAAATGTTAGCGACTTGAATTTATGATTGCGATAATATGGTTGTTGCAGGAGGGTCCGAGGACAATGGTGGGAATCGCTACATTTGAGCAACTCATATTCCGTGAAACATGCGATCAACCATGGGGCACGGAATTTATAGTTGCCGTTGGCAACCGCGCGACGCAGCACCACCGCTACCGCCGACCTTACTCGCACATTCCGGTTTCACCCAACTGATTCGTGATGTATAATTTTGGACGAAAGGACCACGGGAAGCCGTTCCGGTTTCAGGCAGTAACGCAAATCGATGTCGGGAACTCACCGGTATAAATCTTTGCTTTTTAATTAGGGTTTCGTTCATTTATTGTTCGATTTCATGTTGCTTTTCACTGTTGTGTTACATTTCATTCTAATTTCATGTTTCACTACTTAATTTATTCATTTATTTCATTGATTTTGTTTATATCATCAGAATTGGAACGTGTTTTTTGTAGGCGCAAGGCGACCTCATACGCATGATCTATCTTTTTTTAACATCCAAACATTGTATAACTAATAGTTGCTGAAACATGGTGTGTGAATGAAAAAGTTGGGGATTTTTATTGGTGAAAATGAATTTTTCAGGTGAGATGGGAGTGAAGAATGATCGTTAGAGTTGGTTGGTTGGTGGGCTGCACCTTCAATTGTTGCATCTCACTTTGGACAAGTGGTGTTACTGTTGCTACAACCATTGGCATATCACATCCATTAGGTTTCATCTTTCGGTTATAAATAGCGTTATTTTTATTATTATTTTCCTGTTTCGGTTATAAATTTGAAACTACAAAATGTAAAAGATGTGGATTCTATGAAGAGGATCGTATTACATCTGATGACGTGTTTGACGAGTGGGAATTCTGCCCTTCTGATTTTAAATCCGATGATTGTCGGTACATTCATACGAAAGACAAGGAATTTAATGCAACGTTTTTGTGTCCCGAGTGTGTAAAGAAAGGTATTTTCTCTCCACATCTTGTATGCATATCATGTACGCGTGTAGTTTATTTAGATGTTGCAAACCTCACTGGTTGGGACTTAAAAAGTAAAATGTCATTTTCGTCCATGAGGTTTGGCTACTTTTGCGACTTTCGTCCAAAGGTTTGTTTTATTGTCTTTTAGACATTTTTATTAAAATAAAAAACACTATTAAGAAATGAAGATACACCTTCTTTCACCTATTCTTATATGGTTTTGTTTGTGTAATTGGCCTTTACTCTGGATGGTTTTCAGGTTTCAATGTTATGGCGATTTAGCATACTATGTCTTCTGACCCGTTACCAACCCAACCGATTTGTTCATCTTACCGCCTCAGGTCTAAACGCTAGAGTTACGCACTTGCAGTTTGTGTGTTTTGTCTTAACGGCGACTCTTTCATGTTATTTCGTTTGTTTTGTCGGTGTTATTGAGCGGCAATACAATGTTTAAAGAGTAAAAGGCTCTATGAACAATAGGTTGAACAATTGGGCACTTCCAATTATGTATTCATTGCCAGGTTAGTTTTGGTAATTTCTTTTTTAATTTCACATCAAGATTAAGCTTTTTAAGTTCTTTCATGTAATGTTATAGATATTTTGCAGAATACAAATTTTAGCTAAATTTATAATGCCACCAAAAAGGTTAATGGAAATTTTAGCTAAATTTTGCACAATACGGTAATCTACGTTACGGGTATAGTAAATGGTAAGTGTTGATGGTAAGGTGGTGATATGTTCACGCCCTATATTGTAGCCTCCGCGGCAACGCGCGGGTTTCCCACTAGTTTACACAATAGTATATAAGAAATATGAAGCATTTTTACCCTCTCAAGTTTTTCTAAAAATACTGCTTAAAATATCGGAAACTCAGGAGATTCATTTATTTTTATCTTCATATTTCTGATATATGAGTTGTGAGGTTTGAATTTACGCATCTTCTTTTTAAAGTTATACTTTGAAGCCGCTATGTTACATGGTGTATGAGTTCTAAAATTATTCATGGATTTTGCCACTTCTATTTAAATTGTAAAGTTTTCGATTGATGTAAAACACGTATTAATGTTCTTTTGATGTGTGAGTGCGCGTAACCTAACGACCCCAGCCGATACCGTTAAAATTCCCACGCGTAGCGCGGGGAGCTTCCACTAGTTAAAATAATAATTCAAGCCGAACCGAGCCGAGCAGACCTTTGCTCATGCTTGGCTCGTTTACAAACCGAACCGAGCAGAGTGGCTCGTTTACAACCGAGCGTCAAATCGAACGAGCATTTTCCGAGCAATTTCCGAACGAGCGACGAGCGGCGAGCGATTTGGACGGCCCTAATGGTGTGTTGGTAACTTTACAAAGTTGAGCCGACTGGGTGCATGGCGCATAGCGTGGTGATTCCTGGTGAAAGAAGTTTCCTTTCTTGTAATGATGACAACTGATGTGACTGTCTGGTGTCCCTGTCTTATCGGAGGCGAACAGGCGCCTTTTCAGACATGTCAGTTACTTTTTCTCCACGTTGTCAGGTGTGCACCGCTATCTTTCTCGAAAAAAGAGGTGACGGTTTCTCTCCCTTATGACGTGTCTCTTCCCTGTTGGACATCCATCTGTCTTTCTGACGGTCCACTACCCATCGCATTTAATGCGATGGGTATAAATATATGGCGGTTTTCTTATTTTCTTCACCTTTTTCAAAATTCAAACACTTGGTTCTCCTCATCTTCTTCTTCCTATCTCTTCCTTTTCCATCTGTTTTCATCCCGATCTCCTCTTCTCATCTTCTTACACTATGTCTACTGGATCCAATCCATTGACTAAGAAGAGAAAGTACAAGGGTAGGAATCCTCCGGGTCCCGACCGGGCAGCGATAAGCTGGAAAGAGGAGGAATTTCAAAATTTGGTTAGAGAAATGGGTTTCCTTCCTGAGTGGAGTGCTCAGTTTCGAACCCCACGTTCTACCGCTCTGGATGCCCCTCCTGGTTACATAACGTTATATGCGGCCTTCTTCCGGGAGGGTAACTTCCGTCTCCCTATGACGAAGTTTACTGCTGACGTTTTGATGAATTACGGGCTTCATATTTCCCAAATCAATGCCTTGGGTCTTCCTCGTGTTACACATTTCTAATTTATATGTAAGGCTAACCGTATTGAGCCAACCTTTGAGATGTTTAACGTTTTTTACAACGTGAGTTACACCGGTGGGTTTTAGGGGCTGTTTGTTTAGGTCTGAATGGAACCATTCAGAGGACACATCTGATTCGGTCAGATGTAAAGGTGTTTGGTTCATTAAGACATCACCTCTGAATGGGTTCCATTCAGATCTGAATGGTTCAGCTACTTACCACATCTGAATGAAACATTGGACTTGTATGCCCTTTGCCCCCATCTCCTTCACGAGTTCTCCACAGCCCCATCTCCTCTCCTCTCCACTCCTCCACAATCACCGACCTCCTCCTCCACAGCCGCCCTCCACATCGTCGAACTCCACCACAGCCGCCCTCCACATCGCCGTCGTCTCCCCCTCCTCTGTTCCTCACACCAGCGGCGAACCCACCGCTACCACACCAGCTTCAGTTTCTTCACGGAATCCATTGTCGGTCTCCACCACATGACCGGAAGAAGCTCCGGCGGCGGCAGATCGTTGACCGGTGATGGCAGATTTGGGTTTGGGTGTTGTGCAGATGAGAAGGGCTTGAGGTTTTATCTAATTATTAGGTATGAACAATAATCAATTCATTAATCATAATTCCAATCAAGGCTAGCAAGTTATGGAAATTGAACAGATTATGCGACGGTGGTTTCGGAAACTAGAGAAAAGCAAAATACGTGATGTTATTTCATTTAATTAATTGTAAAGTTCCAACATATAAAGCGAATTCAAAGTTTTGTTTAGAGGGGTAAAAATGTATTTTCACACGGTCATTCAGATGTGCAACCAAACAGCACTTCACTGGTTCAGCACTTACTGGTTCAGAGCCTCTTAACCATTCAGAGCCTCTTATTCATTCAGCACTTATTGGTTCAGATGTTGCCAAACAGCCCCTTACTCCTTCAACTCCCGGACCAGTGGTGTTATCCCTTGTAGTTCCAACCCACCGAAAAGCCTGCACGATTGGAAACATAAGTTCTTCTATATTCGCCGTGGGGTTATCCCGGTGGATATGCATTACCGGGCAGAGAGTGAAGGGGTTCCCAAGATAGATGTGACTGTAGATTTCGCTGAGCAAGAGTGGTATAAGACGTTGACGTGGAAAGCCACTTCTATTTCGCAAATTGAGGAGAGGGCGTTGGTGGGTGCTGGGATGAGTATGCTGTGGGTCCCGAAGAACCCTAGGGGTATCCCCGTTTACGGCTATCAGGGCAAAGGTATTTAGGGTTGTTTGTTTGTTTGTGTTTTTCTCTGATTTTGTTGTGCTCTTTCTCATGTTTTTGTATGTCACAGTTGGGTATAGCTTGTTGAATGTTCTTGACCCAAAGGCCGGGGGTGCCATGGTTGAAGCGATATTACCTGAGGGGAGACCGGTGTGGCTGGATCAGATCCGAGGGCGTTTCTTGCACCCTACTAGTGATAGTTTTGCCACTTATGCCAACACTATCTTAGGTGGAGATGACGAAGATAATTTTGATGATACTACTGACCCCACTCGAGAGGAGGTTATTAACCTTTCGAGTGGGGGTTCTGACAGATCTCGTGAAGGCCTAACCCCTCATTCCCCGCGTGCAGGTCCGGCGCAAGGGGCTGTTAATGAACCGGTGAATGAGCCTATCTATGATGATCCTCCAGTTGAAACTGCCGAGCAGTTGGAGACCAGAAAGAAGAAAAAACTTGATAAGTCTGAAAAGAAGGAGAAGATGGTTGAGGAGAACATTACTGAAGCTCCTCGTAAGCGGCCTTCTATCCTTCCTTTCCTGGATTATGTTGTCGTTTCTGATACGCTATCTGGTTTAGACGCAGGGGGTAAGCGTAACGAGCGTGATCCCGAGGATGATGAAACTTTGACCGAGATTGTGAAGAAAAAGAAGGTTCTTGATGATAAAAAGAGAGAGCTTGACGAACAAGCTGCTGCTGCTCTTGCTGCCAAAAGAGCTAAACTTCAGAAGGAAAACCCTCCTGCACCCTCAGAGTCTGAGATTGACATGGGTGTTTTTAGCTCGAAGCGTGGTAATATTTTGGAGGAGATATATGTTGCTTCTGGTTCTCGAGGTAAAGACTTTTTTACTTGTGAGTCTTGTTAGTTACCTTTTGTTCCTTGTTTTTGACTGTCATTGTTATCTAACAACAGGTGTTAAGTCGGGTAAGGCACCGCGCAAGATTGATATTTCAAAGATTACTCCTCATGTCTCTCCACCTTTTAGGACGTTCGACTTGTCCCCCCCCCCCCCCCCCGTGATGACCCGGGTGAAAAGAGAAAACAAGATGATGTGGAGGTTGAACATGTTGGAGAAGGTGGTGCTGGTGATGCAGGTGGTGCTGGTGATGGAGGTGGTGCTGGTGATGGTGGTCGAGGTAAAGGTGTTGGGACCGAGGCAGAGTCGAGTGAGGCTACACCTCGCCATACCATCTATACCAGGCGTCCACCAGGTTCTGGAGGTGGTGCTACTTCGGGGGTACCCCGGAGTCCTGAGTTTGAAAATATTCAAACTGGGTCTTGGGATACCCATAACCTAGCATGTGATGATCTGCCACATGCTCCTCGGTGGAACTTGACCCAGGGCTCTCGGATGAGTGATCATGATAATTGCCGGGAATTTTTCTCCTTGTCCCTCCCCCCCGCTGAGAGGTTATTTCAAAAAAGGCACAACTGGTTTGATCTTCTGGACGATCATATTCATGCCGGGGTCAACTTTTTTGCTACCTCCCAGGAGATCGTTCGAGAGTGGCAGTTGATGGGGGAGGATACTCTTGAATTTGAAAATGCAAAAAAGGCATTTGCTGAAGAGAGGGAGAAGTTCAATGTCGAGATGAAAGGTGTGTTATGGAGGGTGTCTGATGCCGAAGAAAAGCTTGCTAAGGAAAAGCAAATGAATGTTGACAAGCAGAAAGATTGGGAGTTTGCTTGTGAGCGGACAAATAAGGAGTTGCAAGCACAGCGTGAAGTCATTGTTAGGTTGTCTGGTGAGAAAACCAAAATCAGCAATGAAGCTGAAGAAGAGCGTGCTGCGCATCAGAAACGGGAACAAGAATATGTCGCGTGCGTAGCCAAGCTGGAGAAGTTTGCTGAGGAAAAAATTGCCGAGTGCAAAGCTTCTGAGGTCTTGGTTGAAGAAGTCACTGCTGATTGTAAATGGCTACTTGCTCGCGCGGTGCCTCTGGTTAGTTGTTTTGTTCATGTTTGTTTCTGCTATTTGTTACCGCTTTCCTCATATGTTTATTATCTTCGCAGATTGCTGATCGCATCGCAGGGTTTGAAGAGCTGGCCAAGTACATGTATGAACTTGGTGAAGCCGCGCGTGCTCTTGGTCGCAATGAAGGTTATGCTGAGGGTCGGGCAGCTGCGAATCGAAGGAGCCTTTGAAGAACTTTGAATTACACAAGACTGACTGTGTAGCTCGTTATGCTGAAAAACGGCAAGAATTCGAGTCTCTCGAATTTGCCATTGTTAAAGCTGCTGGGAAGTTATCCCGAAAACCTGACGGGGTGGCGTTGCTGAAAAAGGCTCTTAGTGATGAAGGTCGTGAGACCGGGGGCGCTGGCACTAGCCACCAGGGTTGAAGATTTTCGGCCTGCGCGCCGTGTATGGGCTTGATAGCCTTGTAACCGTCTGACGATTTCGCAAACAATTCCACTTAATGCTTTGTGAACAATTTGCTCGTAGTTTATCATTTTGTTATATTTGAAATATTTTATGTTAATATTTGACTCTGTTTCATGTGAATTTTGTTATCGTTACAATATGTGCATGTGTAATTACTTTGATTAGGTATCACGAATGAATGATGGCGCTGACAGGTTATGCTGTGTTAGTTACAACGTTTATTCTGTCGTTTAAGCGCATGGGTTGACTCGTTTATACGAAGTGATCGAGTTACAGGTTATTGTGTTGACCAGGCTGTGTTCAGCTTTGGGGGTCTTACAATGTTTCACCATGTTTTCGTGTTTATGTGGGCCTGAAGTATTATTTCGCATTTTTTAGGCTTTAGTTGTGTGTTTTAACCCGGCTGTGCACTTGGTTGTGACAAGCATTGGAGGTCTACAACGTTTCCTAATTTTGAGCCATTGATGTTTTCGTGTATGCCCAAAGTAATATATGCAGTTGTGACAAAAATTCGCATGAGATAAGGTGGCCAAACACTTCTTGTATTAGTGTAAAATGTGTTGGCGCGCGACCATTACAAGTACATAGAAAAAACTTCGACCGTCTACATGTAGCATCTCCTTAATTGCTGAGCATTCCAGGTTCTTGGGACTTCTTTGTTCTCAAGTGTGCGTAGCTTGTACGCTCCCTTTCCAAGAACTTCATCTACAACATAAGGCCCCTCCCACTTGGGCGCTAATTTTCCCAGTTACTCGGCGTTGGACGCCTCATTGTCCCTTAGGACGTAATCACCGAGGTTGAACGTGCAGATTCGGTCCTTACTGTTGTAGTACTTTTCCAACTTGGTCTTGTATTTCGCCTCATTGATTGCCGCCATTTCCCTTCTTTCCTCTAGAAGGTCTAGATCCAACCTTCTTTCTTCTTCGTTGTTGATCATGTTCATGGAGAGCATTCTTGGGGATGGCAGGCCAATTTCTGCCGGTATCACGGCTTCGGACCCATAGACTAAACTAAACGGTGTTTCTCCGTTGCTTGTCTTTGGCATCGTCCTATGGGCCCATAGTATGTTGGGTAGCTCGTCGACCCAACCTCTTCGTTGTGCCCCTAACCGGGCCTTGATATCGCCAACAATGCTCTTGTTTACAGCTTCAACTTGACCGTTTCCCTGCGGGTGCGTGACCGAGGAAAAGGTATGCTCTATGTGCAGCTCCTTGAACCAGTTTTGGAGATCATCGGCAGCAAAATTTGTTCCGTTATCGGTGATGATTCTCAGGGGCAACCCAAATCGACAAATTATCTGCTCCCAAATGAACCGTCGCACTACGGTAGACGTGGTTGATGCCAGTGCCTTTGCTTCCACCCATTTTGTGAAATAGTCTACCGCGACTATTATAAATTTCACTGCTCCCGGGGCTTCTGGAAAAGGTCCAACCATATCTATCCCCCATTGTTGAAACGGTCACACCGTTGTTACGGGGACTAGTTCATTTTTGGGGCGCATCGTTTTCGGGGCATGTCTCTGACAGCCGCTGCATCTTCTCAAAACCTTGACTGCGTCTAGATGCATCCCGGGCCAGTAATAACCGGCATTCATTACCTTCGCTACTACCATTCTTGGGCCGGCGTGAATGCCGCAGATGCCCTCATGTACTTCACGAATCAGGTAGTTTGCGTCTTCTGGGTCGACACATCTTAATAACGGCCCGAGGTACGATCTTCTGTATAGTATCCCATCAACCATCTGGTAATGCTCGGCTTTGTACTATATTTTCCTTGCTTCGGCTTTGTTTTCTGGTAGTATTCCAGACTGGAGATACATAATGATTGGCGTCATCCAAGATGTTGTTCCCAGTTGGATAACATTCACTTGCCTTAGCGGTACCGATGGATTGCTTAAAACTTCAATGCGCACATCCTTGGACAGGTGCTGGAAACTGGTGGATGCGAGTTTATTTAATGCATATGCTGGTTTATTCTCGCTCCTGTTGATGTGATGCACCTTGTAAGATTTGAAGTTTTGTAGCAATGTTTTTGCTTGATCCAGATATAGCGCCATCACGTCTCCTTTGGCGTCATACTGGCCGTTGATCTGTCCCGCAACGAGCATGGAGTCCACATGCGCCTCTATGTGCTTGACTCCCATCTTGATTGCTAACCTCAGACCAGCAAGGAAAGCTTCGTATTCGGCTTCATTATTTGTACTTTTGAAGTCCAACCGGATGGCGTACGTGAATTCATGTTTTTCTGGACTTAACAGCCTAAGTCATACGCCCGCGCCATCTTCGTTGGATGCGCCGTCTGTATACAGTAGCCATGGTTCTTCAGAATGTTGCCTTTCAGCCTTTCCATTGCTTTGCACTCCCGGTCTTTGTCGTCTGGCACTTCTGTCATGAAATCTGCCAACACCTGGCCTTTAATTGCTGGCCTTGGCCTAAAAACCACGTTGTGGCCTCCCAGTTCTATGGCCCATTTTGCCAGTCTTCCTGATATCTCGAGTCTTGCGAGGATGTTGCCGATGTTGTAGTTCGTTAAGACATGAATGACGTGGTTAGCAAAGTACCTGCGCAATCTTCTGGACGCATGGACCAAAGCGAGGACCAGCTTCTCCATTATGGCGTACCTTGTTTCTGGATCGTTCAAAGTGCGAGAAACGTAGTAGACTGGAGTTTATACGCCCTGCCGATCTACCAGTAAGACTGCTCCTACCGCTTTGTCTGATGTTGATAGGTACATCACCAAGGGTTCGCCTTTTGTTGGTGCAGTCAATGTTGGTAATCGTATGAGGCAATCTTTCATTTCTCGAAAAGCGTGTTCAGCCTCTGGCGTCCATTGGAACTGATTTTTCTTCATGCAGTTGCGGAGTGTTTTGATAAATGGGAAAGATTTCGCTGCATGATTGGCAAGGAAACGGTTGAGTGCTGCCAGCCGTCCAGCCAATTTCTGCATCTCCTTTATCGTTGACGGCGAAGGCATCCGTTCGATCGCTTGCACTTTTTCAGGATTGACTTTAAACCCATCTTTTGTAACAATGAAACCCAGGAACTTCCCTTCTTCCATCCCAAAGGAACACTTCGCTGGGTTTAGCTTGATATTCACTCCTCGCAATGTGTCGAACGTTTTTTGAATGTTTGCCAGCATCGTACATTCTTCTTTGCTCATTATGACCAAATCGTCCATGTATACTTCGATGTATTTGCCAATTGCGTCACTGAATGTTTCATTCATTAACCTCTGATAAGTTGTGCCTGCATTCTTTAGACCGAAGGGCATTTTTGTATAACAATACAATCCTGTTGGTGTGTGGAATGCAGTCTTTTCTTCATCTTGGATGGCCATCTGAACCTGGTGGTATCCTTTATAGCAATCGAGGAAACATTTCCACCTGAAAGTCGCTAATGAATCAATTTTCTCGTCAATCTCTGGTAGGGCGTAGCAATCGCGCGGGCACGCTTTGTTCAAATCTTTGTAATCTACGCACAACCTCCAACCACCATTTCCATTGGGAACCATCACTGGGCTGGCTACCCAGGTTTGGTAACGAACTTCTCTGATGATACCAGCGTTTAGCAACTCGGTAATTTGTTCTTGCATAGCGTCGTGCTTTATATCTCCCAGATGACGTTTTGTATGTACCACAGGCTTAGCGTTTTCGGACACGTTCAGTCTGTGCTCCGCTATGTGCCGTGGAACACCCACCATGTCGGCCGGTGTCCAGGCGAACACGTCCATGTTTTCAAATAGCAATCTTTTTAGCGCCGCGCGTGTGAGGTCGGACATTGTTGGGCCCAAAGTGACGGTTTGCTCTGGGTATTTGCTGTTCAGTACCCATTTTTCTGCCTCTGCGCGTGGTGCGGACTTGCTTGTCTTTGCTGGCCTGATTTCATCAGTTGCAAGAACTTCTTTGCTTGCGTAAATTATTGCGACCCCTGTCTCTGTTGGGAAACCCACTGCAGAATGTGGCCCTGAACAAATCATACTAAAATCTCCTTGGGATTCTCTCCCCAGCAGGATGTCATGCCTTGAATGCGCGGGTAGCACCATGAATGTGACTTCCTCTGTTCTTGAGTTTCTTCCATCTGAGAGCAACACCGGAAACGATATCTGGCCGAGAGAAAACACGGCTTCGTTGCAGAAACCAGTTAGTGGATAGTCTACTGGTTCTAAGCGCGCCTTGTCCTCTTGGTCGAATTGATTAAAGCATTGTTCGTATATGATGTCTGCAGTGCTCCCTGGATCAATGAAAATGTAGTCGGTTTGGTAATAACCGATCACGCCAGAAATAACTATAGGTCGTCTTTCTCTTGGACCTCCTCACACCACGGGGAAAACAACTTGCTTCTCGCGCCAAGAGTCATCTTGTGTGCGCTTGTTGTAATTCTTTTTCGCTCTTCGTGGACCCCCTTGAATCATGTGGGTTTCTAACTTCCGCAACTTTTTGTTGTCCAGGCCTTCTTCCCTTCTTTGAATTTGGCGATTATCGCGTTTTCCCCCTTTTACCAGATGGGTGAGCCTTCCATCTCTCAGAGCTCTTTCTATCTCTTGCTTGAGGCTGAAGCAGTCATCGGTCAGGTGACCTGTGTCTTTGTGGAATTCGCAGAAAAGGTTTGGGTCTTGACCCCTTTTGTTTCGCATCTGTAGTGGGGGTTTGGACTGGTGATTCTCGGTTGACAAGACCTCGGAAGGGGTCTTTGTCAGGGGTGTCCACTGCTTCTCTCTATTTTCTCTGTTAACCTCTTTGCGGTGACTGATCTGGTTGATTGTATTGCGCGCGTCCTCTCTTATCGGGCTTCTTTCCCTGTAACTAGATGTTTTCCATGATTGGCCTTTGTCTTTCTTGTTGCGTCGATCATTGTGGTTGTAACTATACTGACGGTTGTCGTCACCGGTCAGTTGTTTGTCAGTGCGCGCAATTGTTTTTGCTGCCTCAATGAATGTTTCCCAATCTTTGGGGCCTCCGTCTCTTCCTTTCAATCGCTTGATCAGGTCATCGCACTTTACTGCCCTCATGAAGTGTGCGCGCATCATCTTCTCGCCTACGTCTCCGATTTCTAGACATTCTTTGTTATATCTGGTGATGAAATCTTCTACGCTTTCGTGATCTTTCCTCCATATATTCAAACAGTCAGCTGGATCTCTAGTATGCCTGCGCTGTTGGGAGAAGTGCGCGAGGAACTTATCTCGAAAATCAATCCATGACTTAATTCTTCCTGCTGGCAGGCTGTCAAACCAGACGCGCGCCGCGCCAACAAAGGTTTGTGCGAAAAGATGACACCAGGTTGGTAAGTTCCAACCACCTGTTACACCTGCGCCATTGAAGACTTGGAGGTGGTCATCCGGATCTGTTAAGCCATTGTACTTGCCCACGTTGTGTGGCAGCTTTGCCTTATCAATATCAGTTGTTGCAATCTCTCTGATGAACTTGGAGCTTTCAGCCATGCCGTCTGGGCGATAGCTTAAAGAGTAATCATGTTCTGCCTTTGGATTATACCCCGCGCGCTTATGGGGTTTGTACGCCTCGTGTTCTGGTGGAAATCTGCTGAATACCGTGCTCTCTTTCTTGTACGTCGGGTCATTTTCTCCAGTGTAACTATCCCATTCGTCGTTTATATTGCGCGGGCCTAAACGACTTTGCACTGGCTTTTTCTGTTGATGGGAGTACTGCACATAATTGCTTTCTGTTTCGCCATAAGTATCGCGCGTGTCATGCGCACTTTGCCTTCTGATGTTTGGCATAGGTCCTTTTTTGGGATTCAAGTTCCACGCATTGGCCTGCTAGGGCATGTGGGAGCTTGGAGGCCTTTGTGGTGGAGTAACAAAAGCGGACTGGTTAGCTTGTGCTTGGAGCACGGCTTGTTGCGCGTTGAGTTGCGTGTAAACAAGGTTCAACGACGCCATTTGCTCGGCATACCAGGAAGCCAGAGTTTTTCCTTCAGGTAGCCCTAAAAGTTCTGAGAAGTTCAACTATGTTTGGCCCGATGGAGCTGAGGGGCCAGCTCCATGGTTTGGTGTTGGAACTTCTGGAGATGCTTGGTTAACTACCCCGGGTGGAGGTTGAAAAGTAGCTCCGTTTGTTCTTTGATGGATAACTCTGGACGTGCTTCCAAAGATATCTGGCATTTCGTTGTTTGCTTGCCCTTCTCGGATGGTCTCGTTCCCTTGGACTCTTTGAACGTGAGCAATGTTCGAAATCAGTTCAAAGGAAGAGACTTCTCCGTCCACTTGAGGGGAAGTGTAACATTCTTATTTTTATCATATAAAAATTATAGGTTTGGTTAAATTTATTAACCACTAGTAACTAGTTTATTTTTAATATAAATATTCAACCCAAATAGTTTTAAACACTATTTTATATAGTTGGTTGAAATATTATATTAATTAATTGGTTTGTATATGAGTGCCCTTTCTAATAAAATAAAAGTCTATAAAAACTTATATTATTAGACGGGTAGATTACGGGTAAGTGGACTATTAGAAATATGAAGTTCTTAGACGGGCCATGAACCGTTTAATAATTAAACTATAAAAATACATTGTATTTTTGAACCTACTCTATTTTTAATGAAACTTAGACCCAAATGTAGACAAAAATATTCTCATTCTAAAGACATATTTATTATATTATAAAACGTCATATTTTAAAAGTTATACGCCCCAAATAAGTGAAGCAATTAAATTAATTATAATATAATAAATAATAATAATAAATTTAAAATATGAATTGAGAATTGTATATATATCGAGATATTTAGAAAGAAGCAAATAATAAAATAATAATATTTGAAATGATGAATGTTATGTACGTGTTATCATAATAATTAAAAAGAAATAAAATAATTGAAATGAAATTACAAATGGACGTGTGCCCATATAATGAAAGAAATGATGATAGACATGAGGGTTTACTTCACCTCAAAGGAAACTATCAAATTCACTATAATATGTGTTTCAGTATAAACACTTGCCTATTCCTTTTTCAGTTTTAGATGTCACCAACTCACTTTCATATACAGTCTCGCCAATCCCTTTTTTCTTAATTCCCTAGTTCTATTTTTTTTCCTTTGTTGTTATTTTATTATTTCACCAATAATAATAATAATAGTCATGCCCCGTTTTAAGTATTTTAACTCCCGATCACCGCTACCCTTTCCGATTGATCTGAGCCTCAGAACTTATGTCAGGGCTCTGCCCGACTAAGTTGTTGGGATTCGGTCTCGGGACATCGGGACAAGGTTGAATTAGGGGTACTATACTTAATACGAGTGTATTATATTTTTTTTATATAACTCAGAAGTTATACCCAAAATTTATACCAGGAGACTTTCTAGTTAAACCCTAAAGTTACAAAGTGGGTCCATTCTCTTTTCTTACTATTGTATTCCCTTTTCTTTATTCTTTATGATATAATTATATTCAAAAATGTCCCAAACCATAACAACTCTCATCAAAACTATTATTTATTATTATATTTTGTTCACAAGGAAACATTAGTTAAGACCCCTAAGTAATCCTACATAAACCCTACAAATTTCAGAACAATCAGAATTAGGATCAGGGCCCCTAAAACTCAGGGGGGGTATTTCCTACTTGACGATTATCCTCATAACTCGTTGTCAGAATTGAAATTCGAAAAACCGTCGACTCAGCTAAGCTAGTTGGACACGTGGCAAGCCTATGAGATAAGATGGACCTTCGCGTCACGCGAGGGGGTCAAAATCTCAGTATAAATAGAGGGGTTTGGGATTTGCATTTCTGCGTTGGAGCGATGTTGAAATTCATTTCGTACGTCGAGATATTGCCTGTTTACTACCAAACACACACTAGCTCGAATTCTGCCGCGATAACAGGGTGTTAACTCGATCGCTGCTATGATTCAATGTCCGATTGATTTAAACTATCCGACCGGATGTTTAAGCGCTATCCTTTGTCATTAGTCGTGATTCCGACAGGATGTTTGAGTACCACCCGAACTCGGGGAATACTCTGTCATTCGTTGTGAATCCGATGGATGTTTAAGTGATTGCACTTTGTCATTTGTCGTGAGGGTTTTTATCTCGTGAGTTATCGTAAATGCTGTATTAGTTATTTACCTAGTTTGTGTGCACTAGGTTACAAGACTAATCAATAGGCTAAGCTCTGCCTGTATAAATCTGCAATAGCAAGACTAATCAATAGGCTAAGCTCTGCCCGTATAAATCTGCATGATTATAATGTGAGTCATTCTCTTTTTATCAAATTACTTTCTGTTGTGGGCTAATTTCTGAGCTCATATCCTGACAAATATCTTGGCTTATATCTTGATAATATAATATATGTTCACATCCGGGATACAGATTCAGGATACTGGTAACATCCTGAATGGTATTCTCAGGATCACTAACGGATTATGTGCAGGTACGTGGGCTAGAAGATAGCAACGTTCACAAAGACTTATTCCGCGGAAGACTCGGTCCAAACCGTTCAAAGAAAGACGTTGAAGCCTTATTACTCGGTCTACAACGTTCGTGGTGGAATATTCGGAGCATCCCATATTTATAGGAATATTTGTTTGTATTTCGTTACTATAAATAGGAGGAACACCAGATCGAATAGGACACTACAATTTCACTGCAATCACACTCACTACACTCTAACACTTGTTCTCTCGCAATTTGTACTCTCTCACAATCATTGTAACACTTAGCGATCTGGTTGATATCCTGCACTGTATCCTGAAGTTTAAAGCAATAAGAAGAACAAGGCAGCTGCGATTGTCAGCTCCCGAGGTTTTGTGCCGGCGATCTAAATTGATCAAGGGCTTTCCTCGTACATCTTGCGTCGTCCCCTTTACTTGTTGCTCATTGTTTGATCGGAGATACAGCTCAATATCCTGAGCCGTATCCTGAAAACTGTTTTTTCTAAACAACTTAACCAGCATATTTTCAACACATTTTTTAGCACACTACCTCACTTAACTAATTTGATCACTTAATTGCTTCGGTAATTTTTGACCAAAACAATTTGGCGCCCACCGTGGGGCAAGTGGTGCTCTCTTTACTAAAAATTTTTGTGAAATCGCTAATCGGTTTTCTATTTTCAAGACTTTTTGCCACATTGTCTACAATGGCCTCAAGATCAAACATGAGCTCCTCTACTGTGTCTGCTATGACTTCTGCTACTATTGGTTCGGTGCTTCCACCACCTCCTCCAAGAATGCCAACCTCATCACAACCTCAGGATATTATCCCTACTCGGAGTGTTCAGCGATCTGCTCCCATTTTAGCTTCTAATGATGAAATTTTAACCTTATTTGGAAGTGTGCAGGAACAAATGAGGCAGCAACAGGAAACAAACCAAATGTTGTTGAGGGAAATACAACTCTTGAAGTCTGGTTCGAGCAGATCTGCTGAGGATATCGTCACTCCACTACAACCCAGAACTCTAAACTTTAGTTCGGCTGTGTATACTGAGGATACTAGGGGGATTATTGTGCCCAGCCATCCTCAGAATCATACTCCTGAAATACCCTCCTCGGTCAGGATGTCAACTGTGAGGAGCTCAGGATATGCTTCAGGATATGGGCAGAATCCTCTGACTGGTAACGTGTCAAATAATAACAATACTCATGCTGCTAACAATAGTGGATCTTTGCAGGATACAGGTGTAACATCAGCATTTACTAGGGAGCTTCAGAAGTTAAAGGACATGATATCCAGTGTGCCTGGAGTGGTTCAGCCAATCCCGGAAGTGTCCCAAGACAGCCACAGGATATCTCGCTTTGCATATCCTATCTGTGATGCTGAGATTCCAAAGAGATTTCAAACTCCCAACATGAAGCTTTATGATGGAACCACGGATCCTGGAGAGCATATTGCTCAGTATAGGGAAAGGATGGAGATTAACCCTATCCCTCCGGAGCTCAAGGAAGCATGCTTGTGCAAGGGTTTTGGTTCTACCTTAACAGGATCAACCTTGAAATGGCTCCTGAATGTTCCTCCTCACTCGATTACATCGTTTGCTCACCTAGTGAATTTATTTAATAGTCAATTTTCTTGTAGTCGAAGTTTTGAAAAACTAACAAGTGACCTCTACAGGATAACTCAAGGACCACAGGAATCCTTAAGGGACTATGTGAACAAGTTCAGCCGAGAATCCTTAGACATCCCACATCTTGATGTTGCAACAGCTGTTCAAGCTTTCAAGATGGGGCTGCAAAAAGATTCTCAATTTTACCAAGACCTTGTAATGAACCCATGCAGGAACTTGGATGAAGCCAGAAATAGAGCTCTAAGATATATTCGGTTAGAGGATGACAGAAAGATGCAAGAGTGGATGAACTCATCCAACACCTATGAGTCAACTAACAGGAAGTCAGAATCCTCATTTAAGCCATATCGCTCTAAGCCGTATGGCAGAAATGAAAACAAGAAAGTGAATGCTGTAGAAGACGAGGATCCTGAAGAATATCCTGAATTATCTGAGTATTGCTTTTCTGTTAATATTCCTGAATTGATGTATGCCATGCAGGGTTTAGGAGACAAGGCTAGGTGGCCTCGAAAGAATCAACAAAAAGCTGATTGGAAGGATAAGTCAAAATGGTGTGCCTTCCATGAAGACTTCGGACATGTGACGGAGGATTGCATTGCTCTAAGAAAAGAAATAAGCTATCTTCTAAGTAAGGGATATCTGAAGGATCTCTTAGGAAGAAAGAAGAATAAGGGTCATGATACTGAGAAGGATCCTGAGCGAGCAGCATCACCTCCCGTGGATGCCAAGATAATCAACTTTATTTCGGGAGGATCCAACATTTGTGGGACTTCGTATTCGGTGGCCAAGAGACATGCAAAAGAAGCCAAGGCCGAAAGGGGAGACAAACCTGTCAGGATGACTACCCTCACAACTGACAAAGTGATCACATTTGATGGTGATGACAGGGATACTGTCCAGGATCCTCATCATGATGCTCTGGTAATAACATTATATGTGGCTAACCATTTTGTACGCAGGATATTGGTAGATAATGGCAGCTCCGTCAACATAATCCAACTAGATACTCTAAAGAGAATGAATGTATCTCCAATGGATATTACTTCGAAGTCCACCGTGCTTGTTGGATTCAGTGGAGAGGCTAGGAACACAGTGGGAGAGATAAAGCTACCAGTATATGTTGAAGGGGTCAACTCAATACAACGTTTCTGTGTGATGGATTCTCTATCCTGCTATAACATCATACTGGGAAGACCATGGATTCACGATATGAAGGCTGTACCATCAACATATCACCAATGCATCAAGATCCCTACCCCTTGGGGGGTTGTCAAGGTTGATAGTGACCAGCAGGAGGCGAAAGAATGCTACACATCCTCGATGAAATCCTCAACCAAACCTAGTACAGCATAGCAATTAAAGATACGGGCCCAGGATATCGTGGAGGATCCGGAGCAGGATGTGAAAAGAATTATCCTGGATCAGGATAATCCTGATATCTCGGTGCTCGTGGGAACCAATATCCCTCAGGATATTGAAGAACAATTAACTAACTTTTTGAAGTGCAGGATGTCAACGTTTGCATGGAAGCATGAGGATATGACAGGCATATCCAAAGACATTATCACTCACAAACTTGGAATTGACAAATCATTCAAGCATGTTCACCAAAAGAGAAGAAAATTTGCTCCTGAGTAGAATACGATTATTCAAGAGGAAGTTGAAAGATTGTTGAAGTCCAGAATGATCAGAGAAGTCAAATTCCCAAGGTGGCTAGCAAACGTAGTTGTGGTACAAAAGAAAAATGGGAAATGGAGAGTATGTGTGGACTACACAGATTTGAACAAGGCTTGCCCTAAAGACCCATTTCCTCTTCCTCATATTGATGCAATGGTGGATGCCACTGCCGGGCATGAAATGTTGACCTTCATGGATGCATCCTCAGGATTTCAGCAGATTCAAATGGAGCCTTCTGACCAGGAGGATACTGCCTTCATGACACCAACAGGTATCTATTGTTATACTGCTATGCCTTTCGGTTTGAAAAATGCAGGTGCAACATACCAGAGATTGGTAAACATGATGTTCAAAGACAAGCTGGGGGACACTATGGAGGTATACATTGATGATATGGTGGTAAAGTCAAGAAAAGCTGAGGATCACCTCCAGGATATTAAAGGAGCATTTGATATCCTGGATCAGTATAACATGAAGCTAAATCCTGCTAAGTGTCATTTCGGAGTGGGGGCAGGAAAGTTTCTAGGATATATGGTGACCAAAAGAGGAATAGAGGCGAGCCCGGAGCAGATTAAAGCCATCTTGGATATCAAATCACCTTCGAATATGAAGGATGTTCAACGATTAACAGGGCGAGTGGCAGCATTGAACAGATTCATTTCAAGATCCTCAGAGAAATGTAAAGAGTTTTATGATATCCTGAAGAAGCACAAGAAGTTCGAATGGGGAGAGAAGCATGAAGCAGCCCTGCAGGATTTGAAGCAATATCTTTCAACCGCACCTCTACTAATGAAGCCTGAGAATGGTGAACCACTATCCCTATACCTCGCAGTATCAGGAAATGCTGTAAGTGCCGTCCTCGTAAAGGAGCATGAAGGTCAGCAATATCCTGTTTATTATGTTAGTAAAAGTTTGTTAAATGCTGAAACTAGGTATTCTCATTTAGAAAAATTTATACTAGCATTAGTTATGGCATCAACGAAGCTTAGACATTACTTTGAGACACATAGGATTCATGTTAAGACAAATTATCCTGTTAAAAATGTGCTTAGGAAACCAGAGATGTCAGGCAGGATGGCTAAGTGGTCAGTAAAATTAAGTGCCTATGATTTAGTATATGAACCTAGAAATGCCATAAAGTCTCAGGCTTTAGCTGACTTTGTGGCTGATTTCAGTAGTGACATTCAGGATGAGGTAGACCTAGAAGTCCAACAATTAGGAGAATCCTCAGGGTCCTGGACATTATATACTGACGGTGCATCTAATATTAGAGGAGTAGGATTGGGAATACTACTAAAATCGCCATAGGGGGACATATTACCCCAGGCTATTAGGTGTGAGTTCCCTGCTACTAATAATGAAGCAGAATATGAGGCTTTAATTGCAGGATTAGAGTTGGCTAAGAGTATGAGTATTAAAGATTTGCGAGTATATGTTGACTCCCTGTTAATTACTAACCATTTTAATGGATCCTATGCAGTTAAGGGTGAGAAATTAATCGAATACCTCGATATTCTCAAAAAATTAGCAGGATATTTCGATGTTTTTACACTTGAACAGGTACCAAGGGAGGATAATGCTGAAGCAGATGCCTTAGCAAATCTGGGATCATCGATCAGGATACCAGAAGGGACCCAAATACCAATATTACATATCTTGTATCCTGCAACGAATCCTCAGGATAAAGAAGTAGCAGGTATTCAGGATCCTGGAGCAGAGTATCCTGAACCGGATCCTATATCCCGGACGGCTCCAATCATGAGATATCTCAAGGAAGGACATATCCCCGGAGACGAAAATCCTAAGGCATTTAGGATGAAGGTATCACGATTCACTATTATAAATAATGTTTTATATAAGAAATCTTTTGCAGGACCGTATTTGAGGTGCTTGGAGAATCCTGAAGCAAAAGAAGTACTTCAGGATATACATGAAGGGGATTGTGGTAACCACACTGGGGGCAGGTCATTGTTCTCCAAAATATTAAGGACAGGATATTATTGGCCAACGATGAGGAGAGATGCTGCAGAATATGCTCGAAAGTGTGATGCATGTCAAAGGCATAGTAACATACTACATCAACCAGCTGAACCACTATATCCTGTAGTGTCCCCTTGGCCGTTCATGAAATGGGGGATGGATATAGTAGGGAAGTTGCCAAAAGCTCCGGGAGGAAAAGTCTTTATGCTAGCAATGACAGATTATTTCTCTAAGTGGGTTGAAGCTGAAGCATTTGTCCAAGTTAGAGACCAAGAAGTAGTATCCTTCATAAAGAGGAATATCCTGACCAGGTTTGGGGTACCAGCTGAAATCATTTGTGATAATGGGTCTCAGTTTATAAGCAAGAGAACTACTGACTTTTGCAAGAATTGGGGAATCAAAATGATCACGTCCACTCCGGTGCATCCTCAAGCAAATGGACAAGCAGAATCCTCAAACAAGATAATTGTCAATAACTTAAAGAAGAGACTTGGAGCCAAAAAAGGAAGATGGGCAGAAGAATTACCTTTTGTTTTGTGGCCTGATAGAACAACAGTAAAGAATGCAACCGGCCAAGCCCCGTTTTCTTTGGTATTTGGAGCAGAAGCAGTGATTCCAACGGAAATGGCGATACCTACTGCAAGATCTATCCCACAGGATCCTGAACAGAATCCTGAGGCCTTATGTCAGGATTTGGACACTTTGGATGAAAAAAGAGATGCGGCAAGACTAAGAATGGCAGCATATCAGCAAAGAATATCCAGAGCATATAACAAGAACATAAGGACTAGAAGATTTCGAGTTGGTGATTGGGTGCTAAGAAAAGCTTTTCAAAATACTACTAATCCTGCCGATGGCAAGCTAGTTCCAAAATGGGAAGGACCATATGAAGTTGGGTCAGAAGCAGGGAAAGGAGCATATAGAATCAAGAATATGGAAGGGGATATGCTACCAAGATCCTGGAATGCAATACACTTAAAGCTCTATTTCAAGTAAGGATAGAATTTAGGTTACATCTCGGAATGGTATGTGTTCTATCTCTTTTAAATATATTTGTTTTTTGTCTTGAACCCAATACTGACTTAAGCATCGGAGGGGTGTTAGCCAAGCTAACACCCACCTTAGTTTTTAGTTGTTTTGCAGCATATGTTTCAGGATATAGCTCCAGGATACGTACTCAGGATCACTCGAAAGATTAGAGGATTGGCCCCCTCTCTCACGTTTAAGGGATCCTGATCCCTTCAAAGGTTTAAAGGTATTCACCTTTCTTTCGAATTGGGTTTAAACACCTCGCCTGGAGCACAAGTTATCTAGGTATAGTTCAAGGTAGCGGGACCAGTTCATGTAAAAGTGGCTGACAATTTCGTTACTGTTGGCTATATCCTGGATCCTAAAGGTATATGAGGATTGATCACCCTCTCTCACGAAAGGGTATTTTCATACTCTCTAAGGTTTAAAGGTTTTCACCTTTCTAAGACTTGGAGTTTGTACACTCTCGCCTGCAGCGCATGAAAATCAGGGTTTATCCCCAGGATATTATGGGTATATCCCCAGGATATCAGGGTTTATCCCCAGGATATCAGGGTTTATCCCCAGGATATAAGGGTTTATCCCCAGTATGCTAAGGATTCATTTCAGGATATCAAGGGTTTTACCCCGAGATGTTTGGGATTTACTCAAGCCAAAGCGTGAACACATTTGCATTTCTGTGTTGAACACAGGGGACATCTATCATACAACTTAAACGATGGATCCAAGTTTGTGAATGTGCACTGGGGACATTCCTATGGTGGAAGATTGAAATTGATTCTTTAAAAATCTCTGGTATGATCTTTCCTTTTTTGGATAATTTATAAATTGTATTTCAGTATCCTGATCAGGATATCTTTCAGGATACACTTACAATGCGTTCCCATAATATTCTTAAAAATATTCAAACATAACGATTTTCATAAGTAAAACTTTTACACCAATAACAACAACAATAAAGTCAAAAGAGAAGTTATATTATACCAAAAGATGTGCTCTTAGTTTCACCTCAAAACAAGGCCCATCCACTAAGAGCACTAATAGTTCCTTACCATATTTACCCAATAGTTGAAGGTTTCATCTCAAACCGAGACCCATCCACCTCCAACTGTTGTATTGTTCAAAAAGCGTGCAGGAAATGTAAATTGTTCAGGTGCAGGAAAGTAAAGTGCAGAAAAGTAAATTGTTTAAGGGATTACAGACCAACATTCAAATTTAAAAAGGTGGGCTCTGGCCTTGGCACGTATATCCGTCATCGCCCACCTAAATGCCCTCACACAGCGGCATCTTCTCCAACCTTCTCAGACTTCTCAGCACCAGCATCCTGAGCAGCATCCTCACCAGTATCCATCCCAGCATTCGCTCCAGCATCCTTCTTGTCTTCAGCCTGGATCACCACCTCTGCTGACTTAGAAGACTCGCCTGCTTCAGCAGGAAGTGGCACAGCTTTGCCTCCGAGCTCCTTTAGCTTGGCCACCCAGGATTCAACTGGCCAAGATGGACACACGAGGCCTGTCTCCTTGGCCTCATAGGCCATCTTGATGCGAGCTTGCAGCAGGGAGACGATGGCAGAGGCTTTGATTCCTTCCCGGAAAGAAACCATGGCCTGTTCATGGTCCATCTGGACGGTGGCAAGTTTCAGATCAGCATCTTGGATGACCTTTTTCAACTTGCCTTCATAGTGCCGAGTTTTTGCTTCGGCGATGGCTCCTTGAACGGCAACGGTGGTTTCGAGCTGTTTGATCCTGGCTTCGTGAAGTGCGGCAGTACCACAAGCATCATTGTACAGGTGGAGCAAATGCTGGAGGCCCTGCATATTAAATTCAGGTATGAGTTAGAATATGTTAACCAGGATATCCTGTCAGGATATCCTATCAGGATATATATGCAGGATATGTATCAGGATATTACCTTGTTGAGGAAGGATGTCATTGGCTCTAAGGAATCAGAGAAGCTAAGCTCATCATAAGAGAATCCTTCGGAGCCTGGAGCACAAACTTCGGAGGTTTTCCTCTTCTTCGCGGTGGAGGCTCGGGTTCTTAGATTAGCTTTCGGAGCCGGGAGTGGCTTGGAGCTGGTGGCAGCAGGGGTCTCTTTCTTGACTGTGGCTGGAGTCGGGTAGCTATCAAGTTCGTCGAGGTCTAGATAGACTGGAATCTTGCTGGAGTCTGCACACAGGGAGTAAAATTCTAAATTTGTCCTAAGAATATCAAATGAAAACATGTATGTACAGGATATTTTGCAGGATCCTTACCAGACATGTTAGCACTTGAAAGAGGACTTGGAGTTGGTGGAGATGGGTTGAAACTTCTTTCAGCCTCTGGAAGGAGTCTGATGGCGTCTATCCTTCTTTGAGAATCAGCGAGAGGAGGTGCAATCTTCCTGAAATCAGCTGCATGCACAACATGAAAAAGAAGATAAATTAGTTCAGGATATAAAACAGGATAAGCGACAGGATCATTCTTAAACCCTAAATCCTACCCTTTTTCAACCATTGTACCGGATATTCCGTCCCACCAGGGATTGAGTCCCTTTTTACAAAGAAAAACTTGGATTGCCAACCATCCTCGTTCCTGGTGGCACGAAGTATCAATGGGTCACCGGAAGTAGAATAAAACAGAAATCTACATGATCCGTGGCATCTAAGCTTGTAAGCTAGGGGGAGATCATGGACGGAAAGATCAGGAATGTGGTTTCTCTTGATCTGGTCAAGAACAGACAGAATACGCCAGAGCATTGGCATTGTTTGGCTAAAAGAGATTTTTGTGATATTAAAGAATTCGGTGATGAAGTCCGGAAAGGGGAATTGTAGCCCTAGGGTAAAAGGGAAAGCACTGAAGCATATCCACTCGTTGGAGACCATATCTGACCGGATTTCCCGGTCAAACGGTCTAAATATGGTTCCTTCCGGGAAGATACCGGAGGATTTTAAGGCCGACAGGTGGGCACTATCGAAGGTACATATTTCCTTCTCCGGTTCTTGGAGAAGGTTCTGTTGGATGAATGTGGGGGCCGAGTCACCTGAACTAGATCTTGTTTGTCGCGGCATTTGATCGCCTGAATTTTTCGCCGGAGAAAGAAGATGAAGATAAGGCTAAGAGTTAGAGAGAAAATGTACCTTTTCCTTGTCGATTATGAATAAAAAAGGGATGAGGATGAGAAGATATAGGGTATAATGAGTAGATATAGGCTGAGTAGTTGCAAACGATCACATCACAGGTCTTATCTCTTAATTGCCTCGTTTTGCGTGAAAAAATGTAACCGTTAGTAATGAGGATACTAAACGGTAACATTTTTGGGGACAATTGTTGTGGGCTAATTTCTGAGCTCATATCCTGACAAATATCTTGGCTTATATCTTGATAATATAATATCTGTTCACATCCGGGATACAGATTCAGGATACTGGTAACATCCTGAATGGTATTCTCAGGATCACTAACGGATTATGTGCAGGTACGTGGGCTAGAAGATAGCAACGTTCACAAAGACTAATTCCGCGGAAGACTCGATCCAAACTGTTCAAAGAAAGACGTTGAAGCCTTATTACTCGGTCTACAACGTTCATGGTGGAATATTCGGAGCATCCCATATTTATAGGAATATTTGTTTGTATTTCGTTACTATAAATAGGAGGAACACCAGATCGAATAGGACACTACAATTTCACTGCAATCACACTCACTACACTCTAACACTTGTTCTCTCGCAATTTGTACTCTCACACAATCATTGTAACACTTAGCGATCTGGTTGATATCCTGCACTGTATCCTGAAGTTTAAAGCAATAAGAAGAACAAGGCAGCTGCGATTGTCAGCTCCCGAGGTTTTGTGCCGGCGATCTAAATTGATCAAGGGCTTTCCTCGTACATCTTGCGTCGTCCCCTTTACTTTTTGCTCATTGTTTAATCGGAGATACAGCTCAATATCCTGAGCCGTATCCTGAAAACTGTTTTTTCTAAACAACTTAACCAGCATATTTTCAACACATTTTTTAGCACACTACCTCACTTAACTAATTTGATCACTTAATTGCTTCGGTAATTTTTGACCAAAACACTTTCAAAATCATGTTTATTTTCAAAAGTTATAATTACAGGGATTAAATCTTTGTAATCTCCATATTACAGCCGGTATGTGGGGTTTTGTATACATTACTTGATAATCTTCACCATTGGACAACGAGTTAGCCAATGGGTGATATGACCATAGTCACAGAAACGAGTCAAGTGACAAATACCGAGGGTAGTTGGTTGATATAGAAACATTGTAATCGCACTTAATACTGTAAATTATAACAAAAGAGTCATTTTCATAAAAAGAATGATTCACCAGTGTTTCCTGCTGACAAAACCTTTTTAAAACGCGTTTCAGGTAATTACAGTAGATTGGAGTAAGAGTTGGATACGGCACTGAAAGGCTTCAAGAAGTGGCTTATTTTATTAATTAAATTAAATTAAGAAATATTGTTTTATGTAATCAAATTTATCTTTATTAAAGCTACCATTGTAAAACATGGGTTTATCCCATCTATTTAATAAATAAAATCCGGTGTTTTCTAAACTCTGATATTTTTCCTAACTCACGGTCCTGATGAAATTTCCGCTGCAATATTTTTCAAAATAATCACCGGTACCACTTGGCTGTTCGCGGCTCCCGATTCCGTTCAGGGTGGGTCGGGGGTCGTGACAGAAGGTGGTATCAGAGCCACTGATTTAAGTCTATAGGTGTTGTGATAATAATACCTAAGTTTATATAAAAGAGTTAGGAGATTGCTATTAACTGGTAGCACACATGATATCATTTAGACTTGAACTTAAGAAAAAATGCCTTAGTATCAGCTTCGAGATAAGCTAAGTACTTGTGTAAATAAAATATGATGGATTTTTGTATGCCGTAAGAATGATGATTAGAACATTGCAGGCAATAGCACTTAATTGCTATTAATTCTTGCTTATTGATATTATTTGGT
The DNA here is from genome assembly GCA_030545235.1 of Helianthus tuberosus. Taxonomy (NCBI): domain Eukaryota; kingdom Viridiplantae; phylum Streptophyta; class Magnoliopsida; order Asterales; family Asteraceae; genus Helianthus; species Helianthus tuberosus. Next base: position 195,225,114 of record CM060370.1, on the reverse strand, counting down.
CTAGAATAAGATATATTACGGGAATACAAATTTCCCTAATTCTGGATAAAAGCCCTAATAAAAGAGGCACTTTTAAAATCTTGAAAAGATACTATTTATGGGAAATAGAAAATTTTCTCCGACAAGACTGGGTATGGTGTAGCAGACTCTCCAGCTTGTTCGGATATACTGGGATTACCTCTCCGGCGCGAACCGAATAAGACGGGGTATATAATATGTCAAACAAGTGACAAAGTTTTCCCTAAATAGTATCATGACCTGATGTCTGACTTGTTTTTGGAAATAAGAATCTGTTAAATACATTGACCTTATAGAGGGTATGTATATTACAGCATGTGAAATATATGATCATATAGATATATATATATCTATAAGGAATTCCAATTAAGAATAAAGCACAAGCATATGTGTCAATAATAAATCTAGATTTCTTTATTAGGAATCTCTTTTCCGATATCAAACATTATTTCGTTTGATCATCTACCTCGTAACTCGTACAACAAAATAAACAATGGAAACTCTTTAAGTCGGAACACCATCAAAAGTATAAGAATTTCCAATACGCAAGTAAGAAGCATGTAAAGTTGTGCTAGTGCACAAGAAAACACATGAAACTTAAATTATACGTCCACAGACATCAAAGTATATCACACTCGACTTCCAAGGCAAGACCTTTGAAAAATATAAATTAGGCACAATAACACCAATGCTAATTCCGTGAGTAGAAGAACTACTGATCAAAAAGCGGCACTTTGCCACATGATCCTACAAAATGAATATCGCTGAGGTACGTCGTAACAAGATTTCACAACCATCGGTGCACAGTCTAATCAGAGTCATAATTATTATCACTGCAAAAGGAGTCACATACCTTTGCAAATTCCCTATTTCATTTTATTTGACATTTCCTGGTAATGTCACTTAACAACAGTTATCACACAAAATCCCAGATAAAATTCTTAAATTTCTTTTGTTAAAATTCTGACCCTGCGAATAGACTTTTGCATTGCTATTTCCCCTAATGGTCATCATACCCTGAGGATTTCTTTCATAATAGCAAATATTGATCTGTTTCATTTCTTGGTAAATCCACACATTACACATGCACTGTTTATTTCGCATGTGGTTCGTTTGATTTATAAAGACCACTGGAGGGATTCATTCCGATTTGTTATTTTATCCAAACTCAAATATCATTCCACTTTTTGCACTATAAACCGCATTATTGCAAAACGGTGACTCTTTAATATCGAGTCAATGAATTTTGTTAAACCGTTGAGGTAAAGAATTTATATATATATATATATAAATTATGTTGAGATATACTCTCATTTAAGTTTATGTTTAGTTATTTATTATTGGTAATTAATATTAGTTTTATTATTAGTAATAATATATTAATAGTAGTAGTGATAGTATTATTTTTAGGTACTAGGGTTATTGTCAGGGGCAGGTATTGGATAGCCTAGCCTTAGTTAGGCATGGACTGATCACCTATGCTTAAACAAGGCAGCACTAACCAATATCCAACCATGATAATAACTAGTTAATGTATATAAATTAAGTCATCGTACTTATTTAGTAAATTTTAATTATATATAAAAATATTTTACTTTGTACTGTAAGGAGAAGACATATTTTCATAAAACAATACAAGAATTAGAAGGACGAATAAAATTATATAAATAATTATCTATCACATGTTTTGTGGTAACTATGTACCATAACGCTCTGGCAAGAAAATGACCATATAAGAATAATATGGTAGTCCTCAACTACGTTGGATCAGGGGAACATTGTAATACATAAGAATAGTCCCCGTTTTCACTTATTTACAACATTTGTAAATACATTCACAACGTTATATGGTTTCAAAATGAAAATAAGTAATCACATAGAATCGACCCATTAAGTTTTATATATATTTACAAAATATTTTACAAATACTTTTGTATAATAAATATTTTACACCTCTATTTACAACTTTCATTTAACGTTATAAATAATAGTGATTTATTTTACAAAATAATAATACTAAAATATTTTGTAATGTAATAACTTCATTGCGGTGTTTTGTAATATATATTACATAGTAAATATAAGTTATTTTACATAGTATAGTAAAATACTAAAATAATATTTATTTAAAAGTGGTGACCATTTACATAAAAAAAATGATATATATTTTATATATAAGATACGGTTCAGACAGGGACACAAATAATATATATTACATTTGCTTTACAAATATAATATAATGGTTGGTCATGCAAAAACAACTTTTTCTTCTTATATTTCGATCTCTAGAACATAGTATGAAAAATATGGTCACTAATAGTGTACTATCACATTGTTTCACAATTAAAACAGCTTGGAACTCTGAACAATAATACACTAACTCTATTGTCTTTTGGTGTACCTTTGCAATTCACTCATCTCAACACTTTGATTTTCTCATATCATAAATATTTGACAAATCATTTTTCATGCTTTTATTTCATTTGGAACCTGTCAGTTCTAAGTCTTCCTCAGTTGCCAATCAAAGTAAGCTTTCTTTTGACAAAGAATTTTATTGATTCTAAAAATCCTCCACATTCATTTTAAACATCTATTAATCATATATCTTTTGGCTTGAACCCAGTCACCTTGGAAATTATATCATTTCATCTCATTCGTTTGTCATCGATTTCTTGAACTAATTCAGTTGAACCATTAAATCCTACTTATGGTACAACTCGTATTCACAAAATTTGATATTTTAATTTTGTGTCATCTACCTTAAATTGTTTTTATTGACTAAAATATGACATAAGTCTAAAAGAAATATCATAACCCAAATCTCGAGGACGAGATTTAAAACAAGGTGGGGAGGATGTAACATTCTTATTTTTATCATATAAAAATTATAGGTTTGGTTAAATTTATTAACCACTAGTAGCTAGTAACTAGTTTATTTTTAATATAAATATTCAACCCAAATAGTTTTAAACACTATTTTATATAGTTGGTTGAAATATTATATTAATTAATTGGCTTGTATATGAGTGCCCTTTCTAATAAAATAAAAGTCTATAAAAACTTATATTATTAGACGGATAGATTACGGGTAAGTGGCCTATTAGAAATATGAAGTTCTTAGACGGGCCAGGAACCGTTTAATAATTAAACTATAAAAATACATTGTATTTTGAACCTACTCTATTTTTAATGAAACTTAGACCCAAATGTAGACAAAAATATTCTCATTCTAAAGACATATTTATTATATTATAAAACGCCATATTTTAAAAGTTATACGCGCCAAATAAGTGAAGCAATTAAATTAATTATAATATAATAAATAATAATAATAAATTTAAAATATGAATTGAGAATTGTATATATATCGAGATATTTAGAAAGAAGCAAATAATAAAATAATAATATTTGAAATGATGAATGTTATGTACGTGTTATCATAATAATTAAAAAGAAATAAAATAATTGAAATGAAATTACAAATGGAAGTGTGTCCATATAATAAAAGAAATGGTGATAGACATGAGGGCTTACTTCACCTCAAAGGAAACTTTCAAATTCACTATAAATATGTGTTTCAGTATAAACACTTGCCTATTCCTTTTTCAGTTTTAGATGTCACCGACTCAATTTCATATACAGTCTCGCCAATCCCTTTTTCTTAATTCCCTAGTTCTATTTTTTTTTCCTTTGTTGTTATTTTATTATTTCACCAATAATAATAATAATAACCATGCCCCGTTTTAAGTATTTTAACTCCCGATCACCGCTACCCTTTTCGATTGATCTGAGCCTCATAACTTATGTCAGGGCTCTGCCCGACTAAGTTGTTGGGATTCGGTCTCGGGACATCGGGACAAGGTTGAATTAGGGGTACTATACTTAATACGAGTGTATTATATTTTTTTTATATAACTCAGAAGTTATACCCAAAATTTATACCAGGAGACTTTCTAGTTAAACCCTAAAGTTACAAAGTGGGTCCATTCTCTTTTCTCACTATTTTATTCCCTTTTCTTTATGATATAATTATATTCAAAAATGTCCCAAACCATAACAACTCTCATCAAAACTATTATTTATTATTATATTTTGTTCACAAGGAAACCTTAGTTAAGACCCATAAGTAATCCTACATAAACCCTACAAATTTCAGAACAATCAGAATTAGGATCAGGGCCCCTAAAACTCAGGGGGGTATTTCCTACTTGACGATTATCCTCATAACTCGTTGTCAGAATTGAAATTCGAAAAACCGTCGACTCGGCTAAGCTAGTTGGACACGTGGCAAGCCTATGAGATAAGATGGACCTTCGCGTCACGCGAGGGGGTCAAAATCTCAGTATAAATAGAGGGGTTTGGGATTTGCATTTCTGCGTTGGAGCGATGTTGAAATTCATTTCGTACGTCGAGATATTGCCTGTTTACTACCAAACACACACTAGCTCGAATTCTGCCGCGATAACAGGGAATTAACTCGATCGCTGCTACGATTCAATGTCCGATTGAATTAAACTATCCGACCGGATGTTTAAGCGCTATCCTTTGTCATTAGTCGTGATTCCGACAGGATGTTTGAGTACCACCCGAACTCGGGGAATACTCTGTCATTCGTTGTGAATCCGATGGATGTTTAAGTGATTGCACTTTGTCATTTGTCGTGAGGGTTTTTATCTCGTGAGTTATCGTAAATGCTGTATTAGTTATTTACCTAGTTTGTGTGCACTAGGTTACAAGACTAATCAATAGGCTAAGCTCTGCCTGTATAAATCTGCAATAGCAAGACCAATCAATAGGCTAAGCTCTGCCCGTATAAATCTGCATGATTATAATGTGAGTCATTCTCTTTTTATCAAATTACTTTCAAAATCATGTTTATTTTCAAAAGTTATAATTACAGGGATTAAGTCTTTGTAATCTCCATATTACAGCCGGTATGTGGGGTTTTGTATACATTACTTGATAATCTTCACCATTGGACAACGAGTTAGCCAATGGGTGATATGACCATAGTCACAGAAACGAGTCGAGTGACAAATACCGAGGGTAGTTGGTTGATATAGAAACATTGTAATCGCTCTTAATACTGTAAATTATAACAAAAGAGTCATTTTCATAAAAAGAATGATTCACCAGTATTTCCTGCTGACAAAACCTTTTTAAAACGCGTTTCAGGTAATTACAGTAGATTGGAGTAAGAGTTGGATACGGCACTGAAAGGCTTCAAGAAGTGGCTTATTTTATTAATTAAATTAAATTAAGAAATATTGTTTTATGTAATCAAATTTATCTTTATTAAAGCTACCATTGTAAAACATGGGTTTATCCCATCTATTTAATAAATAAAATCCGGTGTTTTCTAAACTCTGATATTTTTCCTAACTCACGGTCCTGATGAAATTTCCGCTGCAGTATTTTTCAAAATAATCACCGGTACCACTTGGCTGTTCACGGTTCCCGATTCCGTTCAGGGTGGGTCGGGGGTCGTGACAGGAAGGGTGTGGTTCAGTCATTTTAGAGAGTTTTTCGAAGAAAAAGGAGATGAGAATGGTTTGCAAAAAGCACGGTGGGCGCCAATGTTGAGACACTGGTTAACACCGAAGGTTAACTAGCCGGATTGTCTCCTACGTGGGTTCAATCTCCTCTTCTACTCGCTAATAGCTGGGATCCTGCAAAACAGCAAACCGTTAGCTCGTTAAGAGGGGAATATGGGGGTTTCCCTCTTAACCGGGCTCCGGCGTGAGAATAAGTACTGTTCTGAGGAATAAAGAGTGTGTGTTAATGGTGAAAATGCAAGGAGAACAGAATGGATAACCTGAATGATGAAGGGTCCTATTTATAGCCAAAGGGTGAAGGAGGGAGGAGCAACCTAGCCAGCTGTTATCCGGCGCCAGCTGTCCGGCCAAGGGGAATATCCTCTTGGTCTCCTCTGTCACGTCCAGGATAGTGGTCCACGTGGCGCGCCGATATTTGTCCATGCTGGAGGAATTGTACTGCTGTTGTCGGTCTGCTCCCAGATTTGTTGCAGGTCTACATAGCGCTTGGTGATTGGTGACACGTGCTGTCCTTTCTGTCGGAAGGAGCATCTTTGGTGCCACCTTGGAGTCTTCCAGAAGCTTCTAGAAGCTTAAGCTTCTGGATTTGTTTGCTGATGTAGGCGCCATGTATGATGGAAAGTGGTGTGGTCCTTGCCATGTAATCAAGGAATTGGGACCATACCTCTTCAGGCAGGTTGAATTAGATAACGGGTCAAAACAGGTGACAAGTTTAAGTAATAAATAAGTAAAAACGTGCAGTTGACCAATTAGTTTATTAATATACAACAGTTTCGTGAATGGTGTGCTGCCAATATTTGTCTTCAACGTAATCATGTGCGATTGCATGATCAGGTCGAATATAAAGAACAGCATATTTATATCTAAGATCCATACCACATGCCCTCAATAGCAAATTAGCAATTAACATGAATACAAAATGTTACTATCAACTTGAACAAGCAATTAACCGATGCACAACTACGTAACCTAATTAGCAGACATCAGCTAACATAATGTAGCAAAAAAGAGTAAGCAATTAACGCCTGCACAATGTTTATATCAACTTGAGATCTTGAATGTTTAACTATAATGATTGCGAGTATGTTTATAGCAGTTAACATATATACAGAATGCTTATATCAACTTGAATAAACAATTAACCGATACACATATACGCAACCTAATTAGCATATATCAATAAGCAAAATATAGCAAAAACGAGTAAACAATCAACACCTGCACAATGTTTATATCAAAATGTATCAAACTGAATGTTTAACCAACATAATTGAGATTATGTTTATAGCAGTTAACCAAAACACAAAATTTTTAAATCAACTTGAATAAGCAATTAATTGATACACAACTACGTAACCTAATTAGCATACACAACTACTAAACCTTCACAATGTTTATATCAAATTGAATGTTTGACCAACAGAATTGACAAAATGTTTATAGCAATTAACATAAATACAAGATATTTAATCAACTTAAACAAGCAATTAACTGACACGCATATGAATTAACAAAACGGTTAGCAAAACGCAATCAAATCAATTAATTTTAGTGCATTGTATCCAATAATGGAGGCACGAGTTGCTAGAGAAGTCTTGAGACATCTTGATATGCTTGTGAATATATCAGTTGCATGTTGCATCTGTAAGATCATTGTATCCAATAATGGAGGCACGAGTTGCTAGAGAAGTCTCGAGACATCTTGATATGCTTGTGAATATATCAGTTGCATGTTGCATATGTAAGATCTTGAGAACTATGGTGTAGAAACCCCCCTACAAACAATGATTAACAAACGATATACAAAGATATGAACGTCTAAATGAGCACGTTTAACTTGTGTAGATTGATGTTAATGTCATACAAAACTCCCAAGTAGCTTCTTTATTTTCATTGTTGGTGACCATTAATTAGTATACTGAATTTGTAGTGATGCCTGATAACAGTGTTTAATAGTTTGACAATAAAGAAATCTCTATCTTTGCAATAAGCTAAGACTTGTTATATCAAGAGAAAACTGCCTGTAAAAGGAAACATCTAAGGATTGTACCATACATTAAAATAATAAACCCGAAACGCTCTATAAATATTTTCCAATATGAGCAGGATACAGGGTGTTTCAAGTACAACAGTTTTACTAGAGTTGTGCCTTCTACACCTTTGATTCGAGAAAATATAAATTTTATTGTGGCAATATTGTAACTATTACACATCCTACTATCCTAACATGATCTAGTTAGCCTAAAAAACTGGTTGACTTGCCTAAGCAGTCAATAGCGGCGCTATAGCGGTGCTATAGTGGTGCTATAGCGGTTATAGCAGTAACGATGTTTGATTCTGTTAATTCTACAATTAAATACTTCAAAGTTACTATTAGTATTTGATTTGCAACAGGTTTTTGATAATGGAATGATATTACTATGAATTTTGATATTACTATTAATATTTTTCAAAGATATATTTATATATATATATATATAGGACAAAGATCCGTTAGGAACCACCTCTTATTGCGAGAACCGCGAGAACCAATGTGAACGCAATCAAAAATGCCTAAAAATAGCTAAAAATCACACAAAAAATTATTTTTTTTTTTTAATTTTTATAACAAAAAAAAAAAAAAATTTTGGATGCGAAAAGTAGCGATTTTAACATAAAAATATTAAAAAAATCAAAAAAATTTTTTTAGATTTTTTTTAGATTTTTTTAAGATTTTTTTAGGTTTTTTGGGGGTTTAGTTTTTAGCTTTTTAGCTGGGGGGGGGGGGGGGGGGAGGGGGTTAGGTTTTTTTTTAGGTTTTTTGGGGGGTTTAGTTTTTAGCATTTAGCTTGGGGGGGGGGGGTTTAGGTTTTTTTTTTTTTTTTTTTGGGGGGGTGGGGGTTAGGTTTTTTTAGCTATTTTAGGTTGTGTTCACATTGGTTCTCGCGGTTCTCGCAATAAAGGTGGTTCTCGCATGAACCTTACCCTATATATATATATATATATATATATATAGGGTTAGGTTCATTTGTGAACCTTACCCCTATTTGTGAACAAAACGAACTAATCTTGGCCCTTGATCTACTTTAATAATTATAAGGGTAGGATTGTCATTTGACATTTATACATTATTTATTATTTAAATTAAAATAAAGAACAGTTACCAACGTAACTACCCTAGATACTTGCATTTCGAAATTTAGATTCCTAAATTCAGTTACCATATTTTTAGGTAATTACAACTTTAAAGTAGTTATTGATCCTTAATTATCTTGTATCTCCGCCTCTCACCATATCAAATCATAAAACATCATATAATATCAATAAAATCAAATTGTAGTATGAGTGATGATGCGAAGAGTCTCCATGCATGTGATTTCTCCCTCCATATTGAAAAGTTTATGAAGCTTATTGATGTGGATGAAATGGGGCCACCGCCATTGCTATTTTTGATGGGATTTCAAATGATTGAACCAATTACATAAGATTCATTCGAATCCAATTGTCAACAAAAAAAAAAACCCTCATCAATTCTTTTCCTCTTTTAGTCGCATAGTTAAGTTTCAGATCCTTTTCATTTCACCAGTTTGTTCATCACTTGTTTTCGGGATATTTTCTTTTTTCTCTCAATTTTATTCGTTTGTTCATCTCTTCTTTTCAAGATATCTTTTTTTTTTCTCGATATGATATCATTCTACAAGTTCTAATATATATTGGTATACATACTGTACATGTGCCATACTATGAAAAACATATAAATCTATTGCTACATGTACATATATGTACATCTCAGTTTGCCCAACTGTAATACATATGTGTACTTTGTCACTTACACATGTGTATTATTACCATCGTTAAGTTCACAAATTACACCATTTTAAAATCGACAGAAATACACAACATATCACAATGTTTCATGATGAAGTTTGTACAAATACACCTCTCATCGGTTCGTTTTACCCAGCACACTTAACTGTACAAAGCAATATATTGCATCACCTACATATATGTACAATTCAGTTTGTCCAACTTAAATACACATATGTATTTCTTGAAAATATGGAGACGGTTTTTTTTCCATGATGAATTAAAATTGAATTACTAACTGAACATGATGGGGCGGTTATTTTTTCTTATAACTGAACATAATTTTTAAGAACAAATAATTACGATACTGCCCTTCAGTAGTTATTTTAAATCAGGTTTTAGATTTTTATTAATTAAAAAAAATCCTTTAAAACCTAGATCATGGTCTCCTCATCCAACGGCTAGGATCTGTTCGTTTTTGTTCACAAAATAACAATGTTCACTCTTGATCCTCACCCTATATATATATATATATATATATATAAATACATAAATTATGCATGGTATAAAAACTACCGCTATATCACCGCTATACTACCGCTATAACCTATATATCATATAGCGGACCCTGACCGCTATTCGATTTTGGACCGCTTTAACTGCATAGCTTGCCAATGAGTCTATATTACCTTTAGATTCCAAGATACTGTCATTTAGATTATTTTCAACAAGATCGAATACTCTCACAAATCTTCCAGCCTCATTTAGATACTGTCATTGAGAAGGAGAAGGAATCCCAAACATCATCTGAAAAGTCCTTTTGAAGAGAAAAGGAATCCCAAACACCATGAAATAAGTTCTTCTAGCTCCAATTATGCCTTCAATAAGTCAAAGGTGTTTGGCTTAGCTTATTTGTGACTTATAATAAGTCATTTTCACTGTTCAATAAGCTAGAATTTCTTGCTTATTGACTTATTGCCTCACATACACACATTTCCCAAACACTTCAATAAGTCCTTTTCACCCCTTTTCACTGTTCAATAAGTCAATAAGTTGAAATAGAAGCTAAGCCAAACACCCACAAAATGGAGAAGTAAGAATTTCTTGCTTATTGTTTTGAAAAGGACTTTTGAAGAAGGAGAAGTGGAAAAGGAATCCCAAACACGCCCTTAACATGACAAAATGGTCAATTTGACCGATAAGTTTGATAAGGGGTTTTCTACAATAATAAGCAATAGCTACCAAAGAAAACGATAGCAAATTTAGTTGTCTATTTCCAAGCTAATTTCAATAAGCGTACTTTCCTTATGGTTTGAAAGCAAAATAAGGTAGCAAATTGAATTTTTTATTTTCTTTATTTATTTGGACTCACGCTACTCTGGCTTCAGAGTTTAGTTTTTTTTTTTTTGGGTGTTCCCTGGCAAAACCACACCGCCACCACACGAGCATAACTCTCTGGCGTAACACACAGCGGGACGAAAACCCGAGTGGGCTCGGGCAGTAGAAATCGGTCTAGGCAATAATTGGAGGTCCACCGCCCCGATTTTGCCATATCGGTCAACTTAGGCTCTAAAAGTCAAAATCGGTCTTAAATCGTCTGAAATCATATTGTCGGTCAAAAAAACTCAAAATTGGATCATAATAGGTCAAAATCGGACCAAATCTGTCAAGTGGAATGAGTTCTTACCTCGATTCGAACCAAAATTGGACCTGCATCTGTTTCAATTGTTCAAAATCGAACTCCATTGAAGAAAAAATTGCTTAGATGAAGCGAATTTGGGGATAGGGTTTGTATTTTTGTTGTTGCATCTGATGAAAGATGAAGAGATGGAAACAGTTGGCATTATGATGAACGTAGGTAGGGACTAGGTTTTATTAAGTTTGGTTTTTTTTAACATTTAACACCCTTCTATCTTTCGCTAATTTACATATCGTTCCCAAACTTATAAATTTTTGTATAAAACGTATAAAATTAATTCTATATTTATATAAATTTGTAAAGTTATACATAAAAAGTCCAATCCGATTAATCCCTAGGCGGTACCTCACCGTCCGACTAGCGCCTAGCGTCTAGCAATTCTTACAATACTAGGCTAGGGAATCGAACTGACAACCTCACACATGGCCTATTTCAAATCTTTTATTGCCTATATCCACCTCAAAATGACACAAGTGAGAATTGAACTTTGGTCTCTATTAGAAAACTCAAGCCTCCTACTACTAGGCCACAAGTGGAGGGACATAGTCTGACATTGTCTTAATCCCATTATTCTTGGTTGATTCATAAAATAAACTCTTTTTTTAATAAGTTGATCATTAAGGATGCAAACTATTTTAATAACTTTTAAGCTCGATACATCTCGAATCGAGTCAAGTTTTATATGTCGAGCTTAGTAAGCTTGTTATAACCCTATGGTTTGACCCCAAACTCAATTTTGACGTCTTTAAGAAACCTATCGACAGTTACACCATTGGTGTTTCGAACTTGCTACACTTTACAGCCTTTACCGTCTTGTTGACCGGTATGTTTGTAATATCCACAGGGGTATTATTGTCCTTTCATCCCACACAAACCCTATCTTCTTTAATAAGACCCTCACCCACTCATATTCACAACCCAAATTTCCCCCAAATCCATCCCCTCTAATCATCACCTACATCGCATCCCCTGTACCACCATCATTTCCTCAAATCCAACCTGCATCGCATCCCTCCCGATCACCTCCTCCAACCTGCATCATTTCCCCAGATCCAACTCGAAACCCGCCAAAATACCGAGTCTCCTGCGTGGTGTTGTTAATACTTGCAATGTTTTAGGTAAAGTAAGGTTTTACTCGTTCATCTGTGTATATTTTAAGTAATTATATTATAGTATGAAAAAGTTATGTATGTTTAAAACATATAACATATAATATAATAAGTTAATCAAATAAAATAAAATTTGTGGGGCCTAAAGTTGGGGCATAATTAGTTGCCTCAAATTAGTCTTCAAAATCAATAATAGATTAATGGCTGCTTAGGCTACTAGGTATCAGGCTGAACCAAAACTCCATGACCATCCTACACATTTTCGTCCCCTCTATCACTATCCTCCATTATCACCCTATGGGATATGGTGATGATCCTCGACATCACCCTCATCCATCATCACAATTAAATGAAGAGAGAAGGAGAAGAGAGATGTGGATAGATCGTTGTAGGCGTGGAGATCTCCACGATCACGATGAGCCTAGGGCCGTGGGGATGGTGTTGGGGATCTTGTTGTCGTAGGTGGCAGCTCCACAACCCTCCCATAATCCCCATACCTACCAGCGTAACGCCCCAAAAACGGGTTTGGTAATTTAGAACCCGGTTAATATAAAGGTGTGACAACCGGTAATTAATGCCTCTTAATTACGTGATTAACAAATGTTTAAGGCGATAATAAATAGTGAGTAAGGTACAAATTAACTAAATTAGGCTATTGGAATGCCTATGAATGTTTATCTGACGCTATAGAGCGCGTATGGTAATCTTCGGGAAATCTGCTGAGCGTTAAACGATAACGAACTGACACCGTACAAAATACTGACAACGCCATCAAATACGAATTTTGTACAGATATTTTATATATATGAATTTGGTTTTGCGAATAGGTTGTATTTTCGAACGTCACAAAACGCGTACGGGAACGAGTTAACTCGACAGGCCCGAATGTTGGTGATAACAGAACAACAAGACGTGTTTTATAAATTATATTATGCATAAGTTTATTATATGCATTTCGTAATTCAAGGATTTATATAACTATTTACGCATTAATACGCATGTATGTATTTTTAAAGATTGCGAGATCGCGAGCACGCACATGTATATAGTTATATACGACGCCTACGGATATGCACAACTATAAATTCCGTGTATTTGATTTAATTTGTTGTTCTTACAAATGGCTATCATTAAAACTCGTAACTACATGTAAAAGCTTAAGACTTACAAACTGATCATATTAAACTTACTAAGGAGATTAAAGATCAATTTTAGTTTTACTTTACTTATGAGTATTTGTTAGAGACCAAGTAGTGGTCTGGTCATGGTCATACGTTTGGCTATTTTGGTCACTCACTATATTTTTTTTTGTAGATGTCAATTTTCTTATAATTTACTAGGTTAGAACCCCGTGTATTACACGGGTTGAATAAATGTAATTTTATATACTAAATTAAAACAATTATTCTTTAAAAATCTCGTTTATTACACGAGTTGAACAAATGTAATTTTATATATTAAATAATAAAAAAATATATCTCGAAGAACCCCATGTATTGTACTGAATAAATGTAATTATATATACCAAATAATAAAAATATGTGTATTGTACGGGTTGAATAAATCTAATTATATATAATAAATAATAAAAAAAGTATATCTTAAAAAACACTGTGTATTACACGGGTTAAATAAATGTAATTTTGTAACCTTGTATACCGCAAGCGGGTCGAATATATACTAAATAATAAAAAAGTTATATCTTTAAAACACCATGTATTACACGGGTTAAATAAATGTAATTTTGTATAGTAAATAATATGCTATTGGATTCGTTTAAAAATCATAAATTTGGTTCGGTTTAATTCGAATCAAATCACAAACTTGATTAAGTTTAATTCGAATTGATTAGAACCCCAATTTGAAAAAACAAAAACAGAATTATATTATTAGCTTCTCTTCCTAATTAGTGTTTTTTTTTAGTTTGATCTAATGTCTAATAAGTTATTTTATATATTTTGTTTGTACTTTAATTTTTTTATATGAGCGTATTATTGCTTTTTTAAGTTTAAGATTATTATTTTGTGTTATTATTTAAAAAATATCTTTAATTTATAACTTAAATTTGAAGATAATATATTATTAGAAAAGATAGAATGATTCTATCCGATATTCAAAGTAAGATAAGATTTAATATTAATTGATTATTTATTATTTAATTAATTGATATAAGATAAGTATGAAAAGGCAGGAAATTACAAATGTAGACGTCTTCAATGAACGACACGTGTCACTTTTTTTTTTTGAAGGGTGACTTTCAAATGTACATGGACCATTGGTCACCGGGTCCCCGTCTAGGACGGTTACCCGTCAGCCCAGCATTCACAGACGCGATGTTCGATCGGGCCCCGGCTGCCACTCTGACTGACCTTCGCCCGAAAACCTTACTTATTGGTTTCTTTTATTATACTAGATAGAAAGATTATTCAAAGATATGACGAGAATGGTTTATATTACACCATGCCATGAAACTTGTGATCAAGAACTTACTCCTACCAAACCCCCTTTTCCTTTTTTGACAGTATTCAGAAAAAAAAAATCTATATAATCTATAAAAGGAGACTAAGTGCTGACCTCAATTTGCTTACGTGTCATCTTCCTAGCTATGCCACATTGGATCAGCTGATGTCACCTTCGCTTATGTCATAAATCACATTAAAAATCTAATATATTGTATTAACTTTTTAATTAATATATATTAACTTTAGATTCAAAATTCAAAATTTGGCTCTATATTCAAAATTCAAACAATATCCTTTAAACTTCTTTTTAATTTCAAAATTCAAACAATGTTTTCAATACTTTTCAAAATCCGGTCTCATATAATCTCTCTCTGATTTCAAAATTCAAACCCACTGCCTTCTTTCTCTTACGTTCTCTCCCTCCCTCTTAAGGGCGTGTTTGGGATTCCTTTTCCACTTCTCCTTTTTCAAAAGTCCTTTTCAAAACAATAAGTAAGAAATTCTTACTTCTCCATTTTGACTTATTAAAGGCATAATTGAAGCTAGAAGAACTTATTTCATGGTGTTTGGGATTCATTTTCTCTTCAAAAGGACTTCTCAATGCATGTTTGGCATTCCTTCTCCTTCTCAAAAGGACTTTTGAGGCTAAAAGGACTTTTGAAAAGGAATCCCAAACACCCACTAAATCTGATTCTAGATCTCCCACAAGAAAACCTCCATCAATCCAAGTTCCTGATAGAAGTTCTCGATAAATCCCTAGGCTCCACCTCCCAAATCATTCTCGCCTTTGATTCTGTTCCCTAAAACTGACTCCCTTCAATCTCATTGTTCTCCTTCAATCTCTGTTTTGCACTTTAGGGTTTTTTAGAGAGAGAGATGACGGGGATGGTGATGCTAACAAGAGGAGGAGGAGGCGGTGGTGAAAATGCAGCTGAGGAAGAACAGAACCAGCTGTCGTTAGGGTTCGTTCTCTCATTCATCGCTTATTCTTTCACTAAATCGATTCATTCTTGCCTGATTTTATGTAAATAGGATTTAGACTGCTTAATCTCTTGCACCTGGTAAAGCTCTACAATATGTGATTTTGACTAAATTTGATATTGAATAGGTTTATAGAAGGTCAGTTTCCTGTTTTAATTTCCTCTTCTAGGGTTGGTAGTTTCAAATTTATAATTCATAGGGGATGATTGAGAATTTAGATTGGGTTTTCGACTTTGAAAGTAACCTCTGAAAGGTATTTAACCTATATATGTGTCTTACTGCTGAAAATATAATGGATTATTTAGGGGTTTTTTTTCTGGTAGCATAAGGGTCTTATTTGTCACACCCCCAAAATCCACCTGCGGAATACCACCGCTTGGAGGCGTGACCGACCAGGATCCAGCCACCAATCATATTGAACACGCAAGTTAATAATTAAAAGTTTAACCAGTACCATTAGTATCCAAACAAAACATAGTTTAAGTTGCAAAACGGAAGCATAATGTTCAAAATCAAAACATAAGTTTAAGCGTTTCAAAGTTTAACATGGCACACAGTTGTCCATGTCCCACAACGACTCTCCCCCATGCAAGCTCCAGCTAAGTACCTAAAGACCTGCAAAGCATGTAGTAACGAGTCAACAACAAGTTGAGTGAGTTCACAGTTGGGTGTTCGTTTTAAGTTGTTTCGAAAACAGTTTCCTTTATCTGGCATCCTGCCGTGGGGGTTACCCTATAGTTGAAAAACGTGACATGTTTATTCCCGGTTACTCTGGCAATCCAGCCGTGGGGGCTACCCCTTGTTAGTTATCTGGCATTTCGGCCGTGGGGGCTACCCCATGTATACACTAGACTCGTTACCATATCGACTGCTGACTGTAGTCATGTTTATGTGCCCTGAACTGTCAATGTCTATCATCATTGACGTGCCCAGATCCATTAGTTCACGCCCGTCCTCTGCGGCACGGTGTGAGGCTTGTCAGACCTAAATAGCGCTATCTAACTAATGACCCGCTCGCCATTGGCCCGGCGATTAAGTCGATATAACAAGGAGGGACTTCGTGATAGAGTTTTGGTCTAGTACGAGTTATCTGTCCATGAGGACGAGGAATTACATTCCTGAACCAATGCTGTCCTACCCAAGAAAAGGACGAGGAATCCATATTTCTTAACCCCATTCCCAACCCCTGGGAATCCCATGCTTTGTAGAGAGTGTGAACTCACCTTAGGTTCGCTCGGCATATAAACGAAAGGTCAAATCGAGCTAATTGTGGTCAACCACGTCCTAGTATGGTTACCACACAAGTCAGATTCAAACCAAGTAAAGCACGTATATTTTCTACACATATACTAGCAAGTTGCATGTAGGTATTACTCATGGCATACATGTATTGGCGGTTTACAACAGTACATACGAGTTGCACAGTAACATGTATAACAAATAACAAAACCCAAAAGTCCGGCCCAATTACATGGCTTGTAACAGTATGCAAGTCCAAACAGAAGGTGTGTTTATGTGGTCTCGAGTCAAGACTAAGGATCTCGAGTCGAGACGGCGTGGTCTCAGGTTGAAGTCTCGAGTCGCAACTAATAGGTCTCGGTTCATGCATGTATTAGTCGAGACAAGACGGTCTCGAGTCGCAACCGGACTCGCAACCGTGATTTCGAGTTATGCTGTTTTGTGTCGATGTGGTGTGGTTTCGAGTCGAGACTAGGGGTTCTCGACTCGCAACCGCTGGTCTCGGGTTAACTTTCTTGATGGTCTCGAGTCGAAACCAGGGGTTTCGACTCCCAGCACTTGCTGATTCTGCACAGTGTACTATCCAAAGGAATTTCTATTTCATGATATGGTGTACTAGCCAATGACAATGCACAAACATGTTTATTTGTCTAACAATTAATCAAATGGATCAAACAACCAGTTTTTCAAATGTTCATAACATGTTCAACATATATTCAAATAGTTCATCAAATATTCATATCACAATCAACCCTTATTCATCCATTTCATCATTTACAAGCATGTTCATTCAAGGCAACCTAAACCTCTAAACAAATGCATGATTCGGACATCACTAAAGGCTATCATCGGTTTCTATATCTAGTATGTTCAATCAATACAATAGTATGCTTACATAAGATTTATCATACTTAAAACACATACACTAAAACAAATTGTTCAAACATATCATACTTAGCTAGTGCATCAACATCCGATTATTCAAGAAGGATATATTCATCATGCATAAAACTTAACAAGCAACATATTATCAAATAACTTCATCATACATCATCATCAACCGAAATACAACACATCATCATCAACCGAAATACAATACATAACATGAATCACTAACCGGTTAGGTTTTCAAGGTGCGAGGATATGAAGAAATCAATGAATGAGCTTCCAATTTGAGAGCCCTTGTTGTCACCGGTTGAATCCGAAAGAGAGGAGAGGAGGCTTGTGCTTCTAGGGTTTTAGTGAGAGAGAATGTAGGAGAGTGTGTGTGAGAGTGGGTGTGAGTTGCCCAAAGAAATGGCAAGGTTGGTTATCATCAAGGATTATATACTTGTTCTAAATTGGTGCACCCTAATGGGCTTTCGGGTAGACTAAAGGGGTGCATGGCCCAGCCGGCCCAACTATTGCACTGTTCACTCGAGACCGCATGGTCTCGAGTCGGGTCCTTGGGTCTCGGGTTGCATAAACACACGCATACATACAAGCACAACACATAATCACATAAATTCACTTATATCATTCATTAAACCAACAAGTCAATTAGTCACATAACGTTCAAGCATGTTACACCAATATACGAATGAAGGGTTCTAAATATCGAGTTGTAACATTATCCCCAAGTTGAAAGAAATTTCGTCCCGAAATTTGGTAAGTACTCACTGAGGAAGCTAGTTAAGTTGTATGGTTTTCACTGGTTTTTCTGGGGTGTCACATCCTCCCCCCGTTGGTCTGGAATTTCGTCCCGAAATTCCGTAGCTTCAGCCTCAGTAGTGGTTGTACCGTTTTCGAATAGTTGGGGATACTTTTGTTTCATCTGATCTTCGCGTTCCCAGGTGAACTCTGGGCCGCGATGTGAGTTCCAACGAACTCGAACGAGAGGTATTCTAGTGTTCTTGAGGACCTTAACATCCCGGTCCATGATTTCAACTGGTTCCTCGACGAATCGTAACTGCTCGTCGATAGTGAGTTCCTTCAAAGGAACTATGTGGGTCTCATATGACAGACACTTCTTCAGATTCGACACATGGAAAACGTTGTGAACTGCACTGAGTTCTGCTGGTAAGTTCAGTCTGTAGGCCACCTTGCCTATTTTCTCGATGATTTCAAAAGGTCCGACGTATCGTGGGTTAAGCTTGCCTCGTTTGCCAAAACGAACCACACCCTTCCAGGGTGAAACTTTGAGTAGTACCCGCTCCCCAACCTGGAGCTCTAGTGGTTTCCTGCCCTTATCGGCGTAGACTTTCTGACGGTCACGAGCTGCCGCCATGTGTTTTCGTATTTGAGCAATTCGTTCGGTTGTGTCTATCACAAGTTCTGGACCAGTGATCTGACTATCCCCCACCTCTGCCCAACAAAGAGGTGACCGGCATTTACGTCCGTACAATGCCTCAAACGGAGCAGCTTTAATGCTGGTGTGGTAGCTGTTATTGTACGAGAATTCCACAAGTGGCAGATGCTTTTCCCAGCTGTTGCCAAAGTCGATTACACATGCACGAAGCATGTCTTCTAAGGTTTGAATAGTGCGCTCAGACTGTCCGTCCGTCTGAGGGTGATACGCTGTGCTCATGTTTAACCGTGAGCCAAAAGATTTGTGCATTGCTTACCACAACTCTGAAGTAAATCGTGCATCTCGATCCGAGATAATAGAGGTGGGCACCCTGTGCCTCGAGACAACTTCCTTGAGATATACGTCTGCTAGTGTGGAGAACTTATCCGTTTCCTTGATAGCCAGGAAGTGAGCAGACTTTGTGAGTCGATCCACGATCACCCAAATAGTATCGTTTCCGCGCTGGGATCTAGGCAGGCCAGTAACGAAATCCATGGAAATTTGCTCCCATTTCCATTGTGGTATCTCTGGTTGTTGGAGTAGGCCTGAGGGTTTCTGGTATTCAGTATTGACTCTCGCACAAGTCAAACACTTGCCGACGTAAGTTGCTATGTGGGCCCTCATGCTAGGCCACCAATACGTAGTTTTGATATCGTGGTACATCTTATCCGAACCAGGATGTACCGAGTAGCGAGACTTGTGTGCTTCATCCATCACAAGCTCTCGTAAGTTGCCATAGAGTGGGAACCAAATACGTCCCGTTACGTAATAAGCACCGTCTTCCTTTTGTTCTAAGCGTTGCCTTGAGCCGCGTAGGGCTTCAGCCCTGACGTTTTCTGGTTTCAATGCCTCTATCTGAGCGTCTCGTATTTGAGAAGGAAGACTAGAATGTATAGTGAGCTGCAAAGCTCGCACGCGCTTAGGCGTAGTGTCCTTTCGACTGAGGGCATCAGCTACAACATTGGCTTTGCCAGGACGGTACTTGATTGCACATTCGTAATCGTTTAATAATTCGACCCATCGTCGTTGACGCATGTTTAGCTCCTTCTGTTTGAAGATGTGCTCGAGACTCCTGTGATCGGTGTAAATGGTGCACTTGGTGCCGTACAGGTAATGTCGCCATAACTTAAGTGCAAAGACAACAGCTCCCAGCTCTAAGTCGTGCGTAGTGTAGTTTCTTTCATGAACTTTGAGTTGGCGTGAGGCGTAGGCTATAACCTTATCCCGTTGCATCAGTACACAACCAAGACCCTGAATTGATGCGTCGCAGTAGACCACGAAGTCGTCTGTTCCCTCTGGCAAGGAAAGGATAGGTGCGCTGCAAAGTCTATCCTTTAAATGCTGAAATGCTAACTCCTGTGCATTTCCCCATCGATAAACAACGCCTTTCTGCGTTAGTGAGGTGAGAGGCTGTGCAATCTTGGAAAAATCCTTAATGAACCTCCTGTAGTAACCTGCCAAACCCAAGAATTGGCGGATTTCCGTTGGTGTACGAGGTGCAGGCCAGTTCTTAATCGAGTCTACCTTGGATGGGTCAACGTGAATCCCATCCTTGTTTACCACGTGGCCTAGGAAATGGACTTCGCGAAGCCAGAAGTCACATTTTGAAAACTTGGCGTATAGCTGTTCTGCTCGAAGAAGTTCCAAAATGAGTCGTAGATGTTGCTCGTGTTCCTCCTGACTCTTAGAGTAGATCAGGATGTCGTCGATGAAGACTATAACGAACTTGTCCAGGTAAGGCTTGCACACTCGATTCATCAAGTCCATGAAAACCGCAGGTGCGTTTGTCAGCCCAAATGGCATGACCAAAAACTCATAGTGGCCATATTGAGTTCTAAAGGCTGTTTTGGAGACGTCCTCTTCTCGGACTCTCAGCTGGTGATAACCCGATCTCAAATCAATCTTTGAATAGTAGCTCGACCCTTGCAGTTGATCGAACAAGTCGTCAATACGTGGTAGAGGATAACGATTCTTCACGGTCACCTTGTTGAGTTCCCGGTAGTCGATGCACATTCTGAAGGTACCGTCTTTCTTCTTCACAAATAGCACTGGAGCTCCCCAGGGCGATGAGCTAGGACGAATAAAACACTTATCCAAGAGTTCTTGCAGTTGCGTAGAGAGTTCTTCCAACTCTGATGGAGCTAAACGATAAGGTGCACGAGCTATAGGCGCAGCTCCAGGAGCTAGTTCAATCTGAATCTCGACTTGGCGATGAGGCGGAAGACCAGGTAATTCCTCAGGAAATACCTCAGGATAGTCGCGTACAATTGGAAAATCTTCGATCTTCTTCTCTTTCCCCGAGGTGTCAGTAACGAGCGCCAAAATGGCAGTGTGGCCCTTTCGCAAGCACTTCTGGGCCTTAAGGAGAGAGATGATGTTCTCAACGTCACTCCTCTTGTCGCCACGAATTATGAGAGGTTCACTACCGGAACCAAGAATGCGAACAATCTTCTCATTGCAAAGAATCTCTGCTCGGTGTTGGGATAACCAATCCATCCCAATGACAACGTCGAAACTACCTAAGACAATAGGAATAAGGTCGATAGAGAAGGTCTGGTTAGCAAGAACAAGTTTACAACCCTGGACTATGTGAGTGGCCTCTAAACTCTTACCATTTGCTAGCTCTACAGTGTGCTTGTTGTTCAAGGGTGTTGGAATACGCTTAAGCATTCGACTAACTTCTAGTGACATGTAGCTAGTATCGGCACCCGAATCAAATAAAACTGTAACATAAAAGTCGTCGAGAAGGAACTTACCCGCCACAACATTGGGGTCATTCCTTGCTTCACCTTGGCCAATCACGAACGCCCGCCCCCTGGCTCCATTGTTGTTGTTGTTGTTGTTGTTCCCATTGTTACCATTCCCCTGATTATTGTTATTGTTGTTGTTGTTGTTGTTGTTCTGGTTCCTGTTAAGCTGGGGGCAATCCCTCTTGAAATGGCCTTCAGCTCCACACTGAAAGCACCCTTTGTTATCACCTTGCTGCTGCTGCTGGCGTTGGTTCTGTTGAGCTTGCTGACGATTCTGATTGGCGGGATATAAGCTCCTGCAATCCTTTGCAGCGTGACCTGGCTTGTTGCACCGGTGACAGTTACCCCTGGTGCATGGCCTGCTATGGTGTAGGCTGCAGCGATTGCATTTGGGGTGATTCCCTTTGTACCCACCATGACTTTGACCACCAGATGATTGCTGACTAGGGCTCTTGTAGTCTTCAGTCTTTCTCTGCTGAGACTGAGACTGAACAGAAGTCGACCCCTTACTTGAAGTTCCATCCCATTTCCGTTTGTTGTCATTAAGAGCACCTGAAGTAGTCGCCGCACCTATGCGCTTTGGTAACTTGTTCTGCTCCACCGCCTGATCCGTGAGACGGTGAGCCAATTGTACAACTTGCTGGATGGTGGCGAGGTTTGCTGAAGTCACATGACTTTGGATTTCTGGCACTAAGCCCTTGAGAAAGAGTTCAATACGCTTAATTGGAGGGTCCACCATAGTAGGACACAATAATGCAAGCTCATTCGATCTCTTAGTATACGCCTCAATTTCTGACCCCGTCATCTTGAGGTTGAAGAACTCGACTTCCAGCTTATGAATGTCGTCGCGACTGCAGTACTCCTCCTTGATCATCTCCTTAAAATTTTCCCATGGGGTGGCGTTGGCAGCAACTAACCCCAGCATTTGGACCTGAGCGTTCCACCATGTGAGGGCTAAACCCTCGAGAGTACCGGTAGCATACTTCACCCTGCATGCCTCAGGGCATTCGCACATTTCGAACACAGATTCTAGTTTCTCAAACCAGTGGAGGAGACCTACGGCTCCTTCAGTGCCGCTAAAAGTAGTTGGTCGGCAGTCCATAAAAGTTTTAAAGGTGCACACAGGTGGCTGAGCGTGTTGACCTATTGTGGGTGAAAGAAAAGACAGAGTTTAACACAAAGGTTGGTTCGCAAGAGTAGGATCTAAAGATCCTGGAATGAGTTTGGACTGCAGGATATACCTCCTGCGTGTGCAGCCGCAAGTGCCGCAGCAACTTGTTCGTTAATCAGAGTCGTCAACTGGGCTTGTGTCATGTTAATGCGTCCAGACATGATCTTCATATCAAGGGAAACATGAGTGAGAGAGGTTCGTGAAAGTGCAATGACAGAAGGGAGTAAGCACACACGTGTTCAAGCAACAGCAGTTATACTAACCAAGCATACCATGAGCAACGTACTATGTAACTATCAAGTAGGCAATATATACATAGATCATATCACCTAGAATGTTGAGCCTTGCATGTGGAGTGAAGCGTCGTTGTGGATCGTAGAGCACTGTACAGGTTATAGTCTGATTTTAATAAAACCTTTTCCTTTATTAAAACCAAGTTCTCTATAACCAATGGCTCTGATACCAATCTGTCACACCCCCAAAATCCACCTGCGGAATACCACCGCTTGGAGGCGTGACCGACCAGGATCCAGCCACCAATCATATTGAACACGCAAGTTAATAATTAAAAGTTTAACCAGTACCATTAGTATCCAAACAAAACATAGTTTAAGTTGCAAAGCGGAAGCATAATGTTCAAAATCAAAACATAAGTTTAAGCGTTTCAAAGTTTAACATGGCACACAGCTGTCCATGTCCCACAACGACTCTCCCCCATGCAAGCTCCAGCTACGTACCTAAAGACCTGCAAAGCATGTAGTAACGAGTCAACAACAAGTTGAGTGAGTTCACAGTTGGGTGTTCGTTTTAAGTTGTTTCGAAAACAGTTTCCTTTATCTGGCATCCTGCCGTGGGGGTTACCCCATAGTTGAAAAACGTGACATGTTTATTCCCGGTTACTCTGGCAATCCAGCCGTGGGGGCTACCCCTTGTTAGTTATCTGGCATTTCGGCCGTGGGGGCTACCCCTTGTTAGTTATCTGGCATTTCGGCCGTGGGGGCTACCCCATGTATACACTAGACTCGTTACCATATCGACTGCTGACTGTAGTCATGTTTATGTGCCCTGAACTGTCAATGTCTATCATCATTGACGTGCCCATATCCATTAGTTCACGCCCGTCCTCTGCGGCACGATGTGAGGCTTGTCAGACCTAAATAGCGCTATCTAACTAATGACCCGCTCGCCATTGGCCCGGCGATTAAGTCGATATAACAAGGAGGGACTTCGTGATAGAGTTTTGGT
Organism: Helianthus tuberosus; assembly: GCA_030545235.1. Taxonomy (NCBI): domain Eukaryota; kingdom Viridiplantae; phylum Streptophyta; class Magnoliopsida; order Asterales; family Asteraceae; genus Helianthus; species Helianthus tuberosus. The sequence continues at coordinate 195,200,773 of CM060370.1, read as the reverse complement.
CTAGTACGAGTTATCTGTCCATGAGGACAAGGAATTACATTCCTGAACCAATGTTGTCCTACCCAAGAAAAGGACGAGGAATCCATATTCCTTAACCCCATTCCCAACCCCTGGGAATCCCATGCTTTGTAGAGAGTGTGAACTCACCTTAGGTTCGCTCGGCAGATAAACGAAAGGTCAAATCGAGCTAATTGTGGTCAACCACGTCCTAGTATGGTTACCACACAAGTCAGATTCAAACTATGTAAAGCACGTATATTTTCTACACATATACTAGCAAGTTGCATGTAGGTATTACTCATGGCATACATGTATTGGCGGTTTACAACAGTACATACGAGTTGCACAGTAACATGTATATCAAATAACAAAACCCAAAAGTCCGGCCCAATTACATGGCTTGTAACAGTATGCAAGTCCAAACAGAAGGTGTGTTTATGTGGTCTCGAGTCGAGACTAAGGATCTCGAGTCGAGACGGCGTGGTCTCGGGTTGAAGTCTCGAGTCGCAACTAATAGGTCTCGGTTCATGCATGTATTAGTCGAGACAAGACGGTCTCGAGTCGCAACCGGACTCGCAACCGTGATTTTGAGTTATGCTGTTTTGTGTCGATGTGGTGTGGTTTCGAGTCGAGACTAGGGGTTCTCGACTCGCAACCGCTGGTCTCGGGTTAACTTTCTTGATGGTCTCGAGTCGAAACCAGGGGTTTTGACTCCCAGCACTTGCTGATTCTGCACAGTGTACTATCCAATGGAATTTCTATTTCATGATATGGTGTACTAGCCAATGACAATGCACAAACATGTTTATTTGTCTAACAATTAATCAAATGGATCAAACAACCAGTTTTTCAAATGTTCATAACATGTTCAACATATATTCAAATAGTTCATCAAATATTCATATCACAATCAACCCTTATTCATCCATTTCATCATTTACAAGCATGTTCATTCAAGGCAACCTAAACCTCTAAACAAATGCATGATTCAGACATCACTAAAGGCTATCATCGGTTTCTATATCTAGTATGTTCAATCAATACAATAGTATGCTTACATAAGATTTATCATACTTAAAACACATATACTAAAACAAATTTTTCAAACATATCATACTTAGCTAGTGCATCAACATCCGATTATTCAAGAAGGATATATTCATCATGCATAAAACTTAACAAGCAACATATTATCAAATAACTTCATCATACATCATCATCAACCGAAATACAACACATCATCATCAACCGAAATACAATACATAACATGAATCACTAACCGGTTAGGTTTTCAAGGTGCGAGGATATGAAGAAATCGATGAATGAGCTTCCAATCTGAGAGCCCTTGTTGTCACCGGTTGAATCCGAAAGAGAGGAGAGGAGGCTTGTGCTTCTAAGGTTTTAGTGAGAGAGAATGTAGGAGAGTGTGTGTGAGAGTGGGTGTGAGTTGCCCAAAGAAATGGCAAGGTTGGTTATCATCAAGGATTATATACTTGTTCTAATTTGGTGCACCCTAATGGGCTTTCGGGTAGACTAAAGGGGTGCATGGCCTAGCTGGCCCAACTGTTGCACTGTTCACTCGAGACTGCATGGTCTCGAGTCGGGTCCTTGGGTCTCGGGTTGCATAAACACACGAATACATACAAGCACAACACATAATCACATAAATTCACTTATATCATTCATTAAACCAACAAGTCAATTAGTCACATAACGTTCAAGCATGTTACACCAATATACGAATGAAGGGTTCTAAATATCGAGTTGTCACATTATTGCATTTCTAATGCAGTTCAGAAATGGCAGACTTGAAGGTCGATGCCATACTCGAATTTCTCAAAAAGAATAAGTTCGCTAGGGCTGAAGCAGCATTGAGATCCGAGATAGATAATCGCCCTGATCTGAATGGTTTGATGCAAGATCTAAACCTAAAAGATAAAGATTTGGGAAGCAAGTTATTAGAAATGGTACTGGTATGGAGGTAACTGAAAAAACTGTCAACTTTTTGTTTATAGAAAATCAACAGAATGAGAATAGTGGGGTGGTTTGATTTCATGTTGATTTGATGAAGTTTTTGTCTAAATAACTTTTTGTTTATTTTTAGAAAATACTAACTGCCATTCTGATTTCAATGGAGATTTGGTGTTTGTTTCTTGCTTTGGTAGTGTGGTAAATATGTGAGATTATTATGGGTTTGGGTCATGTGCTGGTTTGACTGTTTTGGGATTATGCACTTACATAACATAAAAACCAAAATCTAAATTAGACACAAAACCACGAGAATTGTATAAACAATTATCTAAATTCCATGGTGCTTATCCAAAATCAAGAAAGATTTATCTAAATTCCGGTCATTAGTCATCCGTTTTTCGCTTCAGAATCCACGGTGTTTAGGTATCCCCAAATTATTGTTTGTTATTTTGATTTTTTATTGTTTGCAAATAATGTGTTTGTTGGTTTGTGATCTTATAACCGGTACCCAAAGGATAAAGATTGAAAATTTATGTGTATTGTTTGAAAAGATTCTAAAGTTAAAATCATATATCTGTTTGTCATCATTACAGGTACATAGATGGCTGAGTATAGCTAAAGGCTTGAACTGCATGGGAAATCAAAGGTTACTGTCTTTCTTAAGCGATGTTTTTGTTGAAGTCGTTGTTGATTCTTTTTGTTTTTTTTACAAATGTAAATAGTGAAATTTGATTGTAGCTGCGTTGTTTTTGAGATAATTTTGTTCGGCTCGAAACGGCTCGCGTCGAAACGGTAAATTGCTTATTCTATGTAACTTATGATCTTGTGATGCCTTTAAAGAGTTGAACTGTTTTAAATTTCTTTGAGTATAATGTGTGGTTTCTGAGCTTGAAATTTATTTTCAGTTTCATTTCGTCTGGAAGATTTAGCGATTCAAGGTGGAAGTTGGATCGATATCGATAAAAATGGCTATAGAGGTATAACACACCCGAAAAAGTTGGATCGATATCGATAAAACGATTTATGCGTTTAGTAGTGGAGATAAGTTTTTTGAACAATATGAAGAGGTTAAGAACTTGCTTGAGGTTCTTTACGATTTAATAGCGAAAGAAGGGTATGTTGCTAACTTGAGATCGGTATTTCACGATGTGAACGAAGATGAGAAACGAGATATTCTTTGTGGGCACAGTGAAAGATTTGCAATTGCGTTTGGATTGTTAAATACAAAAGCTGGAACGCCGTTGCAGATAATGAAGAATTTACGGGTTTGTGAGGATTGTCATACTGTAACAAAGTATATATCGAAAATTGTTCAAAGGGAGTTTTTGGTTAGAGATGCGAATCGGTTTCATTTATTTAAGAATGGATCATGTAGCTGTGGCGATTATTGGTGAAGAAGATAAGTTGCAGCCATAGATGACATACACACAAAAGATCAATGGTGTGATCTACATCTTTGAGAATTTATTAGTTATTTTTATCATATTTTCTACAGAAAAGAATTAATTTTTATTATATAATTTTAGGTGATGGTTTTATATATTGAAGACCGGAGAACTTTCTGACGCTGGAAAACTGGAAATAGAGGCGTGCATAGGCCAAGATGGGGATAGTGAGGTATGTTACTTCAGCATTTTGGAAAATAATACCAAAATCATGGTGCAGCTACATATATTTGTATGCATATAGATATATATATTTTTTTGTAGTAGATAAATAACTTAAGAATTATACATCATCATAGTATTTTGGTTTGAAAAGTGCATTTGAGGCATGTCTGAGGCGCAACTTGTAGGGGTGTGAACGAGCCAAGCCGAGCCGAGCCCGACTAGGCTCGAGCTTGGATCGAGGTATAACATACCCTTCTTTCGCTATTAAATCGTAAAGAACCTCAAGCAAGTTCTTAACCTCTTCATATTGTTCAAGATTTAGCGATTCAAGGTGGAAGTTGGATCGAAACTTATCTCCCATACGTGCGAGTCCAACTTGTGTATTTACTGAATTGTATCAGCTGAAAAGTTCATACACAAGTGCTGTGCTGGTTTGCTTACAATGTGATTTTTTAGCTTGAACTAATAGATATGCAACCATGGCTTCATATATCTCATAATTCTGATTTTTCAGGGAAAACAAGTTGTATGCTTTTGTAACAATTATGTGATTTGGTTATATGATTTGGTTTACAGGGAAAACAAGGGCAAGAGATGCTGCATTTAATGCAATTCAATCACCGTTGTTAGATATCGGTATTGAAAGAGCTACTGGAATTGTTTGGAATATAACTGGTGGTACATATTTGACATTACTTGAGGTCTCTCTCTGATTTCTTTCTCTTTTAAAAAAATAATTATATTTATTATTTATTATTCTATATTTTTATGCTGATCATTTTTGCATTTATGATTCTTCATTTACCATTACTATAACTGTTGACATGTTTAAAAGATTCTATATCAATTTTATAGCTGTAACTAATCTGTTTGACTTTTTAAAGTCAAAGTAGAGAGAAAACTTAAAAGAGAAGTTATAGTTAAGTTCAATGTTCAATTATCAATTATGTGATTGCAAATTTTGTGTTTTGTGAATTCTTCTAATGGTCAACAATGTTTAATTAGGGGTCAAACAAATGACATTCTTGTATTGCAGGTAAATACTGCAGCTGAGGTTATATACGATCTTGTGGACCCCAGTGCAAACTTAATCTTTCGAGCCGTAATTGACCCCTCAATAAGCGGTCAAGTAAGTTCACGATTTAAATTAATACCACAACAGTTTGAAGATTGAAATCTTTAACTATTTTTTTTTCATTTCTAAACATTTGAAAAATAAATGTCAATTTAGGTCAGTATCACTCTAATAGCAACCGGATTCAAGCCACAAGAAACTAACGACCCGCCTCACCAGGTACAATTCGATCTAAAATTATATTAAAAGGTTCATTAGGAATGGAGGTGGCGGCCCAACATAACCTATTCATGCAAATTCCACCAACCAAACGCACCCTAAGGGTGTTTATAAACTGATCAAACCGAAACAAGTTAGCCGGTTTGAGATCCAAACGATACGGTTCAGGGTTTTGGTTATAAAGTTTTAATGGCTTAGTCCAATTTAAAACTTTGAAACCAGTTGTATAACCTTCATTAACTATTTATATATTTTTTTAAATATGCAAGTATATGTTTATTTGGGTCAAGTTATTCTACTGGTTCTTGGTGTTAGTCGGGTTACCATCAAAAGAGCAAAATATGTAAGATATATATTGTTACTCATCGTGTGTGCTTAATTTGTTATCGTTACTTCTAATTCATGACGGAAATGTTCCGATTCCAGCAAATGAAGATCAGAAAACGATTCTGATTATGTTCCGATTCCAGCCCTTGAAGATCAGAAAACGACTCCGATGCTTTATTTGTCATTCCGGCCGCGGTGTTACGAAATTTATCGGATAATTTGTATGTGTTTTTTTAGGTGGGAGTGAGAGCTCAAAGCAAAGCAGGAGTGAGAAGAAGAGTCGAAAGACGGTGTTGAAACTCGGAATGAAACCGGTTCTTAGTGTTAGTCGGGTTACCATCAAAAGAGCAAAAAATGGAAGATATATATTGTTACTCATCGTGTAACTAAATGCAAATAATTTAAATGATATATTATAATCTGTTTTTTAATATTTGATTTCGATCGTTATTAAACATACCCGTGTGTTCACACGGGTGTTACAACTAGTAACAATAATAATTGCAAGCAAGGGACAAATACAATTAGGGGCTGTTTGGTAGCCTCTTAATGACCATTCAGATGCTACCTCTTAATGGTTTAAAACCTCTGAATGAATAAGAGGTAACCTCAAGTCTGAATGGTTAAGAGGTAACCTCTGAATGGTAAATCATCACATGTCACATTCTTCTACCTTCTCATTGGTAAAATTCTTAATGGTTCCATTAAGAGGTATCCTCTTAATGACCATTAAGAGGCTACCAAACAACCACTTAATCTACCTTTTTTTTTGAAACGTAAACTTCATTAGAAAACCACCACCCCGAAAACCGGGAGGCCAAACAACAAAAACCAACCTACATAATTACAAATTTACACCAATTTTCCCACGATAAATTTTTATGCTTCGTTCTGTTCCTAACCCAAACAAACCCGACCGACTTAACCTCACTAAAAATCTTGTCAATCTTGAAAGCGTTGTCTCTAAACCTCGCTTCATTCCTGGCCTTCCACATACACCAACAAGCAATAATAACAATACCTTGAAAAATCGACTTCTCTTGCTCGTTTAACCCGCAGAACAGGTGGACTTTCAGAAGATCTTGAAACGAAAAAGCGAAGATCTGGGGGACTCGACACCAGCTACTGATCATGTTCCACATCACATTGGTAGCCAAACATTCCGAAAAGATGTGAGACACTGTTTCCTCTCCTTCATTGCAAAAACCACAGTTCAGCTCTTGGATGTTGACATTTCTTCTCCGAAGAGCATCAACCGTGGGGATTCTATCCATAGCCGCCCGCCACGCAAAAATATTGCACTTAGCGGGAAGCCATTTACACCATTCAAAACTCGAACTGCCTCCCGAACCGCGGCCACTCCGGATGAGATTTTTAACCGATTTGACACTGAAGCATCCCGAGTCGTCTCCCAGCCACCTCCACTTGTCAACATTGCTAGACAAGGAGACCGATCCTAACAAACTAATCAGCTGATCCAAATCACACGCCTCCTGCCCAACAACCAACTGCCTCTTCCACTGCCAACGGAAACTGACCTGTTCGGAATCTAAGAGAATTCGGTCCATAATTTTGCACCTTCTGTTACTTTCAAGAACAAACAGTCTGGGGAACAAATCTTTTAACGGCTCACTCGCGATCCACGGATCTAACCAAAAAGAAATGCTATCGCCTTTTCCGGGGATCCCTTTAAAAAAACTCCTAAGCGGATTATCCTCAACCTTGGTTCTCGCGATCAGCTTAACTATCTTATTCCAAGTTCCTCCCAAACTTCTTTTGGCCGGAATAAAATCCCAATTGCGGGCACTATGATGGATCGCTGTAATGACCTTTCGCCATAGATTATCCTCCTCCGACTTGTATCGCCAACACCATTTCGCAAGAAGAGCCACATTGATATCTCTAAGTTTACACAATCCCAGCCCACCACTGTCTTTAGGAGTAGCAACATTATCCCAAGCTACCCAGTGTATTTTATTCCCATCATTCGTGACCCCCCAAAGAAACCGTTTCATCAAACTCTCCAGATCCTGAATAACTTTACATGGAGCTTTATAAAGCGAGAAAAAATAAGAGGGAAGACTTTCTAAAACTGATTTTATAAGCACAAGTCTACCCCCAATAGATAGAGAGTCTGCCTTCCATTTTGAAAGCCTAGCTTCAAAAGCATCGTACACCGGTTTCCAATTATTGATGTTGCTCATGTTGGCTCCAACCGTTAAACCCAAATATCTAAATGGGAGCGAACCCGCTTTGCACCCGACACTAGCAGCCTTCTCTTCGACCTCCCAACCTTCCACCCCAATACCGAACATATCAGATTTGGAGAGATTGATTTTAAGCCCCGAACACATATAAAAAATACGCAGAATTCTCACAACATTCAACACGTTTACCGTCGACCATTCTCCCAAAATAATGGCATCATCAGCGTATAGGAGATGGGAAAGACACGGGCCATCGTTCGGGGTTTTAATACCTACCAATAAATCTTCCTCCTTAGCCTTATCCAACATACAAGAAAGAGCCTCCATAACAAGCAAGAAAATGAACGGAGATAAGGGGTCTCCTTGCCTCATCCCTTTCCCGCACTTAAATTCGAAAGTAGGGGAACCATTCACCAAAATAGACGATCTCGCCGATTCAAGAATACCCCTAATCCACCTACACCATACCTCCGGAAAACCCATTTGGATCATTATATCAATCACGAAAGACCAGTTAACATTGTCATAAGCCTTTTCGAAGTCGATTTTTAAAAAGAAGGCTTTTTTCTTGTTCCTTTTACACCAGGAGATAACTTCATTAATAATCAACGGACCATCAAGGATGAATTTACCTTCCAAAAAAGCCGATTGCGAATTCGAAACCACTTTCCCAATCACCAATTTCAGCCTGTTAGCAAGGATTTTCGAAATAACCTTACTAATAATCCCCACTAAATTTATCGGCCTATAGTTATTCAGATCAACCGGGTCGTTTATTTTTGGAATCAGCGAAATGAAAGAGGACCCACACCCCACGTTTATTCTGCCCTCCTTGTAGAAAAACTCCAACAGTCTTTTGAAGTCAAGCTCGAACACCTCCCAAAAGTTCTTGATAAATTTCATAGTGAATCCATCAGGCCCCGGGGCACGGTCATCTCCACAACTAAAAACTGCCTCCTTTATTTCCTTAACAGAAAACGGCTCCTCAAGCAATTCCCGATCCGAATCAGCCAGCGTTTTAATATTAGAACAAGCCAGCTTTGGCCTTGACATATGCAACTCCAAAAACCTCTTCCTAAAGAAGCAAAAAATCTCCTTCTTAACCTTCGATGGATTTGAAACCCAATTCCCGTTGATGGACAACCCGGGGATATAATTAGAAGCCTTCCTCTTGTTGATTAGCCCAAGAAAAAATTTTGTATTTTCATCACCATCGATAGCCCATCTAATTCTTGATCTTTGTCTCAAATCTTCGCCTTTCTTAAGACTCAAATCTTTAAGAACTTTATTACATTCCGCGTATGTCCACTCCTCTTCAAATAGGTTCCTAACCTCCAAAATATCTTCAATTAAAGCTAAATCCTCTCTGGCCATCCGCTCATCCTCTTCAGCCTTTTTAATCATTTCATCCCTCCACAACTTAATTTTCGACCTAATAAAAGCCAGCTTTTTAGTAAGAAAAAGATCCGGGTCGCATGCAAAGAGAAACGACTCGGCAGCCGATCTAACCACTTCATCCAAACCCTCCATCTTAAGCCAAGAATTAAAGAACCTAAAGGGTTTATGACCGAAATTCGAGGGACCAATAGACAGAATCAACGGTTTATGATCTGAATGGAGGTTGTGCAACACCCTAAGAGAGGCCTCTGGCCATTTATTAAAGAAGCTCGGGCATACCAAGATCCTGTCTATCTTACTTAATTTTTTACCGCCGTTCCTGACACATGTGAACTGACTCCCCGTCAAATTATACTCCAAAAGGCCCATGTCGTGAATAAACCTGTTGAAGTTTCTCGCGCAAGAAGGTTTAAAGTCGCTATTCCGTCTTTCTTCTTTAAACCTAACAGCATTGAAGTCTCCCGCTAAAATCCATTTCCCCGAGTTCCCCACCATCTCCGCTCGAATCTCATTCCAAAGGGTTTGCTTAGCACTAACACTCTAAGGCGCATAAACATTAACCACACATAAGCTTTCGTTAATCCCTTTTAACCTGCCTTTAATGATGATGAAGTTTCTTCTCTTAACCGAAACCTCGTGCACAAAAAAAAGACGAATCCCATACGCATAACAGCCCTCCAGATTGACCAACAGAACCGACCCAATCACTGCCAAAACTGCTATTCCCCCATGCTTTCGACAGGTCAAAGGAAGACAAGTCGTCCTGCTTCGTTTCTTGAATGCAAACAAAATTAATCTTATGGGACTCTTTCAATTTCCTAATCCAAGGAATTTTTTCCTTACCCCCCAGACCCCTGATGTTAAGAGAAAGGAGATTCATTTATGACCCACATTAATACCTTCACCATCCAAAACATCACTAACGAGACCCTCATAACCATCAAGATTCGCCCCCAATTTAGCTCCCATCTCAATAGTAGCTTCAAGTTCAGAAAAGACATACTTGGTATGAGACTTACCTAGTCTTTCGTCCTTTCTCACCGACGGAACCGCTTCTGACGAATCGCCCTCCTGATCTTCCCTCTCGAGGGAGTCAGCCGAGCAGGCCCTTTGATTAAGGTCTAGACTTCCTCCACCAGTGTCGTGATACCCCTCCTGGTTAGCACCTACCGACTCTGATAAACACCTCCAATTGTTAATGAATCTCTCTAGATCAAAAGGATCGCTTGAAGATGGTCTGGGCCTTTTTTTAGCTCTGCCGTCACAAACCGGGCTGGTAAAAGTACCACCAGATCTATCTCTATTTGGGCTCCTAACAATGGGCCGCCTTTTAGTTCTTTTGGGCTTGTCGGGAACCTGGAAACGCAACCCGCCAACTTCTCTCTCCTCTAGAACCTGAACCTCGGGACCCACCCCCATAATAGGACTGGCCATATCCGAATTGGATTTCCCATGCAAAGACGCCTGTTCTTCTTCCCGCATAATACCCGACGACTTCTGAATATCCACCGACTTATCATCTTCCGCCGGAACAACCACCAGAGATTGAGGCATGAGATCCACCACCGGTACATCCTCGTTCAAACCTACAACACCCATGCATTCCGGGACCCACCCAACGTTAACCTCTACAATCCATACCTTGAATCTCCTGTTTTTCCACACAATCGATACTGACTCGTTTATGACATTACCATCACCCACCAGAATACCCACACAAACTGAAGAAAGATCCCCGTCATCTATAGACAATTGTGCCGGTTGAACAAGAACCCCAAACTCTTTGGCGATATCATTAAAAACCGAGTTGTCCGCAAGGTGCAAGGGGACCCCGATTATGTTGAGCCATGCCACCCTCTCGAACTGAAACGTTTGACCTTCCCATAAATCCAGTGTCGAGAACCATCTTTTCCATACCTCCTGTTTCAAAAGAAACTCGGAAGCAACCTCTTGGTCAAAAAACTTCAACATAAGCGAAATACCTCCCACGTAATGGATTTCCACTCCACTGTACCCCTCTTCTCGCAGAAATCTGTCCATCCTTGTGAGCGTATTAAGGTCTACCGTCCTCCCAATTAAAGCTCTACCATGCAGGAAATGGAAGGCCTTGACCTCCTCAGAAATCGTTAATGTTTTAGCAGCTTTAACCTCCTGATGACTCGAAGAACCTCCAGTCCCCACACCCTTCCTATTAACCATATCAGCGTACGACATACCTCCATTCTGCGAGAACGAGTTGCCACCAGGGGCTTGAGATTGAACCTGATACACAGGAGGTCGCTGTTCCTTACCGCCGGGGAATTTTCCACTCTTTTTCTTAATCTGATCCACCTCTTCCAGTAAGCCTGCATTCTCTGTTGCAAACTTTGCAATATTAACACTTAAAATAAACTTACCCATTTTAATGCCATTCATCCTGTGCTCCAAGTCTACGGCATCGATCACGTTTCTAAAGGTCACAAATCCGAATCTATTACCATCTTTATCATTCTTTCTTGCTATATATGTCCCCACAATATCTCCGTAAAAACTAAGGAACTCCGACACCTCCCAAGGTGTACAGCCGAATGGTAGGTTAGAGACATAATATTTAGTAACGTTCCTGTCTGACTTCCTATCCGTATTCCTCCCTTTCCGATTCCGACGGTCCGGGACGTCCATCCATTCCTCTTCCTCCATCCCTCTACCAGCCATTCAACCAGAAAGAAGACTAACCGATCCCCAAGCAGCGAATGGATTAAAGCAAAACCCAATTAGTGATAAGAGTTTAATCAAGGTTGCAACCAGTATGCATAACCGATAGAACTCCGCACTCTAATCGGATTTATGCCGTCATCGTCGAGCACCCTTAGCGGAGGTTAGGGTTCCGGCGGCTAGGTCATACGTTTTTGTTTGTTTCCACTTAATCTACCTTCACTGACACACTCAACATATTTCATTCATACATGACTTTTTGGAAACATATTGGAAAACCCTCAGTTCACAAAATAAAATACACGCACAAGATCAGACACCCCCTGATGTTCTTTCCCTCCCTCTTGATATGTCTAGTCCAGCGACCGGAGCCGTATTCCGGCGGCCTCCGGCGTCATCCGCTCCCCGACAAACTCCTACACACACCCACCTGACCTAGAGAGACAGAGATAACCCCGATGACGAAAAAATAGCGGCTAGGCCGCTGTCCCGATAACGACAACACCGCCGCTACGGCGTCTCCAGTGGTGGGGTTTCTCCGACGGTGGAGTCGCCTTAAACGGCCGGCGACGTTTCTCAGGCAAACACCCACCCCCCTCCGTTCTGTAACCAACTACCGGAGCAACTCCGACGGTTTTTCCGTCGGTGAAGAAGATAACACGAGATGGTGATGATGATTATAGGAGATGACGACGGCGGTTGGGGCGGAAAGTGCTGGTGGTTCAGCGACGGCCAGAAACGCCATCATCGACGGCTGATTTCGCCGTGTCACGAGTGGATTCAGACGGGTGTTTCCGGTGAGTGCTTTTTCTTTCAGGCGAACTCGTTTATATATATATATATATATTTTTTTTTTCTTTATAAAATCTTAACCGGAATCTCTAGGGCTGATATTGATGATGACGATGATGACGGTGGTCCGACGGCGGTGCGGCCGCCGGAGCCACGCCGTCTACGGCAGTGGCGGTAATGGTGGTGATTTTGTACGGTTTTCAAGTTTGTGGTTCAGTTCAAGGTTTGGATCGGTACACGTGGTTCAGGTTTTGGTTTGGTTCGAGGCTCAGTTTCGGGTCTCGGTCAAAGGCAGTCAACAAGTCAAGGGTTCGGTCAATTCAGTCAAAACAGTTCAACTCAGTGAGTCAACTCAGTTCGGTGTTCGGGTCAAGGTTTGGTTCAACTCGGTTTGACTCGGTCAAACCGAGTCAACTCAGTCAACGAACTGGTCAACTCAGTCAAATTCGGTCAGCGGAAGTCAACTCAGTCAACTCTACGACCCGGTAACAAGATTTAGGCGACGTAAAGTTTAGTTATGTCATAGATTCTTATTTATACGCGAAGCGAGCTCGAACCGAGTTTATATATAGTAATTTAATTACGATTTTTGCAAACTTTGCGGAAAATTATATATGCATATTGTTTGTTGATTGATTGTGGAGTTTTGACAAAAGACGACAACTTGAGTTGTCGGGTTATTCCAAAAAACAGAGGAAACTCTGTCCGTTTTTCGTTAAAAACCTGAATTTCAAAACGTGTTATATTCAAATAATGACACCTAACGGTATTCAAGTATATTTTTATAAAATAAATATATACGCATATTTATTTCGGTGACGTTCTATAACTCACAACACGAAATCCTAAGGTTTCGACAAAACACGAGCTACTAGTTTACGAAAACCGATACTTATATAAAGTAAATATAATTATTTATATTTATTTTGAACACGCAAAACTCGGAAATTTTCGCAACATAACTATAGTTAGTTATATTTCGTTCAAACATCATTATTCGTATAATTTTTATAAAATAAATATAATTGTTTATATTTATTTCAATTAATGAGGATTCGAATATTCTTATAAAATGAATATATTTTGGTTATATTCGTTTCAAACGTCGGGTTTTCGTATATATATAAATGTATATATATATATATTTATTTATTTTCTTCCATCCTACGAAAACTACAACGGTATATTACCGAATCACTACGACATTTTGCATACATACCATTTCATCTACGCCCTCTATCGCAACGACTATCACGACTTCGCGTATATATATTTGATTATATACATAAACATAAGTAAATATCTTAATCACTCGAAAACTAAGTCGATCTTGAGACTTAGTTTTATCCTGATTATAAGCGGGATCAAACAACAATAGATTGGTTATTCTAAGTCAAAATAATAACACTTTCATCGAATCGTATGATTAACGATTCGGTAGAGCTCGGACACGTAGTTTATCTACGTTTAATTAGAAACTTATAAGTATTTTCCTTGTTAGGAATACTATAGTTGCACGCTAGCTAATTCAAGTTCTTGGAACAACCTCATGGAAACACATGTAGTTAGCTTTACACAGGAATATCCAGGTGAGTTCATAACCCCCATTTTTTTTTTACTATTTTACATTTTTATAAATGTTTTTAGGGGTGGGAAGACATGCAAGTTTTTGCAAAAGAAAACACTATTTCGATGAACGAAAACACATATTTATAAACTATGTTGCAAATGAATTTCAACGAACTCGAAATGTCTACGAAAGGTTTATACTAAACATGCCGGTTTTACAAAACAAACGCGTATTTTCGCAAACGTGCATGATTTTCATGACTAGTGACGGGAATGTCCTAGTTACTACAACGGGACTGGGTTGGCCTGCGTACGAAAAACGAGACAACTCAGTGAGATCATGTCCCCCTTTTTCTTTCAACGTTTCGTTTTACAACTTTCGGGGGGAAATACATGTCAAACTTAGGTATGATTAAGTTATGGAATGAACTCTTAGATCATGTGAGCATAGGCTGTAACTGAGGTGCCATTAATCCTTTTGAGGACCAAGGAACAAAGGTTAGATCTAATGGGTACGAGCGAGCCCCACTCACGGTCCAGGGGTGACCACTAGAGTGCTGTTGTGTCCATTGTCGAGAGTTCGACACTTAAATTGCCTACGCGGGTTGAGTACCTCCTATGTCGTCGCATATATTAATGATCAACATGTTCATAGACGCTTTACATACCAACTTACAACACTATAACTTTCATATGTTTTTAATATTCATTTGACGCAAACTCATACTACATGGATTTACAAACTTGGGTAACGTTTCCAACTTATGTACAAGTAAGAGGACGGGTTGGTCCTGCTTACAAAGACTCTAGTGGGCTAGACTCACAGTTTTCATACAACATGTCGAGAAAATGATTTTACTAATTTTTCTCTACAACTTATAAAAACCGGTTATTCAAAAAGATTGATTCCAAATATTTTACAAACAAATTATGAACTCGCTCAACTTTATGTTGACTTTTTAGCATGTTCTTTCTCAGGTTGCATTTTCAAAACTATGGAACGGTTCGAATAGGAGAACCCATGGGAATTCGAGTACTTAGCAGGCGTTCAATTGTCTAGAAGTCTTAGCTTATTTGCTTCCGCTGTGCAATGAAGATACCGGTCCAGTCACGCCAACTCTGATATTTCGAGGTGTGACAAAAGGAATGGGTAAAGTACCGTTAGTAGTAAAAAAACGAACCCATAAACAAAATGACTAGGAACAAATTAGCCTAGTGGTATCATGTACATAAGTAACAAGATGATGAGTTTTAGTCCCTTATATATAATTAAAACGAAACTTGAGGGACCAAAACCATTATGATGGAAACATGAGTTTTATTAATGAAAGTTTAACACACACAAACACACATTTTCGTGTGTTCTAAAAACGAGCAGAGCTCCATATGAGCCAAAACCCTAATCATGAAAGATCATCAAATTGAAAGGCTAAATGAAGCTTAAATTCACAACCGAGCATGGATTAATGATCACCTTCACAAGGGGATCATAAGGTATGTTTTAAAACCTAGATTGGTGATCTTGTACGAAGTGAGTTATGTTGTAATTCGCGAATTTGTGTGAAATTGAGTATGAGTATGTGTCAGAAGCATCATATAGAACATCGGTTATGAACGATTTGGAGTAATTTGATGTTTGGAGGTGAAACCCACTTCTAGTGGTGAAGATGGCGACATGGGTGTGTCACCCATGTCCAATCCTTGTTCAAATCTTGTTGTGCTACGTTGTATTTAATGCGTTCTTGTTAGGTAGATTGAATGTGATATGAATTTGTTGATGTTTTTGTGTTAATTGATGAATGAAAGCATGAAGTAGGAAGTAAAGCATGAAACACTTGTACATTATGCATAAATTGTGGTATGCACACCAAGTGTTTGATGAAATGCCTAGGTGAGATTAATAGATGAAATGGTATGCAAGTAATGGATGAAATCGTATAATATGGGGATATGATGTATTTGATGATAAATAAACATGAGAAATCTATTTTTAGATGGAATTCATGTATGATTTGGTTGGCCATGTTATTTGGTAAAAGTATGTATTAGAATATTGTACTCTATGTTGGAGTGGTATGATGTTTACTACATGTTTGAATAAAATCTTAATCAGAATTGATAAGTAAAAGTACACTAATGTGAAGCATATGAGATCATTAGAACAAGATGAAGTTAGAATGATGTAGGGTTGTTAAGCATAGGTCATGGTGTTAGTTGTAGAATTGTGTTACTAGAATGAACGGAATTGAATATGTTTGGTGTGTGCATATAACTAGATGATCATGTGGTTGTATGCTTATTGCATCGTGAGTATGAAAGTATATAGTGTCATTAGTATAGTCTACTATAATGACATGGATGTATGAGGATAAGTCGAAAGTTCATATGATAAATCGTTGACTTTCTGAAAGTCAACTGTGCATAAGTAGCAATGTTAGACTTTTTGTCACAATTGTAATGTTATTGAAAGTCACATGATGCGTGTTATATCCATATGTGTTATATATGATGACGTGATGAGTTATATGGGTTTGAAAAGATTGACTTGTGGAAATATGCCTTATACTTGTTAGAATTGACTAATGAAAGTCAAATGTGAAACATGATTTTGATATGATCGTTAATATGTACAATCATGCATGCTAACAAGAATGTGAATGCGATGACATGAAAGTATAGGGATCATGTCAAGATGGATGGAAGCATGGAAGGCTAACGGGTCAAAAGGAGGCGAGGAAACAAATGCGAATACGGACACTTAAGGTAAGTGATTTTCGGAATAACTTCTTATTTATAAATGAAGTTTGGTATGTTGTATATAGAGAACCATGTAAGAAGTTACGGGTAAGGGTAAGTACCAAGGTAAGTTCATATGAACTTCGTCTATCCTTAATGTAAATTAGGTTGATAGTCTCATCATGTTAATGGAATGCTCATCATGTTACTAAAATGTTCATCATTTTACTGAAATGTTCATCATGTTAATGGAATGTTCATCATGTTACTAAAATGTTCATCATTTTACTGGAATGTTCATCATGTTAATGGAATGTTCATCATGTTACTGAAATGTTCATCATTTTACTGGAATGTTCATCATGTTAATGGAATGTTCATCATGTTAATGGAATGTTTATTATGTTACTGAAGTGTTCATCATGTTAATAGAATGTTCATCATTTTACTGAAATGTTCATCATTTTACTGGAATGTTCATCATGTTAATGAAATGTTCATCATGTTACTAAAATGTTCATCAGGTTAATGTAATGTTCATCATGATTACTGGAATGTTCATCATGTTAATGGAATGCTCATCATGTTAGTGAAATGTTCATCATGTTAATGGAAAGCTCATCATGTTTGTTGGAAGTTAGTCGGTTATGTTTAATTGCTATTGCATTGATTTGTGTTGATATGTTTGTAGGTAAGGCTCCATTTACGAATAAGTGAATGTGACTTGTATGTATGTATGTAGATATGGAACTGTAGCGTGTGTAAGTAGTGTGAACTTGTATGTACACACATATGAATGTGATAGTATGAATGTACTTAGATATATGAAAGTCTATACACGTGTTGTAATCTAATGATTGTAGACCACTGGTATACGTATATGTGAAGATGTGGGTTTTCAATATGTTTGAGATTACGTATTCCTAACCATGTTACTATTGAGAATGAAATGGAGTGCAGGTATGGGAATGCCGAACTCTCGAGGAATTTATGTCGTACTCGACTAAATAAAATTGAGAGGATATTTCAATGGAATACCTTACGTAGTTAGAATGTGATATAGCCTTTTAAGTATATGTATTAAATTGTATATGATGTCACCATGTACTAACGTGTTGGTTATATATGGTGATCGCAGGTTAGTCAGATATTCATGATGGACAAGTGAACGAGGGTCGAGTTGAAGATCATGGATTGTACGGGAAAGCGGTCACGTTGTTTGTAATTATTTGTTACATAGTTACATTAAATAAATGATGAATGATGTATTTATATTAAAAGGGTTGACCTAAACGGTATTCAAGTATGTTAGAGTAGTTAAAAGAAAGAAATTTAACGGCTCATTTTCCGCTGCGTCATTTTGGGTTAAAGCGTGATAAGGGTCTTACAACCAGCCTTATAGAGGTTCTTCTTGCATTCATTATTGAAGTCTGCTTTACCCTTTGGGCAATGATGGCATCTTTGGCAAAGGCTTTCAGTATTCACACATCCCCCATTTTTATTTGCACATCCTTAACCCTATAGGAAGCGTATTGGGCTATATGGTTCCTCTGAGCCCAAGCGTATTGATCTATACGCTTCCTATTGGACAACTTTTCAAATGCTTTTCAGCCAATGATTAGGGACCAGAGGAAGTGTATTGCCCTATACGACCCTAGAAGAATTTTTCTTTTCCCACAGCACCATATTGCTCTTAGCAAACTTTATTTTTTTTTAATTTGAGTTAGTTTTTTTGTTATAAAATAATGATGGTTTTTTTGTTATAAATTTTTGTAAGCAACGTAGTTAAATTAAGCAGTCCAAACAAACTAAACATATACATATATTATAACTTACCAAAACAAACATATCCTAATTAAACGGAAAATTAAATCGTTCATACATCAAAACATAAAAACTAAATTGTTCGTACAATATTGCATCATATAAAAACATCACAAACCACTATCGTCATCGATCCTCGTCAAACTCCTCGTCAGGCTCCTCATCAGACCCCTCGTTAGACTCCGCGAGCTCCTCCTCCGTAAATGTCGGGCCACGCCTAATAGAGGGCGACAGGTTGTGCCGCGTACAGGACGTGCCCGGAGCCTATAAAAAATTTAAACAAAATAATCATTACATAATATTAAAATTGTTCATAAAAATGAAATAAAAACAAAATAACATCCATGCATGGAAATGTCGAACATAGGAAAGAGCGGCATCGTCTGGCCGGACTGAGAATAGGACGGGCCTGAAGCCTATAAGAATTTAAACAAATTATCCATTACATTTCATAACATTAAATTGATCATAGATAATAATGAAATAAAAATAAGATAACATACCTACATGGACGGGATTGGCTGAGTAAAGGATGGCATGGACGGGTCGGGCTGCTGCGTATAGAATGGGCCCCGGCCCTGATAAACTCGTGGTGGTGGACGGGGTGGAATCGACATACCAATCATCATCCACCCCATGTCATCATGCAACCGGTTCATCTGGCGACCGTGAGATGTTAGAAGCCGCATCTGCTCATCCTGGTTACGCAAAATCCTATCGAGAAGACGGTTGGTTGACCGAGGCAACCTAACCGCACGATAAGCTCTCTGTGGATGCTGATGACCCCCTGTTCATGCCGAGGCGGGACCTCAACATCATCCTGCCTGCCCTCCTGCTTAGCCATCTGAGGCATCTGAACCTCCTCAGCCTCCAAAAGCGGGTGATGTACCAACGGCTGCCATGCCCAAGCCTGACGATTCGCCCCGACAAACCTATAACCAACATTAGGAATGTTTACCGCCACTTTCATCCCTGTCATCGACCTCATGTCCAAATATTTGCAGGGAGCCGGCGTCGGATACTTAACATGTCCAAATCGGGCACCTGAAACCCGTCATTAGAACGAACCACGGATGCAACCTCTTCCTCCCCTCGTTCAACAACGTGTTCGATTTTACTTTCGGAGACGTATGATTCGTTCGGATATGACTCGTTTGAATAATCACCAAAAATATAATTGAAGCCCCAAGACGACATGGTGATACGAATGGTTTGATCGGATTGTTTAGTTTGTGAATTTTCGTCATAATACATTCATCCCCAAAGCTTGGATATATAACAGATTTCTGGTCCTATAGGAATCATATTGCCCAATACACTTCGTATGGAATTAATTCGTCCACCAACCAAAACCTATGGGAAGCGTATTTCCGTATACGCTTCATATAATTAATATATACCATCTCTTGTATTGTAATTTGTGACAGTGTAACACTTCTATTTTTTGCTAGTTGTTTCTAATATATTGCACAGTTCTAAAAAATCGGTAGGTAGACCACCCAGATATTTAACATTATCAATACTATATTATCGGTCAACAAATATGTATCTACTGTATGTGATTTTGGTATGGTTTTCTCCATTTGTAAACAAAGAATTTTTTAACGGGGTATACATGTCATAAAATAACTCAAGTAGTTATTGGTATTATATACGTTTAGAAATAATGTATCTATTTTGTTTCTATACGGAAATTTTATTGCATGATAATATATCTAAATGAACAATTGACTTGACTTAATATATGCTTTATAAGTTTATTTGTTCATTAAAAGATCTCATCTATGAAGCACGGGGACGCCAAGTATCATCGAGTACCTGTCCTGGGGACGTTTTGGGAACGGAAACGCCATGGAGACGTTCTCCAAACGTTTCCGGGAAAGTGGGGACGGCAGTATGACGTTTCGGAGACGTTTCCGATTATATCCGACGAAAAAATCCGACTCCGGTGATGCTTTCTACCGGAAACCATGAAGAAGAAGATAATAGAAAAGATGAAGATAATGGCTGGTTTCAACATATTTTAGGCTTTAGGCAGGGGCGTAAAATTCAAGGGGCGGGGAGGGGCGCCCGACCCCCCCAACTTTTCGATCAGTAGTGTTATTTATGTACGTTTCGTATAGAATTTTGTAGGTATATATGTTTTCGACCCCCCGGTTTTATAATTTTTTTTAGGTATATACGTTTTCGACCCCCCGATTTTAAATTGTTCGACTGCAGCTGCTGCTTGTTGAATCTTTCTTGTTCGACTTCTTCAATCTTCATAAGGTTAAAGGTATGTGGTTTTTATCTTTAGGTTTAACTTATGGCTGCAATTTATGTGATTTAGGTTGAAATTAAGTGTGAAATTGGTCCAAATTTTTACCATAAACTTGTTGAATCTTTCAGTAACTATGTCTAATTTTATTTGTTTAATCTTATTATGATTTGATTTATATAGAAATTAGAGTTTGAAATTTAGGGTGATTTGTTAACCTGTTGTGTTATTAGATTATGCTATAGGGAAGTATAAAAGCATATTTCTTTTTTCAAAAGAAAGAATGAAGAACAAGTACAGGTAATTGTTGATGGAAACAATGAGATTAAACGTCTGCAATGAAAATATTTAAGAATCGCCATTGCAATAAGATCATGTCAGATCAGTATCTAGCGAACAGTATGGTGATTTACATAGGAAAGGAGATTGCTGTGAACTTTGATTGGTAGTCCATAATTGAAGAATTCAAAAATCTTAAAGAAAAACGGGTAGAACTATAATTCTTCATCCAGGAGAACCGGGTACTCACCTTCCTCTTTCCTTTTTAATGTTTTGGTGCCTTTGTTCATTTGTTTGTTAAACAATGTTTACGTTTTAGTGTTTGAGAAGGTTTTATATTTGATATTAATGTTTGACCCGACCCGACCCGATTCGAATCACCGACGTCCGACCCGAACAAATCATCTCGAAACAACGCGATAGAAAATTTCTTTTAGGTCTGGTACCTTCCGACCCCCCGGTGGAAATTTTCAAGCTTCGCCACTGGCTTTAAGGTTATATAACTTTACTTGACATTTAGCCCATCTATCTTTCACTAGTTTTCATTTATTCCTAAACTTGTAAAACTTACATAAAAAAGTGTAAAATTAATGAGTATATGTTAACATTTAACCCCCATTATTTTCACTAGTTTACATTTGGTCATTAAGTTTATAAATTTATACATAAAAAATATATTTTTTTAATTTTTTTTCCATACCTTCACCGTACCCGTATCTTGATTTTTGAGTTTTGCCGTTCCCCGGACCCCTATCGTCCCCGTACCCCAGTCCCGTACCTGTTTCCGTGCTACATTTTTTTTGAACATAGGATCTCATTTATGTACACTTATATTGATTTTGAAATTACCGGGCACCTTCCAGAGATTACTTGGACTAATTCAGCGTCAATAAGTTTATTTGTTCATTCAAAGATCTCATTTATGTCCACATATATTGATTTTGAAATTACCGGGCACCTTCCAGAGTTTACTTGGACTAATTCAGCGTCAATAAATGTTGGGTTTGACTTATGTGTTCACTTGACTTTGCCTTTACATGGAATATAAATATAAGACTGGAGGGTATGGAGAGCCTCATCCAAGGGGATGAGCCGTCACGTCACCACCACGTAGGAGGGGCTTCAAGAGGATGGACCTAGGGGGGTGGGGGATGAGCCCCTTTATGTATATATATATGTATGTATGTATAGGTTATTGTGAGAGAAAGTGGCCCGTCCTCTCCGTCTGTGCGGAGCCGAAGTTGCCGAGCCGGAACCAGGGGCGCGGTGTGGGGGACCGGCGCCGGGCCTCAGCCGGCTCCCACACCCTCTAGTCTAAAGGCTTTGGTTATCCACACATCCCCTAACCCTATACACCCATCATTGCCCTATACGTCTGAAAATGGACCCACCTGATAAGCCCCTCATTGTCCAATACGTTTACTTTTTGGTTACTTTTTCACACATCCTATTATTTGTCAATGATTGGGTCTCAGCCAATGATTGCCCAATCATTGGCTCTTTTGTGTGGAATAAATTTGAAGGGTATGAAGGGTTTTCAAGTGGGTGAAATATTATTTAAAAAAAACTTTATATATATATTTTTAAATTGTTGTTAAAATAAAAAAAAATATAAACATTTATATTTATTGTTATAAAAGGAAGGTATATAAATGTCATTTTTTATTTAATATATTTAGAAAAATGGCAACATTTTTATTTATTAATTATTAATATAAAACGTCAACATTTTTTTTAATTAGTATTATAAAACTTCTACATTTTTTTATCAAGTGTTAGTATAAAACGTCAACATTTTTTTAATTAGTATTATAAAACGTCAACATTTTTTTTAATTAGTATTATAAAACTTCTATATTTTTTTATCAAGTGTTAGTATAAAACGTCAACATTTTTTTTTAATTCATGTTATAAAACTTCTACATTTTTTTATCAAATGTTATTATAAAACGTCAAATTCTCTATAATCCATAACGCAAGAAGAAACGTAAATACAAAATGTAAGTGAATATTGTTTGATAAAATAACACAAAACACAACACTTTCATACAAAATGTAATACAATACATAGCCGAAACCCTAAACCCTACACCTGAAACCCTAAACCCAACACAACACTTCAAAGCGTTGTTAACTACCAAAAGAATGCATACACAAATAGTTCTAGTGGACGAAGCAAAGAGACCGTTGTGTATCTGAATCAGGTTCTCAAACAAACCATGAAATCGAACATTTTCTTCGTAGATTCCGTCCGGTTTAAAAGTCGGTTCAGACGCGTGATGGTATATGGTGGTCACAGAACTACCGGGCGTCGGTAGATAGGGGTGAGCAAGAAAACCGAAATAACCGAACCGTAACCGAATAACCGAACCGAAAAAACCGAACCGAAACAAAAACCGACGGTTCGGTTTTCGGATTTTTAATAACCAAAAATTTCGGTTCGGTTTTCGGATAAACGTTTTCAATAACCGAAAAAACCCGAACCGAACCGATAAGTTACAATCCATATATTTTTATGTTTAAGTTTAAATTGTTTAAGTGTTTAACCCAATGCTAGTAGAAAATGTTAATTTTATTCTTGAATGTAAAGTGTTTATAATAAAAACATTATAACTGAAATGATTTATTATTACCTATAAGATATAACAAAATTTAATATAAAAATTAAATTTAATAAAACTTTGAAGAAACATAAAAATATATTAGAAGGTTAGGTTTATGTAAACAATACTAATTAAAGAGGTGAACTATAATAACTTAAATATAAACATATAAAAAGATTGTTATAATATAAATTATACTTTTTATTTTTTGAATCTTACATAATTTTGTTCCAAAAACCGAAATAACCGAAAAACCGAACCGAACCGACGTAAAAACCGAAAAACCGAAACCGAAAAAAACCGAAACCGAAAAAAACTGAAACCGAACGGTTTTTAAAACCCAAAAACCGACATTTCGGTTTCGGTTTTGTTTTTTAAAAACCGAACCGAACCGAACTGTGTACACCCCTATCGGTAGATGCCGGTGACGGAACTACCGCGCGTCGGTATATGCTATCAAGAGTGCACCCGGAATCGACAATATGAGAGTTCCGTGCTATTTGCACGGTAACATCTGACAATGTCGGAGTTCCGGGTGACTTGGCTATAGATGTGGGATTATGCATCCCCCACCGCCAAGCACCTCACCCTAGACCGACGTCGGATGTCAGATTAAAAGGTGACTTGGCAATTGATGTTGGATGATGCATCCCCCACCGCCAAGCACCTCACCCTAGACCGACGTCCCGGCGCATGAATCTGAAATATGAGCTCAGGTACTCGTTTGAATCTGAAATATGAATGCAGTGCACTTCTCCATAAGAATTACGTTTCCACCACCGTCAAAACACCGACTTTCGATATCCTGTTAAAAAACATAGAATTATAGTGTTAGACTCGATATTAGAAATTATATTGTAAAATATAATAAACAAACAACACCACCACCAACACCACCATCACCACCACCACCACCACAGCCGACCACCCACCACCACCATAGCCGACCACCCACTACCACCACAGCCGACCACCACCACCAGTCGGCCGCCCACCACCTTCCACCACCTTCCACCCACAACCTAACCACCACCAAAACCACCATCCCAACTACCACAACACACCACCACCACCACAACCTACCACCCTCAACCACCTCAACAACCACCACAGCCTACCACCCACAACACAACACAACACCACCTCACCACTGTCAACCACCACAACCCACCACCTCAACCACCACAACCCACCACCTCACCACCGTCAACCTTAACAAACCAACAACACAGCCCACCACCCACAAACACCACAGGCTACCACCCACTACACTACACAACACCACCACAACCACCACCGTCAACCACCACAACCCACCACCTCAACCACCACAGCCCACCACCTCACTACCGTCAATCTTAACAAACCAACACCACAGCCCACCACCCACAAACACCACAGCCTACCACCGACTACACAACACCACCACCACCGTCAACCACCACATAACCACCCACAAACAACACAACCCACCACCCACAAAACAACACAACCACAACCGTCAACCACAAAAATCCACCACCCCAACACCAATATACCCGACCAAAATAAACCACAAAAATCAGAGAAAAAATGAAAATTAAACATAAAAATACGAACTAACCTTAAATACTCCGAGCGTATGAAGAGATACGAGAGCGATAACAATACGAGAGACAAAGAATCTGTGCGTGTGTGTGTACTTCCGGATCTTCATCGTGTGGTCCAACGTTGGTCTCATGTGGTCCAAGACCTTTTTGGGTATATAGTTGGGTATATAGTTCGTCAAAGAGCAGGCTTGTTGCTAAATAAGTCAAACAAAACGAATATATACGGCCCTCATTGATCTATATGACGCGTATGTATTTACTTTTTGAAAAAGTTGTCAGTCGATACGGGCCTCATTGATCTATAAGGGGCGTATAAATTTACTTTTTCTGAAAAGTTGTCAGTGTATACGACCGTATAGGTCAATGTGAGGCATATAAACCACCTAAATTTTTGTTATACAGACCTCATAGCACTATGTGAGGCATATGTATTTACTTTTTCTGAAAAAGTGGTTAGATTTTGTACTTTATACGCATCTCATTGTGCTATGAGCGACGTATTGAGTCTTTTTTTTCTAAACAAATATTACGTACGAGAAAGTGTAATCCATATCCATCTTGACATTCACAATGGTTATTTGTAGATGTGGAATGCAAGCTGCGATAAAAACATCTTGGACGGATATTAATCCCGGGCGTCAATTTCATACCTGCTCTCAATTGGTATGTACTTTAAGCACTATTTTTTACACTTAGAAACACTAATTCGCCTTTGGTTTCAGCGTTCTCGGTGCAAATTCTTTGCGTGGATCGACCCTCCCATGTGTCCTTGGTCAGTTCAAGTCATCCGAGGTGTGCTGGATACGAAAGCAGTACTTGAAGACGAAGTCAAGTATTTGAAAGAGGAGATTCGAATGTATAAAGAGCAAGTAGCAGAAATGGAAAATAAAAATTCAAGGGTCGTTCGTAAGAGGGACACCTGTTTGATAATCTGTTGGATTTTGTTTTTTTTGTCCGTATTTGTATTTGTCGTTAGCCGTATTTAAGTTTATGCAACTTATGCAAATGAATGTAATGACTCTCGTATTTTGGTGATTTAGCGGAATGTTATGTCTTGAGAGTTTATTGGTTTCTAGTTTTATACTATTTTAACTCTAAAATCTTAACCGAGTTAAATGTTGAATAAGAAATCATTTATAAAAATTTAACGTATGAAGGGGGGAAAAACAAGTTAAAGCGTATGAAGTGTATAAAGGATATACTATATCCAGTTTATGAGCTCCTGTACAGGAGGATAAACTGGTTAAGGCTTGTGTGTTCTATGCGAAATGTGCGAGTTCGAAACCCTGGGGAGGCCGGTCCGATACAGAAGGACCCCTCCCTTTTTTATTTGTGTAATTCTAATTTTTCAAATCCAGTCCCTGAGGTTTGTTTTGCACAAGAACAGTCCCTGCTCAGTTAGTAAAAACTAACTATAATTCTAATTTTTCAAATCCAGTCCCTGAAATTCTTATAACCGTTTATACCCCTTCGTATAAAAGATAAAAGGTTAGCCGGTCCGATATAGAAGGACCCCTCCCTTTTTTATTTGTGTAATTCTAATTTTTCAAATCCAGTCCCTGAGGTTTGTTTTGCACAAGAACAGTCCCTGCTCAGTTAGTAAAAACTAACTGTAATTCTATTTTTTCAAATCCAGTCCCTGAAATTCTTATAACCGTTTATACCCCTTCGTTATAAAAGATAAAAGGTTAGCCGGTCCGATACAGAAGGACCCCTCCCTTTTTTATTTGTGTAATTCTAATTTTTCAAATCCAGTCCCTGAGGTTTGTTTTGCACAAGAACAGTCCCTGCTCAGTTAGTAAAAACTAACTGTAATTCTAATTTTTCAAATCCAGTCCCTGAAATTCTTATAACCGTTTATACCCCTTCGTTATAAAAGATAAAAGGTTAGCCGGTCCGATACAGAAGGACCCCTCCCTTTTTTATTTGTGTAATTCTAATTTTTCAAATCCAGTCCCTGAGGTTTGTTTTGCACAAGAACAGTCCCTGCTCAGTTAGTAAAAACTAACTGAAATTCTAATTTTTCAATTCCAGTCCCTGAAATTCTTATAACCGTTTATACCACTTCTGCACATGCTTAGCATTTTTAAAAAAGACCAATATACCCATTCGTTATAAGAATCCCAATACCTATGGAACCCGGATTGAACAAGCAAGAAGGTTAGCTGGTTCAGACCAGCAATAGAATGAACCTTATAAACATGACAATACAGCTGTAAAATCCAAAAAAACCAACATAGATGCTCATAAAAGATTAAACATGTTACCATCCATACATGCTGATAAAAGATTAAACGTTTATATAAAAACAACCGGGCATACAACTAAACATAAATAACAAAAGAGGAATAAATATTTGTTCGTACAACCACATTAAACCCAAAATACAACCAAACGAAACAGATAAATACTACTCCTAAGCCATTTCCTCGTCACTGTTATCAGAACCATTGTTATAACATGTCAACTCCATCTGCGTGTCAGACGGGCCTTCCTGCGTGCCGGACGGGCCTGCCTACGTGCCGGACGGGCCGGCTTCCTAGCCGGACCCCGGATACACTCGTGGTTGTGGCGGGTCTTGAACCGGCAACCCCGCCTCGGTACACCTATCAGCCCGCTAGCCATCATCCACTCCATCATATCCTCCCTCCGGTCCATCCGCTGATCCTGCAGCGCCAACCTCCCCATCACAGCCGTCTGACCCGCCACAAGCCTCTCGAGGAGACGCTGAGTGGACTGAGGCAACCTCACCGCATGATAGACGCGCCGAGGATGCTGTGGCAGCTCCTGCGGATGCCCCTGCTCAACCTCAGGCTCGACGTCACCCTCTCCAATAGGCTCGTCAACAACATGAGGCATATCCACCTCCGCAGCCTCCAGTAGATGTTGATGTACCAACGGCTGGGCTACGAAAATCTGATCGTCCAAACCGACAAACCGATAACCAATGTCCGGAAAGTTCACCGCCAAGCTCATCCCTCTCATCGTCCTAATACCCAAATACTCGAAAGGGGCAGGCGGTGGCAACTCACCGATGAATGGAAAATACCGACCGCAATGCTGGGCAATACGTGTGATGAACGCCCTTCCGTGCAATCCTCCACGCTTCTGACGTCGGGAAAATGAGGCGAAATACTCCGCCAGGCAACGATGGAGGGCACACGGCGTCCCCGTGAATAAACAGTAAAGATAGAACAGGTCGGTTTTCGTGACCCACTCGTTGCTTTTGCCACACCCAGATATCGACGTGGCAATGCAACGGTGTATGTAGTGAACGAGTGGGTCAGGAATCAACGAGACACGGGCCTTATTATCGAAGGGTACAGCACAGAGGGTGGGCCACCAAGCAAGCAACTGATCATCAGGAATAGATGTGATCGCGGTGGTATAAATATCCTGAACCAACTCCTCATCAGTGTAGAATCCGGTGGCTAAAGCAAACTGACGCAGCGACATATTCTGTCGCTCCCCGAATAAACAGAAAATTACCTCAGCAGGGGGTGGTTCCACCATCGGATCGTCCATATCTGAGTTAGGCTGCTCAGTAGGCCGTGGTCGATAGATAAACGTGGAGAGGAACTCCACCATCATAGGCCTATAAGAAGATCCAGCCGCATGAAAAAACATACGATCCCACGGGTTATTTTCCCCGATTATACCCCGGGCCCTCTGCTCCTCGCCACACTCCCGTAACGCGTCCCAACACAACGCCCTCCGCTGCCTCACTCTCATACCCCAGAACTTGGCAAAACGTCTGTATTTTGTACTGTGCTGTGCTGGGGGAAGTCTAAAAAATCGTACTGCTCACAATTACCCCCGGCCATCGGATTGAATACCGGACCACCGTTTGGTGCCTGTTGTTCCTCATCTGACGACATATCTGCAACAATTAAAATTTAATATTTTGTCAAAATGTTAATAAAATTACGACAAATTTTATATTAAAGTATAATATGTGTCAAATATCGTATCGGTTCACAGTTTGTCTCCGGGTTCGTTTCGTTTTCCAGTTCGTTTCGGTATATTATGTGTCAACTATCCCACCACCACCACTACCACCATGTAACAACTCGTATCAAAAGTCATATTTAATTAATTTAATTGTCCAATAGGAAACCCTAATTGAGAGACCCAAGTGATTCTGCACAAACCCTAAAATTTTCAGAATTTTCAGAATCAGGATCAGGGCCCCTAAAACTCAGGGGGGGGGGGTAATACCCTAGTTAACGATTATCTAAATTGCGTGCAGAAGAAGTTGAATTTCTGAAAATCGTCAAGTCAGCAAGGCTAGTCCCAACCGTGGCAACCCTATGCCTAAAAATAGGTGTCACGCGGGCCGCGTAAGGGTCAAATTGTACCTATAAATAGAGGACGTTGGGACTTGAATTTTGGAATTGGAACGACGAAATAATTCTTAATATCCTTCGAGTTATCGTCTGTTTACTCTCAAAAACACACACTGATCACGAAGTGTTGCCGCAATCAGGGTAATAACTCAATCGCTGATACGATTCAACGTCCGATCGATTATAACTATCCAACGATTGTTTAAGTGCCGCTCAAATTGAGTTTATACTTTGTTATTCATCGTTATTTCGACTTGAATGTTTGAGTGCTGTTCGAAATCGGACTATACTCTGTCATTCGTTGTGAATCCGCTGAATTGTTAAGTATTGCACTTGTAAATCGTTGTGAGGGTTTAATCTCGTGAATTGTCGTAACTGTTGTATTAGCTACTAACCTGTTTGTGTGTTCATTGTTATTTAAAATTAGGATAATCAAGGCTAATCAGTAGGCTTATATTCTGCTTGTTAAATCTACAATGTGAGTCATTCTCTTTTTATCAAATTACTTTCAAAATCATGTTTATTTTCAAAGGTTATAATTACAGTGATTAAGTTTATGTAATCACCAAATTACAGCCGATATGTGGGGTATTGTGCACAATATTGCAGTTTTATCACTTTAGGTGGGCGAACCTAAAATTAGTGATATTCGTCATTCATTGGGGCAGCCAATGGTGATATGACCACAGTCACCGTAAAGAGTCGAGTGACAAATACTGTGGGTAGTTGGTTTGATATCAGAAACATTGTAATCTCTCTTAATACTGTGAATTATAACAAACGAGTCGTTTTAGTCAAAATGAATGATTCACTCAGTATTTCCCTACTGACAAAACCTTTTTCAAACATGTTTCAGGTGATCTGTTGTGAGCAAAGGAAAAGTGCTGTGGAGCACTACAAGCTTAGAAAAGTGGCTCAATGTAAATAAATAAAGAAACATGTTTTGAGAAATAAAGATTTCCCAGTGAAATCACTTTATTGTAAATTATGGAATTTATCTTTATATTATATATAAAAACGAGCAGTTTTAATATTAATCGATCCTGTTTAAAAAGACTTCCGCTGTCACTAAATTAGATACCATTGGATTTCTGTCCCGCGGCTCTTGAAACGGGTAAAACCGGGTCAGGGGCCGTGACAGAAAAATGTGGTATCAGAGCCACTGATTTAAGCTTACCATTGATTTTAGCCTATTAAAATAATTGAGAGATACTTAGGAAATTTAATTGCTATTCTGTGAAATTGTTTTATTAACTGATTAATTGTTGAGTTACAGTATGGGTAAACAAAAGCTTTCTGCTATCTACCACAAATTAGATACTGCACCTACAGAAAAAGGAACCTCTTCCTCCAAACACGCAGCAGATCTGGAAGAAGGGATTTTTGTCCGTAAAGCAAATTATGAAAATCCTCTCACCCAAGAGAAAAGAAATTTGATTCTTAGGAAGGGACAAGAGAAAATAAAGAAAACCCAAGTCAAGAAAGTGAGGTTTAATTTAGAAATCCAGGAATTAGGCGATAGGTCACCTTGGGAAGATAAATTAGATGAAAAATGGGCAAATCTTTATATGTTAGCTACCGTAGCAGAGAATGCAAACCTCTAAACTATCAATAAGCCTGGTTTAGTAGAAAATTAATCCCCAGTAAATAAATAAATTATAGTGTGTTCTCTTTCCTGTGGTCTTTTGTACAAATTCGTATGCAATAAAACTTTAATGGTTATTTGTAAAACTTTGTTCCAAAGTTTTAACTTAGCATTTTTGTGCATTTTGCATATATGCTACCAGCATGAGTGAGATATCGGAAGCATTTCAGAATCTCAACCTCTACCCAGTACCAATTGAAGTCTCCCACGACTTTACTGGTTATATTGCTGATATAGAGGAACCTCTGGAATTCCAAGCTCCACCGCTGGAAAAAGCAAAACTTAAAAAGAGAAGAAGATATGTAGGATGGAGGAAAGTGCGCAGGAGAAAGCCAGCTACTAGGAAACTCCCTACAATAGAAAACCCTATAAACAAAGGAAAAGGAATCGAAATCGGAGAAAGTTCTAAACCAGCAGAGATAGAAATCAGGAAAGATTCTAAACAAAAAGGAATAGAAATTGGAGAGAGTTCTCGACAACCTGAAGAAATCACATTTCAAGACGAAATAGACCGTCTACTGGCAAATTGTGATGTCATTAGCCCTATTCATAATAATCTATATCCTTACCGAGCCGAAAACCAACTTCCTATAAATCTGGAACCAGCTATTCCAGACCCACTAATCCACACTCGACCTTTAGGTCAAATGGAAGAATGGTGGACAAATGACTGGCAATTCGAAAATATCATCAACAGTCCTTATTCTTTCCTTCCACAGTTTGATCCAGAACCTATCCCCAATCCTCCAATGAGCAACGAAAACTTAGCCGAACTCCGTCAGTTCGGTGAAGAGCTGATAGGTACAGGGAATAGGATCCGGGAAATGGGGGAACAAATCTCTTGGAAGTACGACGAAAGGGAGCGTCGCTACTAAACTGCCAGTTGACCAAAAGAATAGTGGGGTTGGGAAGAATGTCTGTATAGTAATAGTAGTAGTCAAATATAACTCTGTAAAATGGGAAATAAAACATTGTAAGATAAGCAGTGAGTACGGATGCCTATATAATATATAAAGAAAAATAGAAGTCGAAATATCGACAATTTTGGATACATATATCTGTGTTGTAAGATTTTATGTGCTTCTGTGTAATTGTTTTATTTACGATCATTTGATACAAATAGTTATATTTATAATAATTATCAGATGGAAAACGCTAGTAATGAACCAGTTAATGAAGGGAATCAATCTGAACAAAATCAGAAAAACCAGTATATGACTAGACAAGATATTGAAAACATCATCACTCAAGGGATAGCTAATGCTATTCCAGCAATCATGGCTGCTGCTCAGAAACCTGTTGAACCACAACAAATCATTCCTAGTAAACGTACTCAGGAAGACAATTTTAGTCACAGTGTAAATGGAGGCGGTAATCATGACGATAATAATCCACGACAGGCTCCACCTCCTAAGAAAATGAAAGCCGCAACACCTGGTTGCACTTTCAAAGAATTTCTTGCTTGTAAACCTGCGGAATTTGCAGGCAACGAAGGAGCAACTGCAGTACTGCGTTGGTTAGAAAAAACCGAAGCAGTAATCGCAATAAGTAAGTGTTCCGAAGAAGATCAGGTTATGTATGCGTCAAATTTGTTCAAAGAATGAGCACTAGAATGGTGGAACACAGTATTACAAGCAAAAGGAAGAAGGATGGCTTATGCTATGAATTGGGAAGAATTTAAAATTCTTGTGGAAAGAAAATATTGTCCTGAATATGAAAAGGAACAAATGGCAAATAAGTTTCTAAACCATCGTATGGTAGGCGTAGAGTGTCGCGGGTATACTTCGACATTCTTTGAATATGCAAGAGTGGTACCAACACTGGCTTCGCCAGAACCGGTACTCATTTCCCGTTACATTTGGGGACTAATTAGTGAAATTCGTAACATCGTTAAAGCTGCGAGACCTCGCACTATTGACGATGCTGTAGAATTAGCTAATACCCTAACTGATGAACTAGTTCGAACAAGAGAAGAAGATCGAAAGAAGGATTTGGTTCAAAAGATTACCCAAGGATTCCGGGTGAGTAATGATAATAATAGGTTCAAGAAAAGAGGAAGGAGACAATCTGCACAACCGCCTTTTTGCAGCAATTGCAAAAAGAATCATTTTGGAAAATGCAATGTAATCTGCAACTTCTGCAAAATGACAGGACATCGTGAAGAAAATTGCAAAAAGAAAACCATAGTTTGCTATAACTGTGGAGAAAACGGACATTACAGAACAGAATGTCCTAAATTGATTAAAGCCGCAGACAATAAAGGCAAACCAGCTGATGGAACAACAAAGAAGAATGCCCGAGCATTCCAGCTAACTACTCAGGAAGCCGAACTAATTCCAGACGTCATAGCTGGTACGTTCTTGGTCCACGACGTTTATGCAAAAGTGTTATTTGACTCTGGTGCAAACCAAAGTTTTATCAATACTTCATTTTGCCAAGCCCTTAACTTACCCTTAACCACCCTTAGGCAAATTTTTACAGTCGAAACGGCAGACGGGAATTCTGTTAATATAAATAAAGTTTTGCAAGAAGGAAAGATAGAACTGTTAGGCCATAAATTTTCTGCAAACCTGTTACCTATGAAATTAGCCGGATTTGATGTAGTGTTAGGAATGGATTGGTTGATAGCCAACCATGCTCGAATCCTTTGTGATAAGAATTCCGTAGAAATATGTACTCCCACAGGAGTAGTAATTAGGATTACAGGAGATAAACCACGTAAACCCATGAAGTTCATATCAGTAATGAAAGTTGCTAGTTATGAACGAAAGCAAGGAATAGTGTATATGATTTCGGTAATCATTAGCACTAAGGGTAAAGAACTTAAGGAAATTCCTGTAGTTTCAGAATACCCAGATGTATTTCTAGAAGAGTTACCAGGATTACCACCAGATAGGGAAGTAGAATTTAGGATTCATCTAATTCCAGGAACTACACCGATAGCCAAGGCACCGTATCGGTTAGCACCTACAGAAATGTTAGAACTGAAAAAGCAATTAGATGAATTACTAAGTAAAGGATTCATACAACCTAGTTCGTCCCCTTGGGGAGCACCAGTGTTGTTTGTGAAAAAGAAAGATGGATCGATGAGAATGTGTATCGATTATAGAGAACTAAATAAAGTTACAATTAAGAATCGATACCCATTACCTAGAATTGATGATCTTTTCGATCAACTTCAAGGAGCTAGGTATTTTTCTAAAATAGACTTACGATCCGGATATCACCAGTTAAAAGTACAAGAAGAAGACATACCTAAAACTGCTTTCAGAACTAGGTATGGCCATTATGAGTTTACAGTCATGCCCTTTGGGTTAACAAATGCACCAGCAGCATTTATGGACATGATGAATCGAATCTGTAAACCATACTTGGATAAATTTGTAATTGTATTCATTGATGATATACTTATTTATTCCAAAAGTCAGGAAGAACATTGCAAGCACTTGCATGCACTCTTAACTTTGTTAAGAAAGGAAAAACTTTATGCCAAATTCTCGAAGTGTGACTTCTGGCTGCTAGAAGTACAATTTTTAGGTCACATGGTGAATCACGAAGGAATTCACGTAGATCCTGCTAAAATAGAAGCAATTACCAAATGGAAGGTCCCACAAACAGCTATGGAAATTAGAAGTTTTCTAGGCTTAGCTGGATACTACAGACGATTTATTAAGGATTTCTCTAAGATAGCTGTACCTTTGACTAAGTTAACTTGTAAAGCCGCTAAGTTTGAATGGGGACATAGGCAAGAAGAAGCTTTTAAGATTTTAAAGCACCGATTGACGAATGCTCCAATTTTAGCATTGCCCGAAGGAACAGAAGATTTTGAAGTATATTGTGATGCTTCAAAATTAGGATTCGGATGTGTGTTGATGCAACGCAAGAAGGTAATTGCGTATGCCTCTCGGCAGTTGAAAAAGCACGAGGAAAATTATACGACTCATGACTTAGAGTTAGGAGCCGTAATTTTTGCCTTGAAAATTTGGAGACATTATCTGTACGGAAGTAAGTTTACTGTCTATACAGATCATAAAAGTTTAAGGTATATATTTGGGCAAAAAGAGTTAAATATGAGGCAAAGAAGATGGATGGAAGTTCTAAGCGATTACGACTGTGATATTCAATATCACGAAGGAAAGGCAAATGTAGTTGCAGATGCCTTAAGTCGTAAGTATCAGGAAAAACAAAAGCGAGTCCGTGCTCTTAGATTAAATCTACAAGTAGATTTAATGGAACAATTAAAGAAAGTT
Organism: Helianthus tuberosus; assembly: GCA_030545235.1. Classification (NCBI taxonomy): domain Eukaryota; kingdom Viridiplantae; phylum Streptophyta; class Magnoliopsida; order Asterales; family Asteraceae; genus Helianthus; species Helianthus tuberosus. Next base: position 195,165,382 of record CM060370.1, on the reverse strand, counting down.
CAGGAAACAGCAATCAAGGATAATGCTGAAGGAATGAAAGGTTATATAAAGGAACTAGAGCAAGGAAATGATGGAATTTGGAGATTCCATAAGAAACGAATTTGGGTACCTAAGCAAGGAGAATTAAGAAATAAGATTTTAGAAGAAGCCCATAAATCTAGGTATACCATGCACCCTGGAAACAATAAGATGTACCAAGATTTAAGAAAGAATTTTTGGTGGATAGGCATAAAGAAAGATATAGCAAGATATGTTTCTAAATGTCTTACTTGTTCACAAGTAAAGGCTGAACATCAGAAACCTTCAGGACTATTACAACAATTGGAAATGCCTGTATGGAAATGGGAACTTATAACAATAGATTTTGTTACCAAGTTACCCAAAACAAGAAAAGGTAATGATGCGATTTGGGTAATTGTGGATCGATTAACCAAATCAGCTCACTTTCTGCCTATAAAAGAAACCTTTAGTATGGAAAGATTGGCAAAGTTATATGTGGATGAAGTCGTATCTCTACATGGAGTTCCAATCTCCATTGTATCAGATAGGGATAGTCGTTTCACTTCTCACTTTTGGAAAAGTTTTCAGCAAGCTATGGGAACTCGACTAAATCTGAGTACTGCATATCATCCTCAAACGGACGGACAAAGTGAAAGAACGATACAAACTCTAGAAGACATGCTCCGAGCATGTGTGATAGATTTTGGTGGAAATTGGGACGAACATTTACCATTAATTGAATTCTCCTATAACAATAGTTACCATTCGAGCATAGAAACTGCCCCATTCGAGGCACTATATGGAAGAAAGTGCAGAACTCCAGTTTGTTGGGCAGAAATAGGAGATAGTCAATTATCAGGTCCCGAAATAGTACAAGAAACGACTGATAAGATTACTCAAATCAAGGAAAGACTAAAGACAGCTCGAGATCGCCAAAAGAGTTATGCAGACAATAGATGCAAGCCATTAGAATTCCAAGTTGGAGACAGAGTAATGTTAAAAGTTTCTCCTTGGAAAGGAGTAGTCCGATTCGGTAAGAAAGGAAAGCTAAGTCCAAGATACGTAGGACCATTTTCAGTGATTCAACGTATAGGATCAGTTGCTTATCGTTTACAATTACCAGAAGAATTAGCAGGAGTACATGATGTATTTCATGTATCCAATCTCAAGAAATGTCTATCAGATGAATCACTGGTAGTACCTCTTCGAGATATAGAAGTAAACGAAAAGCTAAAATTTGTTGAGAAACCTCTTCAAATTGAGGATCGAAAGATCAAGTTTCTCAAACACAAACGACTAGTTTTAGTCAAAGTCAGATGGGATTCAAAGAGATGAGCTGAATATACTTAGGAGCTGGAATCAGAAATGAAGCGAAAATATCCTCATTTATTCCAGTAAATCTCGAGGACGAGATTTTTATTAAGGTGGGTAGAATGTAACAACTCGTATCAAAAGTCATATTTAATTAATTTAATTGTTCAATAGGAAACCCTAATTGAGAGACCCAAGTGATTCTGCACAAACCCTAAAATTTTCAGAATTTTCAGAATCAGGATCAGGGCCCCTAAAACTCAGGGGGGGGGGGGGGTAATACCCTAGTTAACGATTATCTAAATTGCGTGCAGAAGAAGTTGAATTTCTGAAAATCGTCAAGTCAGCAAGGCTAGTCCCAACCGTGGCAACCCTATGCCTAAAAATAGGTGTCACGCGGGCCGCGTAAAGATTAAGTATATCTTACGCGGGCCGCGTAAGGGTCAAATTGTACCTATAAATAGAGGACGTTGGGACTTGAATTTTGGAATTGGAACGACGAAATAATTCGTAATATCCTTCGAGTTATCGTCTGTTTACTCTCAAAAACACACACTGATCACGAAGTGTTGCCGTAATCAGGGTAATAACTCGATCGCTGATACGATTCAACGTTCGATCGATTATAACTATCCAACGATTGTTTAAGTGCCGCTCAAATTGAGTTTATACTTTGTTATTCATCATGATTTCGACTTGAATGTTTGAGTGCTGTTCGAAATCGGACTATACTCTGTCATTCATTGTGAATCCGCTGAATTGTTAAGTATTGCACTTGTAAATCGTTGTGAGGGTTTAATCTCGTGAATTGTCGTAACTGTTGTATTAGTTACTAACCTGTTTGTGTGTTCATTGTTATTTAAAATTAGGATAATCAAGGCTAATCAGTAGGCTTATATTCTGCTCGTTAAATCTACAATGTGAGTCATTCTCTTTTTATCAAATTACTTTCAAAATCATGTTTATTTTCAAAGGTTATAATTACAGTGATTAAGTTTATGTAATCACCAAATTACAGCCGGTATGTGGGGTATTGTGCAAAATATTGCAGTTTTATCACTTTAGGTGGGCGAACCTAAAATTAGTGATATTCGTCATTCATTGGGGCAGCCAATGGTGATATGACCACAGTCACCGTAAAGAGTCGAGTGACAAATACTGTGGGTAGTTGGTTTGATATCAGAAACATTGTAATCTCTCTTAATACTGTGAATTATAACAAACGAGTCGTTTTAGTCAAAATGAATGATTCACTCAGTATTTCCCTGCTGACAAAACCTTTTCAAACATGTTTCAGGTGATCTGTTGTGAGCAAAGGAAAAGTGTTGTGGAGCACTACAAGCTTAGAAAAGTGGCTCAATGTAAATAAATAAAGAAACATGTTTTGAGAAATAAAGATTTCCCAGTGAAATCACTTTATTGTAAATTATGGAATTTATCTTTATATTATATATAAAAACGAGCAGTTTTAATATTAATCGATCCTGTTTAAAAAGACTTCCGCTGTCACTAAATTAGATACCATTGGATTTCTGTCCCGCGGCTCTTGAAACGGGTAAAACCGGGTCAGGGGCCGTGACACACCATCACCTCTGACCCACCACCACCACCACAGCCAACCCACAACCACCACAGCCAACCCACAACCGCCGTCAAACCCTAACCCATAGATACAACCACCACCTTCCTAACCTCAACCACTCTAACAACTACCACCGTCCTAACCTAAATCACTCTAACAACCACCACCGTCAAACACCTCTACCGCCAAACACCACAACCAAAATATTTCAGAAAAAACAAAAAAAAAAAACCCGTAAAAAAACAATAACAAAAAGGAAAGATGAAGATGTTACTAACCTCTTGTGAAAATTCGCACCGTATGATTTGATACGGGATAGAAATGGTATACGGGAGAGAGTTGTGTGTGTTTTTGGTGTTTTGGTGTGTGTGTTTGAATTGGTTTTGATCTAGTTTTCCCTCTTTAGTGAGTTGAAAAGTTGTTTGTGTTGGTATACACTCCTCATTGGCCAATACGTGGCTTATAGATTGCCTACCAGCAGCCGCTTATTGTGCTATGAGCGGCATATAGAGGCTGGTATACACCTCTCATTTCCCAATATGCTGCATATGATTCCTTTTTTTAATAAAAATAGTGATGTAAATAAGTGTTTTTACATTATAAAACAATGTAATTAACATTTTTTATAAAATAAATGTTGCTTACACTATATTTGAAAGATAATAGAATGTAAATTAAAAAAATAAACACATAATAATACGATTAAACAGTTTTACGTGTTACAACGAGAACCTACAACAAGTTAATAAAGTCTCTTCGAACACTTCTATTACTACGAAGTAACTTCTTAGCCTGTGAAAGACGAGACATGTACATTGTCTCCCACTCCATAGCTTCAGTACTTCGATACATATTCCATAGTCCATTCGGTGGAGGCATCAGACCATCATCCGTTAACTTAACCATGATGAAATGGCCATCTTCCACATAGGCAATCGAAAGAACAGAATGGCCCTCCGCCGGGCCATCAAACATGGGAAAGTATGTTTGACAAACACCATTGCTTAAATGTTGAACAACCACACCAAATTTTTGAGCCACCAACAATCCGGTGTATGGCAAGAACATCCAGCATGCCCTTGGTGCAGGTTCCACGTGCGACCAGTTTATTGATCGATATACTTTAGTGTAAAATCCCGGATCAAAAGAGTCAAGAATAGGCCACCACCGGTCTTTATTAATGAACATCTCATCCAGTAGCTCTTGGCGGACCCACATCCAAGCATTCTGGTCCAACCCCAAACCCATAGCCACCGATCAAAACCCACAGTTACCGTCAGGCTGGGCATCTTCCATATGTGTTATGTATCTCCGATACATAGATGGAAGCCAGTCCTTAAAACGATCGATCATGTTTTTGTACCTGTAATTGGAAAATATATTGTGGAAAATCTTTATCAGGGAAAATGTATGTATGGAAATACGTAGGATATTATATAGGTCAATGATTGTTGACGTACCTATCCCCCACCAACAGTGGAAAATCTTCATCTATAATTTCAACTGTCTTTTTAGCCTTATTTTTCTTTGAACGACTGTGTTGCACTGCTAGCTTTTGAGCGTCCTCGTCCTTCTTTTGGCTTTTGCCTTTTGCTTCGGACTGGGTATCTTTACGTCTCGCAACCTCCTCCTTCTTTTTTTGTTGTGCTTTAGATGTTGGGCGCCCCCGAGTATCTTGTTGTACCTCAGGCGGTTGATGGTCAGTCATACTTGGATTCACCACCTCCTTTATCTTCGACAACATACTTTTTAACACTATCGGTGGTTGCGCCTTCAGTTGTTGCATGACTCTGTCCATTTCCTCCTGAAGATTAGTATCGTCTTCCTTAAGTTCTTCAGCATTGAAATCTAGTTTTGTCCAGAATTTGTCTACGGCGGCAAGAGGAATTTTGCAATATGTATTTTAAAAACAATAGTTAGAAATGAGGGGGGTGGGTATTCATATGAAGTAGAATAAGTGGTTGAAGCCTGTTTTTATTACTTGTATTTTCCCACCACTCTATCTGATAAGCACATGGCAACCCACAACTCATAAAAACTGGTGACCACAAGTCCCCCTACTGCGAGCAACGTACGTATCTTTTTCTTCTCCACAAGCAACAAATCTAATGCTTTCAGGGAAACATTACCACATAGGTTATCAAAGAATGATATCATGTGGTCTCCCATTTTCAAGGACCGGCTATCCTGAAAAGTGAGGTTTATTTGTATGCGTTGTGACTCTACAACTTTGTCAACAAGCCACACAAGTCTATGGAGCGAGCTGTTTGGCCCCTTAAGGTATCTCTTAAACTTAGCATGTTGGCTTTCAACTCTGTTGGTTGTATGTTGAACAAAGTTAGGGCTTGTGTTAGTCCAGGCTGAAACAAACTTTTCTTTATAGGGTAGTAGCCAGACAATATACAAATAGTCCAAAACTCCTGAAAAAAACAGAATATAACGATTTGTAATGTTTGTATTGTAGCACCCCGATCAAAGGCTGAAACAAACTTTTTCTGATAAATTAACTATTTTTAAATAATTAATTAAACAAATAAAACTATGTAATTATTGGATTAAATTGGTTAAAAATCGAATTTTGGGAAAATATCAATTTTATATCTTCGAACATCATTCTGATGTTAAAATAATTATATAAAAATTTTCAGGTTTTATAAAATTAGTTTACTATTTTTAATGAATTTAATAAGATTAAAACTAACTTAATTCATAATAATTAGATAAAACCGGAAATAATTATAGTTTATATTTTTAATAAATCTGGTTTGATGTATATGAGTTTATAAAAATGTTAGTTTTTATAAAAGTGATAAAAAACGTAAAAATAAAATAAAAGGTGTGTGCCCGGTTGGATTTTAAGAAGTGTATAAAATAATTAATGTTAGGGTATCAATCAGCTCCTAATGGAGGATAAACTAGTAAAGAAGGGGTGCTTTTACACGAGTGGTCCGGGTTCGATCTTTGCTAAGGGGCGGGTTATACAAGAAACCCCCCTTTTTTTGTTATTTTAATTAACATAGTTAACTAAATTAATTTTTTTTAAAGGATTTCTTATTCAATATTTAACTCGGTTAAGATTTTAGAGTTAAAATAAGTTTCAAACAAGGCAATTTCAACCCTTATACTTTAGATTTCAATAATTACATTTTATGCCCAATACTTTGTACTTTTAAATTGTAGGATCGAATTCGGACCTAAACGAGTCGCGTAGAAGAGTTTATCTCAGTTTGAATGGCGGAAACAGACAAACCGAGTACAATTCAGCGAGAATTCAATTTAAACTGTTGTTGTATTGATCAATAATACGAGTACACGTTCAGACAACACTTCGGCAGCACTTCGTGGCTTGCCGGAAGAACACACCTCTATCTATGTGATTCCACTCTTAAGACCTATATATAGTAGGTCAGATTCCGCTCCAACATACATGACATATGAGCGGAATCAGCAACTGACACATAAGCGAAATCTAGAATAAGACATATGAGCGGAATCAGATCAAGACACATGAACGAAATCATTATCTACACCACATTTCTCATGCACATGCAACATATTTTGTCATCTTGTGTAGTCATGATGCAGTTGATGACTTCATCATTATGATGTCATCATCCAAGATGGTGACATCATCCTCGTTCAGATTCGTAACGAGACTGAGACTCGACCTAAGACGAAGACGACAGATGAATGCACCAACAGACTCCCCCTCAGATGTTGACGAGTCTTAAGTGTCGAGTCTTCGCATCTTCAGTCTTTATCAGTCTCTTTTCTTTCTTAGCATATACCAGGATCTTCTCTTTGGCTCTAACCTCGTCAGACTCCCCCTCTCATCATGATGGGATCGCTGTCTGGAATTAGCTATCACCTAGAGATCAATCCCTGGCTTTATCTCTGTTCAGCTCAACTCCTGCACACATTTTCTTACTACCACATAAGTTTTTTACTTAAAAACAATAAGAAAAACTTACTGGAAATAGTTACATCAAGTTCAAATTAATGATCTCGATTAACTAATCAAACTTCTTTCACAGAGTAAATTTATCAATTCAAAACACACACTCCCAAACCAGTTCATCTTGTTTAGCACTTGGAATTTTGAATATCAGCTTTCCAACATCAGTTGTCGAAAATCTTTTTGGATTTTTCAAAATATGAAACATAAATGCAATAACAGAAATTAACTGCAGAAATAAAATATGTACAAACATATTTTTGTGAGTTTGCGAAAGAGGATCATATCAGTTTATGTGACCAATCACTAGCACCGTTAAGCTTTAAACATATTAAGTTCTAAACGATTCACATGGATTGACGATATTGTTGTCCACTTAAACTCAATCTAAAAACTTTCAATCTGCTTACCGATACTTTAAGGTATATTTAGATAGCACTAAATTCTTATGGACCCCACGATCTCAGCATATCCCCTCATCATGCAATACACTAACTCAAGTAATGCCTTTAAACTTTTATCGACTGTGAATTGTGCGAAAACAAAGCAGAATGTTTAAACATTAACAATCAGGTCGATACTTCCGTATACGCAGAGAAAGTCCAATGTTTAAACAAAATAAGAAAAATAAAACAAGTTGAAGTTGTTTAGGCTTTAACCACCAGGTCGATACTCCCGTATACGCAGAGGTGATCCAAAGCTTAAACGAAACACCAAAGAAAATAAAGCAGAACGTTTAGACAACAACATCCAGGTCGATACTCACGTATACGCAGAGGATGTCCGATGCTTAAACAAAATAAAGAAATAAAACAAGTTTAAATCTTTGCAAAATGAAATGCACAATCACAGCGACTTTTTAGCAAAGTTGTGAAAGTTCACAAACTTAACCAGTTTTATGTCTTTCGACAATCAGCTATTACTGAGTAGGCACACAGTCAAGAAGGACAAAGCCAAGTACTATGCTTTCGACCATGTTTCCCACTAGAATTAGGCTTTTTCATTTATGTTTGTATCGTTATCGCAAATCTACTAGTCTAGCTGAGCCTATCGTCATATCTTTAGTGAGACCGTTTATCACATTTTATCTCTCCATTTCTTTAGCATGCTGTGACAGTCCAACTGATCTACTATCATTTCCTCTTTTTGACAACAAAACTCAATTTTGAATTTTATCATGTTTTTGACATTTTCAAATTTTCTAATGTTTTTGGATTTTCTAAAATTTTACTCCCCCTAAAATGCAAACACATTTTAGGAAATTTGAAAACAAACTGTACAAGAACATGACAACTAATATCGAATTGCCTCAATTCTCCATCCACTTGGCATAAACAATCAGAACTCCCCCTCACAACAAACTATTTTCCCATTAAGATTTCAAAACACTTAAGTTTGTTTTAATCAAAATCGTTGTTCCGGAAAATTAGTTTTGTTGACTGATTTTAACCATTTGTAGGTTAGGGGATAAACTTATCATTTTGTTTTTCAACCACTTGTAGAAAATCAGATACAACTTAATGTCCCTGATTTACCACTTGTAATATCAATCTGATCCAAATTCTGAACCACTTGTACAAATCACAAACATACAACTCAAACCTGCTTTTCAACCAATTTACCATCTTTTGGTTGAATTCTCAAAGTGCCGATTCCTACTCCTCGCTTACAAACCTGGGAGTTCCGGCAATTCCTGCAATATAAATTTTCAAAAATTTTCAATTTTCAAACAAACAACATAAGAATGATGCCGATTCATGCTCCACGATTACCAACTTGGGAGCTCCAGCAAGTCAGGTTTTTCTATTTAAACAGATTCACCCAAGCCTGACGGTCCTTGGGTGATTTCGAATTCTTGTTCAACAATGGTGGGAAATTTTCATCATCCATTGTTAAACCTGAATTCTCAGATTTTACCTCAACAACAGGCTCCTCTGGCTTTGACGAACCAGAATCATTGCCTGCACATGGCTTGTCTGACTTTGACCTGTCAGATTCATTGCCTGATGGTGGCTTGTCTGACTTTGACACATCAGATTCATCGCCGACCATTTTCTTCTTCTTCTTATCCTCTTTCGTCCTCAGATTTGTATCCGATGAATTCATCTTGCTTGACTTTGCCATCGAGGAAGTCGATTCATCAGAACTCTTATTTTTACCAACAGATGAACCCGAGGACAAGATCTTCTCGAGATACTCTCTCGCCTTCTTTCTCTTCTTCCTCAGTCTGTCTTTTTGCCCCTGAGAAAGTTTCACTTTCATTTCTTGAACTTTAGGTTCTTGAACCTTCTGTTCTTTGGGCTTGACATTGACTGGTTTCTTTGCCATCTTCTGAGAATTAACCCTCAATCTTTCATTTGATCTCCTTGGGCAATCTCTGGCAATGTGACCTCTGATGTTGCAATTAAAACATCTTCTTGTCTCATAATTCCAACCTTGGCAGTTAACAACAATGTGTCCTTGATAACCACATCGGTAACACACTCTGTTATCGTACCAATCACCATTTTCAGCCCAAATGCTCAAATCAAAGCACTGTTTGGCTTGGTGATATCCATCTCTCCTCTTGTAAACTGGATTTGGCTTTGAAGCACTGTGGTCAAACCTGCACCACTTATTTCCAACAATTTTAGAGTTTTCATTTTTCGATTTTTGTAATTTTTCATTGCGATTGGATGATTTATCTGATGAACTTTTATTTTCTTTTTGAACATTTTTCAAATTTTTATCTTTTTGTTTCTGTTCCACTTTCTTCTTCAAAGGTTTTTGCATAGAGCATTCACCCTTTTCAGTCGATTGCAAAACAGTTTCTTGAAATTTTTCTTTTAATTTCAAAAACAATTTTTGTTTTTCACTATTATCTTTTTCATCATCAGATTTCTCATCACAATCTTCAACTTTGACATTGTCAAAGTTTGTGACATTGTCACTTATTGGAACTGAATTTAAAGGTTTTGGGCAAGGAATAGTTGAAGTATTCACAAACACCTTCAACTTTTCTTCCCATTCATTGATTTTCTTTTGAGCACACTCTGCTTCTTTTTCAAGTCGAATAATCTTTTCAAGATGAGAATTGATTTCAATTTGTTTTTCAAGATTGTTTTTACCAAACATATCTCTCTCATCTTCTAAAATTTTTATTTGACTTTGAAAATCTTTTTCCATTTTTGATTTTTCATTTTCAAAACTTTTAATTTTCTCTTCAAAAACTTTTACTTTTTCTTTCAACTTCTTGTTTTCTGATGTCAAACTGTCCAAACCACTCAACAGTTTGTCATTTTCAGATTTCAACTTCTCAAAATTTTCCTGCAAAACAAAAATCTGTTTAATATCAGCTTGCTTCTCATCCTTCAACTTTTTGACTTCCAATGTCAAATTTTCTGCATCTTTCAAGAGTTTGTCATTGTCAGTCTTAAAGTTGTCACACTTGGAGCATACTGATTCAACATTTTCACAGTTTAAGCATTTTCCAGGAATCATTTCATCATCAGCTTTCTTCTCAACCTTCAAAGCTGGAATTTTTTCAACCTGTTTCTTCTCAACTTGAACATTTTTATCATCACTTCCAACAAATTTTGCTTTCAATTTTGTCCAAATTGAATAAGCAGTTCCATCATGTTGAAGCAGTATCAAGATATCTTCTTTTATCGCTTTCTGAAGCAGACTCACCATCAATTTTTCATCTCGATATTTCTTTTTATCTTTCGTACTCATTTCTCGAATTGTTTGCTGCACACCATTTGTTGTAGGTTTAACATATGGTTCTTCAGTGTGTTCCCAAGCATCCAAATGATACGCCTCAACCCAATTTCCAAACCGTTCGGACCATCCATTGTAATCATCAATATCCATGAGTTTAGGCGGTTTCTGAGATGTTCCGGTTTCGTTCTCATGCACAGCATTCTGTGTGATTGTAATAGGACTAACGAAAGCATTGTAGAACTCGTTCTCCATGTTTCGAATTTTCAAATTAGATGTATCTCCTTGTAAAAATTACCTCACAAAATCACACGACCTTGAACGAGTTTGAATCCAAACAAACTGACCACCTCTTCTTTGATTTTATAAAAAATCAACCAAAATCAAGCTTTTAAAAAAAACTGCCAAGATATGGATGACTTGACAATTTGACTTCAAACAATTCACATGTTTAGTTTAACGAGCCGTCAAATTTTAACCCATGAACTAACACATGTAAAATTTCTTTTGACCAAAAAGTATAACAAGCCAACAAACACACTTCACTTAGCCAACAACATATAATCAGATCACATACCAACAACTTGACTGGACCGTTTGGTTTAATGTAAATCCACTAAAGAAAAATATGATTGGGCCTTCACTTTAAGCAATATATCATTGGGTCACTATTAAAGTCTTATCATATGCAAACTGATATAATCAAAGCACTTTTGTCAACAACTTTAATGAAGATCACATGAACCGAGACTTATCACATGAGTTGGAACACTTTATCAGATTCACATGCAAAAACCTTACACATATTTACCAACTTTTCACATGTAAACCGACTTACACACCTTTATCAACTTTCAAATGCAAACCGACACAAACATGTGGTATCTTATCCCAACCAACTGACACCTCGAATTCAATGTACTTTCACCTGCAACATGCAATTTTGACTAAAAAACAACCATGTGACAGACTGTTATCATGTTAAATGAATTACACAAAACAATGAACATTCACGTGAATTCCTAAGTGTCACTATAAGCACAAACTTCAAAGTGTCTTAATATCAGAATCATGGTGACCAAATAAGCGGAATCAACAAAGTACATATAAGCGGAATCAAAGTGTTCATATGAGCGGAATTAACATGTTCTGATTACGTCACTTTTTTTACGAGTTCACATGAACGAAACCTCGAAAAATCTAAGATCTAAGTCGAATTCAATTCTGAAAATCACAAGGATTAGTTATTTCATAATTCCGAGCAATATGTGAAAAACTGAACCGATTTTGACCGTAAAAAGTTTTGTTTTTCGAAAAAGAAAGGTGTAGAAACAGAAATTTCGGCTGAATTGTAGAAAACTCTTCTTCACTGGCTCTGATACCAATTGTAGGCAGTGGCGGACCCAGGAATTTTTCCATGGGGGTGCGGAACATTTTTAAAATTTTTAGGCCCCTAGGTATATAAGTAAAAAAATCGGTTCGTATCGGGTCGGGTAATGTAAAACAAACGAACATCAAACTAAGTTTATATAATCATCAAAAACATGTCAAACCTTGTTACAAACATAATTAAAACGTCGACGCCCTACGGGTTTTCATTTTTTGAAATCTATCCAAAACATCATCTAAAACTAATTTTTTAAGCAATTCTTTCTCTATATAACATAAGTTCATCGCTCCATAACATAATGTTTCAATTTTAATTTTCAACTATTCAAGCCCTAGAAATCATAACGTAAGTTGTAATCACCCTAAAATTATATAAACAACATAATCACCCTACAAATCATCTAAACAACCATAAACAACGTCAAAACACACAAAATTTCAAACCTATTTAACAACTTTATTACCCTTTTTTCTCCTATAATATCAACCAAAATCATCAAAATAACAAAGAAACTTACCCGTGTTCGGATTCCGGTTAGATTTGGTGTCGAACGACGGTGGTATGGTGGCTGATTACGGTGGTCGCCGGCTGCTGGACTGTTGTCGCTGGGTGATGTTGTTCGTTGGCAGTGCAGGGACGCAAGAGAGAGAGAGAGAGCAGGATAGAATATCTACAGGTTTTGGGCTTTAATTATTTTATTATAGTTTGAAATATTGTTGGGTTTGGTTAATGGGCTAAGACTTAGTGGGCTAGCTAGTTAGGAATTATAAGTGGGTAAAGGTATGGGTATTTTGGTTTTGTTGGTTAGGTATTAAAAGTTATATAATTTAGGTAGTATATTTTTTAAAAAAATAAGAGTTTACTAAAAAAAATTTAAAATATAAATTGATAACACTTTTTACCTAAGGGGTGCGGACGAAAAATTTCAAAGGGTGCGGTCGAAAATTCCAAGGGGTGCGGATGAAAAATTCCAAGGGGTGCGGACGGGATTTTCGACGGAATTTAGCCCTAATTTTTTTTTCCCCGGGGGTGCGCCCGCCCACCTTGGGGTGAGCTTGGGTCCGCCCCTGATTGTAGGATCGAATTCGGACCTAAACGAGTCGCGTAGAAGAGTTTATCTCAGTTTGAATGGCGGAAACAGACAAACCGAGTACAATTCAGCGAGAATTCAATTTAAACTGTTGTTGTATTGATCAATAATACGAGTACACGTTCAGACAACACTTCGGCAGCACTTCATGGCTTGCCGGAAGAACACACCTCTATCTATGTGATTCCACTCTTAAGACCTATATATAGTAGGTCAGATTCCGCTCCAACATACATGACATATGAGCGGAATCAGCAACTGACACATAAGCGAAATCTAGAATAAGACATATGAGCGGAATCAGATCAAGACACATGAACGAAATCATTATCTACACCACATTTCTCATGCACATGCAACATATTTTGTCATCTTGTGTAGTCATGATGCAGTTGATGACTTCATCATTATGATGTCATCATCCAAGATGGTGACATCATCCTCGTTCAGATTCGTAACGAGACTGAGACTCGACCTAAGACGAAGACGACAGATGAATGCACCAACATAAATAATGTCAAAATAACCCCTAGACTATAACTTTCAATAAATGACAGTTTAGTCCCTGGACTTGGTTTTAACCATTTTTAAAGCAAGTTTCAAACAATGACAAACATGAATGAATGTGAACTAATATAATATGTACCTGATCTATGGTCGTTAGTCAGTCGCATATATAGCCGCTCAAAGTTATAATTGTATAGCGTCTCAGTGGGAGAATTACACAATCGAGACCAAGAAAGCTTGAATATTTTCCATTCTTCAGCAGTAGCAAATTTTACCTTGTTGTGTTTTAGAATATTTTGTGAGATGTGCCACCTACATAGCAATTTGGATGCTTTTGGGAATACTTTATCGCAAGCATTCATCAAAGCTTTATCGCAATCTGTTACTACCATGCGCGGTTCCATACCCTCTACCAACAATCCTTTGAGCTTCTGTAGGACCCACAAGAGGTTATCCTGTTTTTCTTTAGAGATAAAAGCATGAGCGACACAAAAAGACTTGTGTGTCGATGTCACACCCACAATTTGAACAAACGGAAGTCTATACTCATTCATTTTGTAAGTGGTATCAATCATCAACACATGTGGGAAAGCACGCCACATTATGTACGAGTACCGATGAACAAAAAAACCTCCTCGACCGCATTTGTTTCGGGATTCACCCGGGTGTGGTAAACATACCTTCCTTCATGCAACATTTGCTCCAATATCTGCATTGGAGTCCGATCACCGTACATTTTGACTTTACTCTTTTTTATCACGTTTTGTATGTCTCGTAGAATGCACACGCTCTGTGGGTTTTGTTTTCTTATGGTTAAATGTATGTTCGTAGGCTCCATGTTTTGAATATAAAGTCTCTCTACCAATGATTCTTCGTCTGGGGTCAACCTTCTCGCAAACGCGTGACCCTCGAGAAATACCGCAGGCTCATGGTTATGATCCTTTTGCTTCACCACTAAGCTCCAATTGCCACTACTTGCGTCTAGTTTCCCTATCATTTTGAAAGGACACCCAATCTTTTTGCTACCAGAACGCCGAACTGTTGCTTTACTTTTGCATGTGCCTCCACGGTCGCATTGCAACCATATCTTCACTGTCCTTGCTGACGAATCTTCGCCTTTTGTTATTGTTCGTTGGGTTACAATGACGTAACCTTTCGCAATTTCTGTTTTGTAAGCCCAATTCTTTAACTCGTGAAGTGTCGCAAATACCTGAAACAACGGTAAACAAAATCAACACGTATACAAAATCAACATTGTCTAAAATCTAATAAAAAATATACATAACGAATAACACGTAAACAAAATCAACTTTGTCTAAATTCTAATAGGTACATATCGAATAACACGTATACAAAATCAACTTTGTTATACCTTTCCTTGTTTTTTTGGGTCATTAGCACCATCGTCACCGCCACCACCATCGTCCCCGCCACCGCCATCGTCCCCGCCACCACCATCGTCCTAGCCACCACCATCGTCCCAGCCACCACCATCGTCCCAGCCACCACCATCGTCCTCGTCTTGATCACATTCCTCGAAGTGTGTAACACCTTTCTCGATTTCGTTATCGTCTTCCTCGAAGTCAAAAGCACCTTCCTCGGACTTTTTCTTGTGTTGTTTTTCCTGATGGGAATGGTAAGTCCCGTATGCGTGTTGCGGATAGCTTTGAGCCATGTAAGATGGTCCCGCCTCCTCTACGACCTGAAACAACTTAATGGTTAGACTAAAATAACCAAAACGACAATATGAATTTTTTACCTGGTTCAAATCAGGCATCACGGGCCGCACACTCCGTTCCTGATGCGAATGGTAAGTTCCGGCATGTTGCGGATAGCTTTGAGCCACGTAAGATGGTCCCGCCTCCTCTACGACCTGAAACAACTTAATGGTTAGACTTTAATAACCATAACGCCAATATGAATTTTTTACCTGGTTCAAATCAGGCATCACGGGCCGCACACTCCCTTCATCACAACGACGCACAGAAACCACCTCCTCCTCACCTCGATCAACGCCGGGTAACCAAACGCTTTCGGAGACGTGTGACTCATTCAAACTTTCACCAAAAAAATATCCAAAGTCCCAATTTGACATCGTGATTCGAATCTAATTTAACCAGACCTTTTATTTGAAAATTTTTATCATTTTCATCACTTTTTTGGGATTTTTGAACATTTGTATTACATGAATCCCGTAAGCTTGGGGTAAAGGGAAAAAATTCGAAATAATACGCAGCGTATAGGGCCATGAGCGCGTATATGCGGATCACCTTTTCAGCCTTTTCAGTTTGAACTCAGCTGTCTTGTCAGCAATATACCTTAAATTCAGAGATTATAGTACCAATAAGCAGCGTATAAAGCAATGAGAGGCGTATAAGGTTTAATGCTCCAACTACCACCTTTCTATACACCGCTCATAGGGCAATGAGGGGCGTATAGCTTTACTTTTTCTGACATAATTAATGCACTCAACCCCTATACAACCCTCATTGCCTTATACGGGGCTGCTGGGGGGGGGGGGGGGGGGTGTCACTACTTTTGGGGGATGTACCAATACCCTCACCCAATATAAATACTTGGAGCTTAACTAAACAGAACTCCATTTTATCTTGTAAATTACAATCAAGAGACGATTTTTACTCAACCATTATGACTACTAGACTTTCGTTTTCTAGTTTCTCTTCTTGTCACTTGTGCCTTCTTGTTGTTCTAGCCTTGTTTCATTCATGCTCATCCAAACAAAACTCTGAACATGTATTATGAATTGACGCCGAGAGACAAGCACTTCTCCGGCTCAAGCATGGCTTGACTGATGAAACTCATCGACTTGCATCCTAGGTTGCCGAGAACAAAGATTGTTGCAACTGGTATGGGATTACTTGTGTTAATTCTACAGGTCATGTTCATCGGGTTCATCTTCCTGGACATGGTGGTCATTGTCCTGCTTATTTAGTTAGTTACTTCACTGAAAAAGAATACACAGATGCATCAAAGCAGAGATTGAAAGGGGATATAAGTAGATCCTTGTTGGACCTAAAGCAACTCAAGCATTTGGACTTGAGTTGCAATGATTTTAGAGGGATCCAGGTTCCTAAATTCATTGGTTCTCTTCAAAACCTTAAATATCTTAACCTTTCGAATTCCAAATTTGGTGGAACTATCCCTCCACAACTAGGGAATCTTTCAAACTTGAACGTCCTTTGTCTTGGAAGTTTTCATGAATTCAACGAGGAATCAACAAGCGTGATGAATATGCAGTGGTTGTCTGGTCTTTGTATGTTGCATCACCTGGATATGAGTGGTGTGGACCTTAGTGAAGCAGTTGATTGGCTTCAGGTGATCAATACCCTTCCTTCTTTGGTTGAACTACATTTATCTAGTTGTGCACTCTCAGATATTCATCCATATGTTCGTCGTCTTAATCTAACGTCCCTTTCCTTACTTGATCTTTCTCGTAACTATATTTATATATCCGTGCCACAGTGGATATCTAGTATCTGGTTTCTTTAGATTTAAGTTGGAGCTTTCTTGGCCCTTTTCCTAGCTTCCGCAATTTGACATCTCTTGAATTTCTTTATCTGAATGGTAACAATTTGATGAACTCCTCATTAGTATTAGAAGAATTGTCCAATAGTAACCTCATCGCATTAGGTATTAGTTCTTGTGGTATTTCAAGTTCACTTATCGATTCACTTCACAACTTAACCTCTCTTCTTAGCCTTGACCTTTCATACAATCAACTCACCACGATAATACCTAAATCATTAGGTAACCTTTGTAATGTAAGAGAGATTGATTTGTCATGGAATAGTTTTGGTAATATTACTCTAACATATCTTCTTAAAAGTTTTCTTGAATGCAAATCACCTGCCTTAGAGTCATTGTCCTTGCGTGGGAACTATATAGAAGGTATAATTCCTCTTACTATAGGACAATTATCTCTTCTAAGGACGTTAGATATTAGTCTAAATCAAGTTTCTGGTCCCATACCATACTCAATGGGACGATTATCTTCATTGGAGGTGTTGGATCTTTCAGATAACCGCATAAACGGCAGCCTTCCCAATTGGATTGGACGACTATCATCATTGAAGGAGTTAATTCTTTCAAGTAACCAACTAGATGGCAACCTTCCTGATAGCCTCGCTCAACTTTCAAAGTTGAATGCTTTAGATTTTTTTGACAATTCGTTGACGGGTGTTGTGACAGAATCTCACTTTGCAAAACTAGTGAGCTTGAATTATCTAGATGGAGCAGGAAACAACTTAACTTTCAGACCGCAAGTTGAAAGCTGGATTCCCGCTTTCCAGTTGCGGGAACTTTATTTGAACTCTTGGGTTTTAGGGCCTGACTTTCCACTGTGGTTGCAATCACAAAAGAAATTAACGGAATTGGACATAAGTAACACACACATTTCATCACCCATGCCGGAGTCATTTGTTGATTCATTTCCCAATCTAGCTTACTTAGATATGTCAGAAAATCGCATCCAAGGAAATATAACGTTGTTGGTTATCCCTGCAACACTTGAGGAAGTCAACTTAAGCTTCAATGAATTGCTAGGATCACTACAACATTTATTGTGTTCCAATGGTGTCACAAAAATAAAGTTTCTTAACTTGGGAAATAATAATTTGTCAGGCATCATTCCAGACTGCTGGGAGAAGTGGCCAAGTTTAGGAGTCTTAAACTTGGAGAATAACAATTTGTCTGGTGAGATTCCAAGAACACTGGGTTCTATACCTTCCATAGAATTCTTAAGCATGCGCGGGAATAAGATCTCAGCACGTTTACCGTCTTCTCTTATGAAATTGATGAAATTAAGGGTCCTTCAACTTGGCAGAAATGAACTTACTGGGAGAATTCCAACATGGATTGGGACAAAACTCACTCTTTTGAGATTACTCAACCTTAGAGCTAACAATTTGGACGGAAGTATTCCTCATGAGATATGTTATCTTAAAGATGTTCAAATCTTGGATCTTGCTCATAATAATCTTGATGGAAATATTCCAAGTTGTTTTAACAACTTTAGTATCCTTTCCGGCATAGAAGATACCCCAAATGTTGTTTTTGCTTTCAATTTTGGCCGTGGACCAGCTTATACTATTATTGGTGATTCATTGGTGACAAAGGGACGAGAAGACACATATAACACCATTCTTGGACTAGTGATATTGCTGGACCTTTCGAGTAACAATCTCGTTGGGCATATTCCAAGTGAACTAACATCTCTGACAGAGTTAAGATCATTGAATTTATCAAGAAATCATTTGACCGGAAGGATCCCAGAGAAGATTGGTGGCATGAAGTCACTTGAATCTTTTGATTTATCATTGAACAATCTTTATGGGGAACTTCCCATTAGCTTGTCAATGCTGAATTTCTTGAGTAGCTTCAACGTGTCCTACAACAATTTGTTGGATATTTTAGTGTAATTTGAGATTGCGTGTGACATACAAATAAGAGTGCACGCTTATTTGAATGTCATCGGGACTAACGGGGGTTCGGGGGCAGCGCCCCCGAGAGGAGCGGGGTCCAAGGGGCGGCAGCCCCTGGCGGGGTCCAAGGGGCAGAGCAACCAAAACGTGAGGGACTAAAGGTGAGGGACTAAAGGTGTTTTTGTTCAAAACAAAAACTGCAGGCAGTTATGAAAACTGAATATACGCTCTCTCAAACGGTTTTTTCCAAACCCTAGACGAATTTGCAGTTCGTCAAATCCCTCAAAATTCTCTCAACCAAATTCATATACAGAAATCTAGAATCAATCTGATTTTATCCGATCAAAGATTGGTAGCCACTCCAATTGTTTGATCTGAACGTGATTACACGACTTCAGATTTATCCAAGCAATTTCGAATTTCCCCAACACAATTTCAGCGGAAGAATTCCAACGAGTACTCAGCTCCAAAGCATGAAAGAGTCCAGCTTCTTAGGTAACAAACTTTGTGGAGCTCCACTAACTCAAAATAAAGGTTGTGTACCTCGTACTTCAACAACTGATACAAGCCAAGAAGAAAAAGAAGACGGCGGAGGAGATTGGGGGGTTAATTATTAGCATAGTGGTTGGTTTTGTTACTGGATTTTGGATAATTTTGGGTCCATTGATAGTGAAGAGATCATGGAGGATAGCATATTTTAATTTCTTAAGTAGATTGAGCTATATGGTTTATAATGTTACGCGTAAGTATTGTTGTCACATGTTTTCTAAGTGATGAAAAAGAGTGGAGATGTTGTAATAGGTTTCATGTTATAAGTCATAATAACGTTGTATACTTGTATTTAACAAAGTTTTAAGCTTGTATTCTGAACGAATGTACAATGTTGTCTTGGTTGCTTTAGTAAAACCATATAACCAGTGAAGGTTTTATTTTTTTTCTAAATAACTAAAACACAAAGCCCTTTGAAAACATCTACTGTTTCCCTTTTTAATCCAAAGTAATAATATTGCTTTGTTTAAAATTCGTAAAGGTTTCTTTGCTAAACCATATGTTTAGTTATTACGCTTAGAAATGACATAATACACACACATACAATAAAACTAATTACACATTAGCCAAAGGTGTGGTTTCACACTTTCGCTCCATACTCACAATTGTTCATAGGGTGTTAATGAAAACCTTGCAAGATATTTGATTTTAATCAATTCTTATAAGAGTTACCAAACCTAAAATGATTCCTAAAAACTATGGTAAATCTATACTATATAATAAAAGAAACCACTTTAGGGACACTTGTCATCATATTAGACCATCTCTTATAGATAATTATTATTTTAATTTAATTTCTTCTAATTAATTATAATAACCCTCCTACAAAATATTATTTAGTTTAATATCTTATATTATAGATAACCCTTATACTAAATATTATTAGTTTAATATCTTAATTACATTTTTTAATTTAATTAAATCAAAATTTTTTAGATGTATTAGATCTTTTACTTTGAATTCTTTGTTATTACTATCTTAATTTTTGGTTTCCTTTTTTAAAATTATCATTCCCAAACACTTAATAAATGCCATCACCTTTTTTAATTACAATCTTTAATTATAAATGATATAAATACAATCCATCCCAAACACTTAATAAATGCCATCATCTTTTTTAGTTACAATCTTTAATTATAAATGATATAAATACAATCCATTAACTGTATGTTTCACAAAAACTAAAGACACCCACAATTGAGCTGCTTTGTATTTGAAACAACCTTCACCCATGTCCAATTGTCTGTCGCTTTATCAAAAGTAAAATCCATATATGAAGTCAAATTACTAATATTAGACAAAGACGACAAACCTACAATTAAAACAACAAATGTGGTGTATAAAGAAATCTTTAACGACTTGTGATTTTTTTTGTATTATTTTTTAGGGAAATGGATTTTATCACCTTAAACTAAGCAAGTGGTGTATAGAGAAATCTTTAACGACTTGTGATTTTTTTTGTATTATTTTTTGGGGAAATGGATTTTATCACCCTAAACTAAGCAAAATTGGCCAATGTCACTCCCAACTTTCATTTTGGCTCCCATCACCCTCTACTTTTAGTTTAAGCTCATTCTCATTTATAATATTATTTATTTGAATTAATTATATTTGGACGTTTTGTTTAGTTTGGTATCAAATAGATTTTACGAAACTTAAAATAAAATTAACTAATATTATTTATCATTTATACATTTACGGAGTTTTAAATAAAGGGTTAAATTTACTGAGACTTCGTTAACAAATTTTACAACAGAATAATATATTTTTATCACGAAAACCAATCTTTGTATTAATATATTAAATATTTTTGTTTTCACTATACAAAATTACATTTACTCGACCCATGTAATACATGAGATTTTTTAAGTTATAACTTTTTATTATTTGATTTATAAAAATAGATTTATTCAATTCGTACAATACACGGGGTTTTTAAAGGATATATATTTTTTTATTATTTAGTACAGAAAATTACCTTTATTCAAACCGTGTAATGCGGATATTTTTAAAGATGTAATTTTTTTTATTATTTGGTATATAAAATTACATTTAGTAAACCCATGTAATAAATAAGGTTTTTTAAAGATGTATTATTTTATTATTTGGTAAACAATATTACATTTATTCAACCCGTGTAATACACGTGGTTTTAAAGATATAACTTTTTTATTTGGTATATAAAATTAAATTTATTCAACCCGTACAATATGGTTCTTAGGCCACTCGGGGCGGTAGCGTGATGAACGAGTATCACGCGTTGAAGTGCAACGCTACACCGCCGCCACTTGAAGTTCCACGCGTTATAAATAAAACGCGTTACACCCACAACGCGTTAAACATTTGAAAAATCCGACCGTTTGAACATTTTGACCGTTTTAAAACGGTAACAATCAATAAAAAAAAATTATCCATTTTATCTATATATATATCTACATTTTAACCATTTTTCACACACCAAACTATATCTTTTAAACCATTTTAAACCCATTTCACAAATTTTATATCTTTCTCAAATGGAATTCCCTACCGATTCGACGTTTCCGATGTCTAGCGACAGCGATACCGAGTCGTCTTCCGACAACGAGACGCTAAAGTATTTTGTGTCGGTGTATAACGAGCTTGATGCCGAGTCGTCCCGCCCAAAGAAGAAGATGGTCGACCGTGATCGTATACGTGCCAAAGAAGTTTTGATGAACAATTATTTTGTGGAAAACCCGCTATACAATGCCGAAACGTTTAGAGATCGGTTTCGTTTACCCAAAGAATTATTTTTAAAGATTGTTGGAGACATCGAAGCAAGCGAGGAATGGTTTCAAGAAGGTTACGATGCGAGGGGCAAACCAAGTTTCACGACGATACAAAAATGCACGTCCGCCATTCGCCAACTAGCGACAAGTAACCCACCCGATCAATATGATGAATACCTAGCTATGTCTGAAAGAACTTCACATGAATGTTTGCAATTTTTTTGCAACGCGGTCATTAAGTTGTATACTAACGAGTTTTTACGTAAACCGACGAGCCACGACATCTCACGTATTTACGCCGCACACGAGGCTAGATGGCATTTTCCCGGGATGCTCGGTAGCATCGATTGTACACATATCGAGTGGAAAAATTGTCCAAGAGAGTTGCGAGGGGCGTATGTGAGGGGAGACATCAAAAAACCAACCATCATACTAGAAGCGGTGGCGTCAAATGATTTATGGATTTGGCATTCGTATTTCGGTGTTCCAGGTTCAAACAACGACATCAATGTGTTGCACACGTCGCCGTTGTTCCAAAGCGTAACGGATGGTACCGCACCTTCCTCTCCTTTCTATGTTAACGGTCGACATTACAGACGAGGCTTTTATCTTGTGGATGGTATCTACCCGTCTTGGTCTGTTTTTGTGAAAGCTCCCTCATTTCCTGTCGAGGCTAAAGAAAAGGCGTTCAAAAAATTGCAAGAATCGGCAAGAAAAGATGTTGAGAGGGCATTTGGTGTTTTAAAGGGTAGATGGGGTATACTACACCGACCGGTTCGTTCGATGACCAAGAAATCAATTCATAGCATAGTGTATGCATGTATCATATTGCACAATATGCTGATCAAACACGACGGGCGTGCAATATCCCCGGATTGGGTGTCGGATCCTCCTACGCAAGTTCAAGTTCCACAAGATATCCATTTACAATTGCGTAACGAAGAAACTCACTTTCGTTTGAGATTCGATTTAATCGAACTAGTAGGTTCTCTAGGCTTGGAGTTTCCGGATTCGGACGAGGAGTAGGTTTTTTTTTTTTTTTTTTTTAAATTGTATGTTTCTAGTATGTTAAATTGAAGTAGTATGTTTTAAATTTAATGAAATTTTTAATTTTAGTGTTTTATTGTTAATTTCTAATTTTAAAATGAAAATTAAAAATAAATGAGAGTGATAGAATTCCATCACTAGTGATTCCACCCCTCCTACATTTCTATCACTGGTGATGGAAATTTGGTTGATGACATGGCATAATTTTATTGGACATTGAGAGTGATGGATTCTATCACTAGTGAACCACCCCTAGTCCCCTTATAGATATAACTTTTATTATTTAATATATAAAATTGTATTTATTCAACCCGTACAATAAATGAGATTTTTAAAGAGATATTGTTTTATTATTTAGTATATAAAATTTATTTATTCAACCCCGTGTAATACACGGGGTTATAACCTAGTATTATTATAAGTTAATGTTGAACAAATATGTTTTCAGTATACTGAGCGGGATGAAGTCGGATGCTTAGACTTGAATGAAAAACAATAAATATGTTCGTATAAGTTTTGCATCAGTTCAATTTCCGTGAGTTTAACGTGAATGACGATGCTTTTGCAAATGATTCTGTTGAGCTGTTGAAACAGAGCGGTATCGATTTTAAGAAAAATAACGAAAACGGAATCGATGCACGTAGATTTGGCGAGTTGTTGATATCTTCAGGGATTGTACTGAATGATAGTGTTTATTGGGTAACATTTCACAGTGGATATGATTTCGGATATTTGTTGAAAGTGTTAACATGTCAGAATCTGCCTGACACACAATCTGGATTTTTTAGTTTGATTAATATGTATTTTCCCACCATTTTTGATATTAAACATCTGATGAAGTTCTGCAACTGTCTTCATGGTGGGTTGAATAAGTTAGCTGAGTTATTGGAAGTCGAAAGGATTGGTGTTTGTCATCAAGCGGGCTCGGATAGTCTGCTTACTGCGTGTACTTTCAGGAAGTTGAAGGATAATTTCTTCAGCGGCTCGTTGGAGAAGTATGCTGGTGTCTTGTATGGTTTAGGTGTCGATAATTGACGACAATGGTAGAGGAAATAAGCAACGATTTGTTAAAAAAGATATCGATATGTTGGTTTTGTTTGTTCTTGTTTGCGATATATTCATGGTTTACATTTTTTTATGATTTATAATAAAAAGATGCAGCTGGTATTTGATTTCTATTGGTTTTGTTGGAAAAACCGAGTTGAGTTGGATTGTTGGGATTGGTTGTTTGTGAGGGATGTCGAAAGAAGGACTCATAACACTACATAAATTTAAAGATTCGAGTTAAAAACTAACCCCAAAATAGTTGTTACCGGAGCCCTTCGGTTTCAACTATCTTTAACCTGTGTTGTGTTTGATCTGCTGTTCTGCTTGTAAGTTTCTTACAAAGGAAATTTTATGACTATTCTTTCATTGACTTAAAAAGATTAATTGGTTTCACACCTCGTTTTTTAATGCATCTTTTATTCTTTATTTTTTAGTAAAGTAATAAAGTCACCCCTGATGGTCAGGGCCGGCCCATGTGTGTAATTAGGTGAAAGTGTGAAACAATGGCCTAGTGTCACTTGGGCGGCAATTCTTGACACGGCCCGTTAACCGGACCTGAATCCGACACGAAAAACACAGGTTTGAATCGACTAACATGACCCGTTTAAAAATACGGGTCGGGTTCGGGTTGACCCACATTAAAAACGGGTTGAGTTCGGGTTGACCCGTATAAAAATGGGTTGACCCATTAACCCGTTTAACTATTTAGAATTTTTGTTTATATTTTTATTTTTGTTTTTTCCGTTTCTCTTTTAGATAGTTAGTTATAATAATGTTAGTTTTGACACATTATACTATTTATTTGTCACACTCATACTCATCATTAAACTTGTTATCGATAATCAGTTTAAAACCCATTAACTCGCTTATAAATCGTCAACTTGTATGACTCATTTAAAAATATGGGTTGACCCGAATTTATATGGGTCGGGTTTGGGTTAATCATTTTAACCCGCCAACCCATCAACCCGACACAATTGACACCCCTAAGTGCCACAAAAATTATAAGACCTCCATTTAAGAAAAAAAGAATACACAATATAAATAGTAACTATGAAAAATTTGATTACTAAAGTATTTTTTGTTCATGCTGCTAAAATCTTTTATTTATATATTTAAGAAAAAAAGAATACACAAGATAAGTATTTTTTGTTATGAATGCATCATAATGGTGACTATTCACATGCATAACTCCTATCTCTTCATTTCTTTTGTATTAATATATATGCCTATATATACTGACATTTGTATATGGATATATCAATTAATATAAGAAAACACTTCCACATTCTCTCATTCTTCTCTCTATATTGCTAATAGGTTAGTTGTTTTACAACACGTTATCTGCACGAGTTCGCTCTTTTTTCTCTACTCATGAAGTAATATCATCGCGAGTTCATTGACATTGTAGACACCAGAATAAGAAGCGATTGTCTTGACCATAGGCGAATCAGAAAGGAGGAACGACTGAATCGATCTCTATTCACAAATCAGGTAATAAATACTCATAGTTTTTCCTATTGTTATATTTGACTTACACTTGGATGCTTTGATCCTGGTTCTAAAAAAAATTCCAACCACGAAAGAAAAAAGATTTGTATATGATGAAGGTAAACCAAAATACCATAATTTTGGTAAACTAATTTTTTTTTTTTGAAAAAAGTAATCCAAATTAAAATTTCTATGGCAAAGCTTTTAATATTCTAAAAAGAATTCCACCACCACATTCAGTAGGTTGTAAATGAATCTTTACTTTAATTAGGGGTGAATAAAAGGTTTAATTAGAGTAAATGGTAAATGGGGTGAGATATTAAATCCTAACTTATCTTGGTTCTCATTCATCAGTTAAGAAAATGAAATATGCTGGTGGGTTACCTGAACCTCCCCGTTAATTACTTAAACTAAAAAAATGATGAAAACTCAATTAGCATCTGCTTGACGCTTTGACTTTCACTCCTACATGTGATTCTAGAGTTTTTGTTTACAAGCTCTTCATCTTTAGTAATTTACAAATTTCATCTTAGCATTTGATTTGACTTTTCTTAAATTTTAGACCACACAACAAATCATTTTTTTTTGGAAGGTGACTTTCTCTGTACAGGACCGAATTGGTCACCGGGGTCATGTCGAAGACATTAATCATTTGATTACATCGTTTTATGAGAAATTGTTGTTTTATGTAAGATAAATTAAGTTTTAGCGAATAATTGAACTTTAAGTTTATTGTCGAATTATAATATGGTTATTTGAGTTTGCTATATCCCTAAATGAATTACAAAATACTATATAATTTCATCATACACTTTGGTGCTTTAGATAATCCATGTCCTTTTAAACAAGTTATATGAATTTTGATGCTCTATTTTGTTTGGTTTTTCTTTATGCTATTCTTTCGATCAAATATGTTTAAATCATCATGTTTTAAACTTATATAATATGAAATAAAATCATATTATTTGTCATAGTATATTTATTTGATAATATGTGGAAATGTTGGCATTGATATAACAATTATTATTATTATTATTATTATTATTATTATTAT
This sequence comes from Helianthus tuberosus, assembly GCA_030545235.1. Taxonomy (NCBI): domain Eukaryota; kingdom Viridiplantae; phylum Streptophyta; class Magnoliopsida; order Asterales; family Asteraceae; genus Helianthus; species Helianthus tuberosus. The sequence continues at coordinate 195,138,469 of CM060370.1, read as the reverse complement.
TATTATTATTATTATTATTATTATTATTATTACTACTAGTACTACTACTACTCTAGCATATATAAAATATGATTATGGCTAAGCGTCAAGTTTATAATCACTTTTGATAATACTAGCGATCTATGATATTTCTAACTTCCTTAATGTGTATTAATTTCACATTTGGATTAATTGTTTGAAATATAAAAGGGCTATAGGTTTTAATACTTCCCATCCGTTTCTAGTTTATCACTAAATGTCAATTGTTATGTTTTCTTTAATACCCTAATAATCTTGGGGAAGATGATTTGTGGGTGATGACGTTTGATCCGCCCATCTCTAAATTAGGCAACTACTAGATGAGAAAATACAAGGGAAGCAAGTCACGTATATTTTGTATTTAATTTTTAAGAGGACACGGTTACATCACTGAGGAAAAACAAAAATGTCCCCATCTTGGTTCTAATTAAAAGAAAATTAGTTATCTTATTAATATAAATTAATTTAGTCATCAAACGCAAGTTTGTTTTCAATTTAGTTTTATCCTTACAAATGGGTTTGAAATGTTGGTAAATGATTTTCAAGAAAGTTATATTTCTTAAATGGTAATTATTGTTTTCACATCATTTTAAAGATTTATAAGTCTTGATAGATAACGGAATTGAAATTCAAATGCTATTTAAGGGATCATGAAATAGTAATCGTTACCATGAATTTTTTTAGTTGTTTAATGTAGTGCTAAAATATTTTTTTATGTTTCTACTTGAATTATATAGATATACATTTATGTTCCAAAGAATACTATGAAGTATCTTAGATACGTGCTCCAATGTGTGGTTTGTATGATTATAAATACTACACAAAATTTAAGAAATACAAAAGGTTTTTATGGTGTAGTGCTTTAAAAATACGGTATTACTACAAGTTCAAGATTAACAAGTAATGTTATTAATATTTTGATTCAACATATGAAATTGTATTTCGTACAAATACTATTTTGTACAAACGTTTTTGGTCTTGTGGCTGATTTCGATTTTTATGTGGTCACATATTGTGATAATAATAAATTGTTTTATGTGGTCACATATTATATTATGATGCCATGTATTATATAATTCGACTTTATTTTATATTGTGTATTTCATATGTTATCATATACTCATTTGTAGTATTCAATCGATCATCTAAAATGATCTAATATCTCTCATGAAAGAGAATCAAAAGTTTAGACATGACACCCGAGATGTCATACTCCCTAAATCTCCTATTGAGTTTGTAGAAGGTCATAAGATGTTAGACCTTATATGATTCGGACATGTAATTACTTCTCTATGGTTATGACTGATTATGAGGAGGCGTATTCTCCCGTGGTGGATGTTTTGACTTTCCAATATCTTATTTTTCTAGTAATATATAAAAGAGAATTGACATGCGTCTTATGAAAGTTATGTATCACTTGATACTAAGTCATATAAAATAAGTTCTCGAGAATATTATGATTATTATATAAATTCAGATCTGAATGCATATACATGTTGTATATGTTATTGAATTGAATATAATTGAAACTCCTCATGAGTATGCTAAAGCATTTGAGTACTTAAGAGGTTAATTGGAACACCTTATGGATGTAATTATTGTGCACCAATACTCCAATAAACATACATAGAAAATGTGTACCTGGCTGTTATGGCATCTCAATGTACACAGTGTACAAACATGGTACAATATGGATTTTGGAGATAAAAGCAAGTGTTCATGATATTTTGCATATGATATAGATATCTATGTGTTAAAAGGGCAAGTTTATGTAGCAAAACTATTAAATAGTGAACGCATATGCATATTTGGATAAGATGAAAAGAATTCCCTTATGGATTGTTAATGCCAAAGGCATTGAAATCAAAACTCAAGTACGCACAATATGAAGTTGACAAAATACTACTATATAAAGTTGACAAAATACGTATGGACTAAAATAGTCGAGTCGAATGTGGTATAATCGACTCACTAGTTAGCTCGGAAATGAGAAATACATATGGTGAAGTTGGTCCATTTGTTTTCATTAAAAGAACAATATGATGTATACAAGTATTACAATATATGTTGATGATGTCATTGAATCTTCTAAAGAGAAAAAAAAGTGAGCTCAAATATTAAAACAAGAATTTGCAAATGGAATATGGTATTGAAAACTGATGGCTCGATACGTAGAACATACATTTATATTATAATCCATCAATCATAACACATCTAGAAAATGGTGTACATTTTCATATGGACAAAGCTTATGGTGTAAGTACATTTAATGATGTCCAAATTTTTTATATAGAAAAATGACTTTTATCATCTTCTATCAAAGAAGTAAAGATCCTTGGTGCTGAAGTACCATAGTTCAATACAAATTGTATTAATATATCTTGCTAGTTATACATGAACATATATCATTAAATTCATTGGCAAGATTTAACTCGTGTACAACGAGGAGATAGTGTAACAGGTAAAACATATATTTTCTATACTCTTAAGGTACGAAAGATATGGGTTCATATTTTACTAACCCATCAACAAGTTTGTTTAGTTTTGTAAATGCAATGATTATAACAAAACACATTCATGAATCTTATGGTATCTACTTACAATAGGAGGCAATTAAAGTTTCACATTAAGATCATACATCAATGTTCATTAAAGGATTTTACATCAAGAGATCAAGCGACAAATTACTTACTACAAAATTTTTCAGTTTCATAGAAGATTGGCACATGTTAATTAAATGATACATATGATAATGAGGGGGAGTTTTACGCAAGCTACACTCTTTTTCCCTTCACTAAGTTTTATCTCATTGGGTTTTCTTAGTAAGGTTTTTAATGAGGCAACATACATGATCCAGAAGTACTAGGGTTAGACGATACGCGCTGCACTCTTTTTTCCTTAGCTATGGTTTTGTCCCATTGGGTTTTCCTAGCAAGGTTTTTAATGAGCCAGCATCACCAAGCATAGTAAAGGTATGTGTATAGTCAAGGGGGAGTGTTATGAATGTATCATAATGGTGACTATTCACATACATAACTCCTATCTCTTCATTTCTTTTGTATTAATATATATGCCTATATATAGTGGCATTTGTATATGGATATATAAATTAATATAAGAAAACACTTCCACATTCTCTCATTCTTCTCTCTATATTGCTAATAGGTTAGTTGTTTTACAACATTTTTTTTAACTATGAAAAATTTGATTACTAAAGTTTTTTTTTTCATGCTGCTAAAATCTTTTATTTATCTAGTATCAAAGGAACGCCAATGATCTCTAGATCAAGTGGTGGAGGGCTTGCATTTCTCTTGAGAGATGCAGGTTCGACTCCCACTTGCTGCAGAGTGAGGCACTGGTGGGCAATGATAGGAGACCCAGGGAAACCTGGGTTGGATCCTTGAGCCAAACGAGTTTTACCGGTAATTTCACTGCCGTGCCTACGGGCGGGTGGGTTACCGGGTTTTCCCCGGAATTGGTGGTGGACTCGGGTTACTCTCGGAGTACTCCGTTTGTTCAGTGGGTGCCCCGAGAGTGCTCGGGATTGAGTTTGTTGGCCGTTAAAAAAAGGAGTTTAACTTGCAAAGTTCTAAAGCATAGATATTTGATATTTTTTTAACAAAATTTGAAAGCAAGTTTCATTCCAATTGTTTGTAGTTAGTTTCTATTTCTCATCCGACTGAAATATTTAATTTAATACCAAATTATTTGTCTACTAATAAACTAAGAATAATTTTTCATGTTTTCTTGTTAATATATAGAAGTACCATTTAAGTCAAAAAATTAACGGGTTGTTTGTTTGCATCTGAATTGAACTATTAAGAGGGATACATCTGATTCGGTCAGACTTGAGACTGTTTGGTTCCAAAAAAAAAACATCTGAATGGTTAAAATTTGGTCTGAATCAATCAAACATTGTTTGATGCTGAATGGGACAGAGGAGGAATCAGAGCTGACTGGGTCAGATCTGAATGAAACAAACAGAACTATTCATTTATGTTGGAACTATATAAGTTTCTTCTTAATAATTTTTATGTCAAATAGAAATCAATATTACTAACTCAATACAAATGAAAAAGGCTCCTGATTTTTACTTCGCTTAGGGCCATTAAAAGGTTTAAACGGTCCTGATGGTTGCCAAATTTGCTTGTTACACAAAAAAAATCATATGGACACATGACGTTTTGATTTTGTTGTCATTTCATCCAAATCACAAACCCAGTTAAAATGTATCGTTACTCAGGGGGCTTTTTTTGGACATTTTACCCATCTATTTTTATGTTTTTCTAGTTTTTTAACCTTTAAATAAAAGCAATAAAATTATTTATAATATACACATACACACACACATTCTTTCTCTTCTCTTCACCGTTCACCACAAATCAAACCACCAGAACCACTATCATTTACCCACTCAAAAAACCCTAGCCACATCAACCAACAACGTCCCCACCATCCATGGTCGCTGACTGCCACTACCATTATGCCTAGGGATGAGCATTTGGTACCGGGTATCGGTACCGAACCGGTATATTCGATGCCGGTACCCACTTTCCCTGTTTTTCGGTATCAGTACCGGTATGGTATTTATGAGTAAATACCGGTACCGAACTGGTATATTCGGTACCGGTACCCACTTTTTCCATTTTTCGGTACCGAACGGGTACCGTGCTCATCCCTAATTATGCCACCTACTTACACCCAAATTCGAAACCACGCCACTCCTCACCATCCACCGGCTACCACCAACCAAAAACCCTAACCATCGCCACCTAAGAAAACCACCACTACCACCGCCATTGCCATCAGCAACCACCTTCACAACCACCCAACCCCTAAATGCATTGTCATCACACCTGCCTTCTCGTAAATCGACTAAACCATCTTCAACCTCCAACAAATGTGCGACTAAGACTGTAAACAAACCGAACAAGGCCTAGTTCATGTTCATTCATTAGGGAATGAACGGTTCATGAACGCTTACCGAATGAGATTTCTTGTTCATGTCCGTTCATTAAGGAAATGAACATGTTAATGAACACTTACAACTTAAATGAACGCAAACAAATGTTTATGAGCATAAATGAATACAGAAGAATGTTGTATATTTATTTTAAAATAAAAATATGTATTTTTTTATCAAAAATAATCCACCAAAAATAAATAAGTACTTAACATAACTATCCGAACATAGTCGCCGTAATCATTATAAACATAATTAACACAAAAATTAAGAAGTTTGTCAAGCTTTAACACAAACTGAAATTGAAATGGTCAAATGAAGGATGTTAGCGGATGCGTAAAAGATAATTGTGGTTTCGTTTTTTTAAGAACTAAAACCAATAAAATTCAATATAGCCATATAAAACTTTTAAACGAATGGACACAAATAAACATAAATAAACACATTATTGAACACTCACGAACATAAACAAACGAACGCAACCTCTGTTCATGTTCGTTTTTTAACTTATCGAACGGAATTTCTTGTTCATGTTTGTTCATTTATTTAACAAACGAACATAAACGAACTTCCCCCGAACGGTTCACGAACCGTTCATTGAACGTTCAGTTTGTTTACAACCGTTAGGCTAATTCTTTTTACCTCCTGTTTCAAAATCGATCGTGTACCGCCTCAATTGAAGCCGCGATCTTCTTTGATTTGTTATTGTAGTAATAATAAAAGTCAACTGAGTGGTGGAAGTTTCAATTCATCATTAAAATTTGGGGTTTTGTAGATGATTTGACACACAAATACGATTACTAAGAAGAATGATTTGAACAACAATGGTGTAAAAAAAAGTAACCAGAAACTAAACTACGAGTGAAGGCTGTAAAACTGGTTGCAAATCACTACAAATGTCAACAGTAGAATGATTGTTATATGTTTTGAACACGGATTTAAGACTAGTTTCAATATGCCCCTCCAGCTTCCACTTGTTCCCCGCTCTAGTCTTTCACAAAGTTTCATTAGTGATCCTCCATCTTTCGTTCTTTAACCTTGTCACCTACAAAACCATAAATATATTTCAAATACCTCCCTCACTAGAATATATGCTATTCAGTGAGTTTATAACTTTATATATTTCAACAAAAACCTGCATCGCTTGTTATTGCTTCAGTATTGGCCTTTCTCCTTTTGGGAGCAAATGTAATATGTTGTTGTTCTTGAAATAGAATTGCATCTGGATCATCCAGTAATTTCAAGACCTTTCAACAAAGAAATGCTATCTGGAAGATGACTTATAGGAGTATTCCATAGATATAAATATTTCAAACATTCTAATTCTCCTAGGTTCTGCGGTAGTTTCTCAAGTCCAGAACAATTCGAAAGGTCAAGAGATTCGAGATGCTTTAGCTGACAGATGCTGGATGGAACATCTCTTATCTTGGTAGATCCTACACTTAGTGTACCCAAACTTTCTAAATCTCCTAGGTTCTCTGGTAATTTCTCAAGTTCATAACAATAAGAAAGGTCAAGCTCTTTCAGATGTTTTAACTTACAGATGCTGGATGGAACATCTCTTATCTTGGTTGATGTTAGATCTACTGTATACAAACTTTCTAAATCTCCTAGGTTCTCTGGTAGTTTCTCAATTTCATAACATTCATAAAGGTTAAGATATTCGAGATGCTTTAGCTTACAGATGCTGGATGGAACATCTCTTATCTTGCTAAATCTTAGATCTAGTGTATTCAAACTTTCCAAATCTCCTAGGTTCTCTGGTAGTTTCTCAAGTCCAGAACAATTAGAAAGGTCAAGATATTTGAGATGCTTTAGCTTACAGATGCTGGATGGAACATCTCTTATCTTGGTTGATGTTAGTTCTAGTCTATTCAAACTTTCTAAATCTCCAAGGTTCTCTGGTAGTTTCTCAAGTCCAGAACAATTAGAAAGGTCAAGATATTTGAGATGCTTTAGCTTACAGATGCTGGATGGAACATCTCTTATCTTGATTGATCTTAGAACTAGTGTAGACTGTTGGTTCAAGGCCCCTCACAATACACTCTCTATCACACTCTCAAAATATGAAAGGAAACAAACTGGAAAAACTTGCAGACTTGTATATCAAATGAATGGGTTAACAGAGGCTTTTATAGCCATGCATGCAAAAAACAAGACCCACTTCAACGTATCTTTCCTCCACCACCAACGGATACTTCTTCTCAACGGTCACATGCACAGGAACAATCTTCAACACCCAACGGATAACCCATGCAGCCCACTTCCAGCCCAACTATGCAACCATGCAGCTCACTTCCAGCCCAACTATGCAACCATGCAGCTCATGTGAAGACCCGTAGTCATGCTCCGATGACCCGTTAACACGTACCCGACTCATACAACTAAACCCGGTAACCGACTTGACCCGTAAATAACCCGCAACATCAAGATTAACCCAACATTCACCCCCTTAATCTTGATCTATATCGGGAATCAATCTCCGGCCACGGTCTTCTTCTCGGCTATCGGTCTTGCTACACGAACCTCGCAGGCCCGTCTTCCCTTTCTAGCGTGAACCCTTCTCGGTCTTCGGCTCACGGCTCGGTCTAATGTGAACACTTTCGGTCTTGGTTCACACTTTCTCCCACCGGAACTCAATTTCCAGCAGCGGTCTTCGGTCTTTTTCTCCCATCAGAACAACTTTCCGACGGCGGTCTTCTTTCCCACTAGAACTTTCTTTCCAGCGGCGGTCTCTTTTCCCACCGGAACTTTCTTTCCGGCGGCGGTCTCTTTTCCCACCGAAACTTTCTTTTCGGCGGCCGTCTTTTTTCCCACCAGAATTAACATTCCGGCAGCGGTCTTTTTTCCCACCGGAATTAACATTCCGGCAGCGGTCTTTCAAGCCGTTCGGTCTACTACGGCTTCGGTCTTCCTTACGCCGGTATCTCCTTCCGGCGACGGTCTCTTTCTTCGGTCTTTTCGGTCTCACGCCAGAAAATAATTTCCGGCAGCGGTCATCTTCTCCGGCAATAATTTCCGGCACCGGTCATCTTCTCCGGCGACGTCAACGGTCTTTCTCGGTCTTACTTTCGGTCTGGAGTGTCTCACCGGTTTCTTTTACTCCGGTGACGGTCTCGGTCTTTGCTGCGGTGTGCAGCCGGTCTTCTTTCACGCCTGCCCTCCACCGACCCGGCATACCCGCCGGCGGCGGAGGCTTCCTCCGACCTTCAAACCCGCCTCCTAACGAGCCCTAGGCTCTGATACCAATTGTTGGTTCAAGGCCCCTCACAATACACTCTCTATCACACTCTCAAAATATGAAAGGAAACAAACTGGAAAAACTTGCAGACTTGTATATCAAATGAATGGGTTAACAGAGGCTTTTATAGCCATGCATGCAAAAAACAAGACCCACTTCAACGTATCTTTCCTCCACCACCAACGGATACTTCTTCTCAACGGTCACATGCACAGGAACAATCTTCAACACCCAACGGATAACCCATGCAGCCCATGCAGCCCACTTCCAGCCCAACTATGCAACCATGCAGCTCACTTCCAGCCCAACTATGCAACCATGCAGCTCATGTGAAGACCCGTAGTCATGCTCCGATGACCCGTTAACACGTACCCGACTCATACAACTAAACCCGGTAACCGACTTGACCCGTAAATAACCCGCAACATCAAGATTAACCCAACATAGACAAACTTTCCAAATCTCCTAGGTTCTCTGGTAGTTTCTCAAGTCCAGAACAATTAGAAAGGTCAAGATATTTGAGATGCTTTAGCTTACAGATGCTGGATGGAACATCTCTTATCTTGGTTGATGTTAGATCTAATCCTTCCAAACTTTCTAAATCTCCTAGGTTCTCTGGTAGTTTCTCAAGTCCAGAACAATAAGAAAGGCTAAGATATTTGAGATGCTTTAGCTTACAGATGCTGGATGGAACATCTCTTATCTTGGTTGATGTTACACTTAGTCTATTCAAACTTTCTAAATCTCCTAGGTTCTCCGGTAGTTTCTCAAGTTCAGAACAATTAGAAAGGTAAAGATATTCGAGATGCTTTAGCTTACAAATGCTATCCGGGAGATGTTTAATTTCTGAATCACTTAAATCTAGCTCTTCTAAACACTCCAACTGGCCAATGTCCTCAGGCAATTCCTCTATGCCACTACATCCAAGGTTAAGAACTCTTAAATGTTGTAAACTACAAATGCTTCCTGGAAGACTTTTGAGTTTTCTGCAACAATTGAATGATAGATTAACAAGCCTATGAAGATTTCCAATTGATGAAGGCAGGTTTTCTATATCATTGCCATTAAAACGAAGCTCTTGCAGATTACTGTTGGACTGGCACAAGATTATATTCTGGAACTCCTTTAGATATAAGCTACTTACATCAAGATTCTCAAGTGATTCCAAATCCTTGATAAATGAAACAGATTTCAACTGGTCACATTGCTGGAGGTTTAGGTACGTAAGCCTTTTTAAACATCCAACTGGCACATGAAGTTCTACCAAATCATTACAAAATGAAAGATCTAACCTCACAAGATTCGGAGTCAACCCAAGGTCAAGGGTCTTCAACTTTGAGTGGGACAGTGTAATGGATTTGAGCTTCTTAAGAACCTAATATCACACCAAAAAGAATGTAATATACTAATAACTGATCAATAAATAAATTAAGATTATTAATCAATCATCCTACCTTTCCCCCCACCCAAAGTTGTTCGATTCTACTGAAAGATGTAAAGAGAATGGTATGGAATGGAAAGGAAAAAGATTGTATTGATTGAATGTGTGTTTACAAGAGTAAATAACCCCTCTACTTATAGGGAGAGTGAGGGACTAAAAAGCAATAACTAATTACATACAGGGACCTCTATAATTGCAACCAGGTCCTTGAACTAACAACTATTTACAACTAACACTCCTCCTCAAGTTGGAGCATAGATGTTAATCATGCCTAACTTGTTACATATGAAGTCTATTTGTGTCTTCCGCAGTGGTTTTGTGAAGATATCCGCTAATTGAAATTCCGTTTTAACGTGAATTGGCTGAATAGATGGAGGATCCTTCTGAGTGCCGACTATCCGATCTCTGATTAGGTGACAATCAACCTCAATGTGTTTAGTTCTCTCATGGAATACTTGATTTTTGGCTATATGTATAGCTGATTGATTATCACAGTATAATCTCATCAAGTCATCAGAGATAACTCCGAGTTCTCTGAGGAGACGACGAACCCATATCATCTCTGATGTAACATCTGCCATAGCTCTGTACTCTGATTCGACACTTGATCTGGATACGGTATGTTGCTTCTTACTCTTCCAAGACACAAGATTTCCACCAACAAAAACACAATACCCAGTGGTGGATCGACGAGAAATAGGACAACCCGCCCAGTCTGCGTCTGAAAATCCAGATATACGCCCATCTCCATCTTCTGTGAAAGCACCTACACGACAATGACCCTGATCAGAATATATGATCCCTAGACCTGGTGTGGTCTTGAGATATCTTAAGACACGAAGAGCGGCATCCCAGTGTCCCGTGTACGGAGTGGCCATGAACTGACTTAGGACACTGACGGCAAAGGATATATCTGGCCGGGTGACAGTTAAGTAGTTGAGTTTTCCGACCAATCGTCTGTATTGCTCAGGATCTTTCATTGGATTCTCGTCCTCTGGAAGGAGCTTCCTCGTAGGAAGCATAGGACTGTCAACAGGTTTGCAACCCAGCAAGCCACACTCAGTTAACATATCAAGGACATACTTTCGTTGACAAAGAAGTATTCCCTGTGGGGAACGAGATACTTCTATGCCAAGGAAGTACCGTAGTCGACCTAAGTCGCTAATCTGAAACTTAGACTGAAGGAACTGTTTGAGCTTGGTAATTCCGACTTCATCATCCCCTGTAACTATGATATCATCCACATAAACCACTAAGATGATCCTTAGTCCCTGATGATGTCTGAAGAATACAGAGTGATCATATGTACTACGAACCATTCCAAATTCTCCCAAAACATTAGAGAAACGACCAAACCATGCCCTTGGAGACTGTTTAAGACCATATAGGGACCGACGTAGTCTGCATACCTTTGAGGCCTCCTCCTGAACAATGAACCCTGGTGGCTGCTCCATATAAACCTCCTCCTCAAGAACACCATTGAGAAAGCCGTTCTTGACATCAAGCTGGTGGAGTGGCCAATGATGAATGGCAGCAAGAGCAATACAAATACGCACAGATGGCATTTTGGCAACTGGGGAAAAAGTCTCGTCGTAATCAATACCATAAGCCTGAGAGTAACCTTTAGCTACCAGACAAGCTTTCAAACGATGTAGAGTGCCATCAGGGTTAAGTTTAACTGTGAAGACCCAACGACAACCAACAACACGCTTACCAGGAGGTAGTGGTTCTAGATCCCAAGTCTGATTGGCTTTTAAAGCCCCAATCTCGTCTTCCATGGCTTGTCTCCATCCTGGGTGAGCCAGAGCTGTCATCACATTTTTGGGAATCAGGTAGGAATCCAGGGAAGTGGTAAAGGCATGAGACTCTGTAGAGAGATGAGTGTAGGCAACGTAATCCTGAATGGGATAACGAGTGGAGCGTCTGGGTTCCTTGCGGAAGGCAATAGGTATATCGGGATATGGGGCACCTGGAGGGTCATAAGCAGGAGTATCCGAAGGGATATCCGAGGTAGTATGGGTAGGAACTGGCAAGGGTGTATCTGGTTCAGTCATGGCAGGTTGAACGGATGTACCAGAGGTATGGGTAGGTTGGGGATCAATGGTTGCTGACGTGTGATCCTTTCCTCGCCGAGCATATGTAAAGAGTAATGGCGGGGGATCGGTTGGTAGGCCCTCAGTAGTAGGACCCTGGTTTGTGGTGTCTGAGACTTGAGGGACAGATGGAACAGGAGTTACAGGAAAGATGGGGATGATGTGAGACTCAGGTATATCAGGGTCAGGAAACAGATCAGAAACTTGAATGGTAGCTTCTGGATAGAAAGGACGCGACGGATCAAAAGTGACGTCAGCACTGGTAAAGTATCGGCGAAGGGAAGGACTATAACACCGATAACCTTTCTGGACACGTGAGTAACCCACAAAGACACAACGAATGGCTCGGGGATCGATTTTAGGGACTCCGGGACGATGATCATGAACATAAGCTACACATCCAAAAGTTTGGGGCTCAAGAGGAAACGGAGTTCCTCTAGGAAACAAAACAGAGAACGGGGTTTGACCATGAAGAACAGACGATGGCATACGATTAATTAGATAAGCCGCAGTAAGAACAGCATCACCCCAAAAGTGACGAGGAACATGAGAATGAATCATGAGTGTGCGAGTAACATCCAACAGATGGCGGTTCTTGCGTTCAGCAACACCATTCTGTTGAGATGTATATGCGCAAGAAGTCTCATGAATAATACCTTGTGATTTGAGATATGTAGAGAAATCGGTGGACAGATATTCTTTAGCATTATCGGTGCGTAAGGTTTGGATGGATGTTTTGAACTGGGTTTTGACATATGCATGGAATTCATGAAAGATTGAGTTGATTTCACTACGGGATTTCAATAGGTAAACCCATGTAGCACGAGAATAGTCATCAATGAAGGTAACAAAATATTGAAAGCCCAATGGAGTCTTAACTGGACATGGACCCCATACGTCAGAGTGTACAAGTTCAAAAATGGAAATGGTTCGGCTTGACACTTTTGGGGGGTAAGGACGTCGAGTATGCTTACCAAGCTGACATGACTCACAATGAAAGTTATCGGGAATAGAGATGCCAGGTCTCATTTGCCTTAGGACGGCTACAGAAGGATGACCTAGCCGACAATGAGTTTCAAAGACACTAGACTCACATATGTTTGCTTTGGGAGGAGACAATGAGGACATCCGATAGAGACCACCTGATTCAAGACCAGTACCGATGACTCGGTTGGTACCCAGTTCATTGAGGGTATAATGAGTAGGATAAAAAGTAACAGAACAATTATTTTGTTTAGTAATTTGGCTGACAGATAAAAGGCTGGTAGGGAAGTTAGGAACAAGAAGAACAGAAGACAATTTTAGGTTTTCTGGGTTGTGAATGGATCCAATGCCACATACGGGGCATGAGGAACCATCTGCAAGTTTAACCGGTGAGTGAGAGGTTTTATGAAGGCTAGTGAGAATTTCTTGATTCGCAGTCATGTGATGAGTGGCTCCAGAATCAATAATCCAGGATAGGTCAAAGCCAGAAAACGTACCTGGGAATACCGAGTTGGTCTGCGGACTTTGTGACCCGAAGGCAAGTAACCGTTGAAGCAAATCATACTCCTCCTTGGTGCATGTAATGGTGTGATTTCGTTCGTTTCCCATTTGAAAAGATGTTCAAGCAGAAGGGCGAAAAACTGAGTTGAAACCTGAACACGCGAACCGAGGCAGAAAACCAAAGTTGCTCAGATCGGAAAACCGACTGCTCGGAAATGATCGGAAACAAATTCCGACGAAGCTGGGAAAATACAGTTCCGGATGAACAGTAACGATGAACAGTAACAGTGGACGAACAGTACCGATGAACAGTAACAACGATGAACAGTAACAGCGGATGAACAGTACCGATGAACAGTACCGCGGATGAAGGATGATCAGTACTGCGATGAACAGTACCCCCGGGATCTGAAACTTGGTAGATCAGATCTGGAACAGATTTGGATCGCGATGAATAGTACCTGGATGAGGAGGTGAGATCTGAAACTTGGCAGATCAGATCTGGAACAGATTTGGGTCGGGTGAACAGTAACCTGCGATGAATAGTACCCGAGAACAGAAAAAATAAAGATGACCGGAAATGGTATGAAAAAGAAGATCCGTTTCTGATGTGGAAGATCAGGCTAAGCTGCAACCACAGAGCATACTATGAACCTTCTAAACCGAGACTGGTGGTGACCGGAAATTTTGCCGGAAATGGTCACTTGAAAGACACTCGTGAGCTAAGAGACTTTTAGCTCTGATACCATGTAAAGAGAATGGTATGGTATGGAATGGAAAGGAAAAAGATTGTATTGATTGAATGTGTGTTTACAAGAGTAAATAACCCCTCTACTTATAGGGAGAGTGAGGGACTAAAAAGCAATAACTAATTACATACAGGGACCTCTATAATTGCAACCAGGTCCTTGAACTAACAACTATTTACAACTAACAAAAGACATGTGAAGCTCAACAAGATTATATGCTTGAAAGGTTTTGGGTAAACACCAATGAGGGTAAAAGTTCCAATTCAAGTATCGTAATGCATTTGGAAAGTATTGACTAACTTCATCAATCTTCACAAGGTCATCAGGATCCTTATCCTCATATTTATGATCTACAATAAGGCATCTGAGTTTCTTCATGTTTCCAAGAGCTTCCAAAACAATATCAGGGGTGAGCTTTAGACTTATACACCTTGTCGCTTCAGAACCCTGTAATTCAAGAATTGTTCATGTCAAAAGTAAAGCAAAGTGTTTTTATCTCATCTCTATGTTACAAGTAAACCTCATTCTTACCAAGTCATTATCCAATACATCTTCAATTTCTTCCTGAATCCATAATCTACTATGTCTGTTGGGCTCATCTGGGTGCGAACAACGTACGATATTCTTGCCCATTTCTTCAATATGGTCATGCATGCTCACACGATTAGCAGCATTAAAGGTTATGAGAGATCTCTGCTCAAGAACTCTTAAACCAATTCTAGCATGATATCCACAACTTTCAAGCATGCTTATTGCTTTGCTTTTCTCCCACCCCTTGAGTAAGCATGCAACATCTAGGAATATTTCCTTACAGTCATCATCCAGACCTGCATAGCTTAATTCCAACTTTTCAAGAGTTTCCTTCAATGGTATTGATTTGAGTCTTGCTAATGCATCTACCCATTCATCGTTGTCTTTACCACACAGAAATGAACCCAAAACTTTGATTGTCAATGGAAGACCACCAGCATAACGTATAACTCGTAGTGATTGCATTTCGTACTTTTTAACTAGAGTATCTTTCCCAAATGCGTGCCTACTAAAGAGGGTAATCGCTTCCTCATATGATAGCAGATTGACATCACAAATCCTTTCAATTTTATGTGCTATCAACACTTGCTCATCTCTTGTTGTAATGATAATTCTACTTCCAGCCTTGAACCAATGAATATCACCAGCTAATGCATCAAGCTGATTTTGGTGATCCACATCATCTAAAACCATAAGAACCTTTCTACCACGCAACTTTGTTTTCATCAATTTTGTCCCCTCATGGACACTACTTACGTTGTTGCCTTTAGCTAAATCTAAATCTGTAAGGATCTTTTTTTGCAATAACAATAAACCGGACGGCGCTTTTGAAATTTCCCTGACATTCTCAACAAATGTTTTAGCTTCAAAGTGAATTGATAATCTATCAAAAGTAGCTCCAGCTAAAGTTGTCTTTCCAGCACCTCCCATCCCCTTGATCCCTATCATGCGAACATCTTCTGACCCGATATCTAAAGACGTCTGAAGATGTTGTAGTCGCGGTTCCATGCCTACTAGGTTATGATCAATGTTCACATTAATTGATCGTAACTCGAGTGAAATCTCTTCAACAATTAATTTGATCACTTTGGCTTCATGCCTGTAATTAATTATAGGAAATTTAATTAGCTTGCTCAAGAACCCATAAGAGTAGTTACTTTTTGGGTGTATAGTATACAAAAGTGTAAGTGAATTAGCATAATAACATACATACAAATCATGTTGCATATTTTGACAAGACTCGAGCTTTCTTTAAGATAAAAAAGCAACTAAAAAGGAACGAATATTGCAGAGAAATGATGAAGGAATTACCCATCAGCAGTGTTCTTCAAATCCCACCCAGACAGATTGGCTGCTTTTGTGAGAGCTTCTCTCCATGGCCCGGTCTCTTTGTTGGTATGCTTGGCAAGCGCTTCTCCAACTGGACCATGTTGTTTGCGAACTTCAGAGGGATCCACATCATAGAAAATAGGGTAAGCAATCTGGTTGTTTGACTTTTGGCACTCTATAATCTTTA
Source organism: Helianthus tuberosus (assembly GCA_030545235.1). Taxonomy (NCBI): domain Eukaryota; kingdom Viridiplantae; phylum Streptophyta; class Magnoliopsida; order Asterales; family Asteraceae; genus Helianthus; species Helianthus tuberosus. Next base: position 195,122,432 of record CM060370.1, on the reverse strand, counting down.
CAAGTTCGTTTAAGCACCAAGATGAAGATGCATATTTCTTTGAAAAAATTATGATGAAGAACTTGGATTCTTCGATGGATTTCAAAAGCTGGTCGTTGATGCTTTTTCCTTTTCTAAGTCTCTCGTCATCCTTGAAAGTGCGAATACCTTGCTGCTGAAGAGCATTGTTAAGGTGATCAACAAAGTTCTTACGTGTGTCTTCACCACTGAAACTAAAAAATACATCATACTGATAGCTCTCCTTATTGAATGATGTTGAAGAAGACGACGCCATTGGAGTTATGTTTTTCGAAGAAGACTGCAAAGAAACAACAGATCACACTTTTAACCTACAAGAATGTATCTTATGATAAGGATCAAGCTGGTTATCACACCTTAGAGCTTAATTACCAAGGTTAATAAAGTGCTATAAATGTCATCATTGAGTCACAAGCATTTCATTATAACTTATGGCCTAGATGATATTAAACAGTTATATGATGTCATCACAAGGAACTGGTAATTTACACTTAAAAGAATATTTTAGGAATCCAGAATTTATAAGGGGTTTTTATATATTCCTTCTTAAAAAGATTATTAGTTTATTACACTAAGCTAACTGAGGTGAGTTAGATACTTTTACAGTTAACTTTATAAGTTGCTTTTGTTGCAATAAACACCTCACATGTCTCTAATAACTAATAAGTTATGCAAAAGTTTGACTTTCTCAAAGTCAAACCACTGCACTTTAGTTTTACATTTAGAATGGTGTGTCTTGGGAGCTAATGATACCCAAATGATGTCTTTGACCGTTTGATGTTTGATATACGACAATATTGTTGGTTCAGGCCCCACTTCAAACACACACCACTCACGTATGTATGTATAATAAGTGTAGGAACAATATAAATGCAGAAGAGTGAAGAAGAGTGAAAGCTATTGTATACGATAAAAGCAAAAGGTTGTTTTTATTCCTTAAACTAAATGACTTTAAATAGCCTACAACAGCAACGGAAATAAACAAAACCACCTAAAAACTAGCCAGTAAACAACATTATTCGGTCAAACATACTGACCCATATTGGCATATTCTATCTCCATTTTATTTGGTCAAACTATAATACTTATTCTAAATAATAAACTATTAAATAAGAAATAACATATAAAAATATAAATACTTCTAGCCATGTAACATGTGCTATCCAAGGTACACCTCCAAATTACTTGCTCAACCTTGACCATTTCTTAATTACGTGCAGATTTGATATCATGGGTATAATTCCATTATTCTAATAAGATTCTGTCAAACAACTCTTGACCCGTTTGACCTGTAAACAAACTGTGACCCGTGAACCAAACCCGATTAACCCAACAAATATAATATTCAATCAAGGGTTTGATCAGATTTAAAACCAAGATTTGACTTTCTTAGACAAGTCAAAATAGAGTTTTTTGCAGAAGTAGGGGGTTTCAACCCCCAAAGAGTGCTTTTAGGTGTCTTTCAAATTTATGAGTGAAAGTAGGTAGTTTGCTTATCCATTCAGCGAACTTCATTTGAAATTCTGCAAAAAGCTGCAACATATGACAACTACCTGCACAACGTTCATAAGTTCGCTGATTTGATCCACCAACTTTTAAACCTCGCTCATTTGATCAACAAGCTTCATAAGTTCGCTGATTTCATGAACAATCTTAAAAGAACTTCGCCGATTTGAACCACATATTACTAGAGGTTCGCTTATTTGATGCACAATTTTCAAAAGCTTCGCTGATTTGAACCACAAATTTCTAGAGGTTTGCTGATTTCATGAACAAGCTTCACAAGCTTCGCTGATTTCCTGCACAAGCTTCACAAGCTTCGCTGATTTCATGAACAATTTTCTATAGGTTCGCTGATTTCATGAACAATTTTCACAAGCTTCGCTGATTTCCTGCACAAGCTTCACAAGCTTCGCTGATTTCATGAGCATAGTTATAAAAGCTTTGCTGAATTTTTTTTGTAGGTGTAGGTGATGATTTTCAGGTTTTTGTTTTCTTTCATCACTCACATGGCATTGGTAATTTAAAATATAAAGGTTCACATGGGATGCTTTTCTGAATAGGTCATTTGTGAATTGTTGGTTGAAGCCATAAAATAACAACCTACTTTCACAGTTTCACTTTTGTCCTAACATAAGCAGCTAGTTCACATTGAATGAAAAAGTTTCAAATAGTGAAAATTTAGAGTAGTATCATTTTCAATTCACAATTGAGTGTTGCAGGACTTCTTTTAACCATAGCTTCTACGCATAGAGAACTAGTGGCTTAAACAGGGCCATCAAGAGACCTTTGTTGCTACAAATACGTACCTACAATGGAGTTTATTGATACAAAGTTAAAAACCAGGTTGTTTTTTGCTAAGAAACTTTCACACAAACCTAGTTTAAGCACGCACAAGAAGATCTCAAAGTTAAAAATGAGTTATCAGTTGAATCCTGGTCCTCTCAATAACGAGGTTTTGTTTTTACACAAGAAACACCGTGCGTTAGAGGTTTATAATAACCCGGAAAAATTCGGATTATCCATAAACATCAAGCGTTCTGATCGTTCGTTTTGGAAGTTGGTGAAGCAAAAGCCTATAGGACCACGTGTGGAAGGTTATATACGTGAAGCAGGGTTTGGTGGGTTGCTTGATAGTGGGTACCGTTATATAGACCACGCTTTAATAACGGCGTTGGTTGAGCGGTGGAGGCCTGAAACCCACACGTTTCATCTTCCAGTGGGGGAAACAACTGTCACAATACAAGACGTTAACGTCTTGTGGGGCCTGCCAATTGAGGGGGTGCCGGTATGTGGGGCGGATAAAGCCCTCACATTTTCTGAGGTTGCGGAGAAGTGTGAACGCCTGCTTGGGTTCACTCCAACGAATAATCAACTCAGCGGTAAACGAATTAGTTCTGTCCGTATTATCGCTGAGTTAGATTCTACTTTTTCTGAAGTTGAGGCTACGGACGATCAGTGCATTATACGTGCACGTTTAATAATATTTTATCTAATAGGTTGTACAGTTTTTCCAGATAATTCGAACAACTGGATTAATCTTCATTTTTTACAATACTTAGAGGATTTAAGTTCGTGTGTTAATATTAGTTGGGGCAGTGCTGTTTTAAGCTGTCTCTACAGAAACCTGTGTAACGCTACAGCACCCGATGCCGTAAACGTTCGCTTCGTCCCTTGAAACAACTGAGTAGCGAGCATCTGTGACATCATACACGGAAACTTCATGTTGCATTGCCACCGAATACAGTTTGTTAAACCTGGACCAAATGCGAGGGGGTAGAGGGGTGTTGCAGGTTTGGGCCATGTGCGAGTGCCTGGCATACTCGGATACGTCTTTGGTAAACGTATAATGAATTAACGCTTTTATAGGAAGCAGTCTTGCTTCGCGTAAGACGTTATTCATAGACTCGGATATGTTCGTCGTTAGGTTTCCCCAACGCCTGTTTCTATGGTCATGAACAATAGTCCACTTAGTTTTGTCAATATTGTTCAGATAGTCCCAAGCTGCCCGATCTAGCATCTGCATTTCCCTCACAGCCCAACGATACTTCGATGGTTGACTTGTGCTTCCAAGCATCCAACACAGCTTCCTGAGGCTTTTACTCTTATACTTTCCACTGAAATTGCTTCTTACATGTCGAAGACAATAACGATGGTACGCCTTCGGTTCCTTCCAATCTTCGAGGTTCTCCATGGCATTAATTATTCCAGCATGACGGTCTGATAGAACACATATTTTACTAGTACAGTTTCTGGTGACGTGTTCCTTCAAATTTTGGAAAAACCAACACCAACTATGGACAGTCTCTTCGTCAACCAGAGCGTACGCCAATGGCATTATGTAGTTGTTGGCGTTTTTGGTTACCGCAACCAACAACTTGCCGCGGTACGGACCATTCAAGTGTGTGCCATCCACGGAGATTACAGGCTGGCATAGACGGAATGCACTAATAGAGGGACCGAAGGCCCAAAAAACATATTTGAATGTTGGATGTCCTGGAGCCGAATGTGGGTGATGAAACCAGTTAACCACCGTACCAGGGTTTCGAGACTGAAGCCGTAACACGTACTTCGGGAGCTCCGCAAAGTTGCTGTTCCAAGTTCCATATATCCTCTCAATTGCCTTTCTTCTACCCCGCCACGCCTTTGTATACGTAACATCGACGTACATGGTTTGCTTTATCAACGTCCTGATGTGTTTTACCTTAAACGCGATGTCTGTACGAATTTGTGGAAGGATGTTTGCACCGATATCCTTAGATCTAAGGCATCTGTTGTTGTTGCGCACCACAGTTGAATAACAACTGTGGGCAGGTGCCCAGTTGGTAATCTGCCACAGGTGTTGGAGTTTTTGTTTTGATGCGGTTGCACGCCATTCGCAAACAGGAGCACTAGGGAAAGGGTTTTTATAATTTTTGTTTCTCGTGTAGCATTTAACTTTGTATAAAGTTGGTTTGCTATCCACCACGAATATTTCCCTTCCTCGCCGAATGTTCCACTCTCGAACAGCAACGTCCACATCCTGTTTGGACTTGAAAAACATCCCCAGACGAATTTGTTTTGATTTTCGATTCCATATGTCCATTGGGTTATCTTCATAATCCGGACACATGTAATCCCTAAGCTCCTCATCCTCTTGGGGGTCGTCATGTGGACCTGCTACGATAGGCCTAGAATGCGTTGGCTGAGACAAGGTCAACGCAGTTTGATCGTTGACTGCGGCCTCATCGTCAGAAGAGGCTTCATCTGATGGGGGGGCCTCCTCACTTTCTGAACTGTCTTCTGTGCTGTAAACTTCTGACTCATCAAAGCCGTCGTTTTGGTTATCACCAACGACAAATTGAGAAGCGGGACCGACTAGGTTCTCAACAGACGGCATGAGGTGGTGTTCTTGAGTTGTTTGCCCATCTCCTTCACCATCATCATCGGATAACTGGTTGTCAACAACATTACGTTGTGTTATGTCAAGGAGAAGGTTTGTAAAACTCATATGACGGAGGGGATTAACTGCCTCCCATTGAACGCATATCTCGGCAATGAAGTTGCCTTCAAACACTCCGGCTAAGTAGTGCAACATTTCAACGCCATCTTCATTGAAAATTTTTGTTATCTGAGATGTCCCTTGATATGTGTACCCTAATAACATCGAAACCACAACGGATTCTTTCTGTAGTCGAACATGATTACATATTGAATCGACCAATTCCTCATAAGACATTTTGTGTCGCATAAGGAATGTGGTTGTTAGCATGGATTGGTCAAATTGAACCACCCCGTTTACAAAAGAAAAGACACCACCCCAGTAAAGTCTAACGAGGTATGGCCGAAAAGAATCCATTAACTAACAAAAGGTAATTTGGCTGAAAATTGATAGGATGAAGTGAAAAAAGAAAAGTAGTTGTGGTTATAGGAGGAACTGAAAAAAGAAAGTTGTTTTTGGTACTTCAATCTTGATGTGGGTTGACACTCTAATCCCATGGGTATTTATAGTGATGGAGAACCCAGACTTAAGCTGGGTATTTCACAAACATTTAAGTAATTCTAAAATATTACAGTATTATTTGTATTAACAAACGGGGTTTTCTTGATTATGTCCGTTCTTTAAAAATTAGTTATATGCTTTCAATGTCTACTTTTATTAATATTCTCAATTTCGTTAAAAATAGATAAGTCACAACCGTTTACTCCATTCTCTATTTGTTAAAGCAAAAACCCACTTCTAAAAATCTAACAATTAATAAAAAGCATGACAAAGTCTAATTGTCCTCACGTGAAGCTGCTCCTTCAAATTCAATTGAAGGTTCAATGAATCTAGTGCAATATACAATTAAAATTGAAGCTACAAGTCTATGCAATTTAACAATTTACCCTGTTCAAACTTTGACAAACAACAAAAAGCATGAGAAAGTGAAACTCATTCACGTGAAGCTGCCGAAGCACAATATCATTGCTGTTCTAATGAGCGAAGTTCCTGAAGCATGCCGTTAACATCAGCAAGCTTCATGATGATGGTTGTTCGTTTCAGCGAAGCTCACAATCTTTGCTGTTCTATTGGGCGAGCTTCATGGTGATGGCTGTTAATTTCAGCGAGCTTCAATAAGATGGCACTTAAAATCAGCGAGCTTCAAGAGCCATGCCCATCAATTCAGCGAGGTTCTTCATCTTTGCTCATCAAACCAGCAAGGTTCTTCAAGCTTGTTCATCATATCGGCGAGGTTTCAAACTTTGTACATCAAATCAGCGAAGTTCTTTTAAGATGGCTGATTCAATCAGCGAGCTTCGTAGTTTGTCAGGATGTTGTAACATGGAGGCAGGTTTCTGCAGAAAAGGTAAAGAAGTTCGCTGAATGGATAAGCAAACTACCTACTTTCACTCATAAATTTGAAAGACACCTAAAAGCACTCTTTGGGGGTTGAAACCCCCTATTTCTGCAAAAAACTCGTCAAAATATAGTAATAAACTTCAAACCATGGGGCTTTGATTTCAAATCTTAGACAAATAATGCATCTTATGACTATTTATCAAAAATTGGAACTAAAGTTGACAATTTAACAAATTATGGTATGACATTTTCTTTACCCGTTAGATCAAACCCGATCAACTTCCATTATAGCGATTTAACACTAAAATCAAGATACGAACTAGATAATAAAAAGAAATTGGTGACGTTTGAACCACCGTTATCCAAAGTGTGACGACCGATGGACTTAAAATACACATAAACTATTAAGGAAAATGACTAACTCAAGATGATCAAAGAGAAAATCAAGTCCATCACATTAATCAGTCAAAACCGTTTGAGTGATTGTCTCCCACATTATAGCCTTGCATATATTTGTAATTAAATGTATTCCTTAGAATTAGCTTTCTCTTCTTGTATTTATATGTCTTATTGTAATAGACAAAGTATGGTTGATCAATTTCTTATATGGAATCAGAGCACTTATCTCCACCGAGAAGCTCTTGATCCTAGAACCATCATTTCTTTGGCCAACACTCCTAAACAATTCTACTATTAGCAATGACTTCTCCATTCCCACTTCAATATCCCGACCCTTCTCTTCTTTCGTACATTTCAATTTTTTTATCAAAGGTCACACAAAATCTCCTTTCTTTTTTCTATATTCAAGTAATATCTCTTATTGTTACTCCTCTCCACCACACACGACCATAACCATCAGAATAGAATACATAACGCTACCTTCACTCTCGCTGTCGCCATAACCATCTGTTCTCCACAAACTCCACCACACTCTGTCACCTACAATCCATTTTCCATCCATCTGTTTCTCCAAAAAAAAAAAATTTAAAAAGCTTCGACCTACATCACCATTACACATGGTTACATCTTCAAACACAACTTCTCCGTCAATATCTGTTAGGTTTTGCAAAACCTATAATCCTATCACTGCCGCAACCATCATTCTTCGGGTGAACTCCACCTTTAATCTTCCATCTTTTGTTTCATTCATCCTATAAAAAAACCACAAAATATATCTTCTATTGCTTCATCTACTTCATCTCCATTTACATCTTCAACTTCATCAACTTCTTCTTTTTCTTAAATACCACACTCATCCACTGTTAACCAAGATTGGACTTATCCTACAGTCGTCCATCTTGTGGGAGCATATTAAGGAAAATGACTAAATCAAGATGATCAAAGAGAAAATCAAGTCCATCACATTAATCAGTCAAAACCGTTTGAGTGATTGTCTCCCACATTATAGTCGTGCATATATTTGTAATTAAATGTATTCCTTAGAATTAGTTTTCTCTTCTTGTATTTATACGTCTTATTGTAATAGACAAAGTATGGTTGATCAATTTCTTATATAAACCACCACTGCTTGAATAATTTAAAGATAAAAAAATAAACTAAACTAACCTTAAAATAGTTGCTCAAAACAACACCCAGATACTAAGACCAAAGACTTTTGTTTGTGAATTTCAAGTATGTTGAGCTTAAAGTTAAAAAAGGCTGATCCAACCCTCATTTCTTAGCACTTACCAGGAAATTATATATGCCCACCAACTTCCCACGTGTCTTCTTTATGACCTTAAAATAGGCTATGAGGATAAGTTCGCATTTATATTTATACATTTCAATTCAAAAACACGGTATAATTAGGGATGAACTCGGTATTGGTGTTGAAATTCGTTAAATATGGGTACCCATATTTGAATGCAAAATTCGGTAAAATAGTGATACAGAAAACGCTAAAAATGGGTACCGATTCGGTACCGAAAATAAATCAGTACGGCAAATTCGGTATCGGCACCGGTACGGTACCGATTCACGTAGTGGCGTAGCTTTTAAGGGACGGGGGTGCACCCCCATGTTTCGGTAAGAAGTGTAATATTTCTGATTTTTCGTCCGAAAATTTTAAAATTATATAGGTCCGCCCCCGTCTTTTATTATGCCTAAAAATGCCCTGCCTCTACCAAGTTTATTGTCAAAAATATTTATACATAATTGAGTTAAAAAATGTAAATAACGGGCTATTATAATTGTTTATAAACTTTAAGGGCATGTTTGGCTAAGCTTATTATAGTTAAAAAGGACTTTTGGAAAACGACTTTTGGAAAAAGAACTTTTTGAAAAGGAGTTTTTAAAAAAAAAATGTTTGGATTAGCTTATTGATGTAAAATGACTAAAATGGACATTCTTTTAGATATAAGGGGTAAAGAAGGGGTATATTGGTAATTTGTAGTTTGAAAAGTTAAAAGCTGGCCAACAAGTCACAATATTGTGACTTCTTGAAACCTCCTTTTTCTTCTTTGCAAAAAGCTATTTCTAAAAGGACTTTTGCTTAGCCAAACACAAAAACAACTTATTGGTTTTTTGATAAGTCAATAAGCCAATAAGTTGTTTTGAAAAGCTTAGCCAAACATGTCCTAAGTAAAGTTTGTTACTACTTTATATATAAATCAAAGTTGAAGGTTCTTTTTATCCTAAAGGTATTTACCATTTATCTTAAAGATCGTTGGCCTCACTTAGTGACGGATTCAGAATTTTATTCTAATGGGTTCCTTTTGGTAAATTCTTTTTAATTCTCATTAATTTTTTCTAAAATCTATTTTCTCACTAATTTTTTCCATTTTTTTCCAAACGCACTTGGGTTCCTGGGAACCCACAAATATAGGCTAGATCCGCCTCTGGCGCATGATTATAAATATTTGGTCTTAATTTTTGTTAAACAATATTTTGTATATAACATCTTATTTACCCCTTAATCAACCCCGATCTACTTTCTTATTACCGATTTAACACTAAAATGAAGATGCAAACTAAAATATTAACCAAATACGGGTGACGTTTGAACCACCATTATCCAAAGTGTGACGATCGATGGACTTAAAATACAGATAAACCATCACTACTTTAATAATTTAAAGATTAAACAAATAAACAAAACTAACCTTAAAACAGCACCCAGATACTCAGACCAGAGACCTTTGTTTCAAGTATGTTGAGCTTAAAGTTGTTGAGGGTGATAAGTTTTGATCCAATTATCACTGCTCTTCTCTTTAGTTTATTACCAGGAAATCATGCCGCAACTTCCGCAATATCTGCTTTATTGACCAATTATTATCATTCAAGGAGCCACTTGTCTTCCTTTTTCACTTTTATGCACCCACCACGTAGATTCCAAAGCAACCCAATAATAATGGTGGTGGGTTACTTTACTTTTAATTCAATTAAATTAACAGATAATTATTTTTATGTAAATAGTTATATTAAATTACGACTTTTTAATTTGTTTTTAAGCAAATATTACCATATTTTAACAATTCGTAATAAACTTGGAAAGGTCACGGTTTTACGCAATTTTAAATTACGATTTTTTTAAACCAAGACATACTTTTTGTCATAATTTTAAAATTTACCATCACAACGTGCATGGGAGGCTTTGATGGTGTGCGGAGAGGACCTTCGCACAAGGCCCGCGATTTAGAGGGGCATGCGATTTTAAAAAAAAAAATCCGATACGTATATGTTATTTTTTTTAAATAGTAAACACATACCACTTCCAATATAGGCCCATTTACAAATCATTTTTTATGGTTTAGAATTTAGTCCACTTGGAATTAGGTTTATTGAACCCAATACTAATTTGATTTTTTTAAATAATAACAAAACATAACGGAAGGACACATTTTTTCAAGCTCGAATAGGGTATGTGAATTCTCATAGACACCTCTGATGTATTTATCTACGTTTTGATTAAATTATAATTTACCGTCACAACGTGTTTATTTACGTTTTGATGTGCAAAACCAAATTGCCTCAATAACTTCTTTTCTTTTTGTATCATTTTATAATTAAAGTTTAATATAAAAATGAGTGCACTGGGCATGTTTTGCATATATTAGGAGAAATTTTGTAACGAGTATGTAGAGACTGGCCCAATACGCTGTATGTATTGATGGTGTAATGAATCAAACAGATACCAAATGAATTCCTGCAAGAATTCTGCTAGCACTAAGTTAATGTAAAGTTTTTTAGTTTTTACGTTATAGAATACATGAAAATATCACGTGTTTCTAATTTATGTATCATTAAGGATATCTTAAAATGTATACACGAACCACTTTTTTTACTGTGTATTTGTATCTACTTTGTTTTTGTAATTATGTTTTATTTTTTGAAATTTGACTAGGCCATATGTAATGGTCAAGTGACAATGATAAATCAGGATGGGATATGTCCTGTTCGGTCTTGGTTATTAGTCCCGGAAACGAACAGAGGTCCATAATTTGAAAAAAAAAAAAAAAACTTCTGTTACTAGTCCAGTCTAGAACCAGATATTTTTCATATATTTAAACAAAATGACATCATTTAGGTATGAAATTAGACTTTAATGACTACCCGAAAAGTTTGAGCCCTGGTTCGGTTCCAAACTTACACCAACCCGATGGTCGGTTGTTGGCTCAGTGGCTCCCAAATTTTCAAGGTTCCAATTATGGTCCACCCTGGTCTTTAAACCATGGCACACCAATGCAACAAGTTTATAGAACTTCAAATTTCTAGCTAGATTGAAGCAAAAATGAGGTATTTTTGTGCTGAGATGACATATACCGGCGCTTTCCTATACTATTGGTTATATTAGAGTATATAAAGCAGCCATTTTAAGCAAGTTCTATTGCCATTAAGGGGCAAAAAATGGGCAGATTAGACAAGTGGCCATGATAGAGTGATTGCTGGATGCCCAAAGGCCCAAAAACTAGTTCAGAAGGAAAAGAAGGATGTACTACTTTATGATTGCTATTGTGCAACCGACAGCTCAGTTATCTGTACCAAAGAACAAAAATCTCACAGTTAGAAACATCATGTGGCCATTTCAATCCATTTATATGAAAATTGAAAACGAGTCATTTCAGATGGTATTTTTTCCATAACATGTAGAATGGGTTAAGCAGGGCAAAGGTCGTCAAATGGGTTAGGTTGGATTGACACAAACCCGTATCTGTGATTTCTTTTGACTTTTTGCAATGATGAGTGTCAATTACAATAACAATCTAATCTTTTAATTGCAACAATTAGGAAGTTGTATACATTAAAGCTCTTTCTTCGGATTTGGGCCGGTTGGGATAAAACACAACACGAATCGACCCATTTTAAGTAGATGCATGCAGGTTGATTTGAGAAATGTAGAATAGGTGTTAAAAAAATTCAAAAAAGAAAAGAAGAAAGATTTGGACATGTAATACAAACATGATTGCAAAATGGATAAAAAAAATACGAACCGTGGCCTCTTTTGCGCTTAAGGCTCTTCAAATTCTTGAGGATATAGCTAATAACCTCCTTTAATGTAGCTTTTTTATTGTCTTTAAAGTTCCAAAGTTCGTTAACTTCATATCTACCACTGGGGTTGTATTCATTCAGTTCCATAAATGCAGCAACCACTGCATCAAAGATTCCACTACCCCATTCTGCCTTAAGAGTTTTTAGCTTTTTATCATCTTCATTAATAACTTCCTGCATTGTGCACAAGACTTTACTCTTAAAACTTTTACACAGGCATATAGAGACTTAAACTGTATTTATAAAGTTCCAAGCAGCTTACCTTATGTGCACCATCTATGGCAACAACTTTTACCGGATGCCACGCTGGATTTTTCAGTTCCTCTTGCCACATAGAGCATAACTCAGAGGCCTTGATTTGAGCATCTTCAGAGCCATACTTCACCTTGCAGGCATCAAGGAAGGGTTTCAAATTGATTTCTCCCATCCTCTTCACCCCTATATTAGTATGTCCACTAAACATACCCTTCATGCCCTTAAACACCTTAATCAACTCTTTTCGTGCTTCTTGCAACTCATCGTTACTTTCGCGCTCCTTAACCACAAGAGTTTGATTCATATCCTCCAAATCACCCATTTCCTCTACCTTTGCTTCCAGCTCATCTTTCAACTTTTTTATCTGCCCCTGAACCGCGGTATCATCTTCATCGGCCATAAGTTTTATCACTTTCACTTTCCCTTTTAATTCCACAATTTCCATCTCTAGTTTCTGTTTGGCATCTAGCTGTCTCTCTAACTCAAGTACTATCTTCAACGCCTCCTCCTTCTCTCTCTGTGATATAAGTAGTAAATCATAATTGTAAATTAAAAAGTACCAAGACTAGAGGTGGCTAAATGGGGTCTAATCAAACGGGTAACGTTAGGCAAAATTGTAAATTACCCTTTGCTCTTCAATCAGCCTTAAGAGATCCTCATCGACTTTTTTCTGCTCTATGGAGGCCATATTCAGAGAACTCTTTCCCATGTCAATCTGGATTCATAAACAGAATATAAATAACACAATATGATAATAGAAAAATGTGGATATATGTGTGTGTGTGTGTGTGTGTGGTGTTTGTGTATAATAATCACCTTTCTTTTCTCCTCATATAATCTTTGTTTCTCACGTTCTGTTCGGGCTACTTTCTTACTAACTTCTTTGCTCCGAAATTCATGTTCTTTCCTTAGTTTGTCCACCTCAGCATGGGCCCTTTCTCGTTCATCTAATAATGCATTGACACGCTCCTGTTCAAGGACCTGCAGTTTTCTTCTCTCTGAAGAACAATACTTCCATGTTAGCAAAACCTCAACCTTGTAAAAATGGAACTCCACACAAATAGGTATTCATTTAATAACAGGATTATTGCATAAAAAGGTAACGTCGTTTTATCTAATTTCTGTGTTGGGTAACCATGTTTATATTCTTTCAAAAATACCCTCAAAAGCGTTAAAAAATATTGGTAGAAAGATCTCAAACATGATGATGTGTAGAAATTTGACCATGTAGTAATTTTCTGACATGGCACTCAGGCCAAAATTTTGTTACCTATTTTATGCAAAAGTGACAAAGAAATGCACGAGAGAACACAAATATAATGCATAGCAAACTTGTCTGTTTGGGAAAGTACATAGAGAAAAGAAGAGGGAGTAACAATTAACAAACCTTCGCGGAAATCTTGTTGCATGTTATTTATTTCTTCCATCGTCCTACTTAAAGACATGGTTTTCTGATTACACTTGCTTTGCAACTCATCAAGATTTTCATTCCTCATGTCGATCTAAGTCGCTAATTCAATCACTGGTCGTTTTCTGGTTTTTGCAACTTCTTGCTCAACTTCCGATACCGTCTTCAGATCCCTGTTCATGCGAAGGTAGTCTCCTATTGGCCCTTGTGATTCAAAATCATTTGCACGAGCTAGCCATGCATAAATACTACTTGAACCAGACGGATTTTCAGCTCCAAAAGCTTTCTCAAACTCCATACCATTTTTCAAACCAATCAAACTGTTGTTGAATGTCACAAACGCTTTTGCGGTTCTCTTTTCAGCATCCCATAACAGCTCAACCCCTTCAGGCTTGTATTTTGAGAATCTCTTGATCCAATATTCAGTGTTCTCAAAATCATTCGCAGCGTCTGATTCTTTGACTATGTTGACCAGAATTCCAGTCCAAGGCCAGCAAAACAATTCGTTTTCTTCAGTGATTGGCGCTGCTACTTTCAGCGGCTTTTCAGCCTCATCTGCCAGTTCATTTTCTAAGTACAATTTTAGAGCAAGATGGTTCGCCTTTTGCTTTGCACTTCTGTTTGAAGAGCCTTTGCTTACTCCAGAAGCATGTTGATGCAAGTCTTTGTATTTGAAATTCTGTTTTTTCTTGCCAGCACAAAAAGGGCACTTAAAAATGCCACCGGGATACTTAACTTTGGGTGTTCCATTCCTCAGTTGCTCGTATGGCTTATCTTTGTATTCAGTAATCTCCGAATCACTAAACTCGGACTCTTCACCGGAACTGATATCCATCTACTCAGAAAACATACACAAGACAATATCATCATCATCATCATCATCATACTCAGTAAATCCCATCAATAGCAAAGCCAAGGCAGGGTCTGAGGAGGGTAAGATGTAAACAGCCTTACCTCTACCCCGTAGGAATAGAGAGGCTGCTTCTAGTGAGACCCTCGGCTCGATAGTAGTTTTGCATCAAGCCTTGGACATAAGGCACATAACACTCAGCAATTGAGACAACTGCCGATTAGTGCATGTACCCCCTTGTCTTTCGGCTATCAGCGCCACCACATGATGCATGATTAACCATCCCACCACACAAGACAATATGAAGATGTTAATTAAATGCATGTTGACACATAAAGGGGGTGTGATTAAGGTAAAATGAAAATATCGGATATCCTAATTCCTAATTGGTAATGCTATATGTACACCAACGTGTGCCTATCACATCATACGGTGAAAAATGATCATAAGGGCCATATGACTTTGTCAATGGTCATGCCAGTCACTTCTGTGTCAGTCAATCACATTATACGAGCTGCATTATTTGACAAACACCACCTCACACAGGCCCTCGTACGACACATGTAACAATTACTCAACCTTAAGTGCCAAAAATACATAGACCAGCGGATCTCAAGCCTCTCAGAGGTCTCACATTTCCCTGAAAACTTCTGTTCCATACCATAAACACTAAATACTCGAATATTGTGAATTTTAATATATGAACAGTTACTGTGATGATTCAGAATTTAGAGTCATGGATCACTAACATGCATGACAGGTGTTAAATACGTAAAACTTAAATGATATGCAAATTTAGCGTTACATTTTTATGTAAAGCATGTATCAATTTTGCATTTAAAGATACCCTAGTTCTGTTTCTCATCATTTCATTCTTATAGAAACTATAATAGATTCCTGAATGTGGATATAACGAAAGAACAAACCCTAAATTACCAAAATGAAGAGAAAAAAAAGCAAAAATCAACCCATATGACTTTGTCATTGGTCACACCAGTCATTTTTGTGTCACGCAAACACATCATACAAGTCGTATGGTTTCACAAACACCACCTCACACGGACCCTCGTACGACTCATATAACAATTTTTAGCTTATCATATGACATCATACGGCCCCATATGACGTGCCAGTGGTGTCTGGATAGTGTGTCAGCGATGTTTCTATAGCCTAGCCCTTCCTAAATACAAGTACACAACCTTAGTCCTCTAAGAGGTCTCGCATTTCTCTGAAAACTTCTGTTTGATATCATAAACACTATACACTCAAATGGTCAAATAATATTGTGAAAAATAAATTTATGAACAGTCACATGCTGGATACTCTGATGATTCATTATTTAGAGTCATCATCAGTCATGGATCACTAAAATACATAACATGTGTTCAAACTTAAGTCAAATGCAAATTTAGCGTTACATTTTTTTTATAAAACACGTATTGAATTCGCATTTAAAATAACATCTTCGGTTCATACGCCAGTTATGTTTCTCATCATTTCATTCATAAAAACTATAATCAAAACCTAAATGCGGATTATTTCTCGGATAGAACGACACACAGTTGACGTTTTTCAACTACTGTAACGAAAGAACAAACCCTAATTTACCAAATGAAGCAACAAAACAGAAATGAAGCTCGATCGAACAATTTGCAGAAAGCATATGATCATCAACTGGAAAAGGATACCTGAAAGATATTATTGAGGTGTAATTGCGAATTGAGTGAGCATAAACCCTAGTCATGTACGGCCGCAAGTAACGTAGATTGATCGTTGGAGAAGAAGAGAAAGCGTATGAACAATTATTGATTTCAGTAGCAGGAGATTGTTATATCAAAATATAAAATTATTATAAGGAAGGGTTCTGATTGGTTTTGAGTGGTAGTAGGTCGGGAGATAGAAAATGTTTCATTCGTAAATATCTATACTTTTTATAAAAAAAAAAAAAAATTGAGTGACATAAGAAAAGAAAAGATGATGTAGCAGTCAGAGAGACTGTCCGACAATGTTTTTTTTATGTCATTACTGTATCATAAAGCCTAATATATAAAATCATTTTAAAATCTATCTAAAAGCCTGCCTCCCAAAACCTCTGTTCATATCCATCCATAGTTTAAAAGCAACAGCGGTTGAAGGTTCATATGATGCTATACCTCAGCAGATGTTTAGTTGCCGGTAATTTCAAATTCAAAATGTCTGGGAATACGTAATTTGCAATTAATGCATGTCACTCACTCACTTCTGTCAATCATCTTCTTATATAAAGGGTTTTTTTTTTCTCATTTCACTCTTCATATTTCCACTCTCCTGTTCTCTGCTTTTGTATTTTGAAATTTGAATTCATTCCGATTTCCGAATTAGAAGTCAGCGTTAGTTGAGATTAACAATTTTAGTTCAGTTAAGGATTTGAATTCTGGGAAAGATTTGTGGCACATGAGACCAAGGATCATCCGAAAATGGAATCAATGTTATAGAATGGATCTCATCTTCATTGATGAGCAGGTATGGTGTATTTATGTTATTCCGTTCGTGTATAAAGAATTCTATGGATGTATATCTGTGAATTCCAGTTTCTATGCTTTATAGGTTTCTATTATAAATGTTACTGGGAAAGATTTGTGGCACATGAGAGCGAGGATCTTCCGAAAATGGAATCATTGTTATAAATGGATCTCAACTTCATTGATGAAAAGGTAATGTCTGTTTGTGTTTAAAAATAGAAGTATATGTGTGAATTCCTGATTCTATGCTTTGTAGGTTTGTAATATAAATGTTCCTGAGTTTTGTACGGTAATTTATTGAGGATGTATATTCTTTGATTTTTTTCTTTTTGTCACAAACTGTATGTTTGTATGCTAAATAAATACTTTGTTTAAATGTTCTTCAGGTAGATCTTGCTGGATTTGTTATTTGGTGTGGAAGTCTTGAATTCGTTGGCCGACCTTGAAAAGAAACTAACAGTATGAAAAGTTATATTCAAGAGTTGGAGTAAGTGGTGGTTTACATGTTCAGTCATGAATTCAAATTATTGTTTATATTTACTGTGGAATGATCTTAAAAAATGAGATCAGGACTGTTGGTATTTAAAAGGGGAATCAGGGTAATGCTAATAAATGAGACTAACAATCTTTGTATCTAATGTGGAATCATGGTAATAAATGAGATCAACAAATTTATTCCCTCTTCAGGTGAATATGTTAGATGGTCATAATTTTCGGATGATTTTATGTTGTTATTCATTCAGTTTTTGTTTTGATTTTATAGATTCTAGAAAACTAGTCATAAATTAGTGTTTAGTTTATGGTTAAATGAATATTGTTTCTATGTAGGGTTACGGTTTTTTCGATGTATTATGTAGAATAATTATTCTTTGTAGTTTAACGAATTCATCTCTAAAATGACAGCTCTTGAGTATGTGATGGTTGTTATACAACATGTAAAGTGTAAGGAAATGGAAAGGTAATTTTTGTTACTTTCTGCAAATCATAACTATACTCTTTATCTCTGGCAATATAATAACAGGTTGAATGAATATTCATTAGTTGTTTTGTGATCTGTTGCAAGGATGTTGGTGATGTTACAGAAGACTTTTCAGCAGCAGAGGTTGAAAAGGATTCTGGATTAAGTCTGAATGGAAAGTAAAAACAACTTATTTTGAAGACTAAAATTGTGGTTTTTAGTTATGTTTGTTTTAACCTGTTGTGTTTGAAAGTTTGGTATGTACTGGCTACACTTTGAATCATCTAAACTTATGGATTTTGTATGTAATTGCTACAATTTGAATATTATTGTTATTATATTATTGTTAATATTCATATTTTGGACAAGTAGTAGGGTTATATATTATTTTTAGTGAATGAGTACTACTTTAATGAATTGGCTAGTAGGAAAACTGTTAGAATCTGTTGAGCAGGCTTTGCTTCAACAGACCTTATCATCTGTTGATCATGGTCTGTTAAAGCTCTGCTGTTAAACATTCTCTGTTGAACTGCATCATCTGTTAGTCCATAGCAGAGGTTCTCTTTGGCAGACCTTTGCTTGAACCGTCTCTGTGTTTATCAGCAGATGTTGTTTCGTTCAACAGACTTTGCTTTTACAGATTTACTCTTCAACAGAGTTTTGGGTTTGGTAGACTTTATATAAGAAGATGTTGACTGTATTCCTTTTGTTGCAGATTTTCAAAAGACTGTTATTTGTATTTATAGGTTTTAGAGTATAAATCAATTTAGATTATGACAATGACTGGCCATAAATTTGTTTCGCCTTTTAAATGTCGATCACCAACATGTTGTGATTTATCGTCTGTTGTTACAACGAGAATGAGACCTGAGGTAGTGATCGGACTGGTTAGGCAAAAGGCTTCAAGGGTCGAAGTTTGCCTAACGCAGGTTGCGGGGTCCCCCCACGTTTGCAAGACGTGGAAAGAGGTTCACTAGTTATGTTTGCTATTTACTTAGGATCCTCGGCTGAAGGATGTCAGCCTTGGATGCAAGAGCAGGTAAATTGTGTGTGTTGGAATGAAGAAGAGAGACTTGTGTAAAACAAGTTCTCGAGAGACAAGAAGGAAGATCAGAGTTCCAAGGAGATCTGAGCTGATCCAGAATGTTTGAAATGTATTCAATGAAGTGTCATTTATAGGGAAAAAGGTTTCTCAAAGGAGAAACTTGACTAGTGAATCCGACTTGCAGTGGGGGACTTACCCTTTTAGGGGTTGAAGCGTTTGGAACTGCGGATAAAAGAGGACTCCCTGTGCAAATGCTTTGCTTTTGCGGCTGTGGGAGAGTTATTTAAGCAATCAGAGAAGTGACTGATTACTGTTCACGTTCTTTTTGCTGTTCACCTTAGTTCCCGGGTTTTAAGCCCTTTAACCTTTTAACCCTTCCCGCTATTTCTGCTTGACATTCTAAGAAAACAAACCGAAAGAAATTTCAAATTAATGAAACAGTACTCCGGCCACGGCCCCGTGGCCACCTATC
The DNA here is from genome assembly GCA_030545235.1 of Helianthus tuberosus. Classification (NCBI taxonomy): domain Eukaryota; kingdom Viridiplantae; phylum Streptophyta; class Magnoliopsida; order Asterales; family Asteraceae; genus Helianthus; species Helianthus tuberosus. The sequence continues at coordinate 195,103,116 of CM060370.1, read as the reverse complement.
TGCAGGTTTTTGAAACAAGGAATCTTGGAGCTTTAAATTATTTTTCTGACTTTTGAAGCATTTTTAAGCAGAAATAACTTAAAACAGTGTTGTAGAACTTATTTTTGACAAGATTCCTTGAATGAAAACCTAACAAATATCACAATAAAGCTTGAAAACATGGAGATTTCAAGTTTTAATGGAGGTTGTGAATAGAAAATGAAGAAGAAGGCAATAGACAAAAGTAGAAAAGACAAGATGGTTGTTGAGAACCTTCTATAGAATATACCTTATAGGGTATATGTGAAGATCCCACCAGATTTTTGTCTTTGGAATGGGTCCAAGAGTGCAGGAATCTTGCTGCATTTATAGAAAATGACAGCACGCTGGACACGGCCCCATGTCGACTGGACACGGCTCCTTGTGCAGACAAGATTCTGACACTTTTTGTCCGTATTCTGACTTAAAGTCAGACGGGAATCTTTAGGTGGACACGGGGGCGTGTTGACCTGGACACGGCCCCGTGGCTAGAGTTTTTTATGAAGTTATGTCTTATTTTAAGGAATTTATCCGGATACGGTGGTTCCTTACTGGACGGAACAACACCGAAGTGCCTGAGATACCTAAGTTTCCCTAGATTTAGACAAGAACGCAAGAGGTTATCGGAAAGGGTGATTCCTAAGCTAAATACCGGTGGGCAAGACCAACCTTTATTTCCCTTATCCGGGCTCTCGTTAAAGAAGGTATATGTCGAATCGCTCAGGTCTATGTATGCATCGGCGGAAACCGATGGGGAGTCCTTCACGGCACAATCGACACAGGGACGACTATCGCTCAAGTCTTCACAAGAGTTAGAGGTGATTTCGAGAGCAACGATGTTGTTATAATCAGAATGCGATCTCAATAATTCTCCTTGATCGTCGTCTTGAGATGAATTAGTTATTTCCATCTCAAGTTCTTTTATCAATTGGAGAATTAGTTCTTCCATTTGAAATAATTCTTCGAGAATCATCTCATCTAGAAGGGACGATTGAGAGCATTCGAGGGAGATACAGGGATTGTTTTTACTTTCGCCCATCTTAAGGCTACAGAAAAACGATGGGTTTATATAGTGGGGAATGTAATTTAAAAAATAACATTTTAAATCTTCATGAGATCCGCCACATATTTGACACCACGTACCATAAGAGGAGTGAAAGTAAAAATGATCAGTATCACTCATGTTTGTGTCAGAAATTACCAACCCTCGGGATCTTACGGTTCTGTTTTCAGTATCTGAAGCTTGGGCATGGGGGCGTGTTCAGTGGGCACGGCCCCATGTTCAGCTACTGTCTGACTTAAAACAGGATTGTCAGTACCAAAGATTGGGCACGGGGGCGTGTTCAGCGGGCACGGCCCCGTGTTGCAGTCTGTAGAAGCTGAAAAATCTAGAAAAAATCCTAAAAAAACAGAAAAATAAGAAAAACAATGAGGCCGTTGATTCCTAACTTTCTTAAAATCCTTGTGTCCCCGGCAACGGCGCCAAAAACTTGATGCGTGTGTAGCGTTATATATTTTTATTGATATTTTAAGCCCTTTTTAACACTTTGTCAAGTTTTAAATTTATAAAACACGATATTTTACTAACACTAAACACACATATGGGCAAGTGCACCCATCGTGAGTGTAGTATAGTGTTGGTAAGATATCGAGGTCGTCCAAGGACACAAGAGCTTTTAGTACCGGTTTATCCTCAACAGCTAATTAAATCAAAACTTTTAGAAAAGGTTTTAAACATGAAAATAAAAACTAAAATGCTGAAAAATAAAATAAAATAAAAACAGATAGACAAGATGAATCACTTGGATCCGACTCGCCTTTAATGTAACCTTTGATGATTTCCGCACTTTTGCACTTTTTAAGAGATTATCTTAGTTATAGTAGTATGCAAGGATACAATCCCTCTTTTGAAGGTGACGTTACCCTCAACCCAGTGATTTGAGTCAGCAAGGATACAATCCCAAAGGGTCGGAATATTGAAAGATGATTAATTAAGTTATTAATTCGTAATGTGGTAGGCCCCTCTTTTGAAGGTGATGTTACCCTCGGCTAAGTGGTTTGAGTCAGCAGGGATACAATCCCAAGTAGCCGGGTTAATGTATTAATAGTAGATTACATATGAGGGGATCAAGCTATTCGCACCCCCACCATCCAATACCAGTGGGTATTGAAGGAGGTCCTAGTATGCTTGACCCAGGTCCTTGCAGGATCTATACATTGAACAAGGCAAGAACCTTACCAAACCATTCCCTTAACCCCCGACCAGGTAGTCAACATATCTCTATATAGACCATAGAGATATGAATGGTGAAAATCTTTTATTTTATATAGACAGTAAAATAACGCCAAGACACCACGGACAAATGATAAGGAAGTTTCACATTCAACATAAGAAACTAGTTATTAAAGTTATTAATACAAAACCAAATAAAAAGTGTGAAAAGAATTAAAATCAAAAGTATTACATTAAATGCTTGTCTTCACCAAGTGATGTAAGAGACTTAGGCAAACATGGCCTTTGATTGTCAAGAACTCTTACTATCAATCTTGGATCCCGAGACTACTACACACACTCTAAGATGGATGATGGATGATGGTGGTGGATGTGGGTGTTGTAGTGGTGGTGGAGTGGTGGTGAAGTGGGAGAGAGGTGGTTTGCCAAGGGATACCTTTGAAGTGAACCAAACACCCCCATTTATAGCCTGCACAGAAGCCCGGACACGGCCACGTGTCCATTGGGCACGGCCACGTGTCCATCCTCTTTCTCTTTCTTCATTAATTGCAATTGTCTGTATTAGGCTCCACACGCCCCCGTGTTCGCTAGGCACGGACCCGTGTGCAGAAGCGTATCTGTACTATTAAGATTTGCTAGATTCTGCGAATCTTAGCGTAGACCACGACACGTGTTGAGCTGGGCACGCCACCCGTGCTGGGAATAGAAGCTTCTACAACTTTGTCTTTTCTGCAGGCACCTGGCCACGCCCCCGTGTCTGCTGGGCACGGGGCCGTGGTCAGCCTTCTGTTTCTTTGTTTTTGCTTGGGAAGATGTTGTCGAGTGGTCGGGCATGCCACATTTATTACTTTTCTTGTATTTATGTTAGTTTTTGCTGCATATTTGTTCCTTTTGTTCAATTACGCTCATTTAGTCCTAAAAATACAAAGGAAGACAAAAGCATACTTTTTCTAACATTGGTACTAAAAAGGGTTAGTTTTATGCCTCATTTGATGTAATTATATGTTGCAATTTACACACATCAAATACCCCCACACTTGAATCTTTGCTTGTCCTCAAGCAAAACTCTTTATAATGTGGCTTACACACCTAAATGGAATGGGTAGAAGATAAGTTTTGGGCTTGTCTTGAGTGTCGGGAATCCAAGATCCTTATTGGGTTTTATTTTTATGCTATTTACAATCCTATTCGTTATGATTTATTTAGAACGTTTCATACGAGAAATTACTTATTTGAGCATAACATGCCTTTTTAAAATCTATATCTATAATAAACGAAACCATTGGGGGACACTTGTCACCCTATGGTTAATGCCAAATAAGCTGACACATCAGCACACATGTGGCATAGCTAAAAATCAAGGATTGGACAAGCTTCTTTGGTACGTTTCATATACTCTCTCTCTCTCTCTCTCATTCTATCATTAATCATCGTTCCTTCTCATTCAAAACCCTAATCTCTCTCTCTCTCTCTGGCGAACACGGCAATTTGATCAACCTTCATCGGAGCTTAGGGTTTTCAAATCTTCCTCTCAAAGATGAGTCACACATCATCGTGAAGCAATTCTAAGCCGATCCATCTTCCTGAACGTCCTTAGGGTTTACAGCTCTTTCTCTCCAAGGTGATTTTATCTTACATCGATCTATTTCACCGATTTGATTTGATTTGATGTTTATCTTAGAATTATCTTCCTCTCCATCTTTTTTTTTTTTGTTGAGAATATGGATTCTTAAGTCAGATTTTCGATTACAATACAATGGATTTTGGGGATCAGTGATACCAGTAGGTCAATCAAGATTGGTTCCGCTTTGAACCCGATGACAGAGATGATCAGAGGATTTCCGGTAATGGATTTGGTAATGATTTTCTAATTTTTATCTTTCTGTTCATGTAATTTAAACATTGATGTTTTAAGGTTGTTTGGTTTTGTCGATTGTGTATATCAATTTTTTCTTTATTTAACAGTTTTCATCTATTTTTCTCATCCGATTTGGTTTAATTGCAGTTTGGTAGTCGTTTTCGAACAGGTTAGTAACAGTCTCCAATTGCTATTCTTGATTGCTTAGTTTCTTTATTGTTTAATTTAATCGAACCTGTTCTTTACAATTCAAGGATTTGTGATTTTTTAATGTGGATTTTTTATTATTGTAGATATTTGCAGTACTCGGTTAAAGGGATAGTACAAATCGTTGAAGTTCACCAATAGGCGTGGAAACTAAACTAGAAAATCCATTCCATCATCTACTGTTAGGATCAAAATTTTGGTTCTTTTTTGAATTTGTTTTTTTTCGTGTTTGCGTGTGTTGTGTAGATTGTGGATAGCCTTCATCTACATTATTGAATACCGAGGGACAGACTTTTCAAATAGCATGGAAATTCATTTGTGTGGCATATAGTAAGTTGTTTTTCAAATTGAAGTATTATTTATAAATTCCTATAAATTCTCTGTTTATCACAAGATTTTGTTATTCATGTAGGTAGTTGAGAGATTTTCGACAACAAGATTTTATTGTGATCCAAAATGTGGGGCAAAATTAAGGGATGAGACTAGGGCTTTCAAGGTTTCTAAGGTAAGTAGAACATATTAATACATGGCTGTTTAACAAAATTGTAGTGTAATTATTTTGTTATCTTTATGCTTAATTTAGCTATATTTGTGTATAGTTTCTTAGAGGGGGTTTTGGTCTTTGTTTAATACATGGCTGTTTAACCAGCATGCTTGGATGGGATAAGACCCACCCCTCTTTGATTTTACTATTTGATCATTTGATCTAAAATATAACTGATTGCTTTGATCTCTCTATTTAAAGAATAGATAATGAAGCAATGGGAGAAGCGCTATTACATTACATCATTCTCGGGTGCACTAAATGGCGGTGCCTTGGTTGTAATGTCTAATGGTAAGTTCTGTTTGTGTTTTTGCATCCTCACAACCACCCCCATGTGATCATGTGGGCCAAGACTCATAGCCGTGTATGTTCATATGGGTTAAAGAATCACAAACGTAACGTGATCAAATGCGTCGGAGAATCGCAAAGATGAAAGTCTGATCAAATGAGATTAGAACTGGCCAAAACTTATAAATTGTGATTAGTTAAGATTAGAACGGGTCAAAACTTATAAAGGTGAGAATTTAGTTAACTTGAATAATAGTCACGACGATCTTAATGTGATCTTGATGTTAAAGGAGTTTCTATGAATATGTAAAACAATAAAATTGAAATTTTAAATTCAAATAATGAAAATAAGCAATTACACAATACATATTGACCTGTATCCATGGTTGTAAGTTTTCATAGCAATTACCTATTTCAATGATGTTGAATTCGGTTTTTTAGAAGGTTTTGGGGTCTAAATATATGGTTTGATGTTGTTAAGGAACATGTTATGAATTTTTTGCCCTGATTGTCTAAAGCTTTATGTTTGGAAGGGGCATTATGGGAATATTGGAAAGCCTAATAGTGAATGGCAGTTACAGGAGTTAAAAGAGGTGCATATAGGTGTGTTTTTATGGTCAAAGGAGTCTTTAATTAAGAGAATAAAGAATTCTTTGCTGACAATAAAAAAGTGAAAATTTTGCTGGAAATTGGACATAGATTTGGTTATAATTGGAATTATAAAATCAAATGAAGATGGTTGTCTCAGATGTTATTTCCTGCACTAAAATGTATTTAAGATAAGTATCTCCACACCATACACCTCCAACACATACGGTGTGTATGAATGGTTTTATTTAGATTCTAACTTTTTATGTGGCAAAATGGACGGGTTTAGGTTTGGGTCAAAGTACATCTCTCTATGATTGCGCACCTTCTTTGGGTTGGGTTGGGTTGATTACGGGTCAAAATAACTTATATAATTCAGGTCAGAAATTTATTATAATGATCATGGTTTTGGTTGACCTTTGACCATCATGGTAACTATTATTGGAATAATGATCCACATTATTTTCACCTAAGGGAGTTGGAATAATGATCCACATTATCATGGTTTTGGTCAGAAATTTCACCGTCGTGCCTACGGGCTGGTGGGTTACCGAGTTTTACCCGGATATGGTGGTGGACTCGGGTTACTTTTGGAGTACTCCGTTTGGTCAAGTGGGTGCCCCGAGAGTGCTCGGGATTGATTCTGTTAGCCATCCAAAAAAATACTTGACTTTTAAACCATTTGACCCATTTACACTTTCCATGAACATTAACCCAAATCACTACCACCACTGGGCTCGCGGGACCGTCGGTTGTGGTCGTTGCTAGGTCCAACAACCGGAACCCTAGAGCCACCACCTCTCTTTGATCTGTATTGCTTGATTTTTTGATGTTATCTATTCAGTATGTACATATTGAATTATGAAAACGTTAGATGATCAAGAGAATGAATTGGGTGGGCTTTGGGGACTTTTAGAGGTGAAACAATTGGTAATTTTATTCTAAACTTTTCTATTTTGCGTCCGTGGGTAGTGCAGGAGGGCGACAATGTTGACCCAACCGAGAGGTTCGGATAATTAGAAAAAAAAGGGTGTTGTTCTGGCGCACGAACAGGTGATTTATGGATGACAACAAGGTGGTTCGTTTTTTTTATGGATGCGATTTCAGATTTCTTGCAAACTGGCTTCTTTGAACCAGGATTTATGTCTTCGATCTTCATGTTAGTCAAGTTAGGATAAAGGACGGTTTATAGCATTGGCATTTGGAAAAGGGCCCTTGTATTTTTTTCCGCTTAGGGCCTCCAAAATGGTTAGGCTGGCGATGATGAGAACAATTGATATTGTATGATGTTGTGATCAGGCGTAAGCTGGACTTTCATCTCCTGGGAGTTATTGAAGGTATTGTTCTTACTTCTTCAATGTAAGTATAAATAAATATAAAGTTAGTTTCTTTAATCATATTAACAAAGGTCAAGAAAAAAGAACACCTTTAATCATATTTATAAAATTTCTTTAATATACTTAAAAAATAAAGAGCATTGTGGTTTGGGTCATGACCACACCCTTAGGGTAGTGGTTTTAGATGGTGGATTAGAGGTGAGTGACATGACGCCTATGTGGAGGATCATGGTGGTCATGAGGGTCATGACCACACCCTTTAGCCTTATGTATTTGGTGAAAATGTGTTACTTTTAAATGAAGACAAGTTGCAAGAATGTGTTTGATCAATTTCATATTCAAATTGCAATGAATAATATCGTCATACGTGCTATTAGCTTCCATAATTTCAACTTTTAATTGTGATTTTTGTTGTAGCCATGTAATCTTAGGTTGTTGGCTGGAACTGTGATCGTCAAGGCATTTTGAAAGATAATAATGGGAGTTCAAAACAGGAGCTGGAGAATAATTTGACGACTTGGGTTGTTTGTTCCATTATAGGTTTTCATAATTTTTATTATTCAGTAATTACCTTATTAGCTTTTTTTTACCAATTGAATCTTTTTTCTATTTTTTTGCTAGCGTAGATTATTTATATTATATGCTATAGAAATAATACATGCTGTTTGTAATGTATGGTGTATTCAAGTATCAGTCATGCAATAGCTGTGTACATGGTTGTTGGCGACTTACTGTCGATGCCTTTCTAAGAACCAGTACTTTTTGTGTAGGCCACTCATCAAACATCTGCAAAGCCAAATTGTTGATAAAGTGGAAGTATTTCTTAAGATCATCAATGGAGAGAGGTTCATCAATGAAGCGCCTAAGACGCTTGTGCTAAAAGCCGTATTAATTCCTACAACCATCAAACATATGTTATTGTACTTGTGTGTAGATTATTTTTTTCTTTTTTATCATCTTTTATTGTTTTCATGGCTTTAGAGGCATGTAAAAATTTTCCAGCATTTGAATAGTTTTCTGTTTTTTTCTTCCAGTGTATGTATTTGTACACAACATTTCATTTCAAAGTAAATAATATGGTTTTGGTTGAAGCCCGCGTATTACGCGGGCATTAACCTAGTTCTATTTATATACAAGTTCACATACCTCACGGGAGATCACTCAACACTCAGCCGAAGATGTATTTTTGTGAAACACTCGAGACCGGCATGGAACTTATTTCTACCATATGCTTGCCAAGTCATCAATCCCCCTCCTTTTTAACTATAAACCTTTGTAAATATCAAGAGTACTTGGGGAAGGGTTAGGCTTGGGTTAAAGGTAGGTGATTTTGGGTCAGTGGTTAGTAAAAAGGGCTAAAAGCGCAAAAAGCGTCTGTCGTCGTAAAACTTTTTGTTTTTGTGACTTTTATTCAAACAAAACACTTTCAAACAAAGTTTCTTTGATGAACTTGTTTGTTTATTGCTAGTCTTCATTTTTTATAAGGAACGTCACAATAAAACCGAGCTTTTTACTAAAATAAGGGGTTTAAAAGAAAAAGGGTTTTGGTGGGTAAAGGGTGTTTGTTTTGCGGGTTTATAAACGAAAAGGTTTTAGGCTCAAATGGGTTAACTAGGGGGATTTTGGGTAGGTTAAAGGAAAAAGAAAAATAATGGTGTTGAAAGAAAAATGGGTTAGTCCTAATGCCTCCATCATTTACTTACTTGGGTTTAAGTTGGTAAGGACCGGGAATGTATCGTCGTGGCAAGTTCTAGAGTCATAAGAAACCAAGCGGCTATTCACACAAGAAACGAAAGATGAGCATTTAATTTAAAGATGCATGCTTGTATGCTCAATAAAGACTCAAAACTCACTTTTTGTGGGAATAGGTTTATAATGTGATCAAGTATATATAATCAGATTTTAACTAGATTTGTCATGCCGTTTCATAATTTTCTTATGTTGGTTCTTTTTATCACGACGTTATTGGTTGTAAATTTGTAAAAATATAACATTTTTAGAACTTGTTATTCCCAAATTAAACCAAGACAAGTAAAAAAATGAAAAGTTTTTGAAAAATTTTGGGGTGATTAGCGGTTCCAATAGAGTTTTGTGTAAGGCTTGTTATTAGGACTTGCAAAATTCAAGGTTTTAGCATCCCCCCCCCCCCCCAAACTTAAATTATACATTGCCCTCAATGTGTCCCAAAAATAGGTGTTTTTAGGTTGATTGAATATGTAAAAAGGTGTTTAAAAACAAAATTTTATGTTACTAGGCGTCTGGGCACGGGCCCGTGTTGGTCCGGGCATGGCCCCGTGTTCAGATCGCCAGTATCATATTTAACAGAAGGCTGGGCATGGGGGCGTGTTCAGTGAACACGGCCCCGTGTCTAGTTACCTGAACTGGGTGTTTTCTGCAGAGCCTTGGGCAAAGGGGCGTGTTGGGGTGAGCGCGGCCCCATGTTGAACTTGCTGTAATGAAGAAAATTTTTCTGGAGGCTCTGTTTTTGTGCACGGGGTGTGGGTTCAAGTTTCCCTTAGTAACCTCCACCGTTTCGAGTGTGTTTTTTCCATTTCAACATCATCCAAACACCATTTAATACTTAGAAACCATCATCCATTGAAAATAACAATTACAAAGGATCCTAAAAATTAAAAAATAAAATGAAAACTAAAAGTTCCTAGGATAGATAGGTCAAGTAACGCAGGAAATCATTCTAAGGAGTTCTACCCTTATTGTAGGAATATCAAAAATCCGAAAATAGCTTTCCGGTACTTAAAAGCGTTGTAGAACTTCTTAACCGAGGGATGTCTCATAGATGTCGTTGAGCCATTCCTCTATCTCCCTAGGGAGGAAGAAGACGGGCTCATTTTCCACAATGTCTTGTGGAGGAGGTGCGACGGCCACCGTGACCCCATGTAATATGTCTTGAGGGGGCTCCGTGGGTATGACATACCACTCGGCCATAATAATGTCTTCCGGCACAACATTCCAGTCCCTTTGTGTAATGATTGGCACCATAGGAGGAGAAGCGAGAATATTCAACCTGTGGTGCAAAAGGTTGACTTCTCGTAGACATCCCTCTAGCCCCACCAATAAATGATTTATACGGTCAACCAAGGCTTCCTCTACTCCTGTCATTTCATCGATAGCCTCTCTCAAGGCATACACGTAGTTGGCGAGAGAGTCTTCTAAAGATGATCTTCTTCCTCGTCGGTCGTTCTTGGAATGGGTTGAGGATGTTCCGCTATTTCTGCTTGACATTCTAAGAAAACAAACCGAAAGAAATTTTAAATTAATGAAACAGTACTCCGGCCACGGCCCCGTGCTCACTGAGCACAGCCCCGTGGCCACCTATCTGCAGGTTTTTGAAACAAGGAATCTTGGAGCTTTAAATTATTTTTCTGACTTTTGAAGCATTTTTAAGTAGAAATAACTTAAAACAGTGTTGTAGAACTTATTTTTGACAAGATTCCTTGAATGAAAACCTAACAAATATCATAATAAAGCTTGAAAACATGGAGATTTCAAGTTTTAATGGAGGTTGTGAGGAGAAAATGAAGAAGGCAATAGACAAAAGTAGAAAAGACAAGATGGTTGTTGAGAACCTTCTATAGAATATACCTTATAGGGTATATGTGAAGATCCCACCAGATCTTTGTGTTTGGAATGGGTCCAAGAGTGCAGGAATCTTGTTTTATTTATAGAAAACGACAGCACGCTAGACACGGCCTCGTGTCGGCTGGACATGGCCTCGTGTCGGCTGGACACGGCCCCGTGTGCAGACAAGATTCTGACACTTTTTGTCCGTATTCTGACTTAAAGTCAGACGGGGATCTTTAGGTGGACACGGGGGCTTGTTGACCTGGACACGGCCCTGTGGCTAGAGGTTTTTATGAAGTTATGTCTTATTTTAAGGAATTTATCTGGATCGGGTGGTTACTTACTGGACGGAACAACACCGAAGTGCCTGAGATACCTAAGTTGCCCTAGATTTAGACAAGAATGCAAGAGGTTGTCGGAAAGGGTGATTCCTAAGCTAAATACCGGTGGGAAAGACCAACCTTTATTTCCCGTATCCGGGCTCTCGTTAAAGAAGGTATATGTCGAATCGCTCAGATCTATGTATGCATCGGCGGAAACCGATGGGAGTCCTTCACGGCACAATCGACACAGGGACGACTATCGCTCAAGTCTTCACAAGAGTTAGAGGTGATTTCGGGAGCAAAGATGTTGTTATAATCCGAATGCGATCTCAATAATTCTCCTTGATCGTCATCTTAAGATGAATTAGTTATTTCCATCTCAAGTTCTTTTATCAATTGGAGAATTAGTTCTTCCATTTGAAATAATTCTTCGAGAATCATCTCTTTTAGAAGGGACGATTGAGAGCATTCGAGGGAGAGATAGGGATTGTTTTTACTTTCGCCCATCTTAAGGCTACAGAAAAACTGTTGGTGCATATGTCTGTCGACTTCGTCTTGTATCAAGTCTTGTAGATAGATTAGAAAGAACAAAGCTCGGTAGCCTAGAAAATAGCATTTTAGAGAAAGTTGTCCATTTCGCACGAACTGGGATGTGTCCATTTTGTACGAATTGGCAATGGCCAATTCGTGTGAGTCCATTCCACACGAAATGGATCTTCTATAAATAGGGATCTTGTTCATTTCATTTGTAACGTTTTGGTTTCTGGTAGCGAAGCTCTGCCGAAGTGTCTCCAGCATTGTAAAACGATCTGATATCAATACAAGAGACAATTAAAGTGAATCTAAGTGCAAATCAGCTGAAATAACTCCGATACGTCTGTTTCCGCCTTTCGTATTGGACGAGATCTCTTTTGAACGACTCGTTTGGGTCACACAACAATCCTACAAGTGGTATCAGAGCTCAGGAGGAAGAGTTCTTACCATTTCAGCTTGATTTCGTCAAAAATTCTGATTTCTACTCATTCTTCTTCACATTTTTCAAAATTAACCAAGATTTTACGGATAAAATGGCTTGATTTTCACATATAACGTGCGAAACACTGTTTTAACAAATCCTTGAAAGAATCAGGCTTAAAATCGACCTTTAACTTGAACAATTTTGATAAAAACTCATTAGATTGTTCGAGAATGCTTCAATTCGCGTGAATTGGATTTTCCATTTCGCTTGAAAGACATCCATTTCGTGCGAATTGGCAACAGATCATTTGAATTAGCTTTCATTTCGTACGAAGTGGGCTCCATTTCGCACCAAGTGTCTAATTCGCTTGAAATTGCTTCCAATTCGTTTGAACTGAGTCCCGGGTTGCTTGAAGGTGGTTCATTTCGCATGAATTGATCAACATTGACCCCAGTTCATGTGAAATTAGGGTCCATTTCATTTGAGGAGGTTCAATTCGCTTGAAAGGTGATTAGTTAGTTTGAAAGACTCCAATTCGTGTGAGTCAGTTCGCTTGAAACAATCCAAGATCATGTGAACCTTCACCAGTTCGTTTGAAAGTCTGTGTGTGTGAATTTTTGATAACCGAATCATGGAAAACGAATTCTACAATGCATTTGCTACCCCGATCACTATGACTCAGAATGCGATGTTAGAAAATGAAATGGGCACCATGCAAAAACCGCCTAAGCTTATGAGTATTGAGGAGTATAGTGGATGGGTGGAACGTTTTGAAAATTGGGTTCAAGCAAATTACTTAGATGCATGGGAATGTATTGAATATCAATATATTAGACCGGTTAAAGACAACGGAGAGAAGGTTGATATTAAAGATCTAAGTGTTGATGAGAAAAAGAAATACAAGAGTGAAAAGATGATGGTTAGTCTCTTACAACA